>OX421932.2:3857240-5142153 GCA_949128155.2 Xanthia icteritia
ACTTTAAGACGTCGCTTCTTTGAAAAAAATTGACAAGTTGGTACTTCTTCGACAGAAATGTGGAGAGTGTGTTATGTCTATCCTAAATATGTTTTCAAGTTTCAAGAGCATACTTCACAAAAATACAAAACAGTAAAAAAAATAAAAAAACATCCGAATTGACAACCTCCTCCGTATTGAAATCGGTTAAAAATAGATCAGTTTATGAAACTTATAAATCAAAGACTATAGACTAATATATACAATAATATAGATAAATAACCCACAATAATAATCACACTAACGAAACCTACTTGAAAGGTCGTAGAACTACAGTTATTTCGAATCTGCCAATTTTATATTTAAGTTTATTTCCACACCTGCAAGTAAGTACTCTATCTATTTCCTCAAAATCTACGATGCCCAATGTAAAATACCATACGTACCTGTAAGCCGAGTGAACCTGAAGCTCACTAGTCACACGAGCACCCAGCCTCATCATCTACAGCCGACTGCGCGCGCGCAAAGGGACAGAACCACTCCAAACAGATCCTGCGGTCGATAAACCGATTCATAGAACAACAATAACAAAATAATAATATTTCCTCATCAGTTCACGGCTAACGAATAAAAAAAGATTTCCAGGTATCTCCAAGGCTACAATTTTGTTAGGCTTGCTGTCCTGGGTAAGCTATAATTTATAACATATTAAAAGCAAGTCTTCATGATTGGATACGTTTATGAGACAACTTGAAAAAAATCATAGAGCATAATGTGGTCTTTAACATGTTGGTTGCGGAGATCAAAGTCTACAGTCGGGCAAGGCCGACGCCTCGCAAAATATATCTAAATGTGCGTCAGTGAAATGGAAAAACCAGCCTCTTAACTTCCAAAATAACAAGAAATAAAACAAAATAAACTGAGAGACGAATGAGACTAGCTTGTATATCTTACAGAGTACGTCCAACCTTAATCGGCCATTACCGACGCAATATTTACAATGTACTAGTTTATTAGTACAAATATACACTGCGCTACACAAAAACTCTCGGTCACTACGACATGTTAACGAATGAATTAAATATAAATATATTAATATCTGTTGAAAGGGTTCCGCCATATGAACAATAGATATCGATTATATTTTTTTAGATTTTTTTTACTTCGCGTAGGTACGGCAACATATATGATGATAGGTCTCTTAGCTACACATGTTCAAATTAAATTAGCTTGCAACACTTCGCAGACGTAATGGGTGATAAACTCATAATTTCAAGTAACATCACCTGATTACGATAGTACAGTTACTTGAAATTATGTGATTATAAAATCTTTTTTTTGTGTTTGTTCGTCATTCGATATCGATACACATCGGGTCTGTGAACTTTCGCCAGCTATTTAAACTAGACCCTATAAATTAGTCTATAATTTGGCATACGCTTCTTCAATTGCACGACAAAACGCGCTATCATCGGGTATTCAAATTCAACTATATCCAGCAACCTTATAAAAAACGTCACTCCACTTAGCCTAGGTGTCTAATTTAAATAATTAATTAATTTACCTATCACCTTCGTAGATTGGAAAAATACTGAACTGAATTATTCCGCTTTTTATAAAATTGTGACTGGTATTATCGACACATGAAATAAATAAACATCTCTACAGGATTCAGTTTTAAATTTAAATAAAAAATAAATTAAAACATCTTTCTGTCGTAATCAAATTAATAAAATCAAACCTAAAAATCTCAGAATGTCGAAATCTATATCCAAAACTAATAACAAGAAAAATAAAATCATCAAGAGTAATAGAGCCTCTTCAGACGCTGCTGAAAGTGCTGAAATTACCGAAATACTGAATGCTGAATCATCAGGAAATCTAAGTAACATGACAGGAGGTATGTCAAAGGAAGATTATTTTATTATGTTCGTGACGAATAAGTTTTAGGCGAAACTCGAAACGGGTGAAAAGAGAATGAATAACATACCAGCTCATACAATTATTATTATCAGCAGTTGAATGTTATTAGCTAAATTAAATAGTAAATCACGACATCAAATTCGCAAATAAAAGCTTATTTAGGTAGGTGTTGGTAACTACGCCATTTAAACGAAGCTTTGAACATAACTGCACGGTATAATCTAAAAGCAATCAGAAGTAACGAATAGCCAGCAATCAGTTTATTAGTCTACGTCTATATCCTTTTCGATGCATTAAATCAGGATATTTTAATTCAGCGGAACCATAATCATTATTACAAAAAATAACGCGGCAAAAAGTGAAGAGTCTAATAAACATTGGTTCGTTCAAGTCCATGACATAAGCGAGTCTGTATATAAGCCAGGTCGAGGTACTTCGGGGCACAGATCAACATGGCTCGTCTAGCAGTAGTCACAGCTATAGCCTTAGGGCTCTTCGCTATCACTAGCGCCGCACCAGGTATTATTATACTGTTGTTATTCTAGTTTTGTTTTGGTTAACATTCACTTCACAAAAAAACAATGTAGATTTCTACTAAGTAATGGAACATGAGCTTTGTCCTTTCCAAAACTTTATATGGAATGAAATATATAAATTAACTACTTATAATAAAAATATGTCTAGGATTCGATTAAAATTAGATCCAATTTGGTCTTCAACTTCAGTGGTTTTTCATCAAAATGTTTTGGAATACACGTTTCTGTAGACTCGTGTAGGTTCAATATTCTGACTTGCGCTGAATTACTTGACCTGTTTGTATTTTACAACCTTGCTTAAAGGAATCCTACATTCAGCAAAATTATATGACCCTTCCTTTCCACGGAAACATACCGTCAGAGATTTACCATCAATTTGAAGGTTACACCACGTTTTTAAAACTTGTGTTATTTATAATTTCCAGGTGGATATGGCGGAAGTAATCAAGGCGGCGGCTCATCTGGCGGCGGTGGTTATGGCGGCGGCGGCGGTGGTGGCAGTGGTGGCGGTGGCGGCTTCGGCGGCGGAAGCGGCAGCGGTAGCGGCGGCGGTGGCGGCCTAGGAGGAGGCCACGGCGGTGGCCATGGAAGCAGCGGTGGTTTCGACGGCGGCAACGGCGGTGGTTTCGGCGGTGGTAACGGCGGCGGTATCGGCGGTGGTAGCGGCGGACACGGTCACGGAGGAAGTGGTGGACACAGCCATGGAGGAAGTGGTTCCAATGGCGACGGCGGCTTCGGACAAGGAGGTGGTGGCGGCGGCGGCTTCGGACAAGGAGGCGGTGGCGGCGGCGGACTCGGTCATGGAGACGGCGGCGGTAGTCATGGCGGCCACGGCGGTAGTCATGGCGGCCACGGTGGTAGTCATGGCAGCCACGGCGGTAGTCATGGAAGCGGCAGTGGTAGTCATGGAGGCGGCGGCGGTGGCGGTGGCGGCGGCGGCGGCTACGGAGGTGGTGGCAGCTCTGGCCACAAAACACAAGGCGGTTACGGGTAAATATTACTATTTTTTCTTCTACTATACAAATAATAGTTTTTTTTTTGTTTTGTGCTTTGGAGGTCCGATCATAATATCTTCAGCCATAGTACTCTCCATAAACATATGTCCATAAAAAATGCAAAGCATGCAAAAAACAAGTACAAAGGATTCCCTTATCACAAAATGCATTTTTTATGGACATACATTATATATAAATTATCTAGGTTTACACTTGTATTGTGTGCAGCTGATATAAGTATATTAAAGAGACATATTACTTTTAAGTAAACATGACATCTTCTTCCGTATCTATAAATAAATACAAAACGTTAGTTATTTATTCGACAGTATTATTAACATCGCTTTGTTTTGTTTGTTTCAGACGTTAAGCTGTAACCTGAAGGTCCCGGTTAAAGAAATTCAAAAGCTCAATGTGATAAAACAAATAGTTTACTGTTCGCCATACATATGTATTAATGCTATGCAAATAAAATATATCTTTTTTATAAAATACTTCAGCTTTTAAATCCATATGCTTATTTCCATCCTTTCAATGACAAACTATAACAGTTTTAATACCAACAGTGCAGATCTATATCTTAACTTGGTAATCATTGCGTCAATATAATTATGCTGTTATATTGTCGATGTTTCCAATACCCTACTTAGAGTATCATTGACTTTTAAATTGTATCTTTGTGTCTTAAAAAAGGATCGCAAAAAAATCAATGGAAATACCAAATAAAAAAGAAAGTTACCACACGGTACACACACTTCAAAGACTCCTATCGTTACATGTCATATAGCCTTTCCCTTGGCCTTCTTTTTTTTTTTCGTCCTTAGCCCTTTATTAAATGAACGTTGGTTAACGTTAAGAGACGTTTAAACGTCAAAAATGTTAAACAGTCGCTATCCATTCCTTAACTTAGTAACGTAAATAAAACATGAGGGAAAAACAAGATCACAAGGCAATCCTAAAACACACCACTTCACACTGCTTAACATCTGTAGGCGGTGGTCCTTATCCTGCTGGTGGACACACAAAGCTTCACAAAGTTCTCGCGGGATATTCGCATTCAATTAATCAATTTTGTATTATTAAAATAACAAGGATTGTGATTGACCCAGAATAAGTTTTCCCAACCAGAACTGGGCCCGCGTGCTGGATTATGACCCTCTCACTCTCACAAAGAGGAGGTCTATGTCCCAGCAGTGGGGCCTTTATAGGCTATTTGTGCAATTAGTAGGTACTTCAATAGACGACGGCCAACAATGGGGAAACAAGAAAAAAGTGGGACACAGAGCTACACACATCAAAAGTGGCTAGGGATCAAGTATATACTATAAAAAAATATCCAATCAATATTTACCAAATCTAGTCTTCCAGGCTGGCTTCTTACTTTAATTCCTATGTTTATAAGTTAACAACGTATCCCTATATTTTACAATAATTAAGAAAAAATTGCAATTTTTGCAAATTGTGGGAAATTAACCTAAGTCAATGTCGTCAATTAAATGACAATAAAGGCAAAAACGGGTATTTTTTAATTTTTTATTGTTAAGAAAAATAAAATAATAATCTACGTTTCCACTATTGACACGAATCACAAAAACACAGCGATTTAGCATGCTTAAAATCAGTTCATCAAAATCACTTTGAGGAATGGCCGCCCACGTTCTTTGTAACTAGTCAAAAAGTTGTTGTGAGGTATGCACGGCATCCATACTCGTTAGAGCTCATCTTTGGAGCATATCCCATGCGTGCTCAATTGGGTTGAGGTCTGGCGATTGAGCAGGCAACGGCAGAACGTTGATGCGTGCATCGGCAAAAGTGCGTGTTACGACTCTAGCCGTGTGTGGACGTGCATTGTCGTGCATTAGTTGAAACGAATCACCCAACCGGCTTCGCAAAGGGATGATCACGTCTGAAACAATCCTCTCCGCATAAATCTGAGCATTGAGGTTGCCCCTGATCCAAATGAGATCAGTTCTTCCACCGATCCAAATACCGGCCCAAACCATTATTGTACCCCCTCCATATAAATGAACTTCCTGAAAAAATTTCAAACGTTCTTGACGTCCAGAGGCCCTCCAGAATCTAGTACGTCTTGCATCCGGCCTCATACCGAAACGAGATTCATCGGAAAAGCAAACTTCTGTGCTTCTTCCTCCAATCTCTGTGCTCGCGAGCCCATTGTAAAAGGGCCCTACGATTGAGGAGTGCTAGGTGGAACTCTCAGCGGCCTTCGGGAACGCAGATCTACTTCACGTAGACGATTTCGGATGGTTTGGTCGCTTATCAGCAAGCCTGAAGAGTTGTGGAGCCTCGTAGTCAATATCATGGCGATCATGGTACGATTCCGTCGAGCAGAATTTTGGATCCGGTACATCCTGTCTGCGAGTGGTGATGTGAGATCGTCCTCCATGTCGCTCGGCCACGCTGCCCGTGATACGATAACGTGTCCAGAGGCGACTTATATCTATGCTGTGTAGTGCCAAGAGCGATAGCCACAATACGTTGCCTGGAACCAGCTTGCAACATTCCGACGTCTCTTCTCGTGTCAAATGATGTTGTCGCTCCATATCGATGCAATGTTTTTCAATTCCGATGCAGAAATTGTAATGGTTTTGTAAAAACACTATTACACACTTTTATAAGAATCCTGATTAACAGTTGATTTTGTATTTTTAATAAAAAATAAAGAAAATTCTTTCTTCAAATAGTGAAATTCACTAAAAAAAGAATTAATAACGATAAAAAATAATCAAAAAATAGTCCTTAATTGCGGCGATACTCTAAAACGTACTTGATCCCTCACATGTGTGTATTTCAAGGTGTTAACGAACGAATTAAATATAAATGGAGGTATTATTAATACCCCTTCAAGGATTCCGCAATATGAACAATAGATATGGATTATATTTTTTACGATACTTTTTTACTTATATACGCCATCAAAAATTATGAAGTTCAGATAAATTAGCTTGTAATACTAATATGGAGTCTGAGAAATTTTACTAGCTATTTTAATTTGATCCTGTAAATAACATAAGGACTGGAGACCACAGCTTGGCATACGCTTCTTCAATTGCATGACAAAAAGCTCTATCTTCGGGTATTTACATTCACCCCTATCCAGCCAATTACGAATACCATCACTCAACCTAGCCTTGGTGTCTAACTACAATACTAATTACTTACCTATCACCATTGAGGTTTTTTGCACAACATGTTGGTGCCCGGGACGCGTAAATAATAAGGTGGATGCAACACAGACACCCATAGTCTGTGCTGCATTATCTTGCGAATGGCTTAAAGCAGTAATAGTCCGTCTGAACCCAGCTGCGTCACAGCGGTTTGTATTGCAGCCGCATTTGTTTGTTTAAGGCAAAAAAAGGCAGATTCAACGCAGGCATCCATAGTATTATTTCCGTTATATTATAAACTGTCGAAAAATTGTGAACTGGGTGAAATTGGTTAGGGTAGAACCATGACCAACCGCGCGCCAGCTGAGCGAGCATTGCGGCGGCGGTGCGGCAGCGGTCGGCAAGTGTCAAAGTCAAAGTCAAATCGTTTATTTCAATTAGGCACAAAAAAGGCACTTTAGAACGTCATAATTTACAGAAAAATAATAATTGATTCTAGTCGCCCCTTCCAAAAGGTAGTTTTCGTATGGAGAAGAATGGGCAAGAAACTCCACCATTACCCTTTTAAAATGTTTTCACAATATCTTGTATACATCAATTATATAATTATATGTGAAGACGATGCACCTAGAATAAGATTGCTATACCACGTTAGGTAAAAATAATGAAAGATTAAGGAATGACAGATAAATTAATCATATGATAGATGCATGGTGCTCACATATTTACAAACATTGAAAAATTATACGATATTCCTAACATTTTCACAAGTAATAGGTACTAATAAGTCAGTGTGTGAGTTCAAGTAATCACAGAATGTAAAATCAAGTTAAAAAAAATATTATACAATTAAATTAGCAACCAGTTAGATTTGGTCTAGATTCTAAATTGTCCTATGGAGCAGGACCAGCATGTTTCCAAGCATTTTTATCTTGGATATAATCCTCTAATTTGTAATATGCTTGTTTTCAAAGTGTATTTTTTATATGAGTTTTAAATTTTCTTTCATTTAATTCTAATATATCACAAGGTATTCTGTTGTAACATTTAACACAGTACCCCATAAAAGATGTATGTACTTTAGATAGTCTGAAAAATGGTTGATTTGTTTTATCTTTATTTCTAGTATTAAAATCATGTCTATCACTTATTTTGTTAAAAAGATGTAGATTTTTTCTCACATACATAATATTTTCATAAATGAATTGGCAAGGTACCGTCATAATATTAATCTTTTTAAATAGTTCCCTGAGAGATTCGCGACGACGTAGATTATAAATGGCTCTGACAGCTCTCTTTTGTAAAATAAAGATAGATTCAATGTCAGCAGCCCGACCCCACAGTAAAATGCCATACGACATAATACTGTGGAAGTAACTAAAATAGACCAAACGCGCGGTTTCTACATCTGTTAACTGTCTTATCTTTCTAACAGCATAAGCGGCTAAACTTAGCCGCCCCGCGAGAGATGTTATATGGGGTCCCCATTGTAACTTCTCGTCTAGCGTGATTCCTAGGAAAACTGTTTGATTAATAAATTCCAGTTTTTCTCCATTCAATATGATGTCACATTCGCTACTTCTAACATTTGGTAATTTAAATCTAATGCATTTGGTTTTATTTTATTTAGTACCAAATTATTTACCGTAAACCAATCTTGGACCTGAACAATAAAGCTATTCACGTCGTCAAGATTTTGTGACCGTCGGTTTATTTTAAAGATCAATGATGTGTCATCAGCAAATAACACCATCTTCGGTTGATTTTGAAATAATTGGGGTAAATCATTAATATAAACTAAAAAGAAGAATGGACCCAATATCGAACCTTGAGGAACGCCCATTACCATTTCAGACCCTAATGAGTTTGTGCCGTTGACTTGAACTTTAACCTTTCTATCTTTCAGGTATGATCTTAGCAAAACAAGAGCTGTACTTCCAAGTGCAAGGTGCGTTACGTAGCAAGCAATTTTCATACCTGCAGTGTAAACAGAGCGAGTACTTATAAGCTGTATTGCAGTCATTTTTGTTAAAATAATCTCTTTGGGAGCCGATCACATTGCAGACAGTTTTCAAATGTCTGTGGTGTAATCGTGTTTGTAATATTTTATTCTTACGGATGCGGCTGCGTTACAGCTTCAGCTTTACAACAGCTTCTGTCTGTGTTGCATTCACCTTTGTATTTACGCGCCCGGGACAGAAAAAGTCTCATCTACTACCTGAACACGCATACACCGAATCAAACCAAAAAGTGTAAGAATGTCGGAAACTAAATCCAAAACTAATAAAATCACCAAGAGTTATTCACCCTCTGAAGTACCGAAATACTGAATGCTGAATCACCAGGAAATATATAAGTAGCATCACAGGAGGTATGTAAATAGAAAATTATGTTAGTGACAAATAGGGTTTAGTCGAAACTCGAAACAGGTGAAAAGAGAATGACTATCACATGGCACGCCCATAGAATGAAGGAGCAACAAGGATTTTTTGGCACTTGAGATATTGACGGGGCATTGGTTATTAACAATTGCAAATGATTTTTGAAACAAGATGGCGTCTTTAGTTCCAGATTCGGTCGTCGGACGTTCAAAGTCAAAGTCAAATCATTTATTTCAAATAGGCCCTTATAAGGCACTTTTGAACGTCCAAACTAACAAAAAAATTGAATTGATTCTAGTCACCCCTTCCAAAAGGTAGTTTTCGCATGGAGAAGAATGGGCAAGAAACTCCACCGTTACTCTTTTAAAATGTTTTACAATATTTTGTATAAGTACATTAGTTATATAATTATATGTGAGGACGATGCACCTAGAATAAAATTATTATACCACAATAGGTAAAAAGAATTAAGAATTAAAAATGAAGCAACAATAGATAAATTAATTATGTAATAGATACATGGTGCTCACATATTTACGAACATTGTAAAAGTAGACGATTTTCCAAAAAAAATATAATTATTAAGTCAGTATGTGAGGAAGTAATCACAGAATGTAAAATCAATGTAATATATAAAATATATATATATATATAAATTATCTGTCCGTTGAAGAGCACGGACGCTCCCAATTGTGCTGCGCCAAAGCTTTTTATTATACGTTTAGTGAAATGTGCACACCAGCAACACCGCTTAGTACACCTTTGATGCTCGGCTTGTAACTCAAACTTGTAACATCCAAGTTTGAGTTACAAGCCGAGCAACAAAATCGAAACTTTTTTTTTTTTTTTGCTGTGGTTATAACTTTATGTCGCCAAAAATACATTAAAACAGTACAAAAGTGGGCGGACTAAGCATTCCTGACCTCAGACGATCGGTCTAGTGCTTAAGTACGAGGGAATAACTGCCGCAGGACCCAGTTGCAAGCTTATCTGGTGAGATCTTTCCATATCGTTCAGGGATCCGTTAAAGAGGTCCGCCTAAGTCATGAGTGGATTTCATTATAAATCCATACATCTTATATGCTGTATTTACAATTTGTTCGAGTAACTATAAACGTGTGTGATTATTTGTGTAGTGCAGTGTTCCAAAATGCGAGTGCGCATTCTTTTGTTAGACATTTGCAGTGAGTCGAAGGTAGGTAGCCCAGGTAGTCGTTGACTAACAAAGCATTCCTTTAAGATTTCATTGCTCTTGACTCTGACATTGGATTTTGAATCCTGTAACTTCGAAGAAAAGTGTAGTTTTGTGTTTAGTTGGGTAGTAAAGTTATTTATGTGAAGAAGTGCTTAAGTTTACATATTTAAATATTTGTGAACATGAAAACGTCTGAAGACCGAGATAAGATTAAGAAGGTTGCTAGCGAGACTTACAAGAAACCTGAAATAGATAGTAACCAGATGAAGACAATAAAAGCAGCAACATGTAACACAACATAGCAGTGACATAGAAAAGAGTCGAAAAAGCATTTAACCCCGAAAAGATGCACCGGGGAAGCTGGACATAAAACAATATGGCAGTGACGTCGTTAAAAGGTGCCCATCTTTAGATAAATATCACCCGTTTCTCCACTAGTCCATTGCCTACTCAAGGATGCATATCTGGTATGGCTCGCAAATCCTTCCATATCCTAAAGGCACGTTCGTCCTTACATTACCGTGCCACCCGGTCTTCTCCCTGAAATGTAATGGCCTCTGTAGCACCATGCAACATGAGGCTAGTGCAAATCTTGGGGTTCATTCGATTTATGGAGTCTGATTAAACTACGCTGAGATCGGTGCATTTCATTTATTCATTCAACAAGATGGCGGCTTTAGTTACGATTTTGAACACGTGCCAAAAGATCCTTATACAACTTTAATACTATAATAATCAATCACGAGATTAAATTCGCAAACAAAAGCTTGTTTAGGGAGCTTTTGGTGTAACTATGCCATTTAAAAGAAGCTTCAAACATAACTGCACGGTATGCTCTAAAAGTTATCATAAGTAATGAACAGCCAGCAATAATTTATATATAAAGTCTATATGCAATTCGATGAATAACAATGTATGTGATGTAAGTTTATTCTGAAATAAAATGATTAATAATAATAAAATAAGAATGTTTTAATTCAGCTAACCTGACTAATTACATGTTACAAAAATAGTGCAGCAAAAAGTGAAGAGTCTAATAAACATTTGTTCGTTCAAGTCCATGACATAAGCGAGTCTGTATATAAGCCAGGTCGAGGTACTTCGGGGCACAGATCAGCATGGCTCGTCTAGCAGTAGTCACAGTTATAGCCTTAGGGCTCTTCGCTATCACTAGCGCCACACCAGGTAATATATTGTTGTTTTTATTCTAGTTTTGTTTTGGTTTACATTCGGTTCACAATAAAAACTGTGTAGATTTCTACAAATGGAACATGAGCTTCGTGCTTACCAATACTGTATATGGAATGGAATACATATATAAACTCCTTATACAAAAATATTATTTTTATTCTAAGATTCGATTAAAGTTAGATGCAAATTGGTCAGGCTTCAAAGTGATTTTCCATCAAAATATTATGAAATATGTATACGTTTCTGTACACTCGTGAATTCAACAATCTGACTTTCGTCGAATTACTTGACCTGTCTGTATTTTACAACCTTGCTAAAAACGAATCCTTCATTTAGCAACATTATACGACCCTTCCATTCAGTGGAAATATATTAACTCTTCAAAGATCTATCAATTTGAAAGTAACACCACGTTTGTAAAACTTGTGTTATTTCTAATTTCCAGGTGGATATGGCGGAGGTAAAGGCGATGGAGGCGGTGGCTCATCCGGTGGCGGCGGCAGCGGTGGTGGCAGTGGTGGCGGAGGCGGCAGTGGTAGTGGCGGTGGAGGCGGCCACGGTGGCGGAGGCGGCAGCGGTAGCGGCGGCGGAGGCGGTGGCGGCCTAGGAGGAGGCTACGGTGGTAGCGGTGGAAAACCTGGCCATGGAGGCGGCGGTAGTCTGGGCGGTGGCGGCGGTAGTAGTCATGGAGGTGGCGGTGGCGGTGGTAAGGGTAGCGGTGGCGGCGGTGCCAACGGAGGTGGCAGCAGCTCTGGCCACAAAACAGCAGGCGTTTACGGGTAAATATTCCTATTTTATTTTCTACTTTAGAGTTGTTTTTTTTGTTTTGTGCTTTTGGAGGTCCGATATCATTCGCAGCTATAATCCATAAACGTTTGTCCATCAGAAAATGCATTTATGATTATAGAACCCTTTGTACTAGAAAATTAATTACGTTGGTTTACACTGGTAGGTGTGCAGCTGATATAAGTATATTAAAGAGACAATACCTACTTTTAGGAAAAAATACATCTTCATCCGTATCTATAAATAAATACAAAACGTTTGTTATTTATTCGACAGTATTATTAATATTGCTTTGTTTTGTTTGTTTCAGACGTTAAGCTGTAACCTGAAGGCCCCGGTCACAGAAATTCAAAAGCTCAATGTGATAAAACAAATAGTTTACGGTTCGCTATACATATGTATTAATGAAACGCAAATAAAATGTATCGTTTTTATAAAATACTTCAGCTTTTAAATCCATATACTTACTTCCACCCTTTCAATTACAAACTATAACAGTTTAAATACCAACAGTGCCCAAAAGGTACAGACCTGTATCTTAGCTTGGTAATCATGGCTTTCATGTTTCCCAATACCCAACTTAAATCATCATTGATTTTCAAATTGTATCTTAAAAAATGATCGCAATTTTTTTTATGGAAATACCAAATTCGCTGTGTGAATGATTATAACAAACAAAGGAGAAGTTACCACATGATACACACACTTCAAATGCTTCTACCGTTACACGTCATAAAGCCCTTTATTTATGAAAACGTTGCTTAAAATAAAGAGATTTTTGAGCGTCAAAAATATTTGGTTAAGTAGTCGCTAATCATTTCTTAACTTGAAGCAACGTTTATAAGTATAAAACATGAGAGAAAAATACTTACAAAGGTGATCCAAAAATATATCACTTCACACTGCTAAACATCTAGATAAGGACCACCACCTAAGTGGTCCCTATCCTGCTGGTGAACATACAGAACTTCACAAAGTTCTCGCGAATGATTAATATAATAAGCATTGTGATTGTGATTGACCTAATATACCTGTAAATTAAAGATTTCATTATTAGGTAGGTACTTATTTATCAACCTGAACTGGACCCGCTTGGTAGAGTATGGCGCCCTCACTCTGACAGAGCGGTGGACTGTGTCCCAGCAGTGGGGACTTTACAGGCTAATTATTCAATTAGTAGGTACAGACGCCAGCAGGTCATCCTACCCGAAACTGTAAAATTTTCCCAATCAACTTTGAACCTTATGCTTTCGTAATAAAGTTGAAAATCTATTAAAGAAATTTGACAGATTGTAGTAGGTTGATGTGCTGGCGTCTGTACTTTAGTAGACGACGCGCGACGGCTAACCATGGGGAACCAAAAAAAAAGTGGGACACGGAACTATTACAACCTAGGAAAATTTAATTATAAACCGATTACAATCTCAGTAAATAAGTAAACAACAAACCAACATACCTGGCCGAAATACGATAGGATATACATATAAGACTAAATTTACAAAACTTTTAACATGTAACTGATATAAGTCTTAAATAGTCCGCACTGTTTGAAGCCTAACAGTAATCTACTAAAGTCAATCTTTGTTACCTCAGCTCGATCATCACAAGAACTAGACTAATCAGATGCCTGTTAACTAAAACTTAACATGACCAAATAAAGTCGAAAATCGCGTAAATCTATCCATTAATCAAATGATAGTAATTATTTTAAATTGATTACAAGCTGTAATTAGGTAGAGGTCAACCAAAGCAGAAACGCAAATTCTGGAACGTTTATTGTTAACGGTAATTAAATATAGATTAGATTGCTCAGTACCTTTTACTTACAGCAAAAAACATCATGGAAAATCGGAAAGTGAATGAGTATTTAAAGGACAGTTGGATTCTAAGTGATTGTAGTCGAACTGAAGAGTTGGACAAATCAAATCAGTATCAGTTTGTTAATCGAAGGGAAAGGAAGATAGAACATAAAACAAGATGAAGAATCTAACTTTCATTGCTCTTACGCTCATAGTATTGGCAGTATGTGTTTACGCAGCGCCTGGCGGTAAGAACAATATTATTAATTATTAATAGTAATGAAAAAAGATATTCATGTAACATAATGATGGTATCACTAATAACCGAACCGTTGTAATAATATCGATAATGCCGCATTATACCTTTACACTGTACTTAATGTATAAAAGAAGGATAAATAAAATTGCACTTTTCTTTCATAACTTAGGATAACATAGTCACATGCGAATTGCGTTGGAATTGAATTAAAGGTAGAAACCTGAATTTTATTTTCATATTTTGTAGGTGGCAAGAGTGACAACAAGGACGGTGGCAAGGGTGGGGGTAGCTCTGACAGCAGCAGCAGTGAGAGCAAAGAAGACGGCGGCAAGGGTGGGGGTAGCTCTGACAGCAGCAGCAGTGAGAGTAAAGAAGACGGCGGCAAGGGTAATGGAGGTGGTGGCAAGAGACACGGTGGAGGCAAGGATAAGGGTGACGATAAGGGTAAAGGTGATGACAAGGAATATGGAAAAGGATACGGATGGGGGCGGTAAAAGGAAACTGCTAATGATGTTACGATAACTTAAGTTGGCGATAAATCGAAACTGATAAATATATGAAAACTGCTTAGGAAAAGTTTATGTGTCAAGTACTTCCTTTTTGTATAATGAGCTTGAACCTGCATAGTATAATAAACATGTTGTTAATTAGTTCTTTAGTTGTGCACAATTTTGTATTTTGAAAAATTATTACTTTTGAACTTTTCTGATCGTTTTATTTCAAAATTTTGGCGACGGTCCGCAGAGCGCGGGTCGTCACCAGTCCGGGGCAATAGAAATCCCTTTTGCACCCGCAGCCCCGCGACGCGTGCGAGGAAGTGAACGAGGGAACACCGGAATGGATTAAGTTAATAAGAGTCTGACAGACCCTCTGACCACCCCAGGGCAGAGCACATCCATGAAGATTTCAAACATGACAAAAAAAAAGGTGGCATATGTTTGAACCAGAAAGTGATTGATATTTTGCCTTTTTATATAAACTTAAAATGAATGAGTTCCACTTGATACAGATGAAATATTTGAGGTGGTGATTTACGAAATAATAGCAAGTACTTCATTACTTTAATACTTACTTTCATTCTATTGCGTTTAGTTAGATCATACAGGTTAAACACAAGGTTAATTGAAATTGCTTTTAAATTTATAACTATTGTCCTCTAAACTTTCAAGGAGAAACCGACGAATAGCGAATCAATTCTGACTCTTAACTATTAAATACTAATTGACGCTAACCATTAGACAGACGTGAAGAAGCCACAGAGCTCAATAATCACACTGTTGCTTATAATAATTATTCCGATGAAATAACACATTGCAGTTTACAAAGAGGTTACAAGCAGTCAGGAAAATTACTTAATGATCAAATAACACAAGAGCACAATATAATTACCGTGTTATGGCCATCTGTGTACTTTATACATTGTAACAGCGAATCAATTTTCACGCCTCCCCCTTATGACCCAGGCCAAATATTTTTTTATATTCGGATAGCTCATATCATGACATATAGAGGTGCAATATAGAATATGAATTAAAAATCTTAACACATTCAGTGTCATTTTAAATATATGATTTACTTAGCGAAAAAATCTGATGGATATTTTAACAAGATTTATTAGTATATGCGTTGGTTTTAAAATCTAAGCATTTTTATTTTCAAAAATTTTTTGTTCACGGCTACAAATATTCACAAAAACTTTAAAAGGTTGTAAACTACATATTTATAGCGACAAGATCCCCTGAAAACACTATTTTACTTCGTTTTACAGTGTTTTATAATACGGTTTTAAACCTAATGCCGTTGACCGTCCGCGATGGTTAACTTTAGCGCAAACGTTATGGCGGCATGGCGAATGAGCTCTATGAAAAGTGGGTGGAGTCGGAAGTGTTAAAAAAATAAAGAATATATAAATCCGCGAAATTTCGCGGGTATTCTGGTTACATACATTTTAAATTGTTGACGACACGGTTGGCGCAGTGGTTAAGCGATTGACTGCTGTGCTGTGTGTCGCGGGTTCGATTCCCGCATGGAACAAATATTTGTATGACCTACAGTTAGTTGTTCCGGGTCTGGCTGTTTGTGTATGTGAATTTAAATGTTTGTAAACGCACCCACGACACAGGAGAAATTCCTAGTGTGGGGCAACGTTTTTAAAAAGAAGAAGAAGAAGAAGAAGAAATGTCAGTTATGTTTTTATTATATAGCTGTAAAAGGATCTTTTGACTAGTGTTTTCTAGATACAATTTCTGACCTGGCCTCATAGTTAATGTATGTCTGAAATCACCAACCCGTCTTGAGCAAGCGTGGTGATCAATGCTCGTGCTTTCTCTGTATGAGAAGAGGCCTTTGCCCTGCAGTGGGACAACAGCGCCACCCTGTCAACATAACTCATGCGCCAAAACATTTTTTTAAATGGTAATTTAAATTGGTAGTCATATTTCTAAACTCGGAGGACCTCGTGACTTAGTAATAACAGCCGCACGGGTCGATCCATCAGGTTAAGCTACTCTTGCCGGGGTTGGTCCGTGGATGGGCAATCGGGAAGCACGTTATGCCGTTGGTCCCGGCTGTCATCCGTGGATCTTTGACAGTCGTTACGGGTCGTAAGAAGCCCGAAAGTCTGACAAGTATTACCAAGGGGTATCGTATTACCCACTTACTGGGGTAGTGCAGTTCTGATGGGCAGTCGCTCCATGTAAAATACTGGTATTCAGCTACATCCAATTGGACTGGAAGCCGACCCCAACATAAAAAAAATTGGGAAAAGGCTGGGCAAATTGAGTCAATTTGCTGAACAAATAATTTCCCTGACCTTACATACATAATATACTGTTATTGACGCTACTTGTTACATGTCAAGCAATATTTTTCTGTGAATGTCCAGTGAGAATGGGAAATCATAAAGAAACCCAAGTTGACTCATTAGGCCGAATCGGTTCTCTACCTAATCCCAGACTAACAACATAGTCCATGAACAGAATTTGATATTTAATTTTATACAACACTATGTTTATTTATGTAAAAGAGGCCAATTGTACATTCGTAATTATGAAAGAGAAGTAAATTAAGGCTTCTTTTCTTAGCGAGCGTTTATATTAATCTATTCTGACTCCAATAACACTCGATTCCGCATCAAAACCTCGAGCAAAGCCAGGTATTTTGCTAGTAGTAAATTAATTCACGCTCAGTTGGTCCCGAAAGGTTCTACCGAAATCTTTTTATAATGATTTCGAGTGATACCAAAAAAAATATTGGGAAAAAATCAAGCGAACGACCGAATATACAAGGTCAATGTAAACTTCGAGTTCAAACCGGCTGTGTTATGTGATAAGTTATAATAATTATTATTATGATGTGATGTAAGGATGTAAATAGCTAGCAATCTGTTTAATTAGGTACTCATTCGATCGTTAAAAGTAAAGCCTGCTGTCCATAAAATCTATGAGATCGATAGCTTTAACTTCAACTATTTATTTGTTAGTTTCCTGGTATGGATATTAGTTGTAATAGCAAACATGTCATTTGGTTTAAATTGTTTTTTTTGTATAATTTTATTTATCTATATATAGATTCTTTTATATTTTGCGAAGAACGTTGTAGGCTTAATAGACTATAGATTTGTAGACTATTTTCTATTTTGTTATGTATCTGGTACTTGTTGACAGGCCTACACTGTCTTCCCATACCTATTAGCACTGTAATTTGAAAACATTGTAAAAGCCAATTATATTTAGGAATAACACACTACTCCATAGGAAATGAGTAATTGGAACCGTGTACCTAGCTTCTGACATTTAATGAGTCCCCATGTAGGTTTATGTGAAATAAAATATTTTGATTTTGAAGATTTATTTTGTGTTTTTGAAGTTTTTTAAATAAAAACTTCTTTCTTTAGGCGCACTTTGCGCTCTTTCTAAAAGAAAACGAAACTGAACTGCCACGCTCGGGTTGGTGACGCTAAATCGGGTATACTCGGCTCCAGTCGGATGGTGAGGGTGACACTGAATCGCGTATACTCGGCTCCAGCCATGTAAGTTTTCACTCATATCGTGTGGCACACACCCTCTTTTCAATTACTTACGAAGATTTTTAAAGGATTTTTTAAACATCGTGAAGAATCCGGCATGCCTGAGAGATATTTCTCGACTTCATTTGAAGCCAAGTCAGACGCCCGCATGGGCGGCACAAAGACTCTGACACCAGGTTAGTCACTAGCCACACGAAAAACAAGAAGAAGAAGAGAAAGGAAGAAGCCGACTTCTCACGAAAACCTTTTCGTGAGTGGCGATGTTATGAACGTCCGGCGCACCCTGAGCAAGTCAGTATTGCTACCACCTTGTTGTCTGGCTTATAATTTAACCAAAGTCAGACTCCTACATATTTCAACTCGATTCTCGGTAACTGTCATCCAGGTGCTACCAGCCACTCTGCGATGATCGTCGCTCCACCTAGCCTGAGAGTGTCCTACCTTACGTTTGGAGTGCGATTTGAATGATGATGATGATAATGAAGATGAAGAGGCATGCCGATAAGAGAGAAGAAACAGAAATACGCAAAACATCGATTATGTTAAATGAGGTCAAAAAGTTTGAACTGCAACTATAATTTGCACTTGGTTCTCATTGAGAATTAAATTACAAATCAACTTCATTCGCGCCACCAAAAAACTCCACACAATGATAATTTAGCTGTCAGAATTTTCCAGATCTCGACATGTTCTTCCTCTGACATTCGTGAGGTCAATTCAAGTATGGCTAATCGGATCCTGTCCCCAAAGTCAAGGGCGGCAAACAATTCGTCAAAAATGAATTAAACCGTCGCAGTGCCTTTGTGCGGTCATCACGGCGTGTCACCGAAATCATGACGTTTTGACAGACCGTGAAATCTGATGGGCATTGGCCATTCTGTGTGAATTTGGGAAGTATATATACCATGTGTGGGTGACAAATGGAACAGATTCAGTTTAAATTTATTGGACAATGGCGAAGGTAGCCTCGCTGTTCGCTTTCATGGTGCTGCTGGCTGTGGTTGTGGAAGGACGAGGTAAGTCTTTACAGCTGAGTTTGTGTGTTTTAAAATGCTTCGATCATCGAAATTTTAAAAGGTCCTAGTATCTACAATAGCTAACAACATAACAACAACAATACTACAATACTCTTCCAATTTTGGCCCATTTTAAGCATTGCTGCTGTGTCAGTGTGCATGTAAGGTGCAGTTAATAGGCAGAACCAAGTCCGCATGACCTGATACACCACTCCATTCTTTACAAAAGTTGAAGCATTACTAAATCATTGATGAGCCTGCGCGATTTGCAAATATTTTCATGATGGCATAAGGTAGAAGAAAGTGCAAGAAGAAGAAGAAAATAGTAATTGTTGAAAAACTTTCTATGTTTTAAACTATTGATTTCAGACTGGAGGTTCGCATCAGTAAAACGAGTGAAGCGCAGCTACAACCCTGGTGGGTTCGGCCACGGTGACACATACGGTCGGAGTGATGAGCACAACGCTGACGTCAGCAAGGAGCGCCTCGGATGCAGCGAGGAGCAAGGAGGTGGCAGGTTAGTGACATATAGGCGGTAGTGAGCGTACCACCAGAGATCCAGCCGATGTATTATTTAAAAATCTCAACGCAAAACGTAGGTGAAGTAGATTGTGAAGTGAGCTAGCTGTCAATAGTCTCAATCCCTAGCATCGGTGCTCACGGTTTGATTTTTACAGAATAGACGGCTGAAACCTCTTTGGAAGTGCTGAGTACTGTGCAGGACGATGGAGTTTGTAAAAGTACGCCAGCTTCCCAAACTATGCGACGAGTAAAAATTTACGAATACTCTAGTTAGACGATGTGAGAAGATAGCCCGAGGTCAATCGTTCTGAAAGTGTCCATGGACACGAAACATGGTGCTGATGATCAACAGTAATTCCTTATCTGGTTCATAAAACAAGATACCTCTGCAGTTGCACCGCAGTTTTATTATACTCATTTATTTAAAAAGATATGTTTATCTCAGCAGCTGGTGCATTTATACAGTAGGTATCGTTAATTGTCTATAGTAATTAGCTGTCACTGAGTAAGTTAACAATACGATTACTAGATAAGACAGTACTAGTTAACAGTCTGTTTCATGCTCAATTTGTTTCAGCAGCAAGGTAACTGTGTGGTCTAAAAAAAAAACGACCCGCATTCAACAAGAACCTCGAATTACATATTAAAACTAAGAGCAAGCCCTAGCAGAATTGCTAAAACTTAGGGCTATTCAGTACCTGATTTTCCGACGGAGATAACATCTTGATAATACTATGTTTCAGTTACGGAAGCGGGAGCCATGAGCTATCATACAACAAGGACGGGCGTCAAGGAGACCGACGTCACCGCTCCTTCAGCAAAGCGTCCGCCTCCGCCTCCGCCTCCGCTGTCGCTTTCAACCAGGACCACAAGACAAGCCTTTGAATTTAGAACCTTTCGAATTTAGAATGTATGAAATGGAACGTTCAAAAAAACTTTAACAAAGAGTTTTATCCTGTATTAGTTTTTTACTATCTTTTAGATCATGGTTTGGTTCTAACAAAGACTTCTTATCGGTTTATTTAGGTTTTAAATCTAGTTCTATTTGTATTTAGTTGACATTGAATTACCACCAAACAAAATGAGTTTGTAAGTTGAAATATATACGGGTAACAAGTGTACTAACTTTTTTTGTATTAAGTCCCGAATCAAATCATACACCATGGTACTTAGGTTGACATGACTCATACATACCTAATGTATGAGTAATCGGAACCAAAGACAACATTATTCTATAAGGAGTAGGTATAATATTTGTATTCAAAGATACATTATCGACAATCACGATCATAGCACAGGAAAACAAAAAACCGGAATCTACACTAATCTATTAAACATTGTAACAGCGAATCAATTTTCACGCCTCCCCTTTTAAGATGTAGACCAAATATTTTTTGAAATTCGGATAAATCATGAGTTCATGACCTAAAAAGGTACCATAAAGAATATCAATAAATTAAACAGGCCACAAAACGCGGGTATTCACTCGTAATATTATAAAAACAAAAGATTTTTGTTTGTAATGAATAAACTCAAAAACAACTGAGCCGATTTAAAAAAATCTTTCACTAATAGAATGCTATATTATCACTCAGTAACATAGGCTATAATTTATAAAGATATCACGCGGGCGAAGTAAACCAAATGGCATTTAAAAATAATAGATGTAGGTAATTATAACTTCCAGTCAGATACATCAATGTTATTAATAATCATTTATTTCATCAAATAATAACAGTGTTAACATTAAATATTAACATCTGTAGGTACACTTGACTTATACTAGTTAATAAAACACGTGGGTGTTGCAACCAGCAACCTTACGTAATAAGTTATGAAAGCAGTGATACAAAAGAACTGCAGGCCAAACAAGTGTTTTTAAAAAATCTAGAAAAACATACTCACAGAAATCAGAAAATCTACCAAATCAAATATATATCTATCAGTCTGTACAATGAAGCTCTAAAAAGGTCAAGTTTATTCTTGTCTTGATGCATCGCTTTGTTGAAGCAATACCAACTAAACTAATTAACAAACGGTAAAATTTCCATAGCATCATGATTCCAGAACATAGGTACTACTAGATACTTAATTTAATAACTAGGTATACCTATTATTAAATGAAGTAGTAGTTAGGTCGCTAACCGACATGTTGTATGGACATTTACTGATAAACTCGCAGCTAATCTTACATCATTCTCATACTTACGTTTTAAGGCAGTGGCGGCGTAGCATGTGATGGCACCTTTTCTATTGCACACAGCACCCCTTAAATAAAACAACGAATACTAAACGTGATTACCTGACTTTATTTTGCTAAAATATTCGATCACACTATCAAAATTTACTTTTCTGTCCTTTTCAATGGTAAATATGAAAATATTAACTTAAATTTTTAGAAACTTCTTTCACAAGTAGCCACCGAAACACAAATAGTTAAAAAATATCTAAAACACAGCGCTAGACTCGGAACAGTCTCAGAATAGTCCCATTTTACAATGTATTTCAGAAACTCCAAGTCTATTGGACCATTTCTTGGAAAGAAATGCTGAAAGTGGCGCCTCGATCGTAAAATCTCCAAAATAATGTCCTCTTCAGAAAATTCATCACAGATTTTTGATAGATTTTAAGCAGAGTTTTAGGCTGAACAACACCAAATGTTATGAGAATGTCATCCATTGGCCCGTAACGATGGTCTAGTTCTTCGTAAAATCTATCAATACATTCTAACATGGCTCTGTAGCTCTTCTGGTAGTGTTAGTCCAGCGTGTTGTCAACACTTTGTCACCCCTTGGTGCTTGGCACCCGGGGCAAACCGCCCCAATCGTCCTTCTTTACGCCACCACTGTTTTAAGGTAGGTCCGTAGCCGACTGCAGGGTGCAGGCAGCAACAGGCGATGTGTCGCCGCGACACTACTGGTTTCTACTTATAAAATACCTTCCGTAGCTAGCGACACGTCGATTTCATAGAAACACGACAGGTCGCTGCTGCTGCCTGCAGTCGGCTACGAAATTGTACCTTAGGTCCACAAAAGAGATAATTTTGCAGGAAGCTAACTTGAACTATTAACCCATATTGTATCTTTGACATGACTCATCTGACTAAGTGGTTTAGTAATAGGCAAATATTTTCCTTAGTATAACTATTTTCACATTGCTTTAGCCAATACGAGAAGAAGCCTGCGAGTTTATTTATGGCCCACATGCCAAGCTCATTAGTTGGCTGCATATTGTAATCGCACCGACTATCGCTTGCATGCAACCTGAAATTACGGAAACCCAGATTGAGGTTTTAGAATCATTGTTTGACTCTGAAAAACCCGAGGCATGAAAAGTCTAGTAAAATCTTATTTTCTTTGTGTAAACGGTAATTCCATTTTTCCAGCGGGCATAATTGATTCACGCGAAATGATAAGGAATCTTTTTATTATATTAGAATGCTGTATTTTTGCTTATTTCAGTACCTGCCTTTTTTGTCAGATAATTTAAAAGCCGCAGAGTTAATTTATCTCTGTGGCTTTTTAATTAACTGTTTTGGTTATATTTTCTTATAGAATTCTTCAAGTGGAAATAAACACCAGTCACATAGGTACCTAATAAAGCTACAGGAGAATAAAAACATAATCATTCTGGCTTTTTCCAAATAAATATCGTCGATTTCTAGCTTAACTGGTTATTTTATTTTATTGGGTTGATTTTATTTTCACACTTTTTTTTCTTAGTTTATTGGTACCCAACACTATTTTACAAGATGTTAAATTAAACTGCAAGAAGATTAGCTAAGTAAGTAAGTAAACTCTAAAATTATATTTAAGGGCTAGTTTGAGGTGGCGCGGGAAAGAGTTCTAGGAAGGACTTGGGGAAGGCCTTTGCCCAGTATCGTAGTGGCCAGTAAAGAGTAAGTAGAAAAAAAACTGATACAAATAAGGCACACCAAATTAAAATGAGGAATATACCTATCTACACTAATATTATAAAGAGAAAAGATTAAAGATTTTGTATGTTTGTTTGTTTGTAATGAATAAACTCAAAAACTACTGGACCGATTTTAAACATTCCTTCACCAGTAGAATGCTATATTATCATATTATAAAGATATCGCGCGGGTGAAGCGAGTTAGAAATATCTAATGATATTTTACTAAAAAAGGTCTAATGTGACATCAACGCGCGAAGTTTCAAACTCAAACTCAAAGCATTCATTTCAAATAAACCAATTACGGGCACTTTTGAATTGTCAAGGGGTCAGTCAGTCAGAAAGCTGATGCTAGTTGCCCATTCCAAAGCGTAGTAGGTACCTATGGAGAAGAACGGGTAAGAAATTCCAGGACACTCTTTACAATCAAAATATAGTTACAAAATATTGGTTACATCATTCATGTTGAAGTTATACATGTAGTGTTACCATGAAACTATGAATTCAGTACATGAGTCCTAGTATTGAAAGGTTTCGTCGGTTATTAAAAACAAATTCTGCTGTTCCGTACATTTTGACCGTGTAGGTAGAATCTTGTATGAAACAGTTAATATTTTTTTAATAACCAACGAAAAATTTCTACAATTGGGACGGAACAAGGGAGATAAACAACAATGTTAATTGCAAAAGGTGAAAACTTTATTTCATAAATATTACATAAACAAATAAATTGGTTTTCAATATTCTTACTTATTTAAAAAACTTATCACATTAAATACTGTCTTATAAAAAGCTTATGATATTATCAACTATAATCGTGGGATTGCAGAGTTCTCGGAAAGCATAATCTGAAACACAAAACAAAACACCAATTTAGCTGATCTTTAGGTAGGTCAGTGTTTTCCCAAAGTGGGTGGTATCGCCCCCTTGGCAAATGCTATTAGGGGGCCAGCAGAAGGTTTATTTTATCATGATTTTCTGATACATAACTAATTCGGCAGATCGGCTGGCACTGGGTCATCGATCGCCATAACTTGGTTGCGAAAAATCTTAGTGAACACATTTTGTTTCAACATATAGTTGGTAAAGTTTAAAAAAAAGCAATAGATGACATATATTGTTAGTAACCAATCAATTAACTATCTTGGTTCAGTTTAAAAACATGAAGATTTTCGAAAATCCCCCCGATTTTCGAAAAACTATATAAAATTGGATATGCAAAAAAGTTTGAAAGCTTGTGATATAAGAGCTTAGTTCACATTAATATCTCCATGGTATAAATAGGTAAAAATACAGATATAACAATAATAACATAAAACTAGTTTTTTACGCGACTCGGGAAAATGTAGAGCGTGTTTGCAAGTGATTCAAGATCTGGTTTTTAACACTAATTGTGTTGCTAACCTACGAGGTTAACATATGAGCTTGAATATAGCAAATTCAGGTAGAATAAAAGACACAATTCATTGTTAAGGTTAATTCTATAATATCTACGGGCATTACAGGCACACAGGGCATTACTCACACGGGCTCATTCAGCCTACAACACTCCCGCCGACGGAACTGGCGCTGGCCGAAGACTTGGAGAAGGACTGAGAGATAGGGACGTGAGCTCCACCGTAGCCTTGGCCGTGACCGCCCGCGATCCCGTGGCCGCCGTAGCCACCGTAGCCGCCGCCGTATCCCCCGTGCCCTAAATCGTAGCCGTGCCTTCTTACTCGCTCCCCTGAAGAAAAAAGGAATTATTTCATGAGTCGGTAGCCTCTACACGCTAGATGCTGAAATACAAGTACCTGTGCAACCGAGTTCTGCTCTGACAAAAATAGAGAATGCTCATTTAATAATATACAATAGTTCAAACTATTTCCATTTATAGTACATACTAATTCCATGCTGCCATGTCATTAGTCTAAGGTAGCCATCTTGTTCTAAACCGTTTTGGGTGACCGAGCTCTGCTCGAGTGATAATAAAGAAAACGAATTTTCCCAGATATGAGACCTAGCTAGATCGATTTTTCGCCCCCGTAAACCCCTATATTGCAACTTTCATCGAAATAGTTAAAGCCGTTTCAAGAAGAACGTGATTACAAATACAAATATAGCCTCGCGCAGGTATATCTTTTACTTAAAAGGAGGTCCTATGTAGGATTTACTGTAAAAGTTGGACAAGTTACTGCAATAAACTTCTTTTTTTTTTGTATAAGATAAACTGCCGCATTACAATATGCTATATATTGCGCATGTAGGTATCATGTAAAAAGTTTGTGCTTGTACTTTTTGGTGACTGGGTCCGAAGTGGTTAAAAAGAATCAAACCTATTGTAACTCGTGTTTTCAATTCATTACGTTGCCTTTTTTACTTTTATAAATAAATAAAAAATGATAAACACGTACCTGGAGCTGCCAAACAGGAGCCGATAAACACAACGAACATCACAAACGCGAATCTGACCATGTTTAGGCTTGTTGTTGCTTGTTCAAAGTAATGACAGATCGTCGCCGGTACATCATTTTATACCGGGCCCAAGCCATTGTCCAAAACGGACAATCATCCTTGTTTGTGCAAAATCGATAAAATTTCTAGTCATAGGTATATTTTTTGTTGGTGGTGACAATGCTTAACTTTACGCACGAGTGGCAAAAAGTAATAATGTTGTGTTTTCCTTCTCCTTTTCAAATTCTGAACATGTAGGATAACTGAATTGTAACAGGAGGAAGGCTAGCTCTTGGCTAAGTCGCCGTACAGCCGCACGGGTCGATCCAACAGGTTAAGCTACGCTTGCCAGGGTTGGTCCGCGGATGGGTGACCATCTTTACATACCGAGACTCCTCCGTGCCTCGGAAAGCATGTTAAGCCGTTGGTCCCGGCTGTCATTCGTAGATCTTTGACAGTCGTTACGGGTCTTCATAAGCCTGAAAGTCTGAGAACCAGTCTTAGGTACCAAGGGGTAAGACTGGTCGTATTACCCTGGAAGCCGACCCCAACATAGTTGGGAAAAAGGCTAGGCAGATTGATTGAACTAAAATGTAATAAGAAACTTTGTCCAGCTTAGAAATGTTTTATTGTTTTAAGTGCCTACCTATCTATGAATGTTATATCTCCTTTAACGTCTGCTGAAACTTTGCTAAAACCTTTAGTTGAATTCAAGACTGTATAATCAATCAACTCCACCTACTGGAAATAGGCCTCCAGAAATGGCGGGCGACATTTCATCATCGAAGGAGTGTCAAGAAATGGAATTTCATTGCTGAGAAGTTTTTCATCTTTGAGTAAATAAATAAATCAAAATAACATAACAGCACGACTGTTTTCGATTCGCATAAATTACTTAATTATTTTACCTTTAATTCGAGGAACGTATTAAATTGCGAATGTTGCACAATCATTGCCCAAAAAATCCCCTAATTCTATTGTTTAAAACAACGTACACCAATGTGGGTGAATCATGCTAATCAATTCGACTTGCACGTGACCTAGGTGCATCTAACCGGATAACGAGAAACTAAAGCAGCCTACTGACGATCTGACCAGCACCCTTATTGCGTAACACGAGATCAATCATAATTTAAATCATTTTGAAGGAGGCTAATCCATGGAGAAGTTATTTGATAATTTCCCTACCAAAAAAAAAATGAAAAAAAATGGAGGCTAATCCATTGCTTCATACGTTCGAAAAATTTGTCTGCTCAATAATACAAACAACGCAATGAATGTTGTTGAACTGTCAAAGGGAAACAGAATGTGATTGATCGTGTCTTACGGAATTAGGGCGCAGGTGCCAGATCGGTGGAAGAAGTGCGTGCCACAACTCCGTAGCACGTGACGGAAGTAGCCTATAGTCAAACTAATTGGACCACTGGCGGACAAAGGGGTGTGTGGCAAGGTTGGTCGGTACCGGTCCCCCGGTCCCAGAAGGCCTCCAAATCTTGAAAAGTAGGTACTTTTTAATGAAATCCTAAAAAAGGCCTAAATATGTTTAAATATGTTAAGTTAGAAGCGGTTGGAGGTCCTCAGATATGCGAAATAAAAAGGTTTTCGAGCTCGCTCTTACATTTTCTTATTCCTCAAACTTTAGGCATGAATAAGTTCAAAGAGTGACTCGTTGCTTAAATTTTCGAACTCACTTCGCTTGCTCTTGTCAACATTTTCTTAATTGTCGCGCTGTTCTGCATACCTATATATGTCGACAAAGTAACTCCTATTTATGTATGAATAGTCAAAAGAAAACCTAGCCTACACAAGCTGGTGTGCTAAAATTTTCGAGCTCGCTTCACTCGCTCTTGCAGCCTACATTCTCTTCATTCTTATGGGTTCTGCATGACATATTAACTCCTTTGTATCAATATTCAAAAGAAAACCTAACCTTTCCTAGACGGAGGTCACGGGGTGCTAAAATGTTCGTGATCGCTCTTGCATCTTTTGTTCTACTAAATCTCAACTTTTCTGCATTAGTCGACAAAACAACTCATATCTCTGCATGAATGTACAAAAGAGTCTTAACCGAGAATTCCGAAACGGCCTGTAGAAAATTTCGAGCTCGCTTTACCCGCTCTTGCATCCCACATTCTTGCTTTTTGATGAAAATGTCTATGAATAGCACAATGTGAAGTTGAAAAAAAAATCTTACCGGTTGCGAGGCCCATATTTTATATAGAATATGTATAATTACGGTGTCTGTATGGATTGAGGAGCCATGTCTCATATTTAAACGCGGGTACTACCAATATTTAGTAGTAAATTAGCCGATTTTGTAGACCCGATCCTGGAATTTGTAGTAAAACCCTTAACACTTTCGACTCCACCCATTTTCATAGAACTCATACGCCATGCCGCCTACATATTGGAAGTGAGCCCTCCGGGAGGGTTGCCCGCATAACATTTACGCTCAAGTTAACCATTGCGGCAGGTCAACGGTATTAGGTTTAAAATCGTGTTATAAAACACTGTAAAACGAAGTAAAATAGTGTTTTCAGGGGGGGGCTTGTAGCTATACGTAGTTTCCAACCTTTTAAATTTTTTGTGAATATTTGTAACCGTGAAGAAAAAAAACTTTTGGTATATTAGCTCACCTATTTCCGATCACTGCTAATTACGCAACACATTTTCGTAAACGATTACGACAAATTTGTTTCATTTTGACAGTTCGACAACATTGATTGCGTTATTTACTACTAATTGCTAGCAATGGATTAGCAATTTGTTTCAAAACGATTCAAATTCCAATTGATCGTGTATTACGTAATTAGGGTACAGGTTGCTATGAGACAGATCGGTTACATTTTTAGTCGTTTTTGAATCCACATGTGAGACGCTAAATGTCTGAAAACAAACTTTTTCGTAATAAAATTACGAAGCCTATGTACATTTTTAATAACAGACGTATTGTGATGAAACCGTCTACCTATTTTTTTTTGAAGTAGCAGAAATCGGCTCCCGTAAAACTGGGACGTTTATGACCGGTACTTACCACTGAGTCTGGTTCAGAATTATCTAACCTAACGATTTAATAAGGTTTTGGCCGTAAAACGATGTGACATGGTTTTGGTCGTGAGCTCTCGTATCACACAAAATTGTTAAGAATGTTTATTTTATTAATATCTTTTGAAATACTGAATGTACAGTATGTTGTCGCCAATATTTAGTAGAAATTTACTTTATAAACTACTATATATTGGTGCTATTGTTATCCGATTTGATCAACTACTTTAGTAGCTACGTATATTTTCTATAGACCGTCAGGATTAAGGAGTCACATAAAATGTGTTGCATTAACGAAATTATATAGTTTTTCAATGTTATTTTTATGCTACAAATTAAAACGCATTTACTACTAAATTATACCAAAAATATGTTGTAATTGGTTAATTACTTTCCGAGAAACAACGCGGTTAAATTTATGGATTTTTATTAAAAATAAAAACATTGTAGCAAATATCATATTCTGCCGTACAAAACCCATTTTTTTGTAGAGATTACGCATAGATACTACTTACTTATATATATTTTCTATAGACCGTCAGGATTGAGGAGTCACCTTAAACGTCCTGTAACTTTCTAAGGGTTTTACTACAAATTCCAGGATCGGGCCTACAAAATCGGCTAATTTACTACTAAATATTGGTAGTACCCGCGTTTAAATATGAGACATGGCTCCTTAATCCATACGGACACTAATTACGCACGTTATACTTTGATTTTCTGCAAAATGCTTCTAGAAATTCCTATATAAACTGAGAAGACCGGTGGGGCTCATTTTATTTTGGCGCCCTGGGCCCCCGGCAGGCCTAATCCGTCACTGAATTGGACCACCACAATGTGGATGTGGATCCGACCTGTTGAAATCCGTTGGATGCGGGAATCGCAGAACCGATCGATGTGGCAATGAGGCCTATGTTCAGTAGTGGACACCTTTCAGCTGTAATGATAATGCTGATGATTCAAATTGCCAAGAAAAATCTACGCAGATCCGATCGGCTCTTCCGATGTGGCGGGCTCAAAGTTGGGCCGTCTGTAGGCTACTTAATAACGACCAGTGTAAAACGTTAGCAATTTAGCACAGATCATGTTCCTAACATGATACACCGACTTTTGTTAATAGATCCAGTTTTTGCCAGGTAGTAGGCAATCAATAGTAGATAATACTTAGTTATAAAAAATGATACACCTATCATTATCTTAAACCTGCTACACACTTGTTCGGATGCCGCACATTCGATTCGGCAGTATTTGTTGAACAACAAAGCCGATCCAAAGCTAATACCTAAGTATATATAACTATTCGGCAATAGATGAGTTAGTGGCTAAGTAACAACAGCCGCACGGGTCGATCCATCAGGTTAAGCTAAGCTGGGTTGTTACGTAGATGGGTGAACATCTTTACATACCGAGACTCCTCCGTGCCTCGGAAAGCACGTTAAGCCGTTGGTCCCAGCTGTCATCCGTGGATCTTTGTCAGTCGTTACGGGTTCAAGAAGCCCGGAAGTCCAACAACCAAGTCTTACCAAGGGGTATCGTATTATCCAGTTACTAGGTTGTGGAGGTCAGATAGGCAGTCGCTCCATGTAAAATACTGGAATTCAGCTGCAACATAGTTGGGAAAAGGCTAGGCAGATACCAGATATACCAATTCGGCATTAATTCTCCTGCCGATCGACAAACTCCGTTAGGCATTCCTCTTCCTACCTTCGCTGAATTGGCATGGTGCAGTAGATTTTTAGTCGTACGCGTCTTAGCCGCCGGTGAGTGGATTGGTGCGGCAAAGCCGAGCCACCTTTTTCCCAAACATACATTCACCCTTACACTTACATACTTACCCATTCGATTTTACCGCCCGACTGTTCCTGTAATGCGTGAACCAAACAAGTGTGTAGCACGCCTTAATTTTAAAGAAACAGGCTTTTATTTATTATTACCTAATGTTTAACTATTTTATTTATGGCTACAGTTATGGTTGGATTCTAATTTAGAAGAAAACCTTGGTAAGATAAAATCCTTGTAGCGGTATAGGTAAACAGTAGGTACTAGGCATAATAAATAGGTATACCAAGCAGGTATCAAATCTTCATTTTCCAGTTATGTAAATGTTGTGGTTGTGATCAGGTAATTACTTCCTATTTCTTACCTACCTATAGCTTTAAGATTGCGCGTCACTAAAAGGTTGGCTCTAGAAAAGACGAACAACTTTGCATAATTATGTGCGAATATTCTTGAACAAGTTACTTATAGACTACTAGCTGTTACCCGCGATTCCGCCTCCGTGTATTTTGTATTACATCTTTTTCTATACAAATATCCAGGATGTGAAAAGTTACTACGCAACGTTTCTGCCCATAACGATCGGTTCAGTCGTTTGGGAGCGTAAACACAAAGTTATTTTCGCATCAATATTAGGTAAGTACGAGAGTGACACTGAAAGTTCTTAGAAAATCAAAAACTGAACAAACTAGCAAGTTACTAGTTTTATTATATCTTTCAAAATTGTGTAGATTTACATCAATACATCGCTGCATCCGATGGAACCACTGAGAAAAGCACTTTGCCCACTCATTTTTAGGGGTCTCTTCGACGGCATTTTGAAACACACCCACTGCTTCCTCGGCGACCATAAAACGTTTTCTTCGAAGTTTTTCTTTTATTTTCGGAAATAAATAAAAATCGCAAGGTGCGAGGTCGGGGCTATAAGGCTGGTGACCCAGTAATTCCACGTCTGAAGTCGCCAAGTAGTCGATTGAAAGCTTGGCTGTGTGCGACGAGGCGTTGTCATGGTGAAGGAGGATCCTACTGCGAGGTCGTTTCTCCCGAACTTTTTCCAAGACATGTGGCAAACAATTGTTAGTGTACCACTCTGTAGTGCCTGTTTTTCGATCCTCTAAAACAATTGTTGCGAAATGACCTGTCCTTCCGAAAAACGAGGTCACCATCTTTTTTCCCACGCTTCGACCTCTCTTCACTTTAGTTGGCAACTCCTCGGAAGGAAACACCCAGACAGCAGACTGTGTCTTAGTTTCAGGATCATTACAATAAATCCAGCTTTCGTCACCCGTCAGTATGTCGAACACAGTATTTGAGTCACCTCCGTTAACCCTAGAGTACTAATATAAATTTATTACTGCTTAATACTAATTATCGCCTGGGAGGCTACTTTATAAATAAACCAAAATTTTAGTACTAAACTTTTATTAAAATGTAACAAAATTTATAACAAATAGCAGGCATACCTCTGCCTTTATGAAATGCAAAAAAATATATATCTGAGAAACTCTTATTTGTCTTAAAATCAGCCTTACACATAATACTTAACTTTCTAACACAGCCTTAAGGGATATTATATTAAAAAAAAAATGTTGACATTGGACCACTGTTTTGGTATAAAAACTACAATATAATATATAAAGTATGAAAAACATAACAAAAAACTAGTCTAATCATCACATAGCTTACTGCAGACTAAGTCGAACTCAGACTTCTATTTTTTATCACACGAATAGCAGTTAGGATTTGGTAAAGTGCTTCCGGATGATGACGGTATTGGGGAGCTTCGGTCTTGAGGATCAGGGTCATCTAGCACAATATTTTGTAACTCATTTTCGAGTCGGTATGGAACAAAAGTGGGATCAACCACACTGTCATCAGAATCGTAATCCGCGACTTCTAAATTATCCTCGGTCTCACTATCAGAGGTGTCATCTTCCAAGCAATTTGCTATCTGCTGCTCGTTGAGATCCATCTATGAAATAAAACATGTATTTTATATCTTATAATAGTGAGTAAACAAAGAAAAAACTCAAAAATGTAAATTAAGTCAATAGTAAAAACCCTACCTTTAATACTAATGATCGCCTCCCAGGCGATCACGTAGGCAATATCTCGGGAACGCTGTATCCCCGCTGAGCGCGCAAGCTCTCCCCGCCGCGTCGTGGGCTACACTGAGTTGGCGCGAAAGCACGGCGCGACACGTCCCCGCAATTTCAAAATAACCAGAAAAAACCGACCGCGGGCGGCCTCTCAGGCGATGATTAGTACTCTAGGGTTAAATCTTTGAACCATTTCACGACACCAATCAAAACGACGGAGTTTATGGGCCTGTGTCAAATTATGAGGTATCCACCGGGCACAAAGCTTCCTGACCGCTAAATGTTCATGGAGGATTTTTTGCACTTGAGTCATACCGATGCCTAAGCTTGTCCGAATCTGCTGATAAGTCACTCTTTTGCAGTCTCTATCATAGGACGCACAACACTGATGTTATCTTCAGTCGTCGCCGTAGAAGGCCGTCCCTCACGCAGATCATCGGTGAGATTAGTGCGACCACGTTAAAACTCATTAAACCAGTTGTATACAGTGGCACGAGATGGGGCTTCATCGTGAAAGGTCAATCGAAGTCTATCATAACTTTCTTGTTGAATTAAATGACATCGAAAGTCATAAAAAATCATTAAGACAATTTTCTCGTGTTTATGCCATGCTGACGTGACACAGACAATTTTCAATTTGCCGCCAAATCGTAAACAAATGACAAATGAATAAAATACATACGCAATAATATTGGCAGTTCCATTTTTAAAATTTGAACGTATGTTTTTATTATATCGTTTACAAGTGGCCAGTTCTATAAACTTTCAGTGTCGCCCTCGTATGACCAGGATTTAAGTATAACCAGGAAGTAGGACCAGGATTTAAGTATAACCAGGTTAGGCGCACTCCGCATGTTAGGTATGAAGCTACAAGTACGCGGCGGGCGGCTCGTCATGTAGGGCTAATTCAGTGAGTGTAAAGTAGTCAGAAGATAGAAAGTTACGCGAAGGTAAATATAACTATAGGTAATTTGCGCTGTGCGACCTGAATTGCACTTTATTGTGTCGAAGCAAGCTTTTGATTTAAATGATTTTGTGGAGTGAATCTTCTGTACTATCCTATGGTACAACAGCCAACCTGCACCTGCGCCGTGGGATTTGTAAACTATTGGCTATGCGCCCATTTCAATTTAGATGTCAATAGGTAGGTAGACAGCAGCAAGGAAAATTAAAAAAAGTAAAATACTTGTAAGTTTATCTCAATAATTTTTATTTACAAATAATTAAAAAATATGTGATCCGAAGTCACAATAACAAATCTACACTGTACTTATATTATATCAATTAAAGTTGTAAACGTATGTACTGGAGGTGTACCGAACATGGATTTATTAAAAAAAAAAACAATACAATCCTGTATAAAAACTTCACACGGCGTACACTCACGTACAAAAATGTTATGAACTCACTAAATGTGCGTTACACGTGGCAGGTTCTTTTTCCAAAGATTATTCTAATATTTCAGTTCTGAATCTCAAATATTATTCAGAAAAGTATACGTATACAACTATTAGAAAGTCGAGGTTTTCAATGAAGTTTCGATACTACGTGGCAGATAAATATAAAGTAACTATACAATTTATATCAGAATTTCGCTTCACAAATCGGTTGTTTTCAGAATATATTTAAAGTAATAGACGGTTACAGATTGTTACATCTAAAATCCAGAGGTATTATTCTCTAAAACTAAACGTAGACTAGTAAAATTGTGTTCACTATTACGAAGAGACATTACACTTTTAAATCTTAATTTATTTTATTAATATTACAACAAACAACAAAAAATGTAAATTGTAACTACATAGATATTACCTAAATATTTATATAAATGTTAAGAGTGATAGGTGATGCCCTATTTAAGAACTACATACGAGAAGGAAGCTAATCGAGTTACGTCATATTATGCTGTTTTGTGTGATTATTTGTTTATTTTACCTCATCATACATATTTTGCCTACAAGTTACAATTAATATGAAAAAGCTCATACATTTCCTACCCACTATTCCGGGACTATCATCACCTTTTAGTTTCAATTCGTTCATTATTTTTATTAAGACATAGACATTTTAATTGCGATATAAAAATATATCTCCAAAAAGTATACTAATATAATGCATTCTACTTATACATCGACTTAAAAATCGTTACATTTATCTGTACTAGACGATTACAAAAATTTCCTAATATTTTGTTTTAGTTAAGTGATTAATTTTACTATGCCATTAGTCAATAAAAATAAGTAGCTAATGCACATATATTTTAAAAAGATACACATTTAATAAATCTTAGAGTGAAGAATAATTATAAGAGACAACATTAAAAAGATTGCACGTAAATAATGCACATTTTTCCATAATGAGGAACGGATTTAATTATAATAATTAATCATTTGATTAGTAAATTAGTGATATTCAAATTGTTTCTTATTGGTATCTCATCTTTAGATCGCAATATTTCTTTTTAAAGTTCCTTAGACAAACTACTCCAAAACACATTGCTGACAATATTTATATTTGCCAGAGCAAAATCAAACTATTCACCATTCGTTGTCACTCAAAACAAATTAACAAATAGAAATGTAAAATATGTTTCGTTCATAATTAGTACCGAGTTCATTGCACTTGTTAATAAAATAATTTTAAAATACGAAAATAAGTAGTTAATTTTTTAACACCAATATTTATAATGCACTATATTTTACTGAACGCCTTTGTTAGTGATTGTACCTACAATTTTTTTCATGGTTACTCAAACAATTGAAATAACCTCAGCAATACCATTTTAAAGTCACTACACAAGCCCACCTTTAGTCAAAGCTGTGTATTATTTTATGACCTCTATCACCTTACAGATAGAATCCAAAATTGCAAAACAGTGCTTCAATAAAATATAGCGCACATTAAATGCAGGTCGTATACATTGAAATATAATTATAAATATATTAAAAAAACACGACAATACATCACAGTTCCCGTATATAAAGGTATCAAGTAACTCCGTCATGAAACGAAATCTAACAGCCGCTATTCTAGTTTTTTTCACTAAATAGTTTTACACGGTGCCCAGCCTTTTTATCAGATATCCTTATATTCCCGCTACAGCTATGGTCTTTCGTCAAAATACGAACAATTGCATTTTCTTACAATATCTGTTACTAAACTTGCCGTTGTATATAATCTCTATTAGATCTTATTATATTTTCCAAATGCTCAGTATACAGTGTTATTGGTTACGTGTCGGCAATTCATTAAGGGGATGTAGGAGAAGTCATTTACAACCAAATGACCCCGTTTGACTCCTATGCAAATGTCAACAATTTTCGAGTCATATGACATTTATTCACTCGTCTCATATCCAAAAAGCATTCAAAGCGCAAAAAAAAATGCTTGAGATCTTGCAATAACTAGATCGCATATGAGAGTTGTAGACCAATCTTTCAAAGTTAAAGGTTTTAACGCTAGTTTCTATTTATATTTTAGAAATAGCCATATTTGTTATGAAAAATTCACACTTCTTCTCCACAGTAACCGAAAACAATAGATTTACAAAAAGGGGGGTCCCTTTTTGTAAATCTATTATTCCAAGCTAAATAACCAATTTTGTAACAGCGCTCTTCACTACAGAAACAGCTACCTTATGTCCATAAAATTTTTCGGCCATATTCCAAAATTAATAAGAGAACTTCCATTTAATTACTACAAAAGAAATTTAAAAACATGGCTTCTCCAAAATAATTTTTACTTTTATTTTTAAAGTTTTTTTTTATATTACATATTAAATTTATTTAGTTTTATAATACCTACAAATATTGTTGTTGTTGTGTTTTATTTTATATTTTAATAGTCTAAATGTATCTTTATGTCTACAGTCTAAGTGGTTTGTATTGTTATTAGAGTATAATTATGTAAGTAGTACCTATATAAGTAAGGTTTTATGACCATGTAAATATTCGTATGCCGCTTTTAGCGGCGGAGGTGTCCTGAACATAAATTATACCTAACCAACTTGTACGTACCATATCCGACGAATAAATATTTTTATATTTTTATTTAATACATTTTAAGATATAAAATTTCAAATTACTCGAAAATGGTTGACATTAGCATAGGGGTCATTTGGTTGCAAATGACCTCTTCTACATCACCTTAACGGATTGCCGACATATAACCAATAACCATGAATATTATGTATATTAAGGCTATGATACATTTTACGGTACCAATACTATACGCAACCAAAAAGGGTCACTTTAAATTGTGATAATAATAATTATTTATCTTCATTATTCATTTGTGATTAAATATATATGTGTAAAAAATGCCCACACAATATGTAAAATTATTTAAAATATAAATATCGTTAAATAAACTCAAAATTTGATACAATGTATCAACGACAGACCGCAGCACGAAGTAATATCGTACAATAAAAGAAATCGATCACGATTAAAAAAATAACAGAAAAATTCTAATTTAAAAAAATCTTACAATTATACTTAGTTCAATGTGATTACAATGTTTAATTCATTTAATATTATTTACAGGGATTTTAGTAATAATTTGTTACAAAAAACGTTGACTAACACTAATATAAACGTCTAATCACTAGCCATGTAAATCGCAATTATCGAAATAATATATTATGCGTCGTTAAGAACACACGTTGCCATACAAATTGAAAGCATCCTGTATAATTTCAAGCCCGCCAATTAGTAGCCTAAGGCCATTCTCATACGAGGTGACCAAAATAAAAACTTTTCAACGCCGAAGCAACCAATCGCATCTACCAAGGTTGCGGGAAAGTCCGAAAGGGATACCATGGCCCCTGGCAACATACAGGCAACTGAAGGAACACGGGTTGGTTTTAGTTAGTAAGAGTCTGACACGCCCTCCCGGTCCACAGAGCGGGGGAATTTGATAATTTCACAACCAAAAAAAAAAGTTTAGGTTGAGTTGCCGTCACCTCGTGTGAGAATGGGCTAATTGCGTAACACACAATCAAACACAATCTGAATAACTTTGAAGGATATTGCTAATCCATTGCTTCACAAATTCATTGCTTGAAAAATTTGTCTGTACAACAAAGTAAATAACGAAAATGAAAACCAATTGCTACTGATACTGTTACGCAATTAGAAAATGTTACGCAGAGTTCGCAACTCGAAAATGGTTCCTTCTTACAGCAATATTATAGTTGATGATCTTTTTTTATTTTTCTATTCATAGTAACTTCAACTTTGACCAAAACCACAAATTAGTACAGATGGCCCACTCCGCAAAATCATTTAAATAAAAAGCGACTCTTGCTTCGACACTATAAAGTGCAGTTCAGGTCGCACGGCGCTAATTACCTACAGTTATATTCACCTAGAAGCCTCTCTTTCTATCTGCAATTCTATCTGAATTGGCCCAACAAGTCGAGCCCGCCGCATACTTGTAGCTTCAGGCCTAAAATGCGGAGTGTGCCTTCTGTACTATTCCCGAGTTCTGTATATTCGTTTCAACATTATAAAAAACGTGTGTCCTACGAATAAACCCAGTCCCATTTGAAAAGATTGTGATAACTAAGTGATGTATTAATTACAGTGATGTGTTCCAATAAGCGATCATTATTTTTATTAGTTTTGGGACTGAGACAAGAAAAATGTGGGACAAAGTTCTTCCCCCACTAACACAGAATTATTATTATTATTTATATAAAAAGTTTTGTGTGTTAGTGGGTTAAAATCTTCTTAAAAAGAAATAGAAGTAATAAATATATATTTATACTACGCTCGACAAACGTGTCGGCTCTAGTTTAATAGCTGAAGGATTTGGTTCATCAAACACTTGCTCCCAAATCGTTATTATACATAATTTGAATATGATTAAGTTCATATAATGCCTGAAACCAGTTCTAGTTTTATTATTTTTTATTATGTTTACAAAATTGAGCACGTACTTATGCAGTAAAGTAACTAGTGTATAAAATGCATAGATACAAAATAAAATGCACAACAAAACTATTTCATTGTTCAGTCACGTTGGAGTGTTGCCATATAAACCGTACAAGTTTTAACAAAAACACTGCTATTTTACTAAAATGGTAATATTAGCAAGGATCTAATAAATAACCAAAATATTGGCGCTTGTAAATTAATTGTATATACAAATATATCTAAATTTTGTCCGATTACAAAATAAGACATTCACTGTTCACATATTTAGTAATATGGCTCATAATGGCGGCTGGTTACCAGCCGATTTATAAACGAATTGCGCTTTATGCTCGGATGTGTACTCTTGTACGGGATCAAACAGTCGCTACACGAACACACTCATCAAAAAAGTATTGCATTTCTCTAATGAAATCCATTTTTACGACCATATCTAAAAGTTAGGCAAAATATTTTTGACAAGTGTTAATTCTATGATATATTTCAATACTCACTCCACACACCCCAAACTCTAGTCGATTATTATTAATCTGTTACAATAATTACGACTCTCAGATCCTCTTGCATACAAAAATAGACCTTAACAATCGAACATAAGACTCACAATTGCCCGAAAGCTGTTCTAATTAGACTGGATCTGCGTCGTTACATTCTGGACTTTATCACTGGGATATAAGGTTGATTGAATTTTCTAATATGTAAACTCGGATATACCAAGAGCACGTTCACTATTTCAATTCGCAACATTGCAGATTCAGATCCGTGTCGTTGCAAACGAGACCGTAACACTTACGTATAAAGTTCACATCGTCCCACACCTCGGTTACAGCTCACCCAAATTAGCAGCCGCGTCGTTGGATTTCGGGCCGTATCTCTCAGGCAATAAGTCCCCGGTGACTTATAGATGCGACTCGTAGTTGGTGTGCGGTCACAGCTGCGTGTCGCCGGGCGGCGCCAGCGGCGCGGCGTCGGGCGCGGCGCAGGCGTCGGCCGGGTTCATGTCGATGCGGCCCGCCTTGCTCCACACCAGCAGGTCCATTATGAACGCCAGGAACATCAGCGCCGCCGACAGACCTGCAGGGAGAACGACGTAACATTACGCTGATGCAAAAGCCGTTGTCTGTTGACAAATCCGAAATCAAATGCCGCATGCGCATTATAGAAAGAAAATCATGAGGAAACCGGGAAAGCGATGTTCTAGAACGGTGGTCGGCAAACCGCAACTCGCGAGCCGCATGCGTCTCTCTGGCCTATAGAGTGCGGCTCTGTACAAATGTCGATGAGTGCGGGCGTAGATGCGCGCTGGGGTCGGTCATTAACAATGATCGGAGTAGGTAGATTGAATTGGGGTCATTGATCCGAAACGTATATATTAATATGGACATTCCTCCGGAATTGGTTGATTATTAAAAAAAACGAGCAATATTATATTCTTCATATTTTTTTAACGGCAAACAGTCACGATTCCAAGCTTTGGTAAGTAATATTTTACTTGTTACAAGGAGTTTAAACCGATGTACTATAACAATATTTTTAGTATTGTGTTTGTTTGCTTAAGCTGTTGAACATACCGTCACCAACTTTGAATTGAGTAGTAATAATATCACTACCAACATTAACAATATTTAATTGAATCCGGAAATACCGGAATTGCTTTCCGGAAAAATGGCTTATCCATGTTATTCTTTCTGTGTGCATTTATGATACAAGTACCAAAAATCAATCTACCTACTCCGATCATTGGTCATTAAGCAAAATATTAAGTTTTATTCGAAATTAAAATTATATTTGAAAGATTTGAAGTTTTTTTAAAATAGTATTTTCACCAAAAATTTACAACTTTTAAAGTTTTCCAAGGTTAACTTATTTATAAGTAAGATGCCTTTATCATATTATTATCAGCCGATATGATTTATTTATTTAGGTAACCAACAGCGATACATATAGTATGTTACGGAGTATGTGTGTTACAGTATTCACTCAGTATTGTATGACTAATAATAGGTTTCCCTATATAACTAAGATAAGTATAAAACATGCGAACGGACTAGAAATATATAAATTAAAAGGTGCAATTTTAATATAATATAATAATTGCTTTATTTTAGGTATATTACTTATAGTTAAGTTTAAATTTTATAGAAAAAAAAATGATGAAGGCATTCTACTTCTTAGCAAGGCAATTTTAGGAAGTGTTGTGGAGTGACAGAGGATGGGAGTTTTAAGGATTAAGAAAAGTGTATTGAGACAGATTGGAACAGGATTGGCTCTCATAAAAAATCTTAGTCGTTATAGTATTGATATTTAGCTCTATTGAGTAATGAGTTTGTCGACCACAGTTCTAGATAAATTTTTTTTTTTGGTCATGACCATGTTTAGCTCACATAGATGTATTTTCTCTCATTTTCGTTCTTCCTAGTCAATAAAACACTCACCCAAATAAAGTTGTCGGAAGCTATCGTTGTCATAACTGGCGCATGCGCCCAGCATGCCGCACATGACGTCGCGCGCGCGACACGCCGCGTCCACGGCCGCGCCGAACACGATCGGGCACGGCACGTTGCCGAACACGCCGATCGCGAACTGGATCACTCCCATTGCCATTGCTTTATCTGTGGAAATGAAGGAAAATTGTGAATAAGGCGTTGAACGTTAAGATAATACAGAAGTTATCACCAATGAGTCAAAAGGCGGGCCTAACTGCCCAGCGTAAGCCGGTCGTAAATATATGTATCGCCACTCGAGGATTGCGGGAAAGACCGGATACCGTGGCCCCTGGCAACGTACAGGCAACTGAAGAAACACGATTGGGTTTCAGTCAGTAAAAGTCTGACACGCCCTCCTGCTCCGCTCAGAGCGGGAGAAGTAATTGGATAATTTCCCACCGAAAAAAAAAAAAAATATTCCAGTTATAGTTATTTTGAAATAAAGTGACGATCATGATGTGTGCTTGTAGCAGTAGTTTTAAAGTGCTGCGTGAATACTTTTTTAAGGTTACGGCCACTTTAGCTTAGCCACTCTTCCAATTTCTTTTCTCTTTTTTTCGACGTCACGGTTGGCGCAGTGGTTAAGCGATTGACTGCTGCACTGCGTGTCGCGGGTTCGAATCCCGCACGGAACAAATAATTGTATGAACTACAAGTAGTTGTTCCGGGTCTGGCTGTTTGTGTATGTGAGTTTAAATGTTTGTAAACGCACCCACGATATAGGAGAAATTCATAGTGTGGTGCAAGGTAAAAAAAAAAGTTTTTTTTTTCTATTTCTTTTTAACTTGTTTAATTTTTTTGTATCTCGTCAGTTGACGTTGGTTTTAAACATGCATGATATTGGATATTTTAAAAAGAATGTCAGCCTACCTTGTTTATCAGTACAGCGTATAATCAGCAGTACGGCCCCGACCTCGCCGCTGGCGTGCACGAACATGACGGCGGCGAACACGGCCACGAACGTGTAGATCTGGTTGCACGGCCCGCCGCACTCGCCGCTCACCGCGAACCCGAGCGAGCGCGACAGGATGCTGTCTGTTGTGTTGTACAGCTCGTAGCGCTCGATACTGAGGAGAAGAAATGGGTTAAATTAAACTTGCCTGAAAAAATATCAAATTAATTTATCAATATCGACTCCATCTATACTCCCTTTGAAATAAGATAAGACATTTTAACAAACCTTTTTTACAGTCCGCTCAACCGATTCTGACTTCTATACCGTATGCATAAGGATGGCATTAAAAGCAAAAAAGTGGTTAATATAATTGTTTACTGCAGCTGCCATTTGTCATGCCACTAACGCAATAGAAGTCAAAATCGGTTGAACGGACCGTAAAAAAGGTTTATTTAAATGTCTTATATTATTTCAAATGTAGTATAGATGGAGTCGATATTGTAGTGTAGTGTTAAAAATGGCCAAACAAACTCAGGGCGCGACGGTTTGTGGCCAGAAGAGAAGTAGAAGTAAGAGGAGGTTAATTTTCGCACCAGTTTTTTTCTTTTTTAATAGATCTTCATAGCCTTTCGTGACGCTTCCGTGCCAAACTGAAAACCAATCAATGTTATCGAAGGAGTCCTCTAATCGCTGTTCACAAATTCGACACCCAAAATGTTGACAGTAGACGACCACTATTATTCCGATATCTATTTGCTGGCAAGGCAAATAAGGTAATCGAAAATGACATATTTTCGATTACCTTATTTGACCTTATTTGTTTTTACCGCCATCCTGTCGAATTGAACTTTATCCTTTCGACAGTTGTATCGTATACGCAGAAGCTAACAAGGATGGCAAATGGCCTCAAAATTAGAATATGGGTTCGGTATAACCTAGCTAGCAATGAGTTAATGGCACAAAAAAACATTTCCTTAGATATTTTGGAGACCTGCCTCCGATTTAGTGACACCGACACTCTTACGGTAGTAAGCGGAGCTAATTTTTCAAGGATGTAGTTTTGATTTTTACTCGTAAACTAAGACAGTATTCCGCTTGCGGCATCTATGACATAACCGAGGATGGCCTCATATGGATTTGTAACAGATTAGCGGTCCAAAAGTATCGGATGAAAATAAACAGATGGATCAGAAAACGCACCACTGGAAGCCTCTGGGTGATATGGTATAATTTTTTGTCACCTTATAGCTGTTTTTATTTGACAATTGAGGTTGATTTTATTATAACGTCAATTCACATTTTCCAATTACAATTAAATAATAATAACTTTTTTTTTAAAGAGAACATATTATTTTTTAATATAAACTCACGTTTTCATAGCCTTTTCACCGCGTGCTTCACTGTCGATGCAGGAACAGTTGTAGTAGAGCCACGTGCTGTTGTCGAGTTGCTGACTGCTGAGGCAGCCAGCCTGGCACGGTGATATGTACGTGAATGAGTCCTGGAAACAGGAATGACAAGTATTGTAAGTATCTGTGAATAAAAACGAAAGCCTGAGCGGTGACAAAAGACAAGCCATATAGACAAGTTGCGTTATCGATGAAAAACAGCCCGAGTGTTCAGCTGATATATAAACCAGCGTGGCGTTCGAAATATCATCGCACAACGCCACGGGTTTGGACCTCCAAGTCATCATATAATGCCATCAAAATCGCGTCTTAAATCATTCATAACTCAACGAAATTCTCATCGATGTCCCATTTGGGCGCCAAAAAGTTGTCATTGGCGCCCAAATGGGACCGGCAAGGTCAACATCTATCTTTACTATACTAGCGACCCGCCCCTGCTTTACACGATTTTTATGACTAGACAAAACATCTAAATTTCCCATCCACCTTCCATAAGCCTTCTTGAATAAATTCTCTAAATGATGGTGAAAACCACAACGAAAACGGTTGCGTAGTTTAGAAGAACCACGCGGTCACGCAAAAAAACGCAAGACAAAATTTAATTTATATTTTTGTTATATTTTTATTTAACAGCTTATGTACACTAAAATTATAGTTTATTTATAATATGTATAGTATATTTTGAACCGTCTTCAAAAAGGAGGAGGTACTCAATTCGACTGTTTAAAAAAAAATGTTTTTTTATTCAATTACTCCGCCAATTACGAAATGATTTTGATGATTATTTTTTTGTTTGGTAGGCTTCAGAGGTGGTCCTATATACATTTTATTAACTTTTCTTGGATAGTTTTTGAGTTAGCTTCAATAATACGTATTTTTCCCAGGTAGGTAGTGGTATTCGAATTTGTTGGGGTGGCAAAAAACGAAAATATAGAACCAAGGACACCGACTTCCGAAATTAAAGTTATTTTGCACTTTTTAGTGTCTTTCTTTTTGAAGTCGGTTATTTTTTTGTAGTCTTTATTCAGTCGCAAATTATCAAAACTAACAGAGCCGTCAACAAACTGCTTGATACCACAATATTTATATGTTACAAGCCGTGTGCCCAATAGGATTTCCAATCGACAAAAATGACGTTCTCCCAAAACTTTCATACTCTATTTAACCCCTTTAGGGGATGAATTTCAAAAATCCTTCCTTAGTGCTCACTTTCATTATATAAGATACTCGTGTGCAAAATTACATGCTTCTAGTTCAGCGGTTTTTGCTGTGCGTTATCTGTCAGTCAATTAATGAATTTAAGATTTTTATTAAGTAGTTATCACCAACCTGTCCACACACGGGGTTGAAGGGCACGTCTGCGCAGTAGCAGCCGGCGCTACAGTCCAGACTGCTGTTAGCAATGCTAACCTCACTGATCATGCGGTAGTTCTCCTCGGGACAACTCACGAACATCAGCACTACCATACCTGAAAGAGTACAGTTTTCAATTAATTCACTTGTAAGATGCCAAAGGATCGTTTAGCAAAGGCAAACCAGGAAGAGATCATCTTCTGAATCAAAATACTTATTGCACCAATTTCCCACGTTCATAATTATCAAGCCTCTGACCGAGAGACCAATGATGGCAAGCCATTTGTGTGTATTGTGTCTATACACATACTTCAGCAATTTTAGCTTTGAGCTTAGCTTACTATCTCTAATAAGCAGTTAATGGTGAAGGAAGAAGTGTAGTTTGTGTTTTTGTGTGTATGTAAAATAAACCGAAAAATCTACTTACCAGCGCTGTAGATAGCGGCACTGACGGCCGTCCACGCAGCCACCTGCCTCGCAGTCGGCACCAGTTTTAGTATCACCACGCCCGACGTGATTGTGCCCAGACCCATCACTAAAATACCACCCAGACCTGGAACATGAACACATGCGTTAAGTAAATATGTTTGGATGTTCTTGGGACTCATTTGTAGAGAAATTAATAGGTACTTGAATATATCATAGAGGTTATATTGGCATTGTCATAGAAGAAAATAAAATATAATGGTGAAAACACAAAGGTCCTAAACGGCCCTTTCATTTGGAAAGTGTCAAGTATTATTTATCTGACAAAAGACAATAATCCTGTGTTATGTCTGACCCCGCATGAGGGCCACTACAATAGCTTTATTTAAAGCTTTCTATAAACAGAAATCATTGTCCAAAAAATCATTATACAGTAACGAAACAAGTCACTTCCGCATCCATTATTCACTTCACTCAAAAACATTGTTATTATCAATTTACCCTCATCTATAAAAACATCAGGGTATCTGTAACATCGTAACCCGCTGCAGACCATGATCGACCACCAATACCAATAGAGTGTTCATGTTAGTACCTCACCCGAGACAAGGTTGGCGTCATGCGTCGGCAGCCGGAACTGCTTCTCCAGGTATTTGGGGAGGAAGCTGTACACCCCACTGATGGGCATCAGGTGGAGGACTGAGCTCGCTGTACGCCACATTAGGATGTCGTTTGTAAGTTGCCTTTTTATCGTCGCGAAGAAATCTGGAAAAGAAAAGAGGGTGATGTAGCTTACACTGGATTTTTATGTAAATAGCTAGGCGTTTGCCTGATCCACTCAGGGTAATCAGTCGCGCTACCAAACTGCTGACTGTCTAATCCAATAAAGATAAGTTTAAAATATGCCCTCGAGTCCTAAAATAAACTTTAACACTAGAAAGACTATAAATGCGCATCTGACAACGAGTCAATATATAAGGAGTCCCACAAGCGACTGTATTGGGTCATCTTGTGTGTGTACTAAAGAGTGCATAATGTTTAAAGCAGCTACGTCAGAGTATTGAAAAGTTCGGATAAACTAGAACTGACGGTAATGGAAAAGATGTGAAAAGGGCGAGAACACCGGCAAAAGTGGATAAAATTTAGGGCCTGAATGCACCAAAGATTGTCCAAGAACGAAACCCTTGCCGTTGACTTAAGTATCTTATTTTGATATCAATAATCTAGTTCTACTCGTAACCGGCAACAACTCAGACATTACAAACATTCATTTGTATACAAAACAAAACAAATTCTATCAAAATTCTCGTACAAATATATTTACGGAAGAGATATATCGCGATATAACATATTTGTTAGACTGATAACTCGAATTCGCGCCGCTTTTTCAATGTTGTCGCAGTTTTTATTATTGTTCTGTTTGGAAACCGTCCAACTGATTTGAAACTAGAACTTGGAACTAAAAACTGGGTTACGTTTAGATTTTAAATTAAAATTACATTTTCCATTCGGATAATATAGCTATTGTGAAAAGGTAAAGCGGAACCATGGTTCTCGAATTTTCACGAATAAATTCTGATATAGATAATATATTAATCAAAAGAGATATAGTGATATGATAAGAGTTCGAGTGTGGTAAATATTTTGAACGAAATAGAAGCCACATTTGGCTTGGACAGGAAACAAACTAGACTTCAGACGTAATAAATACTTGATAATAATTTAGATAACAACAACAAATTCTAACATATAAAAAAGTCATTAAGAATCTCAAAACATTGCCAACATCAGACTAAAAGAATAATAGATATGCTATATGAATCATTGTCTAGAGATATCTTCTCTTACTATAACATAATAACATTTGTTAGAACTTATTAGAAGTTTGGTTTATAGGACGGAATTCATCAAAGTCGTGCTAGTTATGTCAACCGGATTACTACGAAAATATAAGAACTAGCCCACCCACGGAGATATATGATGAAGATACAATGACTGTTCTCTTTATCACAATTCAGCAAATTATGTAAACGAAACCGTTTATTTAGGAAATTCAAGACAGTTCTGAATGTTTATTTTTTTATTCCCTTGATATACCTCCCTTCCTTTAAGTTTTAATAAATAATAATTACCTACTAACACGTTTTTGCATGAATTGTGGAGCTAGAGACAATAACAATTACAAACAGTTTCTTCCTTTTCCTGCCGTAATCGTATGTTTCTTGGGGTCGCCGCCTATTTCCCCTTTCAGCCTTTGATTTATCATTCATCTCCTTTTCATTGATCATCCCTCGCACAATGCATCTGACAGGAACTTAAGTTTATTTGACCTCCAATTTAGTACTATGGTAGATCCACAACATTGATGGAATGAACAGGTTTCGAAAATATAATTTACCTTTGAGGAAGGACTCGTTCTTATCCTTGATCTTCTTGGGCGGCAGTGGCATGGGCTCTTGTCTGATCTGCCTTGGAAAGCAGAACATGAGGGTCGACAGAAGCACGATGAAACCAGCAATAAACACCATACCTGTGGAACAATACAGCATTGGTTATTGTTAAGATGTATTTTTAAAAGCTGCAAGCTGATTTAAAATGTTTATCTATTAATAGAACGCTACCTCAATGTCAAACAAATTCATAACTTCGCCGAATTTTCAATAAATAGAGATTGATGAGTTGAAAAATTCACGGCTGCAGAAAAACATATATTACTTGTGGCATCATGTCACACTTAACTTGGATAGATGAGTGGGCCAAAGATCAAAATATTCAGTTGCGTCTAACAGTTTTTTTTAATAATAATACTGCCATTTAATGTGGTAAGTATACAACTATATATGGGCCTAGTTGAACAAGTGACGTACAAAGTAGTGGGCGTAAAAACACCAACCTACCCTGGGGCCATTCAACCGCATTTTAGGTAAACCTAAGATATCTAATAAGTTTAAAACAGTTTTCATAATGTGCTCTTGTATTATCACAGGCGTATTAAAACGGTGTACAAATACACCTAAAGGTTAAGATCCTGCGATCTAATGAACACCGTACATATTAGCTTTATTCTGGCAAATATATACAAAGGAAATCGAAATCACGAAAAATATAGCAAGCAAACACAATTTGTTACTAGTCTACATGGACGAGTCACTCATTGTTTAGAGAACATATCAGAAGGATCGCCTTATGGAACATTCTGATTATGGCAATTATCGAGTCGGTGAGTGAGAAATGCGCCTTTCAATAGCAATAATCCGTTAGCAGTCGTCAGGAGATTAGCTCGAACGTGTGGAATATTTCATGCACCGCGAGGCGCCACCGCGCGAGTCTGATCGCACGCAATTATCTATATGTACAATGTACAAGTGCAAAACACTCGTGTTTTTAAATGTAGCCAAATTTCTAAATGTAAACTATGAAATGTAAACTTGGAAAGATATCCAAACAATAACGCAGCAGCAGGAGCCTCAAAGTATCTGCCTAAATTTGAGATAAACAATCGTTGAAATCTAACCAAAACCGACAATTGTTAGAGTTGTCAAAACCAGTGCTCGTAATAATAACTCATGAAACCTTGGATACGATCAAAAACAATTCCGATAGATTCAAACAGAAAACATATTTTGCGCGTTCACAAGGTCGCCCAGTCGACGTTCAGTCAAGGGCGTTCGCTAGACACGGTAGGTATGGACTATGGATACATACGCCGAACAGCATTGTTTACCACGCTCAATTATACCATTAAACGTAATAAGAGAGTCGCAGCGTCTAATACATTTTGGTGAGAACTTGAGTTTTACAGTCAGCAGCAAGAGAAGACGAAGGTCAAGAGAACCGGTTTAAAAGTAAAAGTGAGCAAGGCGTCGGTCGCGTGTCCACCCACTAAATCCTCATTACGGGCACCGACGACGGCATAATTGTCGGCAACAAGGCGCGCAGCCTTGGCCGTGACCGGCTGTGGATAGAGCGCTTATTTTAGCTGTGGTGACGCGACGTGATGTAAGACGCGTTATATAACTAGTGGCGTGCGCTCGCGCCACAGCCGCCGCAGCGTGACGCCCGCGCACAAAAAAGCGAAAGCCGACTGGAAATTGCATCGCGCGCCATTCTATGACACCACATCATACACGTTGCACCACGGTTTTATAACACATCTCGCGAATCTGACGCTTCCTAAAGCTGCTAAAGTTGTCGATGGAACTGAAAGCTCGTGTAAAGACATTAAAGTGAAGTTTTAATTATGCAACCGCGGAATGTCTCGCTCACCCTTTCGTAGAAACAATTACAATGCAATCGAGTCGCTATGGGAGTCAGCTGGGGGAAGTAATGAGCGGTGATTATCATCTTGCAACATACGATCTGTATGCTCATTATCCCTTGAGAAATGTTCTTATAATAACGTAAATCGTCGCAACATCAGTTTAACTGACATTTTATAGACGCACGTCCAATTGCGAGTCAAAATATGTAATTAATTTCTAGCTAAGTATATATTCAGCGTTTCTTAAATAGAATTTACTTTTCCTAGAAAATTACTGCTAGATTTATTAATCAAAAGGGTTGTCCTCTATTATTATGGCTCTTCAAGTGTACAATACAAAATAATCGAGCTTCGAAAATCAGATGCCACAATGCTATGTGAGATATATGTGTGTGAATGATAACATTAAAAGCATTGTATAAGCTGAAAATGTTGAGACTCCGAAACTGCGAAAATATCAAAATTTGAATTTTGTGAGTCACAGTCGCCAATTTAGTACATCCAGACAAAACGTTAATGATTCAAAAACGTCCGTTAAAATAAACTTATTAAAATTCAAAACTTCATTCATGAGTGGTGTTGGAACAATAAGGAAATACGCAGAAATCATTCAATGCGTATTCGCGAATTCAATACGTTGGCAGTCGGGACACGCTTGCAGCAGTTTTCTACCGCGACACGACGCACGAATAACTTCCTAAAACCCTTTACTGTTCAAAAGTGAGCTTTATTTAGCAGAAGTTAAGGTGTAATGGGTTCTTTATGAGTGATATATGGAAGTTTGTATTGTTTACACGCATTCGGTTGGTGTGCAGGTCACGCACGTGCTTTCTTCGTGGATTTTGCGCGCAAATCTGTGCAAGTGCTTCGCTAACGGTAGATGACTGTTCCGCGTTGGAATGTCTAGTACTTCGATTTCGTTGTAGCTACAGACAGGTCATCGGTTTAGTTGTAAGCTTAGGGAATATGCCGCCAGTGAGGACGAAAATAGATTCCACTATTTAAGGACTAAGAATAGGAAAACGCAACTTGAACGTGTAGATAGCACTATTTTTGTTAATAATTCTGGATATACAAACATGCTTCGAAAACGATATGCAGTTGAATGTGCATAACATAATCCACATGGGTAACAATGACAACTGATAACTTTTGAACTATATTGATAAGGGTGCTGGCTCACAAGCGAAGCAACATTCAATTATTTCGAAGCCTGACGCAACTTGGTTCAAGATACGTAAGAAAATGTTAGCAGCTACGGTTACTACCGATTATTGATCATAATTTCAGCCGAAAGAAGTCCACTGTGCCTCCCGCATCCAGCGGATTCCTGCGGCCTTCACCAGGTCATCGGTCCACCTTGGGGGAGGCCTTCCAATGCTACGTTCTCCGGTACGCGGTCGCCACTTCAGAACCTTTCGGCCCCATCAGCCATCTGTTCTGCGAGCAATGTGGCCACTGCTACTTAAGTTTGGCAATTCTTCGGGCTATGTCGTTTACCTTGGTCCCCCTGCGGATCTCTTCATTTCTGGAAACTCTGAGCATAGCCCTCTCCATTGCCCTTTGAGTGACTTTCAGCCTTCTGATGGGGCTATTGTAAGCAACCATATTTCAGTGCCATCTGTCATCACTGGCAACACGCACTGGTCAAAGACTTTCATCTTGAGACACTGCGCTATGTGGGACGAGAAGATATTGCGTAGCTTCCCGAACGTTGCCCAGCAGAGATTCGACGGTTGACCTCTTTCTTGAAATTGGACCTACCTATGTTCATTTTAAAACCCATACTTTCGGAAGCATTACTGAAGTTATCGAGTATTGTATTGAGGTCCTCCATTGCCTCTGCCATGAGTACTATATCGTAGGCAAACCGAAATTGAATGATGTACTCGCCATTGATGTTGATGGCTAGCCCTTTCCAATCCAGAATCATGAAGAGATCCTCCAGTGCAGCGGTGAACAGTTTCGGAGCGGTAACGTGGGAGACGTTACCTCTCCGAAACTGTTAAGGAAGACTTGAAGGATAAGTTTCGAGGTCTGTTCCTTGAGTAGGATTAACATAGTGGCGTTTTTGTACAGACACTTCAGCACCTCCATGTACCGATAGTCGATCTGGCACCGTTGGAGACTGCAGTACAGCGCATGTCTCGATCGCTATTGGGTCGTTTGCCAAATTCGTAACGGGGTTACTTAGAACCTCTCGATCAAATCAAATCATATTATTATATTTCACATAAACCTACATGGGCACTTATGAAACTTATGTTAGAAGCTAGGGGCACGGTTCCAATTTGTCGTTTCCTATGGAGAAGAGCCGGCCAGAAACTCCACGGTTACTCTTTTAAAAATAATTGGCTTTTACAATATTTTCAACTAACAGTGTTAATAGGTATGAGAGGACAGTGTGTAGGCCTTTCAACAAATACTTACGTACTTAATCTCTCTCAACAGCTCAGCACCCCAATTGCGTAATACACGACCAATCACAATCTGAATCATTTTGAAACAGATTGCAAATCCATTGCTTCATAAGTTCTAAAAAAAACTGCCCAACAACGTAAATAACGCAACGAATGTTGTTGAACTGTTAAAATGAAATACATAGATTAGTCTCAATCATTTATGAAAATATGTTACGCAATTAGATAGCAGGTTTGACGGATAAGATCCTGCCATCATCGGTCTTTAGCTTCGCAAGCTCGCCAATAGACAGAACGCGTTATTAAAACGGTCTGTATTAAAGCGGCGAAGGTAGCTTTTCAAGGACTTAGCAATCGTCTATTGAGCTGCCAGTACTTGAGCGCATAGTCTGAAGACTGCAGTATCATCTCGCGCCTCTACTCCAAGAGCTGTAAAGTAGGATCAGAGAGCGTCTTGTTTCTATATGTAAGGCGGATCTTGAAGATCTTAGACCCGGCCGTATGGATAGTTTTCACGAATATATCGTTATAATCATCCACGGAGCTCCCTAGGCACTCGAAACAGTTCCGAAGTTCGAGCTGAAAGCTGTCTGAGTTTTCGACTTGGATCGGTACTGGACGATGCGTAGACTTCATCAGTGGAGATCTTTCCAGCTTGATATTTAGGTTCAATATGCTTCTTACTATGTGGTGATCACTTCCGGGTTTCACCGCGTTGATCACAGAGACATCATTGAATATTTGGTTTTTCGTCGGCACAATGAAGTCAATCTCATTTTAGTTGCACCATCAGGGTGCCAGGTCCACTTTCGGTGCTCACGTTTTCTGAAGAAGGAGTTCATCATAAAGAGGCCTTCCTTCTCTATAAAACTGGCCAGTAGATGACCCCAGTGTTTCCGACGTGCAACTCCAAATTCCAATCGCAGCTCATCATCGTCTCGTTTGTCCAGTTTCGCGTTGAAGTCCCCCCTTGATAACGGTGAAGTGAGTTTTAGAGCCATGCATGGCTCTGGGAATATCTTCATACTACACCCACAGGAACAAAATAGGGTGGTGCTATTCTTTACGTTCGACACCACACGGACAACTACCCACTTTTATCGATTTTGAACTTTAATGTGTTTACACAGCACTAAAAGGCGAAACTAATCGTTTTGAATGTTCTAGCTTTATTTTTATATCACCATGCAGATGCTGTTCTATAAAAATCAATACAATTCAATAAAAAAAATCGCGTATACAGAACCCTTGTTTTCAATTCAGAATCCTTAATCAGCATTTTATAACAGCTTATTCTACTGAACACAAACAGTCCCAAAGTCGAGAGAATGCGTTCTTGACACCTGTCAGTTTCAAACTAAGGTTATACAAATATATGTTTTGCGAATTTGATCCTTATTAGTACTAGAAATTGTCCACATGTCAGGAATACATTCTCTCGACGCCAGGACTGTAGAAATCTGGTATACTGATTGTGGTTTCAATAAACCAACTTCAGTAGTGTAGGTATAGTTTGGAAGAGTCAAAACAAAAATACTTTGAGAGTAATCAAAAAATTAAGACTTGATTGTGTGATTATGCGGTCCATGTATTCCTACATTCATTTCATTTCTACATTCCTACACTACAAATGAATATTAAAACCGCGGTTCTATATTTTTGCAGAACTACAAAAGTATAGGGTAGTATGCAGAAAACATGTGCATCTGCGATACCATCCTATTATATCCGAAGGTATTCAGTGTATAACAATAAATGCATCTGTAGGGACGTGTGCTGAGAACTAATTGCGTCTCTGGCAGCAAGTTAATTATGAATGGATATTATGCGATCGGTTACAAGCACCCGTTTGGCTCTGCTGACGAAAGTCTTAACAAGATAGGTAGTACTAGGTATTCGAAGCGCTGCATATTGAGAGAGTTGGAAATTGTTAACTAGTTGCAACTTAAAAATACGTTTCTGCTAGTTTGTAAATTATTTGGGATAATTGTTCACGTCTTTTTCTGCTATCCCAACTCTATCAGACAACATCTCATCATTTGAAAACTAATTTATAACATAACACATAATATAGCGCCTGTATTCCCAAGGGTTAGGCGAGATGTACCTATACTACACCTACATTTCGCCAGTTATTTATAAGTTCCATGTTCTGGGAGCGAGCCTTTGACATGGGTCTTAAACATAATAATTTAAAAGAACTACCATTAAGTCAAAAAAAGATAGTATTTATCTCAATAAGGATCTCTTACTAGCCTACTGCCACACGGTTCCCAAGACAAATAATAGTCTTTAACTATTTTTAGTTTTACTAAAAGCATTCTAAAAAATTGACGAGCCCTCTCTAGAAACAAAATAATAGGCCAATTCCGACATCAATATGTCAACACGGTCATCGCAGTTTATCCGTTACAAAAAGTAATAAAAAGATAAGTCTACTCACCCAGCCACCAGGCTCCAACCCACCTCGGGTCGCTGGCATCGAAGCCGGGGGTCAGCAGAGGGTCCACATAGACCCTGGTGCATAGTGCCCCCAGGAGAAACCCGAGAGCTGGCCCGATCACCCTTATGCCGATGGTAATAGCTGTGGACAAAGGATATGAAAAATTAGAATATGTTCATAATTTCTACATATAAACTTGATCTTTCTACCGCGATAGTCGCAAATGCTCTGATTGTGAGGTCCCAAAGGATTAGGAAATTTTGATTGAAATCCTGGAGTTTGGAACTTTATTCGGTATGACAATAGGCACGAAGGGACGTGGCTCCACGAAAGATTATTACATGAGAGTGGGTCTTACTGTAGTTGGCAAAACGTTAATCCCTTCGGGAGAAAACGTGTGATGTCGAAATTCTATATAGGGTGGATAGCGTCCGCAGACGATTATTTCTGAAAGCATCATGCTCCATTATCGACAGTATAATATCAAAGTCAAAGTCAAATCATTTATTTCAAATAGGCCCTTATAAGGTACTTTTGAACGTCAAAAAGTTACAAAAAAATTGAATTGATTCTAGTCGCCCCTTCCAAAAGGTAGTTTTCGCTTATCATAGCTTAACATCTGGGTTTATTTAATAAACCACGAGCAAGGTCAATCACGAGCTTTCCAACATAAAAAACAAACTTAATCTTACCACCCCGTACACTTGAGACCAGTTAACCAGAGACAAACGATTGAAATCACGGTACAAAACAACCATACAAGAAAGACAAACCACAACGACCGACGTCCGGCTCTGTTTTATAAATCTTTACGGTGAGCAGTACAATGTATACGTATATTTAACGTCAGGTTAGACTGAAAACTAAGCCTAACGAGTAACGAGCCCTAACATAATTTGCTTAGACTAATAAGAAGAGAATGTACCCGGGGATAATTATGAAATCAAGAGAGAAGTCCAGTATGCAAGCTTTTATTTACCTAGCCTCGTTTAATATTTTCTCGCGAATAGTTATTTTTGAATTTACTAAACCTCTTGTATGTATCTATGCTGCAATCATGGTGTCTCTATTGTTTTTTATTCAGAGAAGAGAAGTACTACAGGTACACCTCTGCCTAACCCTGTACTTCGGGGAAACAAGGCGTGATGTTATGTAGATTAAGAAGCTCAATGTTCGAAACTGTTTTTTTCAACCTGTTTTGTTTTTTGCGTCGTTTCTGCTGGGTTAAGGTCTCCCCCACAGCTTTCCATTCTTCCCCATGTGTTGCCATCTCCGGTCAAAACCTGCCTTCAAAACTCATTCTCCGTAAATTGTCATCCATCATCCAAAATCACACAATCAATCAGCCTATCGAACATTCAATCAAAAGTCAAAAATCTGTCATTCAACGATTAAAATCGATGTTCATGCTAACGTTTGAAATTTTTTAAATGCATTTATAACTGTCTGAGAGAACCAGTGAAAAGTTATCAGTAGCATACAGCGAAGGTAAAAACCCATAATACTGATATAGAACACTAAACAAACATTGTAATCAATTACAGCTCTTGCTCTCACGAAGTATTAAATAATATTACGCTAGCAGATTTTACTCCTATTACGGCACTTACACACGAACCGAATACATTTTCCAGTGCACGCATCACTGAAACCGCTCTATTGCACGAAACTGCAGATACAATGTAAAATAGCAACACTGAATTAATTCGAGGAAATATTATCATCGGGCTACTTAATGACGTAGTAGTAAATATTAATGTGCATAATCGGTGAGGCGGAGATGGTCGTTATGCAAATTGAGATGGACTCTCGCACACACAGTGGACCGCAGTCGTTTATCTCAATAGGGCTAGGGCTCTGGGGCTAATTGAGGGCCATTGAACTCGCCACAACAAATTATCGTATGAGGAATTGCCGCTGTCAACGATCGCTGCTGCATACAGCTACCACGTTAGAACGAAAGAAAAACGAACGCACTGCGAGCTTGAATGATTACAGTCATTATTGTTCCGAGAAATGCTAATATTATTATAGCCCATTAAATTATATGTTTATTACTGCATAACATATTATAAACAGTAAACAACTCATTTAAATACATAATGTGGCCGAAATATGTTAGGGACACGCCACGATCCGAAAGCGAATCATCCGGCGCGACTGAACATGCGTAAGAACCCAAATTTCGAAATTAAATTAAAACTTGTTATAATAAAATAACAAAGGACCGTTGCAGGGTGAGTGACCGAAAAACAATCAGGTACTTAGGTCCCGAATGTAATCTTTCCCAGAAACCAACCGCATCGCTTGCCAAAAAACGGACGGGCGTGCGTTCAGCTCGCGTGCTTCACGTTCGACACAAAGTAAAATATACGTTCCTATTATCATCATGCGCTTTTGTAATAAATAATGGCCTCGTCAGGATCGTTTTTCAAAACGGCCGCTGCACGTCTCGGTACAAGTTTTTATTATGTCCCGGTACACTCGTCCTTACCGGTTCCGATGCATCATTAACATCGTTCAAGTGCTGCTCCCTCGAATTAACGTTCAGTGATTGTCAAAAAATGACGAATTGCATCATTAAAATAAACCCGGTAGGCAAACGCGGTTAGGGTCCCACAATAAACTGTGTATTCGATACGAGGACGTTTCATGCACTTAAGTTTGGCATGCGGTTAAAAATAGACGAGCGTTGCCACCCTATCTACAATAATAGAGGCAAACATAAATATACTGATATGAAAGGCAACAGGGCTCGCAGAGATAACCTTGCGAAGCCCGCCTCTGTAAATAAGGTCATCTCGACTGACAGCTACAATCACCTCTGATATACGCCTAATAGATATAAAAAGCTGCTGAAACATTTTCAACGCATCCATTTAGAAGAAGAAATAAACAATCACACCTCAGGATATTCATGTCTAAATAAGGTGTCCGACGAGTTCTATCTCTGGTACTGGTATCAAATTCCGTTTATAAGAACATGACTTTATCGTTACTAGGTAATGTAAAATCTAAACGGCTACTTCAACACCGGTCTTCCCTCAATAGAATTTGAAATTAATGTAAATATAGGTATTAGATTAACGCCATAAAACTTTTATCACTCCCTTGATTAGCATTGGAACCTACACAAACGTTTCTTGAATTTATCTACGGTTAATTCTTAAAACTGAAGTCTCTCAACATCACAGACAGTCGGTACTACACAATAATATTCGCCAGTCACGATATTTTGAATGGCCAAGAAATAGGAAGACAATTACTAATCGGTGCAGAGTTCATTGCTCTTTCAGTTTCAAAATAATTTTTAGAAGTATGACTAACTCGATTGGAAAACACACTAATAGCAACCGCTGTGACGCTTCTAAGAAAACACCTGGCCAAACATATATACAGGAAATAGTTTCTAGGCAATAAATAATATTCAAATTGTATGAAATAAAAGCAATTTGACGTCATAAAAAGGTTAAATCAACTGTCGGTACGAAAATAACAACAGCAGACATAATCATATCTAATCATACAGACGTAATCTAATCTAGCGATGTTGCAAGAATACTGACCTATGACAACTACAGCAACAAATGATTAGGTGGAGCGCAATTTGATAGTGCACTCGCAAAAAAGTTGCATAAGGCGCACATTGCAATATCGTCGTAACTTAATAAAGAAGTAATTTTACCGTCCGTACAAGGCGTAATTAATCGCAATCAGATTGCAAACCGATAATACGATTTAAAAAAAAACGTTCCAAAATACGGTGTGAGTCTTTTGACCAATTGTAAGCGTTTATCATTCTTTTCGGGGTCATGCATGAATTTTATACGAATTTAGTTACACGTTTCACGTGTATGTAATGACATATACAACTCCTCAGGTTATAGGATCGGTCTGTATCCTAAAGCAGATAGAAATTAAATTACTTAAAAAAAAACCATTATTGAAAACAAAGATACAAAAATACATATACCCGGCATCGGCATTTCCGCCCAAATCCTTAAAGCACCTCGCATTTAAAAATCCTAAATTTTATAAAAACAAGGTTCAATTAATTAGCATCCGAATGCATGTGTCAACAACACTGGCCCAAATAAACACAAGCCTGTAGCATATTCTCTGAAAACTTTATGAATCACGACATTTTGGATGTAAAAATCGTAATCCCTGTTCAAGGAAAACTACAATACACGGTTCTATGCCGTACTGAATAAATTAGAATCTAAAATTAAGTAAATTTTATTAACATTGACTGTTAAGATTCTCTAAAGGAATTTATTAATGTTAAATATAGACACCTGTTGAATTCCGTAGCAAAATTGTTTCCTTGACATACCAATTAGAACTAAAAGTAATATAACTTTAAAGGTAGGACGTTTAATTGGACACAACTCAATACATATTGACTGTAGTTACCTACGGTAGAAAATTCTAGAAACAGCATACTTAATGACACATGAAGTGTCGGAAGAAGTGTTGATAGAAAAACATCCAGATAGAACTGAAAAGGATGATAATACACCCACCCATAAAGATTGTAAGCAAATGTGTATTATCAAACAACCAAATTTTAACCAAAGCGTTCTTATTTTGGACGCTGATATATGCAGCAGCAAAGACATTCCAACAAAACACTTTCCAAATATAAAGAAAAAACCTGAAGAACGCATCGAGGAAACGACTCGAAGTCGACCATTCCCGAACGGTGATCGTGAGGGACGAAATTAGGGCAACGTCTCTACGGAACGAGACACATGCACCGACACCAACGAGCTGAAATTGTCGCCGCGACGCGTCGGCACACTGACACACTTCGCTAACCACCTACTGAAATAGCAATTGCATACGTTTTACTGCACAACAGGGCTTCAGTGAAGAAGTACGGAGCAGCTATGAATTATAAGTGACCTGTGTTTAAAACTGTATGGGTATCGATCGGATAATCAATGGAAATTGTACTGAAAGCCGCTACTGAAGAGAGCAATGAACTCGGGAAAACTGAACGAAATAAGAAGCACGACGCTGCTTTGAATTTTCGTGAAGCTACAATTGAACATTATGATATATCCTAATCTATTTTACTAATAATTGAATCAAAATAAGGCAAATATTATTCTAGTCAAGTTATGACAAAATAGGATGTAGATCTAGTTTGTACAAAAACAAAGCACAAGGAAAACAGGTGCGAAATATATCTCGAAAACAATCGTAGAATTTGTCGATTGAAACCCAGTTCCATTAGATAATAAATTTAAGATAACACCAAATTGGTATTATGCAATAGTTCCTACGTCCAAGGTCTTATGAAAAACCCATAGACAACTTTAATGAACCGTTTATATTAGGTAGTTAGTCTAAGAATGTTGCTATTTTAAAATAGGTTAACTGCCTAGCTTGAAAAATATTTGGTCATAAAAATGTTAAGTGCCTTTGTGGATATAAAGTTTCAAGTTAATTTGTACTCCATTCAATAGTTAAAGTATTTGGTAAAAAGTAAAATGCTCAAACTATCACCGTTCATTTGCCTAATAAACTTTACGTTTGTGCAGAATGGTACGTACTTCAATTAACATATTATATACATTTTCCTCCGCCTTAAAGTGACAAATAGTAATACTCATAACCCTATCATGCCCTACTCCAAGTACCTAACCTAAGGTCACGATCACACGTAGTAATTGACCTAAATAATCCGCACCACACTGGTATCAATCAATGAATATCCGTGCGTACTGCGCCTTATTTAGGTCGACAAAAGTTAACTGAATTGAATTTAATTGGTTAAATAAATTAGCGTAATGCGTTGCGTGCTATTAAATAATGATTCCTTTATCGCATGTAGTGATTATGAAGATGTAGGGTTATTACTGAATTAATTAATTAGGCATTTTAATTGAGAGTACTGTTTTCGTTAATCTCTGCAATTGAGGCAGTGAGTATGAGTAGGTACTAAACTTTATCCACTTGGTCAACAATATCTGAATTGCAGTTAATCTTAATACAGGTGGATACATATTCAAGTTTTACTATTATTATCAAAGTGTTAACTGAACAATCAAATCAGCTTGTAGGTGTTAACTACAGAACATAAGTTCCTAATAGGTTACTTTACGAACATACATGAGCAAAGGAGAATATAGAAGCTTTACAAAATTCAATTAAAATAGAACCATACAGCTCGCACATAAGCGTTTGTTATATCCTAGGAAAGATAATTAAATTATATGGCTATAAAATAATAATAATCAATAATACTGTATTATCTAGTGTCTCATAATTTCTAGTGTTCTGAAAGCTTTATAAAAGCTAGTACATAAAGCTCTTCTTTAGTGCTTTTAGTTCATAATGTACTTACTGTAAATCAGTTCTTATGAAACACCTACCTGTTATTTAAGTTTCTTTCTTAATATATTTTTAATTTGTGGACAGTTGGAATTAAAACTGATTTATACTAAATATAATGGCTAGGAACGCGCCTAATAGAATTTAGTCTGTGTCAAATTCACTTAGGGTTTTTCAAAGTATGGACAACATATATACTCTAGCTTTGTACAATCTATTTTTTTAGGACATTACACATACACATATCAGAAAGACCTTTAATTGCCTTTATACAGCATGCTGTAAAGATATCGTGAACCTAAAACACAAGATAAGAGCAGTGCAATTGAAAGGATACATTGAACGAGTGTCAGATAATGACTGGCCCACATAAAAACAACGGACTTATTCTGCGTTTATCTAATCATTGGCAAGTTCACTAGATGGAACATTGATCTATATTATCGAGACAGAGTCGCAACAAAAACACGAGTATGCTCTCATTTTGAGAACAGAGCTAAGTACTTGTGCAGAAATAGCCACGTTGGAATACTGTAAAGGTAACTGCCCTATTTCTATAGTTCGGATATAGGTCGGGCAAAGGGTAGGTAAGACATGATAATTAATTATTTTTAATGGAAAAAGTACCTTTCTTGATATTTATAAAAATGACTGTCTTTAACAAGATGTAAGCTATGTACGTAGAGCATGCTATCGAATAAGAATCACTATACCACTTTATGAAAAAAGAGCAGCAACATATAGTCAGTAGGTAGTGCACACAAAGTATGCTTAAAAGGAAATAAAGTAGACACAGATGATGTTCCTAAAGCAGGAGAGGATATAACTCATTCTCCTCGTGTAACAAGAAGACACGCACGGGATGAGACTAGATCGTTGCACCTTAGCCAAGACCACACAACATGGCGTCTATATTGAAAACATAAAAAGCATTTTTATGCACCAATATACTAGTACGAAAATAGTTACCGATACTTGTTCAACAAAATCGTTACAAGGCCGATATGTGAGGCTAGGGACCCATTGTCAGCGGAAAGGGACTCTTAACTGCAACAAATGCGCAAAGACGATAAACTTCCGTTCTTTCTAATAAAGTTAGTCAAAACAGTGTTAAGAGGGAACAGGGCCTGCGATTCTCCATATAAATGTATTCCCCTTTTATCTTCCTAAATAATGCCTCTAGAGCAATCTTTTTCAAGTTCTGCTGTCGACATGTCCCTGTTATAGCCTTTTTTTCAGCAACGTATTGGTAAAGAAAATATGACCCTTCAAAAATTACAAAAATACCCCAATTTTATCGCTATTAGAGGACTACCACACAAATTCAAACAGTTTTTAACATAAAAGAAAATGATAGGAACCTAGAGATACTCTTTCTTAAAATTGTATGTAAAAAATAATTGAATCGGCTCAATTTTCGAGGAAAAAAAAGGGAAATACGAAACCTCGATCTCGTCAATATTTTTGTGATGTATAAATCGGTCTGAACTGCAGCTGTCTCTGTCACACTCTACGGAGGCAGACTTGAGGTAAGACGACGGCAATAGTTTCTTTAAATATCTATTTTTTAAATTCCTCTCAGACCCTGTTCCCTCTTAAGTAATTCCATAATATTGTAGGCTAACGTGGTATTTTAACATATACTCGTCAGTCGAGATATTTTTTAATGTACACATACTACCTTCAAAGTCTACTCATGAATTGAATCAAACACTAGCAAGACGAAATAAAAAATTTAAACTTTTTTACTTTTTCTTAGTGGTATATTCGTTTATCAGAGTAACCATCGTTTATCAAGGACTGGGGACGGTAGAGATTCTCGTCTTTTGTTTCAGAGGCGACGTTGTGGACGCATACGCTAACATGCCGCAGTCTGAATGATAAAAAGATAATTCCTCAATTTTCGTTATTGCATCTACCACTGTTTGTCTCTGCATCACGCAAATGTTCACGGGTAGAAAATGCTATATTTGTGTGCTGTAGTAGGAAATAGGATTCCCAGATTTTGTAGCGAAAATGTACTTAGTTACCTACGAAAATCAATTAACTCCTCTGATCTCATTATATGTCAGTTTATATCTCATAACATAACACCATTTAAAAACCTAAAAGACAGGTACCTGCATAATATAGGTAACAACAAAGACCTCTAGGTACCTAAAATATTTTGATCACAGAACCGCAATTTTTATCAAAATCGCCATAACCAAACCCTTTAATTTTCTTGAGATGACTCAATAAGGATAATGTCATCAGAATTTTATTCTTAGATGTTTTAATATTTCACTAATGAGAAGGCGCGGTCTCTGAATACCTACATTTGGTCATCTTAGCTATTGTGTAGCTACAAAAATCGATTGCTGAACATAGGGCACAGTAAAATAAAATAACAGTATTATGCCTCGGCAGTGATCTTGAAATAATTACCTACGGCCGCGTACTGATATCACTGAGATTTCGAAGTGCGTCGTTTCGGCCGTTTTCTATGAAGACATAATACTGTTCCCTATTTATATTGTGATACAGGGTTTCAAAAACGAGCCCCAGAAGAGACCATGATCATAATCTTAGTAGGTAGGCACATCCATACTATTTAATATTAATTTCTATTAGTTAAAGCAATGGCACGTAAAATTTAATCGGAGAGGCAGCCGGATGGCGAGTGGTAATCTGGGTCTTGAAGTGATATGGACGGAGATATGGAGGGGGGGGGGGGGGGGGGCAAAATATAAAAATTGACGAGGCGACCGGATGAAAATGAAGTTTATACTCTATTTATATAAAACAAGCTTTTGCCCGCGACCTACGACCGACGAGCCTATAACCTTCCTCAAGAATTGGACTATCCAATGCAAGAAGAATTTTTCAGATCCTACTGGTAGTTCCGGACATTACCGCCTACATACAAACTTATAAACAAACAAACAAATTTTACTTTTTTATAATATTAGTATAGAAGAAAAAAAAGCCATCCGAAACACGCGGGCCGTTTTCGCACTCGCGAATATAGAAAAAAAAAAAGTTGGGAGACAACAGCTCCAAGATTGGACGCTTATTTATTGTATGTTGTCCACTATATGTTGTAAAATGAATGCCATCCGATTTAAACAATTTTAAGGTTTTGTTTTTCGATGTTTATTTAATAAAAATAGGGTGTTTTTGCGACTTTGAAGGGTTGTTTCTCAGAAACTGCCCAACAGGATCGGATGGCATTTCTAACATATATTGGTACCAATAAATATGCTCACCAATTATGGAGTTTTAAAAAATAATCATGAAGACACTAAAATAAATTCGGTCAACCTCCTCTAGCCGCGTACTGTAGAGCCTAGTCCGTATGTTATGTATTGGTGCAGTGGACGCATTAGATACGTCGCAGACACAACAATACACACGTAACACTACAGTCTACACCTCTATGCACGACTGTTCGCGGCACCCAAACACCATTGTTTGCTTTTTATGCATTTTATACTAACCCTGCTACAAGTTCGAATTGAGTTTTTGAGCTTCTATACATGATACGGCGTGAAATCGAAGCGAAATGCTCGAAACGAATTGGTTTATAGTATTGCTTACATAAAAAATCTAACAATACAATTTTATTAACTTCCATATTCTCGGCAAAGAACTGGTCCTGAAAAACTGTACAGGCATTCTTCACCCTGCATGAACAATAGATTTAAAATGAACATGAATATTGCATGCAAAAGGATGTTTTGTACAAAATTGCAATTAATGAGAGTGCGGGATGCATTCAAGTCGGTTGTTAATTACGCAACGTATCAGAGGGCGGCCGGCAGAGTACGTTGTAGGCGGGCCGTGGGCGGCGGCTATGATTTATACACTTTTATGCGCCCATTTTATTATCAGTACTCGCAAAACGCTAACAATCGACCATCTTAATCGATACACCGAATTTATTTAAGCGACCATCAACCTTTTGTTTTAGGGAACACGCTCCAATGATTCAACGGAGCGCCTGCGCCTGGTTGGTTCTTCATACAATTAAATTGCAGGTAATAAACATACTATACACACACAATATATATTCACTCACCCATGTAAAGTGGCGACTGCTTGCTGCCGACGTTGTCGTCCACGTAGGGGATGCCCAGTGTGGCGATACCGGTCTGCCCCACGCCCACCACCAGCAAGCAGATGAACAGCCATGGAATGACGACTGCCGTAATGGACGACCGCGTCGTGGAGCTCTTCACGTGCGCGTCGTCACACAGGTCGGAGGAGTTCTGAAAGGAGTAGCACACGGGCGCGGCGCCGGCGCGATGATCGTCCATGTGCACGTCCAGCAGCTGCGTGCCGTACAGCAGGTGCGGCACCACGCAGCCGATCACGCCCACCGCCAGCACCAGCATCATGCACGCGATCCAGCGCGGCCGGTGCCCCCGCCCCGCCAGGTATGTCAGGAACAGCGCCGTGCATATCTGACCGATCTCTGTCGCTGCTAGTAAGGTGCCCGTCGTCTTTGACTCTACTTTGAACAGCTTTTCTACTGTGGTCGTCACACTTACAAAGTACGTGAGGAACATGCCCTGCAGCACCCAGCCCGACAGAAACACCAGCATGAAGACCCGCGTGGACGCGAATACGGAGCGCTCGCGGAGCGGCTGTGGGTGCGCCGCCGTGTGCTTGCAGTCGAGAGATCCATTGTTGTTTCCTGTCGCTAACCGTTCCTGTTCTTCTGGTGTGGCTTCGACGCCTTTCATGTCGGCGTCCTCGGCCGCCGGGCCCGGGGGACCCGCCTCCCCACCCGCTGATGATACTGTAGCGACAACGTTCGCCCTGCGACAATACAGAAACAACCATTTACAACCAGTACAAACTTTATCTGACGAGAAATTTAAACATTACACCTAGATAAACTCACGTCATGGTCGTCACGTCTAAACGGTTACTGACGCGAATGTTACACAACCCCTATGCTATCAAGTCTATGTGACCGTCCGAGCGAAAACGAAACGCACGCTAAACGCCAGTGTCGGCGACGACGCTTCCGGCTAACGGGACCAAAACATACAGATTGATCAACGATCGCGAAAACAAGGAGCGGGCACGATGAGGCGGTGGTGAGTCGTACGCATACTTGATTGGGGAGTCGTTCACCCGAGTGCGGGCGAGGGATGGAGGAGGCTGCGTGCGCGCACCCAGCGCGGCGGAGACCGACTGCAACATGCAATTACTGGCGCAGCGCGCTGCACCCGCGAGCCCGCCCCTCGGCTTCTCTCCACACGGGGTTTTTATTGGCCGTCTATCCATTTTTTGTACGGCACGCATTTACACACGATGAAAGCCGTCTGCGCGCCGCCCTTCACTGAAGATTCCCTCTCGTCTCGACACTACGGAATGTCTTTGTCTCATTGCTCTCCCGAACGATTTACATTCACGTGAATTTCAATATAAATTAAGCGAGGTGTAGGTACCTATGTTAAAATTCTTATCATACACACAATTAATATAACCGATTTAAAAATTCTATAAAATCAATACCTACAGACGTGGAGGCAAACGCTAGGTTCGCAATAAAATCAACCGTAGAATATTAATGTGATCGACTCATACGGTTAACTGGACTTGCGAAACTCACCGATGGGGGCCGATGACCACCGGCGACACCGACCACGACGCACTATTGCACTACACAGACCAGTTCCAGCTGGAAAACAATTTTACTGATACTTCTAATTGCTAAGATAACGTTTTAAAGTGATAGGTAATGTTTTTTAGGGATGACTCAAACGACCCATTTTTTTCACGTCTGACGATAAATGAAGTGCACAGTAAACTGCATTCCGAGATAAGCCCACGAACTTGTGCAATGGTCGAGCTATCGACCAAATGCTATCGCTCCAGTGATAACGGGACACAGCAGATAGCTATACTACTTGTGAAGCGGGTTACTTCTGCACCAATATCATATAGAATGCCCTATTTATCTGTAATGCCAGCACTGCTCGACCTTTACAATAAAACGTTTTAAACATATCTTATTTCTGAGAAGAATCGTCCGTCTTTGATATGCAGCCAAATTTAAAATTTATGTTCACTTGTCCACCACACCTTAAATATTAAAATATTTTCTGACTGACATAACGTTAAGAAATCAGCGTGCCATGTGGTAAAACGAATGAGGTAAAATGTTTTGAACTGTACTGAACTGTGATGTGGAAATAAAAAAACATCTTAGCAAAATGTGAATGAAATTAATTCAAATACTCATACGAAACCGATATCTCAGTAAAGTGAACTCGAGTGTCCTAGGCAGCGTTGCGAGACGCCACGATCTAATTGGCGGCAATATTGTATGAAAGTCAACCCCGCACGCACATACAATCACATCGACGATACGAGGACGGCGACTGACGATTGATTTAATCTCCCATCGCGATTGAGTGGTAATGAATCATATGAATATGGCGAGCGTCGAACAATCTATTGACATAAATTGAATATAAACTATAGTATCAACGCAACACTTATAAAACGCTCATATTGAAATTAAAGATTCGTGTGGAAATCAGATAAACTGAACGCGTGTTAGGAAGGAGACAAAAAGTTGCTCAACACCGTGTCCTCACTTATGATTCAGTGACACGACAAAATGAACCGCCAAAGAACAGATTCGACGTCAACCCGCATCAAAATTCATCTACAACACAAAAAGATACAGTTCGCTGTGTCTTTTGAAAAAATAAATTCACGGTCTCATACATACATTTTGAAATTCATACAAAACAAGATTGATAAAAAATTAAAAAGTTAAAGAGCGTAAAAAAAGGAAGGTATCATAAATCTTTCATGATTGTTATGAGGAATAATAAATAAAGGATATGGTGAAAATTCTGGGAAAAACGATTGTTGTTGGAGAACTATCTGTTTTAGAGGAAGGTCAAAAATATGAGAAGACTGAGGAATACGAATCAGGGTGCACGCTAGTGGCGCAGGCGCATCGAAGACGTCTATGATCATTCTATAAGTGAGAGGACAACGTGCGCGGTCAAGGTAAGTGAGCAGATACCTGTTGTCGATGACACTGTGCACTCGACATTAATCTCCATTTTAAACCCAGTTTAATAACGTAAGGTACAATTTACAATGACGGTGGCAGGCACGAATAAGAAATACAGTGGTTACCAGCGGAGAAACTTCATTGTAAATCTGTGCAAGGACCTAGACCTAGTCTAGATAAATTATTGTGCCATTTAAACGGTTGCTGACGAGCTGAATCTGGTAAATCAAACGCTGACAATAAATTATGCCACGCTCAATGTCCAAGTACTTATGTTTAGGTTTCAGAGTACCAACGATGGCTCTACCAGTTTGTGGCAACATAGCTCTCCGACAAAGGACAAACACTTGTCTTACGCATACAAATATTGATCGTTTTACATGGAAAGCAGATGCACCAACAACTGGTCCTGACAGGTTACAATTGTTAACACAGGTATTTCAAATATTTTTGCATTCTATTAATTATAGCCTTTAATATATTCTACTTCCAACGCTTCAGATGAATGAAACAAAACTATAAAACTGAATTATTGCGCTATATTTAAATGTAATACAGTTTTATAGTTTTGCATAGTATTAAATTTTTTAGAGCCGCTGATATATTGAGCATAGTAAACTACTAATTTGTATTCTATAGCAGTGATTTCAATATTCCACACAGTGACATAACAATACAATTAATGAAAGAGGAACGAGCGCTAAATGTCTTGTAGCTATGATACTACAAACGCCACTGCACTTTATTAAAGATTCAGAATTCACAGGTTTATTAATCAGACAGAACCGGTCGCTTGTAGAAAACTGAAAATAAACATATGCAAAGGTGAGTATTAATAGTAAAATTTGTTGGGGTCTTAATTAAATTAAACCGGATTCTGCCCACTAGCTATTAATTAACAAGATTCATGGCTGTGCACTAAGCTAACCGGATAATTACGGAACAAAGTAACCGATGAGGAATTACGGGCAACACAAATAATCAAAACGGGTTGCCTCGATACAGTGGTTTTTTGAGAACAACCGGTTATTCATCACGTACTCGCACGTAACTATATCTGTAAAGGGAATGTTTTTATTAAGAATATCTTAGCCTTAAAAATCCATATTAATTTGATACGTTCCGTGGAGATCCTAGGAGCAAGTTTCAGTTTTTTTTTTATTGAGCACAGTCCTTTAGGCCGATCCAATGATTGTTAATAACGCTTACGAACCTATTAGCGTGTCAGCCACTAAGACTCTATTTGCAAATCAAATTCAACTTAATGCGTGTATTAATTTTCAACAGCAGCTGTTAAGTGTCTATGAGACAAATGATTTATATGAACAGATAAGTACACCGGCCGTAATTACTCGTAACCAATACCGAGATTTGCAACGTGATAACTACAAAGTTCAGTGACACTAATAATTCCAACGAGCACCTAACCAATGGCCACTCCAGACTTTGTGATGCGACATTGTGATTTATAATCAGCGATGTCCGGAATTGATAAATTTGCGAGAAAGATTAATTTTAATATTTATAAAGAACCAACGGCAGAGCTGAAACCAAATAATAAACAGGATATTGAGAGGATCTCAGAAATAAAACAGCGCAACAATGCATCGAAATCGAAATCCGATAAAAATCAATGCGAAATAAACGAAAGTCTGATTAAGGGTAATATTTCAGTTGTGGAGACAGTCGTGTGAAGCAAATCTTCCGAGTAGGTGTGCCTGCATAAACCAGGCTCGGACACCGGACACCCCGGGGCGGAGAGCTGTCTGAGATATACTGACTTACTGCCCTCTACGCGCTCGACATAATGGACGCGCCTGCCGACCTTTACCACTTCGTTTTTAATAAAACATTTACATACAATTGACAATGTTCATAAGTATATACAGTAGTTAAAAATTCTAAGCCACAATAGATACACTCATGACACGAAAGTGGTAGCGACGCTGGAGGTGTAGGAAATTGTATGAATAAGTCACGCGTCAATATCTGCGTTGTTGGAAGTATTGATAGGAGTATTGAACAATAAATATTTTAAATTGTGTAAAATACATTCACTAGCAAGCGCATAAATCACGACAGGCCCTTCACAAGTATCTGTATCACAAAAAAATAAAGGCCTTCGTGGAAAAAGATTAATATGTAACGATCAACAACAAGAACAAATCGGGATGCGGTGGAGACAAACTTCCAACGACACACATGACCGCTTACTTTAAAACTGACCATTTGCAATTATAATGTACAATTGCAAGCAAATGCATCGCACATTGAACCGTAGCATACAAAAAGCTTGGTGTATTTTTGTGACAACCGACCTCCAGTGGCCCAAAGGTATTGTATGTGCGAGTGGATTGCGTAACACTGACATAACATAACCGTGCCTTGACATTGTTGATCTCATAGTCGGCGCTCCGTGCCAAAGCCACTGCAGGTAGCATGGCGGTCAAGAGGCTTGCTAATCGACCGTAGAATATGAATAGCCTCCAGGAGGATAAACACCTCAATAAACTGTACAGTTTACTGAGAAGAAGCACTCCAATTGATCATTGCTATTCCGTTGAGATGTTACGTCTACAGAGAATAGTGCCGACAAGACTACAGTAACAATCAGATTGCCAATAACTTTTTAAGTGGTGACAAATATCTGCACATAAAAAATATACATATGTTCAAAGTTGAAATCATCTGCGTAACGCACTTTGCCAAGCAACTGCGTGCTCGATGCGAATGAGTGTATCGGGCAAGGTCGCTGCCAACGAATCACTAGTACCACCAATTTGACACTGCTCACCTCCGCTTATTGGACAAAGTGGAACGTGTAAATGAAGAAACGAAGCGCTATCCTGTAATCATTTAACAAACATCAGCTGTGATGAAACAGATGTCACATTTGAAGGCAAAATCAATTCAGACATCGATTAGATTATAGATGTGGCAAGGGTGTGCTCAAAACAGGTTAATGCAGTCTGTGAGAAAATTAAACACAAAAATTAGTACGAGACCTTCTATATTGGTTACTTAGTAGGTAAGAAATGTAATGTATAATATCCAAGGCTCAAACATAATTTTAACAGTGAAGTGAATTACCTTAAAAACCTTCAACTTTTACAGAGACGTAACTTTACTGAAACATACTTTTTGCACGTTTATGAAGCTTTTCGCACGAAATTACAAGTCATTAAACCGCGTCGGCCAAGCCGGCAATGAACAGACGTATTATGTCAATTAAAATTAAGAGGTACATCTCCCCAAGAACCTTTATCTCTATGTGTGATTATAACTAAATGTAAATAAATAACACTAGTTACTGGTGGAAACACTAGAGACTGACATTGAAAAATTTTAAGGCGACGACGCTACTTGCATGTTATTATATTGCACAATACTCTTACTTTATTCACAAAATGTTTCTAAATAAAAAGTATGATTGGTATCGAAGTAAAAGGTCTGGTGAAAGTGATACAGCACGAGTGCATTGGGCGGGATGATAAAAAAGTCATTGCAAAAGAAACGCCTCCTCATTGGCGTGAAGTTATCGACAATTTGCATACAACGCACTCTTGAATTCGCATGGAGAAATCTGGACACACCACTTTTTAAAACAACAAGCTTTGGTCACAGACTGCAGAAGAAATGTCTTGATGACTCATACATAATTACTATGCATTTATATAAATATTTAATAAAAGTACTAGGTCACGCTCTTCTTAACTTGAAAATTATCTTCAGAGATAGTAGCTGAAGAAAGTTCATATCACAATTTATTATCATGAATAATCTTATCAAAGTAATTCCAACGTAACCCTAGATTATTTGCTGATAAAACTTTTTTATAAATATCATGTTTTTGCTCTATTTTGCGGTAAACGGAACATTTATTTAGTTCCATACATTTCAGAGCAAGTTTCTATATTTTCCTTCCTTCATCGTAAAAGTAGGTCAAACGATTAGAATCCTACATTGTTTTAATAGGCCACTGATATTTCAACACGAGTTTATTTATTTACTTGCAATAAATATTTGCACTCATTAAATATTGAGAGCATGAGTAATTGGGTCTAGTCACATAAATATTTTACCTATTATTTCCTCTGAATTATTAACTTCAATGATAAATAATTAAACAGGTACGTGGTGGAGGTTTTGGAATATTGGAAGTTTGGATCCATAAGCAACTTTTGGAGAAATCAAACCTCATTAAAACAAAAACGCCTTACTAGCGACATGAAATAGTTTTCCTTGTCACGATAAACTGAAAAAAAATTACAGAAGAACCAGTTGTGTTGGTCGCAAAAAATTAACGAGAAAACATCATCAGTATTTTAAAAAAAACGCATTATAAACAATTTGTTACTGAAAACCCCGAGCGTGAATGAACACTTGCAGTTGCTAATAATAAGCCAAAAATATATAAATAGACATATGACGACTCTATCAACTTGCCTAGTATCGCGCTAAGTACATTCATTTGATATTCAACTCATCTATTAAGGGAAAAGAGCGCAAGGATAAGATAAATATAACAATGCACATAGAGACCAACTACCTCTTAACTTGAGACGCGACAACATGGGTATAAAATCCCTACGGACATTCAAACATTACTACCAAACTCAAACAAAGAAGGTGGTTTTGCTCCTCGCCTCACCATACAACTTAGCGGAGTCCACTTCCGACACGAATTGTACACATGACAGCAACACAAACATGTATGTAGATATACTGCAACTACAGACGATTTAGACACGACCTTGTATTGAGCATACCTATATAGACAGTAATAGGCTATTCTTTAAGTATGCGAGAAAATGACGGTGAATTAACCTTCATTACAAACATTTTTAATTACGTTTTAATCACGTTCCTAGCCAAATTGCTATGCAAGCTTTTAGTCAAAAGCTTTTACGCTTATTGTGAATCATGTTAAAAGTCCAGCAATTCTCGCTATAGACCAAAATACAGACGGGAATGCGAAAACGTGCTCAATCTTATTAAGACTTCGTATTCCAGTACAAGCTGCAAGCTTTTGTAGACCATTCCTGTTACATTGTATAAATAAATAGTTGTAACATAACTCTTTTTAGTCTTGGCAAAGGCTTGCAGAAACACGTACTAAATACAAGATCCTGGTTAAAGGCTCGTACAGACCAGCGCGACGCGACGGCGCGACGCGACTCGAACAATACAATTTCAAAAAAACTTCACGGTATAACAATAACCGGTGTCGCGTCGCGCTGTCGCGTCGCGCTGTCGCGTCGCGCTAGTCTGCACGAAGCTTAAAGAACAACTCTTAACAGTGCAAAAAGCCAATTTAAAGATAGTAAAGAAACAACAAAAATACTAAGGAGAAATATCGTAATCTTTAGTCACGACACGCATCATAACAAAGTTTTCTTCTGGAGTGCCACGAGGCATTATGTTGTGACCTCTGCGAAAAAAATGTGCGCGATTATATTTAGACATACAAGAATACAAGATTGGTAAAGCACTAGTAATTTACTAACTATTCAATTCTTATTAGTTAGCCACCTAACCAGTGTTGTTATGCTGACGTGCTTAGGTAGAAAATTGAGGTCTTGACCTATACGGACGCTGTATCAACAAAACATTTTCATTTAAACACGCACAACATAGTCACAGACGTCATCTATGGCTTTAGTACATGAGTAACTTTGGCACAGCTGTTTATACGAAATTTTTAACAATAGACTTTTAAGACATGATCACAATAGCCATATATCACATCGTTTCTATGCCCCTTTGTTTATTTAACATTACACGTATGCAAGTAAACAGAACATACATCTTACCCTACTCTCGGTACTCTTGAACCGAGATAAAATGGTAAATGTATTACTTCAGTAAACATTCGTAATATGGCGTTTGTAATCCCTTTACGGCCAAGAAGGATTACAATTTAGAGTCAGCGTTGTACCTACTTGAGCATATGGTATAAATATGGGTATATGAACAAAGTAAATTGAAAAATTTCCAGTGTTTTCCATTCTTTGTAGCCGTTCCCCTCATTAGTCTCGGATTCAGCTCCACTCTTTAATATTGATGGATTTTCCCAGGAAAATTAAATAACTTAGTTTATTGGAAAACTTATATTCTTATGTTACCTTTGAGCTACGAGTTCAAAACTTTGTACAGCCATTAAAATGGCTTTTACAGTTCGACGTCTTTTTAGTAACTGTTCATGAGGGATTCCGTTAAGATTGTATCATTCATTTTCTAGTACATATCTACATAACACTATTTTCTTACCATCAAAATATGATTATGATTAATACATATATTATGTAGGATTTCAACTCCCTGCTGAAGCTGATAGTTATATAACGATTAGTCTAGACTTAGATAACTAAGGCATAGAGTAAATGTTGTCTTCGAACTTACAAAAACTGAGCCAATAAAGTCAGGTCCTATATTTGCAGGCAATACTAACAAGCTGTCAGTGTTGTGCGATGTTGCAATCTTTATACCCGTGCGATGCATTACATGAATTACGAGTGAGACGCCTTCAAAGAAACTCACAACGATAATGTAGTGAACTCTACCATCAAGATACAGGGACAAATAAGAATAAAACACAAGACCTACTTAGCAATAAAAGATTTTAATTTACATTACGTAACTGCCAACAAGCAATAAATTCAAGATCAAGGGTCGCCAAGTCACGCACAATAAACAAAATTCTGTGGTTTTTACACGAACCAGAAGTTGTAAGGTTATCTAGGGGTTCAAGTCAAAACTGATGAACCCGCATCGACATTTACAGCGAAGTTCGATGACTTCTCTAACATTTTGTACATTTTATGGATATTGCATGTAGGACCAACTAACAGGTGCAAGCTTTATCCTATCCTAGATAGAGTAGAAAACTATTTACACTGTAACTTGATATTAAGAGGCATATAAATAAAACATTAAAAAGAAAATAGACCCTGAAGTTCACATAACGGAATTTGCTTCGGTAGAGTCAAAGTATTTGACGAAGTAAAATAAAATGTCCATGACAAAAAAGGAAAGAAAGTGCGGAAAAAACACGGTAATGCTCAAGGTTTTAACGATGTAAATGATATTGATTCTTTTCCTTACGAGGTGATAAAAACTATAAAGCCAAGCGAAGCCAAGAGTACCAACTAATAACATATTGAATTAAACACTTGTAATAATGGTCATTGATGACATCATCATACTTTGAAAACCTGACTTTACTTTAGCGGAGATTAGACGACTAAAATTCCATGAAAAACCAGACATTCGCTAAAGTCTAAAACTAGAAACGCTATACGTGCGCTACATATCAAGCGCAATGAGGAAAGTGAATAATTAAGACTAGCAATAGGAGAGAAGAATAAGTAGACGAAGATTTTAAAAGTGTAGATATATTTAATGACGGGTCGTTATCCCACGCCTACAGGTTACGCCAGCTTCAACGATATCTTCTTAATTAACGGACCGAAAAGTGCACCTTTAAAACAACTTATGCGTAGCAAGAAAAATAAGATTAATTAAAATAAAACAACATGTGGTGACATGGACTCAGAGGCTGGTCATCCAACACAATTAACATTCTCGTCGTGTGTCGTGGCATCAGACATAAAACCGTCTATTATCACATGGATTTGCCAACTTTTTATCGATATTAACAATTTAACTCGGTATAATATACCTATAGAAACTTGTATCAGTAGCGGACAGAGTAATAAGTGAGGCGTGAATTGCCAATATAAATTGATAAAGTCTGCGTCTGGCCATTAAAAAGAACTTGCTATACAAAGAACGTAAAGTTGACTGATATACAGGAAATTGATAGATCGAACTTATGTCTTCCTTTTCAATATGAAACGTAGACAGTCGTGCGTGCCGTAGTAGTAATTAGTATATAGTATTGGTTGTAAGTAACCAAAATATTGTTAAGTTAGGTTCGTACCTACCTGTTAGCTTTTCTTACTTTCATGACCAGCAAGACTATTCACCTCAGGAGCGATTTGCCAGAATATCTTTAATATATCAAGAATTTTGCAAAACCGTCTTCTCAGCGAGGTTTTTGTAACAAAAACCAAACTAAGCTTCATCAACTAAAATTGACTAAAAAGTTAACAAGAACAGTCGTAAAACAATCCAACTTTTGCTACGAGAGAATTCTCGTGTAGGTTTTGTGCGTCAGACATTCGTAGCCGTCTTTTTAGCATTCGCCGCTGTCAAGTAAAAACTAGATATTGGTGGAGCAACCTGATTTTATTGCGCATAAAAAAATTGTAACTCACAAAAACGAACGCGATGGCGTTCACACAATAGATCAATTACGTCTAATCGTGATACTCAGAATTATTATACGAGCCATAATCACTAACGATTCCTAACATTTCGATGGCCGTGAACTGCGCCTTGACTGTCGGATACTAAATATAACAAACAAAAAAGTATCAATTCTAACAAATAGCTGTTACTCGACCCACATCGGTGACCTCGTTGCGGCGAAATCGCAATGTAATTTCGCGACGTCAATTTTTTGGAACACTTTTACTTCGACACCGGGCGCACGGTCCAGCGGCTTAGTGTATGGGTTCGGTGATGACACCAATTTCTCTTTCAATGAATGGGTATGGAGCTTTAAGCTGGGTGGAGTCTCCATAACCTCAAAATTTAATCGGATACGTAGTTTAGCGAAACGTGTTTGCGTAACACTTGACATAGATAGTCGTTCTATGTGGAGCAGTAAAGTATATAGAGTAAGTTGCAGTTTTCGTAGCGAATTCATTCATATTTCAGGTTGGCATTCTATTGACGTCATACCAAAGTGCTAATAGACACTCCCCTTTGTGTTATCGGCTTTTGCAAATTTTTCCGAACAAAGTTTCGCAACACGCACGTCAGCAGCACGTAAATTCGTCGGACGCACGCGCCTGCCATATAGTGCGACTTTCTCTCCGAGCTACGCAATCGCATTTGGTTAAATTTCGCTTTTTTTTGCACACAAAGCGATTGATGGAAAATTTATTTCGGCATGGAAAACATACAAGAATACAAACTATTGCATTACGATGCGAGGAATCACAATAAGAAGAAAAGGAAACGTACTTAAACTGCTAGCAGTTTTTCTGGAAAGCTTAGTTCTTACTAAATAAGCTTTTAGGTTACCTGTTACCTGAGGATGGTTAAGAAGAATTCCAGACAAAGCGCTCGAGAGCGAAACTAATACAAACTGGTCACTTGAATCACTTTCATCTGGTGGAGATGCCGAAAGTAAACTTTTACTTTCGGTATGAAAAGATCGGTTTTCTTCGACAACCGCTGTATTTTATGTTACGACATTCTAAAATACTATATAACCTAGCTCACTAAATGATACAGCTATTTAAATAAATAATATTTGTTTTAGGCTTACATACACAAGTACATGTAAAACATTATTCAGTGTCTAACAAATAGAGACTTACCGTGTTAGAGGTCATCAAAAACTTCATGTAGTGGAAGGTAACATAAATGACAATGCCTAATATAACCAATGTAACTGTGACTTTTGAGACAAAATCAAGCTGTAGTCACACCACTTTAATCGCTTTTTTTATTTAGTTACTTTCTAGATAAGCTTGTGGTTGAAACCTACAGTTGGTGATATCCGAAGGCGTGATCTAAGGTAAATAATTAAATCACGCGCGTTACGTGATACGTCTAAATGACTAAAAATCCAATACTACAATCCTATCCTAGCCCCAGAATAGAAAACCAACCCATATTAAAATATTTTTTGCAATTCTAATGAACAAGGAAAATTATGTGAACAACGCGGCGACAGTACGCCAGAACTAGAACTGGTTGTACGAAAGCGAAAACAGTTAATTACTTTCATCTATTCGTACAAAGTAGAACTGGTAACCCAGATTATTGAATTAGAGCCTTGCAAGTAGATGTTTTATGATTTATGTACTTTCGATTGGACAACGCACATTTATTCTTGATCGTAAGAAGCGCCGCGCTTGGAAAAACCCATGACTTCAGTAACTTTCATCTTTCCCTCTTTTATCGATCTTGATTTGACTAAATATCAATTAATAAATTAAGAATAAACTCCATTGATCGATTTGAATTTAAAATTGGAAATGAATTTTCTCTGTGTCTATCAAAACCGGAATATGATGTGAATATTTGAATTTTATACGTAACCCCATTTATATTCGTATGTATCATATTATATGATTGAAGTATTATGTCTGAAACGTTTCATAACTTATCTATCGATTAGTTTACACTCCAAGTTATATTAATACTACCTACTCGTAACGTTATGATATTACTGAAAACTAGTTATCAGTTAACCGTAAGTGGCCGGCGGTCAATGAACGATAACGAACGAGTTATCTTCATGACCACTTACTGAATTACCAAGAAGTTTACCATTACAAGCCTACCAGTCTTCTTAGCTTTCACAAAGATTATGCAGGTAAAAAAAATTGTCAATAGCTGCTGGCCTTTGATCTGGATTCTCTTTTTACCACCATTACTTTCAATAAGCCACTTAGACTAAAGACCATATTTTAGCGTGATGAGAAAATATATTAGTTATTCCCTAAGAACCCTAGAGGCTGTTAACAACATAATTATAGCATATCTTCAAATGCATCACTTTTGAACTGGATTTTGACACTAGAGACACCCACAAATTAAAATAAGTAAAGGTCTAGTGTCACTTGTCAGAGATAAATAGACGGGACAAGAGTTTAAAAAGACTCCGACTTATTAACTGCTGGTAACTGGCAATCCAGATAGACAAACAGGATGACTGACTTGTAAAAGGGCCAAGGAGAGAGCCGAGATAAAAATATCACCACCAAATGGTACACATGCGCAAACGCAAGTCTCCAAAACAAACTGAGCTTTTAATAAGTGAATCATAAAAGTGCCAAATTCAATACATGTGCACATAGACATTCAGAAAAAAGTTGGAATCGTTGGCAAATCTCTCGCCTGAAGAATGGTCAGATTGCAGTTGAATAAAACACTTACTCGCAAGTACACAACATATTTTACTGTAGTAGCCAACGTATTAAGACTGGATGTTTATGAAGCACTTGTGTCTGAAATGATAGACGTATAGATAGTAGTTTATTTTATGGATTTTTGAAATATAGGTAACAGTAATAAAAACTATAGTTCCAGTCTAGCACAGAGTTACCATTTAATACTTTTATTTAAACACCACTCTTGACAAACAGATATGGGACGATAAAAGAGTATAACTTAGTAAAGTTACCAGAGTGGCTTATCCATAAACGAGCACGTGGCAAGCAAACTTACAAAGATTGCATAGCCAACAAAGCCCAACAACTGACCAAAGAAATCAATGCAAAATTATGCTAATGGCTTTCCCAAATCGATACATGACGAATATTATTGTGTAACAACAATTGAGTCGGACCCGGAGCAGAGGTCAACCGTCTGGAGGTCGCTAGGAAGAGGGTGCTTACATTACAATCATAGCTGAAGCAGACTCCGAGACGAAAACCTACTCATAGGACAAATTGAGGGCATTTCACAATAAACTGCTCAAAATTGTTCTCTCACTCGTTCAGATAAAATCGAAATAGCTGTTGCTGTTGCTTTCATCTTGCGGATTAATTGCTTATTTCGGGAAAATGTTTTATGGAGTGAAGATTTTGAGGATTGTCGATAATTTTGGAACATTTTTAAGGATTCTAGAACTATGTTTTTACTGAATCAAAAGCCGTTTATTGATCGATCTGACTACAAACGCATGTAAGATTTCCTTTCGGTGGGAAATTCTCAATGTCAAAATGTTATTCATCTCCTAATACGACATGATAGATTCGATACGTATTATATTATACTGCGGATGTTTCTTTTGATGTATTCTGGACTGTTTCATTTCTATTATGTTTTCAATCGATATGTGTGTTACTCATTTAAGTGAATAAGGACTGGAGTTAAAATAACATTTTATCTCGATCACGTGGTCGTTGTTCATTCTAGTTTATTTCATTCATATTGGGAAATATTGGTTATCTCATAGAAATTACTTCATCATCATTTACTACGTGCCACTAATCGTCGTTCAAATAATACAAAGCTTGTATTTTACAGACTCGTTAACGCTTTTATTATTAGACATTATTTTTAAACGTTAAGAAAATAATCCAATGATCCAGTTTCATTAATTTACACAAATTAGTTTAAATTTTATCAGATATTTATGCAAACTACTTTATAGCTGTCGATTACCTTAAAGATAACCACTCGTTTCAACATTCGATTTTACAATGTATTCGGAAACGAATTCTTTTTGGTACACAGATCGATAGTGCTGTTTGTAAATATAATTAACTGGTAAATAACTATTAGGTACATAATGCCACTTCTGCCTGTAGGTGTGTTTATGGCTCGGTAATAATTAATTCTGTTGTGGTTCTTGAACTTTACAGCTCTTCAACTTTGCATGCAAGACGTTCTGCTGCATCAAAAGTAGTTTGGTAATACCCAAATTACAGCTATTACCAATGAACAGATACACGAAGACGAAAAGAGTCTGAACTCTGAAAACCATACACAGGTTGTCATAGATACTACTATATGCTTGAAAATCGCAGCAAGCTCAATACTTTCAATGGCCGATATCCTCCCTTATCTGGCCATGTAAACAAAGTGTTTAGATCCTAAAGCTATGTAAACAAATGGCGACACCACGCGAGGGGAGATACGAATTGATACTGAAGATTGGTAAACAACGCATATATGCCAAAATTGGATAATTCATAAAACAACTGTAGCAAATGGTTGCTTCAAATACAGTAACCGTGTTGCGACTTGTGGTGCAAGAGGGTCCCCTAAATTTAAACCAAAAGTACCTGTGAGTGCCACACGTGCAGCGATCCCTGCCACTGATATGTTAATTTTATTACACCAGCTTAAAAAAAGATCCCAACCGGTTTTCGGTTTCGAAAAGGAACGTAAGTGTCATAAAAATTACGACCTTCACGTACATGATGCTTGTTCCTAAATTAAAAGGCATAGACACTAACGAAAACATTCAACGAGCAAATAGATCAAGCATACAGTCTTGATGATGACTATTCAGTTTTCAAACAAAACATTTCCATGATTGTTGTAAAAAAAATCGCAAACACAAAACTGGTTTAGCATACAAAATAAAATTGCCAATATAACACTTACGAAAATTTTCGGCGATATGCAGATCCTTAGCACACACTGGTTGCACGTCTAATTTCGCGGATATGATCTAATGTAAACCGAATAGAGTATAATAGCTCTAGTTTTTTCTGCGACGATTTCGGAACCGGTAGTGTGTCCTCGGGGCCTCAACACTTGGGGGGCATCACTTATCAGTGGTGAGGAGGTTATTAGCGGTAGTGTTGTAGCGTCGCGAGCGTCGCGTCCCGCGTGCTGACCGGCTGCGAGTGCCGGCGCTCAGGCGTCGCTCTTGTAAACAAAACGTAATGGTGGGGGCCCCGCCGAAAAGCCTAGCCGAATAAACACCGATCACTTACGTCACTCTATTCTACTCCTTCGGTGAGCGTTTGATGCATGCCGAGTTCCGACAACTGATTGCTCTTGAAACTTTTACCTTCGGGCCTATCTACCTTCACTAACATTTGGCCCGAACATTTTCCATTTTCGTTGTAGATATAGATGACCTTTTGTATTCGAATAGTCTTGATTTCCTAAAAATAGAACTCTTATTGACAAGTCATATTTATTCGACGAGTATCGGCGTGTCTTAAACACTATTTCGAATGTTGTAATTCGTCACAGATTATATACGTATTAAAATCGGGAACTTTTAAAATGGATTTGGCACACGTGTGCATATACGACCAGACTGTATGCTGGGTAAGGAGCGCGTTGACAAAATCTTAGGCCTCATTCACGCCTCTGTTAAATGAACCTTCAGGTAAAAAACTATAAAGTAGGCGGCTGCTCATACCAGACAGTTCGATATCAATTAATTTAAGCGTTAAGCTCGAAATAGCAGGATCGGCAAAAAATAAATTAATCAAGTAAATTCCCGGCTTCGAGTTTATAAGACCATATTTATAACCGGTAGCTGATCCTAATTTTAAAGGCTATTCCACACGCAATACTAATTTAAAAATACCTTTTATTTCACACGATAACCGGCTGTAAATAGAATTAAAGGAGCTAGAGTCGGCCTGCACTAAAGTTATGGCAATGTAACCGGAGCTTACAGGCTGCAGAGCTGCTAGTAAACCACTTTTTGTCCTGTATCATACTTTAGTCCTAGATATAAGGTACGTAAGTAGGTACCTGTTTTATTCACTTGTGTATTTAGTATATTAGGTTTCCCTTAAGTTTATTAGTGGAAGTGACTTTATGTTTGTATTGACAGCTTGATAAGCGGAGAAAAGTGTTTTGAGCCTGATAATTCTAGCACTCATAATTTCGTAGCTACGTGCTTTAGTAAACAGATTGCTATTACTTGCGTGAATGCTGAAAGCAGAGTAATTGATAAAATAATTCATGGAAATAGAATACGCAAGGGACACTACATTAAGTTCCCATTCCCTCACATTTGACGTATTTTATTTAAGCAACGTATCAATTCGAAAATTCACCATGAGAGAAAAACAAGTTTTTCACTTAAATCGTATACATATTTAATGTTGCACTCCTTAACATTTAAGAGCGGGACAAATCAATATAACATGAACGTTGAATTTTAAAATGTATCCCATGAAATTCATGTTCATGCAATCAGGTAGTTCTGTTAGTAAAATATCTGTTAATATGACGCACTCTGTGTCCACTGTTAATATTAATGTGGAATATAAAACAGATGTAACAGGAACAGTTATATAGAGCTCTTGCCAACTTATTTCGTCTTCTTTCAAGTATCTCTATTGAACCGTCATTGCCATAGTTTTCAAAGATTCGTTAGATGATATGACTAGAGAGGATCCCTAGTCATATCATCTTACGAAACTTTGGTAGCAGCATCGTTTGCAATAGCGCCGTGCCTTTGGACAGCAACCAACAGTCTGTGTTACCAGCTTACGCGCAAATGTCCTTTGGCAATAAGGGCACCACGATACGTAATAATATATATTTATAATGCGGTCGCGTTTCTTGTCAAGTGTCGCCCTGTGTAGCGAATCGGGGCCGGGTAACGAAAGCGAAAAGGTGCAAAGCAGGAGAACAGTTCTTTTTTTAAATAAATGAATACACACGACGCTATAAAATATGTTACAAAAAAATAACTTAAACCGAAAGTCATGTTCTACTTTCGATAGGTACTGTGTGTAGGAAGTTCCTACCCACATTGTATTGAAAGTGCAACGTGCCCTCGTAATTTCCCTTTTCTTACTAAGAGCAGTGAATTTATTAGGGCCGTGTAGATATATAGGTACTTCTTTGAGTCTTTTAGCGGGCAAGCTGCTGGTGCTCATAAAGAGAGCGACAGCCAGCCATCTTCGCGGCGGAACGATACCACACTGGACATACGAATTTCCCAGCAGATGAAGAAATAACTATGCTAGTTATGTGAAGAACCGTACCCTAATTACGTAATACACGATCAATCGGAATTTGAATCGTTTTGAAACAAATTTCATAAGTTCGAAAACAAATTCTGCTCAACAACGTAGTTAACGCAATTAATGTTATTGAACTGTCAAAATGACACAAATTTGTCGTAATCGTTTACGAAAATGTGTTGCGTAATTAGATAGCCTGAGTCGATGCTAGCGGATATACGGCGACGAAGTATGATGTTACAGTAACTAACTTTTTCACGGTTGTAAAGATAAAACACATAAGAGTGTCACTAATCATTACATCAGCAATGTTCAATTATAATCATCCTGAAGACAGCATACCTTCTGTAGCTTCACAAACACTGCATTCGGTATAAGTAGAGTTAGAGAACACTATATCATTATCCCCGTCACTGTCACCTTGTCTGACGCTGGTTTTCTAATGAACCCTTATGTGTCCAACATAAGGGTTCATTAGAAAACCAGCGTCAGACAGCATTTGTCAGGCATTAATGCTGAAATGAAACTTTTTGGCGCAGCCGTGAGGCACACACTATTATTGCTTTATAATTATTTTCACTTTTTATTCTGGTATTATGTGTTTCACGAACTGTGTCCAAATAAATATTATTCTTTTTTTGTTTCTTTCTTTTATTATTTGGTATAGTACAATAGTATTAGGTGCGCATAAAAGATTCAGTCAAACGTGTTTTCTAGGGCAAGCCGTACATTTTCACCAAGATGTAAGGTTTGTAGAGCTAGGGGCTTGGCTCTACGTTAGATCTGATAACTTTTTAACAGTGACCACCTTTACATGATTTTTCTTTGGTTGGATAACATCTGACTTCTAGACCATCGATATACAATATGAAAATAAGCTGAAGTGGTGGTAATGGTCGTAGTAACATTATAACGTGACATGTATTTTGCATGCTTTATTATGTATTTATTGTCCTTTATTGGTTTGGTACATAATTTTCATAGCCAATTGTTATACGCGGCCACTACGGACGTAGTACAAAAAATATGCCTATTGTAAAATATGACGACCATTCTATTTTTTTTGCGCACACCAAATGTTCGAGTAGAACATATTTTTTTAATGATATTTAATGATTTAATACCATGAGATGGTAACATAAATTATTATTAATATGAAGTGTCTTGTCACCATTATTCTTTCGGGGATTATGGTTGTTATGGTTAACATTTTGAGTTTTTGACCAAATATAAATAAAATAAATATCTAACTTTTGTCCGCGGAGGTCGGAAAATATTCCATGGGAACGTACCATCAGGATAAAAAGTATCCTATATCCTAATCCAGGTCATGGTCTACCCATGTGCCAAATTTCAACCAAATCCGTTCAGTCGTTTTAGCGAGAAAGCGTAATAAACAAACAAACAAACTCGCTTTTGCATGTAATATTAGTTAGGATTCTGTAAACTATTCGGTAAACTAAGGTATAGGTTCATACATACATTTCTAATATATTTAATTTTTTTTTTTATTTGCTGCCCGTTTTAGAAGAATTAATTAAATTTTATCTAATTTATTTATAATTATTTAGTTGAAGCCTCGCCTCAAATGCACGCACAAGTTGGTCGGTTCAAATCTGGGCAAGTACCAATGTGACTTTTTCAATTAATAAAAATGTACTTTCTGAGTTTATCTTGGACATTACTGACATCGATGGAGGAAAACATCGTGAATATTATAAATGCGAAAGTGAGTTTGTTTGTTTATTTGTTACGCTTTCACACCTCTACCGTTGAACAGATTTGGATGAAATTTGACACGTAAGTAGACCATGACCTGGTAGGATATTTTTTTATCCCGGTAGTTCATTCCCGTGGAAAAAATAACGAACTCCACGCGAACGAAGCCGCGGACATAAGTATTATACAGCAGCGCATCCACGATCGAATGACGTAAAACCATTAGTACCTAAGCCATTACAATGCAACTCTTAAATCATTGTTATAAAGTACAAATTAGAATTATTTCAAGAAATTTCACGCGGACGAAGGCGCGGGCAGAGGCTAGTAGTTGGTATAAGGGTCACAGCAGACTAGCTACTTTCAGCATAGGCGATCGGCGATTTAGCCGCTTTTTAGAAGCTAAATGCATCGGAACTGTCGCAAAATCGCCGATCGCCGATGCTAAAAGTAGCTAGTCTGCTGTGACCCTAAGTCTGTAATCGGGGGTATTCCTCAAAGCGCACCAACTTTGGAACGCACCAAATGAAGCGCATCAAAAGTATTCTTTGAAACACACCATTCAGGTGCGCTAACAAAATAATAATATAATTTTATTCCTCGAAACGCACCAATGATGAAACATAGAGAAGAACATGAAGGATTCGTACGTAATAAATGATATCAATAGACGTTTTAAAATTCAACTGTCCTAATTGTTTATTTATTTATTAAAACTACCAGGAAAGCAGAAATGAACCGGAACTAGGTGCTTAAGTGACACTAATTAGCTCAATAATGGTAAAAATACAGGTTTTGAAATTGAATCATTTGTTGTTTTGAAAAATACCAGGGTGACAGAAATTAACAGAAAAAAAAACGATAGTGCCTAAACGATCTCACTAAGTTGTGCACCAACGATTAAACACAAAGAGGATATAAAGTATTCGTTAAAAGTCAAAGTCAAATAATATATTTCAATTGGGCACATAAAAGGCACTTTTCAACGTCGAAATTTACAAAAAACAGGATTTATTCTAGTCGCCCGTCGTTATTATTCACTATATCGATAAAAGTCTTCGTACTGTCCTATATCTGACCTATAACTGTCATGTCCTATACCTACAACTCTCAGGAAAACAGAAATTAACCGGAAGTAGTTTCTTATGCAATACTACTTAGATCACTAATGGTTGAAATACACTCTGTAAAATTTTACCATGGTAGTTTAATTAAATAAACAATTAGGACAGTTGAATTTTAAAACGTCTATTGATATCATTTATTACGAATCCTTCATGCTCTTTTTTGTTTCATCTTTGGTGCGTTTCGAGGAATAAAATTATAATATTTTTAATTAGATTTTGTTAGTGCACCTGAATAGTGCGTTTCGAGGAATACTTTTGATGCGCTTCATTTGGTGCGTTCCAAAGTTGGTGCGCTTTGAGGAATACCTCTGAAATCGCCAACCCGTCTTGAGCAAGCGTGGTGATCAATGCTCGTGCCTTCTCTGAATGAGAAGAGGACTTTGCCCTGCAGTGGGAAAGAAATAAGCGGCAGTATTAGCATCGCAGTCTGTCCCAGCCACTTTCTTAAGGCCGTCGGTCCAGCTGGGGGGCGCCTCACGCTACGCTTGCCGATACGCGGTCTCCACTCCAGGACTCGTCTGTTCCACCAGCCATCGGCCCTTTGACAAACATGGCTAGCCCAATATTGACAAGTTTGACATATTGCGACTTGAAAATGAATCTTTTAAGTACGAGAATTGGCCTTCAGCCTAAAGAGTTCAAATCTTTATCCTAAAATAAAAATAAAATATTTTAAAGATAACACAATGTGTTATCTTTAAAATAACATGTTTGCCGAGTTCCGCCCCTGTGGAGCGACCATAGATATGAGCTTTTATATTTCTATGGGAGCGACTCTTTTCTTTTGGAGGATAATAATGAGACCTCATAGAAGAAAAATAAGTGATATAATGTTTGAAGAACTGGTACTAAGTCTCACATAAAACTTAAAAAATGTAATATTTTTTTACTTATTTTTTTCCACAACTGGGTATTTACGCGATTAATCACTTGCTCACTGTTCATAATTAATTCAACAAGCTAAATAAACCATAAAATTAATATATGTATGTTTTCTTTCAAAAAGTAGGTATTTTAAATCTTTGTCTTATCTTTTTAGATCTCTCCCGTGCCTTTGACCTTATATCTTACTTGGTTATGTGGGAAAAGCTGCAGGGGGGAAAAGTGCCAGCGGAGCTGTTGCATATCTTTCAGTATTGGTATCACAACCAAACGAACAGTGTGAGATGGGCCGATGGGCTGTCTGTGTCGTACGGGCTAGAGTGCGGGGTAAGACAAGGAGGAATAACGTCACCAACATTATTTAAACTCTATATAATCGATCTAATCGTTGAGCAAGAAAATCGGCTGTCGCAATGATGACGTTAGTGTCAACAACATCAGCTACGCTGACGATATGGTGCTGCTGAGCCCTACGGTTAGGGCGCTTAGGGAGCTACTTAGTTGTTGTGAGCGCTATGCTCGAGAGCATGGCCTAGTCTATAATGTCAAGAAAAGCGAGTTCTTGGTCTTGAAGGCTGACGGTGCTAAATGTCCTGAGTATGTGCCCCCGATTAAACTTAATGGGAATGACATATTGCGAGTGTACCAGTTCAAGTACTTGGAGCATTATGTAACCGACGACCTTATTGACCAAGTGGATATTGAGAAGGAACGTAGGGCGCTGGCAGTTCGATGTAACATGTTGGCTCGCCGGTTTGCACGCTGTAGCAGGGCAGCCAAGATAACGCTTTTCAAAGCTTATTGCCAAGTGTTTGACACGTGCAGCCTGTGGACCAACTATACTCAGCGAGCTATCAGAGCCCTACGGGTCCAATATAATAACGGGTTCAGGATGTTGATGGGGTTGCCCCGTTTCTGCAGTGCATCAGGTATGTTTGCACAAGCACACGTCGATGGCTTCGATGCCATCGTCAGACAGAAATCTGCCTCTTTGCTCTGCAGAGTGCCGGAAAGCTCCAACTCCATCCTGAAGACCATAGCGGGGAGGTACGATTCTCCTTTGTTAGGTGATGTTGTTCGAAGTTGCATTTCGAACAACAGCCTTGTCTCCAAATAGTTTACTAACATAGATATAAGTTATCTTTTTGTTTACTAACCCATATGAATGTTGCTTATCCGAAAAAAAGATTATAATTTTGTTTATTTTGTATTTAAAAAAGTATTAAGCAAATAATTATTTTGTATCTTGTATTCCAAAAGTATCTTGCATCTTTCAGATACTTTTTTTGAGGTATCTTGTACATCTCAGTCGCTATGTGTGAAACAGCAACAGAAACCATTATTACATCTCGGTTAGATACGTCGATGTAACAATAGTCTGTGTAAGTATAACAAATAATTTCCGAAAAACAAAAAAAAACGGGCTAGTGCGGGTCGGACTTGCACACGGATAGTTCCGTACCACCGTACAATATTTAGCAAAAAAACGGCTATAAAAATACGTTTCTTGTATAGAGACATAATAAAGAAATAAAATAAAGGGAGACCTCCCTTTATTTTATTTTTTGTTGTTATAGCGGCAATAGAAATACAAAATACGTGAAAATTTCAACTGTCTACCTATTACGTTTCATGAGTTACAGCCCGCTGACAGACGGACGGACAGACAGCGAAGGCTTATTAATATTGTTCCGTTTGGTCCCCATCGGGTACCTACGGAACCCTAAAAATTTACTTTAGGTGAGTAGGTGCACAAAGAGCTTATTTTCAGTAAATCGATTTCCCTGTCACATTACTACTAGCAATAAGTTGCTTATAAGCTAAACTACCTAAGTTACAAATAAGTTAGCAGACATTCCAACTTCATTTACGAGCAAACACAACATCATGCTAAATGAAAATAATTCTTTAAATATTCACGAAAACAGCACATAAATCATTTAAGCTCAATTATAGTTATGTAGGTACCTATTTAGTGAATACTCAACTCACACAATGATTTGTTAGTGAGCTACTTATATAACACGATATTACAGAATCTCGAAGTGTTAACTGAGTTAAACAATTACCAATCAATTTGTAGCATTTTTCAAACATGATTAAAACACGCTATTTGCATAAATCTTTTACAAACAAATGTATCTATACTTATATAAAGAGGTAAAATTAGTGAGTTTGTATGTAGGGAGGTAATCTTCGGAACTGCTGATCCGATTCCGATAATTCTTTTACCTACCAATAGGATAGGACCAAGTCGAGGTCAGAAGCTACGTACGTATTTTGTAAAACAACACCACAAAACATCACAAGTGTTAAAGAAAAATGGGCACTAAAGACCACAAAATAAAAGCTTGTGAAAACAATCCAATGGCTCAACTGTATATTAGTTATAGCTAGAACCCCGCTTGTACTAAAACTGGGATAGCAGTCAAATCATAGTTCCTTGTTAATATCAATTTACGTATGTACATTTGTACAAATTCCTGTCCATTTGACGCAATACCCACCGACCTACATCAACACTTGTTAGCTAGGCACAGAACTAGGTAATTAAGATCAATATCTTTTATATTTCGTTTAGCAACGATTCTAAATACTCATGTATCTACTTATTTAAACTTAGGATGTTACCGGTTAGGATGTTAAGAGAACTTATGAACTTGTGAAATTCAATAAATGTCTGTACAAAACAAAAAAGAACATGAATCTGTTCTGATTACACGGATCCATGAGTCCGTTAACGTGGGATCATATCTACCCCCTGTAAGCTGTCCTTATGGCTAGTGGAAAGCCTAAATGTGCATCTGCCCTTGACCAACCCCCAAGCTGAAAGATTATCCCAAGGTCTGATAGTGTTTTCTTATATAATTAATATCTAATTTCCTCATGGACGTCATATTGCAGTATTCCTTGGTAGTTAAAAGTATTTAGATTCTGCTACTCTTTCATAGCACTGAAACTCTGAAACAGTGAGAGTCACTGACTATGAAATGAAGAGTCACTCTACTTATACAGTAACTTATGTAGGTCGGCACTTATCACTCGCACGACTCGACGTTCCATTTTTACGAAAGAGACCGGGAATAATCGGGATCATGCAAATGTTTATGGAAAATGTTTACCGTTATAGGTCGTAGAAAAACCTTGAGTTTCATAAAAACAGCTATCTAATTACGCAACACATCTTCGTAAACGATTACGAAAAAATTGTTTCATTTTAATAGTTCAACAACATTCATTGCGTATTTATTTTTCGAACTTGTGAAGCAATGGAATAGCAATTTGTTTCAAAACGATTCAAATTCCAATTGATCGTGTAATACGTAATTAGGGTACAGGCTAGGAACGGTTACGATCTAGCTCGGGATATTACATATTTACGCAAATTCATGATTTTTGACGTTGTAATTTTCAGCAGCAGCAAGGTTAATTTTAATTATTTGATTATGATTAACGATGGTATAATTATCTTTCTTGCAAGTTGGAGTTACACATTTTAATTTTTCTTTTCGTGTAATTAAATATATTAATTAATAAATATTTAACAAATATTTAATAATAATAATAAATATTTAATAATAATAATATAATATTTAATAAATATTTTACGAACTCGGTTTACAAGAAAAACCGTCGGCGATGGAACTTTGACGCTCAAATTCACATTGTTTCATTCAATTCTAATAAAAGCTACAATTATTAAAAGATAAGTTAAATGTTTTACTTGTTTATTGGAGTTCTAGAATTTCTTTAAATTCCTTGAGTTTTCACGGAAATAATTGTAAAGAAAAGCAATTAATGTCTTGATTCAGCGTCCATTATAGTCCTAATAAACACAATTTTATCAAATAAACTATTATGATATAAAACTTATCTAAAATGTTTCATTAGTTTTCGTTTCTCAATATAATAAGAAAATAATACAATACTTAAATAAAGTTAAAGTACTATTTAAGGTCCCATTGAAATAGATGGACAAACTTTTAGAAATCATTCAGACCACCAAAATAAGGACAATGGTAAAATAATAATAAGAAAATCGCATTAGATACAAGAAAAATACATCAGCTAACGAAAATACACAAATGTTGTTTACCCAATGCCATTTATTATTTTAGGTCAAAATAAAATCACTCTAATCAGTGTTTTTTTTTTTTTTTACTTGGATATATTTGGTTAGACGTATGGACTCTCGTGTTAAAATGTGTCCTTCTATTTTAATGGGACCTTGTACAATCCGCGTCAATTCATCAAATTACACGAAAAGAATGTGTAACACCAACTTACAAGAAAGAGAATGGCACTATCTCTATTATAAACAAATAATTGAAATATCTTACTACTACTCAAAATTACAGCGTCAAAAACATGAATTTCCGTAAAAAAATTTGGTACTCGTTGCGTATCTACATACATATCTATTCACTTTTTCCCGTTCGTTTTTCATAAGAAATCCATTTCCAAGTAACACAAGTTTTTTTGTTATTTTCGTGGGTGCCGGAAGTCAAATACAGGGAGTATTTGACTTCCCGCATCTTGAATTAACAAGATGTGGGATTAAAGATTAGGGGAAAACATAAAATTCGCCAATATGACGCAAACTGCAAATTATAAAACAATCTTTGCTTTGAACTTAAATTATGTTTGTAGGTATTGAATGCTCGGTGCCTCGGAAAGCACGTCCCGGCTGTCATTTGTAGATCTTTGACAGTCGTTACGGGTCATCAGAAGCCCGAAAGTCTGACAACCAGTCTTACCAAGGGGTATCGTATTACCCAGTAACTGGGTTGTGGAGGTCAGATAGGCAGTCGCTCCAATGTAGAATATATGTATGTAGGATAGGTATATAGATAGGTATGTAGAATACTGGTATTCAGCTGCATCCAGTTAGACTGGAAGCCGACCCCAACATAGTTGGGAAAAGGCTAGGCAGAGGATAATGTATTGAATGCGCTCCCAAACCGTTAAACATAACTAGGTGTCTAGAACTTTTCTTATCTTTCCATCAGAAAATTGAAAAGATAATGGTATCTCATTCAAAGCGAATCAAGCAAAAAATATTGGACAATTTATCAACGATAAGGCAATATTTCATAAGTTCATAACACTAAGGTGAGGAGGGATCATCCCGAGGTTTTATTTTATCACATTCCCATTCCTACCAATATTTTATAAGTAACAGTTATATTGATTTAAATTATGTTTTATTCATAGTTTAGGGGAACGTGTGCTGAATTTGAATTTTGATAGATCAACATGACATGTGCAGTTATCAACGGCTCTGACCAGGTTTTTCCTAAACATAATTATATCCTCAATACATATCTACATAAATAATGTCAATATATATATACCAATATGTGAATATATAAATGATGTGGTGGACGCACTGGCGGCTAAAATTATCGAGCTCGCTTCGCTCGCTTCGCTCGCTCTTGCAACCTACATTCACCTTGTTTACAAAGTACGAATAGCCAAAAGAAAACCTTACCTTTCCAGGGTGGGGTGCTAGAATTTTCGAGCTCGCATCGCTCGCATACATCCTCAAACTTTACTGTATAGGCCGGCAAAGTAATTCCTATTCAGTATTTAAGTTAGGATATCAATTCGGCCCGTCCACACTTACCACAACCACACCACATCGCAGCGACAAAATGTGGGCAAGCAGTGGTTACGTGTGGTGAGAATAGTGTCGCTACAACTTCTTACATTTGCGTTGTGGTTGCGTTGTCACTAGTAGTTGCAATATGGTTATGTTGTGGCTATAGTGTTTGCAGACCGACATGTGTTTACGATGTGGCCGGTCGCTAGTGCTCGTTCTCGCTAGTGGTTGTGCTGTGACTGCGACGTGGCCTTGATGTGGTCGTTATCGCTCACACGGTTGATTTTGACAGTCAAAATAATGCGGTCCGTGTGAATAAACTATTCATTTTCATACAAATTAGCGCCCCTTTTTTTTTTGGGTGGGAAATTATCAAATAACTTTTCCCGCTCTGGGCGGAGCGGGAGGGCGTGTCAGACTCTTACTGACTAAAACCCACCCGTCTTCCGTTGCCTGTACGTTGCCAGGGGCCACGGTATCCCTTTCGGACTTTCCGGCAACACCGGCAGTTTCCCGCAACCCCGGCAGCGCCCCTCCACGTGTTGTCGTTGTGGTGTTGTTGTGGTACGTGTGATCGGGCTCTTAATTTAGTAAAGCTCCGCACACTAAATCAATAACTCTTGTTCATTGTAGACCAATAAATATTCTAAACCCAAAAGAATATTAGAAAGCGCGTGAATAGTTCTCTCAAGGTATCTCGTCCAAAAAATATGTATTTTCCAAAACAAAATATCTTCTAAATTCGTCACCGAGGGTTATCAAGGAGCTGAAGGAAATGATACAACAAAAAACTCTACGTAGGAATGTTTAAACGAAGTTTCCAACATAGCACCTGAGTCCTCCTTCAAAGATAACAGAACTTTGGGACCCAAGAATGTGTCAGTAGCAGATAGTTTAATACAAAAACCGGCTAAGTGCGTGTCGGACTACGCACAATGAAGGGTTCCGTAGTTGGGATGAATTTATCCCAAGAACAAACTTAATGTTGTATTTGAAAAACATTCTCTACGGAGTGTATAGGAGAACATGTTTTGGCAACTGCAAATGTAAGTTAGTCGATTATTACTCGTTAACTTGTAGCGCCTACTTAGCTGTGATAGTTTTCCTTTTAATTTCGTTATACAATATGTAAAAAAAACCTGGTTCGACCCGAAAGGGATACATAACTACTGCAATAAAATTACCAAAAAGATATATCTTTTATTATTATTATTGAAAATAAAAAATCTATTGCTATTTAATATTCACATTTTTGGTACCAAAATTATCTCAAATCCATTAATTATAAAATTTTGAACAGGGTTCATAAATTATGACTTCTTGACACCTGCTAAACAACGGCCGCCCACGCCCCGTATAAAAACCGGGTATAATTAAACATTCAAAAAAAAAAAACGATTTTCCTGAAAATTACCAAATAAATAGACTCTCAGTACGATACCTAACAACACCCTCACAGATTTTTTTTAATGTTGTGTATACTACTACCGTAAATTTTTTCACACACCCAGAACCAACCATTTAGCAGGCAGGAGGGGGGGACACTTGACTAACAAAAATGTGAACTTTAAAGCATTCAAAAATGTGCATATTTCGGCAAACGGATCCTTGAGTTCTACACTCAGTATTTTTGAACGACCTTTCCAACGACACCCCACTACATGGGATAGACGAGAAAAAAACAGCCCCACTTTACGTGTAGTGGGAGGTAAAAAAAAAACATGATTTTAGTTTACGACTTTGTCGGCATGATTAATATGTATACCCATGCTAAATTACAGCTTTCTAGTATCTACTTACTAAGAGTCTCTGAGCTAAGCCGCGGACAGATAGACAGACAGAAACCAGAAATTTGGTTCCTTGTTGACTGAACTGTGCGGAACCTTAAAAACATGCTGACTTTCTACTCACCAAGGATTGGGCAGTTCTAACTAATATGGGACAAGGGTCGAAACAAGGAGCAACATTTATGAAACGCAGCAAATGTAGGTACATTTATGTATCCCTAACGCGCCGCTATTATCTTGAAAAGAGATAGGAAGACACCGCCGCATTCCACTTACTTTTTTTGTTGACCCTAATCAGAATCACATAGATCTAGGACTGCACCTCATGAGTAAAGAAATCTTTACTCTGTGACTGCACTAACAACGATGATAGCACGACAAAAACATTGGATCATAAATTGTTGACACTAATAAGAATGACAGACTTTTTTAGAATTAGAAGAATTAGAATTTCTTTATTTTGCATAAAATATGCTACATAAAAGGTCTTAAACTTATATTTAAGACCTTTTATGTAGCATATTTTAAAGTTCCACATGTTTTGCTTACTTACATAACTCAGCATGCAAAAAATATCTTATAATAAAATTATATACAAAAACCACTTCAATTGTTACTAGTGTTTAGAGTTTAGTTTAGTTTAGTTGTTAAATTATATTACTACTTACTAGTGAGATCATAATATTTCGAACTTTGCTTATAATTTAAGAACTTACTTAGGTATTGTATAGAACGCATTAATAAAGAGCCATTTCTTAAGTTTGTTCTTAAAGTAGTTTAGTGGCAGTTCTCTGATCTGTTTGGGTATTTGGTTATAGATTTTGACAGATATATTGTAACAATTGTTCCGAACTAGTGTGCTTCTACATATTGTGACAGCCAGTCGGATTGGATGCCTTGAAAATATTGTTTTATTTACTATGACTTTAGTACATCGCTCAGAGTGCTTTTTAACAAATAATCCTACTTCTAATATATACAGACTAGGTAGTTAGTAATCCTAATTTCTTAAATAAAGGTCTACAAGATTGAGACATATTTTTTTTGTGTGATAAGATAACTGACTATATACAATAATTTAATAATACCTAAGACAAGAGATAGGCGGAGCATAACATTATGATTTATACAAAGACCTAGATACAAAGACCGCATTTTCCTCAATTCGCCATCTTAGAACAACAAAATCATTAAATGGTCTTCTCAGAATCGAGCAAGTTGCCATAGCATTTAAAATATATCGTGATATTGACACATCTTTTAATATGGCTTTTTCGGAAACAAAAATAAAGATGTAAGTAAGTATAGAGATCTAGATTCGAATTTTGTAACGACAGCTTGCAGCAGTCCATTCATTTAGGTATGATAAAACGACCGAATAGTTTCTTTGCAGAAGGACCAAGAATTACAACTAATTGGACCATGAAAGTCGCCTTTATTGCGTTGATTTAGCAACAATTTAGTTTACCCTGTAACGTCTCGCTATCCTCAGAAGGGGACTTCTTGTTTGCCTTTCCTACAAGTCTTGAAAGTTATACAGGAGGTACCTACCACATAGCGCGAAAAAATATTTATGGAAATAAATTTGGCGTAGCGGATTATACCTTCCTCTAAATTGATATACTTCGTTAACTTACATTGATGTTTCGAGCGGTGTTATTGAATAGAGTTTAACTACAATGTGACAAAATTGACCGTAGCAGAATGTAATAAATCAAATATATTTTTGTAGAAGCAATGGAACATACCCAAATTAGGCGAAATCACGTAACAATAAACTAAATAGTAACAAATGCAACGTCCGTCAAATGATTTAGTCTGCGGACTCCAAACTTGATTGAGATAAATTGACATTATACAAATTGTAAATGACGAATTGATCACCCTTCGTGAGATTGACTTTGTATTCAATCGGCGATATTGTTGTTGATTGGTAGAAGTGGTTCTTACCAACCTGTAACTATGTCAGCGAGGGCAATGTCAAAGGAAGGAGCGAACAATCAACATGCAACGACTTTGTGATACTTGAGTATGTTAGTAGAAACAAAATAAATAATTAGCCAAAACGTCAGGGTTGCCTAAGGGATTATAAAGAGTTGCACTGCATCTTTGAGTACCTACGCAAAATACGAACTTTGACTTAAAGTTGCGGGCACCAGCCCGTCCTACCAATACTGCACCTTTGAATATGATCAAAGCAACCCCAGTTGGTCGGTAACAACCCTGGAAGTCTTATGCTATAGGGACAGTCCTTTCGCCGCTTTTCAGACTGAATACTTTCTCCTTGATATACATAGGCGCCGGGAGCGGGATGCAAGAGGGTGCGCTTGCACCTCCCTGGCTTCAAAATAAAATATAGGTGTAAAAACATTCAGACCTCGACCTACTCGAAGCGAGATCCAAAAATGTTCGAGCTCAATCTCAATTCGAAAGCTTCGATCCATTAGTCGACAAAGTACCGAACTCCAATTTCCGAAAATCTAATCGGCCCTAGGCGGGGTGCTAACATTATCGAGCTTGCTTCGCTCGCTCTTGCATCCTACTCTATCATAATTCTTAAGCTTCTTTGAATATTTCGTCAAAGTTCTCTTACTGTATGAATAGACAAAATAAAACCTACCTATCCAATTCGAGGCGAGACGCAAAAAATAAAGAGCTCGCTTCGGATGCTCTTGAATCCTACATTCTCGAATTTGTTAAGCTGTTCTGCGTAAGTCGACAAAGTTACTCCTTCTATGAATGGACAAACCATAACCTATATCCGAGGTGAACTGCAAAAATGATCGGGCTCGCTTCGTGAAGCTGAAGATGCACCCCCCTGAAAATAAACCTCCCGGCGCTCATGTTAATTATTAATCCTTTCCTTCTTGATTGTAAAAGAGAAGCAAAATCATTTTGTTCAATCCATATACACACTGGAACGATAGGAATTTAATTACCTATGTTGAAAATGTAGATATTTTATCATTCTACGTACCTAACTAAACAGTAATCACTCACCTGAAATAATCAGGTTATTGTGCAACGGTTGTGTTTACTGGACAAAAAAATTGTGTCACGCGGTGCAAAAAGTTACAATTTATGTTAAGTAATGCCCATAGAGACAATATAGCACGGGATATAGCGTGCAGCATTCAACACTTTTTAGAATTTGAATGCCATACTTATTTATATACCTACCTATTTTTGGCACCAAGTAAACAATAAATAGGCAGCAATGGCGGCCCCGGGGTAACGGCCGCGAGTTACGAGTTATAGGTCGTAGGTTCGAACCCAGATAGGCGCTTTACTTTGTGTAAATTATTTAACCACCACTGCTCTCAAAACGGTGAAGGAAAACAACGTGAGGAAACCGAAAAATTGTAGAAACGCGACATCTACCAAGCGGCACTGCGCCCGAGTGGTAGAGATTACGGCCCACTCCCTCTCATCGAGAGGAGGGCTATGTCCCAGCAGTGAGAACCATAATATGAGCTGATTATGCTAAACAATAAATAGTAAAGTAATCACGACTACCATGCAGTCACAATATAATTATTGATGTTGTTTGTAAAACTACCAAGGTGATCGAAACCTCTCTCTTCGTGCATTGTTTATGTGTGATCCCTTCCCAGTGATCTAACGACCAATGTTCTGGAACGTGGGAAATATTGACGCATAATTAATTGACAGCGTTAACTTTGTTCTTAACGCTGCCTGAATTGTTTGATGAAGAAAGCAATACACGGCAAAGGAACGTTTCCTCTTTTCTTCCAAGCCGTTACCTGCTTCAGGCTACGATATTGTCCTCTTTCTAATGCAATTTGTTAGTTATTATTCTAAATCGCTTGTCGAATAGCAATACCACTCAATCTCTTCATGACTTTCGTGCGTCATACTAGCCCTTGAGTAGTCTTTTAATGGAGACCGTAATGCGGCTAGCTTAGTGGAATAGTGGACTCTGCATGGACAGTTGAACTGACAGCCCCCAAGACGTTAGGTAATAAACTGAGCATACAGGCGGAAAACCTCGTGTTGCGAAACTAATCCGAGTTGATTGATTAATCTAAGAACTGAGGCAACTGTGGTGGCATCTACATCGCCACATGCGAACTACGCATTCATTCATGCAAAAAGACCTGACGTCATACAAATCCTGCACCGCGCAATTAGAGTTTACCGCGCGAACACCAGATATATAACTTCCCCGACATCATTCGTTGGGCAGTTGCCCGCCAGACACGACACTCGTCTGTTCGGAGAAATCCTCCCTTTTCTATAGATGATGAGTTGAACTTTACACGCTGTTCCTCATGCCTCTAAACAGCCATTATGTCTAACACGTAACTCCCAGGGGGCTATACACTCAGTTGTACGACTGTGGCCGTCCTGTATCCGGAGGGCGAAAATATACCTACTAAAGCTTTCTCCCATCCCATACCTATTGGGTACATTGTTAACAGCAAAACTATTGGTCGGTGTTGGTCCTAAGCTAATTATAAAATGATAAATGAAATTTCTCTTTTTCTTTGTCTCAAATCACAAGTAGCTTCACTTGAATGGAATTCCTCAGAAATATTCCTCCCTGGATCACTGTCGATTATTCTCGAAAAACGTGGCGGCCTATGAGCTTCGCGCTACCAATTAATCAGTGGAATAACCGAATCATTAGTCTGGCTGGTCAGTTTTTAGACTATCTGAAAACAAACAAGCAGGCCCGATCGGTAATTTGGTTTAAATTTCTTTACTGCATAGACTGTTTTTTTCGTGGAAATCGTCAGGGGTGTTATCCGCCTCGGGAGGTTATTGACTTCGTGTAGACTCAGACTAAAACCCAAAGTGTACAAGTCGTGAGCGGGGGTTCCGATCGCGCATGCTCCGTGCCCACCACACACCACACCCTACGAAGCAAAAGTCGCCATGTTGCTCACAAACCATGAAGTTACGATGGAGTTTTTCATAAAATGACCGAACTAACTCAACCAGACGCACTTACTGACGCATGCATAATTAATTAGATACTTACGAAAATTCTCAAAAATCTAAATAAAGTTGACAAGTTTACGCTTTCTGCGTGCACTAGAGGAAAGTGGGCGAGTCGAATGAGGTAATATTAGTGCGTTTAACTAGCGCCGCTCACCGGTCGCACTCACTTTCGTTCGTTGAGATAACCAGTCTAACTGCCAGTTAGAGCTCAATACTAGTATTAGGTATATCTCGGATTCTTGGTATTAGACTACCCAATTAGCGTTTAAATTAAAAATGGACATAAGGAGATCAGATCCTAGCAACAGGGACTTGACATTTTAGTTGTGACTTAGATGAATTCTGGAACTGGCTTCCTCTAAGTTTAATATAATAATTTATGGAGACAAGAAGAATGAAATACATTGCATAATCAGTAAATGATGTTAAATGCTTAGAATGTAGTAAGGCATAACCACTGGCCATGTGAATGATAGCCACTTATTTCATGTTAACAACACCAATATCTATCCCAGACTTGCCTACTTCATGGAACAGAATGCATCATATTACACAATAAAGTAGGACATTTTATGGAGGTTGTGGAAGGTCATGTATTTTTACACATAAATGGAATATTTTAATTAGCATGATTAGCAAAAAAATATGTTGAGATAAAGGTATAATTACTTACTTGATTACAATGAAATAATTGCAAGATATACATGACAAGACATTTTTATAAGTAGGCCAAGAATGAGCCATACCCTTAAAATAATATCCTACTTAGGATCTATACAGTTTTCTACCCAAAAACCCCTTTACTTTAGCTTCATAGCTTATATAGTAGTTTAATTATTTGAATTAAGATAGAATCATCAGAACCAAACACTTTGTTACCATGCTTCTTAATCACAAAGCTATGGCTTCCTGTATGTTATCATTACACCTTTCCTCATCCCCTTAGGATACATACTAGGGCACAAAACACGGTAGCATTTGTATTCAGTAAATATACTTCATGTTTTAACAGGAAATGGCAATGATAATGACCACAATCCCACCTGACAGACATCAAGTGCCAAAGAGACCTATGGCAGCAGATAATATCTGCTTTTAAATATCCTACTAGTTCTTGATCCAGGAAACAATGTTCTAATAGAGCTTGGTGTTCCATAATTGTTGCTATAATGAAAAAACAATGACATGCACACATTTTAAACATTTTTATCTGATCCAAGATTTATGTATTTGTCATAAGTAGGATCAATACATTAGATGCACCATGTAGAGTGGTCTACCAGCCGTGAGCTACCTGTAGAGACGAGCTTCTGATATGAATCAAGTTACAAAAGCCCGGAACTACAGGGTAGATCACGAATGGGACATATGGTATGGTTGGGCCCGCTGCTTTCCAGAAATCCATGACAATGTACATATTTAGCATAATTTATTATACTTAAATGATTTTATTTCTGTAAGTAGGTTTGCACAAACACTTTTACATGTCAATAGTAGTATGAATGTGCCACATAACCTAGGAATAAGTAAAACATAACATTTTGATGTAGAGAGTAAATGTAATGTATGTGTACATTGTGTTTTGTTCTGTAAAATGTATGAGTACAACAGTAGGTAAGTAGCACCACAATATCATGAAAATTATAGAAATCCAATCATTTTTTATCACAAATTAATGTGAAGTTAGTGATTGCTATTCGATTTTTCAGGCAAACAATAGCTGCCATGAAAACGAATACAAAGGCCTTCATAATTGGTTAAATCATGAATCGGGTTTTTAAAACACTGTAATACAGCAGGTACACAAGACTATAAATATACATAAGAAATATAAATCAACAACTTACCTTACAACGCCGAGTGGTTACAGCTCCACGGTAAACAATCTCATTACTTTTACTTTCATGCGTTAACGCGCTCGCGATCCAAGCTTCACACCGTACTTACTAACAGTCACGAATAACAAGACTACAATGAATGCAAAAGCACCAACAATAAAACCAGAATTGTATAAAATATTGATAAAATACGATGCTTGCTCCAAATAGGAAGCCACTACTTCGCTTATGACCGAATTAAATATTAACTCGTTGCCGCAACAAGAACTCATCACAAATTATGTTTATAACAAATTACACTTTATAAAACAATTAAATCTATGCCTAAAGAATTGATTTAGTTAAAAATTGACCTAAATTATTAAATTTTTACTATCGGCATGTAAGTAAACACCTGACAATGACACAATAATAAATTTGACAAATTGACAGACAACCAGTGTTGCCAGCATAATTTCATTTGTTTCTGTAGGTTTCTGCCAAACACAATGGTATAAAAATCAATAAAATTATTCCTGGAGTGATGTAATGTAATACACAATCTTGCCGACTGGCCAATATTTTTACTACGGCATGAACTTGGTATTGTTATAATTCAATCAAATACAAGCTTGATACGAAAGAAGACGTTCAAGAAATTCATGATGTTTGCAAGACATTAATGGTTAGGATATTTTTTATGTTGATATTGTTGTCCCATATTGGCAAAATGCTTTGATCAAGAATAAAATCGAAGCATAAATGCTACTCGAACTCGTTACAGTCGGTATACGCAATTCAACCACCTACACTAAGCTACTTCGATTCAAAACAAAAACTGCACTATCATCAACTCTTCCCGATAGTATTATCTAGTAGAAGCGCGATTTAGAAACTATATCTTGAGAAAGGCGACGATGTTACTGTTATCCTGTATGCTCTTATAACAAAGACCAATACTAATCCATTTCTCTAAACTAGTGATGATTATTATTATGGGAATAATAATCCTGTAATCAATGGTCCATACCAGGCTAATATAACAAACCTTGCTGGTGTTAGGTCACAGATTTGTAGTTTCCGCAAAATAAAAATAAAATAGTCAATAATCGTTTATATTGACACAAAATTGTACAATTGATTAATTATAAACCAATCAATATCATACACAAAATATGAAAACTGAAAGTAAATGCGAAATTTTAATACATACAATACGCAAACTTAATATTATACATAATAGATACATACATTTTTAAAGTAACTTAAAAAATGTAAAATATAATTATGTAGGTATGAAAATAAACAAACAATAATCATAATTATTATTATTACTTGTCAATAAAAATCAATAGTTTAAACACTGGTGTGAATGTTTTTCAAAGTATCTTTGAAGGAATAATTTCTTAAAGCATTGTTTAAATGATTAAGGTCCATATCTGTTTGTGACATCTAGCCACAACATGTAAAATAGAAAATACTATTTGTGATCCTGTCATTCATAATCTTATAAACTAAAATACTTGCAATAATTCATATTGTATAGAACACAAGTCTAGGGAAAAGTCAATTTAAATTAAGTTTTATAAATAAAAAGTATAGTTAATATTATAATATTCTTCTTTGAGGCACTATCTGTATGGGAGAAGTAGTAATAGGTTTCTTTGGGCTAAGCTTATTGGGAGATCTCATTACCACATCAACAGCTTTTCTTAATATTTGGTGCTCACTCTTCTTATATTCTTCAGTTATTTGAGACAAATCCAAGTCAGCATCTATCACTAAAACCTGCAAAAAAAAAAACATCATTGTGATTACTTATTGTAAATTTTGTTTTAAACCTTTCTATGCAATTTTATTATTATAAGACAGTTTTCTACATTTATTTTTCTTAACAATAAGATGTTAATTAAATATACCATGGCAGCATAGCCTGCTAGAGGGGATCATTTTACTTATTTCTTTGCTCCAATCAAACTCCGACATACAATTAAATTGTTTGAATTACTGCTACCAGCCCACGGGTTTTTATTTTTATTTTAAATAATTTATAAATTCCGCCAGCAGGTCAACCTACCCGAAACTGTCACATTTTCCCAATCAAATTTGAACCTTATACTTTAGTGATAAAGTTGAAAATCTATTAAAGGATTTTGACAGATTGTAGTAGGTTGATGTGCTGGCATCTGTACATGAAAGTATACAAATTGAGATAATGCGTTATTAAAAAAAAATGTTGGAAGTACCTCATTTTGCATACACAATCACTAGGTAGGTACAGGTAGCATGATTTCGTTTATTTAGGTTTTTAACATACATACATTTTTAACATTTATACTTTTTTTTTAAACTATATAAAAGACATTTAAAAAATAGTGTTCCGCCGGTGTCAGGAGCAGGGTCCAAGCTACCGGTGGTTAGGGCTGCAGAGACAGGAACCTCCTCACAATACGAGCCATATAGAGGAGTACTGCCTTCTGAATCAGGCCCTTGATCCAACCGCCTAACGAGAGCCTTGAGAGATGTTGTTCGAGGCTTTCGGCCATCAGGCCATTGGCCGTTACGACAATCATAGCCAAGCACACATTCCACAAGGCGACAAACTCGTGTGCTAAGTAGATATATTTTATTTGTTTCTCTTTCTCAGCTTTCACGAGGTTCTCGTCATGTGGAATGGTAACATCGACTATCATTGCGCGGCGCGCTAATCGGTCTATCACCACTATATCAGGCTTATTGGCAACAATAGTCCTGTCAGTAATGATAGACCGATCCCAGTACAACATGACATGGTCATTTTCGAGAACTGGGTCAGTCACATACTTATAGTACGGTACCTCAGAATCAACAAGTTTATATTTCAAAGCAAATTGCTGGTGAATAATCCTGGCCACTTGGTTTTGCCTGTGCAAGTACTCGCCGTTAGCCAGATGAGAATAACTAGAGATAATATGTATGATGGACTCACCCGGCTAGTGGCATGCCCAACACATCAACCGTCCCGTCCCTCATAATATATCTGCGGTAGTTATTCGTCAAGATAACTGTCCATAATTGCACAGACGAAACCTTCAGTTTCTCCGAAAAGGTCACCAAAACGTAGCCAGGATACGGACGCTAGAAACGGCCGTGAAATTCTTTGCTTTACCATACCTCCTTGCGGTCATCTGTAGTAAGTACCACAGGTTTGCACTAGTTCTCTTTAGCCATGGAGAACGAGGTGAGCCCCTGAGGCAACATACAGGCAACTGAAGGAACACAGATGGGTTTTAGACAGTAAGAGTCTGACACGCCCTCCCACTCCGCCCAGAGCGAGGGAAGTTATATTGATAATTTCCCATTCAAAAAAAAAAAAAGCCTCTTGTCCACTGCAACCACATCACGGTACATACCCACTTAAGTTTTAAAAATATATTCCCCGAGGCTGCACACCTCGCGGTTTTGGAGGGTCTTCGCATTTAAAAAGCCTCAACCCCACATTTCCGCGGGATGTACAGTCTCATCACCAATGAATGTGGGTGATGCATCCAGTTTCGAGTCAGGAGTGTACGGACCCTCCTGTCCAGGGCTTCGAGGTCAGTCTGAGTTCATTTGAGTATGCCGAAAGAGTACATCAAAACCAGCATGACCCAACATACCCAAATACTTATAGCTTTCGGCTGAGGAGAGGGATCAAGATGTATGGAGTCCGTGAATTGAGTTCCCTTGGACTCCATAATCTCCCCTTGCTTTACATGCATGGCTGCACATTTGTCCACACCAAATTCCATATTATTATCATTGTTGCTATTGCATTATTTATCAGGTTACTTACAGGAGCAGGACACTCAGCATGTTGTCTACTGATGAGCCAGTCTTCATGTAATTTGTGCAATTCTTCTATGTAGGACAGTGGGACACACTGCTCTTCAGATCTTGCTCTTTTCTTTATCCTCTCGTACACTACGGAGGGCGTCGTTTTCAGATAAACTGAAAATCATAGAAATGTTGTAAATATGGAGACCTTTTAAAAGTGGAAGGATATTATAAGGTAAATTGGATGGGTTCAGTTATGGACTATAAAAACTAATATGGCTAAAATGATTAAATTATTAATACGAGCATGTCACGTGCACTGTAAAGCTATGTGCTTATTATACAACATCAGGCTGCAGCTCATCACATTTCAATATAAATAGGCATGCTTTTTTATCACACATGATGTGATGGTTCATACCAAATGTATGATGTAGGATTTTTCAATGTGTAAATTCCAAAATCTATGTCAGCCTTATGTAGTACACTGTAATTATCACAAGCCAACTTGATGTTTGATTTTTATATTTTGTTTATCTTCATGCTCACAGACTAACAAGCAATTTGACAAGTATTTTAAATTCAAATTACTTCTTTGAATTATGATTTCATTGTTTTTACTTCCCTAAACGCCAAGTACCAATCAGCTATGTTTAGACAAACTATGGTATTTTCAATGCATGCGTTTACAGCTGACCAGTTGTGGTTACGTTATCATTGAAAATTATTTGAGCTTTATTTATAAACGTTGCCCTAAGTTAAGAAATGATTAGCAACTGTTTAACCATACATTTTTGACATTGAATGTCACTAACTTTAAGCAACATTTATTAATAAACCCCTTATACTAACCAATGAGATCCGCATCAATTTGTATCTGATTCATTATGAATCTGAACCATTCGTCAAGCACGGCAAACTCTGCTGGATGCAGAGTCCCACTCCTCATCATATGCTCAACGAAGCAGTACCGTGCACTGTATAGGGAACGTTCCATCAACTTCACAGGTGTAGGAGTAGGCTTCCGATGCATGTCTAACATTGTTAAAGACACATAGGATTGAAATGTCATTGCCCATTTTGCTGTGTCCTTGTACATTAGATCCTGAAAAATAAAGTTTTATTTCTCAGTGGTTTCCAGTACCAAGTTAATTAATGTTTGGCATTAAAATGAGCTAAGAGGAACATTAATTATGGAACTACATTAGTATAACCATGTCTGTTGCAGGATTTTTTCTATAAAATTAATAGATAATTATCTGAGAAGCAGAGGAATCAAGTGTGAGGGCCTAATGTCATGAATTTCTGACAACATTATTTAATGAATGGCGCAACCACGGGGCACTACTCAACAATGACTGGTCCATAACTATTACACCAGAGGTAAATCTGAGCTAAATTAATATTTTACAAGTTTAAACTACCTACAACTATTATAAAATAATAAATAAGAGCTCCGGTTTTTTTTATAGAATACGACATTTTGACATAACTAACCTCGGTAATCCAGGCTGAAGGTGATGGGATATGTTATCAATTGTATCATTTTAGCATAGTAACGTCGAATACTTACCAATAAGTTCCATCCCTTCAGATTTCTCCATTCTTCGACAGGCTCTGTCAACAAAGTGATGTCTTCAAATCGACGAAAGTGTTCCAGAAATGTTGTTTTGCCGCTGCCAATATTACCCTCTACGAACACAGTGAACGGCTTGGTATTCATCGCCATTGCGCTCATTTTTTGACAAAACCTTACGGAGCTCACGGCTGCAAATTGTAATAAGAATAATGACGATTAATGACATACAACAAGGCGTTGCTGACGCCGATTTCCCGCCTAAATTGACCCAAAAATAAACAAATCCGCGCGAACATAACCTGTCAAATAAGAAAATAGTAAATACAAATACCTTTAAAACATAAAAATTGGCCGATACCGATCCCTAGCATCGCCACCAGACATTCAATCTTAAAATTATATACTATTTAATGCTGATTTAATAATATGCAAAGCTTTGCTGACATTGAAAATATTGATCAACGATTTTTAATTTTTATTTTAGGCATGCGTCGCAGGCAGGATGTTGTTACCATAGAGTTAATAGAGCTACCAGTTTATTGTGTTTCTATTTATTAACTTGGAATGCTTTCATTGCATCGGTGTCGATACACACTATTAAATATTTCCTTGATCAGTAACGATAATAACTTCGAAATTAGATTTGAAGCTCACATATTGCCTGGATGGAGGTTCTGTGTAATTAATTAGATATAGCGCCCAGATTAATATTTTTTATATTTTGCAATTTTGCATCGTCTGTTTCGTTGTGAAATCATAGACAATTAATCGACTAACTTGAAATCGAGTTTATCAAATATTAATAGTTTTCATTTTTTACGTTTGTAACTTGTAACTTTATTATTCCGGGTGGGGTGCCTAATGACAATAAAACACAACAACCCTCACCCGTTTAACACCCTGAAAATCAATATTCTAGTGAATTACATTAGGAGCAGAATCAGATAGCAACAACCTGTCTGTCCGCTGTTGCCTCAACCTAGTGTTAACGAAGCAGACAAGTCGGCATAAATAGACGACAGTGGCATCCTGTGAAAGCATCATCGTCTAGAAAAAAGCTCATTTATGCTCCAGAGTGCAATCGGGGAAGCTTATCGTAGCGTAACTTTAGTTTTAACAAAAATATAAGGCTATATTACTCGAATTCCTTTTTTTCCAAATGAAAAGGTTGTCTTATCCTCTAAAATGAAATAAGAAAAGCTTGGTAAGTTGATGCACTCGGTGACCATTATAGCACGATTCAGACCTGGAGCACACCGGTGGCGCAGATGGAACTACAGCTGAGTCGATGAGCGTGCATGATCTGCACTGCAAGTGCGTTTGGGAATTTACATGCATCTACGCGCATCCGAACAGTCATGTGAACGACCTGTAACGATGCTTCTGGCTGGTCTGTGGTTAACGGGTTGCGTGGAAAGTGACACTACGAACAACGAAGGCGATGGCACACGAGTGCACATGGTCGCTACCGAGCACATATGGCACAGAATACAATGACATACAGGTACAGACGCCAGCAGGTCAACCTCGCGAAACAGTCAAATTTTAACAATCAACTTTGAACCTTATATGTTTTAGTTGTAAAGTTGAAAATCTATTAAAGAAATTTGACAGCTTGTAGTAGGTTGATGTGCTGGCGTTTGTACATCCCGGCAAGCGTCGTTGCTGCGGCGCCGGCGGAGACGACAGTATGCATGAAATCTATAGTTGTGCGTTTTGACATGACAATAGCGGTCATTGTGAGCGCTTACAAACCAAAGCTATTTTGTTACTAACACTATAGACCATTGTATTCTGCATAAATAAAGATTAATATTGTCCTTTCTCCAATATCTCATCGTAGGAATCATATTATTATATATAAAAAAGATACATATTATTTTGTAAAAAAAGAACATATTTTGTGAAAAATTAAAGTGTTTGTTATTCCAAGCTAATCTTATAATTTTAAAGAATGTTGTTTTACCCTAACTGTGCGTTTGCACTGACGAAACATCACAACAAAATTTGTTTAGATCTGTAGTAATATATTATAAACTCCTCGGTCAACATTGAACGTCTTAAATAAAGAAGAAACTGAATTGTCAGGATTAATGTGCCATTATAACATTATGTTGAATTTTGTTAAATAAAACCTAAAATACGGGTATATTCTTTACTACAATTTATTTAACAAAATGGAAAAATATCTACGACCAGAACGTTTTGACGGAGACCCGTCCTCAAGCCAAGATCTGTCCCCTCAGTGGACACATTGGAAAAGCACATTCGAAAATTTTCTGACATCTATAACTACGAACGAGAAAACTGTTGCAAAAGAAACTAAATTCCAATTACTAACGAATCATCTGTCCCCTACGACTTTTATGCGCATACAGGATTGCACTGATTACGATATTGCTCTAAAGAGACTTGATGCATTATTTCTGAAGCCACCTAACGAAATATATTCCAGGCACAGATTAGCAAAACGAGCGCAACAACCAGGTGAGTCCATCGACCAGTATCTACAAGCCTTGAAACTGCTTTCAAAAGAATGCAATTTTAAACAAGTGACCGCTGAACAAAATGAGAGTGATTTTATTAGAGATGCTTTCATATCAGGTCTTTCGTCGTCCATAGTTCGTCAAAGACTGTTGGAAAATAGCACTCTCACATTAGACGATGCATTCAAGCAGGCCCGCGCTCTAGAGATGGCGCGAATACACAGTGATGATTACCAGCAACCTAATACTAGTACCTTTGTTAATGCGGTACCCATTAACAATCAGAGAACACACATCCAAGAACTATGCTATTTCTGTGGAAACAAGAGACACGCACGGCAAAACTGTCCGGCTGCTAGTACAACCTGCCTTAAATGTGGAAAAAGGGGGCATTTTGCAAAAGTATGCAAAAGTGCAGTGACTGCGCCACCACAACGGAGTGCTTTTACAAATGCTATAGAGGAACCGAATAAACTTATGGAAAATGCAGAGTCGCAGAAATTGTTATCATGTATCGTGGCCGCTACAACTGATCTCGATAAAGCTATGATACCGATAAAAATAAACGGATTATTTGCAGCCAGAGCATTGATTGATACAGGGAGTACTGCTAGTTTTATAGACAGTCGACTAGTTTGTCAATATAATATACAAAAGAGCTCATGCTACCAAAATGTCAGCATGGCAGCTTCAAATCTAAAAACAAAGGTAGACGCAATGTGCTCTGTCAATATCGATATGCAAGGTCATAGTTTTCAAGTGGACCTATTAATAATGGAGAACTTATGTACGGATATCATAATTGGTCATGATATTCTTAAGAGATATAATACATTAGAAATGCATTTCGGCGGATCTGGAGCTCCATTGAAATTATGTGCACTAACTCAAGCCAATATCGATCCAATCTGCTTATTCCCGAATCTCTTACCAGACTGCAAACCAATAGCTGTTAAGTCACGAAGATACTCAGATGGTGATATGCAGTTTATTCGTACTGAAATAAGAAAATTACTAGCTGAAGGAATTATAGAACCTAGTTCGTCACCATGGAGAGCACAAGTGCTTGTAACTACAAATGAAAGTCATAAAAAAAGGATGTGTATAGACTACTCTCAGACAATAAATAGATACACGCAACTAGACGCTTATCCTTTACCAAGTATTGAAGAAATAGTTTCTAAGGTAGCCAAACATAGAATCTACAGCAAAATTGACTTAAAAAGTGCGTACCATCAGATTCCGATTCTCGAAACAGAAAAACCTTATACAGCATTTCAAGCAGAAGGTAATTTATACCAATTTCGTAGAATACCTTTCGGGGTTACCAACGGAGTAGCGGTTTTTCAAAGAACTGTCAATAATATAATTGCGAAAGAGGAACTTAAAGGAGTATACGCATATTTGGATGACATAACAGTCTGTGGAACAACTCAAGCTGACCACGATCAAAAACTGCAGCGATTTCTTGATATTGCCAAACGGTATAACCTTACACTGAATCTTGACAAGAGCGAATTTTCATTGAAAGAGATAAGTATTCTAGGATATACTATAAACAATGGAGTTATTAAACCCGACCCGGATCGTCTACGTCCACTATTAGAGCTGCCTCTGCCTTCAGACTCGGCATCGCTCCGGCGAGCATTGGGATTATTTGCTCACTATTCTAAATATGTGCCAAGATTCTCTCATAAAATTCAGTCCCTCGTTTCGCAAGGTACATTCCCTCTCGATTCTGAGGCAGTAAATGCTTTTAATGCTCTAAAGCAAGAGATTGCCAGATCAGCAGTAAACGCAATTGATGATAACATACAATTTATTGTTGAAACAGACGCTTCAGACTATGCTATCGCAGGAACTCTGTCACAAGAAGGCAGACCAGTTGCGTTTTTCTCGAGAAGCCTTCACAGTAGTGAGCGGAATCACCCAGCCATCGAGAAGGAGGCCGCGGCTATAGTCGAATGTCTTCGGAAATGGAGACAATTCCTCATCGGACGAGAGTTTAAACTGATAACTGACCAAAAATCGGTCGCATTTATGTTCAATCAGCAGCATTCGTCTAGAATTAAAAATGACAAAATACAACGTTGGCGATTAGAACTTTCAGAATACAATTTTGATATAGTTTATCGCCCTGGAAAGGAAAATATAGCGGCTGATGCTTTATCAAGAGCCAATGCACCATTAGTAGCCTCTGTTTACAGTTCAGAAAATACACTCAAAGAACTGCATAAAACCTTGTGTCATCCTGGAGTAACAAGAATGCTTCATTGGGTTCGAAGCAAAAATTTAGCTTACTCCACTGAAGAGATAAAACGTATTACTGCGAATTGTTCTATATGTGCTGAAGTAAAGCCTCGATTTCAACGAAACATGGGAAAACTAATAAAAGCGATGGCCCCATTCGAAAGAATATCGATAGATTTTAAAGGTCCACTTCCCTCAGATGGCACTGGGAACAATCGATATATCCTTACGATTGTGGACGAATATTCTCGATTCCCATTTGCATATCCCTGCCCAGACTTGAGTACTAACACGGTTATTAATAAACTGACTGATTTATTTTCTATATTTGGAATGCCAACTTACGTACACTCAGATCGTGGTACATCTTTTCTTTCAAAAGAGATGAAAGACTTTCTTCACCAGAAGGGCATTGCTACAAGCTACACTACACCTTACAATCCTCAGGGTAATGGACAAACGGAGAGATACAACGGAATTATTTGGCGGACAGTACAGTTGGCTCTGAAAAGCCGAGATCTGCCTATAACTAAATGGGAGTCAGTTTTAACTCAGGCTCTGCATTCTGTAAGGTCACTTCTTTGCACGGCTACAAACAGCACGCCCCATGAGCGGATGTTCTCTCACGCCAGGAGATCCTCAAGTGGTCAGTCGATGCCTACATGGCTAAACGTCCCAGGAAAAGTATTAATGCGAAACCATAATCGAACTAGCAAATATGATCCACTGGTTGAAGAAGTAGAGACTCTGGAAAGTAACCCTCAACATTCTCGTGTGCGTTTGAGCAGTGGTAGAGAAGTTGTCGTATCTAATCGACACCTAGCTCCTGCTGGAGTATCTTTAGAAACGGATGAAGCTGATTCCAATGATGACGACGAATTCATCGATGCAGTCGATAGCGATGATCATAACACAGATGGCCAGCGAGATTCCCAGAACGAATTGGTCCAGCCACAGAACATCACGCCAGAGACTCTGCGTCGTTCTGAAAGAGTACGACGTCCGCCTGCTCATCTAGCTGACTACGTGGCACAATAAATAAGCCTAGGAGAATGTAGTAATATATTATAAACTCCTCGGTCAACATTGAACGTCTTAAATAAAGAAGAAACTGAATTGTCAGGATTAATGTGCCATTATAACATTATGTTGAATTTTGTTAAATAAAACCTAAAATACGGGTATATTCTTTACTACAAGATCTCTAGTTCATATCAAATATTGTATGGAACATTGACAGAAAATAGAGATTCCAAGATGTTTTGTTGTGAATGTTTCGCCAGTTTAAACGCACAGCAAGCCTAAGCCTAAGCTTATCCTGTCTGTTTTTGTCACAGGGCTGCCACTTTATAACCGCAATAGATAGCAGGTTACTATGGGCTTTATCATGGCAAATGATTAAACGTAGGCATCTACCTAAACGGTACGGAACCCATAGTGCGCGAGTCCGACTCGCACGAAAAAACAGGGTTAAAGGGTTGCCACTGTAAATAAAATCGAACTCATCATCAATTTTTTTGCGGGAAATCTGAATTGGCCAATGATGCGAGTCCACGAATTCCATTGACAATATCGCAGTGTTGCCATGTGCACCGTAATTACGGTAAATGCACCGTATTCAGCAAAAATTTACCACCTACCGTCGAGACATGACAACGGTGACCAAATCTACCGTTATCTGGAAGGATTAAGATTCCTGTTGTAAAAAAAGTTAACTAAATCAAAACACAATTAATATGTATTATGGACGTATTCTCATATGTATTATGAACGCACTCCGAAGCCAAATATTTTTGTCCGACTACAATGGTCACACCAGCAGGCAAGTTCGGGGATTCCCCTTGTTTCAGGCCCTCTTTATGCAAAAAAATGATTTGTCGTTTATAGATATTAATTTCGAGTAATATTACGATCGTTTCTTTTAGTTACATACTCGTAGCTTTCGTCGAATTTAGTTTGTTTTTGGTAACTTGTCAAGTCGTCAAGTTTTAACAGTTTCTTTGTTTAACTGTCGATTATTTTTGTTTCACACGTAATAGGTAATGGGTGAAACTGAAAGTGACATAATTATCATATCTTCATTTTTGTACTTCTATGTTTTTGAATTATTATCTAGTAACTACTTGTATTTTTGTATGAATTTAAAAGTGCACCATAAATTACACCATTTTTCTCATAACCCAATCACCGTAGTTTTATAAAATCTACCGTATTTTTATAAAATCTACCGTATTTTTATAAGGGTTTTACCACCGACCAGATTTTGGACATGGCAACACTGCAATATCGTGTCTTTCTTCTTCGGTATGCCAAAATGATTGACTGACGTGTTTATTTCTTCAGCAGGTCGTTGTTTAGCCGATAACTCGTGCGATCTCATTAAAATAATAGTCGGTGTTTTTATAGTTTCTAAATTAAGTAGCATATAATCAACTCACTATGTTACACGCGTATTTCCTGGGTATGTTTAAATAACATAATTAAACCGTGAAATGAATTCGTTACGTTGAAAAATGTATAGGAGCCGGTAGTAATGATTATAATTTTCTTTCAGGTATTTTATTGGTCGTGGGGTCTGGTTACGCCTTATACGACTCTCACTCAGACGTGGTAGACTTGACTCCCGATAATTTCGACAGACTGGTCACAAATGGCAATGAAGTGTGGTTGGTGGAATTTTACGCGCCGTGGTGCGGTCACTGCAAGAATTTAGTTCCTGAATACAAGAAGGCTGCTAAAGCATTGCGGGTACGTGTCTAATATTTATGTACTAAAAGAAAAACCAGTGCTTCATTTGAAAATTCGCCAAACAGAATCATGTGAGTGCATTGTATTAAGTTTTCTTGAAAACCTTGGAAGGAAATTACATTTCTCTAGTCAGGCTATGAATGGTAATAAATTACTCATGCACATGAATTCATATTGAAGGTATTTGTTTACATGGCTATTCATAAGGTCAAATAATGATTTCTAGAAAGTTCAATGTAAGTAAGTAAAGTATTTCTAAGTATGAGATCTTTAAGGCGAGCTAGCTGTGCCTTAAAGATCTCATACTTAGAAATACTTTTGGGCAAAATATATCTATATTATATAAATATATGTATAGTAATATAATAATAAAATGTGTGAAATCCTACACATTTTATTCTTGAGCTCCTTAAATTCTGAGTTGAACTGCACAATTACTGGCCAGTAAAATGTTGAAAACTGTTACTAACGCCAGTAGCACATGTGCTACCGGCATAAAAATTGTTTTGCACAACATGAAATGTTGCTAGAAAAGAACCAAAATTGTGCAACTTTTGTTACATGTTCAAGAAATGTTATCATATTGCCATTTGCCAGCAAAACTGCTTCATTCCATTTCACATCCAATTAATTCCCAATTTTTATTATACCTGTAAAAGATTAAACTCTTTCCTTTTCCCTACCTTTGGCATATTGCATAATTCCTATGCTACCTGTTCACTGGAGCGGAGACAAGAGGAGAGGAGCAGAGCTGTGCAAATATTAACCAATAGAATATATATTCTGGAGTGGAGTTAAGATTCTATTAGTTAATATTGGCACATCTCCACTCCTCTCCTCTCTTCTCCGCTCCAATGGACAGGCAGCCTATAATACATGTTATGTAGAAGTACAGGTGAAAAGAAGTAAAATACGGCAAAATGATGTAATTATTTAAAATAAGTATTTTGTTAAGAAATTAGTCATTATTTTTATATTATTATTATTATACCTATACCTTTATAGGATATATAGAATAAAAACTACATAAATCTTGAATTTCCAGGGCATCGTTAAAGTTGGAGCTGTAGACGCTGATCAGTACAACAGCTTCGGCAAGAACTATGGAGTCAGTGGCTTCCCCACCATCAAGATCTTCACGGGTAGCAAACATGTCCCATTCAAAGGATCAAGGACTGCTGACGGATTAGTTGATGCTGCCCTTAAAGCCGCCAAGAGCAAGGCCTATGAGCGTCTTGGAAAGAGACCCGAAGAGTCCGGATCAGACAAGGTACAGGTTTTGAGAGGTCTTGATAGACTCATTAAAGGTTACATGTCCCGGAGTAAAGGATTAAATCATAATATGTGGTGATCATAACACTCATTAAATTTTAATCATTTTATTGCATCACCAATATATTTTTTATTAAATACTTCTTTCTTGCATATTATAATATTTATCAATTTTATTGAAATGCTGACATAATTGATTTGAACAAACAATGGGAATTGTTGTACTATGGTAACATAAAAAAAAAAAAAAAATATGGTCAGAAAGATACTAATAGATAAGAAACGTTTTATTTTATATTTCTATTTATGTATGGCTGCTCTATCAGTTTATATTTTTCGCCAAAGAATAACAGCAAAATGTAGTAACATTGGGATAATATTGCAGTTTTTTTTTTTTCATATATTAATAATTTCTCGATCTCTCAATCATCACTACATTTTTTTTTAATCCACTCTACATAAACTGACAGTATATTCATATTAAAATCTACTTTAGAAACTCATTCTCAATAATTTTTATTAATGAATACTTTTAATTTATATATTTTAACACTAAGTTACTACATCAGAAAGTTTTCACTAGCAACCTGCGCCAGTCACTTTTGGTCACAACATACCATGGAAAACAGCCAGTAAAAACACATTAGAAACCTCTCTACCACCAACACTAGGTGATCAGCAACTCGATGATATCCTGGAGACTTGCTTACCTGACTTTAAAACAGATGTCAATCCACCACAAACTACAACAATAATAATGGCTCGGATGAATGAAGCGCTAAAAACATCTGCTAAAAAGAAAACTTCCACTAAAGCTGTAAAGACAACTACCACAAATGCTTCAGTAAAGACAACTACCACAATAGCTCCTACAAAGACAACTCGCATGACATTATACAATAAGTTTAAAATGTTACAATCACAGCTTTTCCGCAATGATATAAAGGCTGAAGAGAAAGCAAAAATTATTAAGATTTTAATGAGGTTGAAGTACGTGCTTCAAAATAAGAGACTTATGAATGCAAATGCATCAGTTATCAAGCGACAACGTTTAGATAGACGGCAGGGACACATTCACTAATAAATAAAAATATACTATCTTAGTTTTTGCCGATTTTTAAAAGTACAACACCAACTAATTTTAAAATGTAGCCAATCTACCTACCTAGCCTTTTCCCAACTATGTTTGGGTCGGCTTCCAGTCTAACCAGATGCAGCTGAATACCAGTACAGTACATGGAGCGACTGCCTATCTAACCTTCACAACCCAGTAACTGGGGAATACGATACCCCTTGGTAAGACTGGTTCTCAGTCTTTCGGGCTTCTGACGACCCGTAACGACTGTCAAAGATCCACGAATGACAGCCGGGACCAACGGCTTAACGTGCTTTCCGAGGCACGGAGGAGTCTGTATGCAAAGATGGTACCTATCCACTGACCAACCCCGGCAAGCGTAGCTTATCCTGATGGATCGACCCGTGCGGCTGTTATTACTCTTAGCCACGAGCTCCTCCACAATTTTAAAATGTAGTAAGTACCTAAATGTAGAAAATATTTAAGGCGTCATTGGATTTATTTTTTTTATAAATGTATTGTGATTTAATGATGCTTGCATTGTTCCGTACACAGTTGTTGCATTTTCTATGTAAACATGATTACTTGACATCCACGTGTATTTTAAAGGACATTCAAGAACGTGGAAAATTTAAAGTGTTCTAAACTTGTTTGATAAGGTAAATGGTAACATTGATTAATTTAACCTTTTTCCGAAGTAAATTATATTTCGCATACTAAATATCACAGCTGTAGGTTTTCTGTATTAAGCGGAGACGTACCTATACTATATCTACATTTCGGCAGTAATCTTTCGCCCGACCTAGGAATAGGACCCAAGACCTCGTGCTAAGCAGTAATTTTGTTTAATTCTTTCTTTATAGAAACTAAAACTTTGAGGTTTTTCAGAATGTAGATGTGGGTAATGCATTGTATAAAGGGGGGCGGGCGTTGACATCTTATCTTCTTATCACGTAGCACCAGCCGCGTTTGTTGTGTCAACCATTTATCTATTTTAAGAAACTAAAACGATTATTATTATCTGTATAAAACAAAAATGATGAAAATACTAAATTGGTATGTAATTCTGGCCGCCTTAGGATTTGATAAATATTGAAAGCCTCACTCCTCGAACTTGATGAGACTGCATTTTCTCGAATTTGACCGAGGGAAGAAATAACTAGAATGTCCATACCTATTGAAACTAAATGAATAATAACTACGGATTAATGTACGATCGTAAATTAAATTCGACTAGCAACTGATCATATTTTGAAGTCTCGAATCTCAGAACAACGTACATAATTTAATGTAGAATCATATGAATTTGTTACTTTTCTATAAGTAATCTAGTACTTATAAAACAGAAATCAAAGAATCTCAGACAGCGTAGGAGGAAACATAATTATTTAGGCGTCGCATGTCATGCGTCGCGTCGCCCACATAACTCCTACGCATCCTCTCACTTTAGACAGTGTTCTATTGGGACACGTCAGTGAGCTTACTGACCTCCTTTTAAGATTTGGCACCGTATATGTATATGGAAGAATGATCTAACCTCATTATGTACCTTGTCGAAGTTTTATTCATTTTAGGTACCTACAGTACTGCATACCGACTTTTGATAAGGCACATGGTATTAGAAAAAAACTTCGGTTTTGTAAAGCCTCGATACTCATAAATTATGTGATTCTATTATTTTACGTGTTTTGCTGAACTATCTTCAGCATACACACGACACGATACGACTCAAGAGTTTGCAGTACTTAAGTAATTGCTTCTTGTTCTTGTTGGCATGATATCAGACTGCATGATATAAAAAAATAAAAGTAGTTTTCGTATCAGGTACAGACGCCAGCAGGTCAACCTACCCGAAACTGTAAAATTTTCCCAACTAACTTTGAACCTTATACTCTAGGGATAAAGTTGAAAATCTATTAAATAAATTTGACAGATTGTAGTAGGTTGATGTGCTGGCGTCTGTACCTTTCAAATTGTATCATACTTACAGAAAAACATTGTTCAATGTTGTTGTCGTTTGATGGTCGTAAAATTGTAATAAATAATAAATTGGTGTAGAATGCAGTAAAGGAAATGATGACTTTATTTTATTTTCCAAGCTATAGGACTTTTTACGACTAAATTAAAATGAGGTTTACTCATTTTAATTGCCCATCCGGACATTAAAAATAGGTAGTACATTTTATTTTATTAATAAAACAATACACAAAAGCTGTTCTATATTTTGCGTTTACTGTGCGTTGTATATTGTAGACAGGTCATTAGCTTAGAGTAGTAATTTATTTTATTCACCCATTATTTTCTTTATTCGTCTCAACAAAAGTGGCTTCTAGCCAAATGTTATTTTGGAGATATAACAAATATAATGTCCACTTACGGAAGTATCTTCGAAATATTGCGCACACATCTGAACTTTATATCAAAATACCACATTTGTTGTATTCTTACATGCTACATACTTAAGATGTATTTACGAGTACCATTTATTGTCTTATACATTCAAAGCGTCGGCGTCGCACCCTAAGCATTTGGCGGATTCTTAAGATTCTAGTTTCAAACATGAGCACCCAATTTGATGAAGTTACCCAGATTTTACAACCCACCCAGTTTCGAACCAGAGATAAACACCAATGTCAGATTTATTTGGTCCTTAAAAAAATCTTAAAACGGATTTCAAAACTGAGTTTTATCATCACCTAACAAAACACTCTGTTTATTATTGTAATAAAGTGAGAATCATGCATTTTCTGAACATCTTCCACCTTCCGAGTCTAATTTTAAATTTTCTCCTCCACAGTCGGGCTCAGACGTGATCACGCTGACGGACGAGAACTTCAAGAAGCTGGTGTTGGACAGCGAGGACTTGTGGCTGGTGGAGTTCTACGCGCCCTGGTGCGGGCACTGCAAGAACCTCGAGCCACACTGGGCCAAGGCTGCCTCTGAACTTAAGGGCAAGGTTAGTAGTACAAGAGGACTTTTTAAATAGCTTTGCATGTGGTTTCCCCTGGTTTCCAGGTCGAAAGATGTCACACTATTTTTTCATTAATTTTTACGAAATCAGTTTAGTTTACCCGGAAAACTTTCGAACGAGGCACTAATTTACAATAGAATCGGAGACATGCTCAAGCCTCTTCCCCATAGGGGTAGGCTTGAACTAAAGAAACCCACGCTACGATCTTCACATACACACACACTTTTGATTCATATATGGTCTTTTTGAACGCCAATGGATAATGGCGTGTTATGAGAAAAAATATTATTAAGATACATAAATAAAAACCGGAAGAACCGTTAAAATAATACTAAGATTTTATAACAATGCCTGGAAGAGGGACATTAAGTTGACAACCAACAGTATGGGGGCATTCCATTATCTTTTAGATAACAGATAAATTGGAATTTATTAATAATGATAAATATTTTGTGGTTTACCTAGATTACTTACCTTATCTAAACGATTATGTATCACCGTCATCTGAGGTGTATGCAACTGCTGGGGTGATTAACAAAAATATTCAGTAATCCAATACTCATGTTATAAAACCTGAGTGTGAGTAATATTTTTTTCTAACAAGAACCGTGAACATATTATTAACTTATTATACATCTCACATTCTAGATTACCGGTATATTTGACTCGTCGATTTCGCTGACCGAAACATCGTTGCCAAGTATATTCAAAATCTGGAAAAAATTAATGCATACGTTAGTTACAACATATCACACATACAGCCACCAGATTTACCACAAAAGGGGACTAGAAAAAAATCCTTCCCTAATTTAATTACCTCTGTTATTCCAACTTGCATTTTAATGATCGGTCGCCATAACTGTAACCGTAGAATTAATTTCGCGGTAATTGATCAATAATACACCATAAAATAATTACTCCGTTAGCCAATTTCCCACTTAATACTCTTATCAGCTAAACTTCTTGTACTCGATAACGCGGGTGTTTTGAATTTAATCGTTTATTTAATAACTTCTTTACTACCTAATTATGGTATCTGATTTTCATTATCTTGTTTTTGCGATTGGGGTAAAACCGTTACATTCCTAATTGCTGTTGATATTTATACTACTTAATTAAAACTCAATAACTTGGCAATGGGCAGGGCACATGGCTCGCAGAACAGATGGCTGATGGAGCCGAAAGGTTCTGGAGTGGCGACCGCGTACCGGAAGACGTAGCGTTGGAAGGCCTCCCACAAGATGGACCGATGATCTTGCAAAGGCCGCAGGAATCCGCTGGATGCGGGAGGCACAGAATCGGTCGAAGTGGCGGTGCTTGGGGGAGGCCTATGTCCAGCACTGGACGTCTTTTGGCTGAAATGATGATGATGATGACCTTGCCATAAAATATGAAATTTCTGGAGATTTCAACGGTCCAGCAGGAAAGCATCAGTATGCTTTGCGTACCATATCTCGTTTTTTTTATCTTCAACAAATTACACATATTTCAAGAACCACACTAAAACAACACTTACTCATACCTTACAGGTGAAAGTAGGCGCCCTGGACGCGACAGTCCACCAGGCGATCGCCTCGCGCTTCCAAGTCCAAGGCTACCCGACCATCAAGCTGTTCCCCTCAGGCAAGAAGACTGCAGACTCCGCCGAAGACTACAACGGAGGAAGGACTTCCAGCGACATCGTGACGTATGCTCTTGAGAAGCTTGCCGAGAATGTTCCCGCGCCGGAGATTATTCAGGTAAGAAATAAAATAAATTTATTTGCGGTGAGAACATAACGCAAAGAAAAACACAAAAAAGAACAAGTTGTGTCATATTCCATGCCGACGGCCATCGTTCAGCATAATGCTGTGACACTATGCGAGACAAAGCCACTACGGTAGCTTTTTTCATTGCTGCAACATCATACCCCATTTTCCTATATAAAATGGCTTATGCTGTAGTTAAATTAGCCAGCTACGATGTTGAGTAGGAGATGAATTGTAAAAGTACTTCAGTGTCTCACAAGATGGCCGCTGAGCAGTGAATACTGCGCTGATTGAATTGCATTCAGCTGAGGTCCCGTAAAGTTACAAAAATAAGAACTTTTTTGATCCTCCCTTCTTGATCCATTACAGAATTCTCCATCAAAGCTAGGTTTAGTAAAACGTTTGTGTCGAATACTGCAAAATAGTTTTCTATCAAATTAATTAAAATTTTACTAATAAAAAATATAAAAAATCCTTGCGTTCCTTACACCACCGGTTTCCGGCCACACCTAAACAGATTATGGTCGAAAAAACTGAAATTCTCTCGGGTTTCCGCACCATTTCCAATATGTCGTAAACTTTATTACAGTTGAGTTACTGCGCGAATATAAACATAATCACAGCTTATATAAGAGCTCGGATTATTATTTATTTATATTAAAACAGCGGGCATGGAGAACTGATTTGCTTCGTAAAGTTAATATTTTAAACAAATCAGTTTTCACGCCCGCTGTTGTTCAGAACAACAATCGACAATCTATGAAGATTCGTTATAATATTTTTGTACTTGCATTTTATGATTTGTGGCGATTATAGAAACAAAGGTTTTCGCAAAATGGCTGCCCAGTAAAACTATTTCGATGATTGATCCTACGCCCATCACTGGCAGCCGTGTTCCACCCACTGTTATGTCTAGAACTCCCCCCTTTTCTCTTATGCTTCCCCAAATCTAAAGGCGTGTACGTACAAAACACGTACGTACGCTCATGAACGAACAAAACATGATGAGCACGAACATCGACCACGTAATATTTGGTCCGTACATGTGAACGTAAATTAGCAAAGCGAACACGAACATCATACGAACACAGTTCGACTTGTGTTCACGCTCAACCGCCCCGCTCTCTGTAGTAACCATGGATTCGCCAATGTTGCATCAAATTTCTCCGAACACCGTCCACACAGATTATGAAATTGGATCACCGTGAACGTTTTTGACGAATACAGTGTTTGATGTTCGTTAGCGGTACGCACATATTGCGTACAAAGTGTTCGATGTTCGTGTTCATCATGTTCTTGTTTGTTCGTGGCGTACACGCCTTTAGCCTGTAATGACATACAAATAAAAATGCATAAATATTTATCCAAATATGAGGTTTGAGAAAAATCTACAAACAAACAGATTCCTCCTCAAATTTTTTTCTTACAAAAATTGCCTCAAAAAGTTAAAGTAGGTCATACTTTTGAGGCGAGAAGTCAAGGTTCATTTTCAATAGATAAACCACAAAATTATAATTAATTACAGATATTATTATAATTCTCCCTGATTCGGATAAACCCTGGTATATTTTACTTGCAGATGAAACATGAGAGTATTATGAAAATTAAAGCTATACAATACACAAGTTTACCTGAGAATTTGACGAAATACGACCTGAGAATATTGTCAAAAACACGCTTTTTGACTGTTCCTAACCGACACTCACTCGGCCTGTTAGTAAAATACAGCAATTCATAAATAAATAGCTATTGATTCGACAAAGTTATCTTTAAATGATCGGAAACGCAAAGTCTATATCGAACCAATACATCTATAAAATAGGTTGAAAATATCTCAACAACCCTGGCATTAGAACGCTATTACATTGTCATTATATCGCCATCGATAAAAGACATAAATTCAATCATTTTAAGATGTTACAGTTGATTCAAAGAAATAATATACGTGAGAATATAAAGACGAATGCACAAACTGCACTATCATAGATCCGCAATATAAATATGAGTTTATAGAGCTATGATAACTCATACTTTGTTTACAAAGATTACCCAGTCAGGAATATTTATACGTTTTTCTAAATCTATCTTTGATATCACTGACATCGGTGAAGGAAAACATCGTGAGGAAACATGGACTTATAGTTAGTTAACTAGTTTAGCTCACCCGCATAAGTCTCGATCCCGCGGGAATATGGGGATAAAAAGTCTCCCCATGTGCCAAATTTCATCTAAATCCGTTCAGCCGTTTTAGTGTGAAAGCGAAACAAACAAACTCAATTTCACATTTACATATATTAATTAGTTAATTAGTCTGAAATCGCCAACCCACATGCCTTCTCTGTATGAGAACAGGCCATTGCCCTGCTGTTTGACATTAATAGACTGGTAGTATTATTATTTAATCCTCTATACTATACTCTACTATAGTTTATAGATACTATGAGAATCGTTATTTAATGAAATATGTATTTTTTTCCCTCAGGTTATCGACGAGAAGTCGATGCAGGCGTGCAGTGACAAGCCGCTATGCGTGGTATCCGTGCTGCCTCACATCCTGGACTGTAACGCGGCCTGTCGCAACGACTACCTCGCCATCCTGGCGCGCCTCGGCGACAAGTACAAGAACAAGATGTGGGGGTGAGTCACTACATAACTAGCTAATCATGTCATTAGCCCATCTCAGCCTTAGCCAGGTTAGGATCCATCGGAAAAATCTATGTGCAGTATAGAAGGCTATCTTTTTCCGAAAAAATTGTGATTGATAGAGGGCCTATGACCCCGACAATTTTAAGTCTCCCTGTTCATACAACATACAGCCGCTTCAATTATTTCCACTTCAAGGTGTATAATCGTCACACTATAACACTTCTGACAAAATTAACCTAACCATGAGGTTATTTGATTTTGGTCCTATGGAATTTCAGGCTAGCCAGTTGAGGGCGAGTACTTTTAGATACCATCGAAGAAGTTCATATGTATATATGTTGGTATATTAGCGTGTGCTAGCTTTCATATGGCTATTAATTTTATAATTTAAATTATGTTTTGTGTTGCGTAATGTAAATATCATTTTGCATACTATTATATAGATTAATTTTTTTCTAACTGAACAGACAGCTGTGCTGCTGGGGAGTTTGTTGCGCCACTTCTTCTTCCCAGCTAAAGCACTAGGAAGTGGTGAAGGGTGGGCGTGCCGGGGGACTGTCTTATGTAATTTTGACGTTCAAAAAGTGCTGATTCTCAGCCTAGTTTGAATAAATGACTTTTGAATTTTTTGAATTTTTGAATTTTTTGGGCGATAACAGATGTGGTCATCGTGTTCACGGGATTTTGTTTTCAAACTCCTTAGATATAAACTTCTTTGATAGTACTTCACCAGAGATTGGTAACTATAATTATGTAAATTAATTTGTTCATAAAAATGCGTATTATTTCAGATGGGTGTGGGCCGAGGCTGGTGCGCAGACTGCCCTAGAAGAGTCCTTAGAACTCGGCGGCTTCGGCTACCCCGCCATGGCTGTCGTCAACGCTAAGAAACTCAAGTTCTCTACTCTCAGGGGATCCTTCTCAGAGACTGGTATCAATGAGTTCCTCAGGTGAGTTTACTTTATACATTACTAGCTTTTGCCCCCGGCGTCGCCCGTATGGATATCGGAAATTATCCCATGGAAACGTACACGTACGTAATGCACACGCCAGATTGTCACATTACAGCCAATAAAAAAAAAAACTTATTGAATTATATACTTAAACCTTCCTCATGAATCTCTCCGTCCATTGGTGAACACCGTATGGAAATCCGTTCGGTAGTTTTTGATTTTATCACGTTCAGACAGACAGACAGACAGACGCGGGGTGTTTTATAACACGTTGTGACTATCCCGCCCTGCTTCGTACGATTTTTACTTGACTTCACAAACATCAAGATTTCTTTATTAAAATATCAATGTTTAATATTATTATCTATTTATTTCAATCATCTTGGATCATAGGTTCAATTAAACAGAATTAAAAATTACAAAATCATCAACACCATTAAAATTAAATAAAATAATTTAATAAAAATAAAAAAAATATTATAAAATTAAAACAATATCTTAACATTAGTCAGTACGTAAACCATTCAGCAGTGAATCACGTACTGACAGTCGAAACGCTCTGCAAAAGCCTTCAGGATACTGTTGCGGCTGGCCCGCACCCTGCGCACCAGGATGTGCACCGCTTGCGCATGACTGTGTAGCAACAACCCACACGCGCCTCGGCAAACATCCCCGATGCGCTACAGAAGCGAGGCAGCCCCAAGAGTACCCTGAACGCGTTATTGTATTGGACACACAGAGCACTGTACTATAATATACAGGGTGTAACGTAAATAACGCAAGACCTCAAGAAAATGTACTGAACAGCTGTTTTTTTTTCGCGATTTCAGGGTTGGTCCCATAGTAAAAGTTGTTCATAATGATGAGTACAATGACCCCTTAAGAGGTCTTGCGTTATTTACGTTACACCTTGTATACACATAATCTATTATACACATGGTCTATTTTTCCGGAATAAATTTTCTAAATTATGATGAAAACCACATCAAAATCCGTTGCGTAGTTCAGTCACAGACAGACACCTAAAGCGACTTTATTTTATACTGTTTATAGATATACATTACTAGCATACCCGTATCTTTGCTTCCGTGGTCTATAACATAGGAACCGTGCATTTTTCGGGCCTATGTCACTCCGTTCCATAAACAATCTCTATACAAAGAATCACGCCGATCCGTTGCTCCGTAAAATAAGGACAAACCACCAAACAATTCATAACTTATTTTATAACTTTCGTAGAATTCTGATGGCTGCAGGTGTGAATCTTTTCCTCAACCATTTCATTATAAATTACAATGTATATTCATCATTCATGTATAATGTATTTCCCAAAATATTTACCCGACTCCTATCAACATAGTCAAAATACCGATTCTTCAATTTCCTGTCACGATGACAGGAAATGCCTAGCCTTTTCCCAACTATGTTGGGGTCGGCTTCCAGTCTAACCGGCTGCAGCTGAATACCAGTATTTTACATGGAGCGACTGCCTATCTGACCTCCACAACCCAGTTCCTGGGTACCACGATACCCCTTGGTAAGACTGGTTGTCAGAATTTTCGGGCTTCTGACGACCCGTAACAACTGTCAAAGATCTACAAATGAGAGCCGGGACCAACGGCTTTACATGCTTTTCGAGGCATGGAGGGGTTTTGGTATGTAAAGATGGTCACCCATCCACGGACCAACCGCGGCAAGCGTAGCTTAACCTGATCGATCGACCCGTACGGCTGTTAGTACTTAACCACAAGCCTTTCATCAATTTCCTGTACCTATCTCAATTTACTTTGTTGTCCTGACAAGTCCTCTAACATTTCGTACCTGCATTACCCGAGTACTACACATTACGTCACGAGCATAAATACCAAACAATTGCGCAAGTATTTTTTCAGTTCCTATTTTTATTTCACGAGAAAAACGCTCTTTGATTTTACGTAACTGCAAGGTATTTTATGCTCGTGACTTTACGTGTACACAGCCAAAAACACCTAAGGCATTAATTCCGCCTTTGTGCAGTTATTAACTGTGCATAAAGCAAGAAATAAATTCAATTAAACCACTCTATTTCAGGGACCTTTCCTTCGGTCGCGGCCAGACTGCCCCCGTGAAAGGCGCAGAGATGCCCAAGATCGTGTCCACAGACGCCTGGGACGGCAAAGACGGTGAACTGCCCCAAGAAGAGGACATTGACCTCTCCGACGTCGACTTAGACAAAGACGAGTTATAAGCAGGGATTATGTTCTGCAGTTTGGACTTTATGAACCAACGGTTGAGTGTCTCTGCCACATTCTCTGAGTATGAATGCTTCAGTGTCAATCATATCAAAAACCTGATTTTAATAATGTTAAGATTGCGACAGTGATAAACACGGGTTCAAGCATTTAACTGTAACGGTATCTTATAACTATATTTATATTCACCAGTGAGCCAATGATTTGTATATCTTACAATTAATGTGTGGCAATTATGTAGTTATTGTATTACAGGAAGGGGAGCTAAATTCCATCACATATTATTTTTATTTTCTGAGACATTTTAAAGTATCTGAGAATCACAAATTTAGAACTATAAACAAGTAATTTTTCGCGAGTTTTTGAGCTCGGCTCGAGAGAGCCTACAACGACTGATGTTTTTGAATCATTGTAATTTATAAATATGTAATTCATTTTGATGAATTTTAATGATACAACAATAGTGATCCGCGCAACTGATACTTAATTTTAGTTGAATTAGATTTTAATTGGAGTGTACATTAGCTATCTACCATTCTTCCAATATTTGTTTAATGTTGGTAAGCATTTATTGTTGAGAGGAGAAATTTTGGATAATTTTATGAATTGTGAAATCGCTAATAAATTTTTAATATAATACAAGTAATCATTATTGTTTAATTACTTCCTAATTTGACTCCGTAAGCCAATAACTAACATATATGGAGCAGCGATTTTTTTTTTGGCGGCCATTAATGAAACTTAAAAAAAAATGATTCAATTTAACATTAATAACGAAATAATGTATCAGGTAAATCACAAAAGTCAGATCGAAGTGATGTTAATCACAAAATATGATATAACTCACTTCGACCTGACTTTTGTGATTTAGTCTTAGTTAGATTTAGTCATCATCACAATCCTAAAATCCGATACTGTGGGTAGTAGAGAAATAAACTATGACCTTGATATTGGAGGAACAGACACCGATTTTCGTCATTATTGCTTATAATTACTTCACATTGGGATCTCCGTAATTTGAATTGCGTACGGGAAAATATTTAATTACTTAAAATAAACAACTAACAAGTTGAGGATAATAACTAGTGATGCTAAGTCGGTGCATTTTATGCAAACTGAAAACTAGCAACATGAGATGAATACATTATTTAAATTAATAGACTTCATTGTTAATAGAATTCTATTTATACTAGTGTATACACAAATTATTTGTATAACAATCATGAATGTAAGATAAAATATTACCTACTGTATCAAAGTTAGGTCCAATTCTGAAAATACAGCCGTGACAAAAATATCCGTTTCAATACCAGACGAGGTTTGGATAAGGAAAATAGCTTGTCACAATGAGATTTATGAATAACTCACGTTCTAGTGATTTAACCTCATTTTTTATTATCACGAAATTGTTATTGATGCAGATTACATCTGGCATTGAGGAGCTAGCTACACTTTATTGCAATTTTTCACTAGAGCAAAACGGTAATTTAAAAAAAAATCGCCATATTTTTAGTAGTCTACATTGTATCACGAATATATAAAAAGATGGATGCAGAATTCTCTTGAGCGATAGTAAGGCTTCGGCGATCCGGCGCCCCGGTGCGGCTCCGCCGGCGTCGTGTACAGGAACCCTAACGTCGTAACTGCTGGCAATCAATTAGGATAGTAGTTATTGATAGAAGGGTTCGGGATGAGATTCGAACTCACGCCAGTTACGACCTCTGCAACTCGTCATGCTACCGTACGTTACCGCTTTTATCATTGAGCCAAGGCCGCTTTTTTCAGCTGTGTCAAGTTTATCCCCGCATCAGACCGTAGAGCATTTAATCAACCGAGGTATGTGCGGTAATGTTTCCTTGGATATTTCTTTGTGTAGACACGCGCTCCCGCGCACGCTTCGAGTTTATAGACAACTAGCTTTTTCCCGCGGCTTCGCCCGCGTGGATGTTGCAAAATATTCCACGGAAACGTACTACCGGGATTACATACCCAATAGCCGAGGAAAAGGTCATCGACTCCTACCGCTGCGCCCGCGTAGCCGTGAACTATAATTATTTCGTTACGCGTAATTTTGAATCTGTGATATCTTTTAAACTATTCATTAAAATGTTATGATGTCAAGGCATGTTATAATCTAAATTAAATGCCCAATTTATATAACAAGGATTGGATATGGATTAATATAATACCGGTCAAAATAGCTTCAGAAATAACAATGAAATTTTTATAAATTCAGAAAGATAATAATGGTTATTGTGGGTCATCCTAAGAAGATAGTTAATTCCATCGCGGACTTTTTGGATTACGCGGCGCACGCTAGTAAAGCTCCAAGTCAACATGACTTTTTCCGACATATTCAACAATAATTATCATATTTCAGCCAGTTTTTACAAAACCTTAATCAATTATACTCCAAAACCTTCCTCATGAATGACTCCGTCCATTGACAAAAACCGTTTGAAAATCCGTTCCGCAGTTTTTGAGTTTATCGCGTTCAGACAGACAGACAGACGCGGCGGGAGACTATTTTATAACATGTAAAAAAAACATTTTGATGGCCATGGGCTTATGATAGAACCGGATTGCCCACACGGTCGCTTTATCAAATAATCTGTGCTAAGTCCAAAATAAATGAGTCATCAGAATCACCACTAAAATCATGATTAGTAAAATATCTACTTAGAAGCAAAGTCCAAAGTCTTTCGATAACAGGCAGGATGGTAATAAATCTTTTAAACCGTCTTTACTCCTTAAAAGGCATCAATCACATGGATGACTCATTTCGATTGTGTACTTACCCCAAAAATAACAGGTGTTAGACTTTACCGTTAGTAGATAAGATAATTCCAAATAACTGAGGTACACAATGTGCATGCTAGTACAGATAAATAAAAAAGTTGCGTATAATTTATAACAATATTTATTTGAGCATTGGTTTTGAACATAGTGAATATGAAACTTATTCTACATTATAACTAGTGTGTGCCTACAGTCTTACGTCAGACGGCTGGGCAGTATCATGTTGGATAATGCTGATAAAGTGTAATTAGGGTAAGGCGAGAGTTATTTATGACATAATTAGTCTAATTGTACACATCTAAGTGTGTGACATCCATTCCATTGGTGACACTTATTTGAACAGCTAAATGAATTATTTCCGTATGATGACACGACCGCGGCATCATTATTATTAAAGTTTGCTGTTTTAACTATTTAAAAAAAAACCGCCCAATTAGTGCGTGTCGGACCACGGACAATGAAGGGTTCCGTAGTTGAGATGAATTGGAATGTATGGGAGAACATGTTTTTGCAACCGCAAATGTAAGTTGGTCGATTATTACTCGTTAACTTGTAAAGCCTACTTGACTGTGATAGTTTTCCTTTTAATGTCGTTATATATACTACTGCCGTGAATTTTTTCACCTATCCAAAATCAACCATTTAGCTTGCAGGGGGGGGGGGGGGGTGGGCACTCGACTCCAACAAAAATTGGGACTTTAAAGCTTAATATTCCGCAAAAGTATCCCTGAATCAAAAAATGGGATAGATGATGAGCCAATCCGCGGACAGACGGACATGGCGAAACTATAAGGGTTCCTCGTTCACTAAGGAACTCTAAAAACTTGACTACATTAGCAGATTAGATGGCGATAACACATATTTAATGGAAGTTCTTGTTTTGTTTGCGAACACTATCTGCAATAATTATGTATGAGTATTACTTAGAAAGGAGGTACATTTTGAGATTATTAAGAATTTATAATGCATAAAATAATGGTTTATCTTTTATCAGCATTACCTTTGTCAACAATTAACAGAATAATGTAGATGAGTATGACCATGATTAATTGATGAGTAATGGTTAAAATTAGCAGGATGCAAAAGCATCTCAAAATAAAGGTAGGTTACAAGTGTTATGTGACAAAATAAGGAAAACCTATGTGTGATTATGTTGTTTGTATGGCACCTATTTCTGTCTTGAGGTATTTCCTATTGTTGTTTAACCTGGTAATTATCTTTGTTTCCTTAAATGAAATAATTATGTTAATACTACAATTAATGAACACATAAAAGTTCATTTTTATCAATAAATATCATCTAAATTACTACAAAAATGTAAATGTTTTTATATATTTTTTTAATTGGTCCAAAACAGTCTTTTTACAATCATAAAGCCATTATGTATATTCCAAAGCAAGTAGCACCCAAAAATTCATTAGAAAAGTTTAGAAAACGGTGTATGATACTTATAAAAATTATAAATTTAGGTCACAACCTTATAAAACCTCTCTATGCTTATTTTTCTCCTTCTGCTACAGAATAACATGTTACAAACATACTAAGGCCCCATTAAGAAACATATTCAAAAATGTGACAGTATTACCCTCTCATTTACCTACTTATTGCTTTACTTATTATGATATGTGGGAATGTATTCTTTTTGTTCCCTTTTTCGAGACAAGTTTCAGTCATTACATACCTATGTATGTATATATTTTTAGTTACAATAATATTCATACAAATGCATTAATAGCTAACAAGCTACAACAGTATAAAACTATACTTTTAGCACTTGCTACCAAACACTCACAAATTAAAAATATAAAATCATTTTTATGAGTGTTTTTTATATCACAGGGCTTTACAAATATACACTAAGCCATAGTTGGCATGCCCATTTTGTCATACTTGTTCTTGTTTGGTCGGCAAACTTCATAGCAAATTGTAAAGTAGTAGACTCCCATTCCAGCTAAGATTAATGCCACAACTACAAACACAATACCCCATGCTGATATCCCCAAACCTCTTCGAGTGGCATGTTGTGCTGGAAGTCCAGAACTAGTACCAGCTACATTCTTCTGATAGCCTATGTCACTGTAGCCTCTTTCATAGTTGCCACTGTCCCTGCTCCGAAAAGCAGCGGCCGGTGACAACAAAAAGTTGAAAACTAAAACAACACAAAAATCATACATTATTGTACTTATTCATAATAATAAAAAGAGGGTTGTGATGACCGTCTGACAAAAACAAGGGTATAACACACGCAAATGAAACGTATGTTTAACAAAGTTGGAATTTTGATTGATCCTAGAAGGGACTAACTAGGAAAGTGTACACTTCTAAAGTTCTAAGAATTCGTGGTCGAACGATAATATTCCATCCATATTTTTATAAATTAAATCAATACCAATTATCCACTTACCAAGTAGTGCAAGACTCGTGCGAACCAACAGACTTATCATCTTTGATAACTCTCAACTTCCTGCAGGGAGCTCCACAAATTACCAGTCGAACTTGTCCCTAGGAACTACAAGTTCTCTACCGGAACGTCGAATTTCCACAGTAAAAGTAAATGCACTTTTCGACCAATTACCAGAAAGTGACGTATTTTTCAAGAATACTTTCAATATGTACGTTTTAAAAAATAAAATTATTTTATTTCTCTTCGGTCTATTTAACGCACATCACACAGCGATACTCTGTGAGTCTGTGTCTGTGAAAGTGTGAACTAAAAGAAAAGAGCCTGTGGAAAAAAGTAAACGAAAACGAACGAACGAAACGAAACGAATCGTAAGATTGACAGATAGAATGAATGAAATAAAGCAAAACAAACCATAGAGTAGAGCACAAGAACGGTAGCCCGCGAAATTAAAATTTTATATATTTCCAGTTTATGCTGATCTTGCATTGTATAGGATTTCCGTACAATGCGAGGTTAGTTTATACTGGAATGCTATAGCTTGATGTGTAGCCGTGTGTACCTGTCTATTCGCACGAAAATATTTGAACCCCTGCCACAAAACAACAGAAATGGCATTTAATTTTGGTTTCCATCCAGTGGGAATCTTCGTTGTTCTATTGCTTCGAGACTTGAAAATGTATTGGAGGTACTCCTTCCAATGTACCTACTGGTATTGATGCCTTTTTTGTGAAGAAAGTGAAAGTGAAGATGAGTGAAATGTGAGAAGTGTCCATACTGAGAAGAGTGAACTTACACATTAGCGTTTCCATTTCCATCACAAACAAGCGTAGTCATGTCACTGCGTCATTGTGTGTCAGAGGTGTCAAAATAATAAAATAATAATAATAAAAAAAGTTTATTTCATAATCAACAGGTTTTAACAAATAAGTTGTAGAGGCCTTCTTTTAAGTATGGAGATACCTGTACCAGAAGACCTCAAAAATGAAACAGAAATGAGACTATCTTTTGACGCAGTAGGGTAATCTATATGGACACTTTTTGTTATGACTGAGTACGATGAGGGCAAATCTAGGGATTTAAATCTTTGGGGGGCGGCGTTTGCTTTACGGTGTCAACTACGCTCTATGAAACCACACCAACTTATTTTCATAATCAACGTATCAGAGACGTCATCCGCCGTAAATGAGAAGAATGAAGATGAATTCGCCGCTAGAGGTGCTAGTGTAGAATCAGGTCTCCAAAATGTCAAATGTACAGACGTCAGCACATCAACCTACTACAATCTGACAAATTTATTTAATAGATTTTCAACTTTATCACTAAAGTATGAGATTCAAAGTTGATTGGGAAAAGTTGAAAGTGTCGGGTAGGTTGACCTACTGGCGTCTGTACTAACTGAACGTTCACTATTTGCGGGATTTTCTATTGGGAATTTGTACTTTTAGCTTAAAATTTCTACAACTCAGGATCTAATTTGGTAGCACTTGGAGGAAGAATAATATTTGTCTGCTTCATGCTTGCCAATTTTAGGAACATTATAATGTAAATATTCATTTAATGTTTTAAAATGTAATAAAATAAACATTATAAGAAGTAATGGGAACTTTAAACATACCCATTACTTCTTACACTTAAACACGTATCAAATAAAAGTACTGACAGGACCTTACTCGTCACAAAAACGATAGCCCCATCACAGATAACTATATACAATATACTAGGCCCTAGGGAAGGTGCGTATTTACGCAACCAGGTTTTTACACCAGGTATTTACTTGCAAGTACGCCGACCAAGTGCTGACCCGAAATACTCGCAAGACTAACGCAAGTACTTTATTCGGCTACTCGCTCCTTCGACACTCGACGCGATTGTGCCCCTTATTAATATTACTTTACGGATCAATGTTCTATGCAAGTATTTTTACTTTAAAGGTTTCGGAAGTATTTTTTTTTTGTAAACACTATTGTGGTCTTTATTTGTATAAAGTTATGGACCAATGTTCTATGCAAGTATTTTTCTTCCACCAAGGCGACCAAGTGCCGACCCAAAATACACGCAAGACTTCAAAGTATTTTATTCGGCTACTCGATTCTTCGACGCTCGACGCGATTCTGCTCCTTATTTATATTTAATTACGGATCAATGTTCTATGCAAGTATTTTTACTTTAAAGGTTTTGGAAGTATTTTTTTTTGTAAACACTATAATATTGTGGTCTTTATTTGTATAAAGTTATGGACCAATGTTCTATGCAAGTATTTTTGTTCCACCAAGGCGACCAAGTGCCGACCCGAAATACACGCAAGACTTCAAAGTATTTTATTCGGCTACTCGATTCTTCGACGCTCGACGCGATTCTGCTCCTTATTTATATTTAGTTACGGATCAATGTTCTATGCAAGTATTTTTACTTTAAAGGTTTTGGAAGTATTTTTTTTGTAAACGCGATTGTGATTTTTATTTATATAAAGCTACGGATCAATGTTCTATGCAAGCATTTTTACTTTTAAGGTTTTGGAAGTTTTTTTTTTTCGTAAACGCGATTGTGCAATTTATTTATATAAAGATACGGATCAATGTTCCATGCAAGTTTTTTTTCCACCGAGGCTTGAAATTTGGAAGTATCTTTTTTTACATACGCGATTGTACTCCTTATTTGTATGATCTAACGGACCTATTTTCGATGCAGAAAGAAAATACTTGAAAGTATTTCGAGCCCTGGTTTTTGGCGCTGGTTTTTAAAGGTGGACGTACTTAGACGCCCTGGTACTCGATTTAGCAAGTACGACTCATCGCTACTAGGCCCCCATTGCGGAAGCTACGTGAGCGGTCATCGCTCTTCTAGAATAGGAAACCGTGGCGGGGCTAGCTAGAAAGTAGAAACAATGTCTATTTGCACAGATTATTAAGCGAGCACTAGTGCAGCTCCAGGTGATTATAAGAGATAATATAAATGTTTATGAATGGAATGGACAGGGAGAGAAAAGGCTAAAGATAATATGGATAGAAATGATAGCGTCACGGTTGACAGGGGCTATACTATGACGTGTTAAAGCTATCATTGTTGCATTGTGAAAAAGGGATAGTGCTATTCGTCCCATATAGCACCAAATCTCTCAATTATGGCCTTAACACTTCATAGTAATGCCCCAGGGAGGAATAGAAGAAGAAAACGTGTTGCGCCGACCTCAAGTAACATGGGCCAGGGGCAGAAAAATGATGATAGTAACAATTAAATTCGACTAAATAGCGTCATGTATGAAAACTATAGACTGGATGTCCCATAAATAAGCGTTTCCTGTTTAAGCTGATGGCGTGTACTTCCGGTTATTGCGTTGTCAAGTGTCAAAAATAAAGATGTTGCCGGCGATGGCTAAATTACTGTTTTCTTTTATATTTCTTCTTTTCATTGTAATAAAATGTGAGAGTGTCAACGTCGACACCATATCTAGTGATGTAAGATTCAAAAATGTCGACCGGACAATAGATATATCATCGCAACTCGTAAAAATTTCATCGAAACTAACCTTGGAGAACACAGGGGGTACGCCGGTTAAGAATTTCTTGATAGCAGTTGAAAGTTTTGGAAAGAACAACGTAGCTTTCGTTGGTGCGAAGGACAGCAACAACAAAGATTTACGGCTCGTCGAGACCACAGTGAGTGGTTATGACTACGTCAAGTTCTGGCGTGTGGAGCTCAAAGATGCCGTCAACTCGGGCTCAACATCGCTGATCACGGTTGAATCTGTGTTTACTAAGGCTCTTCTGCCATTCCCTACAGCCATAACACAACAGGAAGACCAACTAGTCAAATACAGCGGTAACTTGTACACGTATTCGCCATACTATGTCACATCTCAGAAAACAAACGTTATTCTGAATACAAAGAGTGTTGAAACGTTCACGAAGGTGAAGCCATTCACTCAGCAGGACGGTGGGTTCCAGTATGGACCATATTCTACTGTAAAACCTTTCAGTGAGAAGGAATTGGTCATTCATTACAAAAACAATTCTCCTTTCCTGACTGTCACACGTGTCGAGCGTCTGATCGAAGTCTCCCACTGGGGCAACATTGCTGTGGAGGAGGTTGTTGAGATTGAACACACTGGTGCCACATTGAAGGGTCCATTCTCCCGCTATGACTACCAACAGGATCATCACAGTGGGCCTGCTAGTGTCAGGTCTTACAAGACTCTGCTGCCTGCGTCTGCCTCAGATGTGTACTACAGAGACACAAATGGCAACATCTCTACCTCTAACATGAAGGTGAAGAAAGATTCTGTAGAACTTGATCTCAGACCAAGATATCCACTGTTTGGAGGATGGAGAACTCATTACACACTAGGATACAATGTTCCCAGCTATGAATATTTGTACCAATCTGGCAATGATTATCTGTTGAAGATGAGAGTTATTGATCATATCTATGATGACATGCAAGTTGATGAGGTGGTCACCAAGATCATCTTGCCTGAAGGTTCAACAAGTGTGAAAGTAAACCTGCCTTATGCGGTTACAAGACTGCCTGACAACCTGCACTACACTTACCTAGACACTAAAGGCCGTCCTGTAATCTCATTTACCAAGAAGAATATTGTTGAGAATCACATTCAAGATTTCCAACTGCGTTACACATTCCCTCGTCTCCTGATGTTGCAGGAGCCGCTGCTTGTTGTAGGGTTCCTTTATGCCCTATTCCTTTGTGTAATTATCTATGTAAGATTAGATTTCTCTATTCATAAGGCTGAACACCATCATAAAGATTAATCTTAAAAAAAAGATTCTTAAATTAATATCACTAATATATTTCATTTATATTAATTATTACAACACATCTAGTTCTTGTGCATTTTTGTGGTGTTGCAATGTTGTTTGCTGAATACAAGTGATTTTTAATTAAATTGTGGTTTTATTAAAATGTTGATAGTAAAACTTTCCCTATTATAGTTACAAATAACTCTCATAAAGTTCTTTGTTAACTGTAATTAGCATTTGATTAAAATTGTTAATATTTAAAGCCTAACAATATATCCAGCCTTGGACAATCCCCTGCTTCTGACTTGTCCCAAAGGCCAAATAGAATGGGAATTCAAGATAAATAAAGAAAAACTTTACAAACATTAGATATTTTAATCTGCAGGTATCTATATAATGTACTATAATTATTTACAATATTGTATCGGTATTTTGAGCACATCTTAGCATTCTGATTCTAATATTACAGAAAAATAATACAAAAAACAAAGCCAATCTGAACAAAAATCATCATTGTAGCATTAAAATTTACCCAATAAAGCTACAGAATGGGTGTGGCTACAGTTTTATTAACTATAGCTAGAATATTACTAATGGTCGAGATTTCAAAAATGCATGACAACCTCTTGAGAATGAAATCGGGCAACAATGGCTTTTGTTGTTTCTATAATTTGTTGTTCTGCACGTGTAGCATGACCACAATAGAAACGGGTTTTGTCGACGGAAGAATAGACACAATGACAGTTATACAATTAGAATCTGTCATTTTCTCTATTCTTCCGTCAACAAAAACCTTTTACACATGGTAACATTTAACACGGAAACTGTAATGAAAATAAATGAAATATAGAAAAGTGCACTTAACCAGTTTCGAAAATTCTAATACAAAATCTAGTTAGAACCTTATGTTTATGTGCTGGTATTTTACTATGTTAGTAAGTTATATATATATGACTATGTACAAGTAAATCCAATGACTTTATTATTATTACAGGCACTCGTTAAGTGTCGGTAAATTGATAAAGATTATACCGCAAGATTACTGTGTTATTTTGCCTATTTTGCGCATTGTAGTCGACTTAATTCTTTTATAGGGTTTCCATTCTACATTGCATCTTCTAACTAAAAAAGATCTAAGGTCAATATTAAAAACACTTCTTTATAAAATAAATATTCTTTTATTTATACTCCATACTCTGATAACTTAAATCTCAGAACAACAGGGGCGCTAGTGCAGGGCAGTATGGCTAGTTCAGTGACGACGGCAGTGACGAGGCTCGGCGGCGTGACGTCATATGTTAAGTTCAAAGGCGTCAAGTTGGGGTTCGACCGCCAATCCTTCAGCGGGGAGTTCTCGTCTGATTTGTCGATTAGGTCGTCGGGATCGCCTGTACAAAAGAAAAAATAGGTATTACATTTTAGAATATTTTAAAGGTCGAAAATAAAACTTTGCAGTATACTCTGGGCCGGGCAGTTAACCATCTTTCTACGTGAACCAGAGGCCATAATATTATTGTGAAATGTATTTAAAAGGCTGTCGTTTTGTTTCAAAGAAAGAATGGATGTTCTATAAAGCTTGTTCTGACAACCCTGTCAGAGCGAGACGTTCATGTTCATGCACTTAGCTGTGGGAATGAGCAACAAGCTTCATCTTTCTGACTCCTTGACAAAAATAATACACGTAATTAGTTTAATTGAAATAAATGCTTTAAGTTTGAAAATACATACCAATCTCGTTATAAACGAAGGCGTCAGTCTGCACTCTTTCGGAGAACTTGTGCGTCTCGCAGGCGACGAGCACGGGCACGTTGTGCGCGCGCGCGGCCAGCGCCACCTGCGCCGTGCCGGCCGCGCCCAGCAGCGAGCCGTTCACCAGCAGCGCGCTCGCGCCCAGCACCACCTTGTTGGTCTGCGGGACGACATGGGACACTCTCAACTGACTCCGAGCCGAAGTATGGTGATGAAATTCCTTTGTGGAATCTCATCATCTTACTTCATTGCATTGCCAGTTCCAATAAAAGTGCGCAATCGTTGCCTGTGTTTAAAAGTCTGTTATGATCTTGTTTTCGTTGTAATAATCGATTCGAGGAATAATACCAAACAAAGGACATTTGGGTAGGTCGCATAAAGTACTCAATCGACGACCATCAACAAATTGAGAAGAAAAAAAAACCCATATTGTCCACACATTCAAGATTATTAAAGTAATATGTGTATATTAAACATACTTATAATAAAGAAATCACAATGTTTAGTCAAGCTGTAAAATCGTGTGAAGTCGGGGTGGGTGGCTAGTCTACGCAACCTAAATTCAATGCAACTATTTCTACCACAGTACTTGGGGCTACTACTGCGCATGAGGTCGTAGGTTGGATTCCCAGGTAGGACGAAGTGTTATTAGGTTTTTCCATCAAGAATTTATCAGAATCAGCCTGGAGTCTAGATTTGTACTAGGTTGATGGCAATAAGCTTGCCCCCCTCCCCCCCCCCCCCTATTACATGGGACTTAAACATAACTGGCGAAATGTGGGTGACTATAGGTACACCTCTGCCCAACCCTCCGGAGACTACAGGCGTGATGTTATGTTATTTGGGTTTTGGGAATATTTTCATCCTTATCAGTGTTAGTTACCGTGTGCATGGCGAAGTAGAGCGAGGTGATGTCGACATAGGTGCACGGGAGGCCGAGCGCGACCAGTCGTCGTAACATCTGCGTGGCGGACGTCTGTACTCGGTTGCCGACGATTATGGTTCTGAACTTGAGCCCGGCTGACCACGCGTCGCGGAGGATACGCTCGATGAGGGATGAGCTGTGAACATAACATAACTCAAAATTCAAGTCATTTATTCAAACTAGGCTGAAAATCAGCACTTTTCGAACGTCAAAATTACATAAGACAGTCCCCCAAAACGCCCACCCTTCACCATTTCCTAGTGCTTTAGCTGGGAAGAAGAAGTGGCGCAACAAACTCCCCGGCAGCACAGCTGTCTGTTCAATTAAGTGTAACATGTAGTCTTTCCCATAACATAACAAAACAATCATATTTAATAGAAATTAATAACTGCCTCATTGGCGGTTTTAAGAGGGAAAATAATAATAATAAAATAATACTTTTTTTTTTTCTTTTTCATATACAACCTGTTTTTTTTGATATCCCATAACTCTAGGGTATGATTGAGACCATATCAAAGAATCAACTGGCATATGAATTATGTTTCAATCATCCGTTTTTTTTTTTTTTCATTTTTCATACAAAATAATTCGGCAAAGCCACGATTATTAACATAAAACACCCTTACGTGAAATATGACAACGTCGCATTTTCTTAGCTTTAAATATGAATGGTTGGTTTGAATTACTCGTATTTATCAATGAAACTTAGATACCTAGACACATCGAGGGTCTATTTTGTACGGTAAGCAAAACAAAATTAGGTAGGTGAACTTTATAAGATATTTTAGTTTCATCAAATTCAGCTTTTAGTGTTTTTAAAGGACGCGCAACCAAGACAACTCTAGGATGATGGATAGGATAATTTGAAATAAGATAAGTGAAAACAAACTGGCCTAAATGTTATCACTTCATTGTTTGATTAAGTTTTAGAAACTTATGATACCTGGGACTTTAGGCAATTCGGTATAGCACTGGCTTTATTTTTCTTAACTTTTAAACTAAGCTGACCTGCCTACTAAATATGGCAAAATATGATCGGCGGGTAATAGGCCTTGAGCTTTGCGATAATGGTAAGGGTGGAGCCCATATCTTTTCCATAATTTCCACACTAAGTTGTGAGACACTCCAACTATTACACCCACACGTCTCGTGGATAAAGTTGGATCTTCAATTATTAGGTTCATGATCCTAATTTCTTGAACCTGAGTCAAATTCAACTCTTTCGTGAGAAGATGATCAAAAAACAATTCAACGTACAAAGTTCAACAAAATCAAATTAACAAGAAAACTTAATAAAAAACAACAATAAAACTTAACAGCAAAACCGTAACAATTTTACGCGGCACCGAAACTTGTAAGCGAGACGAAAGTCAGGAAACAAGTGTTAAACAAAGGGCTTGCTAATTAAAGTAAAAATAATTTCACTTTTTGCTAATGCTACGAGTTCCATGTGTGCGTTCATTGTATTCGGTACCTTACTGGTCGGTGTCGGATAAAAGAATTAGTAGGGTTGTCAATATTTATGTAGGTAATTGAGTCATAAACTAGTTGTGAAAGCGAGATCCGACTGGACAGGTTTCATTTCGTGTTTGGTAAAATGCGTATGGATAATATTATAAAAAAGGACGAAGGGATACTCAATGTTCCTCAACAATTTAACATCATACGATAGTATCTAGTTTGCGTAGCTAAACTTTAGTTATGTTTAGCCACGCAAACTAGATACTATCCTTGTAAAATGACATTTCAACTTTGCACATTGGAATGAAAAACTTTTTAGTGTTTCAGAAAAGTAAACAGCTAGGATACTACACATGAAAACCAACATAAACATTTTTAAATTCGTTTATTGATTTGTACCTACATATTAAATTCCAAAAAAGTCTTCTCCAGTTACTTAATTGGAATATCTAATACATATTAGGTACATGTGATGTGGCTATCCAGGCCGTTCGTTTCGCTTAGAAGAATAAACTTAGGAAAAATCAGAAAAAAACCAATGACTCCTAATGAATGAAAGACTAAAAAATCTGATGTACCTAACTACCTACGCATTATAAACTCGTAGGTGACAACCCTGATATTCCGAGCACTACAGACACATAGAACTCATTGATAAGCTTGATGCCCGTCCCGTCCGAGCCCGTGACGCTACGCAGGAACCAACTTAATAGCTCTATCTTGCTTACACAAAGCGACAAGCGCCAATGAGAGAGTGAAAAATCCGAGTCGTAGCAAGTGCACTTCACCGATTGTATTTTTGTAAGTATCTAGGCAACTCTTGCGCGCCGCGCGCTAGGATACGTTGTGCTGTCGTAACTTTTTAATGAAATCGATATCGATTCAATCCGTACTTAGACTTCAATGTCATTAAACACTTACTTTGATTTAACGCACATAATAATTATTCAATGAAGATTACGAATTTTCTAGTCAAGCAAAAGTGCGAATATTACGAAGGTGGCTCAAATTAATAATAACCTTCATCCAGTACTTAATTTAAACTTTAGCCATAGGTTACAAACCTTAATTAATTATGCTTATTCGTAGTTAGTTTAAGTAGCATACCCGATCATTTTGGTGCAATAGTAGTTCTACTAAAGCGTACAATGTGTTTCAACTAATAATAGGATGACCTTGGCACCATAATTATTGTGACGACAATTACATTAAAAAAGACTGCAAATTAATTTTCAATAGTATTTATTATCGTTATTATCTTGTTAATTTTATTTTAATATTTTTAGAGCGTGTTAGTAGAAAAGCGTGCATGAAGTCACAATATGGCGTTAATGTCATCCTATTCTTAGTTGACACGCATATTAAATAAGATGTAATGTCATTTGAATTTTGCTTTTTAATTTAGATACTCAAACTACTTGAGGTTTCATCGATGTCGACGAGGTGGCTTTCCCTTTACTAGCTGCCGCCGGGAAGCCCCGATACCAACATACCTACATATTTTATTTTAATATTTATTTTACTACACTACTGCGAAGTTTGGCATCCTCGCAAAAGTAAAGATTCGTCATACTGGTCACAATTTTTGACCTAATTTAATTTTGATTGATGATATCTCCGAAACTATGCATTTTTGGACCACCTATTCTAGGAGTTTTAGTATTATTTTTACCTACAGAATATAACCCTAGAGTTATGGGATATCAAAAACAACAGGTTGTATAAGGTCCCATAAAAATAGATGGACAAACTTTTAGAAATCATTCAGACCACCAAAATAAAGACAATGGTAAAAAAATAATAAGAAAAACGCATTAGATACTTACAAGATAAATAAATTAGCTAACGAAAATACACTAAAACTGTTGGTTACTCAATGTCATTTATTATTTTAGGTCTAAATAAAATTACTTTAATCAGTGTTTTTTTTTTTTGCTTGGATATCTTTGGTTAGACGTACTGAACTCTGTGTTAAATTTGTCCATCTATTTTAATGGGACCTTGTATATGAAAACTTGTAATTGGTTGTCAGTCACATTTTCAAGTTCTTATTCCGTTTTGTTTAGATGTAAGTCTTCCAAAGGAAATAGATAAATAAAATACAGAAATGGTCTAGTGGTCGCAAACGCTACTGCTGAGTATAAAGTCCCGGGTTCGATTCCCGGGTCGAGCAAATTGTTATTCGGTTTTCTATCTGGAGTTTCTCAGTAGCAGCTCGGAGTCTGGATTTGTGCCCGATTTACTAAACTCAAACCATTTATTTCAAATAAACCAATTACAGGCACTTTTGAATTGTCAAGGGTAGAAATATGAAGCTAATCGCCCATTCCAAAGCGTAGTAGGTACCTATGGAGAAGAACGGGCAAGAAACTCCACGGACACTCTTTTAAATCAAAATATGGTTACAAAATATTGGTGGCAATAGGCTCGCCCCCTATTACATGGGACTTAAAACATAACTAGCGACATGTGGGTGTACTATAGGTACACCTCTGGCTAACCCTTCGGGGATTACAGGCGTGATGTTATGTTATGTAGAAATCTGTTATTTTATGACAAAGATTCTTGATGAATAGTTCCATTAAAGGGTATTGATGCATACCTAGTACTGGGATTTCGCTATAAAGCTAATGTAATCAAGAAAACGAATGAAGTCACCATCAAGATAAAAGAAAAATATTTTCTTTACTCATTAAAGCTATCATAACATAATCAGCCTATAATTTTCCCACTCCTGGGACACCCCCCACTGCTGCTCCCTCTCTGTGAGAGGGAGTGGGCCGTCATCCACCACACGGGCCCAGTACGGGTTGGTGGATGTCACATGTCGTCGAATTTTTGATTCTATGACATGTCGGTCTCCTCTAGATGTTTTCACTCACCGTTTTGAGAGCAGTGGTGATTAAATAATTTACACTAAATGAAGCATCTGTCTGGGTTCGAACCTACGACCTACAATTCGTAAGTCGCGGCCGTTACCACTGAGCCACCACTACTCTAAAACGAATACACTTTATAAACTTTCTTTCTTTCTTTTCTTTCTATAAAAATCGACTTACCATCCATAAGTGAGTATATTATCTCCGTCAGATATTTTATTGCGCACCGTTATACTGATCGCCTCGCCCGCCATGTCAATCTGTTCCCGAATGTACCGGTCTATTTCTTCCAGCAAGGTCTTCTTTGCCTGTATGTAAAAGTTGGTAATTAAATTATGTATGCAGAAGATATTTTTGAAGTTCCGAACTTGAAAATAAAGGGAATCCTTTTAACATCAGTTTCTTAGGGTTCCTTAGTAAACAAGAAACCCTTATAGTTTCACTATGTCCGTCTGTGTGTCTGTCTGTCTGCCCGCAGCTTAGCTGAGAGACTCTTTAGTACTAGAATGCAGTAATTTGGTATGGGTATACATATTAATCACGCCGACAAAATAGTGAAAAAAAACATGTTTTTCTTTTTTAGGGTACCTCCCCTACACGTCTAGTGGGGATGTTTTTTTCTGATCTATCCAATGGTCTGGGGTGTCGTTGGAAAGGTCGTTCAAAAAATGTTGAGTTTGTGAAAATCATTTTTGGATTCAGGGATCCGTTTGCGAAATATTATGCTTTAAAGTGCAAATTTCATCGACTTCTCAATAATTGCATTCGATTCGTTTTCAATCTGCGTAAATATGATCATGTTTCTGCGCAGCGGTCGCTTCTAAAGTGGTTTCCCATACGCCAACGCAGAGAGCAAAGGGCGCTAACCACCTTGTTTTCATTTCTTCACTCACCCACTTCCCCTAGTTATCTAGCCCCCCACTTTCAGTACATTTGTGACAACCACAGTAAAAATCTACGGTCATCAAATAATCGCGTTCTTCAATGTCCCACTCACCGTACAGACTTCATTCATTCTTCCTTCTTCGTTCAATCTATCTCTCTATGGAATGCGCTCCCCCAGGAAATCAGGATGGCAACCAACCGATTATCCTTTAAAATTAAAGTTCGCGAGCACATTCGTAAGAAGCTGGCAGTGTCATTACAACGTTAATGTTTTCCCATTGTTTGTCTTATTTGTTCTAGTATATTCGAGTATTTATGTATATTTATTTGTGCTTATATTTATATATAATTAGGCATATATATTATATTAATAGTTTGTAATAGGTATATGTGTATCTTTACTTTAGTTTATGAGTTACTTTAAAAATATTCCTCAATTTCTCGTAATTGCACCTACCACTGTTTGTCTCTGCATCACCCAAAGGTTGACTGGTAGAAAATGCCTATGGCATTAAGTCCGCCTCTGTACATTTCTGTGCTTGAAGTATTAAATAAAATAAATAATAATAATTTTTTGTTAGAGCCAGGTGTCGACCCCCCCGCCCCAGCTAAATGGTTGGTTTTGGATATGTGAAAAAAATCACAGCAATAGTATATATAACGAAATTAAAAGGGAAACTATCACAGCTCAGTATGCTTTACAAGTTAACAAGTAATAATCGACCAACTTACATTTGAAGTTGCAGAAACATGTTCTCCAATACATTCCGTATGTGAGAACATGTTTTTCAACTACAATTTTAAGTTTGTTCTTGGGATAAATTCATTCCAACTACGGAACCCTTCATTGTGCGTGGTCCGACACGCACTTGGCCGGTTTTTTATATGTTGCTTCACATCTTTTCCTTTATCCTGATTTATTTCTTCTGTACCCTTTTTTTGGATGCTTGTGTGTGTTTACAAAAGTACAAATAATGGACACCAAGAGCAGAAAACATTTAAAATTGAGTCATCGAAATGTAGATACAATAAATATAATTGCTGAACAACTAGTGTAGGTATCAATTTGACTGAAACTTAACTATGTCAATGAACTTTCGCAGATAACCAATTGTTATCAATTAAATTGTAAAATAACAATGGCCTAAAACATTTGGAATGTTTGTGAAATTGCAAATGCTATAAAATTATTATAAGCTTTTTTTAAAGTGCTTTAATTTTTGGACAAAATATTCTGTCACGATCACGACGTTTGTCTGTTTGACCTGGACTAACCTATTATTGTTTCCAATCCATTTTCACGTTCTTATTTTTCCTAAGAACTTTAGAAAAATCCTCATAATTATGGTCTTATGTGACCTAGTTTACTTATCAGTCCATTATACTAGAACTCACATCAAACTCATCGACGTTGTTCGGTAGCTGCGTGAGGTGGTACCGGAAGAACTTGACGGCGTTGGTTTGCGAGGCTGATGGGGATCTCATTGCCCACAGGAAGTCCAGACTCGTTGCGAGGTGCGCCTCGAGACCGCGAGCGAACTCCGTCTTGGCTGGGAGCGTGTAGTCGCGAACCATCTGGGATTAAAATAATGGATTCTTTTGAGGGCTTATTTCATCACCGAAGGATTGACACTATTCATCAGATAAATTAGGTACAGTTGTATGAATTTGTCTGCCAGACATAATATGCTAGGAAGTTATCCGGTAATTATGTGGTTCATTGGTTCTGTTGAAATTGGTCAAGTATAATTTTTTGAGAAATTGTGTAATATTAAATCAAGCCAATAACAAAACCAAAAGTTACTTTGTTGTATAGTAAATAATTTATTCTATTGACATCATTAACAGTGAACAGGAAATGGGCATATCTCATATAATTATCATAGGAATAGGTCAAACATTATAACAATTGTGTTCTTAATACAATTATGTTTGTTTAATTGTTTAGTTACTTTCTATATTTGAAGTAATAATTTTAATTCGACACTCACAAGTCATCGTTATATGCCCGAATTATGTAAACAGAAATGGAGTTTTCTTTTTATCAAAGCGCCTTTTTTGTGTGTTTACAACTTATGTACAGGTATTTAAAAGCTTACCTTTTTTAGAGCATCGAGAAGCGCGACGCACCTTGCATTAGAACCGGTCACGACTCGGGAAGCCAACTGAACGCCTAGCTTTATAATAGCTGGGTGCAAGCTGGAAACAATACAACACTATAAAAAAAATAAGTTCAAAAACCCGACTACTGAAAAATCACGCTCTAAAAAGTCTGAAACGAAAATATGTCAGACAGAAATCAAGACATAGGTACAAAAATGGTCAAGGTAAAGCCGTGGTGGTCGCATGCCTGTACCTACACCTTCAAAATTATAAAGCCATGCGACCACCACATACTTTTTAGAGTGTGATTTTTCAGTACTTAGTCGGGTTTTAGTTTTTGAGCTTATTTTTATTATTTTGGGGTTATATATAAGGTGTATCTATTCATACACGAAATATTTTAAGAGATATACCTATAGCTGGCACAGAAACTATAAACACAAAAATAAAGATGATATCTCAATGTTTTTTATTTTACGTAATTATTATAATTTTAAAACTGCTTGAGACATTTGGCATAAAACCTTTACTCCATGTTCTATGAATGACCCGCCCGCCCGCGGTAAAGCCCCGCGCGTCGCGGCGCAGGGATGCCAGACGTACGATACTTATCGTACATGTACGATAATTTCGACACCGTTACGATGTATGATACAATTTGTATTATCTTACGCAAAAGTACGATAATTTGCAACCCTCTTCCGAAGTGGCTATTCAGCAAAAATTATGCGACGAAACAAAAAATAAGAAACAAACTTGCAACAAAAACTTTAAAGGGGCTTTACTTTCAGCGCAATGCGTAAAAACTCAATCAAAATAATGCTGTTATGGTTTTAAAACAACTGAAAAAATAATGTTACTTTTTTAATTTCATTCATATTTCACAACTTCCTAAAATTCCTATCCTATTTCTAGTTTTGCGAACTAGCTACGCGTTTAGCGCGAGTCTGGCAGTTGTAGTACGAAAAATGTTCATTTGGTACGATCATTTTCGATTATTAATACGATAATTCACTCACACTCGTCTGGCAACCCTGTCGAGGCGTCTCGCACCTCGTTACATGGGACCTAACAATATCACTGGTAAACTGTAGTGGACGTACGAAAATACACCTCTGCCTATCTCTACGGACAATGCAGGCGTGATGATGTAAAAAATAAACCAACGTAGGTAGACTTCGTGACTTGTTGTAGTGTTATTTTAATAGCCTATCGCTTACAATGATAATAAATGTGAATTTAAAATACAATACCACCTAAACCTAAGTAGGTAAATGATTAAATTCCCTCCTTTAAAGTTTTACGAAAAGGAACGTAGAGGCGATTAAAACAAATTTTAATCCTAATCTACAATACCTACACATCTGTAAACTAGGTAAATACCAATAAACAGCTGATAGGAGCAACTGGAATTCGCATGTTAATGACCTCTGTCCGTCTGTGTGTGCGAGTCCTATCCGTCAGCTGATTGTTAGTTGCCTACCTATCTACTTATACAGATGTGAACGTTAAGAGTGTGTAGCGCAGATTTATTTGATCAATAATCGTACCAGAGATTAGCAGACGTGCACATACCTACTGTTGGTGTGGTGTAGGTACACGCGGTTTGTCGCCTCGCAGTGGTCAAAAGATAAACGGGATAAATGGCTTGTCATGTTATCGTCACAGGTTTACGACTGATTCCGTTAGTCGGAAACCTGTCTATTTTACACGAAATTCAGTTATTCCATTGCATCAGGTATGCAGGTGCCTTTTACGAATTATTGTTACAATAATTTAAAATGTACATACCTAATACTTGCGTAGTTTTTATTTACACTATTTACACCAATTGTTGTACATATTCGCCCTGTTGTTGGACGCAGATGGCTGCACGTTTTAATATGTATCCTTGCACTTTTAATAATGTGTCTCTATCACTAGCCATCACTGCGAAAGCGTTCACAATTCGCGTTCCTAAGGGTCTATCGCCTATTAACCCAGCCCACACATTAACACTGAACCGCGTCTGGAAATGATCCGGCCTAACAACACGTGGATTTTCTGATGCCCGCGTTGTGGATGTTAAGCAAACCAACTCCTGGTTGGTATACCTGTAGTTAGGCATTGTTAAATATCTTGCCCGAGCGAGCCCGATGTGTGTCAGCTAAGGCGCGCGCTAGCGACACAACACGCGGATTGTGTGGGACTGCTGAACACATTCCGTGCGCGAGGCGAGGCGCGGGCGCCGGGCGGGGGAGGCAAGCGCCCGCGCGGCGCGCTCACGTGTTTCTCTCTCTTTGTTTATCATTCATAAAAGCCGCGCGCCGTCTCAAATACCGCCGCCCGCGTAAACTAGCGTAATGGATGTTAAAAAATAAGAAGGAACCAGTATTTATTATGTGTGTCAAGTAATATTAAACTATTTAATTTTTTTTATAATATACCTTAATATATATTTTTTTTTTGTTGCTATGGTTTCTTTACCAGCTATAGGTATATGTCTTAAAATATTTCGTGTATGAATAGATACACCTTATAGTTTCGTGATAAATAAAGTATTTGCAGAGCCGCTTAATTTTTTTTTGTTTAGGATTTATTATATGTATAATAGGTATTAATTTTACAGCCGCGCCGTACGTAGCAGTCTCACTTATGCCTGTTTGTAACAATTAGTGTATATTCTACCTACAATAAAATCTGTAAAAATAATGTAGTTTTCTATTATTACTACAAGAACTATGTAACATAGTATATACAAGTAAATTTCAATCTTATACCCTTTCCATAGAATTTACATTTACTATTAAAATTACACCTAATAATCAGTCACTTTAAATGCTATGAGTATGAGTACTTACTTGGAATTGATAGCAATAGATTTGAGTGACTCTTTGTCATGCTCTTTGTACAGATGTTGGAACCAGTTCACTCTGTGAGCACTTTGAGATTTCACTTTAGGTTTATCTGAGGATTTTTGTTTGGTTGCTTTCGCCTGTAATAATTTGAAAACCAAATGAATTAATGATAGCGTGACAGTTGACAGGTGAGAGAATGTGTGGGGCCGAGCCCAAGTAGCATCATCAGCCTATAATAAAGAAAGAGTGGGCCGTAATCCAGCACAAGGGCCCAGTGTAGGTTGGTAGATGTCACATTTCTTAAAAATGTTGGTTCTAGGACATGCCGGTTTCTTCGAGATGTTTTCCTTCACCGTTTTGAGAGCAGTGGTGATGAAATAATTTACACAGTAAAGTACCTGTCAGGGTTCGTACCTACGACCTACAACTCGTAAGTCGCGGCCTTTACCACTGGGCCATCACTGCTCACTGGGTCACCACTGCTCCAAGTAACATGGGACAACTGACAAGGGCAGGAAGGTGATAATTATTAACAACCAAAGTATCTGGAAAGCATTTTATGGAGAATCTGCCAAACAGTCATACTACATTGTTTTAGTGTCAACCAAACTGCTTTCTTGGTATTAATTATTTCAATAAACATTACAAAATAACTTATCTGCCGGTTGTTTTTTATGAAACTTGTAGATAATCATTTCCAGTTACAAAATAACTATTTCATAAGTAAAAAAATTTTGAAATGAAGTTCCGTAACGCGGCTTGCGGTAGGAGTTGACTGGTAGAAATCGTCACGTAAGGAAAAATCGTTATGCCGCCTCCACGCGACTTTCTCTCTCTCTCTCTGTCGCTATTATATACGATACGAGTGAGTGTGTGCGAGTATCGCGTAAAGAACTTCGTTCCTGACGGGGTCCCCTGACCGCACAGGTTTTTTTTCGATGACTCAAGCACCAGAAATCGTTTTACACTTACCTCTTTAGCTTTAGAAACATCTCCTTCTGCAGCCTTCACATCAGCCTTAGGTTTAGCTACAAGTTTCTCTTGAGCTGCTTGTTTGGCAGCTCTTTGTGCCTCTTGCTTTGCGCGCCTCTCTGCTTTTAAGTCTGCTTTACTTTTGTTGCTTTCTACTTCAGCCTAATTTAAATAAAACCTTAGTTAGTAGTATTTCTAATTCACAAAAAGGAACGAAGGAAAGATATGTAAGGATTGTAGCAGGTGGTGTTCTGTAGTTTCTGCCTACCCCCACCCCAGGGGAAGGAGGTGTGAGTTTATATGAGTATGTAAGTCTAATGCAACACAAGAAATCTAATAAAATCGGACGCGTATGCTGCCTGTTTTTTTTACTATCGGCCAAAATGCGCTTCGACTAATAATGAAAACACTATAAAGTTTTTAGAACTGCTAGAATTCGAAAAAGCAAAGGGATATAAACGATAAAAACCACAAATTAAAACAAAGTTCACGACGCCTGGAAGAGAAAATACGACGACGTATATTCTTTTTTGAATTTGATATTTTTTTTAAATATTGAACATAATTATTTATTGCAAAAAAAGACAGCGCGGAAGCCGTAATTATTTCGAGGTCTGCCGATGCCGAAAGTCGAAAGCGATGTGAGTGGTATGGCAGAATGTAAACACACACTTTCCTCGATCCTGCTACAGCAGTATTTAGGGAATTATTACCGGCAGCGGGAGGAGCAGCAGCAGGGGCTGAATGTAAATGAGGCATTACAGTATTTTTATCCCACGAAACGACGCGCGCTTTACTTGTGGTTACCAAGTGTACAATATGCTGTGAATGTGTGTGTAAGAGCTCTCAGTACCGTTCGACACAATGGCGGAAATGTGTGTGTTATGTGATGCTACTCATCTTCACACCCAAATTCACAGCGTGTTTGTACACTTGGTTACCACAAATAAAGCGCGCGTTGCTTCGTGAGATAAAAATTGAAATGCTCCTCCTATTTTAGAAATTTAATTTCTAATATTGCATCACAGTGATCTTTATTCTTATTGCTATAAGGTTTCTGTCAGAGGTAAAATAACTGTATATGAGCTGTAAGTAAAACATGAAGTTATATTTACCTTTTTACCACTCAAGTCAATTGCATTAACTTTGACAGTAACATCTTGTATATCCTTGGCTACATTAGCTATATCTCTTAATGTTTCTACTACATCTTTAACAGTCATGTCTTCATTTACAGGTTTAGGAACTTCTTTTACAGCAGGTTTTTCTATAGGAGCATCTCCTTCTGCTGTAGCACCCATCTTCTTAGAATGCTTTGCAGCCTTCTTAGCAGCTCTTTCTGCTTTAATCTGCTCCTTACTTCTATCAACTTTGATAACAGTGTCTACTTTAACAGCTTTATCAACTTCATCTTTACCTTTTGGCGAATTTACTTTAGGTTCTGCTTTAATAGGCATTTGTTCTTCTTTTATTTCTTTTTTTTCAATTGGTGTTGGGGCTGGAGTATCTTTAATGCCAGTATTTTGCGCCGTAGCACCTTGTGCTTTAATTTCAGTGGGTACTGTGTCCTTGCTTTTGCCTTTTAGTTTAGCCTGCTTTTTTGCCTGTCTTGCAGCCACTACATCTTCTCTTGAAGACATGTTTATATTTTCTTCTACTATGTTATTAACTAAAGTATCTTGCACATCTCCTGGTTCAGGGTGAAGATTAACTATTAGATTTTTATTAGAATCTTCAGCTAGTACAGGATGCTTTGTCTCATTCACAATTTTATTACTTCTATTAGCTATATTAGGTTTCTGACTGTTTGACAAAATAGATTTAAGTTTCAGTCGTCTAATTCGTCTCTTTGTACTTGCAGTTACTTTTTGATAGCTTTCCTGTAAGAGACAATTTGTATTACTGGGTGTACTTTCAGTCCAACTAGAGGCCAACATAATGTTTACTACAGTATAGTTTCATTGACAAAATATTTAAAAATGCGCACAAAACAAGGGTGCAAAAATTAATAAAATATTACAAGATTTGTACACTAGGACTAAATATAAACAAACCATCAAAACAAACAGGTTATATTATTAAAATTATTGCAAAATTGGTGTAGGATTGTACAGCGATCCCTTTAACTTTTAAACTCAATTGCATTTGCATGGGCAGTATTTCATCAACTTTCAAATAGGTTTCGAACTTAACCTCAAAATTATAAAGCGACACATCACAGCAACAATAAGTAAATCACATATACCTGAGGCATTACCATGGCTGCTATTCCTTGGTAAGCTATAAAACATGTATCAATGTACAAACTGCTATAATGTTTCCTTAAAATACCAAAATAGCACAATCTTGTATGTAACCAAATAGAATACTTACGTTTTTTAAAAGCTTTCGACGAAACGTAGATGTTGAGAATGAGTATTGGTGACTTTTAAGTCTTTTAAATCTAGTAATTGTGTAAAACAATATCTAATTTATTATGTTTTTTCCTTTTCTTAACAATCTGATGCAATCTAGAAAACGAATTCGATCTTTGTGTTGAGTTGACAGATCATGACAGATGACACTTGGCGGACAGTACAGACTTTCCCCGCTTTCCGAATTAGAACATAATCGCTCACAGCGCTGACATCGACAATTGGCGTTCCGATTAAGATGTCACGATTATGACAGCTGAGGGCTGTCATCAATTCGGAACGCTCGTGAACGCACTCACAGTACTCGCTTAACGTCAAAACTTGCATAACATATTTCTTTGTGTTTATTCTTCAAATTTCTTCTTTAGGTGGCAAACGGTAGCCAGAAGCACAATTTCGAAAATGCCACGTTAGTTTAAAGATAGGATGCGAGTCAAAACACAACAGCACAACTGTCATTTTTGACAGCGCCCACGGTGATATTAGTAAAAGGCATGGTCGGCGTTATCGCAAGATGGCGCATGTCATGACGTCATCTATGACGATCGAAGACGAACTGTTAGCGCGCCCACGTTAATACGGTACAGGAGTTAGCGCGCTCAAATCGATTACAGCGTAACTCGGAATGCACCCTTTCTTTTTGACAAAACGTGACAGCCTGGGCGGTTTAAAAACTGCGTTGTTTCAGAAATTAATGTAACGAGCTTCGTAAAAACTATCTTATCATTCATCATTTTAGCCGAAAGACGTCCACCGCTGGACTTAGGCCTCCCCCAAGCGTCGCCACATCGACTGGTCCTGTGATATTTCATTAATGTAAATAAAATTATAAGAAGCTGTAAAAAAATGGATTATGCATGCCGTGTTAAAAATATTTGCCAATCAGCGTGTGCGTCAGGATGACTGGACCAAGAGAGATTTTGGAAGATTCATAATACAATACTAACTTTTTGTACCTATTTGGTACCAGACATCAAATAATTGGTACAGACGCCAGCACATCAACCTACCTACTACAATCTGTCAAATTTATTTAATAGAGTTTCAACTTTAACACTAAAGTATATGGTTCAAAGTTGATTGGGAAAATTTGAAAGTTTCGGGTAGGTTGACCTGCTGGCGTCTGTACCTCGCTAAAGAGCGAAAACTATTACGAAGAAAGTGGCCAGCCATTCTGACTTCAGAATGCCTGGACCATGACCTGGTTCATCATTTCGTTAAAATTTAGGAACGTGACGAACTCCCGCTTTACGAACAATAATGACGACAAAACCAATATTCTTTGATCTTTTAGAGGGAATCATTATTTCATTACATACGCAGATATAAAAAAATATAATTCGTAAATGAAAGAATGTTTTAAGAACTTCCCAGTATCACGTTATAACTGTGACCATATTGGACTTCATTTTTGACTACCTATAGTTCGTACGCCTTTCGTCACCGATTACCGCGTCACGGTTGCCCGATGGGTAAAAAGAAATGGCTGACCTGCCATAATAATGATATCATGAAAATAAAATAACTTGTTTTGGTAGTTTTACAATTGAAAGCAAATAAAACAGTAGTGACTAAAGTGGAATGTCCACCTTGGTGCTAATTTGATTATCATTAGTTAAAGAATTTTATACCCTACCCGAAACTGTCAAATTTTCCAATCAACTTTGAACCTTATGCTTTCGTGATAAAGTTGAAAATCTATTAAAAAAATTGACAGATTGTAGTAGGTTGATGTGCTGGCGTCTGTACAATAAGATTTGCTTATAAAATTAATGTTATAATGAAAAAAAACAGTATTCTTTAAAACCTCACAAAAAAACGCTGAGGCTTGTCTTAAAAAACCATGAACATCGGTTAGTTAAAGTTAGCGACAGGAGGTCTGACACGCTAAAATTGCCTGTTTTGCTTCTTATTTTTAGTTTTTAATTAATCAGATATATTACCAACAATTGACTCCGTTATACATTTTTTAAAGCATAAAAATTAAACAGTACATTTAAAAAAAAACTGCATTCAATAGAGAATAAGAAAATCTTGTAAATTGTTTGTGACAGTACCTACTTTGTCCTTAGGGTTAACATTTTCACGGAATGGCTCGCAGACTACCAGTGTAGGTACACTGTTATAGCCTTTGCTGACTCCACGCACGATGTGCCCAACTTAATTAAATATTACTAAACCTCTCTCTCCTTTCTATTAGCCCAGCCAAGGGTTTATGGAAGAAAATGCCTTGTTCGGTAAAACCGCCAACTTTTTTTGTGTTCAGCGTGGTGTAGGTGCATATGTAAGGATAGCTGTGGGGGATACATTTGCCCAGCAGTGGGGCAATACAGGTTGAAAAAAGTGCATATTACCAAATAAAACAAAATCAACACTATAATATTTATTTTATGTTCCCATTAAAAATTAGTTATGATCGTCACTCGACTGTTTCTATTAAATGCCGTTGAAATACATACATCACTTTCTGTTTCAGTTATATTATAATTTTATTTTTATTTCGTAGAATTAGAATAAAAATTAATACTATTGACTGTTTTCGGAATGAAATTAAATGTTGCAGTAAAAGTCTGAAAATGGTATAACTTATTATTGCTAGTGAATACTTCTGGAAGTTCATTCGGTGCTAAACGCTCAAGAAAAACTTACCTAATTGATGTTTTTCAGAATTTACAGAATATTAAATTGCTTACCTACTTTATGAATTCATAAATATAAATTTTCGGTGGATACATATATCTAGTTATTAATTAGGACAATCTGCAGCGTGTATCAGAAAGGTGTAGTCATATTTAAGGGTGTGGTACAGACCATCAAACAGAACAACTTTCGCCATGGGATAAACATCGTAATCGCGAAAAAAATATCAACTGTCACTCCCGTACAAAACTATAATACCTACTCGACCCAAATGATGGGATGCCTGATTATTTTTACACACCCTTAAATATCTTCCACACCTTTCTGATAAATGCTGCATATTTCAAGTTTTTAAACTTATTTATTTACATATATTTCCGCGCCATGATTCGGAGTAGTAGCAAACACATAAATGCTAGCTTTACATTTATCTATTTTACAATGTTTTACGTAAAACTTGTCTATTAACATATCGATATATATATTGACTTTCTCTTTCGGACACAAAGCTATAATACATCCGCCCCAACCGGCACCAGTTAGGCGAGAATGAACGTTCATTTCCCTTGATATATTGACCAGACGATCTAAATTGTCGTGAGAGCACTCGTAGAGTTCTTTCAGGCTCTCGTGACTACTAGACATCAGTTTCCCAAGAACGTTTATTATTTCATTACCATCACCATTTTCGTATACAATAGAGACGTTATTTCCGTTCACACCATTGACGCCGTTGCCATTTGATGCTGATTGCGAGCAATGTTTACGAAAATCTTCGACACGTAGCGCTTCTTCGTAAACGTGAAGAGCTCGCTGTTTCAATTTAAACTCCTTTAAATGCTTCGTGTTTGGCGTTAAATACAACTGCTCCAATTCTTCTTCATTAACATTCAAGATATCGCATATTTCTTCTTTTGTATATAAATCTTTAGGCAAATACTCATGAACAAGGTTTACCATCGCTCCTAAAGTGTTATCAAGTTTATTTTGTACTTGACTAAGAGTAATAATTTTGTTATCAGTAATAGCACCTGCGCACGTAGCTATAATTTTCGCTGCCAGCCTACATTCTATCACCCTTCTATTGTAATCATTCGTAGCTGCTTTGTTAGCTTCTGCCAAACTGTGGGCCACAACAAAAGCCGAATTTTCGGGTAGAGCCACGGGTGTAGCCTTCAAGGGTTGCCACGTTATATATTGGGCGCAGTTCTTCTGCGCCAAAAATCCTATCGCTTGATCCATGCCGCCTCCTTGAGTTCCGATATATCTCTCGCATTTTGCGCATAAAGATGCGATTTCAGTTTTGCTCAGTGGAACGTTTTGAGCATAAAGAAGGGCCAGACATGCTGCACTCACTAATGCTGAGGAACTTGATAGTCCAGACGCCGGAGGAATTATTCCATCTACGCAGAGCTGCAGTCCATTGGTAATTTCATCGCTTAAAAACTCCAAGGCGCCTTTAACTCCACACAGCACATAATTATACCAAAATGGCTTTCCATTTGAGTCTGATATAATATTTATATCTTGACACGATTTTATCTCTGTTTCATAATTGCTATATTTCTTATTTATATTTCTTAAATGAAGCTCTGGCTTATTTATTATCGTAGCAGCAATCAGTATATCCTGTTCCAGTGCCATGGGCAACACTGGATAGCCACAATAATCGATGTGTTCACCAATTAGGTTTACGCGGCCTGGCACTCTTACGAAAAACAATGGTTCACATCCGAATTCTTCACAAAAATGCTGTTTTAGCCGGCTTATTCTTTCATTGTTTGGAATCCCTGTTATGGGCACTTCGTCACTTGTACCGTTGGCACTCATATTCAATTAGTATTGTTTCATGTAGGTACTATGTAAGTAAACAAATACGACACACTGACACGAGTGCACCGCGCCACGGAAAACTTATGACTAAACCACAGAACGGAGACGGCCTGAACAATGTTCTTATCAACAACATACATATTATGTATGTACATATCAATTCGCTACACTTTAACTAAATGATATCGTGTTCATTTGTTATTTCACAATCACAAGTTCACAACAACCTTATGTACCTATTTAACACTTTAAAAGTCACGACAACACGTAAGTTAACCAATTAGTTCCTATTTGTTTTGAGAATTACTTGTAAATTGTGTGAAATTAACTTTCAAATGATAAAATAATATAAAAATAGTAAAAAAAAATAACCTCTAATATTAACAACTTCTTGTGAATGGATGGATGACGTAGCGAACATCTGCAATCGTTCAATTTATGCGGATTTTACCTTTGACAAACAACGCAAGCGCGTGTACTCATCCAAGTCATTTACAGTTATGAAAAAACTGGTTTCTTTGCATTCAACTCTTTTTTTTTTCAAGTTCAATGACTCAGACAAAGTTAAAATAAAACTTAAAAACATTCTCAATCCACCCAAATACATTTAGACACATGCCTATTATATAATTATGGATAACTTTTTTACAGCATTTAAAGTGCATTTAGGTAGGTATAAATATCTGATAATATCATTGAATATAATTCACAACTGGATGAGTACCAACATAAGTATTACTGTGTAGGAGTGCTTATTGTTGTTTATTTGTCTAATATTGTAGGTATGATTAGAGATAATTGTAGATAAAACACAGTTACCCATATCTTATCGTATCAATCAAAAGTTAATCAACTGATGACATAGTTTATCACAACATGCGATGTCCTAATAATTCAAGAATTAATTAAGAAAGAAAAATTAGTACTTAATTTTATTAATTTTTCAAAACCCTCAACGGAGATAAAATCCATGGATAAATATTTAAAAGTCTGTCAAGAGTTTTATTAGCTAACTCGTGTTGATTTCCTACTAAAGTATAACTAATCAACTAGCAGGTGCTCAATTTGGTTGATTTTTTATAATATTTGACACAATAATATTTATTGGTAGGTAGGTATTTTTTAATTGAAATCAGAGTTATTATATTTAACCCTTCATGGAATACAGGCGTGACGTTATGTTATCATAATATATGGGCTTTTTCCTTAAAAGCCAAGTTACATTAGAGATCTTCGATAGATAAATCACTATGATTATTTATTTTCCAAACTCACGGCGTCAAGTTATTTTTGTCAAATGTCACTAGCAGTCAAAGTCAGGGCTGCCAGACTATATAATTAGATCAAAAGCCAGTATAATTTGGTCTGCTAGCGTAGATTGGCGCGGCGCCGCAACGCTACGCATTGCAAAAATACTCATTCATCACATCAGCTTCGTACATTTTGTGGACCAACGCACACTATTACTTTATTCTTTCCTACAAGCACACTTTTTTGTATGAAAATGCATTACGCTGCGGCCCATTGCAGCTGCAATGTGCGCTTGGCTTTACTAGTACAATACTTGTAATTACGATCATCAATCATCATTCTCTTGCCACTATACCTATATCTAATAGCTTGTAGCGGTTTGTCAATCGACGATGCCAAAGGGCTGTTATCGCTGTGGACTGTATATTGCTTACTGTGCGTTTGCACTGGCGAAACATTCACAACAAAACATGTTAAAATTTTTAGTTTCTGTCAAAGTTCCATACAAAATTTGACGGGAACTAGAGATTTCAACATGTGTTGTTGTGATGTTTCGCCAGTGCAAACGCACAGTTAAATAGATGTGTATGTACAGATTTGTTAATATGAGATACCAGGGAAAAAAAATGTTCATCGTTCTGTTACAAAGAAGAAGTACTCTCTACTCTACAATTTAATATGTAGCCCCTGTACCCCTGTATTAAGTAATACACGATCAATCGGAAATTGCATCGTTTTGAACCAAATTGCTAATCCATTGCTTCATAAGTTCAAGAAAAAAATCTGCTCAACAACGTAAGTAACCCAATGAATGTTGTTGAACTGTCAAAATGAAACAAATTTGTCGTAATCGTTTACGAAAATGTGTTGCGTCAATTGGGCTGCGTTCCGAGTTACGCTGTAATAGATTTCAGAATCTAACACCCGTACCGAATTAGCATGAGCGCGATAACGATGTGCCGTAAATCGTCATAGATGATCTCATGACATAACTAATAATTACCGTGAGTTTTGTCAAAAATGACAGCAGTGCTGATTTGTTTTGAGTCGCATCTTAACTTTATACTAACGTAGCATTTTCGAAATTGTGCTTATGGCTACCGTTCGCCACCTAACCAAAGAAGAAGAAGTTTGTGGTATCATGGCCAGATCTTATAATTGACCATTTCATGAAATGGCCAGCTAAGATTGGCCATATCGTTTAAACGTCAGCGTTTAATGATATGTCAGTCAATGTTTTTCCATATCATTAACAGACAAAGCTCCGCAGCTTGACATTCGCGCGCGGTTTACGTCACTTTCAACATTTTTCAGAATTTTTCGGTGTTACCTGTCATTTTTTTATTATTTTTGGTTTAATTGAGGAGAATATCCGTAAGGCTATAGGTTAAAACAGCCCACAGACGATAATAGCCATTATTTAGCAGTACAAAAAATGAGATTTATCCGACCGTAACCAATTCGTTACGGTCGACTCCCGAGGTTTTAAATCACTATTTTTACTGCTAAATCCCAACCAAGCGTAAATGTCAAACTGCGGGGCTTGACCAGTTGTAGGGTATCCATGGTTTAAGGTGTAGTAAAAATAGCCAAGTAACTGCGACCAACTTGGAAGTAGAGCAACGAGGTTGGTCACAGTTCCAACCTTTTTTTTTTGATTACCGGGGGAAACCCTCTTGGATGTCGTCCACCCCGGGGAGGGCGGAGGGGTCTGTCGGACTCTTAGTGACTAAAACCACCCCGGTGTTCCGTCTCACACTTGCACCGGGGATCACGAAATCTAATGCGACTTCCATGATCCCCGGCTAGTGCCGGACCGCCTCTGCGGGCCACCTCGAGTTAGGGGGCAGTGAGGTGTTGCAGGTGGGCCACCTCCAAACCTAGGCGCCGTATGCGGGTCACGACCTATGACACCACAGCCGTCGCCAGCAACGCTGCCTCGCTGTACGAGCTCCCCCGGGTCGTGACCAGCGTTTCATCCGCATAACACGTCAAGTTCACGCCCGGCTGGAGCTCACCCCTCAGCACTCAGTCGTACCCAATGTTCCACAGGAGCGGTCCCACGACCGAACCCTGTGGAACACCGCACGACATGGTCACAGTTCTAACCTAACCTAACCCATTTGGTCGGGGTGCCACATAAGCGGCGTAATTTATTTTTTAGACTAATTTTAAATGCTATGTCGCGTTTTACGCCGTTGCAAAGACCGGCGAGCGCTACTTCCAAGTTGATCGCTTTCCATAATATCATATGATGTTACCAGTGATCGATGTTAATTTAATGAAATGATCAATTTTATGATCTGGCCACGACATAAACACAAAGAAATAAGTATGCAAGTTTTGACATGGAGCGAGCACTGTGTGTTTGCGTTCACGAGCGTTCCGAATTGTTGACAGCACTCAGTTGTCATAATTATGACATCTAAATCGGAACGCAAATTATTGATGTCAGCGCTGTGAGCGAAAGCGGCATTGGTCAACAAAGTCAATGTCAAATGTCAAAGTCAAACTTCAAAGTATTGTCAACACAACAGCCAAGACCACGAAGGTCTTGTTTTTGTTTAGCAATATTTTATATTCTAATTACTATGAAAATATATTAAAGCTGTACTGAAATGATGTCTACGGAAATGGCTAGTGTTTTAGATTTCAAAAAGATTTGTCGTGCATGCTTATCGGACATCGGACCCTTGAAAGATTTGTTCATGGTTTGCACACCTGACATGTTTAAATTTTGCACGTCTGTTGAGGTAAGTGGCTCGTTTTTATTTTTAGTGGAGAATTATACTCTATTCATAATATGAAGTTGTAGTGAACTTTTCAGTCACCACACAACTCCTCTCACGTCGACACAAGGTTTTATATTTAACTTTTGGTACTTACTCCATTAGGAAAAAGATAGGCTTCGGTCTAGTATCGTTTGGCGTTGGGGTTGGGGTTGTATGGGGGTAAAAGGGGTTAAAGCTGGTAGTGGTTGGGTCGTCGATTATAACGCTACCACTCTCATTAAAATGTAATGCGTATTTTTCGAGAAATTAATAAAAATAGTTTTTAACCTCAAGTCAGATAAAAAGCGAAAATAAAACGTAAAATGGGCAATTGACAACCAAATCTGCTACAATATAGTGTCCGTGGTGTAAAATGTGCCAATCAATGAAACGGGAGAGTAAAATGAAAAAAATAATAATACAATTGCTTTTCATCATCATTCATACTGTTTCACACCGAGTTGCATGAATGTGCATGGTGGTGTTTTTGTTGTGGCTTTTTATAACAACCTAGAAAGCTGCGGAGGTTACTACAATGTTACTCATACTGTTATTAGGAGAACTTAGGATGCAAGAGCCAGTGAAGCGAGCTCTGGACTTGGGGCATCCCGACTCGGACAGGTTAATAGGCAACCTGCAATTACTGTTTGAGGTTAGGTTACAATTATTTATTTTTCTCAAGAATGTTGAATTACCTTTTCTTGGTAGTGGTGCCAGGAGAGAGGGTACCACCCCCCTCCTCTTCCTACCTCCCACCCTCATCCGCCTGCCAAACTATGGTAAATTTTTACTTCCGAAGTTTTAACCAAGTCTAGGACAAAACAACAAACAGTTTACCTACTTGCGCCCTTTTCATTTATGTAGTGTATTTTGTTCCAGGTTGAAGAAGGGGACATTTTACCTCAGCAAATATGCCAGGCATGTCTGGATATGCTAAACAAGTCATATTATTTCAAACAAGCAGCTGTGCGGTCCAATCTTATTTTAAAACAGCAGGTTTTGGATGAGGTAAGCGGATTTAAAAGTACTTATTTATCAATTAAAAGGTATTTCAGATATTGTTTAGTTATTTTCTTTCAGTGTCTTTGTTTACTACCCAGTTACCATCAACTAATTGCAGATGCATGTTAATCGGTTGAAGGACACTGAACAACACACAATAGAAGTTTGATTGTTATTCAAATCCATTATATTTTGCTATTTGTTTTACTTGGGAAGAGACTGGACCCCATGGCACAGGGAATCCTAGTGTGGGGTCCGAATTTGTAAAAATCTAGCACCTAAACTTGGACTTTTAATCGTATTCACTAAGTTGACAGTCCGAAGCAAAATAAATTGGTCATTACTCATTTTTATGTAAGTTGTTCAATTCAATGAAAACCATGCATATATGTACACTGTCGGGTAATGTTGCACGATAATGTAATTAACTGCTGTTATACAGTTACTTTGTTACTTTGTTGGGAATGTTTCTTTGTCATTAACACTATCCCATGTACAAACTCCACAAAACCCACAATTATCTATTTGCTACACACCTATCTATTTTTATTTAAATATAAAACACTTACACACTATAAAACTGATTTACATCCGCAAGACGTCCTCGTAACATAAGGTCCAGTTGAAAACCAGCGTCAGACACTAGTTGCCTGGCATTTATGCTGAACTGGGCCTATTTGGCGCAGCCGTGAGGCACACAATACTGTTTTAAGCTTTCTCTGTTTTATTTGTTTTTTGTGTGAATATTGTGTGCCTTGATCTGAGTCAAATAAATTTATTTTCTTTCTTTCTTTCTTTTTCTTTACAAAGTTACAAGTCAAAAAAGGCTGTTTAGTGTCCGGCAAAGTGTTTATTTGAAGGAAGAACGGTGAATTCATTGTAAAGTTCAAATGGCATTATAGACTTAGGATCATTTCAGTATTGCTGTCTAGATGCTTAATATAAAATTAATCATGGGTTTTATTACAGCAAGAACCAGTGAAAGCAGAAAATCATTCCAATGATCATGAAATACTTGAAATAAATGTAGCAGAAATAACAGCTGATGATATGCTTTGTCAGAATCTTACCCCAGACAATGATACGCTAGTAGACCGCTCTATGGATCCCGCTGAAATTATTAGGTATGTGTGAAATAAGTATCTTTAAGTAATACTATGTTTTCATCAATACCTTGAAAAATAGATGCATTATAAAAGCTAACAGCCTTAAAAAATAATATGTAAAAGTAGGTATATAAAAAAGGGGAAGAAAAAATCATCAAAAAATTCGACACTATCGCTGTCAACATGAAAAGTGCACAAAAGGCATTGCTACGTTGTATGGCAATGCTGATTCAAAGAACAAAAAAAAAAAAGTTGTCAAACACTAAGGATATGGGGTCCAAGTGCTCACTTAGTTTGTCGATACATTGCCAAGCAGTTGGTCGTCGACTCTTCACGTGACCAGAGGACTGGCCTGTTTTTTGGCCAAAGAATCATCATTGCCATACAATGCGAAAAAATACACATTTATAATGTTTAAAATATGTATTTAATAGTGTACTGTATTTTCCCACTGCAGGGCAAAGTAATAATAATACACTTTATAAAACATGTTTCAGGAGAATAAGAAAACGAAGGGAAATGGTTAAACATCTTAAAAAAAGAACTAGAATGAAGTGTCCCAAATGTGAGAAATCATTTCAGAAGTATGATAACTTTGAAGCACACATGAGGGTTCATTTTGGTAAAAAGGTATTTTCTTATACTGCATTCACTAGCCTCTTAAATTTATTACAGTTTGCAACTATCGCAATATATTCCACGTATTCCATGCCTAGTTCTGCTGTTCTATGTACAATCATTGTAAAAGCCAATTATTTTTTAAAAGAGTAACTGTGGAGTTTCTTCCGGAGAAGGACAATTGGAACCATGCACCTAGCTTCTGACGTTTCATAGGTTTATGTGAAAATAATATTTTTAATAACTACCAAAACTTCAATTCAGAATCTCAGAGAATTAACATGTTATAGAACAACAATCTCAATATCATACAAAACAAAGTTCAAATTCCTTTGCAAACAAAATTTTATTTAATACCTTTTTATTACAGATGGTCACACAAAAATCAACTTAGACTTTATAATGTTACAGTTGATAATTGAGTAAGTGGCAATGAAAGTAAATTATCTTAGGTTCTGAATCCAAGTATACTTATTTTATTCCCAGCCTATGGATGCAATAGAATATTAACTTGATGAGTATCTGCTTGTCTTCCAGCCAGACATAAAATGTCAGCATTGTGACAAGGCGTTCCCTACAGTCCGTAATCTTCATAGCCACATTCGAACACACACAGGGGTCCGTAAATATCAGTGTTTGACTTGCGGAAAGAACTTTGCTTACTTGAATGTTCTGAAGAACCATGAGATGATACATGCGGGGATCAAAAAGCATGTGTGCCACATATGTGATGCTAGATTTGTGCAGAGTTATAATTTAAAGGTAAGAGCAGAAAACTTGGATGTTTTTATTATGCTTTATCAACAAATGATTTTGCTTATTCATATTATAATCAAAGTCATATTGATTCGTTTGTAAAAGCGTAAGTATTCAGTTCTTAGCCCATTCTTCTCCACACGAAACTGCCTTTGGGAACCAAATTTTTACATTAAAAAAAGGCCTTTAAATAGCTTATTTGAAAGAAATTACTTGACTTTTGCCAAAATTACCACTCCATTTGTATCTAAATTATGCCACAATCCATGTACTAAATTTAGTACAGACGCCAGCACATCAACCTACTACAATCTGTCAAATTTCTTTAATAGGTTTCAACTTTATTACAAGGTAATAAAACTTTTCAACTTTAAGGTTCAAAGCTGATTGGGAAAATTTGACAATTTCGGGTAGGTTGACCTGCTGGTCTGTACATGGATTGTACAAAAATTTAGTACATGGATTGTTTATCTAAAAAAATAATTATTTATTATTGCAGACACATCTAGAAACGCATAGTAACCAAAAGAACTACATTTGTGGACAATGTGGCAAAAAGTTTGCACAGCAAGGCAATCTCAAGACGCACTTGATTAGGCATACAGGCATCAAGAACATAGCCTGCCAGGTCTGTGATATGAGGTTCTATATCAAGGTTTGTAGCAATGTTATTTATTAATATTTTATTTATAGAAATAGCGAAACGTTTTGCGAATTCCTAGGTTCGAACATAGATATGGCTGAAATTCAGCAAGCTGTTGCTGCTTATAACTGAGGCAAGAACGATACATCTGTAGTTTTGAGCCTTGATTTTGAGTTTTGATTATATATATATGTCTATATAGATATTGTAATGCTGCTAAAGAACTAAAAAAAACAAGCCATCTTTGTTATGCTGGTGTACGCGACAGCTACGTCTTACACACGCGCAACATCATAGTGCTTCTCTAGTGTGCTTGCATTTAGCGGCCAACAGTTGGACGCTATTGTTTTCGATGAGTTAACAGCTTTGACTATCTATCTAGAAATATTTATGTCTTTGCCATCAGGATGTAAAGTAAAATTAAAATTATCTTGTTTATTTAAGGGGGATCTTTTCAAACACATGCGATCTCATTCTTCAGAGAAACCATATCCGTGCCCATATTGTGATAAGAAGTTCAAAACCCAGAGTTTTAAAGTACAGCACATGAGAACTCACACAGGTTTGTTTGTTTTTCTACTTTTTACCATCATCATCAACTAATAATTAATACTATAAATAATATATTCATTGAAAATATTTTAGGACTGCCTGGCTATTTTCAGAGTCTAACAGAACTCCTATTCATGAGCTGATATTAGTTAAGTCACGAGTCGGGCATTTCTGTACCAAATATTTTGTGGCGGAATCTACAAAGCCACATGCAAACTACGCGTAAAAGATCGCGCAAGCAGAGTTTACCGCGCGATCAGCAATAGCATACACCTTTCCCACATCAATCGTTGGGCCGTTGCCCACCAGACGCGACACTCGTCTGGTCGGAGGATCCTCCCTTTTCTATAGAGGATGAGAGACTTTACACCTTGTTACTCATACTTCTAAAACTAGATTTAAATAAAGATCTTTTCTTTATTTAAATCTAACATTGTGTTCTAAACAATAATAATTGATACTTCATTTTTTCAGGTGAACGTCCATACGGCTGCGATCTCTGTCCTAAACGCTTCATGTCACGGAAAGACTTGCGGAACCACAGAATGATACACACGGGCGAAAAGCCCCACAAATGTGTACTATGCGACCAAGCTTTCATACAGAAATGTGCTCTCAACAGGCACATGAAAGGACACATGCAGAAAGACGCAGAAAATGCAAATAAACCACAAAATATACTGCTAAGGGCTAGGTTACAAGGAAGTGTGGCAGAGTATTCACAGTGGAATACCGATGTCTGATGAAGGTCATAATCAGAATTTAAGGTGTGAATTAAATGGCGACGCTACAAGTAGGTACCTGGGAAATTCAATTCAGTGTTATTAGGACTCGTCTTGGCTGTGTTGATTGCAAAGAACATGGTTTTAAGTATTTTTATATAATTTTCAAAGTGTGAAAACTTGTGGAAAGAATTAGAAGTCTTCAAGTATATGTTCCTGCAAAGCATTCTAACTACAGTTTTATAAGGCTAAGAAACTTTTGGATAATTTATTATTGTTGCCTGTAATTTGGTGGAGGACTCGCAGAGAGATTTGTTCTGGTATGAAAGCTAAAAACTCTGGATAGCAACCTGACATAACTGAGGATCACTATCAGTTAAGAAGTAGGCAGCTACACAGCAGATGATACGAATTTTTGATAAAATATGAAGAAAAACAATGTTACCTTTGTGAAACTGAAGTCATTGTGTATTTGTAAAATCACAAGATGGGTACAAGTACCTCATTTTGAATCAATGTATTATTATGATAAGCACTTGGTTTTAATTAAAGACAAATAAATGTGCACATGAATAATCTGGTTTTGTTTTTTTCCGAACTCCTAATTTGCTGAAACTGTAAAGCATATAAAGAAAACGAAAAATAAAGTAAAAATAGTTTATTTCAACATTGAAATTACAATGTGGTGGTATTGTTGGTCCCAAACTAGGCACGACCTCTATCTTGGGAACCATTGAATAAAACATTTAGGTAATTTTTAAATAAAACAAAAGTTAAAATTGCCTACAGTTAAACTAGTTAGCCTCATCGAAACTATAAAACTAAAATAAATAAATAAATACTATTTATTTTCACTTCTCAACACGAAGTACATTGATACACGTCCAGGGTCTGTATAAATTTTTGGCTATAATAATCTGCATTATCTTTACAATCCTTGGCATTCCTTGGCCACAAGTTGTGGCCTGCACTGCTTGTGACAACCACTGCAGATCTAAAGACATGGCTACTTTGGAGTTTCAAGTTGTTACAGTCAACTTGAACTGAATCAATAGGCCGTTTCCCAAATTCCAAGGCATCTGCTTACAAGTTCCTCCATTATATGTTCACCATGATCACTTCAACATTTTTTAATTTGAATATTGAAAGGTGTGCGTACGCGCAGCGGAATGTTGTTGAATTTAAAGATTTTAATTATGCAGATATTTAGTGTATGACGTCGTATAATTGTGTATGGTAAAAAAAATTTGTGCACGCAACCATTGTGGAGAAATTCACCAAAAACTGATTCCGCTGGGCGAACGTTGTCCTGGCGGAACTTTTTTTAATCCATAGACTTTAGAAGAAAAGAGATGTGTCCAAAAATTAGTGTGTATTTGTGTGTAATTGTGTATGTATGAATAAAACTAGTGCATGCATAAACTTCGGAGAAATTCAAGTTTCCGCTACGCGAACGTTTGGCCATTAGCTAGTTTTCATATAAAGCGCTTACATAGAGAGCTGTAGATTTTTACATACGTTGTTTTGAATTTGTTTATATTTGTTTAAAAAACAGATTTAGAAAAAATCGTAGGGCTTAAAAGATAAAAATATAAACGTAAAATACGCTTATTAGGTCTTAGTTCTTAAAGTATGCACTTTGGGGTCTAGATTTTCACGTTTATACAAACCTTGTAAGTGTCTGCAACATGTTGCCAAGTATCAATGATGTTCCGTTAGTAATTAAAGAGTTATAGGACAAATTTACCATGAATAGATCACTGTTTACAAAGCAGTCAAATATCACGACGTTCTAAATGAATTGCATGGTAAAATGTATGCCAATAATTAGTGTATTCATTCAACTATTCACATGCAAAATTTCATGTCATTAAATTCAGTAATTAAAGAAAAACAATTATAATACTGACGAAACATCGAAAACCTACATAACCCGACCAAGTTCGGATGGCTACAAAAAAGCGGCCGTGCCATATATCTAAGAAACGTTCTTAACCTTCCAATATAGTATTTATTAATATGGTACAGTTGCGTACACAAGCGTTAGGAAAAAATAAAACAATTGCATTGCAAAAAGCAATTGCGGGAACGCTCGTGCATGCCTAGTCTATTGGTTAAATAGTGTAATAAGCTACAATATGACAAATATTTACCTAAACAGTAGTACATACTTACATGTGGTAAATATTTAATTTCCCTAAGGGGTCTATAGTTAGAATCCTGATCCGTGAAATCTTCAATAGAAATTAGCTGTATGAATTTTATTTGTCTTAAATAATATATTTAGATTATATCTCAAGTCTCAAGCGCATACTTAAATAAAGTACCTACGTAAATAGTACCTACTTTCTGTCATAGTCAAATACATTTAAAAAAGTAGGTGTACAAAAATAAATGACCTATAAATTATATCGAAACAACAATTGTGTTATCACCTATACCAATTCAATACCGGTATTATACTGTAAATTTTGGGATGTTACCTAAATATATTGCACGGCCGCTTTTTTGTAGCCATCCGAACTTGGTCGGGTTATGTAGGTTTTCGATGCTTCGTCAGTATTATAATTGTTTTTCTTTAATTACTGAATTTAATGACATGAAATTTTGCATAAGAATAGTTGAATGAATACACTAATTATTGACATACATATTACCATGCAATTCCTTCAGAACGTTGTGATATTTGACTGCTTTGTAAACAGTGATCTGTTCATGGTAAATTTGTCCTATAACTCTTTAGTTACTAACGGAACATCATTGATACTTGGCAACATGTTGCAGACACTTACAAGGTTTGTATAAACGTGAAAATCTAGACCCCAAAGTGCATACTTTAAGAACTAAGACCTAATAAGCGTATTTTACGTTTATATTTTTATCTTTTAAGCCCTACGATTTTTTCTAAATCTGTTTTTTAAACAAATATAAACAAATTCAAAACAACGTATGTAAAAATCTACAGCTCTCTATGTAAGCGCTTTATATGAAAACTAGCTAATGGCCAAACGTTCGCGTAACGGAAACTTGAATTTCTCCGAAGTTTATGCATGCACTAGTTTTATTCATACATACACAATTACACACAAATACACACTAATTTTTGGACACATCTCTTTTCTTCTAAAGTCTATGGATTAAAAAAAGTTCCGCCAGGACAACGTTCGCCCAGCGGAATCAGTTTTTGGTGAATTTCTCCACAATGGTTGCGTGCACAAATTTTTTTTTACCATACACAATTATACGACGTCATACACTAAATATCTGCATAATTAAAATCTTTAAATTCAACAACATTCCGCTGCGCGTACGCACACTATTGAAAGTGCAAACATTCAACTGAGTGTCGGTGCAGCCCTATTATGCACTTTCATATGCCTCTTGAGTGTCCCTCTTTGCGTAAACCTCTGTTCACACAGCACGCACTTATGTGGCTTATCACCAGTATGTATCCTTACATGATCAGTCAGTCTTTTCCTCGAAACAAATGCCTTTAGACAGTAATTGCAAACATATGGCCTCTCTCCAGAATGAAGTCGCTTATGTTCTGTTAACGTTGCATGTGTGGCATAAGAATTGTTACAAATCTCACATTTGTGTAACTTATTCCCTTCATGTATGAGCAGGTGTTTGGCCAAGTTGTATTTATCAGTGAAAGTGCACGAACATACTTGGCATATAAACTTGCGGCCAGAATGTCGTCTTGTTACATGTGATTGTAGTATTGTTTTGGTGAAAAACTTCTTTCCACATTGATTGCATGTAAAACTTCTTTCTCTGTTCTCTTTGTGTGTTTCTAAGTGAGCCTGAAAAATAAAAATATATATAGTATATTATATAGTAATTACTTTGAATGTTGGGATTGTTGCGGAAACCTGCCTGTCTACAGGGTCAAATTAAATTATCTAGCAAAGCTCCGCAGAGGTGATGGTATCGACATCTAAACATGATAAAACGAAAAATAAATAATTATGTTTTTTTTTTGTGAAAACCACTTGAAAATCCTGAAATATCTGTTAAAAAAAAAGAATGTGTACAATTCACAAACTGTTCTTCACAGAGGGTTTCGATATCTCAACAAGATAGAACAAACAAAAAAAAACCGGCAAAGTGCGTGCCGGACCAAGCACAATGTAGGGTTCCGTAGTTGGGATGAATTTATCGAAGGAACAAAATTAACTTTGTAATTGAAAAACATGTCGATTAATACTCGTTAACTTGTAAAACCTACAAAAAAAAACATCAAATCAATCAATCTTTATTTTATCGTGTTTAGATATCCATACCCATCACGTCTGCGAAGTTTCGCTAGTTAGTTTACCCTGTTTGACCCTGTATATTAGCTACTTCTAGTAAAAAGCATTTAATTGTTTTTTTCATTTAAGATCAGCACAAATATTAACAAAATTTAAAATAACTGGAAAATTCTACAGTCAAAGTCAAAGTCAAATCATTTATTTCAAGTAGGCCCGTATAAGGCACTTTTGAACGTCAAAAATTTACAAAAAAAATTAATTGATTCTAGTTGCCCCTTCCAAAAGGTAGTTTTCGTATGGAGAAGAATGGGCAAGAAACTCCACCGTTACTCTTTTAAAATGTTTTACAATATTTTGTATAAGTACATTAGTTATATAATTATATGTGAGGACGATGCACCTATAATAAAATTATTATACCACAATAGGTAAAAAGAATTAAGAATTAAAAATGAAGCAACAACAGATAAACTAATTATGTGATAGATACATGGTGCTCACATATTTACAAACATTGTAAAAGTAGACGATTCTCCTAAGATTCCACAATTAATAAGTCAGTGTGCGAGGAATTGAATTGGTCATAGAAAGTAAAATCAATGTCATATAATAAAAAATAATAATAAAATATACACTTAAATTTGCAACCAGTTTGATTTTGTCTTGATTCTAAATTATCCTATGGAGCAGGACCAGCATGTTTCCAAGCATTCTTATCTTGGATATAATCCTCTAATTTGTAATATGCTTGTCTACAAAGTGTACTTTTAATATGAGCTTTAAATTTTCTTTCATTTAATTGCAAAATATCACAAGGTATTTTGTTGTAACATTTAACACAGTACCCCATAAAAGATGTATGTACTTTAGATAATCTGAAAAATGGTTGATCTATTTTATCTTTATTTCTAGTATTAAAATTATGTCTATCACTTATTTTATTAAAAAGATGTCGATTTTTTCTAACATACATAATATTTTCATAAATGAACTGGCAAGGTACCGTCATAATATTAATCCTTTTAAATAGTTCCCTGAGAGATTCGCGGTGACGTAGATTATAAATGGCTCTGACAGCTCTCTTTTGCAAAATAAAGATGGATTCAATGTCAGCAGCCCGACCCCACAGTAAAATGCCATACGACATAATACTGTGGAAGTAACTAAAATAGACCAATCGCGCGGTTTCTACGTCTGTTAACTGTCTTATCTTTCTAACAGCATAAGCGGCTGAGCTTAACCGCCCCGCAAGAGATGTTATGTGAGGTCCCCATTGTAATTTCTCGTCTAATGTGATTCCCAGTAAAACAGTTTGATTAATAAATTCCAGTTTTTCTCCGTTCAATATGATGTCACATTCGCTACTTCTAACATTAGGTAATTTAAATTTAATGCATTTGGTTTTTTTTTTATTTAGTACCAAATTATTTACCGTAAACTAATTTTGGACCTGAAGAATAGAGCTATTCACGTTGATTTTAAAGATCAATGATAATTATGTCATCTGCAAATACCACCATCTTCGGTTGATTTTGAAGTATTTGATGTAAATCATTAATGTAAACTAAAAAGAGGAAAGGACCCAATATTGAACCTTGAGGTACGCCCATTGCCATTTCAGACCCCAATGAGTTTACGCCATCTACATGAACTTTAACCATTCTATCTTTCAGGTATGATCTTAGTAAATCAAGAGCTGTATTCCTAATCCCATAGTGCTCCAGTTTCAGCAGAAGTGTCTCATGGTCTACGCAATCGAACGCCTTCGAGAGGTCGCAAAAGATACCAATGGCATCTTGTGCTTCTTCCCAGGCATTAAAAATGTTCTTTATTAGGGTGACACCGGCGTCAGTGGTACAACGCCCTTTGGTGAAACCGTACTGTTCATGAAAGATGGAATTTTTATTAAAGTGACGTAACATTTGATTGAGCATCAACCTTTCAAACACCTTACTGAGAACTGGTAGAATTGATACAGGCCTATAATTGTTGGGTTCTTTACTATCACCGGATTTGTGTTACTATCACAATGGAACTACTTTACTGTGTTTCATGAGATCCGGAAAGACTCCTTGGTCTACACTGGTGTTAAATATGAAAGCTAAATAGGGCGCAATGGTTTCGATAATAGATCTACAGACTTTTACAGACATTCCCCAGAGATCTTCTGTTGATTTAATTTTAAGATCTTTAAAAGCTTTTATAACAGCCTGGGGGTTTGTATGCTGAAACCTGAACTCCAAAGAGCATGCCTTCACATTCTGTCTAAGTAAGGCAGCAGAAAGCGCTGGTGAGGAATTTAAAGCTTCAGTAGTTTTAAGGGGAATATTAGCAAAAAAGTTTTCAAATTCCTGAGCTATTTCTACATCTGAGTTGATAGTGCCAAGTGCAGTCTCTAAATTAAATTCAGTATTTCGCTGTTTTTTCCTACCTGTTTCATTATTTATTATTTGCCAGGTAATTTTTATTTTATCATCAGCTGATTTTATTTTATTGCTAATATAAAGAGCTTTGGCTATTTTGCACACACTTTTAAAAGTTTTTGAATATTTTGCAACATACTTATGAAAGCTTGTATTATTCGTATGTTGCTTTAGGCCATAAAGTTCAAATAGTTTTTCCCTGCTTTCAATCAACTTAGCCTTTTCCCAACTATATCTTGGAGTCGGCTTCCAGTCTAACCGGATACAGCTGAATACCAGTATTTTACATGGAGCGACTGCCTATCTGACCTCTTGTCAGAATTTCGGGGCTTCTGACGACCCGTAACGACTGTCAAAGATCCACGAATGGCAGCCGGGATCAATGGCTTAACGTGCTTTCCGAGGCACGGAGGAATCTCGGTATGTAAAGATGGTCACCCTTCCAAAGACCAACCCCGGCAAGCGTAACTTAACCTGACGGAGCGACCCGTGCGGCTGTTATTACTTAGCCACAAGCTCCTCATTCTACCAGATCATCATAAATTGAAAGTTTCACCTCACTAAACTCGTTTTAATGATCACAATAGATTTTTTTTATTTTTTATTACTTTTTAGTTGTTATGTAAAGATGACAGACCAACCCCAGCAAGCATAGCTTAACCTAATGGATTGACCCGTGCGACTGTTATTACTTAGACACAAGTTCCTCTTTCGGAAAATTCTACAGTATCTACTATTATTGGCCTGCAAGCAATACGGCGCAAAACAATGATCGTTCAGAGCTATGGTAAATAACAATTACCCTCAAAACAACAGAAGAAGTGAGTCCTCTCCCGCATACGTCACACATGATTAGCCTCCTGTTCCCGTGCACTTTCTCATGCATTTTCAGAGTCTGTCGGCTCTTGAAGATCTTCCCACAAGTAGGGCACTTCAGACTTTCTAGGCTTACTTGGGTATGTTCACTCTCTTTGTGACGTTTCAGACCACTCCATGTCACAAAGGTTTTGTTGCATGGTGAACAGTGGATTATTGCCTGGAAGGGGAAAATTACAATATTTTATAGCAAATATAACTGGAGAAATGTCGGTGTACTATGCAGGTAAAGCTCTGCCTAACGCTTTGAGGAAAACAAATGTGAGGCTTATGTGAGAAATCCCAGTAATGTTCTAAATGTTATGCTTACTGCCAACATTTTTGGAAGGAAGACTTCCAGTGAACCATAGAATAAAATTCAAGCTCAGAAGTGCAAATTAAACCTTTCTTTCTGTAGATATAATAGTTACTTACTATTTTGCCTTCATGCTCCAGCTTATGTGCTTCAAATCTTTCCTTGAAGTTGAACTTCTTTTGACAAATATCACAAGTGTAAATGAATTTCTTCTTTACTTTAGGCTTTATTCCTTTACATTGTTTTAATTTTACTAACTTCTTAACTTTTCTGGAAAATTGAAATACTTAAATGTTGTTTAGTATACTTTGCTGTACTCAATTTAAGTGTTAAAAAATATAAGAGTATGCTTATAAAGATATGAACATGTTTTACAGTTTAACCAACCTTTTAAAATGTTGTTCTTCAAGTAATTCTGTACCTGCATGATGATCAACTTCATCAATGTATTCTGAAAATAAATTATTGACAGAATATTACTACTGCACTTATGGCAACCTGCTGTAACTTATAATACATCAGCCATGCTTATTTTTTACATAAAATTCCACTATACCATGATCAATTTCTTCGTTTTTAACTTTCACAGTATTATCAAGTATCTCAGACTTTATTCTGTCTTCCTGACTTTCATTTGGTTCACAGTTTGCAACACAATCAGTTTTGACCTCTATTTCAATTTTAAATTCATTTTCAAGATCTAGTAGAGTAGCTTGAGACTTTAAACATGTTCGCTTGAACTCGGAGTATTTCTTGAGAAGCTCATAACATGAGTTACAGATGCCTTTTGGCAATTGTTCATCTTTGGATACCTGTAATCCGATTTTTTTGAAACGAATATTTTTGGAAAATATACGGTGTCGCAGGGGAAATTAAGACCATATTATTTTTATGCATTTCTTACCTGTACAGAGGTACAAAAACAATAAATATCGGGAGAAACATTCTCAAATATAAAATAAGAAAAAGATTCTTGTGTTGTGAGACATGCACGGCATACACGGTTATTCATATGGGTACTATAGGCCATTATTAGATGCTAGTGTTACTGACAAAATATTACAATCTACATAATTAATTTTGTTGAAACACATTCAAATAATGTAACTTTACAGGAATAAACACAAGAAGTACAAGAACACGACAATAACAAATAACTGACATGAGCATTGCGGCACGTCAATGTCATGCATCAGCGTCTGTCATGCAGCTCACGGCCACAGAGTACTCACGGCTGTTTAAAAAACTCTTTCAGCCGTGTGAATTTTCGTTTGATAAACATGGACAAAATATTCTATTCTATTTTTCTCTATTGCAGTGGTGCCGATGTCGACCGACAAGGACAAAATATTTTATATTTATTAGGTATATAAGTGGGTATACACTATACCATATCTAAGACAATTAAGACAAAAGATATGAGTCATATTTCTACCTAAGCTAAGAGGGGTCACTATCATTTGATAGTGATCTAGGATCATAAATACATAGGATTTTTGTCATATTTTATGTGGTTGCAATCGTATATTATAACAAAAGACTGAAGCGTTTCGGCACACAATATATTATAAGGTCCCATTAAAATAGATGGACAAACTTTTAGAAATCATTCAGACTACCAAAATAAGGACAATGGTAAAAAATATATAAGAAAAACGCATTAGATACTTACAAGAAAAATAAATCAGCTTACGAAAATACATACATTAAAAATGTTAGTTACTCAATGCCATTTATTATTTTAGGTCAAAATAAAATCACTTTAATCGGTGTTTTTTTTGCTTAGACATCTTTGGTTAGACGTACTGAACGCTGTGTTAAAATTTGTCCATCTATTTTTATGGGACCTTGTATATAACCACAGAGCATTGATATAACAAATATAACTCTATATAACTCCAACGAAGCAAAAACAATGTAGGTACTCCCGGCCGTCCCCGCCCAGCAGCAGTTTGCTGTTTTTTTTTTTAGTATAGCAGTGTTGCCAACAATAATTTTAGAATTGCACTAAGCATATTGTGAACTTGCCAAAATTTCGTTGCACAGACGCCAGCAGGTCAACCTATCCGAAACTGTCAAATTTTCCCAATCAACTTTGAACCTTACGCTTTTATTGATAAAGTTGAAAATCTAATAAAGAAGACAGATTGTAGTAGGTTGAAGTGCTGGCGTCTGTACATATGATTCATATCGTCTATGATCATATTGATCATAATAAAGGGATCCGGGGCTGCATACACCCAATCCATCTTTCGTTTCTTTGGTTTTATGCCATAGCCCGATGGCTATGGCATTCACATTCATATTTAAAATTTTAGATGTATGAGGAACAGGGTGTAAAGTTTACTCATCCTCTTTAGAAAAGGGAGGATCCTCCGACAAGACGGGTGTCGTGTCTGGCGGGCAACTGCCCAACGATTGATGGCGGATAGTTTTATATATGGTTCACGCGGTAAATTCTAATTGCGCGATGCAGGATTCGTGTGACGTCAGGTCTTTTATGCGTAGTTCGCATGTGGCGATGTAGTTAACTCTTGTATTGCATCTGGTGTATTTCCTGATCTGATGAAACTAAGCAAAGTGATTCCACTGTTCAAGTCTGGCAGCACAACTGATCCTACGAATTTTCGGCCTATTTCGATATTACCTACATTGAGCAAAATCTTTGAAAAATTAATTTTGAAACAAATGTTAAGACATTTCAATTCTCATCATTTACTACATCTGAAACAGTTTGGTTTTACAAAGGGTCGTTCAACCACAGACGCGGGCGTGGAATTACTGAAGAGCATATTCGAGGCCTGGGAGGAGTCGCAAGATGCTCTTGGCATTTTCTGCGACTTGTCCAAGGCCTTCGATTGCGTACATCATGATACTCTCATCAGGAAACTTTACCACTATGGTTTGAGGGACAGGGCTCTCGACCTTCTGACTTCTTATCTGAACAACAGAATTCAGAGGGTCGATGTTAATGGCAAGAGATCTGCAGGATCTGCGGTCACCATGGGCGTTCCGCAGGGTTCAATTCTAGGTCCTTTCTTGTTTTTAATTTATATAAATGACTTACCTTATCACATAAGGGATAATCATAAGATCGTATTATTCGCAGATGATACTTCCCTTATTTTTAAAATCAAACGTCAGTTAGTCAACTTTGAACTAGTGAACGATGCGCTCTCTAAAGTTGTGCATTGGTTTAATGTAAATAATCTTCTCCTGAATGAAAAAAAGACTAAACTCATTAAATTTGCAACGCCAAATGTCAGGCAGCTAAATACCAATGTTCAAGTTAATGGAATAGAGCTGGACCCTGTTGAGTCGACAGTTTTTCTTGGAATCACTATTGACAGTAAATTACAGTGGGGCCCACACATAGAAAAATTGTCAGGAAGGCTAAGTTCGGCCGCGTATGCTGTTAAAAAATTAGGCAGATAACTGACGTAGATACAGCCCGAATTGTTTATTTTAGTTATTTTCATAGTCTTATGTCATATGGAATTCTTCTCTGGGGAACTTGTTCGGAAATTAATACTATCTTTGTTCTACAGAAAAGGGCTGTTCGAGCCATTTACAACCTAGGTCCGAGAGATTCCCTACGAGAGAAATTCAAAGAAATAAATATTCTGACTGTAGCGTCACAATATATTTTTGAAAACCTATTGTATGTACACAAAAATATATCTAATTTTAAAAAGATTTCCGATATTCATAGTTTAAATACGAGGAATAAACACAACCTCGCTGTACACCGCACTCGTCTCCACAGAGTAGGCAACTCGTTCATGGGTCAATGTATACGCTTTTACAACAAACTTCCCATCGACATTCGAAACTTACCCATTAAACGATTTAAAAGCTGTATTAAAACCAAACTTTGCAAAAAAGGGTACTATAAAATTTTAGATTATTTAGACGATAAAAAAGCTTGGGATTGAGCTGCTCGCTCTGCTAAGCCTTGTGCTAAAATCATAAAATCAATACCAGTATTGAATGAATGAATGAATGAAATGCACCTACCCCAGCGTGGTTTAACCAGACTCGATAAATCGAATGAACCCCGAGATTTGCACTAGCCCCTGAAGCATCATGCTTTATGGGGCTACAGAAGCCATTGCATATCAAGGAGTAGACCGGGGGGCGCGGTAATGGTAGGGAAGACCGTGCCTTGGGATAAGGAAGGATTTGCGAGCCGTACCGGATATGCATCCTTGAGTAGGCAATGGAATAGTGGAGAGACGGGTGATATTTATCTATGGATGGGCATCTTTTTACGAAAGCGCGGCTCCGCTAGGTTGGTTCAGGTTCAGGTCCAGCTTCACTGGTGCATCTCTGCTGTTGTGCTCTTTGCTGTTTCCAATGTCTTCGTCTAAGTTTCTCGCTGCTATCCGTTTCAGGTTTCTTGTAAATCTCGCTAGCGGTCTTCTTTATCTTATCTCGATCTTCAACCATCTAAAAATGATTTCCTTGTCGAATTCTTGTCCTGTTTTAGGTTGTCATTTCATGTGTAAATAGGTCAGCCGACTTTCTTGGATTTAGTTTTGTACTGTGCGGCGCCTGTGAACATGTGCGAGATAGCACATCCTGTGATTCTTGATGCGTTTGTTTACGGTTTTTCCGTCGAACATTTTATGCATTTTCTTTTGTCTTGGTTTATTCCTAGTGTGGTTAATCAAGTCTCTCATAGTAACTCTCTCCGCCAGGATGGTCCAAGTCCAGCTTCACCGGTGAATCTTTTGGTGGAGTTCTTCTTCCTCGGCTCTTTTCTTCTTAGTCCTGATAAATTGTCCGCAGCAGTGTCCAGGACGCGATCGACCCACTCCTCGTAGTTTGAACAAACCCTTGACCCCTAAAATGATTTCAAAACACTGAACGCGCAACGAAAATATTGATCTATGGATGGGCATTTTTCTCAACTCTTTTCTATGTCACTGCTATTCTGTGTTACACGTTGCTGTTTCCATTGTCTTCGTCTGGCTTCTATCCGTTTCAGGTTTCTGTAAATCCCGCTAGGAGCCTTCTTACTCTTATCTCGGTCTTCAGCCGTCTTCAACTTCACAAATAATTAAATATGTAAACTTAACAGAACAAATTCACAGAAATAACTTTACCACCCAAATAAACACAAGAAACTACACTTGGCTTCGAAGATATAGCGTTCAAAATGTAATGTCAGAGTCAAGAGCAACAGAATCTAAAAGAAATGATTTTTTGGTCAAAAACTACCTGCGACCCTTGTCTCAAAAAACCCAAATAATATTTTACACTGCACTGCACATAATCACACATGTAATATATTATAGTTTAAAGTTAGTCGAATAAATTATCAAAACAGCATTTACGATGTATGGATTTATAATGAGATCCACTCATGAATAAAATAAAGATTTTGCAGAGGGAAGCGCGCCCTGAAATGTATGGAAAGGTGGCGTGTTCTACGACGTCCAACGACCGAATCCGATAACTACCAGTCATATTTGTTTTAAATTAACTCGAGTATATCCCCTTTTCAAGGAATGCTTCTGGTCATCACCCTATAGAGTAAATAATAAATAAAAATATTAAATGATAAAAACAAAGTATGTCGTATTTAACACCATCTACAGTTACGCTTTCATTGTCATATTATACAGCGCATTTATTGAGATACCCCGTTATGGCATTCCGTAGTTTACACAAATAGTGAGTATCATAAAAGTTAAATAACCAACTACTGTGCGCCCTAAAGGCCGGCGCGGGCACACATCTGGGGCAAAAAAAAGGGCTGTAAGCTGCAGATGTGGTCAGCAAGTGCACGGAATTCCGTTTTCAAGTTGTTAAAAGGCGCGCCCCGGGGTCGTAAAAACACTACGCAACACTCACAAAACATGGCTCCGTTTTCAAAAAACGTTTTTGGAACACTATAAACAGCACAAAATATTAATATAATTGTCACACACGTATTATATCTTAAGTTGGGTACATTATTTAGCCCATAAAACCAATGAAACCTGTAGGGACAAAGTAAACTAGTGACTTAAAGTGACGAAACTAAGGCGGTTTTGGAGAAGTTTTATGAGAAAATAGTTTTGTGCGAAATCTAAAGCGATAATGCTATTTTGTTAACATTAACTTAGAAAATAAGAGTTGAATGTGCGCTTGGCATCAGGCGCTCGGTAGGTACTTCACCACTGCAAATGCACGCTCGCGATGTTGACCCTTAATCTATCAAATAAAATACCGATTTTGCAGAGCAACGCCCTGAAATATATGGAAAGATTTCACCAGATCAGCTCGGATTCCTTGTATGCTCTGGAACGCTTGCCTGAGATCAGGAACGCACTTGGGTAGACACCTCACTTTTGCACAATTTTTTTTTGTATTTATTTAATGTATTTATTTGGCGACTAGTAAGGTCACAACATTATCAAAATAAAAATATAAAACACCAGTATCAACGCACTGTTCGAATTCGCCAAGCAACGCGATCTTGCCACATGTGCAAAGCACGCTGCCCCAAACGTTTCATAAAAGATTTTTTCTTTTACGTAAAAAAATTTTTTTTTTTCGGAGCCCGCTCCCGAAACGACCGTGCTGTTCGACGACTAGTGACCGAATCTCCATAAAATCAATACCAGTATTATATAAAAATTACATACAAAATGACATTATTACTTTGTAAAGTATTTTTTTTTATTTTTAAAATTTTTGTGAATGTGAGGACTATGTGGATTTTTTAATTATTATTATTTTTTCTTTCTTATTTAGTTTTAATGATGGTCTGGCAGTTTGAGTAGTTTATGAGGCCTACCCAAATGTCCTTTCTTTGGTATTGTTCGTCGAGTTGAGCTCCTTAAGTTCTGGGTTGAGCTCCACGATTACTGACAAATGCTTGCACTGACAGGACAGGTCCACTCAAATCTGTGTGGTTCTTTTCTCAAAAGACCATTTCAGACACTAATCTACATGGTCCTCATATGGCCTGACCAAGATTATGTCTGGACTTTAAAAGAGACTATGACCTCTGAGTTTGTTTCGGCCTTTCTTCTCAGAGTAGTCAGATAGGAAACGCCGAACTCATCTAGCTAATTTTTAATTACTTATTTTTTTAAGATGACGTGTAAAAGTGATTCCAATATCCTATTTACAGAATAAACAATTTCATTTCATTTCATTTCAGATGCCGCTACAAAATAGACGGCATTTTCGTCATTTCCTTCGCATCACACCTCTTTATCAGTGGCTGGAGTCTGGACAATCACGGTTTATACAAAATCTACAAGTTAGGTCCCACCCAGTATTCAGTATCCCACCGCCGAGTCGCCGACTTGTACTTCTCCCGCTAATAGACTGATGACCTATGCATTGGATCTATGATTATCTAAAAAGTTGTGCCAAAATACCCTTTTGCTTTTGTGATAACTACCTACATATCAATCAACCTAGCCTATCCCCACTGCTGGACATAAACCCAAATTGCGCGAAAGCACCCAGTTCTTCAACAGACAGGGTTGGTACACCACTGCTTCTTATCTTGGCAACTTCTGATATTTATAGGTACCTACTTACCTTGTTAAAGGGAAATAAAATAAGTTTGATGAGTAAAATATTTTTTATTATTTTGAATTATATACATTCTACAATTAAATAAGTTATATTAATCTTACATAAAAAATACAAAAAACACATTAAGTACTTAATTATGGCTCAATGGATCCTGCAGCACTTTTAGCCTTTGCTTTTTTAATACTGACAAAAGCATTTCTTGTGTTTCTAATGCAACTAATAAAGGCAAAGTTCTTAGCTGCTCAGCTACATTTTTCCCAAAATAATCAAATTCGTCCTCAAAAACCAACTGACGTGGCTGCAAGTCGGGCGGAGGGGTATCATTTATATCTAGGCTATTTTGATCAAGACATTCTAATTTTGGTTTCACATGTGGTAAAATTTCAATTTCGTAATTTTCACCTTTATTATTATCACTATTGTTGTCTTCTGTCTCCAAGTCTGATGTATGGGAGTCCTGAAATTTATTATATAAAATTATAATTTAGGGGCCTTCTCTTGTCTATGCAATTAAGCACATAGGACTTTTTATATTCATACAAAGGTTCCAAACAAAAGCTATAATAGACTGATTATAATCTCTTTCTTTTAGGTTAATAATTTTTTTATATTGTAAAATCTATACATATAAATTAATATTATTTTTTTGTGTCTGCCTGTTTGACCCGTGTTGTTCTTCTAAACTACACAACGGATTTTGATGTGGTTTTCACCATCATTTACAGAATTTATTGCAGGTTTGTGTGTATGATACATCAATATTAAACTTATATTATATAATAAGGAAATGTCAATGTTTTGTCAAGTCATGAAAACCATGCGAAGCAGGGGCAAATCGCTAGTCTAATTCATTTCTGAGCTGATTTAATCCAAAGAAAACAGATTAAAATGTTGAGCCTTAATATTATAAAGAGGTAAAATTTATTTGTTTTTAATTTTTTATGTAGGGGATAATCTCCGAAACTACCGGTCTTTTTGCATTGTATAGCCCAACTCCTGAGGAAGGTTATATGTCATGGGCAGAAACTAGTAATAAATAATTCTTAAAATATACATCACCTGGGACTCTTGTGAACTTGATACATCTTTACGAAGAACTTGTAACATTCTTAATCCGATCTCATTGAAATCATTAGTATTACACATTACAGGATCCTTGCCATCACAGCTTTGCGTCCATTTTATGCTTTTTCTCTTTAATTTTGCCTTCATATCACAAAGATACTGTAAAGTAATATAGTAAACAATTAATTTAAACAATTAATTCTCGTCAAATTCCAACAGCGCTCGCTTTTTTCTTTAGCGGCGTAATAAATCATAGGTTGCCTCATTCCATGGGAATCTACTCGGCACTGCATTTTTTTTCAACATTGGCCTGGCTGAAACAAATATAGAATAAAATCATATTTATTCTATGTATTGCACTTAAACTTGTTAGGTTGCACTATGAGAAAGAGACCTAATTTACTCGAAAGCCATAAAATACTTACGTTTATCTAATACTGAGTCTTTCGGCAGCTCGTAATCATCCTTACTGAAGTGGTCTTTGCATACAAGACTGTTGTTTGTAGGCGTATACCGATCTCTACGAATGGCTACAAGCCATTGTTTTAAACGTATTTTATCCTTAGGAAACTTATGGCCTCCTGTTTTTTTTGAACACATGGGAACTGCGCAACATTGGGGCATTTCGATTCTAAGAGAATACGATACTAAATGTACCTAACGACTTCACTTCACGAATACAGAAATTAGGTATGCGCTTTCAGGCTTTCACACTTTTGAGTTTTGACAGATGTGCGTCAGCGTCAAGGTTGCCAACCGTAAAAAAAAAAACCTCGTACGTATGCAGCTAAAAATCTCGTATTTTGACTTTCAAACCTCGTACATTTATTACGCATCGAAAACGTGCTAAAACTAAAAATAAGACATATTGAACTACTGGATTTAGGACTTTTTACTCAATGAAATAAACTATTGCAAGTTTCCTACTAAATAAAACATCACTTTGTGTTGTATTTCAAAAAATCTTTATTATTACTCAAGTAAAATCACAAAAAAACTAAATGTGTCTATATTATTACGAAAATTTGCAAGGTAACTTAGTTTAAATCTCCTCTCCAAATATTATGTCAGGAACATCCTCACTGTCATCGGTTTTTCTGCCGTATATTTTATTTGTTGTCATGCGGCTATACATTTCTTTTGTGGGTTCAAAATTGACGCAGTTTCCAATACGAGTTGAACCTTTTGCGCTCTCTGCAGCAAGAAGTGTGCCGTTCACTGTTTCCACAGTTAGCCGGTTTCTTATCTCTGTCTTTATTAACCTTTTGAACGCCAGAGCAAAAACGCATGAACTTGCCCTCAACGCCAGGCCACAAATTCACCGCAAATACCTACGAAAAAAATAGGGATTCCAAAACTTCATCGATAATCAATTTTATTTTCATTTTCGTCTTTAATTTCGAAATATAATGTCCTTATAACATTGAAATTTAATTCAACATTACATTTCTTCCTATTAAAGTAATAGTTATACACTATTTACAGACTTGTATAATACCGTAATAACAGATATGAGACTACAATATATTTAAATATAATAACTGTAGGTACAACACTATTCTTGATCTGCTGTCTTCATATTGTGACCATGGCGTGGACGGCCCGCCATTTTAATAACTACTTCGCTTCCGAAATAAGGATGTGGCAACGTAATATCTCGTTTATCGATGTTCTAGTACAATATTATTTTATAATAAATGAAACACGTTTTTTAAATCAGATTTATAATTCCGAATGTAACAGGTACTTAAAAATATATGATTGAAATAGGTTAAGAAGGTAAATAAAAACTATGAAAAAATAGAAAATTTTAATAAGTTCTATAAACCTGGCATAAAAAGTAACAAATTAAAACAATTAACGATTATATATAATTATCACAGTTACCAATCAGTCTTATACTAATAAATCTTTAGAATAATAGAACAACATTATACAAAATCTGCATTGTATTATCTTATCATCTAATAGTAAGCCATATGTAAATAAAATCTAATAAAAAACTTCAAGTTACAATAGAAAAATCAGTATCACAGAGACATTATTTTTTTACAACAATAATATTCTCAAAAGTAACTTATTTCTGTAAAAAATATGTTTCTTTCGGTCTACAAACACCAATACCAGGCCACACTTACAGATTTCATCGTGATTTTTAATAAGATTAATATTTGCTCAAAATTTTTAAAATAAAAGCAGATAAAAATAACTTACCTCTAAATCAAATTCGTCCAAATATTCTGTTTCCAAAAATTCTTCGTCATCTGAGACTCCTTCTAATATGCGAAGAAGTTCTTCCGTAGTCATTAAATTCCCACTCATTATAATAGTCACTTAATATAAATCTTGAACTCGATATCACAAGTAAATTAATCATAAATATTATTCATTCACTTCAGTAATTTCTGGTCGCCGCGCTTGTGACGTCACGATATTGTCGTCTAGTCGTGACCATGGCGTACAGGGTACTGATAATTCGGGTTGCGTTAGGGATGCGCTTGAGTTGGGATTAGTGAATATCGAAATTCGACCCAACCAAATTTTATTTTTGACTATGTAGCTTATTGAATGATTTTTAAGACTGGTTTTATAAAATTAATGCTGCTTTATCCTAGTACCAAATTATACCTAAAATAATATATTCCAGAGGAAAGTTTCGAATCGATCTTTGATTTGAAATAATGATATTATCCAACATGCGCTACATCACTAGCGGTCACGCAGTTATGACTCTGGCGTGTGAGGACATTCTTTTTTCAGAGTTTATTTCTTTCTTTTTAACGTAAAATTTCTCAATATTTATAATGCAATTTAATTAGTTTTATGGAAATAAATAAATTTTGGACCTTCTATTTTACAGGTATATAAATAAATAGGCATTAAAGTAATGTTTAAATAGTTTATTTCGTGTTTTAATGTACCGCTGTTTTTGTCACATATTTGTGTCGTTGGCGCTCAGGGACAGTTTTCGCTTGTCACGTATTTGTGACCCTGGCGCTCAAAAGGTTAAATTGACTTTACTAAAAACCCGCTCGCAGTCAGCATTGGCATGGGGTAGGGACAGTGTAGATAGGGCAAAATGAGCCAGCTCGGAAAAGTCTTCAGTTTTCAGTAATTGAGCCCAAAACTTATCTGGCTCACTGATTTCATTCAACCCTTTAGGATGACGAGCTTGTGCATTTGGCAAACTCCTCCATTGATTGTCGATTATTTGTTTCTTTGCGTGATCAGCTGGTGCGATTATACGAGGGACCACTTCCATAAGAGGCATAAGTGTAGGGAAATGGCTTCTAAAATTGTAGGATAGTGCTGATGCAGGTTCAAAAACTTGTAGCTTTGACAAGACAGGATCTTCCATGTTATATCGTTTTTTAATTTCGGTGGCTGCAACTTTGTAAAAATTTTTGCAGCATGTGAAGAACTGTGCAATATCTGCAGGCTGTCTGATCACATCTGGATGTTTCAAGAGCTCATACACTTTGACGCCAAGATACAGAGCAGCGTCATGGAGCTGATGTTGCTGACTTTCTGGGTTTATTTCACCAAGATTTGGCCTCATGACATATTCGCGTTGTAAATAACGCAATAGGATTTCCTGGTAGAGTGCACGAATTTTCTCATGTAGATTGTGAACAACTACTTTCTCGCTTTGAAATTCCAGATTGAATTTATTGAATAAAGGGAGCGACCATTCAAGGAAACAGAAATAAAGTTTGTAGAATGGGTTGCTGAGTTTTTCGAGAATAAATACTGCTCGATTTCTTACATCGGCTCTTGCTCTATGTGCACGATTTGTCGTAAAATCAATAAAAAAAGACGTAGGGCCTCCCATTGCTCTAATATCCTTTCAACCACTGATAATAAGGAAAGCCATCTTGTCTGTGACGGTTTCAGTATTTTGTGAGGCTCCACTGCAGCAAACGACTGGAAGTTACGAAAATCAAATAGCCGTTTATCACTATGTTTAAAAAAGTTGTAGATATCTCTAGCCAGTTGTTCCACGCCTTCAGGCAACTGTTTACAGGCTTCACTGGCACACAAATGGGCCGAGTGACAAACGCACTTAGTGATTATGATTCCTGGAAAATCGCGTATTAACCTTGTTTTTACTGAGTCGTTATCACCCATCATGACATTACATCCATCTGAGCCAAAACCGATCATATTTGTCAATAGAACATTACGATTAGTTAATGAATCGATAAGAGCTCTGTATAAATTCTCGGCATTGGCAGTAGGAATATCATCAGCATCAGGTGTTTCCTTAAAAACTTTGTACAGCTCCCAAAATGCGCTGCATATCTTTTGAGCTTCTTGATCAAAATAGCGTACCACAACGCAAGCAGTTTTGACTGTAGAAACATCAGTCGTCTCGTCCGTCATCACCGAAAACTGATTTTTTTGTAATTTCTGGGCTAAATCTGCTTTATGACCTTCTCCAAGAACGTTCTTTACCACACCTGTAATTTTGGTTCGTTTAAGTTCAATTTCCTTGATTAATTTAGAATCCGTAAAAACTTGTTTTAATAAATCTGTCAAATGATCAGCAACCGAGAATGCTATATTGTGCTCCGCAAAAAAAGCAGCAAGTTTAATTTCTGCACGAGCTTTTTCTTTATTTTGTGGAGTTAGACCCCTCTGGAATCCAAGCGATGTTAATGTTTGTGTTTTGCCACTGGATCCAGGTTTGTTGCCCAGGTGTTTCTTGGTAGAGGCATGAGTTTTTAAATTGGATAGTTCAGCTACCATTGATGTTCCCGGGCAATATGCACATTTAGCTTTTGTTAAATCATTGGTGTCTGGCAAAAGCCAGTCTTTAAAAGTCGGATCCTTTAACCATTGCTGTCTAAAATTTTGTACACGATGCTGCGATAATGTGTTACCTTCCTTTTTTCTTGTCCAACCACCTTGTTTTGGTAATTTTCTAGGCGTAGGCGAACGGTCACTGTTTTCGTCGTTATCACTCATAACGTTACTTCTATTACACCACTAAACAATGGACGAAACAACGAAAAGACTAAGTATTTAACAATAAAATCTTTCTTTTTTACAAAAACTCCAATTAGCTACACGTACTAACGTAGTAAAACTAAACACGGCCGGCATGCAACGAATGGAACACGTAAGGAACAGAGAAAGTAGAAATTTGCGCTATGTGTGACGGAGATAATGCTAAGAACGAAATGTTTTATTAGTCGGGGATTTCCCGGTTGACGGGATAACTACCATAGACAATCATCGCGTAAATGCGGCAATGAAATTTTTGGTGTAAGAAGTTCCTACATGTTCTGATAGATGGCACTAGTTTTTACTATTATGTTGATGCAAAATGTTCGTATGGCCATATTATCAAAACCTCGTACATAATTGTACGAGGTTGATAGTGTCCTCGTACCTCGTATGGAAGACCACAAATCTCGTATTTGTACGAGGAACCTCGTACGGTTGGCAACCCTGGTCAGCGTCAGGTCAGTGATGCCAACCCCTACCAAAATGTTCCCCCAAGATTTTTTTTATTTCCCCTAGAATACCCTAATAATTAGAAGGTTCTCTTATATAACATTTCTTTGATGTAGTGCTGCCCAAATCGTTCGTAACTCATAACATCAAATGCATATATTTAGATGCATAATGCATGCATTTTAGTTATTTTAAATAAAATAAAAGTATCTATCCAAAAAAATACTACAAAGTGAAAAATTACTTTAATTTCGGAAGTCGGTGGCAAAAAACAAAAATTCAAAACCAAATACCGACTCCTGAAATTAGTTATGAATAATAACTAATTTCAGGAGTCGGTATTTTGTAGTGTTTTTTTGGAAATCTGCTTTTTTTTCAAACTCATACAAGTTATAGTCATACACGTACGTTACAGGCTTTTATCATAATTATTTCCCGTAGGTTCAAATTTCACACAAGATCCATATTTCTCCTAGCTTTTACCCGCGACTTCAACCGCGTAAATGTCGGAAATTATCACAGGACCGTACTACCGGGATTCAAAGTATACTATGTCCTAACCTACATTTCCTCCGGCTGACGCCGAATGGCAAGTAGCCGGGGAAAAGAGGAAAGGCAAAAAGAGCCGCTACAAAAAAAGAGAGGCGGCAGCGGCGCAAGGAGCGAAGCGTCGCGGCTAGGCTCCGCGCCCCGAAGTCGGCAGCTGTAGTGATCACACTATAGCCAGAGGCGGAGAAGAAGGGCGTGTCCTACCTACACGGTGCGGCAAGCGGCCCGGCCGCTGACGCTCTGGCCGAAAGGCTTAGGGCGTCCCTAAATGCGGAAGAGGCCCGAGTGTCCAGGCCCACCAAATGAGCTGATATGCGTATTCTGGACGACTCAGTGACGGAGGGACAGGTGGTGCCCACTGTCATTAGGACTGGGGGGTGCTCTGCCGAGCAGGTGAGGGCAGGCACCATCCGTCCTGACTACACGGGGATGCGAGCTGTTACGGTGAGCTGCCCTGTGTCGGCGGCCAAGAAAATAGCCGGGGAGGGCCAAAGGCTATTGGTGGGCTGGGTTTCCGCGCAGGTCAAACTGCTGGAACCCAGACCTCTGAGGTGCTTCCGCTGCCATGTGGGCAATCACGTGGGAGCTAAATGCACCTCCGAGGTGGACCGCAGCGGTCACTACTACCGCTGTGGTCAGGCCGGTCACAAGGCCGGCTCGTGTGACGCCACGCCGCACTGCTCTGTATGTGCGCCAGCTGGCAAGCCGGCTAATCACCGGATCGGGAGCAAGGCTTGCGCTCCACCCGCCAAAGCCAGAGGCAAGTCCTCCGCCACCGCCGTCACGGCCGCAACCGCCGCCGTTGCCACCTCCACTACCGTCACTACCGTCGCTGTCGCCGCCGCAGCAGCCGCGGTAGGGCTCTCACAGGGGGCACGGGAGGGGGCTGACATGGAGTGCCAATAATGGCCTCATTATGCCTCCTCCAGGCGAACATCAACCACTGCGCCGCAGCTCAGGATCTGTTGCTCCAGAGCATGGCGCAGTGGTCGATTAACATCGCCGTGGAGGACGGGGTTGCGTTGCAGCACGGTTCGGGGAGATTGTTGTGGTAGGGGTATACTTCTCTCTCTTCACTCTTACAGCCGAAGTCTTGCCGAGTTCCAATACTCCCTTGCGGAGTTGAGTCGTCGTCGTCGGGTTCTGTTCCCTTCCCGTGTTCGTCCTCGGGGACTTCAATGCCAAGAATGTGGCTTGGGGTTCCCGGTATACGGACACACGGGGCAGGATGGTGGAGGACTGGGCTCTGGAGACAGGCCTGGTCATCCTGAACCGGGGTTCTGTCCCCACGTGTGTGCGGAAGCGGGGTGAATCAGTGGTGGACCAGCCAGCCCCGCTCTGTCACCGCGTGTAATTGACTGGCGCGTCATGGAGGGGGTGGAGACCTATTCCGATCACCGGTACATCCGGTTTGACGTCTCGAGCGCGCCAGATGGTGCGGGAGAAACTCCGCCCAAGGGCTCCCCCGCTGACGCAGTCTCCGGCCGCAGCTTGCGGGGGACGTGGTGAGCGCTCTGTTCCCTTCGAGAGGGGAACATGCCTCCCCGCCCAAGGCTCCGCCTACTGCGGTGCCCGACCTACCTCTGTCGTGTGGTCGAGGCTGTTTTGACGGACAGGGCCGTCATTTACCCCGGTCACCAGGGAGAGTGGAACCGGCGAGTGATGTCGTGCGGTGTTCCACAGGGTTCGGTCCTGGGGCCGCATCTGTGGTTACGCTGACGACACGTTGGTCCTGGCGCAGGGGAGGTCGCACCAGGCGGCGGCCGAACTGGTGGCACACGGGGTTGCGACAATCGTGGACAGAATATTTATGTGGCTATGTGTTTTCATGGTCCTCGGAACGCGCCACCGTCGGGATCCCAAATAACGGTAGGAGGAGTTCACATCGGCGTCGAGTCGACGATGAAGTACCTAGGACTCATCCTCGACAGCCGGTGGAACTTCGTGGAGCACTTCCGACGTTTGGCTCCCAGATTGGAACGGGCCGGGGCTGCTTTGAAGGGGCTCCTGCCCAATTTAGGGGGTCCAAACGCCTCCTGCCGGAGGATATACGCGGGGGTCGTGCGGTCCATGGCCCTTTACGGGGCACCGGTTTGGGCGCGTTCATTGAGGCGGCGGCCAGCCCGCCGGTTGAACGCGTCCCAGAGGGTCATGGCCACCCGACTGGTCCGGGGATACCGCACGGGATCTGGAGGCAAAAGTCCTCGTGCACATTTGGGAGTGGCGCGAGGAGGCGAAACGCCGAGGCGTAACTCCGCTGCCGCGAGAAATCGCGGCACAGCGGACAGAGTTCCGGCGGGATCTCATGGCGTCATGGAGTGCGATTGTCGCAACCCAGTGCTGGGCACGCCACTATTGCGGCGATAAGTCCCCTCTTTGAGGAGTGGCTAGAGAGGCGCCACGGCGTACTCGCCTTCCACCTGACGCAGGTCCTCACCGGACATGGTTTTTTCGGGAGGTTCCTGTTTCGTATCAGGCGGGAGGAAACGCCCGTGTGTCATCACTGCGTGGTTTGCCCGGAGGACACGGTGGAGCATACGGTGGAGGTCTGCCCAGCTTGGGCAGAGCATCGCCGTGCCCTCGTGGAGGCGATCGGTGGCGGGGATCTCTCGCGTCCGGCTGTGTTCCACGCGCGCCTCAAAGAGATGTCAGCAAGTGAAGGGGTCCGATAGGACCGATGCCTGCCGGGGTTGCGGTCCGAAACGGATACCGTGACCCTGGCAACGTACAGGCAACGGAAGGAACACGGGTGGGTTTTAGTCAGTAAGAGTCTGACACGCCCTCCCGCTCCACCTAGAGCGGGAGAAGTTATTTGATAATTTCAAACCCAAAAAAAAAAAAAAAGATGCCCGCCGGACCTCAGTGCTTATAAGTCATTTCAGAAAACCCTCATTGACTCGATAAACTGGAAAGGTGTTCCCTTCTTGATACCTAAAAGGCGGAGACCGGAGACTGACTTGCAATGATTTTTTTTAATGTATCATTCGAGGCGAGCTTTGTTACAAAACGGCGATACACAAGACGCGGCGAATGTTCGCTTCGAGCACATGGATCAAGCGCGCTCCAATACTTGTTATAAAACGGCGATACATTAACAATTGTCTCAAGCGTGCTCCGTTTTTATTCAGAATGACGATGGCAGTCGTAGAGGTTGTATGTGCTTAATTAATTTCAATTGGAATTTCTGCTTTGGAAAAGTATATTTTTATTTTGGAAAAGAGAGTAAAAAGAGATCACATACGTTGTGCTTGCGACGACGCGTCAACCTGCACTGACTTGTTTGTAAACATGCGCTCCCAATCGCAATACTCGCATCGAGATTCGAGTGGCTCGGCTCGCTGCACTAAACTCGATACATTACAAACAAACGTTGCAAGTCAGTCTCCGCGTTTAGAGAAAAACTGAACAATTTTTTATTGAGTGCTTAGAATTTTTTTACCTTGGCCCAAGACCTGTGTTCTCTTGGTGGTCCAACAGCGTTGAGATGTGGTGTAATATTCTTCCATTTGATTTGGACTTTATCCATACATTTTGGCGTGCGCTTATACCCTCTTAAAACTTCAGGATTCTCTTCGAAAAAATTGCATAGAATGCTGGTCTGGTCTGCTGATACCTTTGTCTTTGATTCTAAGATGAAAAAATAAGATTGTTTAGTACAACTTGTTTTCTTTGTCCTTCCAATGATACATAGGCCTGTATTAATAAATGTAGAGTAGTTACGGCAAAAATAAACCGTAAATAATGTATTTGGCTTGTGGTGCAAATTGACTGCATGTTTATTATAAAGGTGCTAGTGTTAACATTACCGACAATAATTTCGGTTTCGAAATATTAAATTATTGGCGAGATTTTTTCTAGATTAAAACCTGCAATTGGTGTTATATTGGCCGAGCGAGCGTTAATGGTGATGCGCTAAGGTAGCACGCGAAATTAAAACTATCCTAACTTCTAAGCAATTTGCAACTTTTTCATTACCATGCAACCTGATGCCACAGTGCGACTGCGGAGCCTCATCGCAAACGATGCGTCACCTCTTGTCGTGCTCTCTGTGCAATAACATCTGCACTATGGAAGACCTTTGCAAGGCCAATGATAACGCTGTCGAAATGGCCGAATTCTTTTTGAATATCGTGGGTATCGTTCTTTCGGGATTTGTGGGATAGTGAAAGTATTAAGGTTGGGGAAGATCACGTAACACCTACCGGGTCAAAATTTGTTTTCACGGCGTAGTCAGCGGAGCCTCGGTGGCGGGGTTCCTATTTCTCAATGGTAAAAAAAATAAGGCAGTCTTGGGGAATGCCGACAGAAATGAAAACTTAAAACTTTGGAATAACTGTTTTTTTGGCTCCACTGTACTTTAGGGACCGCGCGTGCGAAGCTTCATATTTTTTTTGCGTATAGATATCACCCGTGTAGAACACTTTTACAAAACGAAACAGCTAGCAAACACCCAGTTTCCGAGAAAAAAAATCCTTAAGTTTCGAAAAATTCAACATATTTACGTAATAAAATTGACATTTTGTCACAGATAATGTAAGAATTCCACTCCTAGGTTGTTCCGTTTTACGTTCGGACAAAGTGACAGCGGATTTTAACGGTTTTTAGTATAAATATAGTAAGGTTTTAAGTTTAATTCATTTTTAAATAGCTGCCACTGTAATGAATTCAATTATGAAGCAAATCATATAATTAATTAAATTAAAAATAATAAAGTTTAAATTCCTACTCATAAAAGATTGGTAACGAAACGTAATAGAAGGTAAGTGACCCTGACAGTTGTCAGTGTTCGTATCTATGTACACGAACACTATCAAACCGTGTTCCGGTAGCTCTTTTTTGTTCTTTTGCTCTGTAGTTACTCATGCGACAGCGGAATGACCCCAGTTTCCCATTGAGCGAACCTACTGAGCTTGAGACTTGGGGCATCCCGGCTCGGACAGGTTAGTTTCGAAGGCATGGCGGGGTCTAGTGAGCGAGCGAAGCGAGCGAACTAGACCCCGCCATGCCTTCTAACCTAACCTGTCCGAGTCGGGGTGCCCCAAGTCCCGACATAGCTTGACTTAGTAAAAAGGTAATGAGAACCTAGGATGCAAGAGCGAGCGAAGCGAGCTCGGGACGTGGGGCACCCCGACTCGGACAGGTTAGGTTAGAAGGGGATGGCGGGGTCGTAGACCCCGCCATCCCCTTCGTGGTTATTTTTTTTTAAACCACACAGAAGTAGGAGCCCCGCGAAGCGGGGCTCCGTCGACAACGCCTTACAAAATTTTTTTTGACCTTGACTTTCGAGTTTCACATTGACCTTGACCTGAGAGCTTGTTACAAGGTAATATTCCAAGTTTTTTTGGTTTGATCTTGACTTTTGGGACCTTGACCTTGACTTTTGGGGTCTTGACCTTGACCTTGAAGATGTCATTGACCTCATTATTGCTTGGAACCTAATTTAGACCCGCCACGTAAACTTCCCCACCCTTAATACTCCCACTATCCCACCAATCCCGAAAGAAACTTTTGGCAATTTTTTTCTCAGCCCCTATGGTTTTGCTAGATTTGCGGTTTTCAAAATTACACTAAAAAGGATGTACTCTACCAAAAAAAAAATACCTACTATAAAAAATCGCCGGTCCCTAAAGTACAGTGCTTCCGTTTTTTTCATTATTTATAAATTAATTAAAGCATGAATAATTTAAAAAAAAAAAAAAAAAATGTAAATTGAAATTGTTAGCATTAGTCTGGTTTTCACATCAGTTGGTAATCCGAGCAATAATTATAAACGTTTTCATAATTATAGTTCATTTATTAATCAAAACATGATGGGCTGCGCCCAGCCAGCCAAGCCCAGTACAAAATCCTAATATAATAGGTAAACTATTTTATAAACTCATCTTAGTATATCTACTTATGTATTTACCTCTCTATCACTTTCACATCTTAACCGCATATAAAAACTTATTAGGCAAGTACTTATCTAAGTATTTAGATGAAAATAATTATTCGGAAGTTTTCAAAAAAACATTACAGATAAAAACATTTTAAAGAGTTCAAGTTGATTGTAAAGGTAATCTCCGGAAATACTGATCCAATTACGAAAATTCTGTCACAGTGACATAGGATACTTTTTATGCCCACAAAAATAAACAGTTTCTGTGAGAATCTCCTCCATGCAGGTGAATCTGTGGGTGCAGTGCAGCTAATCAAAGATAATTGTGAATCATGTAACATCAAACTTATTTTGTATAGACATATAACAAAACTTACCAAAATTTTGTTCAGTACTTTGAGAAATAGAAGGTGGTACTTGCTCACATACTATAGTTACTGGATCTGAAATATTAATAAATCATTAACACTCAAGGCCGGTCAAGTGTGTGTAGGTCATGCAATAAGATAGGTATCACTTAAAGTATTTAAATCATGAAACTCATCATTCTTCTGTCCTTATCCCAATTTATTTAGGGTCGGCGCAACGTGTCCCTTTCTTCCATACTTCTCTATTAGTCGTCATCTCGGTATTCAACCCCTTTTTAGCCATATCATCTTACACACAGTCCATCCGACAACATTCATACTTAAAACTTTCTTCACTACATTTTCCAAATCACTGACTATTACTATTATCACCGGCTAAAATATTCAACATTCAAAAGTCAACACGCACCCATCATCACTTCCTACTAGTGCTTTAGCTGGGAAGAAGATGTGGTGCAACCAACTCCCCAACAGTAAGAACCACAAAAAAACTCTCTCAACAAAGTCTCCCCAGAAACACATATCATCAACATTTAGTAACATACGAAGTAACATGATGTAATGAACAAACCTGGTAAATATAATGTTGGAACTGCAATATTGCTTATTCTGTTATATCGGCATACATATTTATCTTGAAAATGTCTGTGACACACTCGACGGTACTTAAATTTGTGTGCATTTTCAAGTTTGCCCAAAATATCACTTCCAATTGAATATAGCCAGGTATTGAAACGTAATCTGTCTTTATCAGGGTTCGGAAATCCATGAAGAACTGTATGCATGCCTGAAAAATGGCATGCAATTATTAATTTATATTTTAACAAATTTAATTAAAAATATTGGAATAATGATAAACAGGTTGATATAATATTGTTGTTTAAAAAACACTGACTCAATGAACATAATAAAGTTGATAAAAAAAAAGAATTTCACATCGAAGAGAGACAAAAACCGAAGATAACAAATTGACAAAAATGCGATTTTGAATTGTGTTTAAAGCAAAGTACCAAGATCCAAGATTTTGACTATGAAAATGTGACATACCTCCACTGTCCTTGCACCCAGGAATGCAGCAGTGCTTATCCGATGGCATGATGCACTAAAAGAATCCTATCTCAAACTTAGCAATACACTGTCCTATTCGAGTCCTATCTGTTTTGATACAACAACTCACAAATACATTTTCTGGTCACAAATATGGATTAGTCGGAGGAACTTTCGCTCAACTCAACGACAAACGCACAACATAACAGAAAGATTACAAAAATAAACAAAATATCGCAAAACACCGGCTTATACGTCAGACAGACATTAGCATTTAGCAGACTCAAGACATTTGTATTGGGGTTACCAGTTTATTCTTAATAAAACCAACAAGGCAATTCTACCATGACCCCAATGAATGTTTACAAAATGTTCAAGTGTATATTATTGCAATGAATGAAATAAATAAATGATTTAAAAAAAAGTAACTAGTAATTGAAAATATTAATTGGATATATTAGAACAGAACTCGATTAAAAATATACTATTATAGTAGTAATAATGAGCTACCGGAGCTTCGCAATGTTGACAAGTTGCGATTTATTCGAATAATTTTAATAGTTTTCGCTATCTATTCGAATTAAAGTGAATTATTATTTTTATTAGGGCCATCTATAGTACAGACGCCAGCAGTCAACCTACCCGAAACTGTCAAATTTTCCCAATCAACTTTGAACCTTACACTTCAGTGATAAAGTTGAAAATCTATTAAAGAAATTTGACAGTTAGTAGTAGGTTTATGTGCTGGCGTCTGTACAGCATGATGACTTTTCGGTGCCGCGAATCCTTAAGTTTACCCCTTACCAAAAATCGCTCAAAGCGGCTAAAGAAGTTTATCGCTCAACACGCCTAAAGAAGTTTTCACTCTTCAAAAACGTAAGAAAATTTGATTTTCGCGGGGTACCTTCGCACATCCCCCTTAAGGGACTGATCTATTGTTATAAAATAGGCGGCATTGAATCATTATCGGTTATAGTGCCGTCAGCTGGCGGGCAGCATCATCATTTTAAAAAGCCACACGCGGTATTATAGTATAGTACTAAAAGCAAAGCTTGCACCTATTATAAACTATAGGCTCCGAGAAAAAATCACGGAAGCACTGTACTTTAGGGACCGGCGATTTTTTATAGTAGGTATTTTTTTTTTGGTAGAGTACATCCTTTTTAGTGTAATTTTGAAAACCGCAAATCTAGCAAAACCATAGGGGCTGAGAAAAAAATTGCCAAAAGTTTCTTTCGGGATTGGTGGGATAGTGGGAGTATTAAGGGTGGGGAAGTTTACGTGGCGGGTCTAAATTAGGTTCCAAGCAATAATGAGGTCAATGACATCTTCAAGGTCAAGGTCAAGACCCCAAAAGTCAAGGTCAAGGTCCCAAAAGTCAAGATCAAACCAAAAAAACTTGGAATATTACCTTGTAACAAGCTCTCAGGTCAAGGTCAATGTGAAACTCGAAAGTCAAGGTCAAAAAAAATTTTGTAAGGCGTTGTCGACGGAGCCCCGCTTCGCGGGGCTCCTACTTCTGTGTGGTTTAAAAAAAAATAACCACGAAGGGGATGGCGGGGTCTACGACCCCGCCATCACCTTCTAACCTAACCTGTCCGAGTCGGGGTGCCCCAAGTCCCGAGCTCGCTTCGCTCGCTCTTGCATCCTAGGTTCTCATTACCTTTTTACTAAGTCAAGCTATGTCGGGACTTGGGGCACCCCGACTCGGACAGGTTAGGTTAGAAGGCATGGCGGGGTCTAGTTCGCTCGCTTCGCTCGCTCACTAGACCCCGCCATGCCTTCGAAACTAACCTGTCCGAGCCGGGATGCCCCAAGTCTCAAGCTCAGTAGGTTCGCTCAATGGGAAACTGGGGTCATTCCGCTGTCGCATGAGTAACTACAGAGCAAAAGAACAAAAAAGAGCTACCGGAACACGGTTTGATAGTGTTCGTGTACATAGATACGAACACTGACAACTGTCAGGGTCACTTACCTTCTATTACGTTTCGTTACCAATCTTTTATGAGTAGGAATTTAAACTTTATTATTTTTAATTTAATTAATTATATGATTTGCTTCATAATTGAATTCATTACAGTGGCAGCTATTTAAAAATGAATTAAACTTAAAACCTTACTATATTTATACTAAAAACCGTTAAAATCCGCTGTCACTTTGTCCGAACGTAAAACGGAACAATCTAGGAGTGGAATTCTGACATTATCTGTGACAAAATGTCAATTTTATTACGTAAATATGTTGAATTTTTCGAAACTTTAGGATTTTTTTTCTCGGAAACTGGGCGTTTGCTAGCTGTTTCGTTTTGTAAAAGTGTTTTACACGGGTGATATCTATACGCAAAAAAAATATGAAGCTTCGCACGCGCGGTCCCTAAAGTACAGTGGAGCCAAAATCACCAAAGGAGATCACCCATTCTGGGATAATTTTTTTCGGCCGTCATCTATAGTAATTACATATTTTGAAAGTACACATAGAACGCATTATTTTTTACTGCGGCTTCATAGTCGAGAACAATTTGGGTTCGGAGATATACAGGGTTACTGGTAATTCGACGTATATCCGGCAGGGGCTGATAAGGGGGCCAAAATGCAACAAATTGAACCCCCCATATGTATGGCCGAAATTCAATAGTTTTCGAGATATTAGAATTTTAAGGGATTTTCGATATTTACCCAAAATTTGACATTTAATTCCAAATAAAATAAAAACTACATATTTGAATGGGTACCATTAAAAATGATGTTGTAGCTGGCACTTCAATTAAGCTATGGACATAATTAAAACTACTTAATTTAACAAAATAATGAAAATAATGAGCGATATAAGAATAATATCTTACCAATATTTTCATTTTACGCTTCAAAAATGTTGTCTCGTCACAAAAAATTCTATGACATTAATCGTACAAATAACTAAAACAACTTGCTTATCCTGTAAGCTTTCCAGAAAGGTATAAAAGTCAATTTTAAAATACATAATTCGTGGCATGGCATGTGTTTGAACCGGCGCGGGGAGAGAAATTATCTGTGTTTTTAGTTTATGATCCTCGCTAAAACAACCGATTTTCATGGCGAAATTCTTCGCGATGGGGCGGGGTGTGCGGGCGGGGGAGTACACGGCGTCTGCTGCGCTCGCGTCGCCTTCCTTAGTAAGTTTTGACTCTCCGCCGCGCAAGCACGTGTGTCTTCTTGCTACCAATCTCTCATCCCGTTAATTTGTTATCGATCATTATTGTTAATTCTTGTTTCTCTTGTTATTCTTTTTGTTATCATTGTTATTTCGGATAACATGGCTTCGTATCCTAATAACGAATACGCAGACATAATGTTTTGTTATGGTTTTGCCGATGGAAACGCGGCAGCGGCTCGGCGAGAATACCAACGCCGCTTTCCCGATCGTCGACTTCCCCACGTTACTGTTTTCGGGAGCACCTATCGACGATTGTCTGAAACTGGCAGTGTTCAAAGAGCACAATTCAACGCGGGCAGACCTCGACAGTACACGGCTGACGAAGAGGACCCCAATAAATTCAGTCGAAGAACTTCGACAGCGAATAATAAACGCGGCGCAACAGATGAGAACAACGTTCACATCAAGAGTGACGAAAACCGAAGTTAGGAAGAGAATTCGAACCTGCATTCGTAATCGAGGGGCTCATTTTGAACAAGATGTGTAAAATTTGTAATAAAATTTGATGTACATTTTTTTATGCATTTTATTTCATACAAATAATACAAATGACCCTTTCTCTCCCCGCGCCGATTCAAACACATGCCTTCAATGCCTTGGCACGAATTATGTATTTTAAAATTGACTTTTATAGCTTTCTGGAAAGCTTACAGAATAAGCAAGTTGTTTTAGTTATTTGTACGATTAATGACATAGAATTTTTTGTGACGAGACAACATTTTTGAAGCGTAAAATGAAAATATTGGTAAGATATTATTCTTATATCGCTCATTACTTTCATTATTTTGTTAAATTAAGTAGTTTTAAATATGTCCATAGCTTAATTGAAGTGCCAGCTACAACATCATTTTTAATGGTACCCATTCAAATATGTAGTTTTTTTTTTATTTGGACTGAAATGTCAAATATTGAGTAAATATAAAAACCCTTAAAATTCTAATATCTCGAAAACTATTGAATTTCGGCCATACATATGGGGGGTTCAATTTGTTGCATTTTGGCCCCCTTATCAGCCCCTGACGGATATACGTCGAATTACCAGTAACCCTGTATATCAGGTAAGAAGTAGAACGTCGGCGGCGGGAAAAATATATTAATATATTACTATTTTGGTAGTATCTAAAAAGACGCTGCACGTTCCGATAAAAACCTACCTAGCACTCTCCTCCCGCGCCCCTTGCCATGGGCTCCACCCCACACTACACAATAGATACGCGAGTCGTGACTCAGTTCAGTCATTTTCATCCGTCCAGATCCAGACAGAGCGTCGCTTTCGACAACCCTGGTAAAGCCGAATGTCTAGCCGAGAGCCTAGAGTCCCAATGGTCCCAATGTTCTCCCAGCTCCCAAACAGTAGACCAAGCGCACCTTGACAAGGTTGATGCTGAATTCGAACCTAGAGCTTCACTTCCACCCGTTGAAGACCCTAATGATCCTCTGGCTCCCGTCACTCCAGACAACGTGCTCGACATCATAAAAGAGCTCCACGCTCGAAAAGCCCCCGGTTCAGACGGTATCACCCATAAAGTGTGAAAACTCCTCCCCATAAACAAATGCCTCACATGATGATGATTTTAGGGTAGCAGCCAGTCTCATAAATGCATTCCATCAACCAATAGTTAATACAGAAAATAATATGAATAGACAAAGACGAACGACGGCTGGTGATCCGGATTTATAGAACTTTCCTCGTCTGCATGAAGAAGATTGTATACTCATTGCTTTGGGCACTTATCATCTCCAACTAGCCAAATCGTACTGTGGTGAGCACCTCAGAGACGGGGTGTACATAATCGAAGTTTACATTGTTCAGAATGTAACACCAGGCAAATGTATTAATAATACGACACGATTTCTAAGAGCTCGTATCCAGTCGCGACAGCAGAGGGCCCGGATCTATTACGTTTATATTTAAGGCAGATTATTTAAAAAGTGGCAAGAGTGCAATGAAAAAATATTATTGCAATTGTCTTGCTGGCAGAAAAACTTTCAGCTGCTGTGCACGTACAATGTTAGTCATTTGGTTTCTCGGCTTGGCTACGCACCTAGATGAGCCCTTACAAACAAGACAAAAAGGCAGGTTTTTTAGATTAGGTCATATTACAAGATGACGAGCATAATAATGTAGACCTGTAATAAGAGTCTGAGTCTTCTCATACGACCTTAACATAAATATATCCAGCCCGCTGAGAATGTTGAACACCGTCAGGCGGAGTGTATAGGCATCATACAAGCGGTGTACGCCATAGAAGCCAGGAGAGTTACGGACACCCACATAAGTATACACTCAGACAGCGCCTCAGTTCTCCAATTCTTAAGGAAAAATATGTTACCTCGAAGCTAACACTAAAATGTCACAATGCACTAGAACGAGTAACGGTATCTAGCCGCAACACAGTGACACTGCAATGGATAAAAGGACAGAGCGGATCGCTAGGTAACGACGCAGCTGTCGAACTAGCTAGGAGAGCATCCAGCACGTCAGTCTATGGACCTGAACCTGTCGTACCCATTCCCTATAAACAACTAAGCAGGTGGCTACAGGAATTCACCCACACACTGTTGCGCATGTGCTCTTTGAGTGCACAGGCATCACCCAAATTAGAATAGAAACCCTCGGGTCACCCAAATCTTTCACAGATGTTCTGAACAGACCAGGAGATCTAATTAACTTCTGGAGGAACTGGTGGGCTGGTTGTAATAACCACCGAAGGCCACCATGACCCACGCACTATGGTCCATCTCAAGAACTAACTGTGGAAACCAAACCCTATAACAATGATAACAACAACCTGTAATAAAAATCATCATAGTTTTTGTTTCAGCACTACTGCTGGGACACAGGCCTCCTCTGTGAGAGGGAGTGGACTGTAATCTACAATGCAGACCCAGTTGGTAAATGTCACGTCTTCAAATCTTTGGTTCTAGGACATGCCAGTGTCAATACGATGTTTTCCTTCACCGTTTTTGAGAGCAGTGGTGATTAAATTATTTTCACATAGAAAAGCATCTGCTTGGGTCCAAACCCACGACCTACAACTAGTAAGTTGGGGCCGTTAACACTGCCCACGGCTCTGCACTGTAATAAGAATAATAAAGTGTTGTATGAGTCAGGTGGTATCACCCAAATCAAAATAGCAGAAAAATAATCATATGGGATTTTACATGAAATGGTAGGAGTACATAATTTATTTCATATTAAGATCGTTATATATCTTTGCTCGCAAATTCATTACAGCCTTGCCTCCATAAAAAAAAATGTTTTACTACTGCCACCATTCAAATAAAATGTAATTCATTCCTGGCTGCAGACTTTTTTTTTTATCCTAAATTGCCCAACAAAATGGGTGATCTCCTTTCTTTTGGGATTTGTGGCATATTGGGAGTATAAAGGTTGGGGAAGATCACGTAGCAGGTATAAATTTATGGCTGAGTTGACGAAGCCCTGCTTGACGGGACTCCTATTTCTGAATGGTTAAATAAAAAATAACCATCCCCTTCGGACCTAAGCTGTCCAAGTTGGGGTGCCCCTAGAGCAGAGATTCGCTCGCTCTTGCTCGTAGCTGAATAGGTTTACCTGTTTTATTCTGTAGGTGTGCCTGGCGGAGTTTCTTGTTGCATTTTAACTGTAATAAATTATCGGCTTCATTTTTCTCTTCAGAGTCTAATTTCCTTTGTTTTGGCAACAAATGAAAAGTATCCTCGTCAATAGTATGATTGTGATTTTCATTAACAGATGCAATCTGTAATTTTTGCCCATCTGATGAAAGCTTTATCTTAATATTCATTGGGCAATCATTTTTAGTAGTAAAACTGTTTCTCAATCCTGAACTTGTTGTCTTAAATTTTCTACCACCTCTTGAACACGCAAAGGTTATACTATAGTATTGTAATTCTGCATTACAATTGGTCAATTTATGTGGACATACTTTTTTCATTGTTTCTATGTTACGTGTATCACGCTTCCACAATTGTATGAAATGTTGATTTTCATATTCTTCAATATATGAATATAAATCTTCCAACGACGTAAATTCAGTCATTGTAGTGACTTTCGATATATCACTAATAAAATAAATACAAATCAAGAGGCAGCGAAGTAACTTCAACTCACAAACCAAAATAACAAGTGACAGTGACAATCAAAGTAACAGTCAATCAAGTCAATGTGACTGTGACAATGCAATGCGAGCGTGCATTCTGAAAGTAGGCAACGTCGCAAATAGCTGTACAATATTTCGCTATTTTTAGGCAATTTATTTGAGAGGTGAATAGGAACTCTATTCACCTCTCAAATAAAGTGCCTAAAAATAGCATTAGCGGCACTATAGTGACGCTGCCACGGCTTGGCTAAAGTGCCGTAAGAATTGCATTGTCATTGTCACTATCACTGTCACTGTCAATTGTTATTTTGTTTGATTGTTGAGGTTAGTTCGCTGTAAAACACAATATTCCCAAAAAAATACATTTTCTTGTGTCTAAACGGACCCTGGCGTTGCGTGGTCACAGTTTTAACCTAACCTAACCTACCTTTCAGCCATTTTCATTTGCTAAGCCAAGGGGTTACACTAAGGTTACACTTAAGTTTAGCCGGCTATAGATGAAAGATATTAACATTAGCCTTTCCTCAAAAACAAAATAACTAGTGACAATGACAATGCAATGCTCAAAAATCAAACAAAATAAAAAGTAACAGTGACAATAACAATGCAATGCTTACGGCACTTTAGCCGGGCTGAGGCAGCACTACTAATATGCCGCAAATAGCGGCTCTTTATCCGACAGGGATAAAGTGCCGCTAGCGGCACTCTATACACTTCCCTATTTTTATTAATTTGGCAATATTATTGTATGGAAATATGAAATTTCGCTCTTATAATGACCTAACATATTGATTAAGAAATGCAATAAAATAATATCGTAACACTAAATATTTAGTTTTAGATGTAAAAAAAAACATATAGAAACTTTCTAAATGCCGTTTTTACACCTAAAACGGATAAAACATCAAAATCTGTGAAATTCATTATTAATATTTTAGGTCTGTGCGAAATTTCATATTTCCATACTATTATTAACAAATTAATAATAAAAACTGTTATTTTTGTAACCCGCAGGGCAGCATGTGGCGATCTGTTGGGCAGTAGCGACCCCACGGACCCTATCTCCAGGGAGAAATCTTGTTCCTCATCTCTGGCTTGCCTTTATTGGCCGGCTAGAGTGAACACTGACGAGGAATAGAGCTCTCACCTCTTTCTTGCCTTTATTGGCCGGCTTGAGTGAGGAGATTCGCAAGAGCAAATGCTCTCGGAGGAAGGAAGTATTTTAGTAAGATGGTGATAGGGATCTTGACCGTACTTCCGGGATTCCTCATAGCCGTCGAATACCGCTCCACTCCTTAAAAGCACCTCAGGACATCTTGCCTCCTTGTCACTACGACACTTTGTGCTAGCGACCGTTTTCGGGGGCCCATTATTGAGTGTGCAAGTCACCCCGTGCCATTTTACCTGTGTATTTTATGTAAAATATTGGTCAGGCAGGGACCATTATTCTTTCCCTAGTTCTAGATAACCAGTTCACTTAGCCACCCAAACCCATAATCCAATATCTTTGTTTCCATATCTTGCAATAGTCCTACACCAACCGGGGCTTGTCCTTAGGTGCACTAGCATAGTGCGTACAGGGATAATCGTCGGTTGGTGTCTCGTTTCATTAAACACGTGTAACGGGCCTCTGCAAGTTGGCTTCGGCCCCTCGTACGCCCCGAGAAATGTCAAAAGCAGTTAAAAATCTGACAGCTATTTGCGACGTTGCCAACTTTTAGAATGCACGCCCTTACACGGTCGCGTTATTTTGTCGTATAGAGCAGTCTAGATAACGCCACTATTATGCCGCAAACTGGCGGCACTATAACCAATAGTGATAGAATGCCGCTCGCGGCACTCTTTACATTTGCTATCCGTGTCACGTCCTATCCTATCTGTATTAGACCATAAAATTGCTAACCAGTTGATCTATCTATGTTCCTCATGCTCCTAGATGCAATACAAGATTCACCTACATCCATTTCAGCTTCTTGTTTTAATGATGAACAGTTTGGCTCTAAACTATTTTTTGTAATCTCGCAACATTTTACCAATTCCATGTGGTTTTCCTTAACTGAAACAAAAAAAGAGATATAAATTGACTATTTCATGAAAATATGAAATTTCAGAGACCAGTATTGCAGCTTTTGGCCACCTGTCCGGACTTTATCATAACACTATCACTTAAATGAAGTTGTTTGTATGTGTGAAATGTAAAGATGCCTATAGAATACAGAATTATATTTTTCTTTAGTACTTCATTTAGTGAGTTCCTAATAGTCGATATTTATGTACATTTTAGTTTACATTTTACAGTACATATTTACCAAGAAAACAAATGGATTTATTAACAAGAAAACTTGAAGGTCTAAGGGTTCTTGTATGGGTTTACTGATCTGTTCTTAGGATAAGGGTTATCCATATAACTGGGTAGGTATTTGGTTTAAAGTGGTTTACTAAACCAGTCACAATGTATTGAGGGGTAAAGCTGGGAACAAATTATCTGACGCGTCCGTAAGCCGCGGCTGACAGTCGCGGCTTAGTTGTAACTGGATAGTAAATTTAGCACTACGCTGTGCAAACTATCGGTCGTAAGTCGCGGACGTGACCTTGGGACCACCTTGAATGTTCGGATGTCTGATAAAAATCTGGCCGGCTGAGCTGGGAACAACGTGCACATTCATCGGTCGCGACTGTTAGCCGCGACTTATCAACTCGTCCGATAATTTGTTCCAGTTTGATTTTGTCTAGATTCAAAATTATCCTATGGAGCAGGACCAGCATGTTTCCAAGCATTCTTATCTTGGATATAATCCTCTAAATTGTAATATGCTTATTTACGAAGTGTACTTTTAATATCAGTTTTAAATTTTCTTTCATTTAATTGCAATATATCACAAAGTATTTTGTTGTAACATTTATCACAGTTCCCCATAAAATATGTATGTACAGACGCCAGCACATCAACCTACTACAATCTGTCAAATTTCTTTATTAGATTTTCAACTTTATCACTAAAATATAAGGTTCAAAGTTGATTGGGAAAATTTGACAGTTTCGGGTAGGTTGACCAGCTGGCGTCTGTACTTTAGGTAATCTGATAAATGTTTGATCTATTTTTTATCTTAATTTCTAGTATTAAAATTATGTCTATCACTTATTTTGTTAAAAAGATGTACTTTTTTCTTACATACAGACGCCAGCACATCAACCTACTACAATCTGTCGAATTTCTATATATTTTCAACTTTATCTCTAAAGCATAAGGTTCAAAGTAGATTGGGAAAATTTGACAGTTTCGGGTAGGTTGACCTGCTGGCGTCTGTACATAATATTTTCATAAATGAATTGGCAAGGTACCGTCATAATATTAATCCTTTTAAATAGTTCCCTGAGAGATTCGCGGCGACGTAGATTATAAATGGCTCTGACAGCTCTTTTCAAAATAAATTCACACTCGCTACTTCTAACATTAGGTCATTTAAATCTAAATTGCATTTGGAAAATTTAAACTAATTTTGGACCTGAAGAATAGAGCTATTCACGTTGATTTTAAAGATCAATGATCTGCAAATACCACCATCTTCGGTTGATTTTGAAGTATTTGGTGTAAATCATTAATGTAAACTAAAAAGAAGAAAGGACCCAATATTGAACCTTGAGGTACGCCCATTGCCATTTCAGACCCCAATGAGTTTACGACATCAACTTGAACTTTAACCTTTCTATCTTTCAGGTATGATCTTAGTAAATCAAGCGCTGTATTCCTAATTCCATAGTGCTCCAGTTTCAGCAGAAGCGTCTCATGGTCTACGCAATTGAATGCCTTCGAGAGGTCGCAAAATATTCCAATGGCATCTTGTGCTTCTTTCCAGGCATTAAAAATGTTCTTTATTAGGGTGACACCGGCGTCAGTCCGCGTCAACGCCCTTTGGTGAAACCGTACTGTTGTTTATGAAAGCTAGAATTTGTATTAAAGTGACGTAACATTTGATTGAGCATCAACTTTTCAAATTCCTTACTGAGAACTTTTAGAATGGACACAGGCCTATAATTGCTGGGTTCTTTGCTATCACCAGATTTGAACAATGGAACTACTTTACTGGGTTTCATGATATCTGGAAAGACTCCTTGGTCTACACTGGTGTTAAATATGAAAGCTAAGCTAGTTAAGTGGAGTTAACACTGTACTTTAAGGAATGGAATAAATAAATGAATATGAATATGAATCTAATGCAATGTTGCTGGCATGAACAGCTTCTGTTCAACAACTGGCGATTTTGAGGAAAGCAACATGTTGAAAGCAACACTGCTGCAGTTTGTTGACCGAGTCTTGCAACAGAGTGTCAACTGTTCTACAAAATACGACTTGTTGATACTTATCTCTTTTACCCACAGCTGAAAAGTTTATTCAATATTGTACAGACGCCAGCAGGTCAACCTACCCAAAACTGTAAAATTTTCCCAATAAACTTTGAACCTTATGCATTAGTGATAAAGTTGAAAATCTTTTAAAGAAATTTGACAGATTGTAGTAGGTTCATGTGCTGGCGTCTGTACAAATATTATTTGTGTTAAAAAATGGAAATTAAGTGGAATAACAAAAAAGTTATTCAGTTTTTCGTGGTTGACACTCTGTTGCAAGTCTCATTCAACAAACGGCAAGTGTTGCTAACAACAGGTTGCTTTCCACAAAATTGCCAGTTGTTTAACAGATGTAAAATGCACCTTTAGAGCCATAGTTGTGGAACTTTTGTTTTTCATGAATAATGAGCCATAATACAGTTTGCAATAGTGAACTTACTTGAGGTATATCAACTGAGATGTTAGTGTCTTTTAATAAGTTCTGTGCTCCAGTGGGGATGGCAAAAATGTTTAATCTTGTTCGAGCACTGTTTGTATAGCAGGAGTCATTGAAGTGCTTACTGCATATCATCTTGTGTTGAAAGTGCAAGTCTTTTAATGATTTCTCAGATGACCAGTCTTCATCTGGGTAGCAGTATTCAGCCCAAACACGTATCCTGGAATTATGAATGAAAAAAAATTTTTTACTGATTCAAGCTGTTGTCTGCAGGCTGTGTGTTAGTCCCAGATTTGGTGTACGTCCTCTATGGTCTATCATAACTTTATGCCAATTTTCATCCAACCCTGGTTAGCCATTTGTTTAACAAACTTTCAAATTATAGTGGGACTAGCTTTACCCGGCCCGGCTTCGCACGGGTAGCACTAAGTACTTATACCTACCCTACCAAACTACTCTACCTACTCTACCCTACCTACCGTACCTACCCTACCTACCCTATCTACCCTATCTACCCTACCTACCCTACCTACCCTACCTACTATAAACCTCACGGAGCCCGAGACCTTTCCAACGAATGCAAAACCGTGGAAATCGGTTCGTGCGTTCTGGAGTTATAGCGTCAGGAAGGAAAACCCGACTTATTTTTATATAGTAGATAACTCGGAGTTGATGAATACTATTGTAAAGTAATTAGGTATGTACTTACCTTGATATCCCATGTTTGCCGGGTAAAGGAAACCTGTGGAAACTCAGGTTCTTATCCTCTGCTGCAGTGATCTTGCACCTAGCACACTTTTTTCGAAATAAATCTCGTGCCATTTTATAGCACAGACGCACACACCTTTAATAACGGCATTATGTGGTAAGCAGCTCGTACAAAGTATTTTGATATTTATATGCTTGTTAGTTATTTTAGTTTCTTTGCTACGATATTTTGTTTATTTTGACATGATGACCATCAGCTGTACCAGTCCAGAACTGTCAATGTCATGTCAACTGTCAATCTCAATCTCAATAGTGGCATTTCGGTCGAAATCACATTTTGTTTTACTTTAACATTTTGTGGTCGCGATCGGTTCAGAGTTAGACCGTGAGAGAGAGGGGCTTACAGCTGATTACAGCCGTACGGGTCCAGCGAAGGTTAAGTTACGCTTGCTGCGGTCGGTTCGTAAAGGCGTGACCATCCATTACTTATCGAGACCCCTCCGTGTCTCGGAAAGCACCACAGAGTACATTTTAATATACTGAAAGAAAGCACGCTAACATGGTCAGATCATGTGAAGATCATAATTATAGATTGGTGTCTGAAATGGTCTTTTGAGGAAAGAATCACACAGATTGAGTGGACCTGTCCAGTCAGTGCACGCATTTTCCAGTAATAATGCAGCTCAACTCAAAGTGGAAGCTAGACTGGAAGCCGACTCCAACGTAGTTGGGAAAGGCGAGGCAGTTCAGGGTTAGACTGTGTCCATGGAATTAAATAGTACTTTTTAGCCATAACCAAAGCGATCTTATTAAACGATCATTTTGTTCGGTAGTTCAGCGAACCAAAACACGTCGTCGTGCCGACAGAGAGCGCCTTCCTGATTTCTGAACAAATGACGATCGCATAGTCGCGTGACCGATCGCGATAAATTCGGTTCTATGCACACGATGCGTTGCGGCGGCGGCATGGCGCCGGAGCCGGCGGTGTCGCTGCAGCGTTTAACATACAAATATCCATGGTATGACACACGGTGCGTACCGGCGTCGAACCGCACGTACGGCCTCACATTGTACGGAAATCCTATACAATGCGAGATCAGCATAAACTAGAAATGTATAGCTTGATGTGTGTACACCGGACTTGCAGTCCGCGAGACGAGGTTGGGAAGGTATTACGCGTTGCAACGCCGGAGCGGCACCGGTCAGTTATTTGTGTGACCGCCAGTGCGGCGATATCTTAGCGCTGCAACGCATCGTGTGCACAGGCTCTGAGTGCTGGGCGCCGCGGTCGCGTCCTATTGTCGAGCGAATACGCGATCGTCACGTGCAGTCACTTCCTGAATTCGTGGTCGCGCCGACAGAGGGCGCTTTCCAGTTGTACGAACAAAAAAGGGCGATCACTTTTTAATAGCATGCGGGGTTAGACTCCTAACCATCCTAATAGCTTTGAACATGTTTAATTAATATACATATACTGTGTGCGTTCCCAACACAAGCACGTTTGCAGGAACTCAAATTGAATTGAACCAAAAATTTGACCGAAAGACTATTACAGTAAAAGTTACATGTTCAATAGGAGGCACGTTCTATTGAACATGTAACTTCTTTTTCGGCCTCGGAAGTAAAAAAAATAACTCGTTCCAGGAACAACAAAATAAAACACGCAACTATAACAATATATAAAACTTTATTGTAAATGATTTTTAACATAAATCTCATGATTAAAATCTCCAGTCTGGACTGTAATACTGTAACATCTACATACAATAAAAGGAATGTCTTACATCCACCACCTATCGATAAAGTAGTTACAAAAATATTTGATTTACACTATAAACTTATTAAGTAACCTCACCCAAAGACACCAAAAAATTATTGACATTATAATTTACAGTAACTCAAAAAGCCACACTTTACACTTGGCGCATTTATCCAAATATTGGTGTTAAATGGTCAATACAAAAATGACGCTATTTCCATTTTAGTAGAATTCATTTTATAACTGCGAATACTTGTCCAAATACGCAGAGTGTAGTACCGCCTTAAATACACCTTGATTAAGTCCTTTCGTCTCGCATTAAACATAAATCACAAAACATTACCTATAGAGTGCAACAAGAATATTTTGGCGCCTGAATAAAAAAAAGCAAGATGGCGGCATTTGTTCCAATTTTGGCCACGCGCCAAAAACCTTGTAGCGTTGTACGTCTAGAGAGCTACCATAGCAATATTTTCTAATGTGTCGTATCACAGTTTCCCCTGCATGAAGGGTTTAAGATATTTGTGGAAGCTCTGGTTGACGGGCTCCGCGTTGAGCGGACTCTTGAGCGCTTCCTCCATCAGACGCTCGTAAACACGACCGTCGTATGCGCCCAGGGCAGAGTGGAGAATCTGTAATAAATATTTTCTTTGGTAATAATTATCGGACCTCTCACACAAATGCAATGAATCATTGTATGACTATTTACAGCGAGGCCGAGATGAATATTGAATTCTTTTAATAAATGAATGGAATAGAATTTTACCCCCGAACTGAAAATAGCCATATTACATTTCAGTTTAGAGGCGTATGATACGTTTCAAACACTTCAGTGTGTCACACACCTGAAATTACGCGACATTATTAAAATACCAGCAATATTCAGGCCGTAAAAGGTTGGGCGGAACAACGCCTATTACATCTTTAATTAATTTTCACCACTACCAAATTTTCCGAAGCATACATTTTTGCGCCGAATCCGGCGACGTAATTTTCGGCAGGTTTGTCGTTACCCTAATAGCATCGGGGCGTATTTTAGTTTCAGTTTAGTTTCTATTACAATTTATAAAAATAAGTATTTATTTTCTTTGACAGTCGACCACTTTTCACCCTTATGTCCTTAGTAATAATACGTTGAAAAATGGTCGAACGCCGAAATTCGCCTACGTACCTCGTCTCGTAGATCGAACGCGTCCACAAGTCCGACTGCATTCGGTCTCAGCTTCGTCAGCAGATCTTCGTACCAATGTTGTAGCTTCTCAATGTCTCGCTCCGATATCGATGTAAACTGTTAAACAAGTAATAAAAAGAGTTTTTTTTTTTTTTTAAAAAAACGTTGCCCCACTTTAGGAATTTCTCCTGTGTCGTGGGTGCGTTTTACAAAACTAACATACACAAACAGCCAGACCCGGAACAACTAATTGTAGGTCATACAAATATTTGTTCCATGCGGGAATCGAACCCGCGACACGCAGTGCAGCAGTCAATCGCTTAACCACTGCGCCAACCGTGCCGTCAAAAGTTGGACTGTTAGAGGACAGTGTGGAGCCGGCATAAGATTTTTCTGTCACGTCAGATTAAATCTCGGTAACAATTCGCCTACTTGTACGACGTATTCTTTCTTGTACAGACGCCAGCACATTAACCTACCCGAAACTGTCAAATTTTCCCAATGAACTTTGAATCTTATGCTTTAGTGATAAAGTTGAAAATCTACTAAAGAAATTTAACAGATTGTAATAGGTTGAAGTGTTGGCGTCTGTACGTATGATGACGTCACTTGTAGTACTAACCCTGAGCAAGTCTCCTACTCGCTGCAGCGCCCAGTACACCACGTACAAGTCGACTAGTTGCAGCAACACTTCTCGTAGTTCTGGCGACGTGTTCTTCACTTGTCGCTCCGTTTCCTCGAAGTACGAACTTAGTATGAACACGCGACAATGGGCCTGTAAAAATAAAAATAAACAACATTAATAACAAATGTAGAAAAAAAAAACTACGTTTATTTAGATAATTATCATCTGCACTAAGCAGACATAACGCAACAAATCAGCACACACTCACCACGCTCACTATAAATCCATATTTTTTTTAAATTTTCTTAATGAGCATAGTGAAACTAAGTCACGCACTTAATCTCGAAATCTCGTTAGTAATCACGACAAAAACATTCGAGATATCGAACGAGATTTCAAAAACTAGATTGTCTTCCCACTAGATTTTATCTCGAAAAATAGCTCGAGATTGCATTCCCTACGTGTGTTATTTTTTTCGAGTTTATATTTTTTTTACTTTGCCCCACACTAGGAATTTCTCCAGTATTGTGGGTGCGTTTACAAACATTTAAACTCACATACACAACCAGCCAGACCCGAGATATTATTGTTGTTATATTATATTACCTCGGAAGCCTGCGTGAGTTGCACGGAGGTCATGTTCCAGGCGTCCTCATACGCCATGCCGCTCTTCTGACGCCGCTCGATGTTCGCCACGCAGAGCCCAACCTTGCTGTAATGATACCAAGTTAGTAAGTAGCTTTGTTTCAAGAGATTATGCAGTCTTTATCATGTTTAGTTGGCTTCATCTGTTGCGGCCATTTACGATGAGCTAGCTGACGATTCAGTAAATTATTACCGAACAATTAGTCTCGCACTCGCACTCAAACAATTAATATCGTCGAGAATCTCGACGATATTTAGCCGAGACCGAGTATTCGGTCCGATTTGTAGCCGAGATCTCGGTCGAGCCTTACTAGCTTTCTCGCGCAGCCTCGCCTGCGTGTATGTCGGAAAATATCCCACGGAAACGTACTACCGAAATTAAAGGCATAATGACAGCATACCTAATAGCCAAGGGAAAGGTCATTGACCCTGCCCTAGCGCCGCGCCTCCCGTCAACCATAATTATTTTGTTACGCGTAATTTTGAATCTGTGATATCTTTTTAAGTATTAATTTAAATGATATGATGTCACGGCATATTTTAATCGAAATCAAATGCCCAATGTAAATAACATATTTCATTGGATAAGGATTAATATAATACCGGTCAAAATAGCTTCGGAAATAACAATGAAATTTTTATCAAATTCTGGAAAGTTAAAAATGGTTACTGTGATGGGAACTTTTTAAGATGTACAATCTTGTAGAACATTAATTTTATGTATCCCTTACGGTTTACGCGTACACGCCAGTAAAGCTCCCAGGCTGCATGATTTTTTCCGATATCTTCAACAATCATCGTCATATTTCAGCCATACAAAATCTTAATGAATCATACACCTAAACCTTCCTCATGAATCACTCCGTCCATTGGTGAAAACCGTTTGAAAATCCGTTTAGTAGTTTTCGAGTTTATCGCGTTGAGACATACATACGCAGCGGGGGGACTACGTTTTATAAATGTAAGAATTGTATGAATTGCCAAATATTGTCGTAAAAAAAAAGACCGACTTAGTCGAAAATCTCTGGTCTGCGCTCCGTTTTGGTCTGCAAAGAGCTTTAAAGGACATTTTTAACATGTAATACGATGAATAAAGTGCACCCAGACGATGCCTAATTATTCTTAGTAATTAATACACAAATAAGCGCGTGCTTACCCAGCGGCGACGACCTCGAACCCTCTGATGATGCCTTCGATAGTGTTGTCCCAGGGCGGCGAGCGCCGCCCCGCGCCCACGCGGCTCAGGTACGCGACAGTGGGCGGCAGGGAGTTGCCGCCCGACGCCTGCTGCCACGTCTTTACTAGGTACCTGTCAATAATGTAAATAAATAATTATTATCAACTAATATGCATGATCAACCTGATGTCGGGAAATTTACAAAAAAATATGCTTGGATTTTAATTATATAGGCTGTCTACCAGTGGACGACATCGACAGCCCTCTACTCGACTTTTTCAAAGAAACCCAATTCGTAAAGAAAAGTAATATATGCTATTTCTTATACAAAGTAAGACAAAAGGAAGTGGCCCCTTAACTTTTGCAGATGACTAAATCAATAGCTTATAACGTTAACGGCTTGCCGGCTTACGCGTTTTGAACAGAAGGAGACTTAAAAAACACTGTACTATCGGAGAATTTCATACATAAGCAGTTTGAAAACAAAATCCTGTGAACACGATGACCAAATCTGATAACGCCCGGCTTCTATAGCCGCCGTGCGCTGCAAGCAGAAATAGTCCTTACGATGTATAGATATGAAGTTCTTCGATGGTACATTGGATTTGTAGTGTCGTCTCATACCCCATACTAATCCTGTCTCTTCCTACAGCTGTTTCATATGCTATGTATGGAACACAAAAGAGGGACTAAGTAATAACAGCCGCACGAGTCGATCGGTCAGGTTAAGCTACGCTGACCGCGGTTGGTCCGTGGATGGGTGACCGTCTTTACAAACCAAGACCCTTCCGCGCCTCGGAAAGCACGTTAAGTCGTTGGTCCCGGTTGTCATTCGTGGATCTTTCACAGTCGTTACGGGTTGTCAGTATTACCCAGTAACGGTTGTGGAGGTCAGATGGGCAGTCGCTCTATGTAAAATACCGGTATTCAGCTGCATCTGGATAGACTGGAAGTTGACCCAGACAAAGCTGCGAAAAGGCTAGGCAGCCGATGCTGTGCACGGCACAGTACCTGGCAGTCTGCAGCAGCAGCACGGTGTTCTCGCCCTCGTAGGTGCAGGCGGCCGTGACGTGGCCGTACGTCACGGGCAGGTTGGCACAGTACCTGGCAGTCTGCAGCAGCAGCACGGTGTTCTCGCCCTCGTAGGTGCAGGCGGCCGTGACGTGGCCGTACGTCACGGGCAGGTTGGCACAGTACCTGGCAGTCTGCAGCAGCAGCACGGTGTTCTCGCCCTCGTAGGTGCAGGCGGCCGTGACGTGGCCGTACGTCACGGGCAGGTTGGCACAGTACCTGGCAGTCTGCAGCAGCAGCACGGTGTTCTCGCCCTCGTAGGTGCAGGCGGCCGTGACGTGGCCGTACGTCACGGGCAGGTTGGCACAGTACCTGGCAGTCTGCAGCAGCAGCACGGTGTTCTCGCCCTCGTAGGTGCAGGCGGCCGTGACGTGGCCGTACGTCACGGGCAGGTTGGCACAGTACCTGGCAGTCTGCAGCAGCAGCACGGTGTTCTCGCCCTCGTAGGTGCAGGCGGCCGTGACGTGGCCGTACGTCACGGGCAGGTTGGCACAGTACCTGGCAGTCTGCAGCAGCAGCACGGTGTTCTCGCCCTCGTAGGTGCAGGCGGCCGTGACGTGGCCGTACGTCACGGGCAGGTTGGACGCCAGCATGTAGCCGTGGCCGCCGCACGCCAGGCGGCAGCGCTCCACGCACTGCGCGGCCTCGGCCGTCGTCACGGCCTTGAGGCAGCACGACAGGGCGTGTAGCTGTGGGTGGTGGACTAAATTATTGATTCGATATTTTTACCCGACTACGGCGAAGCAAAAAGGAGGGTTATAATTTTGACCGGTATGTATGTATGTATGTTCATCTGTCCCCTCATAACTTCTAAACTGCTCATCATAATTTGACAAATGAGAAGCGTCTTGATCGTCCGCTGGTTATAAGCTATGTGCCGTCATATTAAATTGAATATTATTTATTTATTTATTTTCTCACCACAATATTACAAAATACATATTAGATGGTATCAGAGTCAGACAGCATTTTAATATTGTGGGAGACTGGTGCCTAAACTAGGCTCTAGGCCTGTATTTCAGGACACCAGGCCTCCGCCCTTTTACAATAATACATTTTCTGTTTCTAAGTACTTGTACAATGACAACCAAAGGATATAAAAACAACATTATAAAAAGATTAGTGGCTCGAGTGGAAATGTTAACTTTAATATTATAAACTAAGAGTAAACTAAACTTTTGTTAATAGGGTTATGTTATACGTATATGGAATGGTGTGTGTGTGTGTGTGTGAGGGTGTGTGTGTGTGTGTGTGTGAGGGTGTATGTGTGTGTGTGTGTTAGTCACTTTTGGGCTTGTATGGCTGATTAGTGATAAATAGCTGATATTACACCATAGAGGTAAGTAGGTTCTCAGTATCATCATAATTTAGTTGTTGTAGTAAGGCAGTAACTTGCTTTTTGCACAAAGTTATAAAATATAGAAATAGAAAAATAAAGATAGAATAATAATAGAGATATAGAATATGGCGCCCTCTAGAGGAAATAAAGTGATGAACTAAAAATATGGTGCCATGTTGAGTATCAAATGAAAGGGCACTCAATTAATTGGCACATTTCAAATATATATATATATATTATAATATTTGAAATTATAAGACAAAAACCCAGCTACGACAAAAAAGTCATCTAAAAAGGTATAAACAAGACATCACAGACAGACAAATTAAAAATCCGTAGTCACATGTAATCTATTGAGTTTTAGTTTTATAACTTTGTATTTTTTGAGATTGGGTTAAATGGCGTAATTAAATGGTTGTTTTGAGATGACACCCAATCGTCAAAGGAACCATGGGCTCGATTTTAGAGAAAATCAACACAGTGTTTTTTTTTGAACGCTCTTAGTTGTCAGAACTCAAAACTAAGTATTTGCAAAAAAAAACACCTTCGATATAGGACTGGGCGCCACTATCAAGTGTTGCTAATACCTAAGGATAAATACGGACAAATACGGCGCATAAATACCTAGGTATGTATTAAAATCGAAGGAAATGGTTAAAAAATTAAAAAATGTTTTATTGTCGCCAGTTAATACACTCATCTTAACTTAGAGTAATCTAACATATGCATCGTATTAATGTATTGCACAAAAGGTACTGCTACTGATTCCCAAGCTAAGCTTGAGCTTGTATTATGGGAAACATGTTCAGCCGCAGGAAGTATCACATAATAAAATACGAGTACATTGGTTTGAATGTCGCTGCAGTAGACTTACAATATTCTTAGGATAGTTTTCGGTATAATTCTATAAGGGATGAAATTGAATGACCACCAAAAAAACAATCGTTACCCTAAACAACCTCATCCAAAAAAAATATATATGTACAAATAAATGAAACCTGTACCAAAATCTTTTGGGCTATTTAAGTCATGCCTGCACTACTAAAACTTTTCATAACCCAAAAAGGCCACGCGTGCACCAAATTTTAACTAGCTAAGTTTTGTGTCATTACTACCCAAATATTTTGATTTATTCGATAATATTTTAAAACAATTTTTACCATACTGTTTTAATGTTGGTTGTTTGAAGACTCATTTATCACTAAGATTAAGTTTTTTTGAAGATCCACTCTTCATTAAAATTTTAAAATTAGACTAAGGACTGCCTTATTAAGTTTTAAGTTTATTTGTACGTAGAAATAAAACATGTTGTTTATAAACTAATGTTTTTTTTTGTGGCCGTTATTTTATTGAAAGCTCTAAGAAGCTCAGCCTTTAGTAAACATTTTTCGGTAGTATCGGTGAACCTTTAGAACTTCATTTATATTTTTTGGGTAAACAATGATTTTTGTATATTAATTTACTTTATTAGGATAAAATTGTGTAACATATTTAGATGAAATTTTTAAATAAAATACGAGTACATATTTGGTGCATGCGTGGCCTTTTTGGGTAGCTCAGCGATTATTCTGAAGATACTTGCCTTTTTTAGGTTAGCAGACTTTACGTTTTTTGGTGATAATTTCATATTAAAATGGGGATTAAATTCTGTTAAGTACTTACGATTTTTTGGGCGTTATATTTCATTATATCTGGTGATTGCTTAAACCTAAGCCATTCTATAATCTAATTTTAGATTTTATTTAAGTTTAACAGATGTGGTTACTTTTTACAGTTCGCCATAATTTTCTGAATAGGCTCGCCCCCATTACATAGAACTTTAACGAAACTGGCAACATGTGGCTGTACTATATACAATTATACATAGACAACTAGGAAAATGAAAAATGTGGTTATAAAATACTTACCTCGGGCAGTCTCTCCATATCTCCAGCATCAAGTTCAGCTGTCACATTGTTATACATGTTCCAGATCCACTCAGCACTTAGTTGGAACGCATGCGCAGTCGAGATACCGACCATGAGTTTGTGTTGCTGGGTTAGGTAGTCTATGATTTGGGGTTCTGGTTCACTGGAAATGGAGTTTGAAATTAATTATAATCATTAGCAGCCCGGAGTCCGGATATGTGCCCGGTTGATGGTAATAGGCTCGCCCCCTATTACATGGGACTTAAACATAACTGGCGAAATGTGGGTGTACTATACGAGGGTGAATCAAAAAGTTCTTAGAATTGCATATAATTATATAAAACCTTTTTGGGAGAAGTTCGATATTCAAATTAAAGAGTGTCAATCACACAATATTTATGCAAACTGTCACTTGTTTTTGTCAGTTCGTTCGCACGTAATAAATTGTTTTGTGCAACGAGTTGCTAAAAACCCAAAATTATGGATAAAAGTGAGTTACGTGCCGTGATAAAATATCTCAGTTTGAAAAAAATGTCTACGAAGGAAATTTTTTCGGACATTCAGCAGACATTAGGGGATGATGCTGTACCCTATTCTACGGTTGCGTACTGGGTGGCTGAATTTAAAAGATGTAGATCAAGCTGTAAAGATGACCCGCGTTCTGGGCGGCCTTCAACCTCCGTTACGGAAGAAAATGTCAAAAAGGTTGAGAATCTGGTTTTGGAAGACAGCAGAATAACTATAAAATATATAGCTGAGATCCTAAAGATATCATTTGGTAGCGTTCAATCCATTTTAATTGATTCACTGGGGTTCAAAAAAGTGTCGGCAAGATGGGTGCCACGAATGTTAACCGCCGAAAACAAAAAGCGACGTTTGGAAATTTCTAAGCGTAATCTCGAAATGTTCCAGCGTGATATTCGGATAATTTTTGCCGTCGCCTTGTCACCATGGATGAAACGTGGGTCCACCATTTCGATCCTGAAACTAAGAGACAAAGCATGTCTTGGAAACGACCATCCTCTCCATCCATTAAGAAATTTCGAGTTGCTCCTACCGCTGGCAAAGTTATGGCCTCAGTGTTCTGGGATAGTGAAGGAATCCTTTTTATTGATTACATGCCAAAAGGCCAGACGATTACTGGACCCTATTATGCAAATTTAATCCCGAAAGTGCGTGAAGCGATTAAAGAAAAACGTCGTGGAAAACTATCGTTGGGCGTGTTGTTTCTTCAAGATAACGCTCCTGCTCATCGATCGGAAGTTGCGCTCAACGCAATCCGCTGTGCTGGCTTCAATCTCCTTGACCACCCACCATATTCTCCGGACTTAGGCCTCATTTACGGAGACGCGGGGCGTCTCGCGTCGCGTGTGGCGTGTCGTCTCGCGGCGCGTCGGACGTTTTTTCTGTTTACGGTGGGGCGGCGCGTGAAGCGGCACGCATCATCGCACGCGTAAACACAAACTTATAGCAATATACGACCATGTTCATAGAGAAGCGAGACGGGAAGCGTGGCGGTGCCCGCCGCGGCGCCCGCGGCGAATCCTCAAGCGTTTAGCGAAGCACGCGGCGGGCATCGCGGCGGCGCACGCTCGCCTCGATCTAATCGACTAGTTTTATATTTTTTTTTACGTCTGTGTGCGCGATTTCTAAATAAGACTGACAGAAGATTCCGCCTCGGACATAGCTTCATCGAGAATTGCCGCTGCGTGCGCCGCCGCGATAAACGCCGCGTGGGACGCGTCGGTGCCATCCGCGGGCTCGGCCGCAAAAAACGCCCTAATTCAAACAAACGCGTCTAAAATCGCTTCTCCGTAAACGCACTCATACAACGCCATATATTTGAATTCAGTGCGGGCCGCGCCGCTCAACGCAAAGCGCGACGCCCCGCGTCTCCGTAAATGAGGCCTTAGCCCCAAGTGATTTTCACTTATTCCCAAAATTAAAAGAGGACATTCGTGGAACAAAATTTTACGATAATGACGCGGTTATGGCTGCCGTAGAGGAGTTTTTCGAGAGTCAAGAAAAACTTTTTTTCACAAGGAATAAGGAAGTTAGAAACGCGTTATTCTAAATGCATTGCATTGGAGGGAGATTATGTAGAAAAATAAAATATTTTTGTTTAAATCTTTGCATTTTTTAATATTGATTCCAAGATTTTTTTGATTCACCCTCGTAGGTACACCTCTGCCCAACCCTTCGGGACTACAGGCGTGATATTATGTTATGTTTGTGTTATATAATTATTTTAGAGATCGCTTTGCCTTGCTAGACTACGACCTCAGGAACGCCCGTTACTGATAGGTCGATGACTCAAAGGTATTTGTAATTACCATTTTTATTCGTCGTTTCGTCGCCGTCAGCGCAGCAGCTAGCATAATCCTTTTATTTTTACAAGCTTTTTATTAACTTGCTTCGCTTGTATGAGTAGTAAAAATAGTAATCCATTTTTCAAGCACTTCCTGGCATCTTTATGGATTATGTGTCGGATATTGCTGTTTTTTAAATGAAGTAAAGACTGCACTATGCAAAGTGGATCCTTGCAGCCTGAAGACGCCTCCATTTGAGTCCGAAAATAGACGAACACACGGCAATATTTTGATTTTATTTTTTCTGGTGTCTATGAAACTGTCTACTTAAATCCGTAAACACAAATAAACAACTTACTCTGGCTTGGGTTGCGACTGCCTCCTGACGGCAGAGTACCGCGTTGCTATGGTAACGGCCTTCGCTAAGTAATTACACATGTCCTTCACTATGACCACGCGGACGAACATCATAGTACCGTACGTTAGTTTGGAGCTCGGGGATTTTACGTATGTGCCGTCCTGGAAAGATAAAAGAAAAATGTTTATTATAGGAAGAACTTATGCAGTTAAAGTTTAAATTCTTATTGTAGGGACTTGCTTTCAAAAATGTAAAGGGATTAAAAATATTCTTCATTTACAAATATTGCCCAAAAACGTTAACTCCAAACACTACAGAGTCCAGCCGACGAATGCGTTTTTGACATCTGTCAGTTTCATACTAACGAATAATGTGTTTTGCGAATTTGATCCTTATCACTACTAGAAATTGACCAACTGACAGCTGTCAGGAACGCATTCTCTCGACGGCTGGACTGAAGTGTGTCTAGAATGTACCATCGAAGAAGTTCATATCTATACAGCGTAAGGACTGTTTCTACTTGCAGCGCTCGGCCGCTATAGAACCGGGCGGTAACAGATGTGGTCATTGTGTTCACGGGATTTTGTTTTCAAACTGCTTAGATATGAAGTTCTTCGATGGATGTTACGGGAGTGTGGACACACTTAGGAACAGTAGCAATGGCTTTCATTTTGACAGTCCAATGCGAGGTATATAAACAATGATATTAAAAAAACGTTATCAAAACAAAAAGTATTCTAAATCTATTACTTATCACAAGATTAGTTTTTATATAATTTGGTATCACAGTTTCCCCTGCATGAAGGGTTTAAGATATTTGTGGAAGCTCTGGTTGACGGGCTCCGCGTTGAGCGGACTCTTGAGCGCTTCTTCCATCAGACACTCGTACACGCGACCGTCGTATGCGCCCAGGGTTGATTGTTATTTTAGTTCTATTCAAAATTATACTCACTTCCAAAACCTGACAATTCTTCATCAGCATATGTTCCCTGGGTATCCTCACGTGTTCGAAGCCAAGGAAGCCATTGTTGGTGCCGTTCATGCCAAGCTTAGCGCCAATCTCGCCAACCTTGATACCAGCGAGGGGCATGTGTGTTTCTTCGTCTCGCAGTTGGACTATGAACGGGTGGATGCCGTGGCATTGGCCGTTGGAGTACAGTTGGGCCATTACTATGCAATAGTTGGCTGTGTGGGCCACTGGGGACAAAGATTTGTTGAACTTTTAAAAATTTTGTAGATTTTATTTTGTTGGATGGAAAATAAGCAGTCGGATTACATGATGGTACAATACTATCGATGAATCATGGCCGGTCCGAACTTAGCGCAGAAGGCTGCGCACTATATTTTTTTAGGAATTAAATGGTGACATTAGGCGAGTGTGAGTGAGAGAACATGCGCGAAAGTTCGGAGAGCCTATGTTCAGAACGGCCAAGATTAATCGGCAGTGTTGTTAGTCGTCTCTGATGCCATGTTTACCAGTACTTCATATTACCGACTAAATTTTTATACTTCTAATCTAAACTACTCTACTACTAGGGCTTTACAAAGACTATACGTTAGTATGATTAGCAGATTTACATACTGTTAACTAGCGAATCTATGGGAGATTCAGACTTCACAGCCATTTCAGGGTTCAGATTTGAAATTCGAACGTTATTCCGGAAAATGGTCGTATTCGTATCTAGGGAGCGCCCGAGTATAAATTATTAGTACCATAACATCACGACTTGTTTCCCCGAAGGGTTAGGCAGAGGTGTACCTATAGTACACCCACATTTCGCCAGTTATGTTTAAGTCCCATGTAATAGGGGGCGAGGCTGACAACCGGGCACAAATCCAGACTCCGGACTACCAAGAAATTCCTGATAGAAAAACCCTATAACATTTTGCCCGACCAGGGCAAAATCCTCCTCCAGGGCCAACCATCCTCGACCAGGGCAAAGTCCTTATGTTCAGCAGTAGCGCTTGAGACCACTAAACCAACGAGGCAGTTGGTCGAGTGATCGTAGTAAAATGTTATTATTTTAGATTTAGATAAATACGAGCTAAGTTAACATGACACTGTAGTTTCAATAGTTAATTAAATGCATATCTTAATCGCCATACAAATGTTTAATTGTCTGAATTAATGTTAATTTGAATATTCTAGAATTGTGCAAGAATTAATAGAAGATGTTTTTTCGCGTATTGGATTTTCAACGCTCTGCTTAGCGCTGAGAGTTGAATATCCAACAGTGTGTTTTCTTGACGCGCTGGCATACGCGCCGGATGCGCTCTGTTGGATTCTCAATACTCGGCTCAATACCGAGCGTGGAAAATCCAGTGTACAAAAAAAAAATCGCCGCGATAAAAATCCTAGAGCTTAACGCAATCAAAACAAACTCTATAATAATATTCGAAATAATGTTATTATCACATTCCGAAATGAGTACATCTTTAAACATAATATAATACGATAAGTATAATTATGTATAATTAAAGATAAATACGACGTGCCTTCGAATATGTGATAGTGATTCAGTTGATATTTGGAATTATTCATGTACATATGTTATCTATGCCCTAAGGTCGATTAATGTACATTAATAACATATCAATGTATGCTTATGTTGATAATTTACGTATGTGTCTACGCATATATAATAGCAAGCTTAATATATGATATTAGATTGGTCAAATAATTAAATTCAATCGTCCCCTATCGATTTGGACTTGAACATTACTGGCGTTTGTGAGTACGCCTGCCTACCTAACTAACCCCACGTTAAGTGAGTCATAAAACAGTTCCCGGATTTTTTGTCAGCTTAAAATATTAAAAAAAGATAAGTAAGAATCTAAGATTTAAATACTTACATCCTCCAGGCCACCATTTGTATGCCGTGAGTGTCGGACTGTGCAGTACAAACTCCTTGGTCTTAGGGTCATAGGTAGCCGTCGTCTCCAGACCACGGATGAACGTGCCGTGACCGAGCTCAGTCTAGAACAAAAAAACGCAACACTTAAGACGCAGATATATGCCAGTGACCTTGAGTGGTTAGCTTGCATGTTCTGTACTGAGCTCACGCAACGCGTCGTACGTCCAGCCAGTAATAGGACTCGCCCATCAAGGAGCGCTGTCCTAAATTAGACGCATTATTAATTTATTATACTAAAAACAAAAGGTATTTTAACAAAAAACGTATACTAAAAGATCAATAATTAAATTATCTTTAAAATGGTGAAGGTTTCAGAAAAATACGCTTGATAGATTTTGCGTGATCCTTAGTTTTGTATCCGCGTTAGACATAACTTTACAAATTAATTTCACTATGTAATATAAACATAATCTAAAATATTCACAGATTAAGTTATTAAGAAAATGCTCTAATTTGACAAATAATTTTTCCAAATCATTAACCTTACTCGTTTAGACGGGATCATCAGTGCAAAATCATTAAAAGTCGGTTATCGTCGCCTTAACTTGGTATAACTTGTTAGAACAAAGTTTTTAGTCTGCGGATACTAAATTAGCGGCAGTCGAGCGATGGCGACAGCGGAGCGGGGCGATCAGGCAGCGACCTAGGCGTGGACAGGAAACTGGCGGTAAAAAAAAAAGAGCGGCCATCGAGCGGCGAAAACAAACAAATTCCTGCCGCTTGCACATCGCCACCGCCCGTCCGTGCATCGCTCGGTCCCCCGCGCCGCTCTCGCCCGTTTCGTGCGCGTCACTTCAGAATGCTATGCTTTTGTTTACGTCGCCGCCGCCCCGGGTGCAAATGAAAATGAAAATTAGTGAATTAATATCAAATGAAATTTAAATATCTACAATACAATAGGAATAAAATTAAATAAATCGAAACAATGTCAAGGACGAAGTTATTCGACGTGCCTCTCTACACTCTCACTTTCGCCCAAGCCGCCCTACTTCATCAACTTCGTGAAGACGCGTGCGTCCCGCTCAGCCAACGTTGTTTTCCCGCGGCGCGTAGGTGTGCAAGGCGCTATTGATAAACACGAGCAGCGGCAGCCACGCGACTGACGCTCCCACTTCGCAGCTTTGGTCGCGCAGGTTTGGCCGAAGCTTTAGACCATTGGGTGTTCAATGTGGTGTGGTAAGTCATTTATATATTTCTGTTTAAAGTTTTACTATATAACCTGTGCATAAGTCCCGATGATGTCTAGGTTGAACGCCCTGCCGATCCAGTAGGCTTGTTGTTCCACAGACGCCTGTCCCATCAGCGTAGGTATGAACATGACGTAGTGAAGAGTGAGGGGGGACCCGTCCTGAAGGATAGCTGATCCGAGAGCACCGCCCAAGACTGCCCTGTAGGTAATATCGTTAATATCAGATCAGACAAGACACCAAGTATTGTTTCCGTTACGTGGACATAAAAGCATAGAAATAAAAGTACTTCGGATAAATGTGGAATCAATTAGTCTGTACTCGGTACATTCCCGACTGTCTGAACGTATCATACGCTTCGAAACTTAAGGTAACATTCCGTGGCTGACCGCACAGGCGGCAACTGCAGGAGACGTGTCGCCGCGCCATGACTGGTTTCTATGAATTTCTATGAAATACCTTCCGTAGCTAGCGATACGTCGCGTTCATAGAAATACATAGAAACCAGTGGTGTCGCGGCGACACGTTGCTTGCAGTTGCGTCCTGCGGTCGCCTACGGAATTGTACCTTTAGGGTGATACCACAAATTTGAACGCGATTGGAGAGACATTATACTCTGGGCTATACATTTTTTGTTTTGTTTTATGCTGATTCTAGAGTTCCCTTTATACTACGCTGTATCAAAAGACAGCTGCAGCCTTACCTGAAGCTCTCCATCCCATTGTTCTCTTCCTCCTGCAGCCGACGAATCAGCTTGAACAGCAGACATGCCTTCTTCACAGCCAACTCGTACTTTTCCTTATGACTAAGGTACTCTGACGGTACCTCCTCGATGTGGATGCCTTCGTTGAGAACTGTTGTCTCTGTAAAGAAAGGAATAAATGTTTGTATGAGCAATATAAATAATGACGTTAAGTTCGTCTTTGGAGTCCTTGTTTGACTGAAATAACCAGACAGGATGGATGCATACGGAATACCGCTTTCGAGAAAAGGTGACAAAATGGCACAGCGGATTGCCCTCTCCCATCGTTAAGTATATCCTAGTATATATCAGGTTCATAGTACCAAACAATATGCATTTGAAGAATTAAAAATGTTTTTGGAACATACCTATTATATTTCTTCGCCATCTACTATATTTTTACTGTCGATGGCTTCGAAAATACTATATTTGATATAAACAAAGTTGGCAACCCTAAGGTAGGAATTAAAGAGAGATCTTATTGCTTTAAGAACTATGGATTAATTTGATTCACTTTTATTATTGTATACTGCTTTCGAATTATAGCTATACGAATGATTATAGGAATATGGTGATAATTATATGAATGATCTTGGCCCTGATATGTAGCCGGTTACATAGCTAATATGAAACTAATTGTTCGCGTGAAATAGGTACTTAGACGTCGTGATTTAGGTACGTGCGAGCTACGCTATAATATTTAGATACATACATTTGTACCTATATTTCAGATATTTAATTTTAAGCAGCGCCATTAGATTACACAACAGAAAACTAAATTAATAAGGTGGATATTAGTTTAATTCGTGATTGTATGCACGTGCTCAGTCTCACGCACTTTTTAAAGATTTAGGTCTACTATGCAGAATAATACTGAAAACAAAGCATTTTCAAAGAACAAAGATTAGGTACAACAAATGTGTTTATAAAGTACAGGTTTACTGTACCAGTATTCTTGTTCTTCCTACTAAGCTAAATGTTTGTGCTAGGAGTGGGTCCACATCAATTTTGATCGCCAATTCGTGCCTACACACCGAATGTCGCTATAACTTAAGTTTTTCTAGCTACTTTATGAATAAATAAATGACATAAATGTGTTTGTTATTAATAAACGCATTGAGGTCGACCTCTGGTCCCTGATATCATTGACAGCGCGATTTTAAAACTCGCGTTATCTCGGTCATAGACTACTGTACTAAGTATGTTTGTTTCGCCTGATGTTGATAAGAAAGAGCAATGAGTCCCTAAGGTTTGAAGGGGTGAATGACTTAACAACCAGGCACTCTAAAGACAATTTCCACGCAAGCTTCGCCGCCACTCCGATATATTATGCTAAACACATTAGTAATAAAGTTGAATCTCGCGTGCGCTCTTTGATCGTGTTCGAGCACGAAACTATAATGGCTTAAGTCTCAATTCTTCTTTCGTTTTTAACTAAAGTAATAATTGATCTAGAGAAAAAATATCTTGTGGCTGGATAATAAACTATATTTTCTTACTGTGAATACTTATTTTAGACATAAAAGCCGAATAATCTTGATTTTATTTAATTATTTTATATAGATATGATTTTCGAATAAAAAATGAATTGAGCAAAAATGTTACAATTATGTAACTTTCTTATACATGGAAAGAAAAAGATCCAATAAATCATATACTAAAGTTTCATTTTGATTGTATGCGTGACTGTTTCAGAATATTAATGCAAATTAACATACAATTTAGGGAGCCTCCTCTTAACTAAATCTACAACGTTTGATAGGAATTCGTTAGAAAAGATCATATTAAATTAACTGGATAAACTACATGTGTCAATATCTAATGGTGAAAACATCATTACATAAGAATACTCTTCATGTCTGTGAAGTTTCATTACTAAGTAAATATTTGTCCTTGTCTATTACTTAATTACTAACTGTATATAGTTATTATTTAAATTAAAGTTTGAGAAATGATTGTGCCTTCAGAACAATGCACACCAAGGTCTAAATTAAAACAGTCAACAAAAGATATGCATGCAAAAATAATTAAATGTTTGCACTAAACCGTATTATCATAGCTATGGCATAATTTATTAAAAACAGATTCAGGTAGACCCATTTAAAAAAATAATTAATCAATTTAAATTAGGCTGAGAATCATTTCTTTCACTTTTCATTCACATTCTTTCACCCTTAACCACTTCTTAGTTGAATAGCTGGGATGAAAAAGTGGAGTAAGTAACTCTCGAGACAGACTAGATAAAAAAAAGTTAGCTGCTCGCTTATATCTTTGTTGTCTCTACATATAATTTTCTTCGTGAAGCTAAGTGAACTTTGATCTCCAGCCGAGACTTAATAATGTTGTATTTTATAAAACGAAGAAGATAATTGTGTTTAATATCTAACAACCATTAATTTTATTTCTCAAACATTGTGTAGTTATAGTAAGTGTCTGCAACAGAGTAGCATGAACCAAGAAGAGGTAATTGATCACACTGACACCTGGACAAGCTATTTCTAAATATAGCTGATATTCATTATAATATAAGTTTATGGAAACTTATATTAGTCTTACCTAGGGAAATCATATTACCCAGTAACTGGGTTGTGGAAGTCAGATAGACAGTAGCTTCATGTAAAATATTGGTATTCAGCTGCATCTGGTAAGACTGGAAGCCAACGCCAACATAGTTGGGAAAAGGCTAGGCAGATAATAATGATGATGATAAGTTTATGGAAACTATCCTCTGAATATTTAAGAATGTTACAATTTAGTAGGTTTATCTTAAATAGTATTATCTAAAATTATCAATAATTAATTATTGATATTGTTAATGATTAATGGATCAAAATTGTAATTAATCTAATCAAGTTATGTTTAATGAACTTTCTGTCACATACCCTACAATAATTTAGTACTAAGTATTAAATAAATGAGATACACCATGGCAGGGTACCTAGCCAGATTGAAACCCTTGCTTAGACTGGGTAATATAATAAGGTAGGCACATCTACTTCAGTTTCACTATACAGGGTGGCAGGAACATCGTTGTTGTCGTCGTGCAACCTCTTCCCACGGATTCTGGGGCCTTATTATGAAGTATTAATGCCATCATTATTCCACTGCAAAAAAAGGATGGTGCTAGCGGCCTTGTATAGCTCCGTCTCTCACTCACACTGGAATAATGGTGGCATTAATACGTCATAATACAGCCCCAGTACATGATTTTCTGAACCTTGCATTGAATTTTTCAATGTAATTGAAAAAAAAAATACTGTTCCTTACATTTTCACCACAAAGGTATTGCACTATTGTAGGAAAAGCAGTTATTTTTAAATAACCATTGGAAGCTTTCAATGCTGGGGGTGCTGAATCATGTACTGAATCCATGGTAACGGGTTGTGGGTAGATGCCACCCTGTAGAACTCAAACTCAAACTCAAAGCATTTATTTCAATTAAACCATTTACAGGCACTTTTGAATTGTCAAGGGGTCAGTCAGTCACAAATATGAAGCTAGTTGCCCATTCCAAAGCGTAGGTTCCTATGGAGAAGAACGGGCAAGAAACTCCATGGACACTCTTTTAAATCATAATGTTGTTACAAAATATTGGTTACATCATTCATGTTGAAATTATACATGTGAGACCAATGTAGAAAGACGTGCACGTAAAAAGCGTCCGTTATAAAAAGATAAAAACAATTCAAAAATTAAAATAAGCCGTGGCAGATAAGAGATGACCAGTCCCTACTGACGGCGCCCGTTCACGAACATGACGCATGGATCAGCACCGTTTAGCTCAACCATTTTGAAGGGAACTTAACGATCCAACACACACGCCACCACCAGCGAGACATTTGAGTGAGCATGACATACTCTCAGCCGCCAGGGCACATTCAAGTCAATGAAAGACGTACTCAGTAAATGGTAGCTTCATAGAAGGTACATGGTCACAGTGCTCACACATGTGCTTTGCAATTATATAATACTATGAGATTGAAGTTATACAATTCAAAGATAATTTATGCAATCTTCAGCAGCTCCGACAATATTTTCGAATGCTAAAATTAAATTAGTTTATGCGCCCTTGTGGAGCTGGACCAGCGTTGAGCCAAGCATTTTTGTCACCTATATAATCCCCCAGCTTATAATATGCTTGGTAGCATAGTGTGCGTTTTATACAAGATTTAAATTTAGATTCATTTAGTTGTAGTATGTGGGGAGGTATTTTATTATAACATTTTAAACAGTACCCCATGAAAGATGAGTCTACTTTCGCCAGTCTGAAACCCGGTTGAACTAATTGATCCCTATTTCTAGTACTATAATTGTGTCTTTCACCTCTTTTACTGAAAAGATTAAGATTTTTCCTGACGTAATGATGTTTTCATATATATATTGACAAGGTACCGTCATGATGTTAATGTTTTTAAACAGTTCCCTTAGAGAATCGCGCCTGCGGAGGCAATATATTGCTCTAATGGCTCTTTTCTGCAGAATAAAAATAGAGTCGATATCTGCAGCCCGTCCCCATAGTAAAATACCGTAAGACATGATACTATGAAAGTAACTGAAATAGACTAGCCTTGCGGTATCTACATCAGTAAATTGACGGATTTTTCTTACAGCATATGCTGCTGAACTTAGCCGTCCTGCAAGAGATGTTAAATGCGGACCCCATTGCAGCCTTGAGTCGAGCGTGATCCCCAGGAAAACAGTTTTATCAACGAATTCTAGTTTCTCCCTATTCAATACTATATCACAATCACTACTTTTAACATTCGGTAAAGCAAATCTTATGCATTTCGTTTTTTTCCCATTTAATACTAAATTATTTGCAGTAAACCAATTTTGGACCTGCAGTAGGGCGTTATTTACGTCGTCAAGATTTGATGCACGTCTATTTATCTTAAAAATTAGGGAAGTATCGTCAGCAAATAACACCATTTGTGGTTGGTTTTTTAATAAATGGGGTAGATCATTAATATAAACTAAAAAGAGGAAAGGACCTAAAATCGAGCCTTGTGGAACACCCATTTTTACTTTTAGACCCAGTGAATTGACACCATTAATTTGGACTTGCTGTTGTCTATCATTTAAATAAGATTTTACTAAACTGAGCGCAAGTTTACCTAGTCCGTAATGCTCAAGTTTCAAGAGTAAGGTTTCATGATTTACGCAGTCAAATGCCTTCGAGAGGTCGCAAAAGATTCCTATGGCATCTTGAGCCTCCTCCCACGCTGTAAATATGTGTTTTAATAAGGTGACACCGGCGTCAGTCGTACAACGTCCTTTGGTGAAACCATATTGCTGATCGTGTAAGATTTGGTTGGTGTTAAAATGATTAAGCATTTGATTGAGCATTACCTTTTCGAATACTTTGCTGAATACCGGCAGCACGGATACTGGTCTATAATTGTTGGCGTCTTTACTGTCCCCAGATTTAAAAAGTGGTATAACCTTACTGTATTTCATTAAATCCGGGAAGACTCCTTGATCCACACACAAATTAAATATTAAAGCTAAGTATGGTGCTATAGTCTCAATTATGGATGTACAAACTTTGATAGATAATCCCCATAGATCTTCGGTCAATTTGATTTTAATTTGCCGAAAAGCTTTAATAACTATCATAGGATTTATATGTTTAAATTGAAATTCAACCGGACAGCCTGGGACATTCGCTCTTAATAAATGAATTGAGACATCGGGTGAAGAATTTATAGTTTCCGTCGTTTTAGATGGTATATTAGTAAAGAAATGTACAAATTCTTGAGCTACTTCTAAGTTAGAGCTTATTGCACCACGTGAAGTCTCCAATGTGTAATCAGTGTTTCGTACTTTTTTCCTGTTCGTTTCATTATTTACATTTCGTTTCATTACACATGTTTCACATAATTAGAGTCTACCATATACGTTAGCCAGTACTTATCAAGAGGTGAAGCAGCTCATTAATAATTTATTAACTAGCATGGAGTTGGAATCTAATAAGAAATATTGAAATCTAGCTATTGTTTAATTCCACAGTAAATTCAATACTATATTTAAGTACTTACTAATTAATTTATACAAATCGTGTGAAAACATTATGGTTTGTAGTAAAGGAACATTATGTTTAGATAACAAATGTTGCAACCATGCATATCAAACTTTGGACCTGTCAAAGTATTTATTTCAAATAGGAAATAATGAAAAGGCACTTTTTAACTTCAAAAATTTACAAAAAAATAGTAGTATCATTCTCACAATAACAATGATACAAATGGAAGGTAGCGACTTTAAAAGTTATAACTTTTAAGTATAAAAGAGAAAAAGAATACAGTGATATTTAAAATTACATAAATTAAAGCCAATAACGAAATCTTAAAAGCTTTATAAAATCTAGGTCTAATTATGTTGAAATACTCAGTCAGGCTTATTTCTAATTCACAACATTTTTGTAAATGAAATATTACATAATACATGTTTCACATATTTAGGTATCATCAATTACCAAGTATCTAAGTGATGAGAACTCTTATTGCAAAATTACACAATCACTGACACAGGAAATGCCGCACATTTGGAAATGTGTAAACATTTAATATGATGTTGAGATTCTAAAAGATAATGTCCAAAGTTTAAGTTAAAAAAAGGCCATGTTGTTAGCAAAAAATCTGGCCTTACGTGATATTTACCAGTCAGTACCTAAACATATACCTACTGGCAGTGATTAAAAAAATCTAAGTAATTACCTCGCCTCCTTCTCTCCTCTGTCATCTGAGGGCCTCCATCCAACAGATTCGTAAGTTCTGTTATATTGAAAGAGCATTTCTCCCTTTCTCTTTGTAAATCCGGGTTAATATTCGCGGATTTCTTCATTTTGTGTCGTAAGTTAACGCACAGGAGATAAGCACAACGTCCTCGATTAACGGTGCACGGACAACTGCCGAACGAAACGGCGATGAATCCGAGATCTACTTCACTCCACTTGCCGCGGTCAACGTAATCGCTAAAATAGGTACAGGTTTTGTGTGACGAAAATAAGCCTTGTTGAGCTATGTATTGCTCAACCAATACCTTAAACTGAAGGAAACTGGTTTAGATTCAACTTTATCGCCCATAAATGTATTATTTGAACCTTATATTAGCATAAAATTTTATAGTTTTATGTTTTTATGTCTTAATTTTATGTGCAGGTCTTTGTTCGCGTTGTATTGTTATCCCGTTGTAAATGTATATGCAGTAAACAAAGATAAATAATCGGTCAGTGTGTAGCCCAAGTACAATATTATTTCTATAATTGATAAGCTAATTCAGCCACATAATTGTAGTCTGTGATTTAGCAGATTACGCACTTTCACTTAGCATTTTTAAATTTGTGTTTTGACTTTGTAAAGTTGTGTTGATTTGATTACGTCAAAATTGATTCAATTCAATTTTTTTATAAATGGCAAGCAAAGCCGATGTCGACTATTCTGCCAATGTCTAAAGTGCATTACATGCATTGGAAAAACAAGGGTGCAAGAAAAAAAAAATGCGAAAATGAGACAAAATGAATGAAAATTCATTTGATTGTATCAATCAAGTCAAACTTTGACATAAGCGAGTGTCAAGTAAAGTAAAGTTTGTAAAACAGCTCACTGGCCTAAACACACAGTCATCGTAAAAACGGAAAATAAAAATATGACGTATGATAAAATGATAGATTTTTTATTTTGAAGGAAATTATTGTGCAGCGATATGAGTATGTAATGTGCACAATTTTTTTTGTATTTTACTATGGCAACCCGAGAACTTCGACAAGCCACATTATCGACTAAATATTTTGATTAATTATTAGGTATTTAATATTATATAAACTTTATTAACACATTAGAAATAATAATATGTTAAAATGATTAAGATTACGTCTAAATCAAGTTTTTTTTATCTAGACATCAAATATATATTGTTAACATGATAGTTTTCTATATTACAATTTTATTTCATTATTTTACATTAATTAATTTTTAAGGATAAAATCGACTAAATACTAAATGGCCGGTTTAATTTTAGTAACCTTTACCCACCACTGAGAAAGTCGGCCATATTTCTTTCTTGTATGCGTTGGAGCTCACCTAGTCAAGATGAGGTTAGTTTTGATAAATAATTAAAATATTTAGTGATAAATGCCTTGATAACTGTTGTTTTACGTGTAATAGTACTTTAGAATCATGTTAGATATATTTTTTGTGTCGCAGAAAGACACCTTTCGTCAACCTCTATGTCTTATCGGTCCGCCTTGAAACCATGTGGTCTTACAGGATTTTTGTTCGTTTTCAGTTCCCTCAAGCTGCAGAAGAGGCTTGCAGCCTCTGTGATGCGATGTGGTAAAAAGAAGGTGTGGTTGGATCCCAATGAGATCAATGAAATCGCCAACACCAATTCCAGTAAGTACCCACACGTATATTTTTGCGGTGCGGCGTGATCTTGATGGACATGCTTTGGTGTCGATAGTAAACAAAGTGTTTCAGGGAATTCTAAACGATCTTTCATAATCCTATGCTTACAATGATCATCAAGTGTAGTGAATAGTGAAAAAAGTATAAAATGCCAAATGGATATTTTTTTTGTGTGGATTATAACCATTGTTTAAAAAAATTAGTAGGTAGGCAGTCTAGGCTTTTATTTGTGCATTCAATTTTTGCGGTATTTATCAAGGAAAAAAAATAACCTATCTATTATCAATGAAATATATCACCCTCAAACTACATACAATACACTTTGGAGATGCCTACGTCTACCTCTAGGTTTTCTTAATTTTCAGAGTTCTTTTGCTTGAGGCTGTTAATTTGGGAAATATTTTAAAATGCAATTTAGCAAACCATCAACATTCTCATAAGGTTTCAAGTGTTTCACTAAAGATAAAAATAAATGACAAATAGATTAAAATTAAAATGGTATCGTTACTTCCAGGACAGAACATCCGTAAGATGATCAAGGATGGTCTCGTCATCAAGAAGCCCGTAGCTGTACACTCACGTGCTCGCGTCCGCAAGAACACAGAGGCCCGTAGAAAAGGACGTCACTGTGGCTTCGGTAAGAGAAGAGGTACTGCTAATGCTAGGATGCCACAGAAGGTGAGTTTAATACATTAAAATATTCTTGATTATATATTGTTAAATTATATAGGTTTTCTTTTGTAATGGCTGAGTTAGATAAGATGTTTGTTGATTTGGAGAGATTACAAAAGGTGCAAATCAATGCAACTTTTCTTTGGTTTTTTTTTATGTGTACATTTAAATCAAACAAAATACTAATCACAAATTAGGATCATTATCTTAATTTGAATCAAATCAATCCACCCCATTGTAGTATGATTTTGTTTTATTATAATTGCATCCTACAAGCGTTAATTTTGAAATTGGGCAATTTCGCAAATAGATGTCAAATATTTCTCTGTTTTGATTAATTTGGCAATATTACTGTATGGAAATGTGAAATGTGGCTAACTAGCAAACTAATTCTAGTTTGCTTTAATAATGAATTGCAATTATAACACTGAATTTTATGTTGTAACCATTTTAGGTGTAAAAAGCCATTTGGAAAGTTGCCAAATACTGTTTTTACATCTAAAATTAAATATTTGGTGTTACAATATTAATTATTGCATTTCATAATCAATATTTTAGTTCACTAGTTAGCCACATTTCATATTTCCATACAGTAATATTGCCAAATTAATCAAAACAGGTAAATATTTGACAGCTATTTGCAACATTGCCAACGTTTAGGAAAAAGCACTCTTAACTTTCAGTTTAATGAAACATAATTTTTCTGCTCATTTTACTAAATTGTGTCTTCAATTCTCACAATTTCCTCTCCTTCCCACCAGGAACTTTGGGTACAAAGACAAAGGGTCCTTCGTAAGCTGCTGCTCAAGTACAGAACTGCCAAGAAGATCGACAGGCATCTATACCACGCCCTGTACATGAAGGCAAAGGGTAATGTCTTCAAGAACAAGCGCGTACTCATGGAGTACATCCACAGGAAGAAGGCTGAGAAGGCTAGGACTAAGATGCTTAGGTAAGGGAAACAAAACTTTTGTATTTAGAACATAGAAAACTTGGAAAAATTGGAATGTTGAATCTTAATGGGGCTGTGGTTGGCATCTACATCGCCACATGCGAGCTTCGCATCACACTGATGTAATATAAAGGTGTAAAGCTCACTTATCCTCAATAGAAAAGGGAGTATCGTCTGTCCAGATGAGTGTCGTGTCTGGTGTGCTGCTGCTCGACGATTGATGTCGAGACGTTGTATATATCTTAGTCGCGCGGTAAAATCTGCTTGTGCGATGCAGGATTTTGCGTGACGTCAGTGTGATAGGTTCGCCGCTATAGGACTTGTCTAAAAAATTGAAGCTCTTATACCAGTCTGGGTGCAGCAGATGAACTTCAATTGATATAAAAGTTGTAATGACAATTATTTTGTAGCATTGTTATGAGATAGACAGCTCTTACAAACACATTTGAAAAAGACAACTTATTTTATTTATCATCACTAACATTTTCATAACAATGTATTTTTATAATTTTTTTAGACTTGGGCACTTCTAATCCAAAAATAATTTTCCTAAGCAATTGAAACATACAGTTAAAAAACAATATAGTTTTTATGCAGGATTTGTTTCCATGTATTTAAACTTCTTCAAAATCAAACTAATTGCTCTCATATTTTAATACCCGCCCTCAAAATTACCATATAAAAAAAAAACATCGAAACTAACAACTTAATTTATTTTTCAGTGACCAGGCCGAGGCCCGCCGTAACAAGGTCAAGGAGGCACGTAAGCGTCGTGAAGAGCGCATCGCCGCTAAGAAGGAAGAGCTTCTCCAGACGTTCGCGCGGGAGGACGAGGCCGCGGTCACCGCCAAGAAGTGATCGACACTTTGTAATTAATCTAAAAAAATATGATCCAATAAATATTTTGGGTCCATTTGTTTGTTTTATTGAAGCGATCCTGTATACATTTTTCGCGAACAAACAAATTATGTTTTTGGGAAAACAAACTTTAATACCCACAGATCAGTTTGCGTTGCAACTTCGAATATTTTTATGACTTCAAATATTACCCACTAAACTGGTAAAAACACTACAATAAAAACATGCTACAAATACGCATCAGGGTTTATGCCAACGATATATTTTTGCAGTTTCCTTCTAATAGCTATCATAATAAGGATATCATGATAGTACCAATGTGGCTCACACAGCCGTGGTACCCGTTTTATTTAACACTCATCATAACCGACCCCATTTTAGAGTTCCGTGGTCAACCAGGAACCCTTAGTTTCGCCATGTCCGTCTCTGTCCGCGGCTTAGCTCGGAGACTTAGCACTAGAATGCTGTAATTTGGCATGGGTATACTTATTTATCACTCCGACAAAGTGGTAAAATAAAACCATGAAAAATAATTTTAGGGTACCTCCCCTACCACGTAAAGATGTCCGTGACCCACCAACGCCGATCGCTTCCATATTTGGTAAATAATTTAATGCTCGAACAATAAAATTGGTACCTTAGTAGTTTTCGAGAAAATAGACTGAATGTGGTCCGGCCGTAGTCACGCTCCCTTCAAACTCAAACTCAAAGCATTTATTTCAATTAAACCATTTACAGGCACAAAGACGCACGTAAAAAGCGTCCGTACCTAATAAAAAGATAAAAACAATTCAAAAATTAAAATTAATTAAAAAGGCCGTGGCAGATAAGATATGACCAGTCCCTACTGACGGCGCCCGTTCAAGAACATGACGCATGGATCAGCACCGTTTAGCTCAACCATTTTGAAGGGAACTTAACGATCCAACGCACACGCCACTACCAGCGAGACATTTGATTGAGCATGACATACTCTCAGCCGCCAGGGCACATTCAAGTCAATGGAAGAAGTAAATGGTAGCTTTATAGAAGGTACATGGTCACAGTGCTCACACATGTGCTATGCAGATATACAATACTAAGAGATTGAAGTTATACAATTCAAAGATAATTTATGCAATCTTCAGCAGCTCCAACAATTTTCGAATGCTAAAATAAAAATAGTTTATGCGCCCTTGTGGAGCTGGACCTGCGTTGAGCCAAGTATTTTTGTAACCGATATAATCCCCCAGCTTATAATATGCTTGGCAGCATAGTGTGCTTTTTTTACAAGATTAAAATTTTGTTTCATTTAGTTGTAGAATGTAGGGAGGTATTTTATTGTAACATTTTAAACAGTACCCCATGAAGTCTACTTTAGCCAGTCTGAAACTCGGTTGAACTAATTGATCCCTATTTCTAGTACTACGAGTATAATTTTGTCTTTCACCTCTTTTACTGAAAAGATTAAGATTTTTCCTGACGTACTTACATGATGTTTTCATATATAATATATTGACAAGGTACCGTCATGATGTTAATATTTTAAACAGTTCCCTTAGAGAATCGCGCCTGCGGAGGCAATATATTGCTCTCATAGCTCTTTTCTGCAGAATAAAAATAGAGTCGATATCTGCAGTCCGTCCCCAAAGTAAAATACCGTAAGACATGATACTATGAAAGCTTCAGCAGGACCACCATGAGCGCAGAAACAGGGGGCATGCTACAGCTATTCTAAGTACCTATGCAAATAATTAGTGCCCCTAGATGTGATTCATTTTGAAAAAAAAACAACTGAAACAATTATTGAATTTACCGAGAAATCAACGATGATAACTTTCACGCGCTATTTCAACAGGACCACGACTTTGAACGTTGATTCCAAGTTTGAGAAGCTTGTCGCTTTTCTCAAACCTACATAGAAAATTAGTGGCCTGCAAGATAAAATTAGTGCCTAAAATTCAAAATTAGTACTTCAGTAGTTTACGAGATATACCATACCATTGGTGGGGTGGCGGTAGTCACGGTGTTAAATTTTCATTTCAAGATTTCCCTATTAAAAACTGTGATTTCTCTCCAAATTTATACAAAAATAAGTGCTCCTAAAGAAGTTAAAGAGACCAAAAATTCAAGTGTTGTATTTTAAGAGAAATTAGCTTTCATTACTTTTCGATACTAAATCTCCGCGTATTACCCGACGAAATTAAATGCACGAGTGTTCATGTCCTAAACAGCTCAATACCATTGACCAATTTAATTTTTTGCGCTCATGGTGGTCCTGCTGGAGGGAGCGTGACTACGGCCGGATCACCTTCAGTCTATTTTTATCGAAAACCACTAGGGTACTAATTTTGTTGTTCGAGCACTAATTAGCACCAATTGAGCACTAATTATTTACCAAATATGGAAGCGGTTGACGTTGGTGGTCCGGCCCTAGTCACGGACATCACGTAAAGTGGGGATGTTTTTAGTCTTTCCCATGGTGTGGGGTGTCATTGGAAAGGTTGTTCAAAAATATTGTACGTGTGTGAAAACCATTTTTGGATTCAGGGATCCGTTTGCGAAATATTAAGCTTTAAATTGCAATTTTTTGTTACAGATAATTGTTCCCCCCCCTGCCAGCTAAATTATAGGCTAGTGGTGTGACCGTCAGACTGCCAAGTCATAGGTCTCGAGTTCCAAACCAAAGCACGCAGCTCTGACTTTTCGGATTCATTTGCGTATTGTATAATTACCACTTGCTTCAAAAACGATGAAGGAGAACATCGTGAGGAAACCGGCATGCCCGAGCGATATTTCTCGACGGCATGTGAAGCCAAGTCAGAGGCCCATGGGCAGCTTTAAAACTGACACCAGTTAGTCACTTACCATACGAAAAGAAGAAGAAGCCAGCTAAATGGTTATTTTTGGATATGTGAAAAAACTCACGACAGTAGATTATAAATATAACGAGATTAAATGGAAAACGATCACAAGTAAGTAGGCTCTACACAAGTTATATAGATAGGGGATAAATTCATCCTTTGTGCGTGGTGCGACACGCACTTTTCCGGTTTTTTAATTATTTCTCTTTCTAGCAAACGGGAGGTGCATCAGATAATTACCCTACAGCTAATCACAGCTTCATGGTCAGAGAACTCACTGAAACAATATGATTCGTGCCTCAGAAAATGATTCAATTTGTGTAAAATAAATCCCATCAAAAACGTAATATAACATAATTTATTCAGTACCTACATATACAAATGCTCGCTTATATAAGCGAGCATTTGCATATTTCTGTGAAATTAATAATCTTGATTTAAGTATATGTAGCCTCGGTTCCAAATGTCATAATTTAAAAAATATTATTGTAAAATTCAGGTGTTTATTATGGAACAATAAATAGTTGTAAGTAGATCAGATCTCGCCCTGATTCTTAGTCAAGAATTAGGTAAAGACGACGCTTGTTCAAAGAAAATTTTCAGATTGCGTCCTCCACTACCTAAGTACAACATGCTCCCCTGACACCCCCTACACACACACACTGACGACTGCCCCATGGGTCTCGTGGTTGCAAGCAGGATAGTCTAAAGTACTCTGTGGTCGCAAGCGCGACTGCTAAGCGTGGGGTTCGATTCCCGGGTCGGGCTAAGTGTTATTGGGTTTTTCCATTAGGAATTTCTTAGCCCGGAGTTTCGAAGTTGGTGTGATACCCCCGTGCCTCGGAAAGCACGTTAAGCCGTTGGTCCAGCGCCTGATCTCTCTCAGGTCGTGTCGGATTGTCGTCCCATCGGACTATGAGTGAGGGAAGAGAGAGCGCATCAGTGCATGCGCGGAGATATTATAGTGGGCAAGTGTGTTGTCCACTATAATATCCCGCGCCGAAGGCTGGTCTCCGCTGAGAGTCGCCATGGCCGAAATTCGGTCTAGAAGTCAACATTATTTGGGACACATTCATAGTCCTTAACTTTTTGGCTAATTGGTACCCGATTAAGAGTTAGAGAAAATATCTTATAAGTGTCGCCCTTGAATGTCAATGCTACAAAAAAGGCGCTGTCAGTCATTGTTTTGTTACCATGGGCGGGTTAACCCCTCACTGACCGTTTCATTTACAAATACCTATTCCTGTTAATCCTTCCAACTAATCTAAACAAGCTTGTGCTAGGATAGGAGTGAGGTCATAATGGGCCATTGAATAATGAAAGACTAATAATTAGAATGCTGTCAAACTGAGGTCACATGAAGTCACATCAACCATTAAAACATTGTTCAATTCAATGCAAATATGCTATACTAGCTGTTGACCGCGACTTCGTGTGCATGTATTTTGTATTTAATCAATTTTAGGGTTCCGTACTCGAACGGTGCCAACCGGAACCTCTAACTATAATAACTAAGCCTCTGCTGTTCGTCTGACTGTCAACGGGCTGTATCTCATGAACCGTAATAGGTAGACAGTTGAAAATTTCACAGATTATTTATTTCTATTGCCGCTATAACAACAAATAATAACAATAAAACAAAAGGGGTCCCACATACTTTATACTACTGCTTACCCCATACAGGAAACGTGTTTTTTTTCGGCGTTTTTTACTAAATATTGTACGGCGGTACGGAACCCTTCGTGTGCGAGTCCAACTCGCACTTGTATCCTCCTGTCCTTCTCCAGGTCCAGTCATAAAATAAGCCCACGTTCGCACGGACGTAAAAATATCGCGGCGGGATTTTATCGCGCTCTGGATTTTTAAGTCTTGGTGTTGAGCCGAGCGTTGAGAATCCATTCCACTCCTATTGATACCCAACTCGATAGGATTAGGAGTTTTTTTTTTGAAACCGTACATTTTGGCGCCAAAAATCTGCCATTTTGATATTACATAAAGTTTTTTTTTTCCAATTAATGTTTTATTTACGCGTGTTTACATGACTTAAAATAGTAATAATAATATATACCTACAAGTTTATAAAAAAAGGGGGGGGGGGGGGGAGAAATAATTTGAAATGAAATTGTTTATTCTGTAAATAGGATATTGCAATCACTTTTACACGTCATACTAAAAAAATATTTTAAAAAAAAGAAGAAAATGCTAGATGAGTTCGGCGTTTCCTATCTGACTACTCTGAGAAGAAAGACCGAAACAAACTCAGAGGTCACAGTCTCTTTTAAAGTCCAGACATAATCTTGGTCAGGTCATATGAGGACCATGTAGATTAGTGTCTGAAATGGTCTTTTGAGGAAAGAACCACACAGATTTGAGTGGACCTGTCCAGTCAGTGCAAGCATTTGTCAGTAATCGTAGAGCTCAACTCAGAACTTAAGGAGCTCAACTCGACGAACAATACCAAAGAAAGGACATTTGGGTAGGTCGCATAAAGTACTCAAACTGCCAGACCATCATTAAAACTAACTGAGAAAGAAAAAATTAAAGAAAGAGGAAAAACAATGAAAATAAAATAGTCATAACACAAGGTCCTCACATTCACAATCATTAAAACAATATAATACTTTACAAAGTAATCATGTTATTTTGTATATAATTTTCAACAATGTCTATGTATATAAAACTGGTATTATTAATGATTTATATAATAATTAAAATGTCAAATTTATGGTTTTATCACAAGGCTTAGCAGAGGTTTATACATTGACCCATGAACGAGTTGCCTACTCTGTGGAGACGTGTGCGATGTACAGCAAGGTTGTGTTTATTCCTGGTATTTAAACTATGAATATCGGTCATTTTCTTAAAATTTGATATATATTGCAATTGATTGTTTATAATTTCAAAATACCCAGTAACACTCGCGCAATGAAGACGAACTTAACGACACATTATTCATTAAAATCAGTTTAGCCGTTTAGTAGTTACGAGGGAATATAGAGACGGACATACAGGTCAAACACATAACCCTCCTTTTTTGGCTTCGCCGCAGTTGAATAAAAAGGCTATATACCCTATATAGCCTCCCGAAACGTTATATTGCAATTGTAGCAATATTGTCAATCGCTTTTGCATTTAGTGGACGATCAATTCGCGCATCAACGTGTATCAATCACGTATAAACTGACAATTGCAATATGATAAAATATTATCAACTGGTAATACTTATAATAAAAACTGGTCGACTGTTCGTTTGCCCCCCCCACTCGACTAAGCTAAAATTACCAGTCCGGCGAATAAACGCTCTATAACAGAACGTGTTGTGGTAAATAATAAATAAATAAATTAAGTATGGGCAAAGTGAACGAGGACTTAATCAGAGAGAGGGCGAAGTGTACTTTTAATGTGGAAGAGCTGACGTATTTTCTGGATGGAGGCATAGACAAGACTTTGGAAAGGAAGGAGAGAGGTAAATGAACTTTGATTAGCGGCTCTGCGTTACTACTTCTTGGCCTCTATGTTTTTATTATTGATCTCTAGAATGCGAGATAAATAATGTCGAATAATTTTTCGAGCACATGCCGAGCGGGTTTTTAGGTAGGTACTTAAACTCGTATAAGTGTGCACCTATCAACAGGAGATATAGGAGAGATGGACCAGTAGGAGCAATGGGTGAGGGTCCGATTTATTCCAAAGAAAATTGACGTGACATTCATCATAATATTGTGTGCAAGATAGGGAATGTTTTCATTTTCTATCTAGCCAGAGTAATAATCGTGATGCGAATGTGTCAAGACTGAGATATCTGTCGTTGATTAAATCTTAGTTATAGATATCTATATATACCTAGCTATTTAACTAATTATAGTCTAGTCAAGTATACCTATTGTGTTAACGAAATTGTGCATTTCATAGACAACCTAAATCTATTGTGAATGTTATAAAATAATGGGCACTAAGTAGGTCCTACCTATTAGAAGATAGGTATTTGTCTGTAATTGTAGGTATTAGCATCTGGTAATCTGGTTTTTGCGATAATTACGGTTGTATATATATTTAAAAACCGGCCAAGTGCGAGTCGGACTCGCACACGACTTCCATATCGTATTAAAAGATCGAGTAAAAAACACCGAAAAAAACAAGTTTCTTGTAAGGGGAATTGGGGAACCCTTTTAATTAGTAACTTTATAAAAAAATTATTATGTGTTGTTATAGCGTTTGCCATATTCGCCACGCTTGGCACGCGGGTTGGCGATCGCAGCATGTCGTTAAAATGCATAGACTGCTGCTGCCCATTCTCTAGTAAGTCCCTCAGGCGCCTTTTACGACACCCATGGAAAGAAATAGGATGGTACCATGGAAGAAGTTCATATCAATACACCGTAAAGGCTATTTCTGCTTGCAGCGGTCGGCCGCTATAGAACCGAGGCGGTAACAGATGTGGTCATCGTGTTCATGGGATTTTGTTTTCAAACTTTTTAGTCATGACGTACTTTGATAGTACAATTCTTTACGTCCGGCACCACAAGAAATTAACACTAAAGCGACACTAATATTAATCTCCAAACAACTGTTATTTTTCAATATTTGAGGAAAAAACGCAGTCTCCTTTACCGTTTGGCATCCTTCGGGTACTAAAAACCAATGATAAAATACCTACTGATGTAGTTACCTACATTGCAGAATGAATAAGTATCTACATAATTCAAGAATTTCAAGACCTTCGCTATCGGTACAAGAAAAACCGGTGAATTAATTCTGTCATTTAACTTTCATGTGTTTGTCAGAGGTCAGTCAACGACGTTTTTGTTACTGAAACTTATTCCAGCAAATGTCGTGTTGGCCCAGTGGTTAAGGCTTTCCCTCTCATGCACAGGGTTGAGGGTTCAAATCCGGACAAGTACCAATGTGAAATTTTCAATTCAAGTTATTCTGGACATTAGCTACTTACTGACTTCGTGAGGAAACCGGCAGGGTAGGTAATTGCGTGATACACTTAAAGTGACAATTAACTGCAATGACTTACTGACTTCGTGAGGAAACCGGCAGGGTAGGTAATTGCGTGATACACTTAAAGTGACAATTAACTGCAAAGACTTACTGACTTCGTGAGGAAACCGGCAGGGTAGGTAATTGCGTGATACACTTAAAGTGACAATTAACTGCAATGACTTACTGACTTCGTGAGGAAACCGGCAGGGTAGGTAATTGCGTGATACACTTAAAGTGACAATTAACTGCAATGACTTACTGACTTCGTGTGGAAACCGGCAGGGTAGGTAATTGCGTGATACACTTAAAGTGACAATTAACTGCAATGACTTACTGACTTCGTGAGGAAACCGGCAGGGTAGGTAATTGCGTGATACACTTAAAGTGACAATTAACTGCAAAGACTTACTGACTTCGTGAGGAAACCGGCAGGGTAGGTAATTGCGTGATACACTTAAAGTGACAATTAACTGCAATGACTTACTGACTTCGTGAGGAAACCGGCAGGGTAGGTAATTGCGTGATACACTTAAAGTGACAATTAACTGCAATGACTTACTGACTTCGTGTGGAAACCGGCAGGGTAGGTAATTGCGTGATACACTTAAAGTGACAATTAACTGCAATGACTTACTGACTTCGTGAGGAAACCGGCAGGGTAGGTAATTGCGTGATACACTTAAAGTGACAATTAACTGCAATGACTTACTGACTTCGTGAGGAAACCGGCAGGGTAGGTATAATTGCGTGATACACTTAAAGTGACAATTAACTGCAATGACTTAATTTTGATTTTTTGACAGTTCAGCCACGTTCATTGCGTTATTTACATTGTTGAGCAGACGAATCACTGCTAATAATTTTAGTAGATATTAAATGGAAAAAAATAAGTGCATAAGATTTTCTTTACCAAATGTTAAAAGTAGTAATTGTGAGATAGTATTGAATCAAGAGGAACTAGAATTCGTCGATTAAACTATTTTCCTGGGATCACGCTCGACTCAAGGCTTTAATGGGGTCCTCATTTAACATCCCTTTCAGGACGGCTAAATTCAGCAGCTGTGAGAAAAATCCGTCAATTTACTGATGTAGATACCGCGAGGTTAGTCTATTTTAGTTACTTTCATAGTATTATGTAGTACGGTATTCTACTATGGGGACGGGCTGCAGACATCGAGTCTATTTTTATTCTGCAGAAAAGAGCCATCAGAGCCATTTCTGGCCCCCGCAGGCGCGACTCTCTAAGCGAGCTGTTTAACGATATTAACATCATGACGGTACCTTGTCAATATATCTATGAAAACATTATGTACGTAAGGAAAAATCTACATCTTTTTAGTAAAAGAGGCGCAAAACACAATTATATCACTAGGAATAGGGACCAATTAGTTCAGCCGTGTTTCAGGCTGGCTAAAGTGGATTCGTCTTTCATGGGGTACTGTTTAAAATGTTACAATAAAATACCTCCCCACATAGGTACAGTCAGCACCAAAAGTCGATGAACAGAATCAACATAACAAAACACCTGTTCACAATAAAATGCCATAAGTTATAGTCGCAATTAGGAAACAAAATAGCCTGTACACCAGAAATTTACAAAAGTCGTTAAACACGACTATTTCAAAAGTATCTGTGCACTAGTATTCCTAAAGTCGCCGTACACCATCAATCCAAATGTCGCTGAACATCATTGTATCAAAAGTCACCAAACAGCAGTAAAGACAAAATTAGGTTAACAAAGTATATTTTTAATGTTGCCGTATGTTAATACAAACGTTTTACCTAAAATAAAACGTAAATTAAATTACTTACCTAAATTTGAAGCCTAATAATACATGAGAGAGAGGCCATCGTTCTGTCCCTTTTTCGCATCCGTTTTCCCTCCTTGTTGCGTACTATCGCCTTCTCTGTCTCTCCTCCCACCACCACTGGCAGTTGCAAACGTCGGTTTGCTTTTGGATTTACCTCATTGAAGTCGTTGTAGAGCCAGGCAGAATTTAAGTTATTAGGCTTCAAATTTAGGTAAGTAATTTAATTTACGTTTTATTTTAGGTAAAACGTTTGTATTAAATAACTTGACCGTAAATTTGAAGCCTAATAATACATGAGAGACGTGTTTGTTATCGCCTGGTGGTGGTGGAGACGTCAATGTGACTGTTAGATTGAATATTTAGATAACATAACAATGAAAAGGAATGGTCCCTTAGCCATAATATCGGCGTTGTGCTATTAACGCACAGGCGGGTGAAAGAAATATACATAACATAGCATACTTGTAACTAAAGGTATGTTGTTACAGAGGTACTAAAAATAAAAATGAGGTTTACAAAATAAAGCAGTTTTATTTTCAGAATAAAGACAAAAAGTATCCTTTATAACATAAGTAACAAATGGCCGGAAACCAAGCGACTCGCACAATTTATTTACTACATGAGTACACAAGCAAATCATAAAAACATTTGGAGTAATTATTTATTATAATTTCATACTGCATTAAACAGATTAGAAACAGAGTTTTGAGCATCTGTTTTCTTTACTTCTTTACAGTAAAATCGTCTAAATGTATTTTCTGATCTCCAATTGCCTCTGGAGAGAATTTTATCAACTGAGCAGTTCTCATTCCAACTTTTTGAAGCTACAGCAGATCTAAAACTTCCAGCTGGGGCTTCAATCCCAGCATCTTTTAATACATTCTTAACCCAGTTAGCTATAACACAACGTGAAGCAGGTCGAGCTTTACCATACGCAGTAACAAATAAATGATCACATTTAGCTTCACGTCTCCTGTTTTCTCCAACTGTAATCAACTTTAAAATCCAATGTACTGGATCTAAGCATTTATTGTCTTTGTTGATCATTAACTTCCAACCTGATTGACGATAAGTCGCGGAATCAGTTTTTGAGCCGAACATTGGCCAAAAGATAACATAATCATTAGTAATTTCGCAATTATTAGAATTTATGCTCAAGAGGGTCAGGTCATGAACCCTACGTCCAGAACATAGTAATAAGAGGCATGCTGTGTGTTTCGATACCTCATAAACTTTATCCATATCAGGATTCTGTTGACATAGCAAAGATACAACTTGGTTAACATCCCAAACTGGGGTCTTTAAAGGTTTTGGAATAGCTAGTGCTATAGACTTTAATATTCGCTTGACCAAAGGATGCCCACTTAACCGTTCTGATTTCTCTGGACAACATAAAGTTGAAACTACAGCTTTATGGACAAGGATAGTGTTGTAAGAGAGCTCATCTTTTTGGTAAAGATCAGATAAAAATCTAGCAAGCGCCGAACCGTTTGGCTCGCTTACAGAAATATGATTAAGCTTAGCCCATTTTATCCAACGAGCCCAGGCTGGATTATATGTTCTTATAGTAGACGATCGCCAGCTTTTCATGAGAAGATGCTTTTGTTGGGTTGTCCAGTCACTCAGTTTTTCGTTCCACCCCCACATCTCCAAACCTCCAACGTCATTTCGTTGGCCCTGTGAGGGGGTTTGTTGGTTGAGGTGTCTACCAGCATTTTGCACAGGTTCCTGATCGTCCAAGGGCGGTCTGTTGCCCGATTCTTCAAGTCCGGTCTCCAAAAAACCTGGTCCCATTTGGGGGCCACTATTAGAAATATTCCTCGACATTTGTTCAGATGGATCAGCACTTTGGGAATCAAGAATGGTGGCGGAAAGATCCATGCTAATGGGTAGTCCCAGATCTGGCTGAAAGCATCTTGAAACTCTGCTTTCTGATCCCGCTAATCCAGAGTGCAGTACCGGGGGACTACATGGGCTCGCTGAGACGCGAACAAGTCTATCTCCGGGGTTCCCCATTGGGTAAATATTAGACGCGTTACTTGAGGGAGTAAGTGCCACTCTGGTAGTCTCTGCAGTCGAGATAGTCTGTCCGCTTCTACGTTGTATACGCCCGGAATGTGGTAAATGGTGAAGTGAATCTGGTAAGAATCTATGAGCTGCAAAATCTGGTAGGTCAAGTCTATAAGCGCTAGAGATTTTGTACCGCCTTCGTTCCTTAGATATGATACCGCGGTCCTGTTGTCGCACTGAATGTGTAGAATTGCTTTGTATAGGTGACCACAATGTTGAATCGTTTTTAGGATCGCAAGCATCTCCTTTTGGTTGCAATGAAGAAGATTTTCTTCTGCTTTCCAAGTGCCGGACAGATAGGTGTTGTTTATGTAAGCACGCCAGGCATTGTCTGATGCATCGGTGACAATGTAGTGTGTTGGATGTGAGATATGGATAGGAGACGAAGTCTGGAGATAATTTTGCCACCATTGTAAGTCCCTCTGGGCTGCCTGGGGCAGTGAATTCTTTGTAGTTGGTTTCAGGTGTAACATTTGAAGTTGACGAAAATTTATCCTTCCACGAGGTACAACAAAGCTTGAAAAGTTCATCATTCCTATGCTGCTTTGTAATTCCTTTAGGGATGCTTTTTGCTTGTTGATCAAGTGAGTGATCATGGTTTTCATTTTCAGACACTTTTTTGTTGGAAGTGATTTTATGTTCTTCCACGGATCCCATAATATGCCCAGATACTCTATTGCTTGCCTTGGTTGCAGGATAGACTTTTCGCAATTTATCATCCATCCTAAATATTTTAGGATGTCCACTGTGGTTTTGACGTGACTCACCAGTGTATCGTAATTTTGATTGACTAGCAGGTAGTCGTCTAAATAAATTACGACACGTATGCCGTGGTCTCGAAGAGTCTGGGCAATCCAATTGCTTATGGAGGCAAATGTTTTCGGTGCTGAACTGAGCCCGAAGGGAAGGCAGTTCATTTGAAGCAATTGGCCTCTTTGAGTCAATGGCACGACTGTAAGCACCTCTTCTGATATCATTTTGTGAATATTCTGGTCCATTTCTGGGGAATGAGGCGTCGACTGGACTGAATTTTGTAGATTGGGCACATGAAGTGGCTTTCGTACAAACGGAATTCGGTAGCCGGATATTATTTTTAAAATATAATCTGGTGCACCCATTTTCTTCCACCGGTCTTGAAAAAGTCGCAGCTGACCGGCGCGAAACGAACTCGTTGAGTCAGAATCTGCGTGAATTTCCTCTCCTATCCCGGTGGGATGAGGGAGAGGCTTTGCGTCTGGTACTTGAATCATCATTGGATCTGCGGTAATTTGATTGCTTACCGCCCCGGCCCCGAAAGGGCTTGCCGCTGTTATAGAAAGGTGTATTATTTGCTCTTGAAGAGGTATGCCCCATATGTTTATAGGACACTTTTCGTTGACTCGGAAGTGATAACTTTCGCTGAGTCATGGATGTGCTTGGATCGGTCTGCGGTGCAGAAACGCGATCCTTGTCACGAGGCCAGAATACTTTATTCACGCCTCCCACTTTTTCTAACGTAGAAGTAAGTTGCTCAGCTCCAAAAAGATTGTGACAAGACGGTGGAATTTTTCTCATTATGCTCTTGTGCAGGGGATCCTTGACACCAGACAAAATAGTTTCCCTTCGCTGCTGAATCAATTCAGCGCGGTGTCCGCAAATCATTTGTAAAGTATCGCTAGAAATTCGAGTATACTCACCATTTACAAAAATATCCGTTATTTTTTCACTAATCGTGTCAGGGTTCAGATTATCTGTTTGCCTAGTCCAGCTTAAAAATGAGCGAAGCTCCGTTTGCAGCTGTTCTTTTTGCTTAATAAGTGCGAAAGACAACGACCCAAAAGCTTTTTCCATATTAATTAAAGAGCGCGAGGTGTCATAACGTTTCAACTCATCATTCGCATCAAGTTCCGTGAAACCAGGGGTATGTCTATAATTTTTTTGTACTTCAGAATACCTCACATTTGTCCAATCGGGATCGTCTAAACGTTGAATATTTTTTAATATTTCTAAATACGCACTGGGTGTCTTTAAGATATCAGGATCTTTTATTTTCGTCCCTATTGACAATAAAATTTCTGGGCCTAATTCTGAATTATCCGGTTCATCGATAGATACATCATCGCAATACAGCTGACGGCTCACATTATCGTCTAAACAATCTTCACGATCATGTTCGTATAATGACCCGCGATCAAGTTCACTAGCACGATACACAAAATTTTTCTTAAGATCGGCTACCTCATCTATTAACTTTTCTAATTTACGGTCTCTTTGACTATGTTTGTTTCTTTTACGTGACCGACGAGAACGTTTATGCTTTGGTGAACTATCAGGGCTATTAGAACTTGAGCTAGAACTTGATGATGTTGTTGAGCTACTTGAATCATGAACACGGCGTTTTCTTTTTCGAGATTGCACGTTACTATCTTTATTTAAATCTTGAGTGTTCATATTTTGGTTCGGTAACATATTTTGATCACTCATTATTATAATTCGTACACTGCAATACAATTAAAATAGTTTTGCAAAAAAAAAGTAAAATTGAAATAAAGGAGGGTGTATAACTACAAAGTAAACGAACGGTAACACCGTTAAGAGTTTAAACACAGAACATAATAGTACAGATGTTGCACAAGTATTCGATTTTTAAAATGATCTTGAGGATACCAAAGATTCAAATATTATAGTTAAAAGAATTTTCTTTACCTTATTGTTGAAAACTGTAAACTGTACAATAGTGTTTTTAACTCTTGTAAATTTCAATTTAGCACTTTGTTATAGGTAAATGTTGTTTACCTTGCTTTATCCGGTGTTGTCAGGACAGGAACAACGACGTCAATGAGGTAAATCCAAAAGCAAACCGACGTTTGCAACTGCCAGTGGTGGTGGGAGGAGAGACAGAGAAGGCGATAGTACGCAACAAGGAGGGAAAACGGATGCGAAAAAGGGACAGAACGATGGCCTCTCTCTCATGTATTATTAGGCTTCAAATTTACGGTCAAGTTATTTAATATACTTTTGACGCTTATGTTGTTCAGCTATTTTTGGGACAGTGCTTGCTTGCAATGTATGTTAACACGTTAGTATCTATTTCAATACTTATTTACAAAGCAATTATATTTTATTGTCAGTAACCATACTAATCTATAATATGAAATAACATAAACATAACTCTAATGATCTACGAAGCGGTTATTGTGACGGTACTTGTAATTTACTTTGCGCGAATCTTACAAAACCTACCTTCCTTTAATTTTTAATTTATTATTTCTATTCACATGACTTGTGATAATTTTAGTCTAGCGTATGATTGTCGACTGTCGTAGTCTGAAGTAATTGAAACGTTGTGTAAGTGCATAATTGTTTATTTATATTATTGAGATACAATCGATAAATATCAATATCGATAAATCAATCGATAAATTGCTTTGTAAATAAGTATTGAAATAGATACTAACGTGTTAACATACATTGCAAGCAAGCACTGTCCCAAAAGTAGCTGAACAACATAAGCGTCAAAAGTATATTAACATACGGCAACATTAAAAATATACTTTGTTAACCTAATTTTGTCTTTACTGCTGTTTGGTGACTTTTGATACAATGATGTTCAGCGACATTTGGATTGATGGTGTACGGCGACTTTAGGAATACTAGTGCACAGATACTTTTGAAATAGTCGTGTTTAACGACTTTTGTAAATTTCTGGTGTACAGGCTATTTTTAACCGACTTCAAAAAAAGGAGGAGGTTATATGTTCGACTGTATGTATTTTTTTATTTTTTTTTTATGTATGTTCACCGATTTCTCCGCCAATTGTCAACGGATTTTGAAAATTCTTTTTTTATTCGTAAGGGTATACTCCTGAGGTGGTCCCATATTAATTTTGTGAAGATTTGATGTATACTTTGGGAGATAAACGAAGGAACTCCTCAAAAACAAACAGTACACGTAATGTGATTTGGATATTGTACTAAAGATCAAAAATAATTGCTGGTTCTATCTATCCATCCGTGGTGAACTAATTATAGTCTTCGAAGATACCGCATGGAACTCCTCATCGGTGAACAGTACATATAGGAACTTACAGTGAAAGGTTAGAAGGTTAGGGGATAATTCTTTGAATATTATAGGCACGTTTAGACCGTTACTTGTATTCTTATATTCCGTTGAGCTGATGATGGAAGGTACAACTCCTTATCGATCAGGAGTTAGAAGATATCTTGTCCTAGATAGACATACTCGTTGACATCGAGAATTGATTCCTCAGCAGACACTAGAGTGGGCTCTTACCCACTCTACTGTCTGCTTAATAAAAAAAAAAGCAGCCTTAATCATTTTGGCCTGGCCAATTATTATATTTTTATACAAATTTACAATTGCCTTAATCGTTGCATTTCACGCAATGCTCTTTCGTCATGCGGTTTCTTGAGCAATTTGTTTGGCTCTAAGTCGCAAAGAGCAATACCATCCAGAGTCTTTACACGACTTAGCGCAACATAAACTTGGCCTTTAGCAAAATTTTTCTTGCCTAAGTTAATCACGGCTTTGTTTAGGGTGGTGCCCTGAAGTTTATGCACCGTTACCGCCCAACTAAGGATCAGCGGCAGCATCCTCCGTTCAACATCCCCATAACCTTTTGTTGCCTGATATGTTGTTGAAACAGGCGCTATGGCAACTAACCCCTCAGTGTCTTTCACTTTTGTGCCAATAGTGTCATCATCAAATTTTATAAAAACTGAATCGGGTAACTCGCCTGTTTATATTTTATCGCGACGAAAGGCAGGCCATTTAAACTTAGAGACAATCCCCATTGCCCCGTTAACCAGGCCCTCAGTAACAGAAATGTTACGTCTCAACATAACTAGAGCCTATGCCAAGTTGCACCCGATGGGGCAAAGTGGAATGATTCGTTAATTTTTGAAAAAGCTTTTGTTATGTTTCCACTATTCGACTGGTATACGAATTTGTGCGGGGTAGGTATAAACACAACTAAAAAGTGAAAAATAAAAACTTTTTTACAAAAAAAACAACCGACTTCCAAAAAAAACACTAAAATAACTTTTTTACAAAACAAAAGTACACTTAAAAGAGAAAAATAACTTGAATTTCGGAAGTCGGTGGCAAAAACGAAAATACAGATCCATATAAGTTATATTTTAAAATGGTTCGCAGTTCGCATAGTTGAAGCCGTGATATAGTTAAATCCCTAGGGAAATAGTTTTGAATTGCTTTCATATATATTACCTACGGTACGTATATTTTACTATATACGTATCTAATAAAATACTATTGTTTTTGCCACCGACTTCCGAAATTCAAGTTATTTTTCTCTTTTAAGTGTACTTTTGTTTTGTAAAAAAGTTATTTTAGTGTTTTTTTTGGAAGTCGGTTGTTTTTTTTGTAAAAAAGTTTTTATGTTTCCTAGTTGCGACTATAACTTATGGCATTTTATTGTGAACAGGTGTTTTGCTATGTTGATTCTGTTCATCGACTTTTGGTGCTGACTGTACTTCAACTGAATGAAACGAAGTTTAAATCTTATACTAAACGCACACTATGCAGCCAAGCATATTATAAGTTGGGGGATTACATCGCTGATAAAAATGCTTGGCTCAACGCCGGTCCTGCTCCACAAGCATAAACTAATTGATTATACATTATTATTATTATTTATTAATGCATTTGAAAATACCGTTGGAGCTGCCGAAGATTTTAAAAACTATCTTTGCATTGTATAAATTCAATCTCTTAGCATTGTATAATTGCATAGCACATGTGTGAGTACTATGTACCGACTTTAAAGCTACCATTTAGGTACTGGGTATGTATTTCATTGACTTGAATGTGCCCTGGCGGCGGAGAGTATGTTATGCTCACTCTAATGTCTCGCTGACGGTGGCGTGTGTTGGATCATTTAGCTCCCTTCAAAATGGTTGAGCTGAATGGTGCTAATCCATGCGTCATGTTCGTGAACGGGCGCCGTCAGTAGGGACTGGTCATCTCTTAGCTGCCACGGCGATTTTAATTTAATTTAATGTTTGAATTGTTTTTTTTTAATTTTTTTTTCTAACAAAAATTTCCAACCCGTCTTGAGCAAGCATGTGGTGATCAATTCTCATGCCTTATCTGTATGAGAAGGGGCCATGGACTTGCAGAGGGACTACAATAGGCTGGTAGTATTCCAGCCATACCGAGAAGAAACCAGATATAAATTGAAAAGAAAAAAGCTAGTTACAGTAGCGTAATCGCTGCGTGTATAGGTTCTATTCTGACTGGACTGATATTACCAGACGTACTTGTTAGGTACAGCATTATGTTAGACGTATCATGATATCCAAAAACCAGGAGGTGGTTACAAAAAAAAAACATTAGGTACAAGATGTATTACTCAGAGTACATAATAATTTAATTGCATTCAAACACAGACCTACGAGTACATAACAATGCACACTCATGCATGTTTGACGTAGGTCACTACATAACCCATGTACAGTTCTATCATAGCATATTTCGAGTGACTCTGAACAAATATCATGGCTTTATTGAAGAAAACTTAAACACACAACGGTTTATAAATAAACATATTCGCCATTTAAATATCGCATTATCGTCTTCAAAATAGCGTCAATCGTCTTTTGTCTTCATGATTTCTGCTGGCAGATGATGAATCTTTCAGCTTCGTTTTGAATCAGCTTAAAAATCGTGGCGACTGCTTCTTCGTTCTTGCATGATATGGGGGCGACGCCCCCGCGCTTCCCACCCCAGCTTGAGGTGAACGTCAGTTGGGCTTCGGCGAAGAGGCAGAGGCAGGCCACGAAAACAATGAGGAAATAGATCTTGTTCATTTTGAAGAGTTTGTTGGTAGAACTAGTGACTGATGGAACAGTGGTGGATGTGTGATATCTATGCGAGAAATGTCGGGCTTTTATAGTTACAAGTCGTAATTATGTAGGGAGAAAGAAGCCGTAGCAATTTTAATGTGTGATAGGTAATGACTGCTGTTGATTAATTTGAGATTCCCATTTGAACCGGTGACTAGTTTTAATTAATTGAAGACCTACAGGGTAGTCCATCGATACATTTAGATTCTTTCCTGTTTCAGAAAGGGCAATGCTGACCAAGAGGGAGGAGCTCTTTGGCGGCGTGCCAGACGAATATCTAAGTCATAAAGAGAAATATGAGAGCTCTATGCGCAAGGCTGTCATCTTATTCAGTTTGCTGCGGAAAATTCAACAAGAAAACAACACTGACCTTACGAATTATAGGTAGGTACTGTATTAAATTAAAATAACTTAAGTTTAATAGATTCAGACGTCCTTAGCACTTGAGTACGATTCGTGTTTGAAAGTAAATTTAATATTTATCAAAAAAGTGTAGGGTAGGACGATGACAGCAAAAGTTACTGGGTGGGGTTTCGCAAGGCTAAACTTTTCCTATGCTAGACAACATATCTCAATCAATCAATCTGTTTGGAGTTTGCCAATTGGAAACACTTGGATTGGCCATCAAAAAGCGTCGTCACCTTTGTACATGTTGGAGAAGATTTTTAACACGTTCAGTGCCGGGAGCCCTTCTGGAGGGTTCACCATATGGGATGACAGGAGCCTTCGCGGAGGGCTCATTTTAAATGTAGGTTTTTCTTAGCAAATACAGCATTGTAAACCTTTTAAATAAAATCGGATGTATTTTTTAACAAGATTTATTATAATAGTGTATATGCGTTGGTTTTCAAATTCAAGCGTTTTTTTTTCACGTTTACTAATATTCACAAAAAAAAAAAAGTTTGGAGACTACGTATAGCGACAACACAACACTATTTTACTTCGTTTTTCAGTGTTTTATAACACGGTTTCAAACCTAATGCCGTTGACCGTTCGCGAAGGTTAATTTTAGCACAAACGTAATGCCGGCAACCCGCCCGGAGGGTTCACTCAAACTCAAACTCAAACTCAAAGCATTTATTTCAATTAAACCATTTACAGGCACTTTTGAATTGTCAAGGGGTCAGTCAGTCAGAAATATGAAGCTAGTTGCCCATTCCAAAGCGTAGGTTCCTATGGAGAAGAACGGGCAAGAAACTCCACGGACACTCTTTTAAATCATGATGTTGTTACAAAATATTGGTTACATCATTCATGTTGAAATTATACATGTGAGACCAATGTAGAAAGACGTGCACGTAAAAAGCGTCCGTTATAAAAAGATAAAAACAATTCAAAAATTAAAATAAGCCGTGGCAGATAAGAGATGACCAGTCCCTACTGACGGCGCCCGTTCACGAACATGACGCATGGATCAGCACCGTTTAGCTCAACCATTTTGAAGGGAACTTAACGATCCAACACACACGCCACCACCAGCGAGACATTTGAGTGAGCATGACATACTCTCAGCCGCCAGGGCACATTCAAGTCAATGAAAGACGTACTCAGTAAATGGTAGCTTCATAGAAGGTACATGGTCACAGTGCTCACACATGTGCTATGCAATTATATAATACTACGAGATTGAAGTTATACAATTCAAAGATAATTTATGCAATCTTCAGCAGCTCCGACAATATTTTCGAATGCTAAAATTAAATTAGTTTATGCGCCCTTGTGGAGCTGGACCAGCGTTGAGCCAAGCATTTTTGTCACCTATATAATCCCCCAGCTTATAATATGCTTGGTAGCATAGTGTGCGTTTTATACAAGATTTAAATTTAGTTTCATTTAGTTGTAGTATGTGGGGAGGTATTTTATTATAACATTTTATACAGTATCCCATGAAAGATGAGTTTACTTCCAATATGTATGGTGGCATGGCGTATGAGTTCTATGAAAAGTGGGTGGAGTTGAAAGTGTAAGCTGCACATTGTTTTTCCAGAAATCTTCTAAGCGGTGTTCTAGGGGCTTCCATATCGCAGGATGGCTCTCCCTTTGGGCTCCATTACATTATGTTCATGCCAGTGTTCATGAGCCAGGCAGACGACAAGCAGCAAGAGAAGTGGCTACATCGTGCTTTGAATTGCGGTATCATAGGGAGTTATGCTCAGGTAAATAAATTATAGTTGAAGGATATATGTTTCTAATGTTGGTATCTATCTCTTTCTTCCCATTTGTATCTTCTCTGGTCACATGCTTCACCTCTATGCCGAAGGAATTAGGATCCCATGTTGGAACTTCTTCTGCTCCCCGTATCGGCAATACCAGCCGGTCTATTCTGTTATAATCTCACGGTGAAAACTCAGGTGAAGTGAGCTTGAAGTGAGCTGTCATTCCACCTGCTGCTAGGGACTGACAGCTCACTCCGAGCTCACTTCACCTAAGTTTTCTCGGTGAGATGGTTACAGAATAGCACTGCTGTTCATGGCTTACGCCGTTGTCGAAATTGTACCGAAGTGTACACAGTTTCTCTTATAAGTGAACGTAACAAGCTAAACTTTACTATACTTGATTGTTCTAGACTGAGCTCGGTCACGGCACGTACATCCGTGGTCTGGAGACGACGGCCACTTACGACCTTTCCACTAAAGAGTTTGTATTGCACAGTCCTACGCTCACTTCGTACAAATGGTGGCCCGGAGGACGTAAGTAGACTTAACCATAGCAGCTAGGTACGTAAATAGTGTGATTGTTCTAGTGATTGTCAAACGAAAACAAAAATCTCGCGTGTTTGTCTCGCTAGCTTCTAGCCAACCTAACAAAAAAAAATTGAGTTTGAACCATTCTAGTAAATTTTTAGGGTTGCGGCTGATGCTGTTAAACTACAATCAATTATGAACTCTATGAGTTTACACTGAGACTTTGAACTATGAACTCATGAGTATTTCTCATAATGAGACATACTCATGAGCTCATACGAAAGTTGTCAGTCTACCACCTTGTTGACACACAGTGGGGAACACAGCGAACTACTGCATCGTGATAGCTCAGCTGTACTCCAAGGGTGAGTGCCACGGCATCCACTCCTTCATAGTCCAAGTGAGGGACGAAGACACGCACATGCCGCTACCAGGGATCAAGGTTGGAGAGATTGGAGTCAAGATGGGCCTTAACTCTGTGAATAATGGTTTCTTAGGCTTTGAGAATGTGAGGATACCCAGGACTAATATGCTGATGAAACACGCTAAGGTTTTGGAGGTAAGAATCTTGTGCATGATATTTGATAGGACGTATTATAGTTAAAGGTTTTTTAAAGTACGAGTGGTCCCTGCTTCTCTTTGTTCTCTGAATCAATCTCGTATGGGCCGTTATTCATATCTATTCTATATCCTATTCCAGGAACCATGGCATCATTAGTTATTAATGCTTATTTATTTATCGTTCCAGGACGGCACTTACGTAAAATCTAAGAACAGCAAGCTCATATACGGAACCATGGTGTTCGTGAGGGTGGTCATAGTGTTCGATTCCGTCAACTACTTGGCCAAGGCTATCACCGTCGGGGCTCGGTACTCTGCGGTTAGAAGACAGTCACAGCTGAAAGAGGGGTAGGTCGACTTTTACTCATGCTGAAACTATACGTGACTGATGCGCTAAAAGTATAAGAAGTCAGTTAAAAAAACAACGGACTTCAAATATCGAATTCCGGTTCACCCTGTGCAGTCAGAGCCTTGCGGACTGGTTAAAGTTTTACCAGAACATCAGCTATTCTAAGCTATTTCCAAGTTCGTGCAGACCCAGGGAGAAGGTGATTAATCTGTCAGTAGATACTTACCTACTTTCAAAAACCAGGAATGAGTCACATCTTCATGCCATGATGTTTAGACCTGACAGGTATAACAATAACCAACTATTTTATCTTCCAGTGAACCAGAGCGTCAGATCCTGGACTACGTGACGCAGCAAGACAAGATATTATCCGCGATAGCCGGGTGTTACGCCATGAAGATGAACGCCAGGAGATTGTGGGACACTTTCAATCTCATCAACGACCAGCTGCATCAGGGAAACATGGAGAGACTAGGAGAGGTGAGTCACGATTCAAGAAGAAATTAAGATACAGAGTAGTTTATGGTGAGACACTTGATAGATTGCCATTAATGAATACGTAATTATAGTTACTATAGAAGCTGATCTTTCTCATCGAGAAGTTCTAATAGACAATCTGTGACAACTAGTCACATTCCGATCATCAGTCTGTCAAAAGCACAGTGCAGTCTCCCAAAAGCATTTCAAAAATAGAGTTCAATCGCAAATCTTAGTGCTCAAGTTGATATTGCTTTTAATAATCTTGTGTTATAATCTCCTGTATTCCAGTTGCACGCTCTAGCCTGCTGTCTGAAGGCCACCAGTACGACAGACTCCTCCATGTTCACGTCGCTGTGTCGGCTGGCGTGCGGCGGTCACGGCTACATGACGTCATCGAACCTGCCGCCCACGTATGCGCTGACCACCGCCTCCTGTACCTATGAGGGAGACAACACTGTGCTGATGTTGCAGACGGCCAGGTTTGTGGCATCTTGTTAGATTATCAGCACTTCATTCCTTTTGATTGCCAGTGCTGTAGTTCTTTGATTGCTATTTGTTTCTCCAAAAGCATAAAGCTCCTGCAGATTTGTTTAGATTTCTACTATAAACTGCTAATTGACTATTTTTTACCAGTTACGTAGCAAAAACTAGTTTACTCCGGAAAATACTTTCCAAAATGATACTCTAACTAAATGTATCGCTAAACCCAGAAACACTACAATGGTGACCTGCACCATATAAATTGCTTCATATGTTCGTGTATATAACTCAATGAATGTTGTTTAACTCTCAAAATGAAAGCCATTGCTACTGTTAGTGTGTTACGCAATTACCCCGCCGTTTTCAATTAGAGTAGGTACTACAGAATTAGATTTCCAGGGGAAATCTACTAGGACTCTAGTAGATTTGGAAATAATAGAATGTTGATTAATATTTCGCAGGTTCTTATTAAAGACTTGGCGTCAGGTCGACACGGACCCCTTGACACCTACAGTTGCTTACTTGAAGACAGTCTCAGCTCCAGGTTTCTCAGACAGATGGGAAAGTTCTGTAGAGGGCATCATCCGGGGATTTCAAATAGTCGCTATGAAGTAGGTCCACTTGCAATCTTTACTTCTTTACCTTTCTTTGACCATGTGAAAATGTACCTCCTATAGAATGTTATTTGTGTTTTTATAATATTTCCAGGAAGATTTCCTCATGTGTGGATAGTATGACAAGTAAAATACTGTCTGGAATGTCTCAGGAAGACGCGTGGAATACCATATCGATACAATTAGTTTCGGCCGCCGAGGTAAGTTTTAAAGTATTAAAACTCAAAGACGACTACGATTTGAGTAGAACTTAGAAGGATCTTGTTCAAACTTAAGACGCAGATATATGCCAGTGGCCTTGAGTGGTTAGCTTGCGTGTTCTGTACTTAGCTCACGCAACGCGTCGTACGTCCACGTCCAGCCAGTAATAGGACTCGCCCATCAAGGAGTGCTGTCCTAAATTAGACGTATTATTAATTTATTATACATAAGGTATTTTAATAAAACGCGTATACTATAATTAAATGTTGATGTATGATCAATAATTCAATTATCTTTAAAATGGTGAAGGTGAAAATACGCTTGATAGATTTTGCGTGATTCTCAGTTTTTTATCTGCGTTTGACATAAATTTACAAATTAATTTCGCTCTGTAATATAAATGTAATCTAAAGTATTCGTATATTAAGTTATTAAGAAAATGCTCTAATTTAACATATGTTTTTTTCCAAATCATTAATACTTCAGTAAAAAATCATTCACAGTCGGTTATCGTCGCCTTAAGACTTTGATGTCAACGAGCGTTACTTTCCAGTCTCACAGTCGAATGATCGTCATATCCACATTCTACGAAGACATGTCCCAAGCTATGAAGACGATGTCTGCACCACTTGCAGAGGTGATGAGTCAGCTTGTGGATTTATATGCTGTGTACTGGACCCTAGAGAGACTAGGAGATTTTTTGCAGGTTTGGGTTCTTATATCTATCTGTTGGTAGCTACTATTGCCATTATTACAACCACAACGTTTGGTGTGGACCATAGGGACGTGAAAATACATAGGTATTATTGTGGTGGCATCTACATCGCCACATGCGAACTACGCATCAAAGACCACGTCACAAATCCTGCATCGCGCAATTAGAACTTACAGCACGAACAATATACATGAGAGTATGAGACTATCCGACATCAATCATTGGGGAGTTGCCGACACCCGCCTAGTTGGAGGATCCTCCCTTTTCTATAGAGGATGAGTGAACTTTACACCCTGTTCCTCATGCCTATAAATTATATGTAGACTAACCAGAGTTAAAATCAGTGAGAGTGATTCCCAATCTATTATTGCTAAGACTAATTATTTGTCTGAAACTACGTCTGAAGGCAGCTGTCAAGTAACAGCTGACTTTGAGTCGTGACAAAGGCTCTAGTTGAGTCCGAAAGAAAATAAGAAGTTAAAGCTAAAGCTGTTCAAAACGCCGCAAGTTGAAAAGTACCTAACTCTTTTAGTTTTTTTTTGGAAATCGTATGACTAAACACGTGTGCTCTTTTGTTTTCTTCAGTACACGTCAATTTCGAACACCGATGTGGTGGACTTGAGATCTTGGTACGAGGAGTTGCTGAGGAAAATTAGACCTAATGCTATCGGACTTGTGGACGCTTTTGATATAATTGATGAGGTAAGTCTTGTGCACATTAAGTTTCACCTACCTTTAAATAGCATCCAATTAACTGAAGTGATATTTTCGGGTCAGTGACAGCTCGGCCCTAGTCAACTCAACCCGAATAATAATACCAGGATATTTCACTCCCGATTACGGATTTACGGTGTTTTGTACGGTCAGGCAGAAAATCGTCATTTTAAAATAAATCTTTACGAATTTATGTTTTCCGAAGATTTTATTTTTATTTACTTACATACAAAGCAAGAAAACATAATTATCTACAACGCCTATTTCAATTACGATACCTAAATAAGTAGCCTAAGTTCATTCGTTTTTTATTTCTTTGGATAAAAAAATACAAGCGGTGACAATAGAAAAGTTTTCTATCTCACTCTTGCACATCAAATGTACAATAATAGTCTACAACATAAAAGTCAAGGCGATTTCTGCGAATAAATTACCGTACTCTTCCGACAGTACACGCCAGTTTTTTAGGCAATTTGACGACGTAGTATCTGGTATTATTATTCGAGTTGAGTTGACTCGGGCCGAGCTGACACTGACCGATATTTTATTGGTCTGCAAACCTTGAACAACCATTTTGGCCGTTTCTTTAATCGTGTTGATATAATATGCGTCGTCGTGTTTCTTTGCAGTACTACGTATATTATTATCATTTTGTTTTTTTCTATAGTTGCTCCAATCAACCCTGGGCGCATACGACGGTCGCGTGTACGAGCGTCTGATGGAAGAAGCGCTCAAGAGTCCGCTCAACGCGGAGCCCGTCAACCAGAGCTTCCACAAATATCTTAAACCATTCATGCAGGGGAAACTGTGATAAAACTAATCTTGTGATAAGTAATAGATTTAGAATACTTTTTGTTTTGATAAAGTTTTTTAATATCATTGTTTATATACCTCACATTGGACTGTCAAAATGAAAGCCATTGCTAGAAACAAAAAAAAAAAAAAAACAAAAAAAAAAATGATTGGAACAGTAGTTCCTAAGTGTGTCCACACTCCCGTAACATCCATCGAAGAACTTCATATGTAAGCAGTTTGAAAACAAAATCCCGTGAACACGATGACCACATCTGTTACCGCCCCGGTTCTATAGCGGCCGAGCGCTACAAGCAGAAATAGTCCTTACGATGTATAGATATGAACTTGTTCGATGGTACTTATATCATTCTGTGATGGGTTGTTTACTCAATAATTACTGTATTTCAATTTTTATTGTAATATAATGATAATAGGTTCAAATATTTAAAGATAATTAAATATTTAACATTTATATTTATTGTCATTGTTGTTTAATTGACTTTATATTCGAGCGAACATGTAGGTACCCATAATTATCTAGTAAGTCTTGTAACTTCCTTATTACATAAGCAGCAGCAAACACTATAATTTGTTATTAATAGTAAACTATTCTGAATTAATAACTTGGATTTATACTGGCCCGTATGTCATGCATGGTCAGTTTGCTCATAATAGTGCAACTGCATACCAGGATTAGTGAAATTTCATAATATTTTTGTAAGGTAAGTACTCATTTATTTACTTTAATTCAATGAATCAACTCAGCCTATCGCAGTCCACTGGACATAGGCCTCACAGGCTGTGCCACAACACCTTGTCCCGCATCCAGTCTGTCCCAGCCACCTTTTTAAGCTCGTTAGTCCATCTAAGTGGGTGGCGTTCCGCACTACGCTTTCCGATACGCGGCCGAGACATGGCCAGCCCACTGCCACTTCAGCTTGCCTAGGTACTTTGTAAGCTATGTCGGTAACTCCGGTTCTTTTCCGGATAATTGAATTCCTGATTTTATCCTTCAAAGAAATTCCGAGCACAGTCCGCTCCATAGCGCGGTGAGCGACCTTAAATTTGTGGACCAGCCCGACTGTCAGTGTCCACGTTATGGCACCGTATGTCATAACGGGCAGAAGGCACTGGTTGAAGACCTGTCAAAGACCTTCAAACATTACTTACACATTTACTTTAAGTAATTAAAACGCTTAAAAACTACCGGTACTCATTAAGCAATCAACAGTCAGCTAACAGTAGCATAAATTACAATGCATTGAACTTTGGCTTTCTATTGATGACACTAGAAGGTCAATGATTTTATTTTTTAAATAAAATTGTTACAATTATTGATGAATCACTCTTTGTTTTGGCTATTTTCCAACAAATATGAAATACTTTTATTGAGTTGTAACACTCCCTGGTTGTAACTTATAATTGAATCCGCAAACTTCTTGTTTGTGAAAAACAGTACCCTAATTGCGTAATATCAGAATCTAAATCGTTTTGAAACAGATTGCTAATCCAAAGCTTCACAAGTCCGAAAAAAAAATCTGCTCAGCAACGTAAATCACGCAATGAATGTTGTTGAACTGTCAAAATGAAACAATAGTCGTAATCGTTTATAGCTGTTCCTAATTCAAGAAACGGACCGTTTTGGGTACTATTACTACTAACAGTAACTTTTAGAAATGCCTTTTTTGACAATTTTAAAATTTAGGAGCGTCTTCTGCAGCGTCTGGATATGCAGTCTCTAATAAAGACAAATTAGAAATTAATACGTAGGTGAAGGTATACATTTTAAATGTAGATGCTCCTGATTAAATCTTAACAATATCTAGTAACAACCACCAATTTCATAGTAATTATTTGACAACCGAGCAGATATATTCAATTTAAATAGGTAGTCTTTGAGTAAGGGCGCGTTCCCACTATGTCGTGACGATTAAAAATTAAAAGAGTTTAACGTAAATCGTGTCGTCCTATTCTGAACACCTCCATTTAAATACACAAGCCACGACGCTTTAAACGACACGATAATCTGTCGTCACGACATAGTGGGAACTACGTAACTGACAAAACACTGATTGATTTATTTTTTGTTAGGTATTTTTATAGTGTACAGTCAAGTATATATAAATCTATATAAATAAAAAATAAAACCTGTTCGTTAGTCCTAATCAGGTTTTTATGGAAAGAAGAAATGGAAAAGTTTTCCGGAAAATCTTCAAATTCGGGAATTACTGAAAGTGCTCTTTGTATTCAATATTGTTTGGACAGGCCAACATCAGCCGGATCAGCTAGTAAATAATAAATAAATAAAAGACTGACCACATTAAAGTACGTAGTACCTAAAGTAACCTACATTAGGTTACCAACAATTAGGTACCAAATAACAGCTAGTTAGCAGATACCAAAGTCTAGTCAATTCAAGATAACTGCAATAAATATGTATAACCAGCTGTAATAGGTACCTTTATGTTTGTGTTAGTGTAGAAACATCCGTGGTAATGACCGCACGTACTATCTAATAGTCAACCTTGTCGAACAAAAAAATATCGTAAGAAACTAGTTTTTGTCTTCTAAAAAATACATACTTTGGTGATAGATGGGTTATTTCAGTGTTAACATCATCATTTTGAACAATTAAAAGTAAGTTTTCATCTTTGTTTATTGAGATAAAGTAATATCTATGTTTATTTACCTCTATTTGTTCCGGATCTGACAGATCATGACTGTCCTCATATTTAGTTCATATATAGATCGATAGATGTCATTCTAGTCAATATAAAATAGTGCCATCTAGTGACGAAGAGCGTAAGCAGAAACAGCGGGACTGCGGGAACGCTTAATTTTTTCAACCGTAACCGTATGACTCAGCATAGTCTAGTTGGATCTTATCAATGAACTTCAGATAAAAATTATATCAGTGTTAGTATCCTATAACATATATAACCTGAATACATAATAATTATTATATACCCTCGTTTTCTCCCTTTTTGTTGTCATTTTGTCAGTTCTATACATATTGTAGTTTCTTTTCGTGTCCGTCTATGTGTCCGCGTTTTTCTTCTTAACTTTGCACCGGATTTTGATGCGGTTGTCACTTTCAATTAGAGAATTTATTCTGGAAGGTTTATGACATGTGTATAATACGTTAATTAATATTAAACTTACATAAAACAACAAAAAAATCGCTAGCGCTTCGCACGGTTTTTATGACTGTCGTCATGTTTATGACTGATGTCTGACGTCAAGTCATAAAAACCGTGCGAAGCAGGAGCGAGTCGTTAGTATTATAATAAAAAAAAACCTAACAACAATGTTATATTAACTTAATTAAATGTTAATTGCAAGAATTATTTTGAAATTAACAGCACAGGATAAAGCTTCATCAGTCACCTTTATGATGATTTCATTGTTGTATAAATAACACGTTATTGTAGGTAGGTACTTTGTGCTATTTAAGTATTTACTTAATTATCAGTCACCTTTGGACTTTGGTAAATGCTTTGGTGTAGTATTATTACTAGTAGGTATTAATATTTATCTTATTTAGGCATTGTTATATTTATCATAAGTTACCTACGTCTGTGGTATAATATGTAATATCAATGTAGGTACTAAACAGATAAAGGTGGGATTTAGGGAAATTAATTCGCAAACCAAGTTTCACAGGACTAGGCCTATTTGGGCTGTCCATGTCTATATGCATGTACACCAATAATATAATCTGCGTTCGCAATTTATTTGCCAAACAAGTAAACAAATACGAGTTTTAGAAAAAAGAACTGTAATGCCAACACATAAGGTTCAGTTTGCGCTACAACTTCATATTTTTATGACTTTTTTGATATTTTCAAATTTCTGAATACCGGAAAATCTTCACAAAAAGGTCAGCTTTAAATTCAAATAGCAATCAAAGCTATTCGATTCGTTGATATAGAGATAAATGCAAAATGATGACCACTTTTGGGTACTTTCCTAAATCAATTAAATTTCGTTATATTTGCTAAAAGGCTCCGTCAATCCGTCAGATATTTATATATACACTATCAGGATAGGCTAAACTATTGCACAGAATACATTTTATTCGCCCTGAATATCCTTTTAAAAATTGCCCAAATCTGAGTTTTCAAACTCGTCAGATTTAGGGAAAGCCCACAATTTCTTCATCAGATTTATCTATTTAAGTCATTATGGGTTAGGCAGCACACGATCATACCAAGATAAAAGGCTCTGGAAAATCACTTTATTTTTGACCCAATTTCGAAATCTGAAAGTGAACTCCTGACCACGGGGCTCCTATCAGAAACTTTTCAAATATATTTTCGGTATTCTCTCGTCATGTCGCTTCCTACTCAGCTATCAACTTTTCGCCCTGCATATTATGCTTGCTCATAAACCCTCTGGGCTCCTACCATCAGACCATCTAACCGCCCTCATTGTTCTGTCTGTTACGACCGCACTGAGAGAAGCCGAGAACCGAACGAATTGGAAGAACATCATTCATGAAGCCACAAAGGCCCTGGGCGGTTCAAGAACACGACCTTCAGTAATGAAGCCTACGCGACCAGACCAAGCGGAGAACTTTTTGTTATGGATCTAGAATACAGAATAGCATGACAGTAGAATACAAAATTCTGGAGAAAAGTCAGTTGATTCATTGATATACACATTCACGTAGAACAAAATCAAAAGGGCCACAAATTCAAAATTTATACGAACATATTATTGACGTCAAGAATTACCAGTTTTTCAAATTCAATGAACAAAAGTATAGGAAGAGTTCAAGTTTTGGCCTCTGTAAACATAAGTAGTTGGTGACCGAGTAATAAGAACTCGCGTGCAAAAAATTGTGTGGATTCTGTTTATTACTATGTAAATTATATAAGTGTTATTATAACCTTCCATTAATCGTGCAGATTTTCACATTCGTATTCAAATACGACAGAATTTTTTGAAAAAGAAGTTCATTATTACGCATCTTTCATTTTCAAGTTTTATTATTTTTGACTATTAGGTACTTGTCTTTGGTCTTTTTGAGGGCCAGGTTGAGACGAATTGGAAACAAATACTTACCTGAGGTTTGTGTCCTGAATTGAATTTAAATGATACGTAAAAAAAAACTTTTTGGTCTGGTCAAAACGGATTGTGAGCCCGCAAACCAATAGGTACTATACCATAAGTGCATCGACCTGCGTTAGATCTATCGTGCACAGGGATGTAACGGATATTCGTATCCGCATCCGCAACTGCTGAGCATCCGCATAAATTTCGATATCCGCAACACATTCGCTTCTTCAACTTTTGATTTTCAAAATTCCGTTCCCGCATCCGCACCCTCAATAAGAAATTTACCAAAACCCGTATCTTCATCCGCATTCTTAAACCCGATTATATCGATATCCTCATCCACATCCTCATCTGTTACACGACATCCGTTACACATGTCTTTTTCTTCCATCCATCTCTTTTAGCCGTCATCTGAGTATTCACCCTTTTAGCCTTGCCATAATCATCTTTTTACTTAAGCCCTTGGTTTTCCTATATTCTTACCATCATCGATCGGCCAACATCATCATCAGCTTACAGCACACACATACATAAACATAGCTCTCTCCATTTGCACGCCATTCAGCTCGATTCTCGGCAACTCTCATCCGGCTGCTGCCAGCCATCATGCGAAGATCGTCGCACTTATAGCCTGAGGGCGTCCTTACGTTTGCCGATTCGCGGTCTCCACTCAAGAACACGTCATCATCATCACGAACAGCTTTACAACCGGTGACTGTTGGGGTAGACACCCCAACGGTCATCGGTTCTAAGGCTGATTGACCGGCCCATTGCCACTTCGGCTTGCTTATTCTATGAGCTGTGTTGACAACTTTGGTTCTTTGTCGGATCCGGAACAACGATCAATACCAACTTTAGATATTTAATATCATACAATGAGCCCCCCACGTAATCTAATCAGCTATTATCAAATTGACAGTATAGGAGCGCACGCGAAAGATAATTGGCGAGTGTCGCTGTAATCGCGGAGCCAGTACAAAGGTTTTCGTCACCAGACATGGCTGAACAGAAAGTGTGCGAAGACCTGGTGAAGGAGAGGAAGAAATGTACCTTCGATGTTCAGGAGCTGATACATCTTATTGATGGAGGGGCAGAAGAGACTAAGGGGAGGAGAGAAGTTGGTGAGTTGATTATTTTAATAGTAAAGGCACCAGCATAAATCAATATTATGACATTCGTATTTATTGCCAAATCGTGTTTATACATATACATATGTGTATTACCGCTAATGTGCGTAAATCAGTTAGAGTCAGATTATGTGGTTGAGTCCGTTAAAGTGGAAAAAACTGTTTTAGTTCTTACATTAACTAGATAGCCTGCAGACTTCCTAGATAATCTGCAGACTAACGACCAAACCTAGGGTTAAGTTAATGAAACAGGGTCTTTGCCTGAATAAAACATTCCAATTAATTGTAACTACTATTTATTTAATTTGTTAAATGCGTAAACAAAGAAATAAAAATAATCAATGTTGCCATTTTAAATATTATATGTTATATAAACATGTAGATTAATTATTGTATATGTATTTTATTTCTATATCTTATTTAGATTTCATTGTATGCTGCACCGGTCGATGTCATAACTTCAACGCCGGCTGTCGCTGAAAATCAACGCTGGGGCTTTGTGTCGCATAGGGTCGCAGCATTATGCTGAGCGACGGCCCTTTTGAGTGGCTGTGACGCATATTTTCCCCAACTAGTTATTTTTTGTTTTGTGTTCTTTGTTTGCGTCATGTTTACCGCAAATAAACGTATTTCCTTTCTTTCTTTCTTTCAAAATCAATACAGTAGTATGTAATTAAAATTTAACAAGTTTGTTACTTTACAAACAACACTCCAAAATGACACAAAGTTGTTTCGCTGCGTCTTCCGCGATTTAACGATGTAGGATCCGTTAATGTGCAGATTAACTAGGTAAAGTGCAGATATCTACTACTTTAAGTAAAATTTCACATTTTAACGGATCGTTCCCGGTAATTTGCAGATTACCTAGTTACTGCGTATATTAACATATTCCGTATTCTAACGACATGTATACTAATAAGATGAATGATGAAACTGATGATTCGTTTATCGCAAATTATAAGCAGTGCTGATTGCCCTTTGCTCTGCTTGTAGTTTTATTAAATGTTTGTTTTGAATTTTCAATATATCGATAAAAATAAGGAAGTGTATGGAGTGCCGGCACTTTATCCCTTTCGGATAAAGTGCTGCTATTTTCGGCATATTAGTAGAGCTGCCTCGGCCCGGTTAAAGTGCCGTAAGCATTGCATTGTCATTGTCACTTGTTATTTTGCATGATTGTTGAGCATTGCATTGTCATCGTCACTGTCACTGTCAATTGTTATTTTGTTTTTGAGGAAAGGCTAATGTTAATTTCTTTCAACTATAGCCGGCTATAAACTTTAGTGTAGCTATAACTCCTTGTCTTAGCAAATGAAAATGGCTGAAAGGTAGGTTAGGTTAGGTTAGAACTGTGACCACACAACGGCCAGGGTCCGTTTAGGCACAAGACAATGTAATGTTTTGGGAATGTGGTGTTTTACAGCGAACTAACCTCGACAATCAAACAAAATAGCAAGTGACAGTGACAGTGATAGTGACAATGACATTGTGATTCTTACGGCACTTTAGCCAAGCCGAGGTAACGCCATTATTATTCCGCTAACGGCACTTTATCCAAGAGATATCAATTATTGCCTAACATTAATTCGTTCGATAATATCAGTGAAATACCTATTTTGTATATTTAGGATCATTTCTTTGGTTAAATTAAAGTTCCATTCCGTACCCGACCGCAGGCGGTAGCAGCCCGTATTGCAGTCGGTAGAATAGAAAATAGAAAAACGTGTTATAGCTCGAGCGTAGAACGGGTTGCATATTAGAAAATCAAAACTTTCCTGAGCAAATTTTAAAAGAACAATGTACAAATCAACAAAGTTTAAAATAACGATGGTCATTCGATCAAAAGTTCAGCTGACCAAAGTCTGGAATATCAATGTTTAAATTATTTATTACACTATTGACCAAATCGTTTAAAGGTCAAAATGGATTACTTGATAAATTATTAATTATCAAATGGATTAACTGAAAAAGGTAAAAATAATATTAATATTAGCGAATAGCGTCTGTCTGGAAAGAGGGTATCTGGCGCTCGGCGGCCGCTCCCGCGGCACGGTCACTGTTCTAACCTAACCTAACCCAGCAAATTTATTCAGTCGTCATTTGTGATTATGTAATTTGATTACCGGTAAACTGCCTTAACTTTGCCTGGCGTCCTAAGTTTGCCTATAATGAAAATGATGTAATATCTTTTTCATTTTACTTGTATGGCAATCGAAACTTAAAGCTGTCTATAAAATCTCAAAGTTTCCTTTGCCATACAAGTAAAATGAAAAAGATATTACATCATTTTCATTATAGGCAAACTTAGGACGCCAGGCAAAGTTAGGGCAGTTTACGGTAGTAATGATTTGATATTTTAAAATTACATCTAGCAACTTTTGATCAGTCGTTCATTTGATGTCACATACATTGGGATTTTAAATTTTTTCTAAATAAAACATTTGGTCATTTAAATTTTGTTATTTCGTTTATTGCTCGAGAAAGTTTTGATTTTCTAATATGCAACCGTAGAAAGACGTGTCGCTAACTACGGAAGGTATTTCATAGAAATTCATAGACACCAGTCGTGTCGCAGCGGCATGTCGCCTGCAGTTGCCTCCTGCGGTCGGCTACGGAATAGTACCTTTAGTTTTTCTGTTATATTGTTTGTTTCAGTTTTTTTTTTTTTGCTCAAATTGCTTTCTCTATTCTCTCGTTTCTGGATTATTTATCGTTATTTAATTTACGTCTAACTACTTACTGAAAAAGTTCGAGGAAATCTAATTCATAGATAAATAGATAAACATGTGCCCTTGAACTTTGGTATCAACGTTATAGTATTACCACTATCTGTAATTTATTATCACTGGTACATTGTAGGTACATTGTATAAATAAATTAAAAAACATTTAATTCAGGCAAAACCCGCATCTATACATACAAATAAATACAATTGAATTGTCTGTTTGTAATGTAAAAATAACAGCTTTTACTAAATACGTATGAAAGTATATACGATACTGATAACAAAAACATCATTTATACCATTCCCCCTCTAAAAAGCTTATTTTATTCACTGAATAAAAAGCACTTTTAATCACTGTTTTGGTGTTTGAATCTAGAACACACCAATACTCCTTGTGCAAAGAATACTCGACATTTAAACTCCTTGTGCAAATAACTCCTCGAGATTTGATTGGTCGTCATTTTCGACAAGGAGTTTAGCATGAGAATTAATACTGTTTTGTGTTCTTTGCTGTCATTAGTAATTCGGCGCTTGGTATTTTGAATACCTACTGTAAGTTGTACGAACACAAATTGTTCTAATTTTAATGTGTATTTTAATTAATTTAACCTTCCTTTTTTCTTCATTAAATGTCTATTTTCGCTTAAATCTTTCTTTTTGTCGTAGTGATGGTATATAGTGTAGTAAGCAACTCTTGAATAAAACGGATTTATATCGAGGGCCATGAATCACTCGTGTCGCTCAGGATTCTAACACTTGAATCACTCCCTACGGTCGTGATTCAGTCGTTAGAATCCTTTACTTGCTCGTGATTCATCTATGGCCCTCGCTTTAAATCCGTCCTTTATTCACTAATTGCATAATATACTATTGTCTTACGCTCGCAGCAAAATTGAATTTTGCTCACTGTCTTTAAACAGTAAAACCAGCTTGTTTGAGGTGCTGAGGTGAAAAAAAAATGTCTGTCTGTTTGTTCCAGCTAATTTCCGAAACGGCTGGACCGATTTTGAAAGGGACTTTCACTGGCAGATAGCTGATATTATAAGGAGTAACTTAGGCTTTTATTTTAGAAAAAAAAAAAAAATGGGTCCATGCCGGCGAAACACCGCCAAAAAAAATCTCTGAAAAATTTCTCAATACTGATGTCAATGCAGTTAAAATAAATGAATGAGTAGGTACAAACCAAAAAAGTCACAGAATTAAATAAAATGGAATTAAAATATACGAAGATTAAAAGATAAAAATATTCAGTCACAGAATTAAAATTTTGTTATAAAAACAATACAATACAAAGAAGTCATTATAAATATAAATAAATAAGTTATATTATTTTATTATGTTGTGAAATTTATTCAGATTCAAATACTTTTAACATAACTATTAGGCAAAATAGCTTGCTTAATTGTGGATTTTTTTCTTGAATTATACATAATCAAGGTAATAATTAAAGGAAAAAAATCCGTAAAAATATACCTTACGTAAGAACAGAAGAAAAAAAAATAAGCAACTTGTATCATACAATAATGTCCCTATTGATATCTCATAACTCTAGGCTTTTCCTTTTCATTTTTCTATAAAAATAATTCGACAAAGTCACGATTATTTATGTAAAACATAAACACCCTTACGTGAAATACACATCAACACGGTCTAGGGATATTTTTAAAAAAGCGAATTACTATCAATGTTTTAATTATTTATATGACATAGTATATATTTAAAAGATACGTTATTTAATATTCTACCATTTTTTAATAATGGTTAAGGTGCTTCGATTAAAATTTCAGGATTTTATGGAAAAAAAATGAAGCATAGACGGAAACCGTATATGAATTAACTTTTAATTTATGAGTAAAAACTGAAAAAAATAGAAAAATCATTTAATTTGTGTTTATAAACTTGAAGTTAGTAGTCTGAGAAAGCGCCCATAATGTTCATAACACATCGGCAACGATTCGGCATGCTCAGAACAAGGTTGTCAATGTCTTGCTGCGGAATATTGTCCCATGTCCTTCTGAGGTGCGCAAAAAGTTGATCTTATGTAGCCAGATTTTCAGGAACTTCCTTCAGAGCTCTTCTTTGCAGCATATCCCACGCATGCTCAATGGGATTTAGATCTGGCGATTGAGCAGGCCAGTCTAAGGCCCTAACATTGTGTGTATGTAACCAAGCTGCTACCGTTCTCGCCGTGTGTGCCCGGGCATTGTCGTGCATGAGCAGGAAATCTTGCCCCATTTGTGTTCTGTGGGGCAAGATTACGGGCCCCAGCACCTGTTGGACGTATCGTTCTGCCGTCATATTGCCCCGCACCCAAACGAGATCCGTCCGTCCTCCAAGACGAATTCCTGCCCAAACCATAATTGTTCCTCCTTGGTATGGGTGAACTTCCTGAGGGTTCTGAAGACGGCTCCATCGTCCAGGAACTCGCCAAACACGCGTCCTTCGTGAATCTGGATGGAAGCCGAACCTGGATTCATCCGTGAACAGCACATTGGACCATTGCTCACGGCCCCAGTCCACGTGGTTCCGAACCCATTCTAATCGTCGTCTACGATTGCCTCTCCGTAAAGGTGGGACCCGGAGTGGTCTACGAGAGCGTAGATTGCTTTCATGCAGTCGCCTTCTTACAGTTTGGTCACTCACAAGCACTTGGTGTTCCACTCGCAGCCTTTGGACCAATTGAGTCGCCCTTGCATTTGGTTGAGCTCGCGCAGTAATTTGCAAAAATCGATCTTGTCTGGGGGTAGTGATGCGACTTGGCCCCCGGTGCCTCTCCGCTACTTCACCTGTGGCACGATAGCGTGTCCACAATCTTGAAATTACATTTTGGTGGGTCCCTATGGCCTCAGCAACATTACGCTGAACAGACCCAGCTTCCAGCATTCCCACAGCTCGTAACATCTCCGCCCTCGTCAAATCTAAAACCTCAATTTTAACTTTATCTTTCGTTTAAAAATGAAAAAAAACTGTAACTAAACGTAATTCGTATTGTTTTCTAAATTTCGCACAAATGAAAATTCCCTCTCCTACCGTGTTGATGTGTGTATGACAACGTCGCATTTTCTTAGCTTTTTGTTTAGAAGGCTTCTGATTAAAATCGCTTTTTTCAGAAAAATTGGTGCTCAGTGCACCAGGGTACAGTACAAAGAATGACGTGCCAGAAGAGTACTTGAGTCATAAGGAAAGGTATGAGAATGCTGTCAGGAAGGCCTGCATCTTGGCCGAAGTTATACGCGAGTATGCACAGCGACATAACACAATGGATGCTTTTAGGTGAGAAGCAGTTAATGAAGAACATTATAAAAATTCAAAGCATACAGTTATATACACCATAATTGCGTAACACATGATAAATCACAATCTGAATCGTTTTGAAGGATATTGCTAATACATTGCTTCATATGTTCGAAAAATTTGTCTGCTCAAAAACGTAAAAATAACGCAATGAATATTTTTGAAATGTCACAATGAAACAAATTGTGATTGATCGTGTGTAACGCAATAAGGGTGCTGGAATCCTTCTTCGAAATTGTAAGGCAGTACCAGAAACAGTAAAGTTCTTTGATATCCGGGTTTCTGTGATATTTTTTACTGGAGTTTATTATATGGGATATATCAAGATTTGCTTGCAAAGTATAAGCTCGCAACATTTGAAAATAGACGTAAGTATTTAGAAGCTATGAATTTATATAGTATTGTCAGAGATAAATTTGACAGCATTGAACTCTCCAACATGATATCGCTCATCCAATAGAACAATGACGTAATTACGTTTTAGCTATTTTTCAGGAGAACGTTTTAAAAGTTTGAAATTGAAAATATGATTTATTTCAAATGATTATGATAAAATCTTTTAATATTTATGTATGTTACTTTACTATTAATAATAATTTGTAATAACTTCATGAGAAAACTCAAGAAAACTATTTAAAAAATCCTAATAAAACAAACCTGACGTACACTTATGCCATTTTATAAATGCAATATAACAATTACGACATAAACTAGGTTTTGAAATGGGAATAAACCATGAATTTAAGCAACATTTTTTTTTTTTTATAAGTCTGTTTACATTTATATACGTATAATAAGAAGTGTCAATTATTTTTTTTGAAAATGAGACAAACATTTAGTTTTTATGTTAAAACAAAGATACCTAGATAATGTAAGATACCAACATAATTATAAAAAATAGTGTTTATTTTACGAAATACGAGATCGGAATACATAGTAGGATTAAAGGCGCAAGCAAGTGCCTATCTAAAAGTTGCATAATCTTTAAAAAAAACATAAAAACTGGTAGGAATTTATAGAGTAAATTATTGATAATTATTATTTCATCACAATGATTGCCTAATCTACCAACTCTGGTTAAAAAAATAGTGTCAATCATTCGCCACTCTATATACCTAGAAATTATAATAGTGTGACTTATGGATTGCTTACAAAATAATAATGTAATTTTAAAAATTGGACTTTATACTGTAAATTAAACTTATCACAAAATAGAGTTATAAAAAGCCTCATAGTATTTTGGTATGATATTAGTATTTATTAAATGCGACAAATCAGCTTTTTTACGATCTGAAATACAAAGCTCTATAGGCGTTTTTCAGGCAAATTTCGTCTAAGACGTCTTCTAGGCCCCATATACATACCACATTGAATCCATTCTGCTGTATCGTCGTATGATACTTTGTATGAATAAACATCAGACCCCTTAATAAATTTAATTAATCTAATGTCCGATAACCTGACAATATCTCCATTGAGATTTTTGTTGAAATTAACAGATAATTGTTCAGTTAAATCTTTCCAATCAGTAAAATCTGTAAAATTCAGTTCATGGACGACGTAAGGCTTGCCCCTTTTTTATTATTAACGTATTAATAATAATACGTTAATTATAGTTTTTAATAATCATTATAACCATACGTAATTATTAATCATTTGAAATTCAATATGAATCAAATGTCTTATACCTACTAACATAATATTTCCAAAATTTGTAATTATGTTATTTGATATGCACATCGACATTCGTATTGACTCACATAATATTCAAATTACTTTTTACATAAATTTGTAAGTGAATTTGTCAGAACAGGAACGTATTTGGCAATTGTGTCATATAATCAAACGATCTTGTGCAGTTTTATTGACATAATTGCCAATTGCGTCATTGTTCTACCAATAAAATTGAAATAATTTGTCATAAGTTACATTTACGTCGCTATGAGTCCTGACACGTTCTAAATTCGCGGGGCGCCCCGCACTACTGTCAAATAAGTCGATGTTTCCGGGTGACCTTTTGAAAAATACCCCAATTCCCAAACGACAGTCACTCACTCTATCGAAAACCACCGTAACTATAATTCTGTTGTTTTTGTCATAGATAGAACTTTCGAAACGTGGACTTATGACATTCAAAACTCATTTTCGACATTTTCGTAATTACGTCGTTGTTCTATTGGATGAGCGATATGCTATGCAGTTCCTAGGACAGTCCACAAGCGAAAGGTGCGCGCTGGCATATTATTTTCAGTGGGTACTTGCAAGTCCAACTCTGGCCTGCGTTCGCCTGTTTGCAGAATGGTCGATTCCTACAATAGGACTTTTGAACATATAGATATTTTTGCATGTGCTCCCTATAGGTTCAAAAGTCTTATACTTAAGGAGCTTTCTTGAATGTTATTCTGTATTTTTCTTTTTTTTGTGCCATTTCTTGAGTATTATATACATATATATTATATATTGAATAAATTACATATTCATTACATTGTGTATTATATAAATATTATTTAAAAAAAATGTATTGTTAACCCTAGCGATTATTTTCACTGTATTGTATCCTATCATTCATTTGTGAACAGCGTTGTGGGCTGCAGTATTGTATATATGTTTTGTGCATTTCCTGTTTCTATGTTTTAATTTCTCTTGAATAAAAATAAAATATGATATCCATTGATTCGTTACCTTAATCCATTTAGAACTCGCTTTAATAGGTAATAACATAGTCGACCATTCCAAATCAAAAGACATGATCTATAGAAGCATTATCCACGTATATTTTGTGTTATCCATCTGACTTCTAATATGGAACCTATTTAAACTATCAACAGACCTACAAACAAGTACCGCGTAACATTTGGAGTGGTCAAAGACATATCGCCGTTCATGTTACACATGGGAATGTTCGTGCCGACGATACTGAGTCAGTCAGACCCAGAGCAGATGGCAGAGTGGCTGCCCAAGGCGATGTCCATGCAGTACATAGGAACTTATGCACAGGTAGGACGACCCATAAAGAAGAACATTTTCGGGCTAATGTTAAGCTAGCCGTCTTAGCATAATCAGCACATAATGTTCCCACTACGAAGAGAAACCCTGTGTCCCAACACCGGGTTTCTCTTCGTAATCTTAGAATTTTCGGTTTTAAGGACATGCCGGTTTCTTCACGATGTTTTCGTTCACCGTTTTGAGAGCAGTGGCTAGCTTTCTTCCTAAGGCTTAGCAAAGTTTCAAATGTTAATGTTATAAAATCAAGATTATCATCATCTCAGCCGAAGAGTTTCATTGGCTGATTCATATTGAGCTTTCCCAAGCAGCAAATCAAACTATGAAATGGATTAACTGCGTCATTCGCTTTAGTAACGACCTATTGGTATAAATCCATATTTACCTAGTTGTTAGTGTTAAGTTCTTGCCTGATCGACCGTAGGGTGCGAGTAATCAATAATTTTTCATCCTGATTACACAGAAGTAACCTCTTGTACAGACGCCAGCAGGTCAACCGACCCAAAACTGTCAAATTTTTCCAATAACTTTGAACCTTACACTTTAGTGATAAAGTTGAAAATCTATTAAAGAAATTTGACAGATTGTAGTAGGTTGATGTGTTGGCGTCTGTACCTAATCGTATTGTATATTTTCTTTCAGACTGAACTCGGCCACGGATCATTCCTCAGAGGTTTGGAAACAACAGCAACTTACGACCCTAGCACAGAAGAGTTCGTTATTCACAGTCCTAAGCTCACTTCGTATAAGTGGTGGCCTGGAGGATGTAAGTGCTCCAATTATTACGGGATTATATTTCGAAGAATGTTTTAACAGATTCTCAAAGGGTTTCGTGTTACTTGGTGCCTTCGGTATCATAATGAACGTTGATCGATGGTTCTTTGACTTGACTTTCATTAAGTCGTTTCTTATTTATTTATTTTCAGTGGCACACACATCAAACCACTGCATCGTAGTCGCCCAACTGTACTCGAAGGGACAATGCTATGGGGTCCATCCTTTCTTCGTTCAGATCCGTGACACAGAAACGCATATGCCCCTCCCTGGCGTCAAAGTTGGAGAGATAGGGCCCAAGATGGGCTTTCAGACAGCGAATAATGGGTTCTTAGGATTTGATCATTACAGGATTCCAAGGAGGAACATGTTGATGAAGAATGCTCAAGTGTTGAAGGTAAGTTGTTAAATTAACAATAATTATTCTCGTTATTTTAACTCTTAGCACACGTTCGCACGGACGAATTTTATTTCGTGCACTGGATTTTCAACGCTCTGCTTAGTGCCGAGAGTTAAAAATTCAACAGTGTGTTTTTTCAACGCGCTGGGACGAGAGTGCGTCCCAATGCGTTGGATTCTCAACGCTCGGCTCAACACATCAATCATATCTGTTAGCTTCTCACAGATTTGCTCCATTTTATTGATCGTTACTGTAGTCTGTTAACGATCGATAAATATCAGGGTTAAAATCGGTATTTTTTGGTAGACATCACTTATATATTTATTAATCGACAGAAACAATACACAGTGGTGATCGACCAAAAATACCAAGTAAGGTCGTCTGTTAATTACACATTTACTCGATTTAGTTTGACCGCACTTGTCGATCGTCTAAAATCGAGCTAATCTGCAGGCACCTTTACTCTGATTACTCTCTGTTGATTGCATTAGCCTCTTTTTTAATTTTAAACCACTGGAATTGGAAATGTGTACGAGTGCCATAAAGCTCGTTACGGCCTTCATATACCTCTGCGAGATGAAAATCATATTTAAATTCTAACTTAAAAAGAGGTAATTTAATAATTATATATAATTAATTATATATTAATCATTTTCAGGATGGAACCTACATAAAGTCCAAGAATGAGAAGCTAGCGTACGGCACCATGGTATTCGTCAGGGTTCTCATTGTAACTGACGTGGCGTATGAACTGTCAAGGGCTGCTACCATCGCCGTCAGATATTCTGCAGTCAGGCATCAGTCACAACCGAAACCTGGGTAAAAACTACAAATCTTTTTATATTGCCTCTGTGGTATAATATCGTCTTAATCAGCTGATGCATTTTCTTGTAATAATAGTAACTTAATTGATTTAATCAGAAAACTATAGACACATTACATAAAATTCATAGTAAGAATTTAAAGGCTATGTTAGTTTTAAATAGCTAAGAGGGATTTCGCCCTCTGGGTGAGATTCCACAGCAGTGACAGCCTACAGGTGACAGCAACATGAATATAGCCTAGCCTGCAAGCTAAATCTAGCTTATAGCTCATATTCAGGATGCTGTTGACGACTGGATCTTCCAACCATTTATAACAAGTTACGACTGGTTATCATGATTTTACGAGTTTCTTACCGGGATATTTTACCATAAAAGAATGCTTAATGAATTTTTACCTGACATTGTGTTTTTTGCAGTGAGCCTGAACCCCAGATCCTGGACTACGTAACACAACAGCACAAACTATTCATTGGCATGGCCACCAGTCACATCTTCCGTGTCACCGGGTACTGGCTGTGGGACAGCTACTCCCAGACTATCAATGATGTTAGCAAGGGCAATATGGATCAACTGCCTGAGGTTAGTTGAAACACATCATTTCTTTTTTAGTTATTGCGGAATTAGAACTAAATATTTTGCAACAATTATTCAAGTCGTTTTGTTTAGTCTAGAAACGATCGAGCCTCATTCCTTTATTAAAAAGCTATTTCTTCTTCAGAAACCATTGAGTAACATTCGAACAGAGATGTTACAGAGCTTCGATTCCAACTCCGAAAGGTCGGAACTTCCGATTAATATTACATCTCCGACTCCGACTTCGGTTCCAATATTTTGAATCGGAGTTATACCGAAGATCGAAAGGCAGCGATGCACGTGACTAGATCGTGTACAAAAAAGTTTTAACCTCTCGCCCGAGTAATTTTTATACACGCTCGCACTCGAAGTCTTGGTTTGTAGTTTTGTGTACGTCAGACGCGTCACGTTAATTTGTTAAATTCAGTTAAGAGTTAATTGTTGTGATAAGTTAGTCAATACGTAAAAGTGTTATATGGAATATCTTTCCTCTACCACCAACCTCCGACTTCAGCTCCGGTTCCGACTCCGACTCCGACTCCGGTTCCAACTCTAACCAATCAAATTTAAAACCTCCAACTCCGGCTCCGGTTTCAGAAAAACAACTTCCGTAACATCTCTAATTCGGATCCCTGGCTTCTCTGTCATTAGGTTCTGCTTAATAGACAAGCCACAGACCTGTGGTTACTATGTGACGTTACAAATATCCTTTTTTCCAGCTCCATGCCCTAGCGTGCTGCTTAAAGGCAGTATGCAGTCGTGACGCGACAGCCAGGATCGAAGAGTGCAGACTGGCGTGCGGCGGTCACGGCTTCATGGTCTCGTCCAATCTGCCCATCATTAACGGCATTGTGTCCGCCACCATCACTTACGAAGGAGAATACACTGTGCTCATGTTGCAGACTGCCAGGCAAGGACCTAAAAGCGTTTTACAGGAAACAGTTTCATAAATATGTTGGAAATCAGGAGTACCAATTTATAATGGGTGCGTGGTGTAAAAACGCTTAACGAAGCCGAGAGTAACATGTTCTTCACGGCATGGTGATAAAATCCTGCATCGCGCAATTAGAGTTTACCGTGCGAACGACATATATAAGACTATCCGACATCAATCATCGGGCAGTTGCCCGCCAGACGCGACACCCGTCTGGTCGGAAGATCATCCCTTTTCTAGAGAGGATGAATGAACTTTATACCCCGTTCATCATACCTCTAAAAACCTATATAACCTTCTTGATCGAGAGGTATGGAAGCAAGATAATGTTGAGCATATCAATATACTGAGTTTGAGTCTGTCCTCGAACGAGACCTAATTTAAATTTGATAATAAATTAATATGTAAGTAAAACGATTAATAACAAAAGGCTTTTCTCTCCAGATTCCTAGTAAAAGCCTGGAAGCAAGCCACGTTGGGCAACGCAATGACGCCGACCGTGTCATACTTGGTGCAGTTCTTCAGCAATGACCGCGTGCACTGGGAGAATACTCCTTCAGGCATCATCAGCGGCTTCCAAGCTATTGCTGCGGGGTAAGACAACCAAGAAAAATATGTTGCATCTGGATATAACGTTGGACAAGGTAGCGATTTACGGCCGAACCCAATAACCTATTTTCAGTAAAAGACAGATCGCTATTGACGGTAGACAGTATAATTCTATGTCATTGAATGTCGTCCCAAAATTCCATAAGGTCCTTATTCTCTGACAGATTATTGGGACCTTATAACCATAGATAGATAAGTTTTTCTATCTCCAGTAGGTATGCCAAAACTGGTGATAGATAAGTTATTGGGTTCGGCCGTTAGACACCTACACCCGTCAAGGGGGTTATTGTATTCGTCATAATAAATAACTTTCTCCATGAAACTCATATCCGAATCGTGGCAAAAAAAAAACAAATTCCTATACAACAGTAGACAGATTATTTCGATACACGTATGATTTTTTTTTACGAATCTTGTACATGTGTAAAAAAAAAAAAACGTTTCTTTGCGGTAAACATGACGCAAAAAAAGAACACAAAATTAAAAAAGAAACAAGTTTAGGGAAAATATGCGTCACATCCACGCAAAACGGCCATCGCTCAGCATAATGCTGCGACCCTATGCAATACAGAGCCCCAGCGCTGGTTTTCAGCGACAGCCGGCGTTGACGTTGACGTGTGTGTTATAGCGAAAGTTGTTTAGTATGACAGGTAGAATCGCCCCCTGCACGCGTATAGCATGACCACCGTAGAAACGGGTTTTGTCGACAGAAGAATAGGCAAAATGACAGACAAACAATCACAATCTGTCATTTTGTCTATTCTTCCGTCGACAAAACGTGGTCATGCTACGCGGGATAACTTTTTCCACACACTTTTGTAACCACAATCCCTCAGATTTATGAAGTTCATATTCGATTTAAACATGAAGACAATCGTCACTTACATGGGAACAATATAATAGTTGTATAATACCTAATTATGTACAGTTGCGTACAATTCTATCTTAACCCATGATATGAATCCGCTATAAAAGGTTCTGAAACCATAGGGTGTTGTACAGTGTTGTAAAAAATCTATGTAAATTAAAAAAACGCGCGTGCATGACAATGTTCTTTTTTTGAAATTGGAGTTGCATAATGAAATTTAGTCCAACATTATAAGTATAACATTCGTTAGGTTACTATGACACTGGTTGTTTTAATGTTGGCAATAAGCTAACCTTTTCAGAAACTTTTATACAGGATTTATAACATGGGTGCAGATAAAATAACATAACATCACGCATGTATTTACTGAAGGGTTAGGCAGTGGTGCAAATATACATAGTACATTCCATTTTTCCAGTTATCCCCAAGTGCCATGATATAGAGGGCGAGCCTATTGCCATCAATCGGGCACAATTCCTGGTTTCGGGCTGCTAAATCCAATATAAAATATTAGTAATATTATCGCAGTGCTTTTCCTAGTATTTTCTTATATTATCCATATCGCGGTATTTTTCTAGTACCCAGAAAAATAAAATGGTTAGTTGTCATCAAGTTATATTTCAAGTTAATTTATACCGGCGATGGAAAAAAGAAATTCTAATGTAATATTTCTGCATTGTTTTACAGAAAAACGAGAGCTGCCTATGACAGTCTTTATAATTACGAGAAGACTGGTATGGACTTCGAGGACGCGTGGAACAATGCATCAGTGCAGCTCGTGAATGCTAGTGAGGCAAGAATATTAACATTCCTTTGGTTTCTTGTCGGGTTTCTTATCAAAGTATTAAAACAAGTAGTTCAGTGAACCGTAGACCTCGCGTAAACAACAATTGATATAGGAATATTCCACCAATATATTGACGGCGACTGACCTATTTTTTTCTATCACAAAAACATGACAACGGTCTTTAATTCAAATTCAAATTTTAAAAGTCAAATTATGAGTCTAAAAAAGTTAACTAATAGGTTATAATTGGCAGAGGTAACGCTGCAGCCTAGTTTTGTGATGATAAGGTGGTCTCAGGTGCTCCATCAGTCCCTACCTTTCCACTGGTAGAAATCTAAAAGTGCGCAATTTACTGCATATTGAGAAGCTATTCTCAATATGTAGTCTCATCACGCCAAAGATCCTCAGATTTACACCAAATTTTTATGAGACCAATTTAAAGTTACTACGTTTCAAATAAAAAAAGAACCATCGAAATCGAATCTCATAAGGCGGAGATATCCAGTAGGCCCCTTTTATCCCCTTTTTGGAGGAAGTACCCCTCCAATGAAAAATCACTAAAATAAGACAAAAAAAAAAAAAAAAAATTTGTAAAACCTGTACACCAAGTTTCGTCCAGTCGGTTGTGAAATACGACTTGTAGAGGAGGTACCAACAAACTGACGCATGAAAGCAAATTTTGCCAGACTTGAAGTAGAGACGCTTCGCTCGCTCGGTCTAGGTATAGCATCAGAAATTATTTTTTACTCTTGATTCTTGCTCCTTAAAATTTTCTCGCATCGATTCATATCTATTTTCAATAATGTCTTTAGCTTATGGTATATTTTCTGTCAATAAACAGGCTCACTGCCGCGCCATCCTATGCGCAGTGTCGTGGAAGGAGATGGTGCGTCACGCCACGAACGCGTCTCCGAACTTGGCTAAAGTGCTGCTGCAGATGGCTGAACTGTACCTGACATACTGGGCCTTGGAGAAACGAGGAGATCTTCTGATGGTAAACCTTTAATAAACTTAAAACATAACTTAAGATTTTAACAGTGTTGAAAATTAATATCAAGAAATTTAAAAAAAAAAACCGGTTGACCTCTCTCTAAGACCTGATTTTGTGAGAATAGTTTGAATGACTGAATTTGCCTATGCCTTAGACAAATCCAGATACATTCAAAGTTCTAAAATGTACTCAAATTCAATTTGAGTAAAAATTAATTTCGTAGCTGAAATCAAGAATTCGGGGGCCCCCGAAATTAAGATCCATTAGTCCAGGAGGTTGGAGGCAGGTTTTGGAGTTTCTTGCCTATTCTTCTCCATGCGAAAACTACCTTTTGGAAGGGGCGACTAGAATCAATTCAATTTTTTTGTAAATTTTTGACGATCAAAAGTGCCTTTTCAGGGCCTATTTGAAATAAATGATTTGACTTTGACTTTGACTTCCAATAAATGATGAATTCTATTACATCACATTTTTCTCAATAGGTCATTCTCAACAGATTTGTTTTGATAAAGCACATGTTATATTATCATTTGCAAGTTTACTCATGAGTGAGTTTTTGTTTTAGTATTCGACTATAACCAGAGATGATATCGCCAAGCTTCAGGCCAGATATGAAGAGTTGCTGGCGTTGCTACGACCCAACGCCGTCGGCATCGTCGACGCGTTCGATGTCAGAGATGAGGTAACATTCATTTGTTTGATGTCTTGAAAAAAACACCACAAAGTGAAAAATAACTTTAATTTCAGAGACCGGTGTCTTTGGTTTCGACCGAAATTAAAGTTATTTTTCACTTCGTAGTGTTTTTTTTTTGGAATTCAGTGGGATTTTCTTGTAAAAAGCTTTTATTTTTCACTTTTTAGTTGTGGTACCTACACCACACAAATTCGAACACCACTACCTGCTAGGTAAATAACAGCGACAGGAACTTATTATAATATCGTCCATATAGACTAAGTGAGTGACTGTCCGTGAAGTTTCTTGCCCGTTCTTCTCCATAGGAACCTACGCTTTGGAATGGGCAACTAGCTTCACATTTCTGACTGACTGACCCTTTGACGATTCAAAAGTGCCTGTAAATGGTTTAATTGAAATAAATGCTTTGAGGTTGAGTTTTGAGTTAAGTGGGGAAAATACGTATTATTGAAGCTAACTCAGAAACTATTTATATGGGACCACCGCGCCAGCTTAGACTAACAAAAAAAAAACAAAAACAAAATCAGTTCACAATTGTCGAAAATATCGAAGGAAATACATTAAAAAAAAACATACGCTACGAACATAGAACCTCCTACTTTTTGTAAGTCGGTTAAAACGAAAAAAATAAAATAAAGAAAAAGTAGTACAACATCCAGCTTGCTCCTCACGATCTTTCGAGAATATTTCAAGGAAAGGGTCTTCAAAAACTCAAAGCATTTATTTCAATGAAACTATTTACAGGCACTTTTGAAATTTCAAGGAGTCGTTCAGTCAGAAGGATGAAGCTAGTTGCCCAATCCAAAGCGTAGTAGATTCTTATAGAGAAGAACGGGCGAGAAACTCCATGGACACTCTTTTAAATCAAAGTTTGAAGACTTAAGGGCCTGCTGGGTGTTGAAATCCCGCTGAAGGCGGGCAGTAAAGTTGTGGCAATTCTCGGGAAGGCTGATGCCCAGCAGTAGACGACTTAAGGCTGAAGTGATGATTATAATGAAAGCAGGTCGAGTCCATCGTTAATTCTGTCTTGTATTCCGTAGGTCCTGAACTCCACCCTGGGCGCATACGACGGTCGCGTGTACGAGCGTCTGATGGAGGAAGCGCTCAAGAGTCCGCTCAACGCGGAGCCCGTCAACCAGAGCTTCCACAAATATCTTAAACCCCTGATGCTGAAGGCTAAGCTGTGATATTTTCAATAAGTAGGAATTTTAAGTACCATATAGTTTCATAAAGGGTTTCGGATTATGGCCTGCACCATGCGAAATGTGAATGGGCAATGTAAAATATGCTACATACTTGATGAACATAGGTCTTCTTCAAGCGTCGCCACATCGACCTTGGGGGAGGTGGATTTCCAGCAGTAGACGTCTTTCGGATGATATGAACTCAGTGCATTTTCATTGTTGTAATCTATGTTAACAGCTGCTACTTTCTGTATGCTCCACTTTTAAGTATATGAAGAGAAGCTGATTGATATTTACCTCCGTGTTACTCGCAATGTTTTGTATATTTAGACAATTCCAATTAGTTTATGTTTAATTTTATTTTCATAGATAATAAATATTATATATTTTTGGATAACGTTTGTATTTATTTTATACACCAGACCAGACCTTCTGACAGGTTTAAACCTAATGCTTGTATCGATTACACGTTTCCCTTCATCGAGAATTCAAAACAAGTTTTATTTTATTTTAATTTTATTTTATTCATTTTAAGAAAACTTACAGCGAATACATTCGAGAAGTCAGTAGTAATATGTAGAAGAAAGCCAATTACAAGTTTCCACTTATATAAAGTTATGTATAAAATTGACAAAACCAGTTCCTGGTTTCAGGAGAATATATCCAGCAGATGCACTTACATCTATGGTCCTAAGTTCTTCGAGAAAATTTTATCAGTCGAGTTTCTCAGCTGACAAAATGTGTTTAAAAAGTATTCTTAAAAAACATGTTTATTGTTACATATTCTTAGCCCGTGACTTCGTTCGCTTGGAAGTCGTAAGACTTCACAATATACTAAAATAATCTCATTTTAATCCCCGACGCAAAAAGAGGGGTGTTATAAGTTTGACCGCTGTGTGTGTGTCTGTGTTTCTGTCTGTGGCATCGTAGCTCTTAAATGGGTGAACCGATTTGAATGCGGTTTTTTTTATTTGAAAGCAGATTTTGAAGCAATGGTTTTTAGATTTTTTTTATCAAAATCGATTTAGTCGTTTGAAGATTATCAGCACTTTTCTAGTTGATGAATGGATGTGAGCGTCTTCCACAGGTCTGATTTTTGTGATTTCTGACTTTTCTAGTACTCAAATCTCAGTTGGTTCTTTTTTGGTTCTTAATTATAAGAAACAGGATCGATTGGCATTAAAAAAAGTTTTTGTGAAAATTGCCTATTTTCTTGCTGTCTGTACTTACTTGTTTCTCAAAATCTGTAAATGCTAATCAATGTCTAAAAAAGTTAAAGACAGGACCTAAGATCGTTTTCCTGTAGTCACAACGGTTAAGGTAGGTACCTGACCTTTTTTTTTTTTTGGCTGGGAAATTATCAGATGGGTGGAGCGGGAGGGCGTGTCAGACTCTTACTGACTAAAACCCACCCGTGTTCCTTCCGTTGCCTGTACGTTGCCAGGGGCCACGGTATCCCTTTCGGACTTCCCCGCAACCCCGGCAGGCATTGGTCCTATCGGACCCCTTCACTTGCTGACATCTCTTTGAGGCGCGCGTGGAACACAACGCGCCTTCGACCCGGGCCTGGTCCTTATCGGACGGCGAGCTACCCATTGCTCACCGTCCGCAAGCCCGCGCCTACGGTGGCCGGGAATCGGCCTGCGATTCCCGACGCCCAGGGCGTCTCCTGCGGCGGCTAGGGGCGTGAGGGCGCGAAGTTTGCCTCTCCCTCACGCGTTCTGCCTCCTCCTTCGCGAGCATTACTGCTTCGCAGAAGGAGGTGACAGCCTCCCATGCCCTCTCGCTCCGTACCATGGCCTGGACTAGGGCCGGACGCGAGAGATCCCCGCCGCCGATCGCCTCCACGAGGACACGGCGATGCTCTGCCCAAGCCGGACAGACCTCCACCGTATGCTCAACCGTGTCCTCCGAGCGATCCACGCAGTGATGACACCCGGGCGTTTCCTCCCGCCTGATACGAAACAGGAACCTCCCGAAACAACCATGCCCAGCACTGGGTTGCGACAATCGCACTCTCCATGACGCCATGAGATCCCGCCGGAGCTCTGTCCGCTGTGTAGGTACCTGTCCTTACTGCGCCATCTCAAAAATGATATGATTGACTGCTTAGCACCATAAAAACACTTCCTCTCTCCTTACATATAGTTCCTTGCTATTGTTTCATGTTTATTATTTTATATACATATATTTATACAGATAAATTTATGCTTTATGTATTTATTGTATATGTAAATGGTACAACACTGACTACATGCAGTATTGTTTCTCCTTCTCCTTTTAATCCATCCAAAGGTTGTCTGTAAAAGATCGCTTTTAGCGATAAGACCGCCCATTGTGTCACCCTATGTAAAATTTCTAAACTTATTTCTATAATTTTTATGGTGTGCATAATGTAGAATGTTCCATCTATTTATGTATAAAGGTAAAGCGTGATGATAATCAAAAGGTTAAATCCGTAATTATCTGCAATATTCGAACAGTTTGGCTCGTCTTTTTACAATTTGCGGTAAACTAAAGAAGAATACAAACATAATGCTCATCCCCCATAGCAAATAGCGTGATGATTTATAGCCTACAGACTTACCAGGCTTCTAAGGAATATCTATGCAAAATTTTAATAGAATATATCCGGTAGTATTTGCGTAATGCTGAAACATACATTCAGACAAACCGATATACAGACAAAAATTCTAAAAAACTATATTAATTTCCGCATTAGAATCATTCCTAGACCACGTAGCAATGTTTTTTTTTCAAAATATTCAACGTGCTGTTTTGACTTCGCTACGATTTTATTATATGTAAATATAGATATACCTACGTCATGTTTGACTTCGAGATTTATTTATACCTCGAATTCAGACATTGACGTAGGTCTGTATAATAAATAGCACCGCAACAGAGTGCAGCCGTAGAGGTCATTCGCATTTGCCGGACATTATCATTCAAGGCCACATACACAACGAACTTGCAGCTCTCAAATATTGTGTCCAATAATTTAATCCGTGTAGACTCTTGCTTAAATGTGTTCTTGACCTGTGCGGTGTGGTTGACTTTAGTTTAAATAAGATACAATTTATAATAGACACAGAGTGTGAGATAGACATAATTTGCAAGTGCAGTGATAAAATTCGGCAGTGGATAAGTTTATCTTTGCGCGAGTGTTGCATAAATAATCATTATAAAACATAATGCACTGCAATTTGCTGATAATGTCAAATTGCCGAAATTTAGGTATCCGGGTGGTAATTAATGCAAGATTGCAACTGACATGATAATCTGAAAATCTTTATCAAATAAATCGATGGTCGGCAATCAATGAGAATTAATGCTAACTATATACATTATATGGATATGAGGTGAATATCTACAATGCTGATGAGGTCCGACACCGGCGACTCACAGATTGTTACAAAGTTTCAGTTGCTTTGGAATAACTTGTTGAATTAACGTTTACCGCGCTGTGTTTTTGAATTAAAAGTACCAGTTCTCATGTTCTGAAAAATGAGTCATACAGAAACAACCATGGAGGTTAACCCAGATCTGGCGATGGAACGAAAGAAATGCAACTTTAATATCTTAGAAGTAACGCATATAATTGATGGCGGGGAGCAGAATACTTTTCAGAGGAAGAAAATAGGTAAGTAAAATAAAATAACATAAAGTATTTTAATTCAGACCTTGATCTACATGATGTTAGTAATACACATTACATATAAGCTATGTTAGTAACAAATGTAATACAAAATTTATTTCATATATCTGCACTCACCTGACGCACCGGGTACATGCACATGTACATGTAGCCAGTGCTCTATAATGGCGCAACATGGCTTATCACTGATGACCTTCAGAATGCCGTTGACGCTCCCACGCACTCTATGCATAATGCACGCAATCCTTTTTCGCAGGATAGTATTGAAACCATCAGTATGTGCTTCTGCAAACATTCCTGATGCTCTGCAGTAACGTGGAAGCCCCAACGACATTCTGAAGGCATTATTACACTGAACTCTTGAGGTCGTTGTATGCCCTTAGCGTATATCGAACCCACAGAGTGCACGTGTACAAAGATTGGCAAATAGCCTTCAAAAGGGTTACTTTCACTTCTGGTGTACAACGTGCAAACCTGCGGGCCAACATATTACAGCGGACAGCCAAACCACAAGTCCATGTGCTTCTGTATAAGTTTCGCAGGCCGCCAACACCTTCTTGAGAGCGCTAATTGACGGACTCAGCACACCATTTCGTCCGCATAACTAAAACTGTTAACACACAGACCGTCAATAGAACAGCCAGCATGTGTACTATTGCGCTCGAGAATTAGCTGGTTTACATACAGGTTGAAAAGCGGTGCAGAGGTCGATCCGCCCTGTATGAAAAGAAAAGAAAAGAAACAACAACGCAAGCAGTCGGGAGACACGGTACAAAATGTTCTATGCTAAGGCTGTCATGTGCCGGCGATTTGCCTTTTCTCATTTTTGACGGTTGGTTGGACGCAAGGTTGACAAAAACAAGAGCAACCTATCTAGATGTCTTATTATGAGATACATCTTGGTACATTTAGCTAGTGAAATTAAAGCGGTACAAAGTAATTCATTTGATGAGTTTTTTTTTCGGGGTCATTGTTTCAATCATCGGTTATCGGGTTTCGGCAGTGTACATCAAATACGCTATCATTATGACCACTATTCTTTCAGCTTACCTGGCGAGATTATGTGACTTTTCTCTGTTTTCTGCAAAGGTAGCTCATGTCATGATCTTCAGCAGTACCTCATTTGGATCAGATTTAACAAGTCGGCGTCAATGTCATACACTCTCGTGTTTCGTGTTTTTTATTTCCTTCAGAAACGACAGTGTCACGATATATGCGCTGCTTCTCGTTCTTCATTGAATCGTATGGCAAATTTAGGCCTATATCCAGTAGTGGACGCCGACCTTTGTATTTTACTCAAGTAGTTTATTTGTTTTTACAGAAGACATAGCTTTAAACAATGGAGCATCAAAAGACATCATTGCAGAGGAACACATGAGTCCCAAGGAGAAGTACGAAAACGCAGTGAGGAAGTCTTGCCTGTACGCTAGCATTGTGAAGAACGAACTAGCTAATATCAGTGGATTGGAGTCATTTGGGTAACTATAGGTGAAATTAGAAAGACACATGAGATTTTAAAAATTCATCTCACCAGAGATAATAATTATGCAACGGATCGATGTCGGATAGTAAACTTTTGATCAGGTAGGCTGTAATATAAAATATGACATTATGGTTCCCAGGTAATAAAGGCTTCAGAGCTATAAGACCATTAATTTGTTATTTGGGATCAGGTAGATTAGTTTTTTATAAAGACATCAAGCGAACCGTATAATTTTTAATAATGAGGAAGTCATACAAGGGGTATGACTCAATCATTATTAAAGAAACGTATGGTAAAGAAAAGGTCAAGTAAATTTACAATACCTGAGGTATTGTTAATTTTACGAACTGCCTACGCATTATGTATTTAGATTAAATTCAAATGAATTCGACGAGTGTAATATTGTGGGGCATTAACACTGACGATGTCAGTATTATTAAATGGATTAACTTATGAGTGATGACGAAAAACATGAAGAACAAAAAAAAGAAATTATGTTGAATTACAAGAGAAACGCAGTACTAAAATTGTAAAGTAAATTGGAAAATTGCCTTGTTTATTTACAGTTGTTTGATTTTAGATATTATGAAGAACAGTTTGTTGAACTTAGTGAAGTACTCTCTAAAGTTTGCAGAATCAATCAAATCCAGTATAGTAAAGGCAAAAAAAGATAATGCCGATATTCTGTATAATTGTGGCATACCAATAATTAAGAGTGAACTTCGAAATACATATAGCTTGGCAAAAAAGAGTTTGGAAATAATGAGGGTGCCACTATCGTACTTAGGTGACTTCGAATGGGAAATGAATAAAATAATTTAAGGGGCTGTGCACGAAATCGATTGATTTTGATCAATTTTGTTCATTAGTTGTGAGAAAGGGAAAACAATATTAAACAAACTATTTGTGATTTGAAAAGTCGAGTTCTTTATTTTGCATGTGGCTGAAAGGGATTTTTCAATTAAGTTAAGTATTTATTAGCAAATATTCGCAACAAGTTTTCCGGAAAATGACGCGAGATTGACATTTGATCACTTTTTTACAAGAAACGACTTTTGATTTACAACAATAAAAAATATCATCAACATTGTTATAGACCATATAACAATGTTGATGATATTTTTTACTTGCATGTGGCTGAACCACTTTTATCAAATTCCATACAAAATGTAGCAGAAAAATAATGTTGAAAAAACCTTTTTATTTTTAAAACCCTCTCAGTAATGTATTTTTTCCTATTATTTAGCAAACTATATGACGAAATTAAAAAATCACACATTAGTCTTCAGCTATCCTTGAGATAAAATCAAAATTTTATTTCATGATTATACAATATCTTCATTACGTAAATCAAAGGCGAAATACACCATATTTTCGAGAGTGCAAAAGTGATGCAACTATTAACAGGTGCCGTGACTGACACGAATGGTTTAGCACCACGAAAACTGTACTTTTATAGTTACACAGACTTAATGTTTCAACTATTTCAAGTTTTCTTAAAATTAGATAAGTTGTTGACGAAAAATGGTCTTTTTCGTACTGGGAGCCGTAAACATATAGTTAAAAATGCTGTTTGTGGGTGACTCAAAACCTATACTTATGAAAAATATTTAGTTCCAAATGTCACCACGTCAGACTCTTTTATGTCGACCTGTACTTAAATTCTCTTCCATAATTTGATACAGTACTTAAGTTTATTTTCAATCCATCTTTAGCGTCAACTCTCCCGTTATTCGTCGTACAGCCGACGCGTTCTTCAAAGAAGTGTCTCCGTTCCTCCTGCACTTGGGCATGTTTGTGCCTACCATCATGGGCCAGTGTACGCCAGACCAGCAGTCGTACTGGCTACCCAGAGCACTGGACATGCAAATTGTCGGAACCTATGCCCAGGTGAGGTCTTGTGCCCATTCTGTTGCGTAGGTATTATATTATACGGTCGTTGTCCTGATTCTGATTGTTCTTGAGTATCAATGCTATATGGTTGTTGAAATGTAGCTTATGTATGAAAAAAGATAGGTTAAATATTTTAAGTATTGAGGTAGGCATATGGAAATAGTGACGCCATAAAAAAAAATGATTCCTGACCGTGTATATTGTCTCAATGCATATCATTAGCGAATTGCACGAGAGTGCAATTGATGTCAATTGATGATGTGGGTCAAAATGTAGTTGTAGATATGAAAGCACTTAACTAAACAATGGTTTTGTTATAGACGGAGCTCGGTCACGGCACATTTATAAGAGGCTTAGAGACGACAGCGACGTACGATCCTGAAACTGAGGAGTTTATCCTGCACAGTCCCACATTGTCATCTTACAAGTGGTGGGCTGGTGGCCGTAAGTATTAACAGATGATAATAGCTTGCCATTAAATATAGCAAACTGAACATTTTTTAACAATTCCGAAGGTTGCGTTCTTAAGTCTCCAGATTCCGCAGTAACGCAATTTTACAGAATTCACCGGACGCAGTCTCGGCGTCTGTTATTCAGTATGCATATATTATGTACATTGTGTGGCAAAATGCACGTTACCCACAGCTCAATCAACAAATGAAATCATTTCAGTTGGGAAAACAGTGAACTACTGCATCGTAGTGGCTCAGCTATACACTAAGGGTGAATGCCACGGCACCCACCCCTTCATCGTTCAGATCCGGGACGAGGACACGCACATGCCTTTCCCAGGGATCAAGGTTGGAGACATCGGCCCGAAGATGGGTTTCAACACAGCTGACAATGGGTTCCTAGGGTTCAATAACTATAGGATACCTAGAGAACATATGATGATGAAGAATGCTCAGGTTTTGAAGGTGAGAATGTTTTAAATTATTTAAATTTTGTTTCTGAATAGATCGAGGATAAGTTGATAAAAAATAAGGATGAAAACAAGAGAAGAGAACTGCCCAAATAATGAGTTATTCCCAATGAAATTAAAATTTTGCTCGTAAATTTCTCACTACACCGTCTTCTTTTAACGAAAAGGTAAAGGTAATATATTTGTCATCATTGGTTGGTTGGCAGGAACAAGAACAGCGATTACAAACCACTTTATCAAATAACAAAGCATCAAAATCCTTTCGTCACCATTTCAGGACGGTACGTACGTGAAAGTGGCGCGGCACGGCAAACTGACCTACGGCACGATGGTGTTCGTTCGTGTGATCCTGGTCAACGAGACTGCCTTCAACCTGGCGAAGGCTTGCACCATTGCTGTGCGGTACTCTGCCATACGTAGGCAGTCAAAGCCGAAGCCTGAGTAAGTAGATACATCTTTACTATGGGCGTCTTAAGGTTGGCCGTTACGGGTAACTACCCGTAGCCCGAAAGTCTGACAACTAGTCTTACCAAGGGTTCTCGTATTACGCAGTAACTGGGTTGTGAGATCAGATAGGCAGTCGCTCCATGTAAAATACTTGTATTCAGTTGTATCCGGTTAGACTGGAAGCCGACCTCAACATATTTGGGAAAAGGGTAGGCAGATGATGAGGCGCTCATAGGTTAGCTTTCATAAAACATTGTCGTCTTGGGAGCCATTATTAAATTCCATAAGCATCACTTCGGTGATTATAGTGATGACATGAATTGACGTGATATTTTCTCTTTCATTTCTACTACCTGAAAGCTGTTGATTCTAAGGTGTTCTTATATGATGCTTCTTAACCAGGGATATCATATAAGAAGACTAGCATAGGCATATCAGCCTATAATGTTCCCACTGTTGGGACCCAGGCCCACACCTCTTGACGAGAGGGAGTGGGCCGTAATCCACCACGTGGACCCAGTGCGGGTTAGGAAATGTCACATGTCTTCGAAAATTTGGTTCTAGGTCATGCCGGTTTCGAACCCACTATCTACAACTCGTAAGTCGTGGCGTTACCAATGGGCCACCACTGCTCTTCCAAGAATACTAACTGTTAAGGAAACCCAACAAAGGCCTTCTTTAATTGCGTTAAAAACAAGTTTTAGCAGATACAATTTAGTCGCACCATATGTGGCTCTCTCAGTTTTAAATACTATTATAACAATAGTATATAATAAATATATATACACATGTAACACCTATGCAAATACTTCTTCTTCTTTTCGCGTGGTTAGTGACTAAACTGGTGTCTGAGTTTTAATGCTGCCTTTTTTAAATATCACTCTCGCATGCCGGTTTCCTCACGACGTTTTTTCCTTCACCGTTTTTGCAGCAAGTGATAATTATACAATACGCACATGAATCCGAAAAGTCAGAGGTGCGTGTCTTTGATTCGAACTCGAGACCTATGACTTGCAAATACTAAAGTGCTGTTACTCATTTCCAGTGAAGAAGAGCCCCAGATCCTGAACTACACGACGCAGCAGCACAAGTTGTTCATCGCCATCGCGACTGCGCATGCTCTGCAGCTGTCCAGTAACTGGTTGTGGAGTAGATTCAGCGCTGTGCTCGCTGAAATGAAGAATGGCAACACTGACACTTTGCCTGAGGTGAAGATGACATCAGCTTAACACTTTCGACTCCACCAAGTTTTCATAGAACTTATACGCCATGCCGCCATACATATTGGAAGTGAACCTTCCGGAAGGGTTGCCGGCATTACGTTTGCGCTCAAGTTAACCATTGCAGACGGTCGACGGCATTAGGTTTAAAAGCGTGTTATAAAACGAAGTAATAGTGTCTTCAGGAAGTTGTAGTTTCTAACCTTTTAAATTGTTTGTGAATATTTGTAACCGTGATAAAAAAATAAAAGATAGGATTTTTAAACCAACGCCAACTAATAAATCTTGTCAAAATATGCATCAGATTTTATTTTCACGGTTTATAATGCAGATCCACGCCCTCTCCAGCTGCTTGAAGGCCATCAGCACGTCAGACTCTGCCTGTCTAATCGAGCAGTGCCGGCTCGCGTGCGGCGGCCACGGGTACATGATGTCCTCTGGCATCCCGAACCTTTACAACTTTGTGTCGGCCACCAGGACCTATGAGGGAGATTATACCGTGTTGCTGTTGCAGACTGCCAGGTAAATATATTGATTCCGGAACGGAGTAGACGACTCAAGTAGTTTGGTCGTAGGCCCGGCTACTGAACGTCAGGCAAAGTGTTTTTGAGTTAAATAAAACTGGTGTAATGTATGTGTCCTGCCTCCTGCCTAACCGGGAACTAGGTATATACATGGTTTCTTATGTTATGTTTTAATACAAAATAGTATTCGCGGATACGATTGATAGTGCTAAAATTATACCAGGGTTTTTTCCCACTTTAGCACCCTAATTGGGTAACACATGATAAATCACAATGAATCGTTTTGAAGGATATTGCTAATCCATTGCTTCATATGTTCGAAAAATTTGTCTACTCTACAACGTAAATACCGCAATGAATGTTGTTGAACTGTCAAAATGAAAGCCATTGCTGCTGTAATTGTGTTGCGCAATTACCCCGCTGGGCAAATACGCAAGTTTCTAATGATTCTCCAATGTTTGTATTTCCAGGTTCTTGGTAAAAGCCTACGAGCAAGCGGAAGCCAAGCAGCCCATCACACCGACCGTGTCGTATTTGACGCACGCCTTCTCTGGCAGTAAAGCGACTTGGGACAGCAGTCCTGATGGCATCATCAGGTCTTTCCAAGCTCTTGCAGCAGGGTAAGTACTTACGTATTATATTAATAAATTAGCAATGAAATTGCTTCTACGACTGGTGATATCGATGTAGTCGGTTAAAAAGTACATCCGATGCACGAGCTGACTTCCAAAGAAATAATTTTCAAAAAAAAAACCTTTTTCTTTACGCGCCGGTTATTGTTTGTCAGTATCATGAGTGAAGAGAAGATCTCCGGTTTTGATACGTTCCTCAAATTGTCACTCTTGGCAAGCAGTTTCCACTTAATTACTAGAACCTAATGACTTTCTGAATCCTCTAATACTTGACTAGTTAACGTATTATTTATTTGCATTTCAGAAAGTTATCTGCGTGTGTAAGAAATATGAGGAAGCGCATGCGAGCGGGTCTATCTCAAGTGGACGCGTGGGAATTATCCACTATCCAATTGGTAGCTGCAGCAGAGGTAAATTGTAATACATATTCAATCAATCTGCCTAGCCTTTTCCCAACTATGTTGGGGTCGGCTTTCAGTCTAACCGGATGCAGCTGAATACCAGTATTTTACATGGAGCGACTGCCTATCTGACCTCCACAACTAAGTAGCTGGGTAATTCGATGCCCCTTGGTAAGACTGGTTGGACGGACTTTCGGGGTAGTGACGACCCGTAATGACTGCCAAAGATCCACGAATGACAGGCGGGACCAACGACTTAACGTGCTTTCTAAGGCACGGAGGAGAGAAAGAGAGAAAATTGTAATACAAACAAGTCAATACACTTAATTATTGAACAGGTACTTCCAGCAGCCCATCGAGACTTTCAGTAAAACTCAACGTCTTCTTACGGTCTGATGATTCAACAGAGTTCAACTTATTTACCATTTTTTGGTTGTACGCAACTTCTATTAGTACAAAATAATTTAAATGCGCCCTTTTTTCGACAGGCCCATTGCCGAGCTGTGATTGCAGATACGTATAGAAAAGAGATCGTAAGACTGACTGCCAATTCGAGTCCAAATGTCAAGTTAGTCATGGACCAGCTATCAACTCTTTACCTGTATTTCTGGGCCCTGGAGAGGACTGGAGATCTTCTAATAGTAAGGAACAGCTACATTATTTAAAATAATTATCATCCTATCATTTCTCTATTCTTTAATGCTTGTTAAATATTTAAGGGAACAGAGAACGATAATTTTGATAAATATATAACACCTCCAAATAAAATATATAGTTCTTTTTCTGTGCCAAGAATACCAAGCATAAATTGAGCAAAAGATAGTGAATTTGCAATAATTATATATTGGTACTAAAGACAATATTGATTTGCAGAACACGTCGATATCGGAGAAGGATCTGGTGGATCTTCAGCTGAAATACGAGGAGCTGCTGTTGAAGATAAGGCCGAATGCTGTAGGGCTTGTTGATGCCTTCGATCTACGCGATGAAGTGAGAAAGTTAATTATATAGAAATGTATTTTATTTATTTATGTGTGTTTTCTGGGCCTTCGTGGTGGATTATGGCTCACTCCCTCTCACCGGAGGCCTGTGTCTCAGATGAGGGAACAGCTATAGGCCGATGTGGGTTTTTAGACCAAAATACTAAACTAAGAACGTACTTAGGCAATGAAGAAAATAATGATGATGATATGCATTCAAAGAAAGATGATTCTTTTTAAACGTTGTGCTCGTACCTGCTCTCTGACTGGACGTATCGCAAAGTCGACATAAATGTGTCTGTAATATAACAGAATTTGCATTCTTCGCACATGGACACTTTTATAGTTCAATATCGGTAATAATGACCGAATTCGGTCGGATAGCAATCGCTATCTATGTCGATACTGCCGCCCCAGGACGACATCTTTTATAAGGAGCGTAACTTATATCGAATAGAACTTATTAATTTTTCTTGACTAAATTACATCCTAATTTTTTTGTGCTTATGTTCCAGCTCCTCCACTCAACCCTCGGTTCGTATGACGGCCGTGTCTACGAGCGTCTGATGGCGGAGGCCCTGAACAGCCCGATCAACAAGGAGCCCGTTAATGACGCGTACTTCAAGTACTTGAGACCGATGTTGAAGGGGAAACTGTGATAAATAGTCATGCTTATACCTTTTAGCAGTTCATTATTGGTAGAGTTGATGTCAGATTCTAAGAGCAGGATAATTAAGTTCAAATAAGAATGGGTCGCATAAAAGAGTTCATTCTAAAAGTTGGTAACGTCGCTAATAGCTGTCAAATATTTACCTGCGCTTTGATTAATTTGGCAATATTACTTACTGTATGGAAATATGAAATATCGCTAATTTGTGAACTAGAATACTAATAATGAATTGAAATTATAACACTGAATTTGATGTTGTAACCATTTTAGGTAATAAAGGCGTATGGAAAGTTTCCAAATATGTTTTTAGATCTAAAACTAAATATTCGGTGTTACGATATTAATTATTGTATTTCATAATCAATGTTTTAGTTCACTAGTTAGCCATATTTCATATTTCCATACAGTAATATTGCCAAATTCATCAAAGCAGGTAAATATTTGACAGCTATTTGTAACGTTGCCAACTTTTAGAATGATCGCTCTTAATTCAACGCACAATAATATTATATACAGTACCTATAGTTTTTTTTAACATAAAGTAAGATTGATTCTGGACCCCAATCCATCCATTCTAGTTGAAAATTTTCATCGGTTATTTAAAAAAAATCTCTAGTTTTCTACAAAAGTTATATCTACGCGGTCAAAATGTATGGACGAAAAATTTCAACGCAGTGGGGGTTCAGAACCATGTACTGAATCCATGATAACCGGTTGCGCGTCGATGAATATCACTCTGTAATTCCTATCACCGACATATTTTTGCACATGGTCGATAGTATTGTAATCAAATCAAATTAGGAAAAAAGGCAATCGTAAGGTTGTGATACCTTGCTTCTATGATTACAGAATAAGATCTTCCTACGGTCGAATTGTAGTTTTGTTGAATTTGTTATAATTACTGATTAACGTAATCTTTAGCACCTACCTACCTTGTTGCATTTTGTTTACTTTAAATATATTATTTAATATTGCATTGATAAGATAAATGATGATGTAAAAATATGGATGAGGACTATTATATACGATTAAATGTTTTTATACCTACCTACTTTAAACATGTTTGTCTTTTATTACTCTCTTCTGTTCTTTCTTTAGCTATTCTCTTTGTCTAATCTACTTTAGATAAAAATAATCCGTTCTAAAAAGATATTATAGTTGTACAGACGCCAGCAGGTCAACCTACCCGAAGCTGTCAAATTTTCCCAATCAACTTTGAACCTTATGCTTTAGTGATAAAGTTGAAAATTTATTGATGAAATTGGATAGATTGAAGTAGGTTGATGTGCTGGCGTCTGTACATCAAAATTAAGTTTTCCTTAAACTGTGACAAAACAAGCTTGTGTAATGTGTGATGTTGGTACGATATGTACCTACACCTAGTGTCCAAAGTACAAAGATCACTCTCAGTACCGATCTCGCAAAACAAGACAGAAGACGTGTGAAATACGTGTTTTATGATATAAGTCAATAGACGCAAACACCAATTTTCAGTCGCAAGATACATTATCAAAACATTTATTAGGTAACACATCATGTAATAATCTCCTTAATAACCCGCAAAACAGTTTATTACGACCAGATAAAAACAATTATCATTATATTTGCGTTTTGATAACACGCCACTTCGCTGAATAAATTAGGAGGTAACACAATCATTGCCCCACCACACACAAACATATTTGTAATTCACTTACAACATGAGCGCGAAAGTGAACCAGGATTTGCTCCAAGAGAGGAAAAAATGTGAATTTAGTGTGGAAGAGTTGACTAATTACCTAGATGGAGGTGTTCAGGCGACTGTTAACAGAAGAAAGTTAGGTAAGTCGATGTTCGTTTGTTTATTTACTTACCGTTGTGGAGTGGAGTAACTGGTTATAATACCTACTATGTGTCATGAAGTAAGTTGTCTATATGTGCTAATAACGTTAAGTACGTCAGAATTGTTTTCGTTTGAGGATACCGAGTGTTGATAACTTCAGATCGTATACACATTTGCTGTAATGACAGACTATTGAATGCGAGGTCACGTCGTACGGTCAGTGCTCTGCATTACCTGGCCCCTATTACAAGGAAAAAGAGGGGAAGAGGGGTCGGGTTATGCAGAAGTACCTTGATTTATGTCGTCTTGTGTACGACTAAGTACGAACATTTTTACTTCGCTTCGGGTGTAGATAAATGTTAGAAGATAAGAAGAGCATTTAACACCTTACCTGCGTGTGTGCCCTGATAACACTATCTTTATTATGATCAACAATCAAACTATCTACTGTAGTGTAGTAGATAATAAGAATAACGTTAAGTTTAAAGTCCGAAATTATAAGATCAACCTTCATCTATCCGTACCATATATTTATACGGCAATTATGGCAAATATGTATGTAGTTCTAAGTTCAGAGATTGACCGTCGGCGTCGTCTACCGGTTTGAGACGAACAATGCGAAGAACAAAATAGAACAATTTTACCTAAAAATAAAATTGATATTAAGCATACTTACCTTTCTCTAAGCCATAAATTGAGATAGACGTATCCGGTTCCGGTACGGTGAAGCGCTTTAAGCCCCGCAGCGTCATATCCGCCCCAATCCGGCAGGTAGTGGGGATACGTTTGCGCAGTGTATGACGGTATCCTTGAACCTCATTGCGACTCAATTTACCGTGATTGATGAAGATATCAATCACATACATTTGTGATTAAGAATCAGCAGACAGAAATATAAATTGGCTTAGAGAAAGGTAAGTATGCTTAATATCAATTTTATTTTTAGGTAAAATTGTTCTATTAAGCTTGACTGTACCTTTCTCTAAGCCATAAATTGAGAAGTGTTTGTTATCGACTGCTGGATTGGGACTAAATTAGAACGCCAATGTGATCAACAAGGTTATTTATTAACTTTAGACTTTTGATAGTTCAACTTATATTAAATCAACAGAATTAGATCCTATGACTTTAATTATAATATTACATCAATATTACGATTAAGTAAATCATCTTATCGTTTGAAACAGATTACTGATCCGACTTGATTCATTTGTAGACCTGTAATCCTTGATTTCTTTTTTATAATATTTGTGAAATGTCAAAGCAGAGCGCCAATTTCCTCTCTCCAAAATATGATCAATCGGAATATTATCTGACCAACTAGCCGAGGCTACTGCCGATCGCACACTACCTGGACTAGTGTTTATTCCAGCTTGTTTTAACAATGACTTAATCCAGCCCCCTATGATAGTGCGGGTAGCTGGTTTCGGTTCACCACGTGTGCTAATAAATAAGCTCTCAATATTACCCCTTCAACCCTTAGAGACCTCTAGCAATTTGTCAATCCAATAAATTGGGTCAATGTTAGAGTTCGACTCGCCTTTAAGTAAACGCCAACCGGATTGCTTATAAGTTATATTATCAGTTTTGGAACCAAATATCGGCCAAAACACTATAGAATCATCACTCCTTACAAAGTTTTCTTTACTTATATTTAACAATGTAAGGTCATGGACTCTGCGCCCAGAACACAATAAAAGGAGAATTGCAGTTCTTTTAGAAATTTCGAATAATGACATTTTGGAGGGAATTTTGTCAACTAAGAATCTAATCAAAACATTAATGTCCCAAATGGGACTTTTAGCTTTGGGTGGCTGTTTTAATGCTATACCTTTCAATACTTGCTTTATAATAACGTGAGAACCTAATGAGAAGCCACTAGGCGGGCGACAAAAGGTACATACCACAGACTTATGTAATGCAATTGTGTTATAAGCAAATTTAAATTTAAGATGCAAATCAGTTAGAAATCGAGCCACATCTTCAGGGGATGGAACTATAGAGCTCACATTGTTGTCACGTGACCATTTACACCATCGTAACCATGCCGGCTTGTAAGTATTTAAGGTCGATTTTCGCCAGCTACCTTCTAAAATTTCTATCTGATCTTTCTGCCAAGAATCTAACAGCGATGACCACCCTGTATTAACCACACCTTTAAATTCAATAGATGAACTTGTGGAGGCGGTCGATTGGTTATTGTGTCTATCAAGACTTGGTCCAAATCCGTTACATGATAGGGAGGGTGCATGGAGCGAGCCACCAAATCTGCTTTCCAAAAGACCTTCTCCCAATCGGGTGTTATCACCAGGTACATGCCAGTTGCCTGGTTCAGGTGCGCTAATACTCTGGGTATTAAACACGGTGGTGGGAATACCCATGCTAACCTGTAGTGCCAAGGGCGACCGAAGGCATTGTGGAAAACAGCTGCCTGATCTAAATCTAGACTTACATACCTGGGTACTACATGAGCAGTTCGTGACGCAAAAAGATCTATTTCGGGAACTCCGAAATACTGAGAAATTTTCCCGGTAGCACGGGGAAGCAAATGCCATTCTGTCGGGGCAGATTTTCTTGAAAGCCGGTCTGCTACGTAGTTGTATCGACCGGGAAGGTGATATACCGAGATATGTATCCGATAACGATCTATTTCGTCTAAGACTTCGTATGTTAGGTTTAGGAGGGGCTGTGACTGTGTGCCGCCTTCGTTGCGCAGGTAAGAAACTACAGTTCGGTTGTCGCTCTGAATTAATAAGCTTGTATCGGTCATTAGGTGACCTTTTACCTGAATTACTCGCAAAATTGCCAACATCTCTAAGATATTGCTGTGAGCGTCTCTTTCTTGTGCTAACCAACTGCCACATAAGGTCTGGTTGTTGAGCTGCGCACCCCAACCTGCCTTGGCAGAGTCCGTCGTAAGGAAATAAGTTGGAGGTGAACTGTGCAGTTGAGAAGCCATGTTGTGATTCTGTATCCACCATTGCAGGTTCGGAATTACCTTGACGGGCATCTGTGTTCGACCTTTTACATTTTTTCGCAATAAGGAATTGCTGAAAGTCAGCATTGCACGAGAATTCAAGCGCCCTCGCGGGACTACGAAGCTGGCAAAATTCCAAAGCCCTAGTATACTCTGGACTTCTTTTAAACTTACCTTGGTGGCTTTTGCCATTTTCGATGTTCTCGATTGCAATAAGCGAACCTTTGCTGGTGGTAGTAATTTGACATTTTTCCAAGGGTACCATAATATCCCCAGATACTCGATTGACTGCTGAGGAGTCAATACGGACTTCTGAAAGTTTATTACAAAGCCAAGGGACTGCAATAGTCTTACCGTTAAGTTCGTGTGACTTTGCAGAGTTTCTCGATTCTGATTCGCCAGGAGAAAATCGTCGAGATATACCAGCAATCGCACTCCTTGGTCTCTTAGGATCTGCGCGATCCAATTCGTCAGGCAGGCAAAAACCTTCGGAGCAGTTGCCAAACCGAAGGGGAGGCATGTCATTTGCCAAAGTTGGTTCGATACTATTAATCTGAGGAAACGTCTGTGTCCTGGCGCGATTGGCAGGTGAAAATATGCATTTTTCAGGTCTATTTTCACCAACCAATCCTGTGGTTGGAGGAAGTCGGGGACTTTGTACATGTTCACCAATCGAAATTTGTCTATTTTGACATAGTTGTTTAGTAATTTTAAATTGAAAACCGGGCGAACCGAAGACATCGCGTCCTTTTTTGGTACAAGAAAAATTGTTGAGACAAAGCTCGGAGTCAATGAAGTTTTTTCTAACACCCCTTGATCTACTAGTTTCTTTAATTGGATTAAGATTTCTTTTGAGTTTATTGTATGAAATCTTTTGGGAATCCTTAAGGGATGAACAAGCGGTGGTTTGCTTAAAAAGGGGATCCGATAGCCCGATATTATCTTTAGTATATATAACGGTGCCCCTAACTTCCTCCAGACACTTACCCGATGTTTGATTCTCCCGGCTTGAAAACGTTGATGGTAGTCAATCGACTCGTTTATCACGCCGTCCCAGGGTACTACGTTTCTTACCGTATCGTGTATCTTCGGTATGACGAAAAAACTCTTCTGCCCTTCTCTTTCGTCCTTGCGCAGGATTAAAGCCACTATTAGTGGAGGGACGATAGTTTGCACTGTTGCGCACAGGCACTATATATTTCCTACCTCCTTGTGTGTCCCTTCTTTGAACAGAAGGCTTATACGGTCTACCCTGCGAGGATAATTTAATAGGTGCGGCTTGAAAAATTCTTAAGACGCCCCCTTGTTTTCCTACAAAATCTGTAAACTTTGAATCGTCAAATAAATGATGCGCGGACGGGGGTATTTTCCTTAACGATTCCTTAAAACAACTTTCTTTTACTGAATTTAAAATACTATCACGACGTTGTTGCACTATATCAGCCCGTTTGCCACATATCATTTGTAATAAATCCGATTGTATTTTTTGGTATTCCCCGTCGGCAAAAAGTTCATTGATTTTTGAAGTAATCTCTTCAGTGGTCGTTGGATTTTTTAATTCGGATACCCATGAAATGAATTGGCATAAACCTTTTTGAAATGCTTCGTTTTGCAAAATAACTGCATGAGACATAGCAGCTAAAGAATTTTCAACGACCGCTAACGAACGACTACGTTCAAAATTTTTCAAAACGTCATTACATTCTAGCTCTACAAAACCTGGGGTAGAATTATAAAGTTTCTGTGCTTCAGAATAACGTACTTGAGCCCAGTCAGGCGAGTTAAAATGTTGCAGTTTGTTAAGCATTTCGAGATGCATATTATTTGTCTGTAATGTCTGCGACTTGAGGGTAGTTTGTATTTTAAAATCAATCCCTTTTTCTTTGTTTAATTCATTATCCAGTTCAGTCGTGCTCGGAATATATAGAATAGACTCACTGTCGGACATGCACGACTGAGTATTATTTTTAACAATAAGATCTTGCAAAGAGGATACTTTTTCAGTAAGTTTTTCAAAAGCGTCCTCTAATTTACTTAGCTTTGTACGGCGGCGTCGCTCCTTTCGCCTACGATGTCTCCTTTTCCGCGCCGCGGAAGAAGAATCGCTGCTACTGCTCGAACCACTAGATTGCGACCGAGCACGTGGGGCATTGTCCATACTAAAATTATTTTCGTCCAAAGAGTTCATTTTTAACACAAATTAATTTTATTCTAACACTAAAATTAATTTTATTTTAACACTAAAAAGTAGGACACCCTTTTTAAAAGTAACGAGTTACTTTAAAACGCGACTACACCGTTCGGATTCCGAACGCCAATGAGGTTCAAGGATACCGTCATACACTGCGCAAACGTATCCCCACTACCTGCCGGATTGGGGCGGATATGACGCTGCGGGGCTTAAAGCGCTTCACCGTACCGGAACCGGATACGTCTATCTCAATTTATGGCTTAGAGAAAGGTACAGTCAAGCTTAATGATTATTACCAAGAATCTCGGTTTATAATAATTCGGCCCGAGTTATGTCTGTCCAGACTTCAGATAGCAATGTTTTGCTTGTAACTATAAGAATTGCTCATCACGAGTATTCAATCAGGCGTTCGAATGATCTCGAAAACAGCATCATTCACAAATCACAAACACTTCACCTGGGTTTTACAGGGTGATTTTATAGAATAACGAGTGCATTCTTTCATAGGCCTTAATACCCACCTATGGTAGCAAAAGCAGAATTAGATTGTTGACCAAAGCATTGTTTTTCATTTTAAGGTTTGTATTATTACAGAGACTAAAGTGCTCAGCACTAAAGGCCTCATAGATGAGGTTCCAGAAGAATATCTTAGTCATAAGGAAAAGTATGAGAATGCGGTACGCAAAGCAGTTCTACTGTACAGAGCGATGAAAGATGCTGAAGATCCTAACCAGACAGAACAGGAGAAGGCCAAGTATGTTTAATTTCTCGAATTTTATAATATCGTAAAACATATAACTAGAATTGCGAGAAGGTTGTTATTTAGTTGAATCTAATTAGACCGAATGTCAGCCTCAACCTCAATCTGAGTAGGTACCTACTTAGTAGAAATAAAGCTAGACATGGGATTTAAATAAACCTTCATGGCTCAAGTGACTATCAATCACAATATGGATGATTTTGAAGGATATCGCTAATCCATTGCTTCATATGTTTGAAAAATTTGTCTGTTCAACAACGTAGATAACGCAATGAATTTTGTTGAACTGTCAAAATGAAAACCATTGCTACTGTAAGTGTGTTGCTCAATTACCTCGCAGGTGTAGACAAGCCTAGTTCCAGGTTCAAAGTTTTAGTACTTACGTTGAAGCACTATTCTTCTTTTGTTGATCTTCACTGCCCTGTTGTTAAATGTTATCTAGATTTATTCTTCATGAATTTTAGTTCAAAATTATGTTAAGAGTATCCTATGATTTCATGTGTTTCAGCACCACTTACCACAGCCTCTTAAGTTCAGCAGTGTTCAAAGACAACTCTCCGTTCTCGCTACACGTTGCTATGTTCATACCGGCCATATTGGGCCACGCTGATGAAGAACAGAAGAAGTACTGGATGAAGAGGGCCAGCAAGATGGAGATAATTGGCACTTATGCGCAGGTACGTAAATGCTTGCTAGTAGGTACAAGAACGAGCCAATGATGCCGATTATATTGTCACAAATGCTACTAAACTAGACTAAAAAATCACTAAAATGTTGATTATTCCTGTCACACGACGATTTCCCATTCTGAAATAGACTAAAGTGACACCTTAACTATATTTTACTTTGACAGCACTAACCTGGCACTGAGTTAATAATTGGGTGAAAATGGCATTTTTGCTATTCTGAAAATGACGTTTTTCACCTAAAATTTTGATTGTCTAACTAAATCTGACAATTTTTTATCGCGATTAAAAAGGTGTAGAATAAAATTAGTTTTCATGAACTAAAATTCACACTAACACCTCGACTTCAGGTGCAAAAACAGAACAGTGCTGTATCTTTTTTTCTTTTCTTTTGAAGCTATCGCAAAAATAATGAAAATTTTGACCCCCTTGGAGAACTCGTAAACCCCTAAAATTAAACATGTAGGTAATAATTAATTCATAATTTTTCATATTTTCCATACAAAAAGTGAAAGATTCCATATAAAACACGCCGAGGCAGTTTGCGCGCCTTCAGCTCAAAAAAAAATCACGGGGTAAATAAGTACAACGTGGAGTCGCGAATGTCAAACCCGATTTTAGTTGTGTCAAAATTATTTTTAAATCTAGAGATTTTTTTGCGGAATTGCTTTAAGATTCTCATACCCAAAAGTAAGGAATTTTAGTGATAGTTTAGTGAGTTTAGTTCGGTGTACAAGAGAATCGGCACCATTACTCATGCATGACTTATAATATCAGTCATGAAGGCGAAAAAGTTGATATAAGTTAGGTTTACAGATAAAATCAAATCATTTACAGTTATTTTTGAATGTCAATTATATAGTTTCCAATAAATTACACGCCTTAGAAAATGAAACGCTGAAACTTAAATACTGGTAAGGTCCATAAATTACGTGAGGTGTTTTTTTTAATTTTCTGTCCCTCCCTCCCCCCCTGGTGAGATGTTGTGAGATTTTATTCAACCCCCTCCCCCATCCCCCAATCTCACATGAGATTTTTCAAAATGTGGGTTTCTTACGTAAACGCGTTGGATTGTTATTGTAAAAAGAAAATAAAAAATTGCTGACTGTGGCGCGAAAACAAAGGACGGGCTACACTGTACCGTAAATTCAGATTAAATTGAGCTATTTGGTATAAAACAAATATGGTGGTTTGACAGTCAGTAGATGTATAACGTCGAAGTATGAATGAAATGATTTTCTTTCGAACGATTTAGTGAATGATCTTAATCGTATTACGATAACGCTTAAGATTAAATCTTAGGCATGTACAATCTGGATTAAATGGACCAAAATAGTTTTTTTTTTGTTTCAATCAGAAAAAAAATTGCGTGATATTTGCCGAGACCCCCCCTCTCTCCAACGTAAGATTAGATGAGATTTGACTCGACCCCCTCCCTTACATCTCACGTATTTTATGAACGCCCCCTAAGTGCAATCCAAGTTTCAACGACTTGCATTTTTAAACGACAACATTAATTTAGATTTTTTTTTCCTTTAATCTCCAAATTCATCTGAGTAAATAAATGTTTGACAGCCTCATTGGTTTAGTGGTCGCAAGCGCTATGGCTGAGCATGAGGTCCTGGGTTTGATTCTCAGGTCTGGCAAAGTGTTATGTTCGTGAACGGGCGCCGTCAGTAGGGACTGGTCATCTCTTAGCTGCCACGGCGATTTTAATTTAATTTATATTTTTATTTCTAACGGACGCTTTTAATGTTTTGCATCGTTCTCACATGTATAACTTCAACTTGAATGATGTAACCAATATTATGTAACCATCTTATTTTATTTAAAAGAGTGTCCGTGGAGTTTCTTGCCCGTTCTTCTCCATAGGTACCTACTACGCTTTGGAATGGGCGACTAGCTTCATATTTCTGACTGACTGACCCCTTGACTATTCAAAAGTGCCTGTAATTGGTTTATTTGAAATAAATGCTTTGAGTTTGAGTTTGAGTTTGAGTGTTATTGGGTTTTTCCATTAGGAATTTCTCAGTAGCAGCCCGGAGTCCGGATTTGTGTCCGGTTGATGGCAATAGTCTTGCCCCCTATAAAGCCCCATGCTTAAGCATAACACCTATGCATACACCTCGGCCCATCCCTTCGGGGAAACAAGGCGTGATGTTATGTTATGTAAATAAATTTTTAACATTTTCAGACGGAGCTCGGCCACGGGACATTCATTCGTGGCTTGGAAACGACAGCAACTTACGACCCAAAAACTGAAGAGTTTGTGCTCCACAGTCCTACATTAACCGCCTACAAATGGTGGCCTGGAAGTTGTAAGTTTATTTATTTATTTTATTATATATGTACACACAGAAAAATAGATACAGATAAGACATAATCATAATTATGAGTACAAAGGTACTGCTTATTTCTAAAGAAATTTCTTCCAGCAGACCTGCGAAAGGAGAAATGAGAAAGAAATGTAGACAATAGTGTGTGCGAACAAGAAGAGAAAAATATAAGTTATTATATTTTAAAATGTTTGTATCACTACTGGAGCTCGTGGCTAAGTAATAATAGCCACACGGGTCGATCCATCAGGTTAAGCTACGCTTTCCGGGGTTGGTCCATGGATGGGTGACCATCTTAACTTATCGAGACTCCTCCGTGCCTCGGAAAGCACGTTAAGCCGATTGTCCAGGCTGTCATTCCTGGATCTTTGACAGTCGTTTGAGGGTCGTCAGAAGTCTGAAACTCTGACAAACCAGTCTTAACAAGAGGTATTGTATTTCCCAGTTACTGGATTGTGGAGGTCAGATAGGCAGTCGCTCCATGTAAAATACTGGTACTCAGTTGCATCCGGTTAGACTGGAAGCCGACTCCAACATAGTTGGGAAAAGGCTAGGCAGATTGATTGATGTTTCTATCACTGCTCTCAAAACGGTGAAGGAAAACATCGTGAGGAAACCGGCATGTCTAAGACCAAAAACTTCGAAGACATGTGTGACATCGGAGGAAAGCTATTTAAACCGAAAATTCGACAACATGGGACATTCGCCTGACACTGGCCCCGCGTGGTGGAAATGAAATGAAATTGTTTATTCTGTAAATGGGATATTGGAATCACTTTTACACGTCATCTTAAAAAAATAATTAAAAATTAGCTAGATGAGTTCGGCGTTTCCTATCTGACTACTCTGAGAAGAAAGGCCGAAACAAACTCAGAGGTCACAGTCTCTTTTAAAGTCCAGACATAATCTTGGTCAGGCCATATGAGGACCATGTAGATTAGTGTCTGAAATGGTCTTTTGAGAAAAGAACCACACAGATTTGAGTGGACCTGTCCTGTCAGTGCAAGCATTTGTCAGTAATCGTGGAGCTCAACCCAGAACTTAAGGAGCTGAACTCCTGGATTATGGCTTATTGTCCACTCTCTCTCACAGAGAGGAGGGCTCTGTCCCAGCAGTGCCAACATTATAGGCTGATAATGCTTATGCTATCATTGTGACCCTTACTTAGATAGATTCTGTGGAATCAAATGGGGTCAATAGAGAAAAAACATCACTTGGAATGTCTTCTTTTTATGATTAGATTATGATCGTGTGCTCAAAACAGCTTGATATCGTACTGAATTCTTCTCATACTAATCTTTCTCTTGCTTTCAGTGGCACACACTGCCAACTACTGCGTTGTGATGGCCCATCTATACTCCCAGGGCAAGAGCTGCGGTATCCAGCCCTTCTTAATCCAACTGCGAGATGAAGAGACTCATATGCCGCTCCCAGGGATCAAGCTTGGCGAGATCGGTGCCAAGCTTGGTTTCAATACCGTTAACAACGGGTTCCTTGGCTTCGAACACCATAGGATAAAAAGGGATAGGATGCTGATGAAAAATGCTCAAGTTTTGAAGGTAAGAAGGGTATTGTTAAGCTGATTAAATTAGCATTGTATATTTTGTCGTAAGAAGTTACCTAGAGGTACTGTTATATTGCTAGGTCTTAATTTCTTAAAGTGACCGGCTGTGAACTCGATAGAAATTCCCATCGGCTTAAATTACAAACTGCCATCCCCTTTAAGGGATACACTTTCAAAAATTCTTCCCTAGTACTCAGTTTCGTCATTTATGGAAATCTTGTGCAAAATTTGTACTGTTTTAAAAAAGAACATCGCTTTTATCCTGTGCGTTATCTGTCAGTGAATTAATGAATGAATTTAAAAGAAGCTACTGATTATTTTCTCAAGCTAAACATTAGCAGACAGTTAGGGATGTTTTCACCCTTATCACGAAGACTTAGTTTAAAATAAAATAGGTAGTATTTTTACGCTTTCAGGACGGTACATTTAAAAGGTCACTGAACAGCAAGCTGACATACGGTACTATGGTGTACGTGAGAGTGATCATCGTCACCGGCATGGCCAATCAACTGGCGCGAGCGGTCACCATTGCTGTCAGATACTCCGCAGTCAGGAGGCAGTCGGAGCTGAAACCCAAGTAAGTGATCGCTGGAGAAACCAAAACACTTATTTTAATGGTGCAAGATAATTTTATGGAACGTTAGGCGAAGAAAATAACGGCTTGGGTAGAGCAATGCCGGGTCCTCGTGGAGGACGTGATCTCTCGCGTCCGGCCCTGGTCCAGGCCATAGTACGGAGCGAGAGGGCATGGGAGGCTGTCACCTCCTTTTGCGAAGCAGTAATGCTCGCGAAGGCGGAGGCGGAACGCGTGAGGGAGAGGCAAACTTCGCGCCCTCACGCCCCTAGCCGCCAGCAGGAGACGCTCTGGCCGTCGGGAATCGCAGGCCGATTCCCGGCCACCGTAGGCGCGGGCTTGCGGACGATGAGCAAGCTCGTCGTTCGATAAGGACCAGACCCGGGTCGACGGCGCGTTGTGTTCCACGCGCGCCTCAAAGAGATGTCAGCAGAACTGAAGGGGTCCGTTAGGACCGATGCCTGCCGGAGTTGCGGGAAAGTCCGAAAGGGATACCGTGGCAACGTACAGGCAACTAAAGGAACACGGATGGGTTTTAGTCAGTAAGAGACTGACACGCCCTCCCGCTCCGCCCAGAGCGGGAGAAGTTATTTTATAATTTACCACACAAAAAAAAGGCGAAGTAAATAATAAGCCATTTTTTCAAATTTAAATTAAAATCTATGATTTAGTTGAATATAGGTACGGTTGCTTACGTGTAAAGTGGCCCGGGTGGTTATGGTTGCTTGTTATGGTTACCTTGTACAGTATTCAGTCACTCAGTCAAAATTTAAAGATACTCTTACAATGTAAAGCTTTGAACTTAATTCTTCTCTTTCTAGTGCTGGCGAGCCTCAGATTCTGGACTACGTGACGCAGCAGCACAAGCTGTTTAGCGCCATAGCTTCGAGCCACGCCTTCAGTCTGACTGCCAAGTGGCTCACCAGGATGTACCAGAAAGTTACTGCTGATCTGGAGAAGGGAAACATGGATGAATTGCCGGAGGTAAATTTAATTAAAAATAATGAACAACTTTTGTCTTGCCTTAAAAAATGGCTTCTGCAGTGGTTTAGTTAACGAGTTACTGATCGTGTCATGAGCAGTTCTCTCGGTATTATAAGTTTTTGTTTACACTTGGACAAGTTAATTTGGATCAAGGGTAACCTAGGACATCAACCTATATCCATAGATGGAAATGCAGATAGAAATCTCGTATTATAGTTTTGGCTAGATAACAAAATTGCCACAACAATGATTGCTTTTTGATGGTTACTGAAACTAGTATCTGTAAAGATACTTAAATATTGTATTATTTCTAGCTCCACGCCATAGCCTGCTGCCTGAAGGCAGTGACGTCTTGGGACGCGTCGGCCATGACGGAACGCTGTCGCACATCCTGCGGCGGTCACGGTTACATGCTATCCTCCAACTTTCCTCAGATATACGGCCTGGTGACCGCTGCGGTCACTTATGAGGGAGAGAACACTGTGCTCATGTTGCAAACTGCTAGGTAACGTAACAATAAAGCTCATCTTGGTTTTCTTCGTCGTTGCCTCACTATTGAGAATCGCGACCACATCCATCTCCATGCAGAGGTCTTCCGAGGTGTGGACAACTCGGTATATACTGCTTTCAAAAAATTGTTTGCATATGACTATCTTGCCAGCAACTAATTGGTGCTTGTGGATGGTGAAGACAGGAAGATTGGTATGAAAAGGTACTAATGATGATTCAAATGAAACATGATGCTAGCAAAACAAAACAAAACATGATGATAACAATGATGATTCATATGATTCAAAAACAACACGTGTGAGTTGTCAAATTCTAAAATACTGCAGTTTAATAAACTCATCCAAACGCCCGATTCAATGGCATCATAGGATTTTGGCAAAAACTTATGCAAAATATAGATTAGCGAAATATATTTTTGCAAAACTAAATGATATAATAAAATAAATTCGCATTAGTAAGATGATTCACCTAAGGCTATTAGTGTTTCTGTAGCAGATGCTCTCATATAAAATGCTGTCATTTAAAATTATTGTGTTTTAAAGTAACTTATCTAAACTGTAGCTAACGGGATCACAACATTTATGATGACTTTGATTAAGTGTTGTATTAGTGAAATATTATGTCGAATTGATTATATATTTTTTATTTATTGGCTATTGGTAATATCAAATTGATTTGTTTTGGTGCAGTTTTCTTATTGAATCATGCGGATTTTGAACCTGGCTTAATATGCAAAATTGGTTCTTATTTGTCTATTTTCCGGGAACTTTGTATTTCGTCGAGTTTCTTGCTCGTTCTTCTCCATAGGAACCTCCGCTTTGGAATGGGCAACTAGCTTCATATTTCTGACTGACTGACCCCTTGACAATTCAAAAGTGCCTGTAAATGGTTTAATTGAAATAAATGCTTTGAGTTTGAGTTTGAGTTCGGCATGATTGTCATTATTCATTACACATTAGTTGTCGTTAAATAGCTATGAATTAGGCTGAAATGAGAAAAAGAAGTAGATAAACAAAGGGAGAGGTAGCTGGTCTTCTTTTGCGTCGACAAGAGAATATACAACAACAAAATATACACTTTATACCGTGGTAAAAGGATTAGCCAGTTAGACATGGTAGCGGGCCTGCAACTAATATGTAATCATTGTTATTTCAGGTCTCTTGTAAAGGCATGGGAGCAGGCATTAGTTGGCAGACCATTGAGTCCAATAATGTCTTATCTATCAGAGAAGATTAGTAGCAGTCAGAAATGGGACAATTCCGTCGACGGAATTATTAAAGGCTTTCGACAAGTCGCCAGAGGGTAAGTAAGCATACTTTTATAGACAAGTAATAAATTGAGTAAATGTGGATATAGTTAAATATGGATTTATAGTTTAACAAGCAGTTTCTGATTTACAAAAGCTAAAATAATCTGTTTTTCAGTATCTTTACCAGTTAAATCGTTCCTTTGTCATCTCTTGCGATATGGAGGGGATGAAATACGCTGAGGCTTGAGCCTTCGAATAAAAACTTATTCTTATTATGACTTCTGAGCAAACGCTCAGAAGTCAGGCCTTCCGTGCGTTAACACTAGCTACAACTCATCATTATTCAACATGTCTTTTTCTTCCATACTTCTTATTCGTCATCTAAGTTAGTCACCCCCTTTCTAGCCATATCATCTTTCACACAGTCTATCCATCGTTTCTTTGATCTTCCTCTACTCTTATAGCCATTCACATTCATAACACTACCAACAACTAAACTGAATAAATAATTCAACAGAAAAGTGGCATCAGCAGTGGCCAGCATCAAAAAGTATACCAAACGAGGCCTCGGTCCTGAAGATGCCTGGAACATGACATCAGTTCAACTGGTTGCTGCCTCTGAGGTAACAACCTTTTTCGTAAATAAGCCGACCTTGGTGTGTCACTTAAATGTGACGTCACTTTTTTACAATAGTTGTATGTCAGTCCTTTCACAGTTGTTATCTCTGATTTTGCATTGTGGTGGCATCTACAATGCCACATGCGAACTACGCATCAAAAGAACTGACGTCAACCAAATCTCGCGCAAGCAGTGTTTACCGCGCGACTGCTACAACATCCCGACATCAATCGTCGGGCAGTAGCCTACCGGAGACGACACCCGTCTGGTCGGAGGATCTGCATTTTCTATGGAGGATGAGTGAACTTTACACCCTGTTCCTCATTCCTCTATAGAATCACTATCAAAATCGCAATGATCTTTATTTCTAGTGGTAATAAGGTTGCTAGTGGGTTGCAGCTTGGGTTGCTCTCAGAGGTTAAATAACTATGAAATTCAGAAAGGACTGTTTAAAAACTGTACTATTTTTGCTCATGACAGTTTATACAGGGTGATAATGTAATTAATTGTGTCTTGGAAATTAATTGCCATCTACTTAATTTTATGATGCATTCTCAATTTATTTTTGGTCGAGGAGAAATTCGATACTGCGTTTTTTCCTCAAATGTTGAAAAATAACAGTTGTTTGGAGATTTATATTATTGTCGCTTTAGTGTTAATTTTCTAGTGTCAACATGTTATCGCTACCAGATTCCAAATAATACCTACTAATTATTTATGTCTTAATAAATTACTACGGTGTTAGGATCTTTTTATCGATACCTTTTTAGGGTTCCATACCCAAAGGGTACCAAACGGAACCGTATTACTAATTCTCCGCTGTCCATCCGTCCGTCGTCGGTCTGTCAGTGGGCTGTACCTCATGAACCGTTTTAGGTAGGCAGTTGAAATCTTCACAGATTGTGTGCTTCTATTGCCGCTATAACAACAATAAAATAAATCTGGGGTCCTACATACTTTATACTACTACTTACCCCATACATGAAACGTAAAAAAAAACGAAATGTGCAAACGTGTCTTTTACATGCAAGAAACCTGTATTTTTCGCCGTGTTTTGCTCTATCTTAATTCTTAATACGGTACGGAGCCCTTCGTGTACGAATCCAACTCGCTCTTGGCCGGTTTTTGTTATAAAAGATACGTTTGAAGATAACTCAAATTCTTATAAAACTATAATTTGAAATTAATTCAAATATATGTATCAATTCCATAATAGAATTCACAGTTTTATTTATTTGTCATCCTCATCCTATAACTTCGATGTTATCAAATAATTTGTTATGTTATATTTATAATGTTGTATTATAAAATGTACCGGAATATGGTAAGTTATCACCAGCCGCCTTTAATTCCGAATAATGAAAATGTTTCGTCAAATGAGTCAGTAGCGATGGTCCCTGTTGGTTGTAGGTATTTAGAGTAACATAAATAATCATTATTAAATTAAATCTGTAGAGAATATTGAATAGAAAAAGTCCTTAAATGATAATAAATTACAAATTGGATGAAAGGATGACATCTAAAGAACTCAATGCGTCAGACGGCCATCGATTTTAAATATTGAGGCTACTTTATAGCTTCTTATTGATAAATTATTCAAAAATAACAAGCTGCTTCCTTTTATTATGATGAATAATACCCATTATATCCACTACTGAAACTAATAATTAATTTATAATTGTCAATTTAATTAATAACATTATTATAAACATTTTGTACGCCGTGAGGCAAAACATGTTGGTCCGGTAAAATTATGTTTCCATCTGTATGTGCATATTCATGTATCATGTTACACAAGTGCTAATAATATAAAGGGATGTATTTGATAGCACTTTAAATCTGATAAAAACAGCTATAAAATTGTATATCAGCACTTTAAAATAATAATAATACATCTATAATTTATTATTATCATTTTAATAAAGATGAACCAAATTTACAAAATAAATATACACTATAAAGTAATAATTTCACAAACAACTTAATTAAAATATTTACAAAAATAATGTTTTGCGCTATAATTCATCGTTTTGGGGACCTTTAGAAATAGTCTGTTAAATCTGCGGTCTCGAAAATAAGGCAATTTAATAAAATTTGATTTAGATAAGGTAGAACACTTTGTAGTTTATGGGTGCGGCTGAAATGATAGATACTTACCGATTCGAGTTTTGCTAATTCTGACCTCCAAACGGAAAAGAACGACGGTAGGTCTATAAAAAATACAATATTTACGATCTGTATACAAGACGATGTCAGCAACCTAAAACAGGAAGCTAATGAAATCAATTCAACTAATTAACACTAATGATGTTAGACGAAAAAACAATAAAATTCTAATATTTTAATTACTCTACGTTTGCCGCCGCTAATGGCTTTCCTTAGTTTATAGGCTGTTTTCTTAGTTTATGTGCCTAACGGTTCTTAAATTAAAAAAGTAGATTAAAAAGTCGTATGGTTTGGCTATGGTTACTCATTGGTTCAATTAAAGTGTCTTCATCAATCAATGAGGTCTGCAGTCAAAACTATAGATACCTACATATTATTTTTATTTAAACTATTGATGTCTTTATACATATACGCATTTTTAGGATTATAATTAAGATATTCGGTCTGCTAAATTACGATGAGGGCGTGGCTAAAATATCGTTTGGAAGTAATAACTATTTATTTTGATTATTCTATGCATAGAAAAGTAGGATGGGTTAAGATTTTGGGTTAAAAGAAAGGTTCAAAATCTTAAAAAATATTAAAATGAAAAAAGAACATGTCGTGAACCTAATAATTTTCGTTCATTCCAGAATTTCAGACTTTCATACGTGTGACAACACATAAGACATACAGAATCAAGAGGTTATCATAGGTACAGACGCCAGCCGTCGGCGGAGGGCGGATAACGCCCTCTTCCAGCCCCCCTAAATGGGTCCAGGGGCGACGGATCTGGGGAAATCCGTCGCCCCCTACTCCTTAGGACCCGAGATGGTGGCGCGTAGTGTTCCACGCGCGTCTCTATGACGTAAGGGGGGAGTTTAACACCTCACTCCCCCCTAACTCGAGGTGGCCCGCAGAGGCGGGCCGGCACTAGCTGACAGACCCCTCCGCCCTCCCCAGGACGGAGGACATCCATGAGGATTTCCCCACGTAAAAAAAAAAAAAATGGTACAGACGCCAGCACATCAACCTACTACCAGCTATCAAATATCTTTAATAGATTTTCAACTTTATCACTAAAGTATAAGGTTCAAAGTGGATTGGGAAAATTTAACAGTTTCGGGTAGGTTGACCTGCTGGCGTCTGTACCAAATCATATCAATGCTAATCTTCTTTCTTTTTCGTGTGATTAGTGACTAACTACTAGTTACTTGGTGTCAGAGTTCGTATGGCCTGTGACTTGGCTTCACATGCCGTCGAGAAATATCTCTCGAGATTTCCTTCACCGTTTTTGAAGCAAGTGATAATTATTCAATACGCACATGAATCCGAAAAGTCAGAGGTACGTGCCTTGGCAGTCCGACGGTCACACCATTAGGTTATCACTGCTATTCAATCAATGATAATAATGTATATATTTCGATGTTTGTTCCTAGGCTCACTGCCGAGCATTCCTCTTGTCAACATACAAGTCGGAGGTAGAGAAAACCACTTCATCTGTATCAGAACCATTGAAGAGGGTGCTAAACCAGCTGGTGCAGCTGTATGCCGTCTTCTGGGCTCTGGAGAAACTTGGAGATCTTCTTCTGGTAAGTTAAACAAAGTCAAGGAGAAAAGTGAGTCAACTATATTTAGCGTTTGATATGAGATGTAAAATAGTCCTCCTGATAAAAGACAAGGACAGACGTAGGCTAAAACACTACTTTAAAACCCCATATTCGATAAAGCTCTGTTATGTTCTAGAAAAGAGATTTTAACTAGGTAATTCATGAAATTATTGTAGCAGAAAATTTGCTGCTTTAAGAGGGTTTATCCTAAAAGTTGGCAGCGTCGCAAATAGCTGTCAAATATGTTTTGATTAATTTGGCAATATTACTGTATGGAAATATGAAATGTGGCTAACTAGTGAATTAAAATATTGATGATGAAATGCAATAATTAATATCGTAATACCGGATATTTAGTTTTTTCTAAAATGGTTACAACATCAAATTCAATGTTATGATTGCAAATTATAATTAATATTCTAGTTCGCTAGTTAGCTACATTTCTTATTTACATACAGTAATATTGCGAAATTAATCAAAACAGTGAAATATTTGACATCAATTTGCGACGTTGCCTACTTTCAGAATAAACGCTTTTAATAAGAAGATGTATAAAAGGCCGTTACTAGTTAGGTAGGTTATAGGCATAGATACTACAGCAGAGATACCGTACATACTACACTACTTTCTTAAATCGTCATTAAAATGAAACAATGAAAAAGTACACAGTCTAAACGGAGACTTTATCTCGGATCAATAGTCTACTGATCCCATTTAATATCTTCTCATCTAAACTTGACATAAATATCTCTAGAAGAACAAAATAGCAATTATTCCGTACTGTTAGATAATATCGATACATCTAAAATAACTGGATCACGCGAAAATAATGGCGTCTCACAATAGCTTTGATTATCTGCACAGGTACAGTTAAATTACGTTGTAAAAACTCACTGCATGGTATCATTGAAGCGCCTGTCTGTGAGCCAGCCATTTTGCATTTTTATTTTTTATTAGACGCAAAAATGTAATCCGTAATTTTAGGTGTGCGTGCATTGGTCATTATTTTTCCTTATAGGGTTATTATTTTACAAGTTTTATATGACACCTTTTAAAGCACTGGATTTATAGGATTTTTAGTGCATTTCCCAGAGTTCCCAGCACGTAAGTTTTTAGTGTTTCTTGTAAAAATGTCGGGTTGAAACACAGCGATCTGTCTCGTTATCATAAAGCTGACACATTACAGCCATGTACAGTTCTACTGGTGCTGAATTTAGTGTTGTTACCGTATGGAGTTTACCAAATTAGGGAAAAGATCTGACAAAAGTTACGTCAGATGACTTGTGGGAATTTTAATGCATATTTCCGCATCGTCATCGTGACAGTTATGTTTACTCTCCGTTGTGTTTTGACATTGACGGCTGCATTGGACTCCATGTTAATGTAGTCTATGCTCTATAGAATGAGTTATCAAAGCATAAGTTTTGTTTATTATTTTTAGATCAAGATGATTGGAGTATCAGTATTATGATTAGAAAAGTCAGTTTGTGAAAGAAAGAAGAAAGAAAGAAAGAAAGCTTTACTTGCATAAATTGTAGGTACATGACATAACATGTGTAACTAGGCATATTCATATAATACTGCTCATGTAATAAATGATCGCGAAGATGAGTTTTATGCAATCGAAAAAGCTATAGGTATTGAACAGATTAAATTCATTAATTAATTTATCTGTAATTTTTATGGTGTACAAGAGTAATTAATCATCTATCTAATTGAGATTTCAAAGAACCCGAAATAACTCTTTAAGATTAGGCGTCATTGTTGAATGACATAAGTAATTTTCAGAGAAACGGTAAAGAGGAAACGATATCAATGCAGCATGTGCAAAAAATCGTATATATATATAATATAGAATAGAACCATCTAATCGAAAAGATTGCCATAATGACTGCGATTGGCAGCTGATTTAACAAGGATTAGTGGGTGGTAGGTGTTTAGTCTATGGTACAAAATATCAGTTATCAAATTTTTTATTCTACTTAACGGTTATTGGAATCAGTACGTTATAAATTAAGGATTCTAACTGCATAATACTTTTATTATAGAAACCTGTAACTAATTCAGGTAATCTATAGTATGGCTATTTTTATTTACTGTTACTTTTAATGAACTTTGTATAATTTTGGATGAATGTGTTTTTAATATACTTGACTGCAATTATTTATAAACAACCGCTAATAAATCTAACCAAAGCTTCGAGTGCAAACTTTGTGTCAGTTTTTTCGATGTCTGTTTCTTGATTTATAGATAATCTTCAAATAACTCCAATTACATTATCGAAAACATGATTATTTCTTTAAATGATCTCTATATTTTATCCGAATTTCTGCATTTCCATACAGAATTAATTGAAATTTCGTTTCAATAATGTGATACAATTTGTTAAATTGATCTCTATATTTTGGCCTAGCAACTGATTTGAAAGCAGATCTTTATTGATTACTCTAAATTTGAAAGACTAGTTTTGTTATAAATTATACGTTTGGAGAAATTTATGGATATTAGAGGTAATAAAACATGGTGGAAAATAAAATCAGTTTTAATTATTTATGTTTGTTGTGGGTCGTGAACCTGGTTTTATATAGTGTTTGATGGAGTTTTGTTATTTATTTTCAGTTCGTTCTGGTATTTTTTAATTAATTAGGTATATTAACGTTTCCTAGGTTTTTTGCGCTTCGCCGGCTTTGCTCAACTTGACTTGTAGGGGTTATTCTGTATCTGGAAACGTTAAGAGGCGTGAGTCTCAAACAGGAAATCTAATCTCAATTAAATCTTTGGAACTTATCTAAAGGTACTATAATATAAATGCGAAAGTAACTATCTGTTTGTTCCCTTTTCACACCTCAACGGCTGAACGGGTTTCGATGAAAGGCACACAGGTAGACGATGTTTGTCCCGAAATTAGGACATATGATACTTTTATCCAGCACGCGTAGCATGACAACCATAGAAACGGTTTTCCTATGGGTTTTGTCGACGGAAGAATAGACAAAATGACAGATTGTTATTGTTTATCTGTAATTCTGTCTATTCTTCCGTCGACAAACCCCGTTTCTATAGATGAGAATTGACACACCACGTGGTTTGACGCGCGCAGTAGACTATTTATAGGGCTATTTAGCGGTATGAGGTCTGAGGGTCCACGAGGGCGCGTCGCGCTCCGTCTCACTTACGGACATACCGTAAGTTAGACGGGGAACGAAGCGCCCGTCACTTAAGCCTAAACTAAGGATTTCGCTTAGGGAATAGACCCTCTGAGCCGGGCGTCATCGGGGCGGCGGGAAGAACGCTTGAGGCGCGGTCAAGTCTCATCCTTCGTGGCGCGTTACCGACCTACACGTGGGCGATTCCGCGAGCAAAAGCTAGTAATAAATAAAGCTGTTTATTGATTTTTTTTAACCATAAATCAAACTTCTAACCGACCTGGCAATGAAGGCAAGAATTTGGAACTTCTAGACTTAAATTAATTACTTTCGCCGATTGCTAAAAACCCAACGGTTCGATCTAATTATGTTACTTTTGTTCATTTATTGATATAATTTATGTCCTCTTGATGGAACCTAATAAAATCATGATACACATAATTATAGAAAGTCGTTAACGTTTCTGGTTTTATTGATATCATTATAAATACCAAAATCAGAATCGTTTTGTCAAAACTCTTTATTTTTGTCGTAAAATCTGATTCGATTTATAAAAATCGATTAAGTTTAATACAAAATGCTGTAAATCATATATATTAAATTATGATCGAAATGTATCGTTAATCAAAAGAAATTTATTAATCAAAAATACATATTATTTTTAAGGTTAAAAGGTTTTATCGTTTTCATAGATTTTTTAAATAAAAGAAAAATTTACCTCCGTTTTATATGTAGCAGTGTTTGTGTTGTGATTCAAATAGAATAAATTATGCAAAATTCTAATTTATCTAATTTAAATATTTGTAGATGTTATCTTTGTTTACTTTACATGTAATTTTGCTAATAAATTTCTTAATGTTTAGAAACACAAAAAATGCAAAAAAAAAAGAAAATAATGAAAACTCTCTTGAAAATAGAATATTTACGAAAGTCTTCGTTAGTAGTTTTGGTTTTTCATATTATAATTAATTGATTTATAGAAATTGCCAAATAGTAGATGAACTGTTAAAAAGACAAGAAGGAATAATAATTGTTAACTGTCCACGACCACGAAGATGATTTAAACATTATAAAAAAATATCTGTTTAATACTTAACGTGTTTTATTATTTCTCAAGACTTATTGAATTTAACATAAAAGTCCGTTTAGTTATCTCTAAACTGACAGGGAAGTGCCATTTTTTGCGAACACCGGTAAATGGCAAGCTTATCTATCAACAAAGGTGACCACGAGACATTGATTACCCGTTTACGATGGTTTAGTCGCACATGTTCTGTGACGCGGTGTTGCTCGAGGATTTTATCGTCTATTTACCCTAATGTTGCTGTGGCGGCATTTGCAGTCTGCCGTCACACAAAATCCTGCATCGCGCAATTAGAGTTTACCGCGCGATCGACATATTTACAAGCTCCCGATTTCAACCATTAGGCAGTTGCCCTCCAGTCATGACACCCGTCTGGTCGGAGCATCCTCCCTTGTCAATAGAGGATGACTGAACATTTACACCCTGTTCCTCATTCCTCCGCCACTAGGCTATCACTGCTGGTGAAAAGGTAGAATGACTGATGACGATGGTATTATTCCACCTAATGCTGATTGAAGTGAGCTGAGTCGATAGTGTATCGACTCAGCTCACTTCAAGCTTGCTTCACCTAAGTTTTCTCGATAAGATTTTAACAAAACAGTTTGGCAAATGTGTGATTTTTCTTTGATAGTTAAGACTCGTCATCAGATTTAATTTAATTTTTAAGGTGGATCCGCAAAGGTAGTCCGCGAAATTCAAGTTTTCTTACGTTTTTTGCAATTTGCAGGTCAGTGTCAGGTTGTATCTTGATCAAAATATTATTCGCGACCATAACAAATATATATTTGTAGAATTATAATCCTAACTATTATTATAAATGCAAAAGTGATTTTGTTTGTTTGAACACGCTTTCACGCCAAAACGGCTGAACGGATTTGGATGAAATTTGACACATGGGTAGACCATGACCTGGATAAGGACAAAGGATACTTTTTATCCCGATATTCTCACAGGATCGACACTGATGGGGACGAAACCGCGGGGCGCAGCTAGTCATTAATACTTCTCTCTAAGATTTGTTCTCAAATGTCATGATTTTATAAAAAAATCATTCAACGAAGGAGGAGAAACCGCAGCAACCTTTGCGGATCCTCCTGACTCCTATTTGGTGCAAATATTAGTAAAACAAACAGCTACACCGACAATTTTGTGTATATAAATAACCTTAACATAAGGTCTACAGAACAGTTATCTAAATACGGGGTCAACACTCGGACACCCAACCAGCAACAAAAACTAATGGACCAGCTGACTGGATGTCAATAGATCAATATCGATCATTTTGATTAACTAGGTCTGTTCAAATAAACAGTTGGTAAACTATTGACTTAGTTTCAGAGCAAAAAAATATCGGAGAAAGTATTCTGTTAACGATTTTGCAGTAAAAAATCTTATAGTGGTCGGAATATCCCAGTAATATCGGATCTTTCGAGACCTACTTAATTAATTATCTTTTGTTTGTGGCTATCTTGGAAGTCGATGGATATCAAAAAATTGTGGCGACCACAACATCGTTTACCAAGTGTGGTGTTCAAGCTTTTCTTAACAATGTTTTAGGAAGGTCTATTACAGTAGGTGTAGGTTTGTAAAGTTCGTTCATTCTTCATCTTTTCTCTCTCTCTTTACTAGAAGCGTTGGCCTTTAGCTTTGCAAATCCTGATTGATAGAATACTCTAACTCTCTCAGTCTGACTGTCAGAGAAGTGTGATGAATAGGTGATTGGACTAATAGGTTCCAAAAATATCCCGTATACTGTGGTGGTACTTGGTACATGATAAGTTCAAAAATCTGATTTCACACTATGGCTATTGGTGACTTTAAAGAATGCTACAAATCGGAATAGTCACGTTTATTCATCAAACTGTTACATGAGACTTTCATAGAATATACCAAAAGTAAGTAAAAAAATGTTGAGTACTTAAAAGAGCGAGTGTGTTTTTTTTTCAAAGTACAAAGCACTCGAGCTTAAAATAGTGTTGCTCCCGAGGTGGACCCTCTACTTTTTATCACCCTCTGTGCGAAAATAAGTAAGTGCAACTTATGAATAAGAATAGTACCGACGTTTATTTATTTCATTCTCACTATTTGAGGGAGATACACTCATTTTTTATAAAACGTGAAATCCGAATTTTAGTAAACAATTATGAAGGCGGAATACATTTCGCGTGTTTTTAATTTCTTCCCAATTTTTATTTTTATTTTGGCTCGCGCCTTTTTTTAACTTCACTTTCAGCCTGTTACTTATTCCTACAAAGTTCGTGATTGATCTCTTTGGTGATTGGAACTTTTACTTACAATATCCACATTCCAAATTCAGATCATTTTTAGTCCCTAGGGTTAAAAAAAAGTTTTTTTGGTTTGGTTTTTACGAAGAATAAACTAGCTCTTTTTGGATAGATGTGATAAATAAATATATACACTGGATGAACTTCTTAATCTGAATTAACTAACAGATTATTAAAATAAAAATATAATATCCTAACCTAACTGAAACTATTAACAAACTTAAATATGGCGTCGAATAATTCCTCCGCATTGCTGTCGACTGGTAATGTACCCGAGAGACTGGCGGCGTTAGGTACAGTTAGCGATGACGTCAGAGAATGACTTGACGCTGACCTTACGTCAGTGTCACGTCACATTAGCATATTTATTGGGTCAGGAGTTCATGACATCATAAAGCTTTTTGTTGAGATCAAAAAGTTCAGTTTTTGTAGAGGAAATTATAAACAAGCCTTGGGTTTTTGAATGTTGATTCTTACTGTATCAGGACTGTTGGAAATATTAAAGTACTTGTCTTACAAGAGTACCAATGAAAATTGTGTCATTGAACTATTTTATGAATCTAAATAAATTATCGAATTAAGTTCTGTAAACTTATTGAAATGCTTTCTTGTCCATATCTTTGAAATTAAGGACAGTCAAACTCAAACTCAAAGCATTTATTTCAATTGAACCATTTACAGGCACTTTTGAATTGTCAAATAGTTAGTCAGAAAGTTGAAGCTAGTTGCCATTACATGGAGAATAGTAGATAGAGTTCTCTCCATAGAGAGAATAGATCTCTATGGAGAAGAACGGGCAAGAAACTCCAGGGATACTCTTTTAAATATAGATATTACAAAATCCTGGGTACATTATTCTTATTTCTTCTATTTGTGAGAACAATAGTACAAAAAAAATATCAAAACAATTCAAAATATAAGATTAAAAATAAGCCCTGGCAGATAAGAGATGACCAGTCACAACTGACGGCGCCCGTTCACGAACATGACGCGTGGATCAGCACCATCCAGCTCAACCATTTTGTAGGGAACCGAATGATCCAACACACCGTATGAGTTTATAGTAAAATGTGGTTCAATTACCGTATTAAATCTCATTTTCAGTGATTGTCATTTGAATACTTAGTTACTGATTGAATGAAATACCTTCTAGTGTATCGTGTATCTTGAAATACTGCATTTCATATATTGTTCTTATGGAGTAATTAATATAGTCATTATGTTTTTCAGTATACTTCAATATCTGAAAGTGACGTGCGACAGCTGCAGGGCACCTATGAGGAACTGCTCGGGAAGATCAGACCTAACGCAGTGGGACTGGTGGATGCTTTCGACTTTCGAGACCAGGTACTGTACATTATCATTACTTAAGTTAATAGTAATCACAAAAGTAGCTCCTTCGTTCTTCTTAATAGTTACATTCGTTTAATTTTGAAAATGATGTTCTCAGTGATACTTGTCGTTGTCTAACATTAAAAAAATCCTCAGATTTTGAACTCAGCCCTCGGCGCATACGACGGTCGCGTGTACGAGCGTCTGATGGAGGAAGCGCTCAAGAGTCCGCTCAACGCGGAGCCCGTCAACCAGAGCTTCCACAAATATCTTAAACCCTTCATGCAGGGGAAACTGTGATGACTAAAATTGAGATTATAATGTTAATGCTTTTACTTATACAAGCATTTTATCATTGCTTGTGTTGCCCTTTTTTATGTAGGTACAGGTAGTGTATGATGGTGTTGTAAATAAATATTCCAATAAATAACTTTCAAAGTCGTTTATTTATTACGCAGTTACATCGTCTCTTAATTCGTACCAAACATTGTATTGGACACAATTCATAAGTAAATAATTTAAAATAAATTAATGCGGTTTGAGCGCTTCGCAAATACATCAAGACAAGTTTTCGGTATGTCCGGAAGTCGTCGTGATGTGGTTGCTTACTGGTGCAGGTGAACTTAACTGACTGTTCAGACAGCCAGAGCGTTGGCGTGCGCGGAGCCACGATCGAAAGAGTTCGCCTGAGAGTTTGCCACCCTGATGAAAGTGTTCACGCCCTGAGTCCTGGCGGAGGTCGCGGCGCTGTTAGAACCGTGAGAATGCGCTTCAGCAGAACTCTTGGAGCCATGCACGTCGGCGATGGACCGTGCGCCGCCGAATCCGGCAGAGTTCACCTTTGCGTTGGCGATAGCGGAGCCGGCGCCGTTGGAGTTAGCGGACGACTGAGCGGTGCCGTGACCGTAGTGAGTGTCGGCAGCGGACTTGACGGAGCCGTAGCCGTTGACATTGGCTTTCGCGTTGGCGGAGCCGTAGCCGTGGACGTGGGCGGCGGACTTGGCAGCACCGTGACCAGCGTGAGTGTTGGCCTGAGCTTGGGCGGAGGCGGGAGCGTCATAGAACGTACCAAAGCGCCAAGAAATGGTCCTACCCTGGCCGTGACCGGTCTTAGCGGAGGAGGCAGCTTGTCCGGCGCCAACCAACTCAGCGTTGGAAGAGGCGAATCCCGTGGCGGGATCAGCTGGGCCGTACGATGTGTAGTAGATGGGAGTCCTGACGTCGACGACGGCGGGCGCAGGCTGGTCGGCGAACTCTGCGGGGGCGTCGTTGTTCTGGGCGGAGGACGCGGCGGAACCGTAACCGTAAGTCTTGGCGGAGGAGCTGGTGGAGCCGGAGTGGGCGTGGGCGTCGGCGGAGCCGGAGCCCTGAGTGTTTACGTTGGACGAGGTCCTGCCATAGCCGCCGACGACGCCCTCAGTGTTGGCAGAGGAGTGCGCGGCACCGGCACCTTGCGAGTGAGCATGCGACACTGCGGACGCGGCGGGCGCGAAGTTCTGCTCGTAAGTGATGACAGTGGCGGGCGCTGGGATGGGGTAGTACGCGCCGTCGTGTGCTTGAGCGACAGCCTTAGCTGTACCGTAAGCTCTCTCAGGGAAGGGCGGGGCGTCGTATGCCTGCGCCTGCGCGATGGCATGTCCGGGGTAGTAGGACCCGTCGCGAGCGAGCTGCTCACCGCCATGCGCGTTCGCTTGTGCTGTGCTCACTCCGCCGTAGCTGGACGCTTGACCCACGGAGTAGGCACGTCCATCACGGTATACAATACCTGGAGGAATGAACAAATAATTATTTACTTATTACTTTGAGGGCAAAATTCGGTTGGGTGAAAAAAGCTTTGTGTTCTATTTACTGAATATATTAAAATTATTTAAAATTAGCTTTGCATTTTTTTTTTTGTTAGCATTACTGTCCCTCTGCTGGGCAAAGGCCTCCCTACTGTCTTTCCACCTCTGTCTGTCCATACTTTATGTATAACATGTGAAAAAAACCTTGTCCGATCCGTGAGGGTTTTGTTAAGTATCGTACGTAGGTACTGAGAGTCTATTTATGTGGAAATTCTCAGGAAAAATTAATAACAAAATTCAGTCACATTTTTTTTCAATGGGGAATTTTACCGAGGTTTTATACGGGGCGCGGGCGTCCTTCCTTTAGCGAGTGGGTGTCTACAAGTCATATCTAAGCCATAACTTATGACCGCCGTTGAAAATTTGCTTATTTTTAATGGATTTGGGGTAATTTTGGTACAAAAAATGTGAATTTTAAATAGCAATAACTTTATTTTCAATAATAATAAGATTTTCTATTACTTTTTAGTAATGTTATTGAAGTACCTATGTGCCCCTTTGGGATCGGACAGGGTATTTTTTACATATTGTATATTTTTTTAAATTTCTCAATATTTTTAATTATTATTTATTCGCACTCACCGTTTATAAGGACGGGGTTGGCGTGGCACAACGCCAACAACGCTACAGCTGCTACAAACTTGGTTGCCATGTTCACTAATGTTCAGATCACTGCTGAGTGGATGCTGTGAGAGAATTTCTCCGCGCTTATATACTATGAAACGAGTACCACCACTCCTGCGCCACTGAGGCATACCTACGAACTTCACCTACTAACTGACACTCTTAAATTATGAGATGGCTAGCGATCGATGTGCCGCGCGGATATCGACTGTGATTATATTAATTAAGGAACATTTTATTATTACATTAGTATCATTAAAAAAAAAAACGAATTTAAACAGAAAACTTAGTAGGTATCTACAAAATCAATAATTTTATGTGTAAAAAAAATATACTTAAATATCTACTAGCCATCGGTTATGCACAGACAGAATATCCAGTTGTTATCTGCAAACAGAATCGATAACATGCTGTTTTACTTTTATTTACCTCAGTTTTAATTAATTTTTCTTTTGTAGTCATTGTTGTACATGACATATTTATGTACTACCTACCCTAAATAACAGGTTCAGCTTAGTTCAGGCAAGTAAGCAACTGCGCTCTATTTGATTGTAATTATGCCACTTTAAATAAACTATAATTATTATAATTATTCAGGCTATATGCTACACAGTGCAACGACCTCATAGCGAGCACTTTAACTGGATATTATGCACGCCAAGCTTTTTATTAATGAGATTAAGTTCGTCTAAGTTAAGTCTACACTGATATTATAAAGAGAATATATTTGTATTTTTGTTTGTTATTAATAAACTCAAAAACTACTGGACTGATTTAAAAAATTGTTTCACCATAATTCTGCTTTATTTTCACTGAGCAACATAGGTTATCCTAACTTAATAATATAAATGCGAAAGTGAGTTTGCTTGTTTCCCTTTAACGCTAAAACAGCTGAATAGATTTGGATGAGATTTGGTACATGGGTAGACCATAACCTAGTAGTAGGACATAGGATACTTTTTATCCCGATATTCCTACGTCATCAAGAATTATGCGGTTGAAACCGCGGGGCGCAGCTAGTAATTTATAAAGATGTCACGCGGGCGAAGCCGCTAGCGGAAGATAAACGAAACTAAAAAATTATATAAAATTTTAGATTATTTAGAAGATAAAAAAGCTTGGGATTGAGCTGCTCGCTCTGCTAAGCCTTGTGATAAAATCATAAAACTTGACATTATAATTATTCAGTAAAATCATCAAAATATACCAGTATTATATAAACATTAACATTGTTGAATATAACATAAAAATGACATGATTACTTTGTAAAGTATTATATTATTTAAATTTTTGTGAATGTGAGGTATGTTTTTTATTTTTTCTCTTTCTCATTTAGTTTTAATGATGGTCTGGCAGTTTGAGTAGTTTATGCGACCTACCCAAATGTCCTTTCTTTGGTATTGTTCGTCGAGTTGAGCTCCTTAAGTTCTGAGTTGAGCTCCACGATTACAAATGCTTGCACTGACAGGACAGGTCCACTCAAATCTGTGTGGTTCTTATTTCAGACACTAATCTACATGGTCCTCATATGGCCTGACCAAGATTATGTCTGGACTTTAAAAGAGACTGTGACCTCTGAGTTTGTTTTGGCCTTTCTTCTCAGAGTAGTCAGATAGGAAACGCCGAACTCATCTAGCTAATTTTTAATTACTTGTTTAAGATGACGTGTAAAAGTGATTCCAATATCCTATTTTCAGAATAAACAATTTCATTTCAATTCTAAGAATCTATTTTGAAAAAACACAATAATAAGGTAAGTAATTTTTTTCTTCTTAATTTTTATTCTTCTCGCTCCTTGTTGTATGGGACTTGATTAAAAATAACTGGCAAAACGTGGGGGTCCTACAGATACAGCTCTGTGCCTAAAATCCTATTTTTCTACCTGAAAAAATAAAAACGTTAAATCTGGACACTTTCAAAACAGAACTTTTAAGAATTTTGATAAATAAATGCTATTACTCCCTACAGGAATATTTGGGCGATAATTCTATAATTACTGCTTCAGAAAATTGTTACATCACCTCACCTATTTTGACGAATTTGAATTTTGTTTGATATTAGCACTAATATGACATGCATCTTAATCTATCTGACATTTATTGAAATTGATTGTATTTTAAATTTGTATTGGTATGCATATACCTATTAATATTGACTTTTTTACTAATGTGAAAGTTTACATTATTCTACCATGATCTTAAAAGTTATATTTGTGTTAAAAAGTAAAAAATTCGACAATGTTATTTTAATATACGCCTCTGGGCAAAACATAGAGAATCTACCAATCTGTAACATCTCGCACACTGTTGCAATTTGACCTATGTTTACAAATAAAGCATTCTCATCATTCATTTTAGTAAGACTAAGTCTATATTGAGGACAAAAAGGCTTGGGATTGAGTTACTCTAATTATATTCACATTGAATGTTGTTTTTATATACACTTTAACATGAACGAATATTAAACAACATGTAACGTTAAATGCGCAAAACCTGAAAATAGTTTGATCAGAATAACGAGCAGAATCAATTGAACCACCTTTTAATATAGGTCACATTTAAAAAAAATCTTCATTAAAAACGTTGCCGTGTCTATTTATTAATAGGCCAAGCCATCACATGCGCAAGCCCGCCAACATAGGTAAACAAACACAAATCGTTGTCGACCAATTTAAATTTTCGGATATTATTAGCTTTTACTTCAATGCAATTATACGAATCTTCCATACAGTATCATGAATAAGACAAGAGCGTCGTCGCAGACGCAAGAAACGATCAGAATTGCCAGTAAAACTAAAACAGCACATAAAACCTTTACAATTTTTTAAATGTTTTTTTTTCTCTCTGAAATAGGTCGATTGAATTAAAAATCAGTTGGGGTGTCTGAGGTTTTGCGCATTTAACGTTACACGTTGTATACACAATGTCATGAATATTAGCTATTAGTTATCCGTATACCTATTGAAAAAAGCCAGATTTTTAAACATTTCACTAAAGCTTTTTAAATCCTTTCTTGACCATATATCCTTTATAGACATGCGTCAAATATATCAAATCGTATTTTAGATACGTTGATCGATAATCCGAACTAGATAAACCAATTTCACAAAACCACGGCAAGAGTAGATTTGCGTAAGCAAGTATTTGTTAATGTTTGGATGGTTTTGATCGATGCACTTACGACCGAATGATATTACTAGAGACGATCGAAACTGCAAGTCGGAGGCGCCAGAGCCGCTCCTAAAATCGATTTCTGCAAACGGATTAAGAAAACGACTTCAAAATCTGAAATCAGATTTTTAACCGTTTGCGTAAAAATCCAATAAAAGAAAGAATAATATTTATTTGGACACAGTTCGTGAAACACATAATAACAAAATAAAAAGTGAAAATAATCATAAAGCTATATATATAGTGTATGCCTGACGGCTGCGCCAATAACGTTCATTTCATCATTAATGCCCGACAAATGCTGTCTGACGTTGGTTTTCTAATGAACCCTTATGGACAAGTGACGGGAGTACCAACAGTTTCAACATACCTTATACGCCTATGTCTACCACTTTAGCGATAAAACTGAATACATTACAAGATGTCTTCTACAACGCCGTAGGCATCGTATGGTGCTACGACAGTGCGTGCTACGCGTTTTCGTAGCTATTTCCCTCATATAATAAAATGGGCAGAGTATTGGGACAAGGAGTTTGTTATTATTTAATATTTTATAATTACTAACGATTTCCTTATTTACTGTCATATTTTTTATTACCTTATCTATATTAGATTTCAGTTCATTCTGGCATTCAACGCGTACAGACGTGCTCATCAATGCATAATATCAATAAAATAAATTAACGCTTGCATAAATAGTGACCTAGTTTCAGTGTATTAGCGTGTTATACAAATAAACAATTTATAGTGATAAGTTAAAAGAATGAACTGATTAATATATTTTTATAAGCTGATACATGGCGGACAGCCCCTTTAATCGGAGCGCGATGATGCGACGCAGCCCTCCACCGACACCAACCCCGGTACCGACACCAGCACCAGCACCGACATCGCCCCAACAACTAAGACAGGACCAGGATGAGAAAGTTGAAGTTGTGTCCACTCCGGAGATTCAGAACTGGATGGGGTCTATTGAGCAGTGTCTGAATGAGGTCTGTGCTATTGCTTCTGAGGGTAAGCTAAACGCTGATCAGAAGCTAAAAATAAATAATCTTTGCCGGAAAGTTGGACATGGAGTTTCGCAGATGGCTGTTCAATACCAGTCTCTAAAACAAAAAGCCATACAAACCCATACCTCCCTTAAAACCATGACCGAAGCTCGAGACTTATCAGATTGTCTAATGGAGATGAACCGGACGATTCAGGAATCCTGTACGAAGCAGGAAGCAACATCTACATCTTTTGCAGCTATTGTGAAGAATGGGTCCAAAACCTTTGTTCGTCCTAATACTTTTAGCTCTGTGGCCATTTATCCCAGTGACCACTCAAAAACCAGTGACGAAACCAAGAACATGGTCCAAAAAATCATATGCCCTGGGGAAATGAAGCTGAAAGTACGAGGCGTACGCAAAATTGGAAAAGGAGGACTCATAATCAGCACTGAGACCAAAGATGACCTAGACAGGCTCAAGCAAACAGTCCAACTAGCTTCATCAGGGCTTACCGTCGACGAACCTAAAAAGCGCAAACCTCGCATTATAGTAATAGGAGTTCCTACAACAATGGCTGAAAATGAGGTTTATAAATGTATTTATGAACAAAACTTGGCCGACAAACTGCCCACTATATCCCTAGATACATTTTTGACCTCTATAAAACTAAGCCACAAATCTGGCAGGAAAGATGCTGAGACTTGCAATTTTATTATAGAAGTTCCAGCCGTCATACGTAAGGCCCTCATCACACAAGACAGATTGTTTATAAATTGGTCATCCTGCCCGGTACGAGACTTCACACTGGTAACAAGATGTTACAAATGCCAGCAGTATGGTCATGCAGCCAAAACATGCAAAATTGCTGCCCCTATGCGTGGACATTGCGGTGAAGAAGGGCACACTATCCAAGACTGTGCAAAGAAAGCCGGTGCGCCAAAATGTGCTACATGTTTGCGCTTTAAAAAACAAGCCAACCACAAGACGGGAGACGCAGATTGCCCGGCTAAAAAAGCTGCCGAATACAGGTACATCAACTCGATCGATTATGAAGGCGCCTAAGAGCGCCACATACTTGTGTATATTTTAGACGTAATTTATTATTGTTATTTTTCTAGTTTAGTTATGGATAATAACTTAATTACCGACATAGATAACACATTTTTAACTGTCTCAAAGACATGTGACGTTGAGGATTGCAGGCAATATCTTTCCGATTATAAAAAGTCACTAACCGTACCGACCCAAAACATTCGTAGTATTTATAAGAACATGGATAGCTTTAAAATTTTCCTTCATAGACTTAACTTTGATTGTGATATAATGGTACTAACCGAGTGCTGGCTGGCTAACCGCATAGATAACCTCCCAGTAATACCTGGTTACAACTTATTGCATACCAATAGAAACCACAATCAAAATGATGGTGTGGTAGTCTTTGCTAAGGAATCATTAAAGGTATCAGTCGAGGAACCTACTCCACAAGACTGTATGATTAATTGCTTAGTTATCAAAATTGGTACATCTACAGCGATAATCGCTATGTATAGGTCCCCTTCCGGTAGAAACTTGGATTCTTTTCACAATTCCTTAAACCAAATTTTTCAAGCGCTAAACTCGTTTAAAAATGTTATACTAACAGGTGATTTAAATATAAATATTGGCTCCGAAAACTGTGACACAGGGACCCAAGATTATCTTAATATCTGCTCATACCACGGTTTTCTTCCCGCTCACATATTGCCTACTCATCAGAGCGGTTCCTGTCTCGATCATATGATGATTAAAACCAGCCTATCATATATTACGCTTGTTACTAACGCAACAATTACTGACCATCATGCTGTCCTACTTACCGTAAATTTAACGCTGCCTAAGCTAAATTGTCCCCAGACCAAAAGCAAATTAAATACAAATAAACTCGAATATGATTTATGCAACCTAGATTTTAGCCCAGTTTTCAATAGTGCTGACGCTAATTTGGCTTTATCGTACTTTATAAAACTTGTCCAACAAGCAATATTACGTAGCACGACAGTTTCCACAGTGAATAAGAAACTTTATAATATTAAACCTTGGATTACTCCTGGACTAATTCGGTGTATAAGACACAGAGATAAGCTTCATCAGAGAACTAAGAGATACCCTGATAATCTAATCGTTCAAACCACTTATAAAAGATACAGGAACTTCTGCAACAATCTCCTAAAGAATTTAAAAAATAACTACGATAAAAGTGAATTAAATAGAGCAAGTAAAAATAGCAAACAACTTTGGAAACATATTAAAAACGTCACCAATATGTCAAAACAGCGTGAATCAAATTCGAGTTTACTGCTTACTAATCCTTCACCACTCTTGTCAGCTAACAACGTTAATAAATTCTTTGTCAATGTTGGGAAAACTCTTGCTGAACAGATTCCGAAACATTATTGTGACCAACCACTTTTCCAAAAATCAAGCAATACCTGCAACCTGAAATCTTTTGCTATGCTGGACACTGACGAAGACGAAATAACCAGAATCATTACTGGACTAAAAGATGACTGTGCAATTGGATGGGATAATATAAGCAATAAGATCCTAAAACTCTTTAAGCATATTTTCGTACCTCCCTTAACGCATATATTTCGAATCTGTCTATCCAAAGGAATTTTCCCTAGCTGTCTTAAAAAGGCAGTTGTAATCCCCGTCTTTAAATCTGGTAGTAAAGACTTAGTAAATAATTATAGGCCAATATCGCTACTCTCCTCAATATCAAAAATACTAGAGAAAATAATAAACAGTAGACTAGTTAACTATCTAGAAAAAAATAAGTTCTTATCCCCTGCGCAGTTTGGTTTTAGAGCCAAACTATCCACAGCCGATGCGGTGCATACCCTGACCGATTATATTTCAGAAGAGCTCGGCAAAGGTAACCAGACCCTGGGAGTCTTCCTTGATTTAGCCAAGGCCTTCGACACGGTGTCTGTTTCCGTTCTTTTAAACAAATTAGAGGCCATAGGAATAAGGGGAACGCCGCTGAAACTATTTGTGGACTACTTAAATGACCGATACCAATGTGTTAGAATAGATAATATTACGAGCGATGAGCAGAAAAGTACTGGTTTTGGTATTCCCCAGGGAAGTATTCTGGGCCCAACGCTATTCCTGATTTATATTAATGACTTGTGTAATCTGAATATTAAAAACGGCAAAATAATATCCTATGCCGACGACACGGCGTTAATATTTTCCGCTAAAACCAGTAGCGAATTGTTTGAAATTGCTCAACTAGGTTTTAATACTGTGACTAATTGGCTTCAAAGCAATTTACTAACATTAAATGCTGACAAGACAAAATACATTCACTTCTCCATGCGCAAGCCTCAACTTAACATTACTAACCCTCATCTATATGCCCATCAATGTGGAAATCGTTCAGTCAACATGTGTAATTGCCCTTTTATCCTCAAAACGAGCAGTATAAAATACCTCGGGGTAATAATGGACGACACACTGTCTTTCAGAAAACATATTGAAAGTCTAGTTAAAAGAGTGCGCAAATTAATATATGTTTTTAAAAAATTGCGAACATTTGCAGATTCAAAATTAATCAGACAAGTTTATTTGGCCCTATGTCAATCTATAATTGAATACTGCATCACTTCATGGGGTGGTGCACCAAAAACCAATCTACTTCCTCTTGAAAGAGCTCAGAGATCAATTTTAAAGGTAGCAAACTTCCATCCCTTTTTCTTTCCCACAGATCTGCTATATAAATCATGCAACGTGCTGACTGTTCGCCAACTTTTCATTATGCACTTAGTATTAAAACAGCACACCATGCTTACCTACACTGCTGACAATACTAACAAGAGACGGAATGATATAGTATGCGCAACTAATACAACCTCAAAACATGTCTTTGTAGAAAGATTTTTTACATTCTTAGGCCCATTTCTGTACAATAGATTAAATAGAAAACTTAGTATTTATAAATTAAATTACTTTAGCTGTAAAAAAATTATACTTGAATATTTACTAGCCATAGATTATGCACAGACAGAAGATCTACTTTTTGTCTGCAAATAGAATTGTTAACATGCTATTTTATTTTGATTTACCTAATTTTAATTTAGTTTATACTTTAACATGCTATTTTATTTTGATTTACCTAATTTTAATTTAGTTTATACTATTTACTCATTGTTAATATATTACATTAAGTATTTATGCACTTCCTAGCCTGAAACACAGGTTCAACCTAGTTCAGGCAAATAAGCAACTGTGCTCTATTTTAATTATTAAGTTACTTATTGTAAACGTGCCCCTTTTTATAAATAAACGATTTATTTATTTATTTATTATTTATTATTATGTAAAAATGAATTCCTATTTCTCTGGTTACGCCATAACTTAAGAGCGGCTGCAACAAATTGGATAATTCTTTCTTATCAGGGCAAGGTTCTTAGGATAGGTAGCTGTAGATAGGTATGTAGGTAGGATAGGAAGGTAGGTACGTATGTAGGTAGGTAGGGATGGTAGGTAGATAGGTAGGTGCAACCCGTACGAAGCCAGGGCGGGCAATTAGTTAAATTATATTTTTAAGTCGCTTTATATTAAGTATGTAAATATTTTGTTTGTCGGGCCGAATATGTTCAAGAAATCAAATAAAATAATCATTCATAGCAAACCTCAGTTACTACTGCCTTATAATTTCGAAACAACAAGGATAAAATGATGAAGAATCGGTCAATCAATCAGTGAGACAGGAGTCAGAACATTTCTCTTCATTTACATTGTTTATACATTTCTAGGACATTTCTATTCTTTATAGACTACTAGATGACCCAGTGAACTTCGTACCACGTGAGACAAAATTTGGTTGTTGTATGTTTTCGATATTTTGGCTGTTCCATTGGGGTTTTCCTATTTTTTTTTCCTAAACCACCCCAATACTGAGGCGAACAACGAACAAAACAAAAATTGTAATCGGTCGAGCCATTTTCGAGTTTAAGCGAGACTAATTATTATTATTATTTTATTTATTTCAATCAACTTTGGATCATAGGTACAATTAAACATAATTAAAAATTATAAAAACATCAACACAATTAAAATCAACATTAAAATTAAAATCACAATTAAAATTAAAATTTGAACAAAATTAAATCAAAATCAACATCTTCAGGTTCGTGAACGGGCGCCGTCAGTAGAGGCTGGTCGGACTGGTCATCTTTTAGCTGCCACAGCTTATTTTAATTTAATTGCTGAATTGTTTTTTTTTAATACTTTTATTACGGACGCTTTTAACGTTCTGCATCGTTCTCACGTGTATAATTTCAACATGAATAATGTAACCAATATGAATGATATAAAAGGGTGTCCGTGGAGTTTCTTGCCCGTTTTTCTCTATAGGTACCTACTGCGCTTTGGAATGGGCAACTAGCTTCATATTTCTGACTGACCGACCCCTTGACAATTCAAAAGTGCCTGCTTGTTTATTTGAAATATGCTTTGAGTTTGAGTTTATAAATTCAGCATTAATATTGTATAAGGTTATAAGTTTTATAATTTTAATTTCACGTAGTTTCAACCTACTAAGGAGTTTCCATATTAGAAAACGTTTTTCACAACTAGCTGTTAGGTACGAAAAAAAAAACAAGCCGTTACTTTTAAATAAAAAAGGAATAAAAAAGCAAACAAAAATGGCGTTACAAGATTATATTTAAGGTGTGTAATAGTTGTAAGTTTTTCTTTATTTTTTCTTTCTTTACAGTATGAGACGACCCCGCTGTGAAATGAAATTGTTTATTCTGTAAATAGGATATTGGAATCACTTTTACACGTCATCTTAAAAAAAATAATTAAAAATTAGCTAGATGAGTTCGGCGTTTCCTATCTGACTACTCTGAGAAGAAAGGCCGAATCAAACTCAGAGGTCATAGTCTCTTTCAAAGTCCAGACATAATCTTGGTCAGGCCATATGAGGACCATGTAGATTAGTGTCTGAAATGGTCTTTTGAGAAAAGAACCACACAGATTTGAGTGGACCTGTCCTGTCAGTGCAAGCATTTGTCAGTAATCGTGGAGCTCAACCCAGAACTTAAGGAGCTCAACTCGACGAACAATACCAAAGAAAGAACATTTGGGTAGGCCTCATAAGCTACTCAAACTGCCAGACCATCATTAAAACTAAATAAGAAAGAAAAAATAATAATAATTAAAAAATCCACATAGTCCTCACATTCACAAAAATAAAAAAAAAATAAAAAAAATACTTTACAAAGTAATAATGTAATTTTGTATGTGGGATAAACATTGTACCTATTTAAAAGAACGCAGATTATCTAAGTGTTAAAACGGAACGCAGCGGATGAAAGAAAGAGAGAAGTAGGTGTGCGAGCGAGGGAGCAGAGGAATGGCGATAGCGAGTGTACGACGAACAGCCACTGTGTAACGCTGATTTTTTATAACGTGTTTCCACAAATAAACGTTTCGATTCTTAGTGCTCGTTTATATTGCCATACAATCCCACAAAATTGGGGGCTCGTCCGGGATTGGCAAAAATAACGACACGGGTTCGAGTTTGAAGACGACGGACGACGGAGACCGGCGGCGGCGCGTGGCGTGGTGCACCGCGGCGGATATTATTCAAAAACTCAACGTACGACGGCATCGGCAACTAAAACATGACGAAAGACGAATCACGTTCGGGCCAAAGCTCGATGTTGTATCTCACGACGGATCTGATACCTAAATTCACCGGTCAAGATAAAACTTATCCAGTTACGCGATGGATTCAAGACGTGGAAGAAAATGGAGAAATATGTGGTTGGACACCGTTACAACAGCTGCTGATGGCACGGAGGTCCCTATCAGGCACCGCACAGCTATGGATGGAAGCTGAACGCCCTCACAAATCATGGGAAGAACTTAAAGCGGCCCTGAGTAAAGAATTCCCTGACACAGTCGACATCAAAGCAATCCACGTGCTTATGAGCCAGCGGAAGAAAAAACGTGACGAGAGTTGTATCGACTATATGATGGTCATGAAGGCGTTAGGGAAAAGAGGAAAGATTCCCGATTACGTGGCCATTAAATACATCGTTGATGGCATAGTGGACCACGAAACCAATAAAATCATGCTTTACGGTGTTACGTCGTATCCTGAACTTAAAGAGAAGTTTAAAATCTACGAGACGATTAAGGAAAAGATGAAACTGGAACATTCTAGAAGTACCTACAGAAACGAAAAACGCGGCAACGTACGGCATGAGAAAACGTCGAAAAGGTGTTATAACTGTGGTGAAGGCGATCATGTGTCGGAAGATTGTCCGCAGAAGGCACAAGGTCCAAAGTGCTTTAACTGCAACGAATATGGCCATATTTCATCGAAATGTCCGCATAAAAATAACAAGGAGGTAGGCGGCCGCAAGGAAGATTCGAGTTCATCAAAATGGTGGCGTAGTTCCGGCACTTCCGGCGATAGAAAAGGACAAAACAACGAAGCATCGACGAATGGCGATAGCGAGTGTACGACGAACAGCCACGGTGTAACGCTGATTTTTTATAACGTGTTTCCACAAATAAACGTTTCGATTCTTAGTGCTCGTTTATTTTGCCATACAATCCCGCAAAATTGTAATTTTTATATAATACTGGTATTGATTTTATGATTTTAGCACAAGGCTTAGCAGAGCGAGCAGCTCAATCCCAAGCTTTTTTATCATCTAAATAATCTATGTGGTATAAGTATAGTAGTTGTAAGTTTTCTTTTATACTTAAACTAGCGGCCCGCTCCTGCTTCGCACGTGTCAGAGCCATTTATAATTTATGTCGTCGCGAATCTCTCAGGGAACTATTTAAAAAGATTAATATTATGCGGTACCTTGCCAATTCATTTATGAAAATATTATTTACCTATGTGAGAAAAAATCTACATTTGTTTAATAAAATAAGTGATAGACATCATTTTAATACTAGAAATAAATATAATATAGATCAACCATTTTTCAGATTAACTAAAGTCATCTTTTATGGGGATACTGTGTTAAATGTTACAACAGAATACCTTGTGATATATTACAATTAAATGAAAAAAAATTTAAAACTTATATAAAAAGCACACTTTGTAAACAAGCATATTACAAATTAGAGGATTATATCCAAGATAAAAATGCTTGGAAACATGCTGGTCCTGCTCCATCGGACAATTTAGAGTCTAGACAAAATCAAACTGGTTGCTAATTTAATTGTTTAATACATTGATTTTACATTCTGTGATTACTTGAACTCACACACTGACTTATTAGTATTACTTGTTAAAATGTTAGGAATATCGTATAATTTTACAATGTTTGTAAATATGTGAGCACCATGCATCTATCACATAATTAATTTATTTGTCTTTGCTTCATTTTTCATTCTTTTTACCTATCGTGGTTTAGTAATCTTATTCTAGGCGCATCGTCTTCACATATAATTTTATAAATAATGTATACAAGATATTGTGAAAACATTTTAAAAGAGTAACGGTGGAGTTTCTTGCCCATTCTTCTCCATACAAAAACTACCTTTTGGAAGGGGCGACTAGAATCAATTCTTTTTTTTGTAAATTTTGACGTTCAAAAGTGCCTTTTATGTGCCTAATTGAAATAAATTATTTAACTTTGACTTTGACACAGTTTTTACGACTTGACAAAACATCGAGATTTCCTAGGTAAACGTAACTTCAATATTAACGTATTATACACATAAAACTTCCGGAATAAATTCTCTAAACGATGGTGAAAAGCTCGTCAAAAGTCTATATCGGATAGCTTGTCAGTTTGTGCCGTTAGGCCGTCGATCCTAGTTGTACTATCTAAGTTATTTTAAAATTCACATGTGCTTTTTTTATAGATTAAAATATGCAGTTTATAATTTTCATAAGGGTCTCGGTTTTCACATCGATCAACTATCTATTTACAATAAGGTGCGAGGTAAATAAATAAATCAGTGGGTAAATTGTATGGGTATTTATTTATGGCATTCAATTTTCTACGTAATTTTTTCGATGGCATTGTAAAATTATAAGTTAAATAAATAAGTTAAATAAATAAGTTAAAATAAATTACTTAATACAGTCGTTCACTTCGCAAATACATCAAGACAAGTTTTCGGCATGTCCGGAAGTCGTCGTGATGTGGTTGCTTACTGGTGCAGGTGAACTTAACTGACTGTTCAGACAGCCAGAGCGTTGGCGTGCGCGGAGCCGTGGCCGAAGGAGTTCGCCTGAGAGTTGGCCTCCCTGGCGACGCCTTGAGTCTTGGCGGAGGACACGGCGATGCCGGAGTCGTAAGTGCGCGCGTCAGCAGAGCTCCTAGAGCCGCCGTAGTATAGACCATGCACGTCGGCGGTGGACCGGGCGCCACCATATCCGGAGTTGACGTGAGCGTTGGCGTTAGCGGAGCCGGCGCCATTAGAGTTAGCGGACGACTGAGCGATGCCGTGGCCGTAGTGAGTGTCGGCGACAGACTTAGCGGAGCCGTAGCCATGGGTGTGGACGGCGGACTTGGCAGCGCCGTTACCAGCGTGACTGTTGGCCTGAGCGTGGGCAGAGGCGGGAGCGTCATAGAATGTACCAAAGCGCCAAGAGATGGTCCTGCCCTGGCCGTGACCGGACTTAGCGGAGGAGGCAGCTTGTCCGGCGCCAACCACCTTAGCGTTGGAAGAAGCGAACCCCGTGGCGGGATCAGCCGGGCCGTACGATGTGTAGTAGATGGGAGTCCTGACGTCGACGACGGCGGGCGCAGGCTGGTCGGCGAACTCTGCGGGGGCGTCGTTGTTCTGGGCGGAGGACGCGGCGGAACCGTAACCGTAAGTCTTGGCGGAGGAGCTGGTGGAGCCGGAGTGGGCGTGGGCGTCGGCGGAGCCGGAGCCCTGAGTGTTTACGTTGGACGAGGTCCTGCCATAGCCGCCTGCAGTGTTGGCAGAGGAGTGCGCGGCGCCGGCACCTTGCGAATGAGCATGCGACGCGGCGGACGCGCCGGGCGCCAAGTTCTGCTCGTAAGTGATGATAGTGGCGGGCGCTGGGATGGGGTAGTACGCGCCGTTGTGTGCCGGAGCGACGGCCTTAGCTGCGCCGTAAGCGCTCTCAGGGAAGGGCGGGGCGTCGTATGCCTGCGCCTGCGCGATGGCATGTCCGGGGTAGTAGGACCCGTCGCGAGCGAGCTGCTCACCGCCATGCGCGTTCGCTTGTGCTGTGCTCACTCCGCCGTAACTGGACGCTTGACCGACGGAGTAGGCACGTCCATCACGATATAGAATACCTGGGGGAATGGAAACATCAATATTACTTTAAGGACAAAATTCGCTTTGAGTTCTATTTATTGAAAATTTAAATGATATTGAGGAAGATCTAATAAATAATTTAAAATTAGATTTCCACCCATAATTTATATTTCATATTAAATATTCGCACTCACCGTTTATAAGGACGGGGTTGGCGTGGCACAACGCCAACAACGCTACAGCTGCTACAAACTTGGTTGCCATGTTCACTAATGTTCAGATCACTGCTGAGTGGATGCTGTGAGAGAATTTCTCCGCGCTTATATACTATGAAACGAGTACCACCACTCCTGCGCCACTGAGGCATACCTACGAACTTCACCTACTAACTGACACTCTTAAATTATGAGATGGCTAGCGATCGATGTGCCGCGCGGATATCGACTGTGATTATATTAATTAGGGAATATTTTATTAGTTAATACATTAGCATCTTTTAGCTCAGCGCAACGACCTCATCCTTGCTTCACATATTAGGTGTAAGATATAGCTTTTTATTATTTGTGGAGATTGAAAATGGATCTAGTTCTTTGTTACTAGATAATAAACAGATCGTGAAACCAAAACGATAGTCTTGGATCATAAATATGCAATATAAAGACGGATAATCTGTGTGAAGTTATAAAACATTGCTAATCCTTGAGATGTTTCTTCCAGTATATCGTACATATGTGCATATGAACGTTTTATTTATGTGTGACCTAAAACAATGTAATTAAATATATGAACACTGAGATGTTGGATAATGGAAATGAGTAGAATAAAGACGTGCTGAGCCGACACCGAATAAATTGGGATGAGGGCTGGAAGATAATGAAGATGATGAAAACTTAGTGTTGTCATTGATAAAAATACGACGTGCTTACCCACCGAAATACGCTCTAATAATACAAAGATAAAGCTAAAGATATTGCTGTATACTTACCTTGGAAACATAACCGAAGAAATGAAACAGTTTAAACAATTTAATTTTAATTTTATACTATTCCATTTCTTTTAATTTGATTTTGTTTTAATTTATGTTTGTCAATGGGTATTATTTACCTGATATAAATGAGTTTTATTTTTTAAAGTTTATATTTAAATAGATGAGTAAATCAAAGTCATAGGCGTGACAGCGACTTCTAAGATTTTTTCTAGGCTCAGTTACAATTTAGGTTTAGAAGATAAAATAAGTTATTCTTCTACTTTCTTTATGATACTTTATTGCCGTTTAACTTAGATATACCTGGTAGTTGTTACTGTTGGATTTTCATTCTTAGCAAATTGCAATTTTGGGCATCAAATCTGAAGGAAACAAGTAGTTTCATGAAAAAAAAAAACATGTCATGGAATTCCTCCATATTTATATTTTTTTCTTCTCCCTAAAACCCTTTTCTTTAGTATCAGAGAGAAATTAAAATCTTTTCAGCAGACCTTGAAAAAAATTCTGTTTCTAAGAGACCGATTCCTGGATGGTGGATAAAGCATTTACTATCACCCGGAAATACATACTCATCATACCCAACCTCCACATGAAATTCCTCTATCACTCCGTCACCTTTCAGAGTAAGTATTGGTAAAACAATATACCGCTCTTGATCAATTCAAATATTGCCATCAGACGTCAGGATCATGTCAATTAAACGGAAATTAAGGGCATACCATAAATTCAGCATTACGACATCTATCAACAGTAATATGTTCCCATCCATTGCCAAGGTCGAGCTCACTAACATCCATGACATTGGAAATCAAAACACAATTTGAAATAATAATCGCTTCATAATCCGAAGGAAAATTACTGAATTCAATTAATAAGCCTATAAAAATTATATCGTTGATGAAATCGTTATTCTCTACAGATCGATTCAGTTCGTTTTACTAAAGTTTCGTTTATAATTAATCCATTTTTTTTGTAACGTCCGAATCTCGTAAATAAAACTCGTGTGACGGGCTGAACAGGATCTCATTTTGATTGCTATCATCAAGTGTCACTTTCTAGCTTTAGGTTTTATCTACAGTGATAATTGTCTCGATAATTTAGAGAAATGTGTTAAAGTAGTTATATTTAATTTATAAATCTCTTTGAAAATCGGATTGGCAGGAAGCGTCACTATGCGCTGACGTGCTCCGCGAATATGATCAGTGTTATGTTTTTGAGTTTCAGGAAGGCCCATATTTGGTATTGGTCGTCTGGTGGTAAGATATAGGTCTACATTTAATTTAGATAATATTCAACTGCATGAAATCCTCAAATGCAATCATCTTCGCTCTTTAGTATTTTCTGAAAGCTCGAATGTTGGAGAAGGAATCCCTGTTTAAAGTCATTCCCGGATATTTCAGGCAAATAGATCCCCGATATTAGAAGAGTGGAAAACAGTACTCAGGTGGCTTTGCTAATGCATTAGGTACACAACCATGTATGTACCAGACATTATGGCGACATCTACCTCGTTCATGAAATCGAGAATTGGAGAGTCGATAAAGCTAATTTCGATCTATTTTAACGAATTCTACTTTATAACTTATGTCTTTAACTGTTTTAATTTACGTAGAAGCTAGTCCATGTTTATTGACATTAATGAGTGTTGTAAAAAGAACTCAATTGGTTTATGATCTATGTTTATAAACTGCTTTACTTTGAATTCGGTTTACGACTTTAGAATAACTGCATATTTGTTATCCTCAATCAATTATGATGATTAATTTATTGACATTAAAAAACACGCATCGTTCTTATAAAGTTTCATAAAACAACATTCAGGTACTAAACTTTTTAATTAGTTTGGCCCTTCGCAGTTATATGAGGGGTAGAGATTGGTAACTAATTAAAAAGCCTATATATATATCTGTACTATGCAAAACGTATAGAATAAAATATTTATTTGCAAAGAATGTGGTACAAAAATTTGTTGTTACAGTTGTAAGGAATTCATGTACATCGTACGAGTCGTATCGTATCGTACATGGCACGCGCGCATTGCATTGATCAGGGGCCGTATTATGACGTATTAATGCCACCATTATTCCAATGTGAGTGAGAGACGGAGCTATACAAGACCGCTAGCACCATCCTTTTTCGCAGTGGAATAATGATGGCATTAAAACTTCATAATAAGGCCCCGCACTTTTCCGTCAGCGTAATCAGCATTCATAGCCAGCTGTAGTCATTCACACAACATTCATATAGCATTTAGTGACGTGGTAGTTCAAACCAGTCTTACCAAGGGGTATATTAACCTGTCTTACCCAGTAACTGGGTTGTGAAGGTCAGATGGGCAGTCGCTCCATTTAAAATACTGGTATACAGCTGCATCCGGTTAGACAGGAAGCCGAAAGGCTAGCTAGGCAATAGACATAGGTATTGTCAATTCAAGGCTAACTACTACTTCAGATTCATCATACGCAGTATCTGCGGATGAACTTCAAAAGTTTGTTTGTTTAAACGCGGTAATCTCTGAAACTACCGGTCGGATTTGAAAAATATTTTTGCATTAACAGCCGAGCAAAAGGAAAAAAGTCTGAAAGAACGCTAAACGAAAAAGAAGTACAGTAGAACTATTTTCTTAATGTCCCTCGGGAAACTTCGTGTTTCGTCAGTCGTCGGATTTCTATCAGTTGCCCTGACGAAACACGAAGTTTGTCGAGGAACATTAAGATAATAAATGTACTAGGGCGCACGCGGGCAGGTGATGCGACGCGGTGGGTCGGGGGGACAAGAAATATCACGCGGTTGAAATAGCGGGCAGAAGCTCAATCTCAATAAAATAAAATCCAAATTAAGGTCAATATTTATTAGTTTATTACTAGGGCGGGAGAGAAAGGAACTCATAGCTTGTTGTTAGTTAACCCACTCAAGTTGACTACCTGTACTGATGATTAATTGAGATAAAAGTCACGAGCGTAGATGTATTGTTATTCAAATTTCTTCTATGTGGTTTAATCTTTCATGGATTTACGAGGCAGGGATAACTGTAAATCCAATGATGCTTTCACACGGAATCTCTTTTACGAGTATCTATTCCGTGGGGGCCTCATTGGCCCGAATGCTTTTAACTATTTCGTGGGGCCCCCACGGAATTGATAATGGCCCGAATGGTGACTTGCTGATCTCGATTAAAAAATGGTATCAATATTATTATGAACCAACTGCGCCGCGCGGTTTCACCCGCATAAGTCTCGATCCGGTGGTAAGTTCGGGATAAAATCCTATGTCGTTTTCCAGTTCATGATCTACCCATGTGATGCCAAATCCGTTTAGCCGTTTTAAGCTTCGTGCAGACTAGCGCGACGCGACAGCACGACGCGACACCGGTTATTGTTATACCGTGAAGTTTTTTTAGAAATTGTATTGTTCGAGTCGCGTCGCGCCGTCGCGTCGCGCTGGTCTGTACGAGCCTTTAGCGTGAAAGCGCCACAAACAAACTCACTTTCGCATTAATAATATTAGTTAAAATTTAGTTTACAAGGAACTTCTGTTAATGAATCGAGGAAAAAGAGGTGTATTTTTTTTGTAACGTTAGGTTGCTCAAAGCTCAATGTTTGTTGGTATTTTTCATCGCCTTGGCAGAGTAAGTTGAAGCAACAAATGTATTCAAGTTTTATTGACGGAGTCATAACAGCTGGGTAATATTGCTTATAAGAACCGTAACGTCTAAATTCAATCAGCTTCAATCTTCAACTAGGGAAATGAAATGACAATGATAAAACTAAATAAGCCCAGAGCAAGTGAAGCCACTGACGATTAACTAAATTAGGCTGTATCTCGGTCACTGCCAATGCCACTAGATCGGCAAAATTTATTAAGTCTGATAACATCCATGACATTGAATCAAAGAATCAGATCGTATAAAATTATGCCTGAACTTGCTTTTACCCGCGACTTCGTGCATGTGGAAGAAACATCTTATGTCACTAGACAATAATATAACTTTCTTTTAGTTAATGATTTTTTGTAATCGTATCAGTAGTTCCTCTTACAAACAAACTTACATTTACATACTTACAACCCTTGTCTGTTGACTTCGACAATTCAAATGGTCCTTTGTAAATTAATGGTAATTGTACTACTGTGTAGTTTTCTTAGAAATTGTTTTGTTAGAGTCGCGTCACGCTGTCGCGTCGCACCGGTCTGCACGACGCTTTAACGTGCTTTCAAGACTATTTACCTCTTCGTAATAATGTTATGCGACTGTAAATGTAAATATCTATATACTTTAGGGCGGAAAATGACATTTCTCATGAGACCTGTGGATCTAAAGAAGAATCATCCCCCTGTTCTAGTTCCATGTTACTTAGGGTACCTATACAAGAATGCTGCTCCTGAAATTGTAGTTAAGAGGCCGTGCACGAAATCGACTGATTTTGATCAATTTTGTTCATTCGTTGTGAGAAAGGGAAAAATAATTTAAACAAAACTATTTGTTATTTGAAAAGCGGACTTCTTTATTATACATATGGCAGTTTTTTTTTTAAATATTCATGGAAAATCACAAATAATATTTGCAACAAGTTTTCCGAAAAATGACGCGAGACTGACGTATGATCACTTCTTTACAAGAAACTACTTTTGATTTTGAACATTTCATGAAAATATCATCAACGTCGTTATATTGTCTACTTGCATGTGGCTGAACCACTTTTTACAATTTCAATACAAAATATAGCAGAAAATAAAGTTGACAAAAACATTTTTTTTTAAATCCTTTTAGTAATGTATTTTTTCCTATTATTTAGCAAACCATATCAAGAAATTTAAAAATCCCACATTAGTCTTCAGCTATCGAAACAAACCATATTTTCGAGAGCGCAAAAGTGATGCAACTATTAACAGGTACTCTGACTGACACGAATGGCTTAGCACCACGAAAAATGTACTTTTATACTTGCATAAACTTAATGTTTCAATTATTTCATGCTTTCTTACAATTACATAAATTATTGACGAAAAAGGTTTTTGTCGTGCACGGAGCCTTAAGTAAGACGTTCGGCATCTATTCCGTAGTGTGCTGCATCATCTGAATCATCCTATTAGGTATTTGTGTATCTTCACAGCATTACACGTGGTATACGTGATTCATACTTCGCATAGGAATATCAGCAAGTTAGATGAACCTAGATAATAAAATAACAACTTAGAACTGCATCGCCTACACGAATTAAAAAAAGTCATCTGTTGGGTTTTCCAGATCTATAGGAAGTCTGTCGCTAAGGATCGGTGATACTGTTAACCTCATAAATAATTTTATTGAGTTAATAAAATATAGAAGTCTGTTAATTGCGGAAGACGAGCAGACATTTACTAGCATAGAGCCATCCATTACACAATATCAGGATTCTGTGTGAACTTATGATGGTAGATATATAAATATATTTATAATGGTATGATTTCGATGCTAAGAGAGATATTATGGTATGTCGTATGATTTATTTAATACTAAGGTTGCTTCTTGTATGTGAGCATCTATACATATCGCACCTTTGGTAGAACAAGGGCACAATTGCAGTTTTTGCAATTTTACAGGAGAGTAATTTTAAGATATTTTTTGTACTTAATGTGGTCTAGCTATGTTAATAATGTTCTAAGGTTGTTCTGCTTTGTATGACATAAACTATATACTATATTCTTTTAGGTGTATCATTTCTGCATATTTAAGTCATTTTGGCAATTTATGACAATTATGCCCTTGTTCTACCAAAGGTGCGATATTATAAATCAAGGTCGCTTTCCGCGTCTGTTTTTGTGATCGCGTTGTTCTTCTAAACTAAGCAACAGATTTTAATGCGGTTTTTACCATCAATTAGAGAATTTACTCCGGAAGTTTTATGTGTTACTATAAAACTAACTTATAACAGAGAAATATCGATGTCTCCAGGTCATGGTCTGCCCATGTGCCAAATCCGTTCAGCCGTTTAAGCCTGAAAGCGTAACAAACAAACTCACTTTCGTGAAAAAAAAGAAAAGAAAGAAAGAAAGAACTAATGTTATTCATTAGTTCTTTCTTTCTTTCTTTTCTTTTTTTAGTTAGAATTTAGTTTACAAGGAACTTCTGTTAATGAATCGAGGAGAAAGAGGTGTATCTTTTTTGTAACGTTAGGTTGCTCAATGCTCAATGTTTGTTGGTAATTTTCATCGACCTGGCAGAGAAAGTTGATGAAATATCGATGTTTTGTCAAGTCGTAAAACCGTACGAAACAGGAGCGGGTCGCTAGTTTCAAATATAAAAAGCTTCTTCTAACCACGCGTTCAATAAAGAATAACTATTAGATAAATATAAAAATAATCGAAAATCGATTGGCGACTAGAGCACTGGGAAGGAAATTATTTTTTTCTGGCAAAAATATGAAAGACACGTGAAGACGTTTATCTTTCATCTGCTTCAGGGTTATACTATTATCAATTGCAGTGATCGCCCTGCAACATTTGCAACATTTTCACCGCACATGGTTCATTTCATGACGCTTCACTTTTCGTCTAATTTGAACTTTATGGTAACCTCCCTGTTCATTTTTGCTGACCGGTTTTTTGAGATGGCTTGGGACTTGTAGGAGGTCAATTACTTCCTGTAATTGTATATTGGCACACTTTAATAGTACCTAAACTCTTTAAAATTGCTGTAGTGCTACCGAGCTTAGTAACATCAAAGAAATGCCCATTATTTTTTGGACCACACTGGTTTTACAGCTACGAAATATCTATTTAAATGCGTGTTATTAGATTAATGATATGTTTAAGATAAAACGGTTTGTAATTGAAATAAATTATTATAACTTAGCTTAGTTTGGGACGCCCCTCAGCGAGGTGGACTGGCGAACTTAAAAAGGTGGCTGGAGCAAACTGAATGCGGTAGGTGGAGAACAGGGTGTTGTGGCGCAGCCTGGGAGAGGCCCTATGTCCAGCAGTGGACTGCGATAAGTTGAGTTACTTGATTAATTCATTATAACTTAGTTCCTGCTTAGGCTTCTGATGTTTCTTCAGCAGATTCTGTCAATGTTACACAGGTAACTGACACCGCCCACGTGAGGTAAGCGGGAAAGGGAATCAGGGAGTAATATTTTCATGCCGTATCAACTTTATAACCTACCATAGGTCGCATTCCAGGTTAAGTAATCTATAATAGATCTTAATGAAAAGAAAATGAATGAGAACCAAATAATTATGCTACTTGCTTCCTGAAAGAATCCTTTCATCGCCTTTCATTCCTATTCTTCCGGCACATATTCATTGAAAGACAGGCTCTTCCATTCCTAAAGAACCACACCTACCTCTACCTCGCTAACTTTACCTCTTCTTCCTTAAGTTCCTTTAGATTATTAGTCTGTCGTCAACCGCCAGTGTTTTGTTATGACATCACCTCAGGTGCAACGAACGTACCACCAGCAAGTAACTGTTCTTGTGTGAATTATTGCACTCTGCCTACAAACTTGAACTTGACCGCCGCCGACTTGTTTAGTTATCGCGTTATTTCCTGACCTTAGGCGTCAAGAGTTGTTTAAAAGTTGCTGTTGTTAGTCATTCTTGACCGTGATGCTTTGAACTTTGAATTATACTCTGTCTATCGCAGTCCACTGTTGGATAAGTTGCGACACAATACCAGGGGTCTAGACAAAGTGACATATTATCAGCGATAACCATAGATATATAAATAATACATCTATGGCGACAACGATCATGGAAAAGTCAAAAATGTAGGTATGGTACTGACATAAGCTACCGAAAAGCTTATGACAATCATGTTGAAATTCGTTGTTTAAATACGAAACGCTTTGAAAGCGCCATCTGTCCGCTCACTGGGTCTCCACTTTCCGGATCTTGTTTGTCCCAGGTCCCAGACACTTTTTTAGGTTTTTTGGTTTATTTAGCTAGGTGAGCACTAGCTAGATTTGCAATATCCGCTCAAAGACTCCTCAACAGGGGGTCCTGTATGTTTGTCAAAGGACTGCCTCCACCGGTATTTCACTATTAATTCATTCAATTTTTTTTTCTTCAACTGTTTATCGAAGTTAATATCAGCCATTAACGCTTCTTAAACGCTATTAAATATATGTTTGCATATTATAGCGGTGAGTCTATTAATAAACGAGGTCTATGAAATCATATTAAACTTTAAAATGTCTGGGCAATGTGATTTATTTTCTCTCTGATATTTCGTTCTTGTAACTTGTATAGCTTCATGTGTTTTTAGATTGTAAGCGCGGCTCCTTAATAAGAGGATGGTCTTAAGTTGAATCACCTGATTAATTGTTCTGTATCGAACGTACCAAGCCGATAAATCGAGAAAATGAAAAGGTATCATTACAATTTACAGGAGTACATACGTACTTACAACCTATAAGAAATGCCAACGGTACTGCTAGCTTCTGCAATTTTTTCGCTTTGATTTTGAGTCTACTTAAACGAGACTATGTGTGAGAAACTACACTGAAGCACAGTGCATGTTAGGGGCACTTATGTCTATGGTTCGATACGTGAACCGCCACAGAGCCAGCCATTTCAATTCAATTGAAACTAAATTGAAGGATGCTCAAAAATTTGAAACAGTTACTTGCAACACTAAGTTTTGACATGCCAAGTGCTGCTTATTTGAAACGATAGTTTGTTTGGATGTCAAGTAAGTAAGGATACTAACTTGAAATCTCAATAGCTTGTTTGCCAAAATCTTGTGGTCAGGCTAAGCAAGTGTTTCTGATACCTAGCTAACGGAATAACTAACATGGCCTAACCGTAACACCAAGAAAAGAGCTGATTTCTTCTTGGTAAAACTTTCGCTAAGGCATAATTAATTAAATCTAAATTCAAGCCTAGTTACCTGTCGATTTTATCAAAACTTTCGCTGTCACCAAGGACATGTCTACTTATTTATTTTGATTATGCTAATTCTTCTCTATCTAAGTGAATAAACAATGGTGAAAAAAATTTATAGCAAAAAACGCACAGAGCAATGAACGGAATCAGATGCTACAGATGATTGATGAACTCCGTTACGCGAGGTTGTTTATATTATGTACCTCTGCATTAAACGGTGTAATTTGTAATTACAAATTAGTCATGTTAAGTGCCTACTTATTTGATATGATTGGTACCTATGGTTTTTGCTACATGGTATTAATGTCTGTAATCATAAGTATCGTTATGATACCTACTTGTTGTTTACTCCTAAATACATATGTGTAGGTGGTATGTACGTACATACAATGTGTTACAAAAACCCTGTCCCATCCGAAAAGGGTACATAGGTACAGCAATAATATTACAAACACATAAAAAAAAATCTTATTATTATTCAAAATAAAAAAGTTGTCTCTGCTCTAATTTCGCCTGGCGAAAAAAAAAGTAAAATTTCGATTACCATACAAGTAAAATGAAAAAGATATTACAGCTTTTTCATCATAGAAAGGATGAAAAATAGGTTCATTTGTCACAGAAACACGTGCATACAAAAAAACAACAATATAAACATAACAGAAATATTCGGCAGCTGCACGTCATGACTGTGACAAGAAGGCTTCCACTCAGCATAATTCTGTGCTATGAGGGACCCACAGCACAGCGCTGATTTTCAGTGGTCACCCGGCAAACATAGGACGCGAAGTTAGGTTAGTTGATCGGTACCAACATTATCCCAACTCCATAAAAAATAAGTAAATTTTCAACAGGGTAAATTTCAGTTAAATTTTTTCAGTTATGACTTCTAGACACCCGGTAAAATTCCCCATCGAAAAATAGTTAGTAGCTATGAATGCTGTGAGGTCTCTTTCTGTCATTTAAATTTAGATTCCTTTTACATTATTTTTTAAAGGTCAGCCTGAAGCGTCTAACTTTTGAGGAACCTGCGAGGATTTGACTTACGTTAAGTTGTGTTAGAGATTCTGGCTTTTATTTGCCTATGTATGTACTATTCTCCCAGCCTCTACTCTAAACTACACTGTACCTAAATATGTAAATAATATACGCAGGATCTCCAAATTCGTGTACGTCGTGACATCGATTAATTACAATCTCGGGTCGGCTCTATATCGAGATAGTATATCGAGTCCAAATACCGGTTACACCGCACTACTTCGCCTTGAACTTGATTTATCGCTGCAATCGATTTAGCGATTATTTTAATTCGTAATCGCGAAAGCAAGCGATTGAAAGTTTTTTTAGGTTAGTTTAATGTTTTGGGCGCGAAATTGGCAGTTTACTGCGGGTAATAAATACCTTTAACTTTATACGACAGTTGTCAATTTCTTAGAGGTGTGGCAACTCACGAATTATGTTATTAGGTGGCGTAGGTCAAGACTTACGGTTATATTCGTACCTTTTATCAGGAACCTAACACCTTTCAATAACTTTCATGTTTGTTAGCTTTTATTTTAAGGCACGCACCTACTTACCTAATACTTTATTTTACCTTCGCCATCGGTCGTCGGCGAGTGACCGATACCAATACAATGCAATGGTTTAAATTTTACGTTACACTATTGACTGTACAAAAAAATTGCTTCCATTCCTTCCGCGGCAATGTAAATTGAGCCTAAGGAATGTACCTACTTGTAAATAAATAAATAAATAAATAAATAAGGGTGTATGTGTTGAATTGGGTTGTACCTAGTTATACCTACTTTATCTCAAATGCATGGAAATAAATATTAAACTAAATGGCGATAGGATTATCCAAAAGAACCGCTTAATTCTTAGAACACATCAACACAGTGGCTTGATCATTTGAAAGTTCACTGGCTAAATCGCAAAATCACACGATTTAACTTTTGTTACCTATGTAACTTTTGGTACTTTGTACAGTACCTTAGGTAGCCTATGAAAAAACCGACTAGCTCCTTAAGTACAGGGTCAAATAAAATTAGCTAGCGTAACCTCGAGAGCAAAGAACAAAAATAAAAACTAGAGATGTGCTGACTATGACTTTGGCCGACTAGCCGATTAGTCGGTTGTAAAGAGGCCGACTAGTCATAGACTTAATCACGATCAAGAAGAAATATTTATAAATGTTTATTGAAGCTCTGAAGATATTATTTTCTTTTGTTTGTTAATTAAGGCGACGATATAGGTATACGACTTTTAATGATTTTATACTGAAGATCATGTCTAAACGAGTAGTGTTAATGATTTGGAAAAAATATATGTTAAATTCATTTTCTTAATAACTTAATCTGTGAGTATTTTGGATTATGTTTATATTAGATAGTGTAATTAATTTGTAAAGTTATGTGGAATGCGGATAAAAAAACTGAAAGTCACGCAAAAACTACCAAGCGTACTTTTCTGAAACCTAAAGATTTTAATTATTTATCTTTTAGTATAGGTGTTTTATTAAAATACCTTTTGATTTATGTATAATAATGCGTCTAATTTGGGACAGCGCTCCTAGCTGGGCTAGTCCTATTACTGGTTGGACGTACGACGCGTTGCGTGAGCTCAGCACAGAACACGCACTTAAGGCCACTGGCATATATCGGTGTCTTAAGATACTAATTTAAAATGAGTAATTTTGTTTGATAAATGTCATAGGTATTTTTTCTTTACAAGTAAGTAATTTTAGAGACTGATTACCAAAGGAAAGGTTGCATTACATTTCAAAATGTGTAAAACTGATTCTAAAATAAAAATATTAATTAACAGTGAAGCTTTTGTATCTAATGTAATTCCTCCTATATACATTTTATTGAGAAATACATACAAAGTAAGAAGCCGGATAGTCGGCGCTCATTGCCGTATAGTCGCCGACTACGAAAGTAGCCGGATAGTCGGCTTTACCGACTATAGTTGCCGACTAGTCGGAAAGTCTCTAAAAAACTGATTTTTAAACTCATAATTTCAGGTAAATTCGCTACCCTTAGGCGTTGCTGCTGTCTGCCTCGAAAGTATTTTTTTTTTGATTCCTCGTGCTTAGATACCGATACTCATCACGTCTGCGGAGTTTCGCTAGTTAATTTAATTTGACCTTGTATAAATTATAAAATCGCTGAACAAAGGTACTAGACTAGGACTGTACACACTAGGAGACTAGCTAGAGGCTTCAAAATTTTTGTTTTAGACGTCTCATTCTTGGGCCGCCCTATATGTGGCAATAAAGGTATACAGACCTACTGCCTTTACCACAGTCATATACCTATATATAGATATACCCTTGACTTATGTAGGTAGGTACCCAAAACATACTTGCGTTGTATGACATCCACTACAAACCTTTTTTCTTCACGCGAATTAGATCATTATCATTATTGGATTATGATTATATTTTTACTAGCTGCGCCCCGCGGTGTCACCCGCATAAGTCGCGATCCCGTGAGAATATCGGGATGTCCCAATCCAGCTATCTAATTACGCAACACATTTTCGTAAACGATTACGACCAATTTGTTTCATTTTGACAGTTCAGCAACATTCATTGCGTTCGTTGTTGAGCAAATTTTGTTTTCGAACTTATGAAGCAATGTATTAGCAATTTGTTTCAAAACGATTCAAATTCCGACTGATAATGTATTACGTAATTAGGGTACAGGTCATGGTCTATCCATGTGCTAAATTTCATCCAAATTCGTTTAGCCGTTTTAGCGTGTAAGCGTAACAAATAAACAAACTCACTTTCGCATTTATAATATTAGTTAGGTTAGTTTAATTTAACACAGCATAGGCAGATAATAAGTTCCCTAAAAATTATACTTAAACAAGTCTACAATTTTCATGTTTGTTTTAATTGATCAATTAATTTCCTTTAGATGACAAAATATGGAAGATTTTTTACAAGAGCTTGTCTTAAATATTTTTTAGCAAACAGCTGTTGTTTGTCGTCTTGAGCTTAATAATTAATGAGAGAATGTTAGTTATGTTTTACGGATCATTAGTTAGATACATCGATGTGATTCTTGTTTTGATTCGGTTAACCATCCGGATACTGACAAATTATCTGGATCGTGAACAATTTATTTATCTGTGTTCCACTTTCCTCGCTGTACAAAACAATTAATTAGAGACGTTACAAAAGTAACAGTAAGGCCCCAATTACACTATCATATATTTATCATACAAATATGATTTCATATATTCTATGATCATAGTTAAATGATCCTGTTCTTAATTTTTGCATATTACACTTATGATCATATAAACGACATAGGTACTTAATCAAGATGGATAACGAAGTAGGATAATTATGATCATATTTGTACGCTCGCTGTCAAATAAGATCCCATAACTATGATCAAGACAATAATAATAAATCATTTGTAGTTATTATACACCGATACAGTCATAGGTTCTTCATAAAAAATGAGTCATACATCCCTGATCAGTGATCAGATCATGATAGTCTAATATGGCTCTAAGTACAAACGCCAGCACATCAACCTACTACAATATGTCAAATTTCTTTAATAGATTTTCAACTTTATCACTAAAGTATAAGGTTCAAAGTTGATTGGGAAAATCTGTCAGTTTCGGGTAGGCTGCTGGCGTCTGTACCTATTTTTATGAATATTTATACTATTATTATAACATAAAGACGATTTAATCCCTAAGCCGATTTGGGTCAGTCAAATAATTTATTTCAAATAGGCACATAAAAGGCACTTTTGAACGTCAACATTTAGAAAAAAATAGTATTGAATCTAGTCGCTTCTAGGGTTGGTTAATAGTCTAACTGAATCTGGCTAAACTAATGTGAGGTACTACGGAAGCCACGAAATAACAATGAACTACGAAACCCTCTAAAAAGAATGTAACAAAGTTATTACTTATTCCACATACTTTTTCCACAAAACTAGCCAAACAGAAAAAATACAAATAGCAAAAAGGTTTTTGACAGCGGTGGGATTCGAACCCACGCCCTTTCGGACTGGTGCCTAAAACCAGCGCCTTAGACCACTCGGCCACGCTGCCTTACGGTTGACTGTTGAAATTATCGATATTTATCTAAAGCGTGGTTCAAATGACGTCAATGACCTTGAGTACATTAGTGACGCAATTCACGTTGTAAATAAAGATTGATGCAGACTAGAGGTCAAATTGCTAGATATTTCGACCAAAACAGCAACTTTTCAGTTAAGTTAGGTTATTATATTGTTATTTTTATTTATTACTTAGGTACTTATAAGTTTTGTTTTTTTATTTTCAAACAAGATAATATTTACATAATAATATATATGTAGGTAAGCTAACAAGTAACAGACTTAAGTTTTCATTTGATTTATTTTTCATCATCCCCGTTATGTACCTACTTTAAAATCAGTTAATTACAAAATACTGTGAATGTGGCGCCACTCAGTAATACAAAATATTTAATGCAAAAGTTGTAGAGGTCACTGAGAATCTAGAGTCTTCTCCGTTACGTTGTTAGTACCTTTGCAGTATCAGTTAAGAACTACTTGCATATTCCCTAACATCTCTCTCTCATCTGGGCATGATATTAAAGGTACTGTTAAGTAACAGTACAGTACAACTATTTCCTCATGTCGCTCGGCAAACTTCGTGTTTGGTCAGTTTAGCAGCTTTCCTTCCATTTTTAAAATAAATTAGATTAAAAGAGTATTAACAACTCTATATACTTCCAAGTCGATTGAGAGCGTCCGGTCTGGACCAAGTGCAATAGAAATCCGACGACTGACGAAACACGAAGTTTGCCGAGGGACATTCAGAAAATAGTTGTACTGTACCTACATACCCATTATGTACAAATCCTTGCTTTTAATTAGGTAGGTATGTAGGTAAGTACTTTTAAAATGTCATCAACGTTTAATTTTACAGAACATGTGCAGTGCCAAAATCTATATTTACGATTTCGTACTGCATTACATGACATTAGATTTTTGGGAGCGTAATGTCCGGATATCTATAGTAATGTCTTTGGATCCATAAGAAATTAACCTATTGGCCGCTTGGTTTTACCTTTATATCAATTGCCGTGCCCCCAGCGCCCAGCACATAAATCGACAAATAAAACCTACGACAAATAGGGTCCTGCAATAAAGGCGACACATAACGTTTGCAAGCATTTTATAAGATTATTATAATCCTTGAAGTTAAAAAAAATCTTAGAGAAATCTGTTTGTGATTTTTATAATCTGCTGTAAGCGATGTTACTAGCGCCATCTTGTATGTAATAGACGAACTATTTAACGATATTGAACGACAGAGCTACATCCTCATTCCTCGAGCAGTACGCATTTAATCAAGATTTTGTGCTTAAATCAATAGAAGTAATTATGTTGCTTGTGTATAAATTATAGAAAGTGCGACAATTTAATACATGGTTAAGATGACGTACCTATAGTTCCATCTAAAAACACCATGGCTCTTATGAAGGAATCTGTTATTCCTTCAGGAAATAATTTCGATGAAGTGGACACGGCGTCTCGGTACAGTAGTGAAGAGGACCCCTTCAATGACTGGTAACCTCTTTCTAGAAGTTGCTTACCAGTCATTTAACACTTTCGACTCCACCGTTTTTTATAGACCTCAACGCCATGACGCCAAACACATTGAAAGTGAACCCTCCAGGAGGGTTGCCGGCATTACGTTTGCGCTTAAATTAACCATCGCGGACGGTCAACGGCATTAGTTTTAAAACCATTTTATAAAATACTGTAAAACTAAGTAAAATAGTGTTTTTATAATATTTGGAACCGTGAACAAAAAAAGAAAAAAATGCTGGGATTTAAAACCAACGCATATACTAATCAATCTTGTTAAAATATACATCAGATTTTATTTTCACTTTTTATAATGCTAAATTCGCTAAGAAAACCTACATTTAAAATGAGCCCTCCGCGAGGGCTGCCGGCTTCCCATATGTGACTAGGAGAACCCTCCAGGAGGGCTCCCGGCACTGAACGTGTTAAGACTTAAGTAGACAACACTAAAATAGGGTATTATACCTATTCTTATTCCAAATTCTCAATGTTCATATTTCGCGAATTACTAAACTGACATCCTAACAGGAAAATACGGCACAGGAAGGACAGGGAAAACCATAAGTAATAAAAATTATATCAGGTAAATAAAACACAATAATTGTTCATAATATCCTGTATATTTACCTAAGTGTAAAGGAGAATTATTTACAAGGTGGACATCGATAGTTATGTATACGCTTATCCTAGCCTACCTCCTTACAAGTTACGAAAATATGAGATTGTAAAATAAGGAAAAACAAAATATTTAAAAGCATAAATTGGATTATCAACTGTCATAAACAATAATTTCTTAAAATTAGCCTCTTTTTGTTAAAACCGAAATGAAGAGTTTATGAAATAAAATTAACATAAAACCTTTTTAAACTTTTTTTTTTAAAGACTAGTAAATATTATTGGCCAGTAGTGAATGCCATTATAGTTAGAAATAGGCAAGTTTTAAATTTAGAATATATTTTATTTGCTGTAATTTGTATTGTTAAAACTGGCAACTTTTAAAATAATTTTAATGCATACTATTATTGAACTAAATAATTAATCAACAAATTAATTAATGGATTTTCATAAACAGCTTAGGATTACAGTGTACATTCCAGCACCTTTTATTTTTACGGATTACATGTAATAGCAACTTGCTCTTTAGTTTATTTAGGCGTTTGAAAACAAAAATGACAAAAACACGAAATCGAAAATAAGAACTGACATCATTTATTTTAACTGAACAACTCATAATTGAAACGTATGAGTAATAAAAGAAAATTACAATCCACTAAATATCCAAATCATTAGTTCCCAAAAATTTGAAAGAATACATAAGTTAATAGTAATATACTATTTATTGTATAAAATATACAAATAATCGATATTTTAACATTAAAATAATTGCATTTCAATCGTTCAACGCTTTCGTTGTCAAAACAGCGGCTAGCGCCTATGTAAACAATCAGATATGTATGTCAAGCAGAATATACGCTTATTTTATACATTGCGTTCAAATCAATAAAAAATGTCAACAATATAGTATATTTCTAATAATAAATTAATATAGAAAATATATTGGGTGTCGATTTGACGACAAAATATGCAAAAAACATTTGCGTGGTCGCAAAAAAAGGTTGAAATACTAATGTAAAGTCATTATTTATTGATAAAAACGCATTTCAGTAGACAACGCACTATGTAGACAGCCTGGTCAGTCGTCTAGATCTCAATAGAATAGTATTGAAAGCAGATATATGATTTTAGTGACTTTTAAATGTGTTATTACGCCTTCAAATAATGCAAGTAAGTTATGCAAAAAATGTATGTTAAACTAAAACGCATACACATCACTTCTTTATGTGAATAAGTATTGTAGTAAAATACTTTATGAAATAAATTCCGGAAGTAATATCTACCCAAAGCATAAAAAAAACGATATTAGTTTCAAACTACTTATGATATTTTCATGATTTTTTTCTGTGATTTCTTTTAAATATCATATTTGCGTTACTAAAAATAAATACCCTTAATCAATTTTACTGCAACACTAGTTTGAAATGGGTACTGTCTACAGCCATACGATAAAGGGGTCTAGACAAGCGGCAATCGCTTTCAAAGGGGTAAGTGTTTGTACTAGTCAAAAGTCAAAAATGTATGGGACTGACATAAGCTCTTCGATAGCTTATGTCAGTCCAATACATTTTTGACTATCATCATAGTTATCGCTGATAGAATGTCACTTTGTCTAGGCCCTAAGGGCTACAAAGTGCATTGTTTACCTTAGATCATATTATTATCTGTTAGATTTTTGTTCATCGCGTGATATAATTTATTTTTAATGCATTAAAAGCAACCAATGATTATTCTAAGTTAGAGCAACAGAACACGTAGTATAAACTAGTTATATTTGGTTACACAATATTAATTACCGTATAAATTACTCAGTTTTAACTTCTAAAAGAATTTACAATTACAATGTACAAATTTCTTATACTAATGAGCGGTGAGCTCTCTACAGCTTAAAATGTACCAATCCGACAGGAATGTATTTGGATATTATTTTTTAGATTTTTCTAGAAATAAACTGCGTTAATTGAGTATAAAAATTTAGAGCCGTACTGGAAGCACCGACGTTATCTGATAATGACGTATTCTTTTCGACAAGCAATCTTTTTTTTTTTAATTTTGATTCGCTAGATTGCGTATAGATAGGATTCAAGAATTCCGAGCTTTTTGTGCCCAAAAGTTATAATGTACTCAATAGATTTTTAGCTACATCTTAGCCTGCACGTTAGTTATTCGCCACAAGATGTTTACTGGTTTCCGACATTCAATTGTGACCACTGGGTCACGATATCTACAAAAGGTACCTATTAGAATTAGAACCATAGATTGGTACCCAGACCGTTATGAAAACGTCTACAACGCCAGCTGTTATTCCTAGAAAAATCTACAACAGTTTTTCCCAATAACTAAGTTACTAATGAAATGTTTAAATTTCGACTTTCTTTCATATATTTATACACTCAGTGGCTCATTTATTTCAGCAGCTACACATATAGGTAATTAAATATTTCAGTAAACTATTAAAGAAAATTACAGTTTGCTTAACAATCTTGTTAATTACAGTGATCAATTTATTTTAATTGCTATTTTAATAAATTAATTGACACAATGTGTTACTTAAATTAAAGTAATTAATTAAATAACACTGGCGTTTAATTTTGTTTACATTAGTAAAGTAAATACGTAGGTAGCTTGATGAAGCCTTGCCTTGGCCTTGTTGTTGCCTTTTGACTTTGCCGTAGTGGGGTAGATGTTTCGCACGCATATCTAACCACTTTGGAAACAAAATCCCGTGCACACGATGACCACATCTGTTGTACCGTCCCTTTTTTTGTAGGTAAGCGTTACTATAGCGGCCGAGCGCTGCAAGCAAGAATAGTCCTTACGGCGTTCAGATGTGCGTGTCTGTCATAGTAGATAGGGTATGATATAGTTGTACCTACCTATGTACACACGGTTATACATCAACCTATACATTTTCAGTTTATGCATTGCATGGGATTTCCGTACTCACGCGTCCCAAAATGATCTAAAAGTTGCAATACCCTAACCCCGCGTACTGTTTAAAACTGACCGTCGCGCGAACACACGATCGTTCTGAACGCGTGGTCGCGCCGACAGAGGGCGCTTTCCGAACAAAAAGGGACACGCACGCGACCGATCACGTATCGCGCGACAATCGCTTTTAAATAGGACGCGGGGTCAGTGTTACACGCCTAATTTACTAATGTCAACCAATATACAGAAGAATTGGGAAATCGAAGATGGCACACGAGCAATTACAAAGTTAAAAAAAATCGTTGCACAACCTATTTCCAGAAATTACAATCAAATAAAATGAGATTAAAATATCTAAAACTACATTAAAAACAATCTAAATAATAGAGATACGTCAATTTCTAAAATAATAAACCCCAAGTTGACAACAAAAAAACTTAAATTAAATTAGTGTCTTAAAATTAAAAATGAAACCCAATTGTTACTGTTATGTAGTAAATTATGTTATTTTAAATCATTGCCGAAGAAGGTATTGGATATTCATAGATACAACATTTGTTCAGTGAAAAAATAAAAAATTCGATGACAACTGGAAGCAAAATATTACAAAATCTACTTATTTTTTTAGAGAGTTCGATCTAAATACATAATTATATTACACATAATAGTCGAAGTGATGGACGTGTCCACAAAATATTATCGAGACGACTTCATAGTCTACGCGAAGAGAATTGGCAATATACAGTTGAAGAAAGCGGATGGCACAAAATTCATTTTTTTACAGAAAACATACAAGATCGATCATTCAGAACATGCGAACCACATTTGTGTTTCAATGGAGACATCAAAACATCTAAACCTCTGATAAACACCATTTAAAACCATTACACAAATGATTAAAAAACTTGGTCTCAAAGATGATAATTTATTAACATTTTAATTATAATCATACCGTCTTCTCGTACAGACAGTATGCTGCATATTTTGTATCTGGCCTGTACATTGCTGTACAATCCGTACATTACAATTTTATCCATGTCAAACATTTATAGAACAATAAATAATTTCATCGATCGTAGGTTTAAAAATAAATCACAGAACAATTCTAGCCACGTTCATAAATTACTTTTTATTTGTTATCCCGTGCATTTCGCTTGGTATGTGTAACTGTCAAAATTTAAAAATGGAATGGCTGGTCCGGAGACTGTTGACCGGTCAGTCAGGGCGTGACCGCCGACTAGTAAATACGTGGCGATGGTTGCTCTGTGTCGTCTCACGCGTAGAACTCGCGGTTGTTGTGGCCCTTCCCGTACGATGCTGCGGCAGGGCTTCTCTTGGGCTCGTCGAGCGCGTAAGAGCCTTCGTCCTTCTTGCGCATGCGGTATACTATGAACATCACCACCAGGATTGCACATAAGAGGCCTACTACTGCGCCGCCGATCACGGCTGAAAAATTACAAAACAAAATAATTAGTGACAAAGTCATAAAATTCAAACAAATAAATATTAACAAAACTTGAAAGCCTGATTACTTGAAGAGTGGGTTTATATCATTGAGGTTTAATGTAAACTAGAGCAATCACCGCGAACATCTTTAGTTTGTAATAGATGCTCTATACTCTATAGGTTCAGGGAGTTAAATAAAGGTAAACAAATCGTAAAAAGGGTTTTTATAGATGACACTTTCTTGTTTAAAAATACAATAAAAACAAATTAAATTTATTTTAGATTTTTACAATAGTTTCCTCTTGTATGCTAAACTGCATGTATGTTAAACTTTATCATTTATTCTCTAACTACTCTTCGTACATGTAACTGCTTGAGCACAATTTATTAGTTAGATTTATAAGTAATAATAATATAATATTTTGTAATCTATCTATTGTAAAAAGCCCAAACTCGTAAACGTCATCGAATTATAGCTATGCTAAATTGAAGAGTACAACTGTGACGTCGCATGACAACTGAAGTGACAGGTATTACGTTTAGTCGGTTGCTTGACAGCTGCCTCGTCACGTGTTTTTTTTGTTTACCTTTATTTAACTACCTACCTAAACCTATGGAGTATAGTTTGCATTGCTCTAGTTTACATTACACCTCAATGGTTTATACAGAAAGAATATCAATTAGAAGATAGAATAGCTTGAGGAGGTAGCTATAGTTTATCTTCCGAAATTTATAAGGGCTTCATGAATGAGTATTAAGACTTGAAGCTAGACACACACATCATGTCGCCCACAATCTTATCTAATACTGTTATTTGATGCATCAATGAACAAGTTTACTCTCCAAAACGCGAAAAAACGACCAATAAAGCTATACATACCGGCAAGGATGCCTGGCTGTGCGAAGAAGCTGGTGGCACGATCTTCGGGCTTGGCGTTCATGATGACGACCTTGTCGGGAGCCCGCGACTCCTGGTTCACGTTGGTGCCTGAGGGCTCCTGATCCTGAAACGTTACAGCACTTCTTTACACAATTTGCATGGGGTATCGGTTTATACCGAGAGTTTAAAGCCTGTTTTAGGTTCGGCGAATTTAGCTGTAGTAAGAAAAACTAAGTAATACGTGACCTGCCGACGAAAGGTCTCGTCTTTGCTATCCACAGCAGTAAATATCTCCAATATCTGAATAGGTCTAATCTCCCTACACGCTAGTTCAGTTTAGCGAATAATTTCTAAGTCAGTAGCCTTGAAGTGGGTATTTTGTTTTCGTCGTCTATTTTCAGAGCTATGTATTTTCGTGACAAAACAGAGAACATGCTAGTTTTATTTTTAGTGTACTGGTGTGTTTAGCCAGTTTTGTCGAGCAGCAAAGTTTTAATTAAATAATATGTACCATTAAATCAGTGAAAGATTTGATACACAAGGTTAAATCAGATCATTAAACCAAAATCTGTAATGAACAGGTACCTAATAATAATCTTCCAGACCGTGTTTCGGCAATTGGGGCCAATCTCAGCGGAGACCAGCTTTCGGCGCGGGAGATATTATAGTGCACAAGTGTGTGCGCAGACACAGGTGCACTCTCTGTTCCCTACATCTACCTACCTATAGGTACCTACTGACACTGTGGTAGTACTGAAACATAATGTGAGTGTTCAATGGAATATCACAAAAACAATCTCACACGAAGACCCTATAGAGATCATGGCTAGAAAGCCGATCGCAGACAACAGGAGAACAAAAAAATCAAAAACATTATGGTAAGCTTTTCTTTTACCAAGGGATGTATCACATATGGGTACTAAATAAATCATGAAATCTCATAATCCCCTGGGCGATAAAGACCGGGATTTTAACACTATCACACGTCCCACAGCTCGTCAAAAATAAAATAAATTAGGTCATCTCGTGATATTCGCCATATCGCAGACAGTTCCGGCACTATAACCGGGTTTTTTTTTATCACAAAATCCCAATGAAATTCTTATTCAAAAAAATCGAAAATATTCTGTATTTTTTTAAGATACTTTGCACCAAAAAAATACACATGACTTTGGGTAAGGTGTTAGTCTAAAACCACACTACGTATCACCATTTTTTTCCAATTCTACTTCTATAAAGGGCATGACAAGACAAATTGTTATAATTTTTAGTTTTGAACGTGTTCCGTCAAACAGACGAGTAATCACCATACTACGTTTGTATGAAAGAACGACCGACTAGGGTACCCTTAAGTTTCCACACTTGGTAACAAAGCTTGTCGTAACTCCCCAAAAGAAGTTAGACTAAGGTTAATGGATGGCTATCGGCCAGTTATGGTTACCTTTGGATGGCTATTGGCCAGTTGTTCGTCCGTCATTGATGGACATCCAATGTGTATATTGACAATGCCTTAAGGTAGGTGACTATATTCTATTAGTAAAATCAAAAAACCGAATACGTACGACTGAAGGCACGGTGTCTTCTGCGGAGATGCTGATGTCCGTCTGGTCTGGGCGCGAGGGTTGCTCCTCCCCCGCGCCTCGCCCCTCTTCCGAGGTACCTTCACTGGGCCTGTTCCTTGTGTTGGCTGGAATGTCACGTCATTGATAATTAGTTTATACATAAAAGGAAAATGTGTTTATACCGTAAAAAACGCGTCAGAATGATTTCCAGGAAATATCTGTTCTTTTGTTCTAGTCATAGTTATTTATAATGATTGGATCATGTATTCCTTGTTCTATTTATTTTATTTTTATTTGGTAGTTTTAATAAGGGCTCTGACGTTTCTATATCTTTCCTTCTTTAACGAAACAGTTTGTTACAGTACCATTAAAAACATCGTTTACAAAGTAATAACTTCATCAAGAACAATACTTTCTTTCGTATCTACAACATGAATAGTGTTAGATTGTTAGTATAAACATGATTCTGATTTACGAAGAACTGTAAAATTAGTTATAGTAGCTGTTATATTTACAAAAAAGATAAATGACGAAGACTATTAAACGATTCGCACCCTATTATTCAGGTATACCTACTCATAATTTAGAGTAGATTGACATAAAGAGATATTACGACGACGCGGTTCACACCGAAGAAGTTAAAAATAAAAGGAATGAAGAGATTCAGTTAATCCCAAAGTTATGGAATTAAAACACCTTTACCGGAATTGGAGGGATTTGGATCAAGTACGAGATGGCTAACATCGCTTATACAAAAAGCGAAATACAGGAACAATATCAAAAGACAAGGGAACGGAAAGGAATCATACATGATAAAGGCATGAACAAAAGCAGAAGAAGAATCAAAAGTACACTTCTAATAAAACATCAAAATTATCAATGATATGGACAATATCGCTAAGCTAATGGTTCCATGAGATGAAATAGTTTCAGGGCTATATTACCTTCCACATGCTAACTAGTACTATTAAAGGAACGCTATAAAATGGTTTCTAATGGCTGCACGATAGAATCGAAGTCATGCGGTAAATAAGTAATAAATAATGGGCAACAATTTTCATAAAATTTAAAAAATACTACGAAAGACTTACCAAAATCCTCGGATAGTTACAAGTGATTGACATATATCATGGATTAATTAATAATTTATTTGAAATAAGTATAATTATACACGCGTACGATAGTTTGTCTGTTTCAGCAGTAACTGGCGTGCGGTTCAAACAACAATTAGAAATAACTGCAGATAACAATAAAACTGTTAATTCAAGGTTACGTCAGTTATTATAAAGAGATGAATCCGCTTATGATGAGCGCCGTTTGGTTAGTGACAATTATTTGTTGTGATGATATTAACTATGTATTTATCCTGTTAATTGTCATGTAAATGTTTATAGAATACACGATAGAGCTATTTATAATACATCTAAAATGGTAGTACGAGAAATCGTCACTAAATTCAATGGATTCTCATTCTTGAATATGCATGAACGAGTCCTTTTGACAGATGACAAGCAAACATGTAGGATTAAACTGAGAATGGAATTTTTGTCGTCTAACATTGAGATTTTCTAACAAATAACAATTTCTCGTACAAAAACAAAAAAATAAATAACGCAAATAAAAACTGGCATGCTTCAGCCACTACTCACGAATGAGCACATCGATCGGCCTGGGATCTGATGGTATTTGGAGCGGGGTGTCCACTTTGGGTACGATGGGAGTCTCCGGTTGTTCGGGGATATCTATGTCGTCTGGTTCCGTGATATCGGGTGTAATGGGACTATCGACAATAATGCGTTCGGTCTCGTCTCTGCCGACGGTTGTGGAGCCATAGTCTTCGTCATCGGGAGGTGCGTTGGGCTCGTCACCTGATCCTCGTCCGTCCTCGTCGTCGGGGCCAGGGCCGGCTCCCCAGCCGGAGCCTGAGCTCTCGTCTGTGTCTAGGCCCGAGCCATCATCAGCAGCGTCGGGGTCGACGAACAGCTCGTGGTCGGGAGGCGAATGGACGTCGTTTTGTATTTGTACTACTGTGTCTTCTGTCGGTTTTTCTACGGCAGCGTCCTGGAATTATAGAAAATGTTTTGTATTAGAATTTTATCCGGTAATCTTAGAAACAAATGTATTGTTTTAATCTTCACACATGTTACAGCTGATTTTGCCCATAGCGCGATTTTACGATAATAATTATTCAAATTTATATTATAAAAAAGCCCATGTTGTGGAACAGTTTCATAAACTACTATTTATGTTATTCGAAACAATCAAAAAGCAATCGTCACGATGTAAAACTTAAGAAACTACGCAATGAAATCTGTTGCGTCGTAATGGAGAACACCGCAAAACATCGTAAAAATATGTCACGTCATTCCGAGGAAATAACAGCAGAGAATAAGAATTTTCCCTTTTTTAAACAGTTATTTTGAAAATGATTATCAAGATATGAGTAAAAGGTACGTTAAAACAAAACACTACATCATATTGATCAAGTTGCACGGCTATCAGATGACGTGACCAGCGACCTATTTCCAGAAAAATCTCCCATTGACGTATAGTTTTCTGAACTGACCTAATTTACAGCACCGTTATACCTTGGTTACCACAAAAATGTAGAAAACACAGAACCTGAAATAATCCTAGATTCAAAAGCTTGTATAAACCCAAGAAAACGTCAAGATTTTGCACAATAACAAAAAATCACTGCGTTTTGTCTACGTCACGATTAACGACCAACCATTGAATGGTGTATTTTGATAACAGGAAAACAAACACTCACTTACCTGAAAAGATTCCTAGAGGAGTAACAAAATCTAATTTTAGGCCTGATTACAATTTTATTGATAATTTTGATAGCAGATTGTCTGCTTTGCACTGCTAGCGTAAATTGTGGCTGCAGGGAGGGCGATCGATAGGCTTTTTAGGGGGTGAAGGGAGGGAGGGTTAGTCGGGAACATTCTGGTTCCCCCAGTCGCCGGTAGATGGTTCATGAGGCTTGCGTTCAGGGGTGAATTTAGAACGCTTTCAGGAGAGCCGAGCAAGAAGTTTTGGTTTTGCACGCTAGATGTCATTGCGTCGTGTTTTCGTAGATAAGAACGGCGTGACAGATTTTGTTTAAATGTTTAAGGTAATTTAAATTTTCTTCCTAATATTTGTTTTGATAAACTTTTGTACAAAATCGTTTCTGTTTACTTTACAAGAGGTTCCGAGATTTAAATTTTCAAGCAAGGTTTTCTATCTGATTTACTAATATTATTCTAGAACATTGAATTAATATAAATTATTCATAATAGATTCATATCAACTGACTATCAAGAAAAATAGCGCGATATGAACATAACAGAAACGCTGAAGATACATCAAAGAGATTCCAGGCCACAAGAACTTGAGGGCTGTCAAAATACATACCTTTGCCCTTTCATGTGATGCATGTCAGATGTGGTGGATGACATAAGTAATTTCTCTTTTTGACAATCTTGAAACAACTTTGGAGTCTGTACTTGGGTTGATGTGTTGTTTGATACGTAACGTTTCATATATGGATAAAAAAATGGATGTCAAAACGAGCTTTGGAAATTCTAAACCGGGAAATTGGTGCCAAATGAGAGAAAAATAGAAAGCGCAAAATTAACGAAAAATTATCCTATTATTTTTCATTCACACTTACAATAAAGACCATTTTTTTCTATGCGTAAAATTCCGTCGAAAATTCATTTAAAACATTTTTCCACCTTCTACAATCTTGCACCAAAACATTGCTTCCAACTTGACCTCCAAACGCGCACCCTACCGAAGTACCGACCATCATTACTATTAAAAATAAACGACTATCCCGTATTCAAGTATTCTGTGTGATTACCGGCATAAATCCCATCCGGGTATAATGAGAAATATTATTTATTGTCTGGCTGTAGGGCTACAGCCGGATATGTTTGGAGTTTCCACCTTTGTTCACCCGAAATTAACCACGTTTGGAGTTTTGTAAGGCTTTTTTATGGCATAATGATGGCTTCATAAAATACTGAATTATATTTTTATGAAAATTTATAAACTTTTCTAAGCTACTACCCTCTGTTTCTTTCGTCTTCTTTAGGACGTTTGTATTTCTGAAAAAGGAAGCACCAGGGAGGGCATTTTAGAGGTGATTGCTACGTATTATTATGGACAAATCAACTTAGGTCTGAACATGGTAGATTGGTATACGTAAAATGATATGTTTCGGTGTTTCCATGGGGCGTCTGGGCAATGGCAGAACGAACCTAATATTGAGTGCGAAAAATTTAGCATTCCCGGCAGCTGTACTGCGCTAGGTTTCCAAAGATTGGTCTGCAAATATACCCCTTTACGCAAAACCTCTGGCAGCCCTATTCCTGTAAAATGTGGGCGTTCTGACCTGCCGTATTTTGCCAAGGTTTATTACCACGATACCCTGGTACCCGTTAATGTACCTACCCGTTGGTTCGCAGGCTTCATAAGTCAAAGTGAAGGGTTAGGAAAATTTTGTTTATGAATATTTAGATTTAGTTGAGGATATTAGTTTCTTGTGTAACGGAAATTATTTTGTGATATATCGAAATATAAAATATACGTAATTTACTGGCAGGTAAGACAATAGTAGGATTATTTTCTACATCACTTCAAAATTCGAACGTGGTCGAGGTGTAAATCCGCGATGACACAAACATAAATAAGTTCGAATTGTTTGCGTTCACTTGAGTGAGGTTTGTAGTGAACAAAAGGTTCGTAAACAGAATAGCAAGATTATACAGAAAAGGTGCGGTTCAATGAATGGTTCACCCCTTTTTCCGTGTCGTAATAGGTGACTAAGGGATTGTATCAAAAGGTTTAGGGACAATATCCTTCTGTGTTCGAATAATAACATACTGCGATCACTAATCAGTTGGCTCTTGAGTTGAGTGAGGTCCGTACGTTATTACTTATTAGTAACTTACGTGACAAAATAGGTTAGAGGTAACAAGATTATCATTTTTAACAGGAATTTTGCGCTTATGTACATAACATAACATCACGCGTTGTTTCCTCGAAGGGTTAGGCAGAGCTGCCGGTCTATTCTGTAATAATCTCACGGTGAAAACTTAGGTGAAGTGAGCGTGAAGTGAGCTGTCATTCCACCTGCTGCTAGGGACTGACAGCTCACTCTGAGCTCACTTCACCTAAGTACTCACGGTGAGATGGTTACAGAATAGCACTGCTGTACCCATGGTAGGTACACCCACCCACGCGCGTTTTTTTTGTGATATTTTATTGTGATAATTTAGTGAGATAATTTATTGTGATAAATTAGCGAAAAGTCCTGCATATAGTAATTAACTCAACTTAATTGGGTCTGGCTGTTTGTGTATGTGAGTTTAAATGTTTGTGAACGCACCCACAATACAGGAGAAATTCCTAGTGAGGGACAACATTTATTAAAAAAAAAAAAAAACTTTGCAAGAGATGACAGCGGCGACTACAAATATTTCAACATGTGATAAACTGAGCATCTTTTAGTTTCACTGAACTTTTCAGTGAATGCTCGGAAGATTTCTGCATTTCGAAAGAAACTCAAATTGTTATAATATAATACTTGGTAAACGAAAGTTAATTAAAAACAAAGTTCAGCTGTACATCAGCCGAGCCCAACTCTGCCCAACCCATTTCGAAGTAAGGATTACATACCTTTGTTACATAAAATGTTAGGAATAGGTACCATCGAAGAAGTTCATATCTATACACCGTAAGGACTATTTCTGCTTGCAGCGCTCGGCCGCTATAGAACCGGGGCGGTAACAGATGTGGTCATTGTGTTCACGGGATTTTGTTTTCAAACTGCTTAGATATGAAGTTCTTTAATAGTACATGCAACGTTACAAGTATAGCTACGTTATAGGTACTTGTACGGCCAAACGCCCGTCAGCGGTAACATTTTGATTTTAACTAGCAAAATTAGAAAGAAAGAAAATATGTTTATTTGCGGTAAACATGACGCATAAAAAAAAAGAACACAAAATTAAAAAAGAAACAAGTTTAGGGAAAATATACGTCACATTCACGCAAAACGGCCATCGCTCAGCATAATGCTGCGACCCTATGCAAGACAGAGCCCCAGCGCTGGTTTTCAGCGACAGCCGGCGTTGACGTTATGACGTCGACCCTTATACCCTTATATACCAGCCTATTATTGTCCCACTGCAAGGCATTGGCCTCTCCTCATACTGAAAAGGCACCAGCATTGGTCACCACGCTTGCTCAAGACAGGGTTGCCAATACCTAATGCTAAATTAAGTCGCTGTCAAACTGTTAAGGCGAAAGCGTCAGGGTAGCCCGCTAAATTATTTAAAAAAAAATGTTTTTTTGTAATTTGCAGGTCAGTATCAGGTTGTATGTTGATCTAAATATGATTCGCGGCCGTATCAAATGTTTATTTATAGAATTATAATCATAAAATATAACAATACAACACTAACTTCATGTAATCCTATTGAATGACTATTTCATGAAATCATGACATTTGAGGATTATGCTAACTTAAGGAATAGTATTGCTGATTCTAATGATTATAATTATATAAATAAACATTTGATACGGTCGCGAAACATATTTTAATCAAGATAGAACCTGACACTAACCTGCAAATTTAAAAAAACGAAAGAAAGTTTAAATTTCGCGGGCTACGTTAGCGCATCCCCCTTAACATCGACCTCGTGGACACGGATAATCAATACAACGCCATTGATTGTGGCTGACTGAATTTGTACTACATTATAATATGTTCAGAAAATTAAATATTAAACAATAATCTGTATGCTCGGCGTAACGACTGTATCACAATAGGTTTGTAAAGGGTAAAGTTATTATAATCAGGGTACGGTTAAACCTGTAATTTGCTCAAATTTGGAAAAGTGGTTGATTTGTATCTAGGATAATTATTTTGTGGAAATTATTATTTTTTTGGTGAGGGTCTCGTGCGTGGCTAAGTAAACAGCCGCACGGATCGAGCTGTTGTTACGCTTGTCGCGGTCGGTCCGTGAACGGGTCATCAATGATCTTTACATACCGAGAAAGCACGTTAAGCCCGGCGAACAGCTAGAACATCTTGCAAGCCCTACTCAATAACATTGAGATCTGCAACCTGCCTGAGACACGCGATGAAGACCTTCTCGGGCTCGTTGAAAAAATCGGTTCTACCATCAGGTGCTCAATTCTCCGTCAAGATCTAACCGTTCACCTCGACTGTCATTCGTGGATCTTTGACAGCCGTTACGGGTATTCAGCTGCTTCCGGTTAGACTGGAAGCCGAGCCCAAAAATTATGATGTTTAGTTTTTCCGTATGGACAGTTTTACATAGATTACCCGGTAATGAAGACCCAAGTCACAAGAATATCATTAAATGCTAAAAAGGGATATTTAAATATGAATTTTATCGGAAACATTTCATGTTTCAATAAAAAAAATAGATAATGACGGCTGTTAATGGGGCAATGAGGTACCTTTTGCTACATAACCTTCGAGATTGTTCTCCAGAGGTTAAGCTGTTAGGTATGCTCTGGGTTATCAACATACCATCATATTTTGTTCTTTGGACAGTCAAATAACTGATTTAGGTACTTTAGGTGATTTAGATTTGATTGCAAAAACACAGACGGGACTTCACAGACTCCAAAAAAAGCAAATCAAACCAAGAATAGCACTGCAACATTACGCGGTACATAAAAATGATAACAGCCAGTACTTCCTACAGATAACTCCTACGTCCCGCTCTAGCACATTACCATTTGTATATCTCCATCTCTGTCCCCCATCCGGGTTCTGATCGTAAAATGACGATAACGAATATGAATGTAAATGAGTTTTAAAGGTGTACTTGGGCGTAGTAAGTTGGTGTTATCTCTGGCTGAATTCCAAGAGTGGGTAGAAAGCGTTTAGACTTGCTTAGAATTAACTTCTGGATAGCCACTTGGTATGCCGTCGTGGTATTGATTGGGTACTTTCCTTCTATTGTTTGGATGACGTTGCTGGTTCGATTTCTTATGTATTAAACTGCTAAGATTTATCTTAGTATTGTAGCGATTTTAGCAGATAAACACTCGATCTGTCCTGTAAAAATTACAGCGTGAAAATAAGGTGAAGTGAACTGTCAAAAGTGTCAGCATCGTGTGGAATGACAGGTCACTTCACCCGAATACACCGGCTGGTGCCATTTTATTTGAAGTCTGGTCATAAACTAAACTAATATTATAAATGCGAAAGTGAGTCTGTCTGTTTGTTACGCTTTCACGCTAAAACGGCTAAATAAATTTGGATGAAATTTGGCACATGAGTAGACCATGACCTGGAAAAGGACATGGGATACCTTTTATCCCGATATTCCCACGGGATCGAGAGTTATAAGAGTGAAACCGCGAGGCGTAGCTAGTAAAACCAGCACTAGCTCAAACTCTAACTTAAACATGACATAACAAACAATATGAAAATGTTTAGAATACGCTGCAGCCGCTACCGATATATACGTATTGTAATCCTGTCCTCGATTCTGGCCTCACGCAGAGGTTAGAACAGAGTAATCTTTTCTCTAACACCCTTCGTAAAAAACCTGCTCCCATACACAAAGGGTAAAACCCCGTATCCTTTAAAATACCACAAAAAAATAACCCTAACCAAAAACTTCGCTCTCAATCCTCAACTCAGCTGTATAGATTAATCACATGAATAAAGGGCGACATTTTATAAAGACACCCCCCTTCACCCCTACGTACCTGCCCCCTGTGTAGGGTTCAGTCGGAAATCCCGCGACCCGACATCAGGTACAACCACATAGATATCCGTATACAACCCTAATGACTGGCAAGTTCCTGTTATGCAGGCATTCCGGTATCGAAGCAATAAAACGGTATGTGGGGATGTACCAGGTTTTTGGATAGTCATGGGAGAAGGTGGAAGAATTAAGGTGTTTTATGGGATAAGGAAAATGTCAAGTTTAAGTATGAATGTGGCTATAAAACTAGGGGCAGACCAACGAAACGATGACACTGAAATTGACCAGTGTCGTTATCGTAAAAATCTGAACTGCCGTATGTCACTGTCTGGTTTGCCGTATTTTAAGGGAAAACATTCTAAATCGCCGTATATATTTATAAAAATGTCTATTCCTAATTTGTTTCTTCTACAAAAGCTAGTGAAAAAACATTTCGTTGCACCTATAGTCATTTGGTATTTTGTGATACGGCAATGAGAGGCCTGCCGTATGCCGTTTTATGAAAAACAAAGTCGTGGATTGTCGTATAATACGGCAATTGCCGTATCAATAACAACGCTGCAACTGACTGACTAACTGGACTGTGTGAAATGACTTGAAAAGGGGTGACTACCGAGATGACGGTATTAAAGAAAAGGGCATGTCATGCCGACCACAAATAAATTGGGATAAGGACAAAGAATGATTATACTTTTGTGGTTTTATGATTTTAAATGAGTCCTGGTTGCCCCAAAAACCGGCTGCAGGTAAGCGATCTGATCAATGCATGATTACTAGGGTTAGGTTTATTTCTCAAAAGGCTAAATTATGCTTTTATTCGCCAAAAAAAACTTTAAAATCACGTATTAATTAGCATAATCATTACAAGAACTAACTATCCATTGTTTTTTTGTTAAAAGCTAATGTTATCAACACACGTGGCTAGAAATTGCATTGTAGTTATTTCTAAAAGTCTTAGTCTAAGTCTTAGCCTTCGGTTATATTTATAAGGTCCCATTAAAATAGATGGACAAACTTTTACAAATTAATCAGACCACCAAAATAAGGACAATGATAAAAAAGAATTAGAAAAACGCGTTAGATACTAACGAGAAAAATTTATCAGCTAACTAAAATACACTAATATTGTTGGTTACCCAATGCCATTTATAATTTTAGGTTAAATAAAATCACTTTAATCAGTGTTTTTTTTGCTTGGATATCTTTGGTTAGACGTAATGAACGCTGTGTTAAAATTTGTCCATCTATTTTAATGGGACCCTGTATATGACAATACTGTAGATACTAAATTATCTTTCAGAGTCTAAACTGTTGACTGGACTGTGGAGGCTTTGTATAACTGCATTTGCAAATCTAGGGTAGGGACGCTTCTTTAGTCACCTACGTCACGGGATAGTTGCGTATACAAAATGTTTTTCTTCAAACTTTCGTGGCAAAGTAATATAGAAAACACAACATTTCGCACTAATTAGTAAATTTTGAATGTATCGCATTTATTTCATAAAAACGAAAATTACGTATCCCTAATGATTACCTATTGTCTAAGAGCCTTTGAACTAACAATGAGGAGTTAGGCTAATGTTTACTACCAGGCGTTTCACAAAATACATAAATAAGTGATTCCTAAACTTACCAGGAGCCCATTACTCAACAAGCGTACTTTAAACAGCCTTCAGTATTAAAATAATGTAATCCATCTCGTCTCGTATTCGTGTTTAAATAAGCGTGTGCAAGCGTGCCTAAATGCAATCAGGTTAAATCAATTATCACGGTAGGTAAGCATAGAAGCTATATACGCCTTTAGCAATATGCCCGTAGTGCTAATAATTGCTAACGCTTTCTGCCAGGCCGTGGTCGTCTCAAATTGGCTATCTGGCTACCCTGTACCTAAGTAGGATAAGGAAGAAATAGAAATGATAAAGATAGTTAATTGACTCAGCTGTGACTTTGCGGAAATCTATTATAAAATACAATAGAAGACGTTTATTTAGTAACCTAATCCGCACACTGTTGAAAGAATTAAATACGAGTATTTCAAGGTCACCTTTGCTGCGATTGTTCGCAGCCCCTTATCGCGCTGATAACGATCCTAGCCGAGGTGGACCGAGCAGTAATCCTATATAAATGGGGTGTGGCTCATACTGTGTTCGACGCTTGACGTGGCAACACGTCGTGTGCACAACAAGTCAATCGTCATCCTGAAAGGTCATCGTCGTGGAGAGGTGAAACACGTATCGATTTCTTACAGGGTTCTTTATGACTCTTTAAGAACAATTAAGCGGATTTGGTTACTAAATATACGTCGCTAATATATTTTTTTTTAAATGATAAGGATGCCGGTAATTATGATTTCTGTAAGCGAACTAGGGTAAGTCACAAAACTGTAATGGAATAAGCGAATGACTTGATTTTAAAGTTAAAAAACATACAATAAAAAAATATGACATAAATAAAAAGAGTCATAACTAAACTGAAATCGCGTTACTTTTGGATGAAAAAAATAACAGTGTTATCTAATATTATAAATGCGACAGTCAGTTTGTTTGTTAGTTCGTTACGCTTTCACGCTAAAACGGCTGAACGGATTTGAATGAAATTTGGCACATGGGTAGACCATGACCTAGGTTAGGACAAAGGATACTTTTTATCCCGATATTGCCACGGGATCGAGACGTATACGGGTGAAACCGCGGAGCGCAGCCAGTAGCTAATAATAATAGTTTTATTAAAATATAAATAGGTATGGTAGATTGAATCGTTTTGTCTTCCTATCTAAATCCTTTACATTGATCTTCCTAAAGACCGTAAAAAATTAATATTTTTTCAGGAAATCTCAGGAAATGTTAGAAGCACAACACAGAGAAGGAAATGTGAAGAAAGGCAAGTAATCACATCACACGCACGTGTTCACATTAAAACTCCGTAAAGTTCGCATAACATACATAAGGTACAGACGCCAGCACCTCAACCTACTACAATTTGTCAAATTTCTTTAATAGATTTTCAACTTTATTGCTAAAGTATAAGGTTCAAAGTTGATTGGGAAAAATTTACAGTTTCGGGTAGGTTGACCTGCTGGCGTCTGTACCATAAAATCCCTCCAGCACAAAACTTTGCTCTTACGTCATTCCATATGACTGTTGACCTTGTCATTCTAAAAGGGTACACTCAATTTTAAGCAAATTATGCTAACAGGCATAAATCAAAACTGCCCATCCTTATCCCAACATCTTGGGGTCAGCTTCCAGTCTAACCGGATGCAGCTGAATACTAGTATTTTACATGGAGTGCCTATCGGACCTCCACAACCCAGTCACTGGATAACCGAAGTTACTGGGTAACACGATACTCCTTGGTAAGACTGGGTGTCAGACTTTTGGGTTTCTGACTACCCGTCACAACTGTCAGTATGTAATGGATGGTCACCCATCCACGAAGCGACTGCGGCGAGCGTAGTACCTTCGATCGACCCGTCCGGCTGTTATCATTTAGCCACGAGCACATATGTCAACACGCATAATTTCATAAAATCCCATTGTTTCCTATTTCTAAGAGACAGTTGAAACCCTCTTTGATCCTTCATCAATATCGATGCGTAGTCTTAAGACAATTTCCACGCAAGCTCCGCCCCCATGCACCCCGGCTCTCCGATATGTGCTAAACGCTAACACCTCAGTAATAAAGTTGAATATCGCGTGCGCTCTTAATCGTGTTCGAGCACGAAACTAAATGACGTAAGTCTCAACTCTTATTTCTTTTATAACTAAAGTAATAATTGATCTAGAGAAAAACTATCTTGTGGCTGCATAATAAACTATATTTTCTTACTTTGAATACTTAGTTTAGACATAAAAGACGAGTAATCTTGAATTTATTAAAATAATCTTTAAAAAAAAGACATGTTTTTCGAACAAAAAATGAAACGAGTGAAAATGTTCCAATTACGTAACTGTCTTGTCGAAAGGGAAAGATCCAATAAACCATATACTAAAATTCCATTTTGATTGTATGCGTGACTGTTTCAGAATATTAATGCAAATTAACATACAATTTAGGGACCCTCCTCTCGATGTAGATATTTTTATCGCAAGTTGAAACGACACATTCATTCATTCATTCGTCTTCAGTCAAGATCATTTCAAGAACAAGTTTAACATAATACAGTTACTATTGGCACCGTATGCCATATCCCGTTCATCATCATCATCATCATTCATTTCAGGCGAAAGACGTCCACTGCTGGACTGAGGGGGGTTTGCCATAATCGCCACGCTGGGCAGGCGGGTTGGTGATCGCAGTATGGCGTTAAAATGCATAGAGAACACTGTTGCCTATTCTCTAGTAAGTCCCTTAGTCGCCTTTTACGACACCCACGGAAAGAAATGGGATGATGCTATTCTTTACTTTCGGTACTACACGGAAAATCACACCAAATCCCGTCAATTGGGCACATTCCAGAACCCTGATTTTGGAGAAAAGCTCTTATTATTGTACTCAAACATTCGAAGTAACGCTGAAGGGCCATCGGACCCCATTGAGTAGATGTAAGCCCATCACATCTACACGCGCCACTGAAGTGTAAAACTGTCACCTCCACATCCATTAAACACGTTTCGATATGCCAACGACGCCTAAAACCGGCTTAAAAAGTTAAACAACACCACTTTGAGAGAGGCCTTTAAATATGCGCTGAATTTGAAAGTGGGCGCAAAAGCCAACTGTTTAGAATGTACGAAGTTTAATGGAAAACCGTTGCGCTAAGGGAATATTAAGGGGATAATGGGCTGGTTGACGTCAAGGCCCCTTATCTGGGGATGTTAGGGGTAATCGGTTAAGTTCCTATGTCTAGGACCGTAGATTAACTTTGTTTATGTGACGGTAAAGTTGGTCATATACACGCAAAGGTGTGCCTGGGGCAGGCAGTTATACCTTGTTCAAGATGTATATTCTGTATTTTCATAGGTAATCTATAGACATGGAAAAATTATGAATAAGCGTAGGGTATGCTGTATGCAAATATTTCCGGAGGGTTGAGAGCTTCTGAAATCTGAACTGGACCATCTCTAGAATTCTTATCATTCATCAATCTATTTACTCCAGGGATATCTAATCAACTATGGCACAGGAGAAATATCTGAAACCTGTTCAAACAACACCTGAAAATAACCCCACATAACTTTAAAGAAATAAATAAAGTACTCACTAACAAGTGAGTTGAGAATCGATCGCCTGCAAATAACTAGTCCACACCAATTAGTACCAGGGTGTCAGGAAACTTACAGAACTCTCTATTAACGCGAACAGAGTTATTTTTGTCCTGAAAGTTAATAGTATAGTAGAAGAGTTTCTCTTCGAATAGACGATTTTCGAAAGGTTAGATATAAAAAGTTGACATTTAATCATTAAAAAGCTTAAACCCAACTACGACAAAAACGACAAATAAAAAGATATAAACAAGACATCGATATCGACTCGTTTCGGTTTTCATAAAGCCGAGATTCCCACGTCAACTAAGTCATCTAAATAAGGCATAAAACGGCACGGATAACGTGTGACTCCCTTCCTTTTGGCTTCGCCGTAGTCGGGTAAAAAACTAACAAGCTTGATTTTGTTTAATTTTTTTTAAACCCGGTTCATGGTTACAATTTTCTGCAAGAAACAAACTGCTAGGTTACAAGGCACAACATGTCAGTAAAGAATCGATAGTCCGGAATAAACTAGTTCACACCAGTTTATAGGGTTGTCAAGAAACTTGGCGGCAACTTTTATTTGTCTCCATTTTTCTTCTAAACTCCAATATGTCAAATGTGAAAGTTTTGTAACACTTTATTGAGGATTTGCTTGACTTGAGTCTATTATTCATACTGCGTAGGAGAAGTAAGTTTTAAGTGAGTTATTTATTGAAGCGTTCATGAAAGATTTATTCGTAGAGTTTCGAAATAAAGGCGGATTTTGATACCTACTCTGTTGTTTGAGCTTCTTTAATTAAACTTTTTTCTTACAAGTTTATTTAACTGACTAGTTTCCTAATGGTGGTGGTGGACGGGTGAAAGGCGACTAACAAAAGGTATTTAAAAGGCAGATGTGACTGGAAACGCCCTATGGCCTAGAAGGACATATATTGGTGAACTTATTGGTGATGTTCTTCAGAAAGGAGAGGTGCATAGTTCTCGCAACTGGCGTGCGTGCATCACCAGATGTACAAAACGTAAACGAAGCAAAAGGAGTATGTTAGGATCGTAACAGGTGGCGAACAGTAGTTCCTGCTTACCCCCATGGGAAGAAGGTGTGAGCTTATGTATGTCTGTAGTTTCTTGATGTAACATAACAATTATAAAATAAACAAAAATGTTATCTTTTTCAGGAAAATATTTAGAAGGAAGCCTTTAAAAAAAAAAATGAGGCTAAGCATAATTTTTGCCTTTGCACAAAAACGAAGTAGGTTAAAAAGTGACCACCAAGGGGCCTCCACTTTATTCTCTGCCAATTCGACTTTTAAAGTCATGTTACTTTTTTTTCGAAGCACAAATGGTTATCTGTCCTATCAGAATGTTCTGCAGTCCAATTTAAATCCCCAACGAGATCAAATGAAAACGTTTCGAGCGTCATTCGATTGGTTCCGGAGAGGTGGCACCGTGTAGGACCAGGCACACTTGACCTACCACAATGGGCAACGTTTCCTTGCTGTGGTTCATTTGTGGAAGCAAGTCGGGGGGACGGGAAGGTCAGGGTATCCTGGTAGTTATATTGGGTCAGCCGCTGTGTTACGTGCATGTAACTATGATGTGGTTTAAGTTATAGGAGGTACATTAGTTTGGCAACATAGTGATTGCTAGGCCATTCGGAGGTATATATAGAAAATCATGAACAATGAAAAAGTATGGCGCCGAATCTTCATCTTTTTAGTATATTCGTCACTCATTAGATCAGGAATATATTCTTTTTAGTACCTATATTAGGCGTTGTTGAACAAGTTATAACACTAATCCAAATTACGACTAATATTGTCTCGAATGAGTTTTCTGAAATGACGTTCACTAGGTGGCAGCACCGAGACGTCAGGTCCGGGTAGTGTCAAAACGTCTATATTTTCTTTAGAGTCGTGACTGAATAATGAACATCATCATATATTTTATATTCATTGTGGAAATGGATGACCTCTTGCCAAAGTGGCGCCAACTAGTGGCGTGAATTTTCATGAAAACCCTCATTCGTGGAAAATACTGAACCGAACCGAATAGGTAACATAGAAGTGTTCTTTATTTAGTAGCGACTGGATACAGACCAAAATATTAATGAAGATAAGCAAGTAAAACTTGAAGTAGAAGCTAAAGCTATTGTTACTGACACCACTCAAGACACCGCCCATAATTAATGAACTAAACTTAATATTCTAAGACTTTACAGTACATTGTAGAATGGAATAGAACAGAGTAATTAGAAAAACGTATAAATAACTCAAGAAATGGAAAGTTGGAAAAGAATAATGGATGGCAAAGATAAATGAAGAGAAATCGTGGAAAAAGTGCAAAGTTAAGAAACTACTGCAGACTGTTGTCAACTTTTTATTGCAAAATAATATGCAAATTAAAGAAAAGTCAACAAGATTTTCGTAATTAAAGTATTTTTTCGCCAAAGTTTTTTTTTTATTCGCCATAAGACTTATAAAACCGATGAGAAATCTAATCGGAGCGCTGATAAATGTTCCTTCATCTTCGAATATTTATAAAAATGGATGTTGGTGTATATTCTGTAAATATCTGAGATTAATAGACTTGACTGATCAGAATGAAAGGTGGCACATATGTGTCATTTTTTCATTGGGGTTTTTTTCCGACCTCCATGTGGATGGAGCTGGTGGAAAAAGCTAGCCTATTATAATTTTAGCTACCTTTTAAGAAACAGGGGGCCTACCACCACCTCTTTAAGCAGTATTATTTTAATATTACTTTAGTGTAGGAAAGAGATGAAGCTCTACAGGACGTATTGCTCCATCTCTTTACCCCACTGAAGTAACATTAAAATAATACTGCTTAAAGAGGTGGTGGTAGGCCCCCAGGTAACATATTCGCTACCTTATTAGGTTACTCGATACGGGGTGATTAAAGATACTACTGGCATGGTAACTAAGAGAATTATTATAAGCGTTGTTAGCAACTCCAGCTCACTAAGGAAGCCTAGGTGGCAATTAGTCACTGAAGGTGGTGGGTCAGGATTAAACTAAAGAAGGACTAATTAGGGCCTAATCACTTGAACCTATTCGGCCTTAATGGCCACTCATGGAATAACTTCCCGCTTATCGACCTTAGCCTGAACCCAGGTCTGCTTCCCGTCTATTTTATGTGGTCCCTCGTTAGTACTGACCTACATGACTGTGTGTAAACAGAATCGGAATGGGCTATTGAATCAGGTCGCCTCGGCCAACTAGTGTTTCGCATTTATTTGCTACAAACAATTGACAAGTTGCCGACGCAAGACCTTTAGAAAGTCAAACTAACCTAAATTGAAATCTATCGCTTCCAGGATAAGGTGTTTTTTACCATGATCTGGTTTTCCTCGGCTAATGTTGACAGACCACTGGGTTACTCCCTAAAGTTTACGTTGCTATTTTCGTTTGTGGATAGCATTGAAAATAATTGTTTGTTTAAGCATGCATAACTGAGTAGTAGGGTTAGGCTTGTCCAAATGCTCATTAACTTTGGAGCCCTTAGGGTGATTTCGGTCAAAAGCCATCAAATTACATCAGTACTATACTAAATATACATCAACCTATGATTGAGAAGGAACAATATTTGAACACTACAGTCGGAGGACTTAGTCAACTAAAATCTTCAGCGTGTTTTCTGTTAACTATCAAGCAAATCTAAGTCCAATTCAAACTCAAACTCAAAGCATTTATTACCATTAAACCATTTACAGGCACTTTCGAACTGTCAAGGAGACGGTCAGTCAGAAAGCTAAATTGGTGACCCCGAATATGAACGTCAGCACAGCTTTCGAGCAATTACTTCAGCGTGACGTCATCATCATCATAACTCCCGCATGCTTTCGTGAGGCGAGTCACACAGCTAGCCAGCACCCGCGGCTTCAACGGGTATCCTGATCAACAGCATGCAGCCAAGATAAATATCGCAAGCTACAAGACTCAGCCTATTATCGACCTCCGGTCTCCCGAGGGGAGTGATGTGGCGGCATCTACATCGCCACATGCAAACTACACATCAAAGACCTGACGTTACACAAATCCTACATCGCGCAATTAGAGTTCACCGCGCCAACGACGACTTATATAAGACTATCCGACATCAACCATTGGGCAGTTGCCCACCAGACACGACACTCGTCTGGTCGGAGGATCCTCCCTTTTCTATAGAGGATGAGTGAACTTTTACACCTCACTTTTTTTTTCCTCGTACCTCTAAGCTAGTTGCCCATTCTAAAGCATAGTAGGTACCAATGGAAAAGAACGGACAAGAAACTCCACGGACAATCGTTTAATTTTTTTTTTTACAAAATATTGGTTACATCATTCATGTTGAAATGATACATGTGAAAATAATGTAGAAAGACGTGCGCGTTTAAAGAGTCCGCAATAAAAAGATAAAAAAAAATACAAATCAAAAATTAAAATAAGGCATGGCAGCTAAGAGATGACTAGTCCCAACTGACGGCCCCTGGTCACGAACATGACGCATGGATCAGCACCATTCGCTCAACCATTTTGAAGGGAGTTAAGTGATCCCTAATTGCTAATTGAATCTACAGCTATATCCAATATTGCAAAAAACAAAAATACGACAGCTCCTTATGATTTAGAAACTCTTTTATCCTCTGAGAGTATCATGAGGAGTTACAAATGAGGAAAAGCCTTTCTTGCACGCTTTGGGGCACTTCAACTAAGTTTAGGGGTCACCTAACTTTTGGCACTATCACTTTTTTGTTTCATGTATTCGTAAGTACTTTATGAATAAAAGTTAGTTCTTTGGTAACTTAATCTAGTTAATGACTGACTGATTCTGAAGGGTTAATTGTTCTTTTTCCAAGAGTTTTTCTTGAGTGGCTTGAACTCTATTTTAATCAATAACTGTGATATTTTTTTATTTAATTAAAAACTACTAGGTTCTTGTCTGAAAAGCGCTTTTGTTTATTTTAGCAGGGCTATTACAATCATCCCGGTTGACAACGCATTCCCGATTTCAGAAGACACCTTTATGATTTTCTTTCAAGATGCTGCCCATTCTGTTAGCATAATAACCTCACTGGTTACAATACTATAGTAAAGATTGAAAATGAAAGCAATCGATACATGTTCAAGTTCTATTTGTCCATGAATAGTAAAACCAATATATTTCTCCCCATTCATCTCGGTACCAACATCTTCCAATACTTCCTTATACTCAACTTAAATAACAATCAATTCATGTTTGCCGTGGCATCTGTTTTATTTTGCATGTTCCATTCCGGGTCCCGTAGGTCGAGCTCAGCGATTGGCTGAGCGATCCCCATTACTCATACATGTACCTATACTGGGCTCCCGATATCTTCACGGTCGGCTGAACTTGTTCAAAATACACTTTTATTCAGTAAAAGCTTTGTACGAAATTTTTTTATACAGTCCCGCGTTTTAATTGACTTAAAAGCTGGGCGGTGCGTTTGGGAGTGCGTGTAGATATGTTTTCAGTCAGAGTTTTTGCTAATATGTTATGCGTCAGTTGTAAAACTGTGAGGGTGAGTAATTTAGTAAAGTAGTCACAGGAAGAATTTGTGGATGTTTTCCAAAAATAACCAAATATCCTTTTTTCTAGCCTTTTTTCTTCTTTATATTTATCGAGGGGTTTGGCGATGCTTCCCCGACAAATTATTGCTGAATATCCCCCTATAATTATGGTCCAGAGATTAAGCTTAAAAATAAACGAGTCAAAAAACGAAAACTATTAACTTAAACAGATAAAAACAACTTTGAACAGTTTGAACTGAACATCCAAACATCCAGACATTGACACCATACGGTACGCAAGTAACGACAACAACCATAAAATCGTTACCTAATAACCGCTTGAAGCAGAAAAACAAAGCGCTGTTCATTAGGCACAAAGGTGTACGAATATAAAAAATCCCGCTGTTGGTCGTTCAAACAAAACAGCGAGCGTTCGGGCCCGCAGTTAGGCTTGGTAATTGCCCCCTCACGACAATTAGCCTTCGTAACGTCTTCGTGACGGCTCAAAAATACATTTTTAGCGTTATCAGAGCCTATTCCGACTTGTTTATGGGAGCATAACCGGCCCTGACTGATGTGTTGAGTGTGGGGCGAGGGATTTATAGCTGGACTCAGCTGAAGTGGTGTTTAACTTTCGTATAAATTTTAAAATAAAAACAGTGTGTGAGTGGTATATTATGGCAGTTGATTGGTGTGTGCTAGTGCTAGATAACAATAGCAATATGAAAGGATAAATAGATAGAGGATTAATTAAAGGAGACAATTAATTTATCGGTTTTAAAGGTATGTCACGAGAGATTGTGAAACAAACTGTTTATTACTCAGCATCAGTTTTTAACAAATACGAGTATGTAGCATTTACAAATAGTTTAATCTATTCGATACATTCCATGTCCATCAAAAGCTTCGTTACCAAAAAAATATTAATTCCCGTCGTCAAAAGCCCCCAAAATTCCGATTCCAAATGCATGTAAACCTAAAATCTGCATTTAAAACAAATGTTAAAGGGCGATTTGCATTTTTCCAAATGATATTCAGTTGAACTGCAAATCGCGTATGATCGGTTGGTATCGGATAATCATTTGCTTCAGGCGTCGAAAATTGTGCAGCGTCGGTTGTGAACGAATGAACTATTCTTGTCGGTTTGATGGCGTTTGATGGGATTTGGATGTCCGATATCATTGTTGGAAAGTTATTTATGTGTATCTAGATGGTATAGTTATTACCTTGTTTGACAAAAGATGATACTTAAGCGAGGTACAACTTTATTAGCTTCGGTCTCAGACCAAATAAAAAAACAAGACATAGCCCTGTCAACAGTGACGTGAAGCCGGTTGCGTAAAAATGTGTGCACTTAGTAAGGTGTAGTTTGATAGTAAATGGTTGTACATGTGTGCGTGTGAGCGTGTATGCACAGAGGGGAGGTGTAGTTTTGTTTTTTTATTTGGTCGAGGCTTCGGTTTGAACCTCACAGATCGTAGACCGTGTCTGTGTGCTATTTAAAATCACAATCGACTTAGAAATCAATTCAGTATTTGGCATTGCTAAGGTACAATTACTATACAAAGGTAGTTAGTTAACAACTACCCTCTTCCAACCCCTTCTCAACACGTTTCACTTGTCACAAACGTTGGAACGCAAAATGATTTATTTATAAGTTACGACTCTCAATTTAATATTACACCGATACCGTTTATGAAACAAAGGGCACGTGGTTCCGACAGCCGTTTCAAGGTATTAAATTAATTTCCGAAGTGATTTACGAATGAATATTGGCAATTAATTTAGTGTCCAGGAGTTTTCAATTAATAACTTTAGATTAGGTATATTGTTACCCTTGTTCCCAGTTTGTTAGCTCTGATTTGTGTCATCTTACTAAGGTACACTGTATTATGTATTTTTGGGACTTTCTAATGTTTGTCTTAAAACCGTTTTCGTGTTCTCTTCATATTGTATTTTGCAAAATTTTCCTTCGAGGTTCGCTGACTCTTTGAAAGACGGCAGAAAAGTACATGAAAACAATTCTATTCAGCTCGCTGTCGGGAAGTCCGAGCAAGAAAAGACTAACAGAAGAGTCACAATAACAATAAACGCGTCGAAGCTCCGAGCTGTTCCGGTCGGACTGGCGCCCAGCGTGGGCCATTTTATTTGTATCCCGACATTAGATAAAACTTATCATTAGTCATTGCGATCTCTCCCGAGGTGAAAATACAAAACTTACAAGTTTAAAAAGTCGTTATGAACTGGCCCTTTTAAAATTGATTGAATGGAAAAATAAGAGATTTTTGAAATACGTAAACATGTAGGACAATTTGAGAGATCACTAACAAAGGATTGCGGTTCATTTAACAACTCGACTCCATACTCGTCGACTCATAATGTGTGCTTGATTTCACGTGCCCTTTGGCAATAAGGTTCTGGGTCACATAACTCTCTTTAAAATCGTATCAAAATACAGCAGTGTAGTTATCAATATTTCACAGAATTCTTGAAAATGAGGGCAGAATTGTGAATGCAGATTTAGTAACGGCCATAAAATTCCCCTTTTTGTCAGCGGAATTAGATGTCGTAAGCCGTTGCGGAATATAGCAAGGCTTGGGTAGCATTTGGGTCCAATAGCCCGGGTAATGGCTGGCCGGCCTCTGGCTAACACGACCCAAATTAGGTCAAGACGCGGCGTTGTGACGCATTTATAAAATTATGCCAAATTTGATTCGATTTTTACTCAGACAATTGAATTGTCGGAACATCGACTGGTTCGAAAAATGTTGGCTTCAAAAGCTAATAAGGTTTGACTGCGAAGGGCGGGTACATTATGAAATAACATTAAAAGATACGGCAACGCAATAAAATATTATTAAGAGCGTCGTTAAAGGATAAAATTCTATTTGGAAACCCGTCTCAGGAGGACGCCGAGCGACCGGAAAAATAATTTATTCTACCTTCAGAGGAGAAAATTAAAATTGAAGAATTTCTTGTTCTGTAATCTTTGTTTGTAATGACTTTGATGTAGATTATTGTAGGAGGTACTTAAGGTGTTGATAAGTAATTTACATTTTGCTGTTATGAATTAGGCTTGCCTTAATAATTTCCTGGTTAATCCCTTGAGAGATTTATTTATTTGTGGGTTTTATTACTATTTGATTATAATGTGTATGAAGGTCGTATTATAATTCTCTAACATTCTGTATTTTTGTGAACAATTTGGAAAGGCGGAAAAGTAGGTATTTGTGCAATCGTCTGCTATTATAAATTGTGCACTTTCATACACAGAAATTGGAAAGAGTCCAGATGCGGTTAAAATATGAAAGAGCCAAACTAGCCTCGTTGAGAAAAAACATTTGATAATATTCGCTTAAATGCTGTGAATATTATAAAAGTTTTAATATAACTGTACTGTATTTCCCACACTTTCCAGGAGCACTTAAACTTGTCTGGACTTTATAATAAATAAATAAACTAGTCGTAGAGATTTCTATAATGGAATACTAGAGTCTATAATTTCAGAAACTTTTCACCCAAGGACATCTGAAGTCTAGCGCCAAGGCAGAAAAAAAATCACGACACTTATTAGTTTCCTTTAACTTGTTCAAAAGCATTTTTACATTTTTAGCCAGTGCTTCACCGATGTAATTAGCGATATACCAAATCTAACTTTCTAAAACAGAATGGAAAATGAATTAGATAAGCCCTTTTCAATGAAACTTTTCTTTTAAATATATTTTCATTGTAAGGATTAATTAATAACGTGTTCTTTCTTAAATGTCTGTTTTGAAAAGCGTTTAATTTTTTCCTTCTATAATTTTTCCGACGCCGGCCGTCAGAGCGGGCGTATACAATGATTTATGATGCAATCTTTTAGTCGTAAATCTGAAACGGTACGCTTCCACTGTATAGCTCGGAACTACGTAACTTTGAAAAAATCGCGTGCTTCTTTTGTAATTTCAGTATTTCGTGTTATGGTTAGCTTCAAGAATTTGTGTTTCTTTATTACATTTCTTTTTAAAATATATTATTTGTTTTAGAACACTACGTCTTATTTTTTATCATAGTTTTTGTTTGTTTTTTTAATAATAAATAATATGGTACGACCGAAATTCGCTTGATTCGATGCGACAGAGAAACCAAAGCCTTTTAAACTTTCCTTTTTTCTTTTCAGATTCGACAAAAAGCTTAATACATGATTACAACTGATCAAATATCGGAACAACTAGTACAATATTATCACACAAATGCGACAGACCACCAGTTTTAAACGATTGACGACATCGAGAGGCATAATCCATGAAACTATTACTCATAATTAGTGCACATTAATCTTATAGATTTGGGGCTAAACCACGCTATCTATCAACCAGAACTTATGTATTCCGGCCATGGCATTAGTCTGTAATGGCATCTATTTTGACACATTGCATAAATTATCGCAACACTATGAATTGTCGGTAATACGTCAAATGTATTGTCAGAGATATATGGGAACTGGATTGAATTTGCATTATTTATACGCATTGTAGCTCTGTTTGATAAACAATAGGATAGGGATTACACTTTTAAGTGGATTGAAACCATACCTTAAGGTGTCGTGTAATTTACTATTAAAGGAAAGTAGCTAGACATCACGCTTGGGTTCTACCAAATGTAAATATGTCATTACAACTCGTTTGATATTAGTCAAAATACTACTTTTATCTAGTTGTTAGAAATAGTACTGAAAACAATTTAAAATCAGTTCAATATTATAACTAGTTATGTATGAATATACAGTAGAGTTGGCATCTGTTCGCTTTGACTTTAATATACATTGATTTTGTGTATATTGACGATCCTAAATTTACTACACCTTGATAAGTGCAGTAAATTTAGGATTTAGAACAAGGGTTAGTTTACCATAACTGCCTAGGACGACACACTTGAGATTTGAATTTGTAATAGTTATTACATGAGTAATGCTTGTGTGTGCCAATATTTCATGAAGCTTTTCCCTTTATCATACATTTTCGTGCACGAATCCAAAACATCTTGCATAAAGTAACACGTACAGTGTTTAGGTATCGAGGATTTCTTTTATCAGACAGGATTTTGAATTACAAATCCAAAGCACATTGAATTAGTTTTGAATGAGGCGCAAAGACTGATTCCCTAAGATATATCCTAATACCTATTAAAGGCAGCCTCGTGCCTCGACCGTCTCCCAAGAGATTTTGAAGCTTAAGTGAAACGAATTTGACTGAGTAAAAAGCCTTCAATTTTATCACGTAATTGTAAGATTGGGAGGGAGGCAGTCGCTGAGGAAGATTCCGGATTTGGGAACCCTCTTTATGTGCAGTCAGTGTATTTGATTTTTTTAATGACATATTTGAAGGTACTTTGAAGAAATTACGGTAGTGGTTAAAAGGAATTTATAGCATCTATGTGGAGTAGGTTCTTTTGAGAAATCAATTCGAAAAATACGATATGTCCTATTGTCTTCTTTATAGCATACGGGTAACAAAGGCTATTAAGAATTTGAAAGGCCCTCACGGTTAGGGGTAAACTTCTATCGATAACGATGTATGTCCCAGGGAACAATGAAGGGTACAACTGTGAAATAAGCTTCGCAGGCTTTTATTAAACTGGGTAGCTCAGGACAACCTGATTTTGTACACGTTTCTGCCAACATTTTCCTCAATGAAGAAACCAGTTCCAATTTATTAAAAAAATAGACGTAACACCTAGTTAAGTTATTCAAATGAAAGCTACTGGTAAAATACTTCTTAAATAAAATTCTGCGATGGTCTTATTTTTAAAGATTTTAATTACTCCATTACTTTGAAAAGGGACCGTTTGATGGAAGTAGAACGTTGAGTTACCTGAAACAAATCAGAATTACGAAATTAGTTTAATTGAAATAGAAAACGTAATAAATAAACTTAAGGATTTTAAGGGTTTTGCTTTCAAAATTGAAGAATTAAATTAGTTTGCTATTAATAATCAGTTATGCAAAAAAAATACTGAAAAAGCAATAGCTGAATAATTTAAAATGGTTGATTACAAGCATAAATTAAAAAAAAAACAAAACCCTCGACACAAACATTTCCTCATTTCTCTTTCCTAATCCATCACCAGACCCTGTTCACCATCTATCTATAACCTATTCATTGAGACCATTCCAATGAGCCCAAATACGATACCTGTGCTGTAAGTTGGTAAGTGAGATATCATTGAAGTAACAGAATACCAAATTTAAATCGATCAGACCTGTGGAAGACGCTCACATCCATTCATCAATTAGAAAAGAGCTGATAATCTTCAAACGGCTGAACAGATTTTCATGAATCATAGCTAAGAACAATCTCGATCAAGTCACCTTTCAAACAAAAAAAAAACAAAACACAATCGGTTCAGCTTTTAGGAGGTACGATGGCGCAGACAGACACACAGATACAAACGTTAAACTTATAACACCCCTCTTTTTCTATCGAGGGTTAATAAACAAATGATCATGAATAGTTAACCAACAAAAGAATAATTGAGAAGATAAGACTATTAATTAATGAGTCCTTCAGTAATTATTTCACATCAATCTACATCGCTACGCCTCGACATTTCATACGACATTCCCAATTCCAACTCAGTCGTCCAATTTTAGTGCCATTACTGAAATAGATGCTCGTCATAACTGTCAAGCGAGAAGCTTACCAAGAGAAACAAATTACGCCTAATGAGAATAATCCCGGACCCATCGCGTTAAACGAACCAGAAAAGGACGCCATAGCGAAACGACACGAATCTTGTCTTCGCAATGACAATAATTCTTCAGATGCAGGTAATTGAATGTGAAACGGAGAGGCTCGTGCGAATGCAAATGAGGTATAGTTTTAGGAATTAGCGGATTAGAGGATTTGGTTCAAGGTAAGGTACTGTTTTTGGATGCCGCTATCAGCACAATTTGCTGTGGAGTGAAAGTAGGTAGGCGGGTAGATTAAAAGCGTTTTATTTAATATAAAGTTGTGCGTTCACATGAAGCGATGACAGGCATTTCAACGGAAGGGCAAACAACAGAAATAGGGAAAAGATTTTTAAAGAAAACCGGCCCCACCTTGGGCGCCATAACAACTACTTTGAATCGACTATGCTTCCTCGCCTTTCCATTCCGAGTTCCAACTTTACAAACAATAAAAGAGACGCCAAAAACTTCGGAATACAATTCCCAAAGGAATTTACTTTCGGACTTTTATGAAGATGATTTTTTTAACGGCCCAAGCTTTCAGGTGATGTGGAACTTTGTTGTTTCAAATATATTTTTCAGATAAGAACAAAACTCCATATTTCTTTGTTTTTTGCTCAAATTTTTACGTAATGGTGTTTTGCTTTGTGGGAATATAATAGGAAAAACAACCAATAACACGATGATTTCATACCCTTTCTGGAACTATGTTTTTCTCGTATACTTTGACAACTTTTTAAAAGCTCCACTCCACCTTCCGTCTAGAAACACTCGAAATGTATTCGTAATTCCACAAATTGTATTTTTTTATTAAATGACAATGGAGCGTGCAAAATCCCTTGGAATTTTATTTAGACGAGTTCACGTACTCTCGCGTTGGATATGCTCCGTATAAGCAATAAAGGGATTCCTCGCCTTGCCAATAGCAATCGTGTCACTGGGTCAAATGTATTTGTTCGTTGTAGTGCATTGGGAATATTATTTGACATCTTACGACGGTTTTGGATTTGCCTCTGTAGAGATTTGGGGTGGAACATAAGAAATTTATGAGGAAAGGACGGATGGTCAATATTTCATAATCTTAAATTCCACTTTCTACTAAATTCTTCCAACAAATGGCGGTTCCGCCATTGATCAAACGAAACAGGTTGGTTGATCACAGACAGTCATTAATGGTGGTCTAACCGTGCTCAAAAACATTTGATTGAAGTAATTTCCTCTGTTATGCCATCTGTGGTCCAGCTTAATTCCCTTTTCTAAACCGAAGACATACTTCATGGCGCCCCATGGGGGTCGTAAGAAGAGACTAAGTTATTATACTAGGGGAGGGTCCGTGGATCCCCTTATTAGTACACATTTATAACATTATACCGCTATTAGGGGCAGCCCTTCATGAGCATGTTTATGGCAATATAATCTAAAACGTTATTGGGCATTCTAACAGAGTATGGTTGAGGTTTAGATTGAGTCACTGGATTGAGGGGACATGTATGAGCTTACAGATAAAAGAAAAAAGAGTAGACATTTTTTCATTTAAATAAAATATTTTCAATGAAACGAAGCTTTTCTCCATTAGAAAGGACTCTTAGCGTAACAGCTAAATGAAGTCCTCTACAAATAAAGTGCACTCCGTGTTAACAATTTCTCGTATAAATCGAAAAAGGAAGAAAACAAAGCCACGCATACAGAGAAGCAAAGAGAAATTGCCATTCATTATTTTGCGAAACTGCCAGAGGTACGGCAAAGGGAACAATTAGCATTACTCTTAAGTGACTTTTCGCCGTATTGCATGCGAATTTCAAACAAAAACACATTTCGCTTTTTCTAAATTAGATTTTCGACGAAATGCTTAATACACAAAAGTGGATTAACGGGGAAATCAGCAACATTAAAAGCACCCGCATAGGTTGTCGTATGATATTCATTCAAGACTAAGTTCCATTGAAAACGTTAACAACCTTGATTAAAAGTGAAAAATTATAAATAGCTACTGCTGTTTTAACACAATTTACATTTTTAAATACGATAGGACCTACACCTAATCAGTAGTAATTTACCCTTTACAACACAGGCATTAAATAAAGCCCCATACTTATTGTAGTAAATTGTTAACTCAGCCCTCAAACTTCTAAACTCATGATCAAAACAAGCAAACAAGCAGACAGACACCTACCGACAAACACCGAACGACACTACCCGACCTGTTTGTCTTTCTCTAGGTGCCTATTAGTGAGGTATTTACAAATTGGTGCCCGTTGACGCAAAGCTTGGCACACCTTGGACAGGATGACAAACTCTGTGCTTATTGTAAGTACAAGCTTCTTAATTCACGGGCGTCAGCGACGGCCATAATGGCAGGATTAGTGATCGGTACTGCTGTGAAAATGCAAAATGTTTTTGATATTTCTGTGGGGATTGTGCAGGTTTTTCTAAGGTAAAAAGGTTACGTTAAATATACATCAATAAAATACTAGCAATGTATATTTTTAATTAGTCACTTTTAATTGTAAAAATGTGAAGCGCTCGGTACAGAGTATTCGTGATTTATGTAATCAATGCGATTTGATTGCACTGCAGGAAACGTGGTTGTTGCCGGATGAAATTTCATTTCTTAACACTATCAGTGATGAGTTCAGCTACACAGGTGTATCTGCGGTGGACACGTCAGGGGGCATATTACGCGGTCGACCGTATGGTGGGGTTGCTCTCTTGTGGCGGCGTAGTATTTTTTATAATGTTACAACTATTGAGTGCGATAACCCTCGGTTGTGTGCAATAAAAATTGTGCTACAGGAAAGGTGTTTTCTAGTTTTTAGTGTTTATATGCCCACAGACTCAGCGGCAAATTTAACGGAGTTCACGGATATTATGAGCTCGGTGAGTGCAATTGTTGATAACTGTAGTGTAGAAAACGTTTACATCCTGGGAGACTTTAATGCTCATCCGTCTGAACAATTTTTTGATGAAATGTCTCAGTATTGTAATGAACAAAATTGGAAATGTATTGACGTAGAAATATTAGGAATGGGTTCGAGCACGTACACGTTTCTGAGTGAGGTCTATGGGTCTAAAAGATGGCTTGACCATTGTTTAGTAACGGAAGCAGCCCTGAAGTCAGTTAGGAACGTGTATGTCCTACATGACGTTTTATGGTCTGATCACTTTCCCCTAGTCATCGAATGTTGTTTTAATACAATTTTACCAAAGAAACCTGTGAATTGTGTAATCTCGAATGGAATTCTGTGGGGGGATAGAAATCCATGTCAAATAAGTATCTATCAAAAAGAATGTCATGAGAAATTACGTTTAATTGACTTCCCTCAGGAATTAAGTAAGTGTTGTGATTATGTTTGTAACAACCCTAGTCACAGGAATGTAATTGACATATTTTATTTACAAATTGTACACGCCTTAAGCGAAGCAGCACTAGTGGGAAGGATTGATAGCAACAGAACCTCTAGAAGAATTGTAGGATGGAATACCCATGTTGCCGACGCTCACAGGCATGCTCGGGAGCAATTTTTGCGGTGGGATCTGAATGGAAAGCCTACGTCTGGGAATTTGTATATTGAAATGCGCGAAAGTAGAAAAATCTTTAAGTCACGTGTCAAATGGTGTCAAGATCATAAAGATCAGCTGAAAATGGATGTCTTGGCGTCATGTCATGCTAAACACGATTTTAAAAGCTTTTGGAAGCAGACTAATAGGTTGCAGAGTAAAGCGGGTGTGCCTGTGAGCGTCGACGGCGTGAGTGATTCAAAAGAAATTGCCAACCTTTTTAAAGAACGGTTTTTTTGTAAAATCGCCACTAGGGCCGTCACGTATGGTGTTGGATGCTCAACCCGGAGTGGAATTACAGGTTAAATTTCACGCTACTGAGATAGCCAAAATTATAAAATCTATGACGCGAGGTAAGTCCCCTGGCCACGATGGGTTAAGCATTGAACACCTTCAATATGCGGGTCCACATCTACCGAGGGTCCTTGCTATGTTGTACAGCTTTTGTGTGAATCATAGTTACATGCCAGATGAGATGACGCGTACAGTTGTTGTACCCATTGTTAAAAACAGAACTGGGGACCTCGCAGACAGTAGCAATTATAGACCGATTTCACTCGCCACGGTAATGTCAAAGGTGTTTGACAGTGTGCTTAATGCTCAGTTGAACTCTGTCATCAGCCTTAACGACAACCAGTTCGGATTTCGTTCTGGGCTGTCAACGGAGGCTGCAGTGCTGGGTCTTAAGCATACTGTCACGTATTACACTCAGAGAGGAACACCCATTTACGCCTGCTTTTTGGACCTTTCTAAGGCATTTGATCTGGTTTCCTACAATAAGTTGTGGCAAAAATTGGAAAACACTAACCTGCCAAAAGAACTCCTTAACATCTTTAAATATTGGTATGGAAGCCAGATCAACAATGTGCGGTGGAATGGAGAGCTGTCTGAACCATATAGATTGGAGTGCGGGGTGAGGCAGGGGGGGTTAAGTTCACCTACGCTCTTTAACCTTTATGTGAATGAGCTGATTGAGGAACTTGGCAGCACCAGAGTCGGTTGCCATGTCGATGGTGTCTGCGTCAATAATATTAGTTACGCAGACGATATGGTGCTGTTAAGTGCGTCGGTCTGTGGGTTGAGAAAACTTGTGGCCCAATGTGAAAGATACGCAGAACAACATGGTCTGACGTATAATTCCAAAAAGTCGGAAATCATGGTTTTCGAGGTTGGGGGAAAAAACACTAGTGCTATACCACCTGTTACACTCAGTGGAATGCCATTAAAGAGAGTGTATAAGTTTAAATATTTGGGCCACTTATTGACCCCCAACCTCCACGACGATGACGACATTGAACGGGAGCGGAGAGCGTTGTCGGTTCGAGCGAACATGCTGGCCCGTAGGTTTGCACGTTGTTCCCTTCAGGTGAAGATCACACTCTTCCGAGCTTACTGTACTTCTTTCTACACGTGTAGCCTTTGGGCCAGATATACTCAAAAGTCGTACAGCGCTCTCCGCGTTCAATACAATAATGCGTTTAGGGTACTGGTGGGGCTGCCTCGCTTCTGTAGCGCATCGGGGATGTTTGCTGACGCACACGTAGATTGCTTTTATGCGACCATGCGAAAGAGGTGTGCTTCTCTGGTGCGCAGGGTGCGGGCCAGCTCCAACAGTGTCCTGAGTATGATTGCTGGGCGTCTGGATTGCTCATACGTGAATCATTGTTGTGCCGTCTCGCATGGGGTGAAGCAGCGGTGACTCGTGTGAGTGATTGAATATTGTTGGATAAATTAAATTGTTAAATGATACTAACATAGTTTTAAGTATTACTAACATTATTGAGTCATGGTTACTCGAATAAAGAATTATAATAATATAATAATATAAATATAAGCAACCCGCTCAACTGTCCATTTGCCTTTAACAACAAAAATTCTATTGTGTCTCGTTAGTGAAAGTTGAACTCATAATTCCATTAATAAAACATTACGAATTTGCGAATAGGTAATTCCGGGTCAATCTTTGCTTTTTTTTTTCTATGTGGACAGAGACAACCGGCAAATACTTCCATTTGTCTCGCGATCTCGCCTTATGTGTAGCATTATCCATGGATTTATAAAAATATGCGGTGTCAAAATATCAAATGAGACACTTTTCCCAAAAGTTTTAAAAATCACCCGGAGATTACGCAAATTACCCTTGTGGTGGGCAAAGCGGAATAATAATGGGGCTTGGATTTAAGGGAATTCAGCGACATTCTGTAGATGTCTTTGTTGATAAATTGCTGTGTTTTTTGGTAATGGCCTTCTTAGAAGTATTAAAATGGAGGCAGTATAAATGGGGGTAGGTAGTGATGTAGCTATGTCATTAATCTGTACGGAGTTATGTCTCGTGACTATGATGCGCTCATACCAGGCATTATATCACGCACTCTGCCTTAAAACATAGACTCAATTTTCCTGCGAATTCCTGCTTTATTTTGCGATGATTTTTATGTCTTCTAATTGGATTATTTAGCCACGTATTAATAAGAATATGATAGGTAGACTAGACAGGACTTGAACGGATTGAATCAAGGGCGAAATCACGTGTTTTCTTGTAGTTTTGGAGAGGTTGGTAAAATGTAGATAACCTTTATCGTAAGTTATAATTTAGATATTGCCTACTGGGTCATTCTATTTAGATACCACTTAAGTGCATAAGTATACAAATTACTTATTACTTACTTACATTTTCAATAGGTTACGTTACACTTATAAACTTAATTACTGCAGACACATAGGTACATAAATATACCTACAGACCTCGTACAATATAGAGGCATGTTGCTACATGCAAATCAAGGTGGGGTAAAATAATTTATTAAATGACAATGTATCAAGTTTATTATACGTACCTGCCAACTAAATGTACATGTATTTAATTAACTCTATATTGGACGGGGTAATTGGATTTGCCCCCACAAATGGGTGTAAAATAACGTCAGGATATACGAAGCTAGACTAAAACTCTACGGTTTTAGATACCTACTTAACCTACTTATAGCTCATGGACGAACAAAAAAAGTCGGACAGATTCTCGCTAACACGAAACTGTCTCACTCAAGTCGGCCAGCTCGCTGTACGCTTGCCGCACGCACACATTCACGCACACATTAGTTGGTCAGCCAGTAGTCATGCAAACGTCAACAATTACACATAAATATTTACTGGTACGTACAGCGAGCTGGCCGACTTGAGTGACACAGTTTCTTGTTAGCGAGTTTCTGTCCGACTTTTTTTATTCGTCCATGTTATAGCTCTATGAGTCGGGCAATTATAAACTTTATTAATAGGCAGGTAGCGACATTTTAATTAAATTAGGTACATTTCATTATTTCAGGTTAAAAAAGCTGTTGTTTACTGTAGCTTAAGACGACGATAACCGACTTTTAATGATTTTATATTAAAGATCACGTCTAAACGAGTAGTGTTAATGATGTGGAAAAAATATATAATATGTTAAATTAGAGCATTTTCTGAATAACTTAAGATATGAATATCATATAATGTTTATATTACATAGTGAAATTAATTTGTAAAGTTATGTCTAACTGAGAATCACAAAAAATCTATCAAGCATATTTTTCTGAAACCTTCAAACATTTTTAAAATAATTTAATTATTGATCTTTTCGTATACGTATTTTATTAAAATACCTTTAGTTTTATGTATAATAAATTAATAATGCGTCTAATTTGGGACAGCACTCCTTGATGGGCGTGTCCTATTTAACTGGCTGGACGTACGACGCGTTGCGTGAGCTCAGGACCACTCAAGGTCATTCTCATATATCTGCGTCTTAAAGGATGAGTGATCACCGTTTTTCGGTGACAAAATGAAATGGAAACGCAGATTTATGTTTTTCATAGTAAATGGAAAACAAAAGTACGTACAACCTCAACGTAATCGTAAAGCATGAAACATGACTATTTTGTAACATTAATTAGAATTGTTGTAATAATTAGCTACGAGCTTTCTCTTTTGTTTTTGTTTTAATTAAATATATGGTCATTATAAAAGGAAAAAAATACCTACAGATTTGGTTACAATCATTACAGTAGGAAGTATACGGTTTTTTAATTTAAATCGAGCCAAATAGCCAGGTTTTGCTAAAATATGGAAAAAGGAAAATCAATAAATGTGAATTCAAAATGAGGTTTCACCAGTCGTGGGATTCGTGGGTTAACTTAAACGACAATAATTCAAATTCAAACAATTCCAATTTTTCAACACTTTCAAAGTGACTTCCGACTTCCATTCGTGAAACCGTTAAAGGCGAAAAAGATTAAAAATAAGCGGATAAAGTAAGAATACTAATCCTTTGAGAGCTGCCAAAGCGGATTGTAGGACAAACCCGGACACAGTTCTGAATAGGATAGCCATGCTGTCCAATAGCGGAGAGATAGAAACTAGGGCTGTTTTCGAAGTCACTGAAGCGGTGTCACCCTGATGCTGGATAAACGTCAGAGTTCATTGCTGCGTTAGTAACATCTTTGAGACACATCTTGCACGGGTGGCAAGCAATGGATTTAATTCTCTTGAGTAGTCCAAGATATCGAAAGGATAGAATTTTCTTTTTGGAGTTTTGTATTAAGCTGTCGGGCCCATGGCAGTTATTAAGGCCTTGCTTCCCTTATACGAGGACTTTTTCAATTCATGTACTTTCCGGGTTTATTTTGAACATTACTGACATCCTGTGGGGAAACCTGGACTTATTATAGTTAATATAAAAAACTTACATCGCCAGCCCATCTTGAGCAAGCGTGGTGATCAATGCACGTGCCTTCTCTGTAAAAGAAGAGGCCATTGCCCTGCAGTGGGACAAGAATAGGCTGGTATTATTATCTTATTAAATGATCAATATTTGTATATTTGTAATCACTTGCTCGAAAACGGCTGTAACGATTTCGGTGAAAGTTGCAATATAGGGGTTTACGGAGGCGAAAAATCGATCTAGCTAGGTCTCATTTCTGGAAAAATACGTTTTCTATGTGTTTTCACCCGAGCAGAGCTCAGTCGACAAAGTTTAGAACAAGGTTACCTTAGAACAATGACATGGCAGCATGGAATTTTTATGTACTATCATGGCACCATGGAATTAGTATGTACAGACGCCAGCAGGTCAACCTACCCGAAACTATCAAATTTTCCCAATGAACTTTGAACCTTATATATGTATATTTCTTTAATAGATTTTCTACTTTATCACTAAAGAGTGATAAAGTAGAAAATCTATTAAAGAAATTTGACAGATTGTAGTAGGTTGATGTGCTGGCGTCTGTATTATACATGGAATTAGTATGAACTATCCTATACCATTAAATTAGCATTCTCTATTTTTACCCGAGCGGTCGACCCATACCCTAGTTATGTAGAACAAATTGCTAATGCATTGCTTCATAAGTTCGAAAAAAAATCTGCTCAATAACGTAAATAACGCAATGAATGTTGTTGAACTGTCAAAATGAAACAAATTTTTCGTGATTGTTTACGAAAATGTGTTGCGTAATTAGATAGCAGGTACTATTGAGTTAAAAATACTTAGGCCTATTGTAAATATCGAAAGGTAGCTAGCTTTGAACCTTCTAACTAAAATATTCCACGAAGGACCAAAATACCACGTAGATAATCTCTTTGGTAACATTTCCTCTATTGGAAAGCCGTCCATCTGGGCAGCATGGTGATTATCTCGATCTCCCTTCCACTCCCCCTGGGACCTTTGTGGCGATTTATTGACTAGCCGACGTTCTGATATGGATCGGAACTGCCTGAAAAATGGTTAACGATTCCGGGTTTTGTGCGGGGAAACCTGCAGTTAAAATAAGAAATTATTGAAGGGGTTTTAGGAAATGATTTCATAAGATTTCTTTTAAGTTGGTAGGTAACTAAAACGTATGAGGATAAAGCCTCGTTCAGACTGGTGCGACGCGATAATTTCTAAGAAAACTTCACGGTAGAACAATTATTGTCGGTGTCGCATCGCGCCAGTCTGCATAATATGAAATCATTTCCTAAAACCCCTTCAATAATTTTATGTTATCAGAAGAGAACGTCGCGTAAGAGCTTCTAAGCACGAGGGTTTTTAGTTCGAATCTCAATTCATGCAGTTTTATTTACATCTCAGTGTAAGCCGAAGTATTTGTAGCATTACATGGGATTCATTAAGTAAATACAACTATCGGATTTTTTAATCTTTTTTTTTTTTAAACGTTTCTATCCTAGCACTGGAAAGCTACATACAATATTACCTAAAATATCGATATTCACAAAAGTTATACTTCTATCTACCTCATGTAAGAGGCCTCTGGGCCGAATAAAACCATCGTCAAGGAGGGACAGGCCTCCAAGGAATATATCCCCCCCCTTCCCCTTCGCTCCCCTTTTGCACACGTGTTATTTTTTTAACCTTTATTTATTATTCATCGTGTTACGCAGGTGGGTAGTACTGAATTTTATTTTAAGTTTTGTTTTACCTTTTCTTAGAAGTTGGATAAAGGAAGGATCAAAGTGAAATAAGGTGCGGTTAAGATTTGAGATGTCATTTTCGCGTTTTCTGTAATTTGTTCTTGTATCGGACTTATAAATAAATAATTCACATATTATCCCAAGCATTTACTGAGTTTCTAATATTTACGATAAAACTGGAACTAAAATTCGTCTCGTTGCGCCTGTCTGCGAGAGTCTTTAGGCATTTTGTTTTGAACTTCGTTTTTCAATGGCTATACGCATAATGATTTCTAATACATAAGACAGTCTTCAAAAAAGTCCAGACAACGAAACGACAATTTAAAAGGTAAATCGTTAGAATTGCCCTCACCGTACTTAGTCGCGCGAAAACGTATCCATACTGAGAAGAGCGAGCTCACACCATAATAATGGCGATGCCATGACAATCAAGTTAAGTCACTGCGTCATTGTGTGTAAAACAAAACAGGAACGCGACCATCTTTTAGCGCAGTAGGGCGAATCTAAAGATTTAAATCTCTGTAGTCAAAGTAAATAAATCCGTACGACTACAATCCTCAACTGATGCTAAAGGATCTTCACAAAAAAAGGATATTTTCTTTGCATTACTTTTCCATTTCCGCAAAGTTTTTATAAGCATAAATTGCCCGTGTAAAAGGGAGAGGGTTATTGTCATCTCGTTTCCTCTGCCCTTTCATGGGGTAAGCGGTTTTGATGACAATAGGAGGAATTTGAATAAAATAATAGTTGGGAATTGACATGGCATAAGAGCGGGGAGGGGGAAAGGGGGGAGGGGGGGGGGGTGGGGTCCCCTTTGGCACAGTGGGGTTTTAAAGCTAAGTTGAACTATAACTGCTAAAGGGTGCATTATTTGATGGGTTCTGTATGTATATAGCCTTGAAGGTTACTGTGTAATTTGGATTTGAATCCGAGTTTAATATTCTTCGCAGGTGTGTCTACTTCATTATTCTAACCAAAATGCAATATGACATTATAAGGAGGAAGTTGGAATATAAATCTCGATTCATGATTCCTGAGTACCAAAAAGTTAACCTATTGATTGCTCAACCTAATCTATTAGGAAGAGCCAATTAACGCAGGATCTATTACTACTTATATTTATGTGGCTAAGAAGGACCTCGTGGCTAACTAACAGCCGCACAGGTCGATCCACCAGGTTAAACTACGCTGGCCGGGTTAGTCTGTGGATGGGGGAGCATCTTTATATACCGAGACTCCTTCGTGCTTCGGAAAGCACGTCGTGGATCTTTGACAGTCGATACGGGTCGGCAGAAGCCCGAAAGTCTGACAACCAGTCTTACCAAGGGGTATCTTAATATCCAGTTACTGGGCTGTGAAGGTAAAATAGTAAAATACTGGTTTTCAGTTGCATCCGGTAAGACTGGAAGCCGACCTCAACATAGAACTTAGAAAAAGTCTAGACCAATTGATTTTATTACTAAATATGTATTAAAAAAAATATGTTTATTTATCTCCACAAATTACATTCTTATACATCATAGTTGACAGTTATTTTGACAAAAATTTGTAATTTGTGGGAACTTTGAAGTCTAAACTAAGCCTAGGCCTGTATTTTAGAACTCCAGGTCCCCCATTGTAGCACATAGTAAAGATTGTCAACGTGAAACAATTGCGAGTGGTTGATGGTGTGTCTGAGTGCATGTTTGATTGAGTGCGTGTATGTGTGTGTGTGCGTGTGTGTGAATGTATGTGTGCGTGTGCGTGTGGGTATGTGTATGCCTACATTTTTTGTACAAATAATGATTCATAATATTATATAATATGTTTAATTATATTTGCATAGAAAGCTAAATATAAATATTACATAATATATTTAGATAGATTACCTACACCTGTGCCTAATGAAATAACAGCCACAGCTTCCAGGGAATGTGACAGTACGTATGCTTAATTCATATAACTCCTTTGATCTCATCAAATAAATCAAGATTTTAATTTCACGATTCGTTATATCCACGTAAGCTATAACTTACAATAAAGCCTCTACATAAGACGGAAAGTAAATTACCGGGATAACTTGTGTTTGGTTCAAGTTGCGAGAACATCGCGATTCTTAAAAGTAAGTTAAAGTAAGTTGAGTCTTAATTTTCTTATTGTGAACACAGAGAATCGCTCTTACTTTTATTTTTATTTTACTTTTCTCATTATGTTAGGTGAACTGTAACGTTCTTTTTTTCAGAAATAAATGTCTTTAAACCGAAGTTTTGCAGCCAAAAGATTCAAGATATTCGCATATACGAAATAACTAGGTAAGAGTTAACCAAAATAGGTATAAGCTTCGGTAATCTTCGTATTTCCGAATTAATACGAACTCTGCGCCACAGAATAACCCCCCACAGAGCCAAGGCTTCTAAGTTTTGTATTGCCGCGGTTTATCGAAGTACACCTATCATTGAGTGTTTGTATGAACCTTTCTATCTGTTAGGTTACCTACTCTGGTCGCACCTTGTCATATGAGACTGTGTTTTTTTTTTGGAATTGCGTAATTTTAACGCTAACAACTAAAACACAAACTCAAAGCATTTATTTCAAATTTATTTACTTTTTATTTCAAATTACAGGCACTTTTGAATTGTCAAGGGGTCGTTCAGTCAGAAAGATGAAGCTAGTTGCCCATTCCAAAGCAAAGTAGGTTCCCTGGAAAAGAACAGGCAAGAAATTCCACGGACACTCTTTTAAATCAAAATATGGTTACAAAACATTGGTTACGTCTCTTACATCACTCATGTTGAAATTATTGTTGAGAACGATGCAGAACATTAAAAGCGTCCGTAATAAAAAGAAAAGAAAATACAATTTATAAATTACATTGAAATAAGCCGTGGTAGCTGAGCTGAGGTGATCTTTTAGCTGCCACGGCTGTCGGCGCCCGTTCACGAACCAATCACGCATGAATTAGATTGGAACTAATTTTGTAACCATGGCAATATAGGTAATACAAAATAGGTAAGTACTTCCATGGTCGTAACAGCTCTATATTGATCTCATCATCGCGCGTTCGTTTTTCCGAAGATAGACGACGATTGCCGAAGCGCATACTCTTACTACGAGGTCTGTACCTATGATGAGCGTGCCTGTATGATGACTTGAGTACACATGATAAAAATAAGTCAATCAGTCTGCCTAGCCTTTTCCCAACTATATTGGGGTCGGCTTCCAGTCTAACCGGATGCAGCTGAATACCATATTTCACATGGAGCGACTGCATATATGACCTCCATAACCCAGTAACTGGGTAATACGATACCCCTCGGTAAGACTGGTTGTCAGACTTTCGGGCTTCCGACGACCCGAAACGACTGTCAAAGATCCACGAATGATAGCCGGTACCAACGGCTTAACGTGCTTTCCGAGACACGAAGTTTCGATATGTAAAGATGGTCACCCATTTACAGACCAACCCCGGCAAGCGTAGCTTAACCTGATGGAACGACCCATGCTTCAGATATTACTTAGCCACGAGCTCCTCGAGCCACGATAAAAATAAGTCAATTTAGGGAGCTGCGTGTTGATCAAACACACATCACAATAGTCATTTAAAAAAAGAATATGTAAATAACCACAACTGCAGATTTTCGCCTGCATTTTTTTATTTACGTTGTTATTTAATAGGCATATCGTACACTATCACCTCTCTACGATTTGGCTCTCAAAAGTCAGATGGTCTTATAAAACTTTTTTACTTCAATTCTAACTTATTTAACCCTCTATCGCTCATCACTGGTCCCGTACCAAGAGGCTAGTACAGTAATCACGGGAACAAATGATACACACCTGTGTTCCGCTAAGAAATACGCGGCGAAGCAGAGACGTGTTAATTAATATACACGATAATTGTTTATACTAGCTTAACTGACGGATGGCTAGGCATTGAGAACTGCGGCTAGTGTGGAGCTAGTGGTTCCTAGACCACTGATGAATTGGTGGTGGGTAGGGGGAAGTTGAGTTCTCCTATGTAACAGAGTAATTACGCAAGGTAAATTGGTCTTCGTTTCTGATCCCTGGCCCTGACATCAAGCAATAGATAATATTTGTCAAATTTCTAATGCTTGAATACGAGGCGTTTGGCTACTTTGTATGTTTATATTTTATGTATTTTTTTTGATTATCAGAATAATTTATAATATTATTAAAATACCAGAATAAACAATATTTCTTTCTCTCTGTCTTTCTAAGAACTTTAATGTTATGATAAATACTTGAGTGACACTCATGAAAAAGATTAACCAGGTATGGCATACTGTACTTAGGTACAGTCACGAGCATGAATACATTACTAGGCTGTTCAAAAAGTAATGATAGCCGGTTATTTTTCTTTTTGCTCGGCGCCCATGGGTCCTAGCGTGATGATAAATAGCCTGTAGCCTTCCTCAAGTATTGGGCTATCAAATGCAAAAAGATTTTTTCAAATCCGACTGGTAGTTCCAGAGAATAATTAGCACGTTCAAACATACAAAAACCTCTTCAGCTTTATTATTAGTATAGAAAATATGAACCGATTATCATTACTTTTTAAACAGCCTAGTACTATGGACAGCTCGGAAATAACATCTGATTTCATGATTCATCCATTAATATTTGTCGTCAACTTGACGACAAATTGAAAACATATGTGATCATTTGTGGAAGTCATATACATGTAGCAGCACAAATATGTGACATCGAAGGATCACCAAAACTATCTGACGAGACAAGCAATTCCAAAATATAGTATCAAAATATAGCACCGGCTTCAAAAATTTGTGTGTCGCCTCTTAGAATGCACTAATATCGAACATGTCTTGTGTTATAAATATCTGCCTACTCAGAATGTGATACTTCGTTGTGATCAAAAATATCTGACATCACTTAGGCAGCATAAAAATCTAATATTTAAAAACGTAAAAACTTGTTGTTTTTTTTTAAATAGTTTATTGATTCGATTCTATATCGCAATCAGTTTCGCTTATATTGAAAAAATATGTGAATTCCCACTGGAAGCATACTGTAGGTACGTAATTATTAACAGGAATGCGTTGTAATTAACACATCAATAATAAACGTCTAGGTATTTCAAGTATTCGCACTGTTTATGACCAATTCCCACGTCAAAGAAAATATAGCCATCTAAAAGTCTTTGTGAAGAAATGAGAAAAAATATCTTGTAAAAAGTACGACGCGAAAAAAATACGTTTTCTAGCTAGACACAATTTAGAGGCAGGTATAATCAGAAAAAAAGCTAATTAACAGACTGGACGAGATAAGTATCTCAAATATTTTTAATGTAAAGACTAATGGTTGAATAGGCAACCTCTTTTTATTTAGAAACATTATATATAATAGCGAACACATTTTTAGCAGCGAAGAATTCTTTTAGCATAAAGAAATTGTTCAATCATGCGCTAATTATAAATTTCAATTAAAAACCTATTTTCTAGACCAAACAAAAACCTCTAAAACATAAAAGCGATGTCTTCATTTGAGTACCTACTTGATTTGAATAACAAAATGGCTGATTTGAGGACGACCTATTACGTCTTCGCCGGCGGGCGTACAAGTACGCAGTCGAAAGGTTAACAGATTGACAGAAGCCAGAATAATATAGATATAATGTTAAAACTACAATAGCAGCTGAAATGAAGAACGTATTTTTTCAAGATATTCACTGAACTGAATTGTTTAACCTCTCAGCACAGAAATTAAAGTCAAACGTAGCAAAAAGTACGGTCTAAAAAAATACAATTCAGAATACGTACGTCAGTCTGAAGATAAAATAACAAGCAAAAGAAATTCTTTCTCGAATCTGTCCCAAACTGTACACAATCTTCCTTCGTCTTAAAACTTCAAAAGGGCCTGTGATACGGCCATATTTGAATAATATAATAGTTTAGGCTATGTCCACATTGCTGGGCTGCGTGGGACGAATAGCAAAGGAGTCGTTACTTACAACGTCCCGTTTGGTACATTCGGCCTGAGTGGGACATAAAGACTGGAATTCATGCAATATAATATTGATGTGACTGGGGTACTAAGTGGAGGTAAACTTTGATTGCCAGGATTTTTATGTCGAAGGCCGAATGATCCGATAGTAAGGACAATGGGTCATTCGCAAGTATTTATGCGGGGGATGCCACAAGATTATTTGCCCTCGTCCTTGTTGCAGATGAAAGTTTTATTTTTATCTGTAACATAAGATTCTGTGTGAATTGTAGTAATACCTTTAGCCTTTATGTAGGTACATCGCGTTTATGATGCCGCAGGGAGTCATCCGTTGAACATAATTCATGAACTATGCCTGTTAGCAGTGTATTAGGGGCTTAACATTCTACGTTTGTTGAATATTAACTACCTAAAAATATCCACAGGCAAATAACTTCACATTTACGTAATGAAGCTGTTAGTGGGACATTCTTAGAAAATATAAATTCGAAGCTCTGGTGACGGCCTTCTTCGATTCCCTTTAATTGTATGCTGTCCAATATTACGTCTCGCCATTTCCCTATAAGTCTTCTTCAATAAATTTGGTCTAGTACTTGTAAACTTAACATTTAAATCGCCTCCAAATGTTCAATCACATGAAATTTCCAGTGTTTCTCTCATACCAGAACGATTCGACTAAATTCAAATAACTTCAGACTAAAACCATTGCTGCGTCACTTAGGGGATTTAAATTAAAAGCTTGTAGATATACGCCGGTCGTTTCCGCGCACGTGTGGCGTTTCAGGTGTTATTTAAGCACGGCATTACAGGGTTGACGTGTGGGGACGACGTGACGACTTGCGTGCGTGATTGTACCAAGTGTCACGTGTCACGTTTGTTGCCGACTGTACTTTTTAGGTGCTTAGTGTTTTGTTGTGTGGTTATGCTTTTATTGATGTGTAACGAGTTGGGATGATATTTTTTTGTTGTTTCTATTCTTTAACAAAGGTGTTAACTTTAAGGTGTCTGAAATTTAGTTTTAAAGTGGTTCTTTTGTTTTCTTATACGTATAGAGGTCAAACAAAGTTTCTAAGTGTCGCCTACAACAGTGGAAGAGCACTGATGTCTGAAATACAGATATTTTATATCTAGTTTAGACACAGATGTTCAATATCTGATCATAGAATAAAGTGTAGGTATTACCATATTATGTCAATATTTATTTTTATAATATGACGTGTAAAAGTGATTGCAATATCCTATTTACAAAATAAACAATTTCAATTATTTTCATTTCATTTCAATTTCATTTCATTTTATTCTTATAAGCTTTAACTCCACATGATCTGCAAGTCATGTTTAAGAGATGTTTTGAGAGTTATTCTCGAGTTTTGAAATAAAGTATCATCAAAGCTAGAATAGTACCGATTTAGAATAAGCTACTTACTTCACCAAAAAGCTAAGGAGCTTAAAATATTAAGGACCACTTTCTTATTTTAGCACAATTAAGTTTTGGCTAAGTATTTAAAAGACTCTTACTTCAAATACCTATTGTATAGACGACAGTTACGCTTTTGATCTGAGATTCTAAGACATGAAATACCATTTTCGAATCCACATCTATAATTGAGTTTTGTTTCCTTATTTCGACATCTATGTATGAACTAAATTACACATATATCAACTCAGTCTATATCAGGCCACTGCTGTACATTGACTTCTCCCAGGCTGCGCTAAAACACTCTGTGCTCTGCCTTCCTCATCAAGTCTGTCCCAGCCACCTTTTTTAAGGACGTCGGTTCATCTAGCTGGGTCCTATATACATAATGCACGGTTGGCGCAGTGGCTAAGCGATTGACTGCTGCACTGCGTGTCGCGGGTTCGATTCCCGCACGGAACAAATATTTGTATGACCTACAAGTAGTTGTTCCGGGTCTGGCTGTTTGTGTGTGTGTGAGTTTGAATGTTTGTAAACACACCCACGATACAGGAGAAATTCCTAGTGTAACGTTTTAATAAAAAAAAATAAAAAAAATTAGCCAATAATGTTCGTACTGCTGGGACACACACACGGGCCGCGGTGGCTGGGAGGGGGTGGCCCGAAATCCACCACGCGGGCCCAGTGCGGGTTGGTAGATGTCACATGTCTTCGAATTTTTGGTTCTAGGACATGCCGGTTTCCTCACGATGTTTTCCTTCAACGTTTTGAGAGTAGTGGTGATAAAATAATTTACACAAGATAAAGTGCTTGTCTAGGTCTGGCCTACGACCTACAACTGCTAAGTCGAGGCCGTTAAGCACTGGGCCATGATTGCTCTCTATAGATACCAACTTCAAATTCATAAAAAATCCTCATAGCAACATACCATTTCCAAGATCAAAAGATTACCCGCGATCCTTTCCTTTTGTTAGCCGCTGCCTTCAATGCCTAGCCTAGGTGAGGTCATATCGTAAAACCTTACAAATAGCAGTATTATTAAGGGTACAGTGAATTTGTAGATTAATCCCGGAATTCAGGAGGTTTCAGGAGGCTCCGTAACTATTACCTGCTCCAGTTAACTTTGAAGGTGGCATTGTGTTGGTTATAATTTGTGTAAAGGTCGCGTCTGTTGTGGGTTTTGATCTTTGTTAAGAGATGGATCGTTTTTGGGTTGATAGATAAATCAAGCGTAAGCCCGTAAGACGAATTCTCACTTCCACAGTTTACTTTGTCAGATTTAGGAGGCTGCTCATTTCATCTAAATGTTAATGTAACATGTTGCACGTCATACAGATATATAGAATACCCTTTCAGAAAAACTGCAGATAACCTAGCCAATGAATAATAATTATTATGAGCCAGACATTATCATCACCAACATTCATAGGCCTACCCCAAGCATCGCCACAACGACCGGTCTTGTGCTTTCTATATCTAATTAACAACTGAACTTCTAACTAGCAGTTTATTATTTATATAAAGAAAAACCAATAAATCCACTCTATGATATCCACAAATCAAACTAACACACGACTCCTATCAGCCATTTACTGCAACGTCGAACACCAAAGCTTCCTATGTATGTACATACTAAAGATGTATTATAACTAATAGGATCCTCTCCAGATTAATCAAACGCCGCCATCGCGCCGTCTCAGGGGTGTAGACTCGTCGACCACAGAGTCGGGACGTCTAGCTTAATTGAAGATATTTGAACTGGCATCTAGAGCATCGAGTTACACATACCCTTTACCTGCTGCTAATGAATTGAGATAATAAGATTTACCTACACTAGATTCTAAAACCCTGTCTCTTTCTAAAACTCAATGCGTCAACTATATTTACGCACAGTACTGTTCGATATATTCTTGGAAAGTTTATTTGAACCCACATATTATTTAGGTACTCTTCACAAATTGATTTGGTTGGTGTCCGGTCTGTATACCACAAATTGCTAGTTCAACGGGCATAAGTAGACCACATGTAGCCAGATAACTATTACGTGACCTACGCTCCCAAAACGATCGCTATAATTAGTGTTCTGTCCTAATTATGACAACCAAATTATGTAGTCTGTTCCACTAATTTTGCATAGAACAATTTTCATATTATTGCAAATTATAATTTAACTTGAACACAATAATAATTGCGTTGATTATGTGAAATAGGTAGTGAAATAAGAGAGATATTATCGTGAACAATGAATGAGCTGGTTGACACAACAATTATGTTCTAAAGCTGTTAATAGAACCGGGACAAAGCCGGTTTACATACAACTATAAATAAAACTATTTTCAGCGTTAAAACTGGAACTGACTGCAACATAATTCCCATAATATAGTATCACCATATACTTCAAAAGTGCATTCACAAATAACTTGTTTCACCCATAAAATGTGCCTGAAAACTCGTGAATTAAACGAAGATTGTTTTGAAACTCAACTTTTGAATTTTGTGAATTCTCAAAGCTATAAAAGCACTGATGCGAGGGTACATTTGCAATTGGTAGCGGGCCCCATGTTGGGCGCCAACAAACTTCGCTCAATATTTTACATTTCAACTTTATTTCTTCACCCACACATACGTTTTACATAAAGTAACGAGGTCGAGTGCTAATAAGCATACCGTTTGTTAATTAGAACTACGTTTTATAGTTGAAATATTTTTTTGATCTAGATGTTTTTAAGTGGCTGGGTCGAGTAGCACGTTGGGGTTTCGCGAGCGCACTTTGGAAACGTGAAAAATATTTTGAGGAGCCGACAAGGACTCAAAAATGTTTAATATAATTTTCTTACAGCTTCGGCCCTCGTCCATATGTAACGTAAGACCCTTAAGTCCGTTGTTAATACAGTAATGGGATAGGAAAATAAATCCACTATTACTGCGGCGTCGCTCCCCGATGTTATCCGATCTTGCGTGGCCAAAGCCTTATCTATATCAGGGCCTCCCACAAAGAACCGTGGATGAGACTATCTTACGAACTTGGTTGTGTATTTATTTACGTAGGATCTATTAACTAATGTTGTGGTGTGATATGTGATTTTTGGCCTCAATATTCTTCGACGAAATATTTTTATTTAGTGTTTACTTCGTTATAATCAATTCTAGCGCCAGAAAAGATTCATTTAGCTTTTTCATATTTCAGCTCTGATTATTCCTACGGAAATTATGTGAAAAGCTGTGTCCTAACCGAAAGCAAATGCCGCGCGAGTACGCGATCACCGCGCTCGTTTATATTAATATGACATACTCGCGAGACCAATCAACTCGCGGATGTACTTCATTATTTCATCTATACTTCTATACTAATATTACAAAGAGGTAAAATGTGTTTGTTTGTGCGTTTTTTTTTTTTGTAAGTTTGTATGTAGGGGGTAATCTCCGGAACTACCAGTCGGATTAGAAAAAATATTTTTGCATTGGATAGCCCAATTCTTGAGGAAGGTTATAGGCGGACGAAGTCGCGGGCAGAAGCTAGTCAATCGCTTTCGGTTAGGACACAGGGTCATGCTATTTTGTAGTCCAAAGTAGAAAAATTAATTTATTACGACAGTTATGTCCTATGGCTGTTAACTTTTCACAACTACCCACATCAACATACTATAGTTTCGGTAAAATCTCCGGTCAGAATCGGTCCTTCATCCCGCTACAGCCCTGGACCCTAACAGATAGGCCTGTGGTTTCTGAGGATAAGGCACGTAATCTTTTTGTACAGCGATCTCCACCCTTATTTATGGCACCGGGCGCCTTATATTTAATACGGACAGTCGTTTAATCGGACATTATGTACCCCTATTGCACAGCTTGCTAATATTTATGGAAGTATTATTTTTACAATAGTGGTTTGAACGATACTGATTGCTGTAGCTGGTTTCGCTTCCACTTGGTAAGTGGCTTTTACCAAATTTTTCGCCTTATGCCGAGCTCCATGAGTTAAACTGTCTTCAGTGGACAAAAAACCATGGCTTCGACAATAGAAATATAAAGCAAGTAAGGCATTAAGTCTGCCTCTGTACCTTTTTGTATGCGAGAAGTTTACATAAATTAATAAATATAAATGATTAGGACTTACCTATTTTACGATGCTGTAATATTGATATGGATCGAGCTGGTAAATGATGGTCTTAGTGGTTCTGTATTATTAAGTATAACAAAAACGATAAATATAAATCCATATCGCAGCATCTCGATATAATTGATGAGCAACAACAACAAACTATCTTGTTTAGCAACTTATAACACAGTTTTCTAACAAACTGTCTAGAAAATGTTCTACACTGCAAAACTTATTATAACAACGCCATGTAGGTAGGTAGCTACCTACTCTTCTAACTTTGTATCACACTGAACCGAGATTGTGTGGGCTAATTAATGTAAAACTGATAAGAGATTCCGGCCCTCTGAATATAGAATTAACACATCAAAGGAAAATCTGAAGGCTTTTCGGGCTTCGATTTACATTTCAAAAAGAGCCCCCATGGACGACCGGCATGGGAGTTTGGCCGGTACGCTATATTGAGTTCCAGTATTAACATGTAGAAGAAAAAGTTTAACAAAATGTAGAGATTGTGTGGCAAAGAAGTAAACGTTGAAATGACTGCCAATAAAATGGAGAAGAAACTTTATGCGCTAATTGCACCTCGAACTACGGCATTCATCTCGGCAGCGAATGATAAGTACAAAGATATTGGAACTTCATCCCAATCGTCATCTTTTTTTAATTATTTTAGTAAGTTCGATTTTAAGAAAAGTCTAACTCCTACGCCATTCTCTCGCAATAAGATTAAGGAAAGGTATTTACAAGGTAGATGTGTGTAGACACGCCGCCCGTGAGGGGACGCCTTAGGCCCTACCTACATTTATATTTGTCATATTTATTCCTTTAATAAATATAATAACTTAGCAATACAACAAAATCTATCTAATATTAGCGCTGGCTTTATTTAATAAGGACTATTTAAAAAACGTTGATTATTCTTATGTGATCATGTCGCCGTGCGATGACCAAGTCATTCTATTTATTAAAGAAATAAAGATGACAAATAGGTAGGTACTGAATAAATTAACAGACTTGGTTTTTATGTTTTTGATGGGATTTTAGTTAGCTCTATCTACTAAGAAAGTCTAATTCCTACGCCATTATCTCGCAGTAAGAGTAAGGTGGATCAGTGGACGCCCTAGGAGGACATATAGTGACCTTATTGCTGATGTTCTTCAGAAAGGTCAGGTGCGTAGTACTTGCAACCGGCGTGCGTGTATGACCAGATATATGAACTTAAAAGGGACAAACGGAGTAACGATTGTAACAGGTGGCGTTCTGTAGATTCTGCTTACCCCTATGGGGAGAAGGCGTGAGTAATCTAATTTCCATATTTTAGGCACCTACCAACAAGTAGCAACTACAAGAAGAGTTTAGTAAAGTTCCATAAAGGTGCTGATAGACTTGAGCATTCACTTGTAACAGAACATCGAGCATTCGCCGTTTTTAAATTTGTTGAACTGAACAACGAACAGAGTCAAGCATAGTCAAGCATAGTCAATGCTCTAGGCATAGAGGGAAGGCGGTGGAACAATGACAGAATGGCTCGGCTCGGCAAAAAGCTCGAAGCAAATTTACTATCCTTTCGCTAGAATGCTCGCTAGAATGCTCGCTAAAACACTCCCGTTTATTTTTCTGTAATATAACATATCAGTACCTTAATACTAAGACTTTTCATATTACTTCCAAATGAATTATTTACTGGGTTATTTGCCTAGTCGAGGTCAACGGAGCGTAGACGAATTAAATAACTGAACTGTATACTGTAAACAAGAACTGTTTTTATGAGATATATTTGTTCGTTTGGGGAATTTGAACACTCAATACTTACTACTACAAAAACCATTGTGGGTTCGCGGTTTTCATTAGGTACTGCATTAATATCTAAAGGAGCATTGTTATACGTATTTCATTTAACACGATAACTTATTTTACTAACTGAAAATTATGTAGTTATCACAAGTACAAAAGAGAGGTTTTTATTAAGACTGCATTAATTTCTAAAGGAGCATTGTTATACGTATTTCATTTAACACGATAACTTATTTTACCCACTGCAAATTATGCAGTTATCACAAGTACAAAAGAGAGCAGTGATGCCCGGTGGTAACGGTCGCGACTTACGACTAGGTAGGTGGTGAATTCGAAACCAGACAGGCGCTTTACTTTGTGTAAATTATTTCATCACCAGTCAGGCCCTACCATCTCGACTTTACGCATCGACCGCGTTCGGCGCTCCTATTGGCAGCCGGCCGGCCTTCAACAGTGAAGGGCCTCTGCTCTCAAAACGGAGAAGGAAAACATCGTGAGGAAACTGGCATATCCTAGAACCAAAAATTCGAAGACATGTGACATCTACCAACCCGCACTGGGCCCGCGTGGTGGGTTACAGCCTCTCACAGAGAGGAGGGCTGTGTCTAAGTACTGGGAACGTTATAGGCTGATTATGTGACAATAAATAGCAAGCAATAAGATCTAGATTTTATTTTGTGAAAATACAAACTGAAGAATCTCATTTAACATTTGAGTAGTAAGTATGCTAATGCAACTTAAATTATGAAAATAAAATCATCCCGTATTATTTAAATAATAAAATCCAAGGACTCTCAAAGGCTTCCACTTTGACCTGAAAATGTTTGTCTTATTTTGAATTTCACATTTCTACTGGCCTTTGAAATCTTAGTGTTTCTCGTTTAAATACAAGAAAATACAGCAGTACAGCATTTAAAGGGTCGGTGACATTGTCGCTTTTAAGCTTCAGGGTTTAATTTCAAAGAAAATTGCTAGAAAATAGAAGTCATTCCTTAGATTTTTCTTCGGACAGACTGAATTTAAATGAACATTATGTTGTGTTTAGTTTGAAGTACAGACCTAGTTGTTGGTATCTTTAAAATAATTCAAAAATGGAATTATAAATACTGGCCGTAAATATGGCAGATCGAATTTTCAGAAAAAAATTGTCTTTGCAAGGCCCTTTGTACACACATTGACATGAAAAAAGTTAAAAAATAAATCCTATACTATTAAATGAGCAATAGCTGTATATTTGTAATCACGTTCTCGAAAACGGCTCTAATGATTTTGATGAAAGTTGCAATAAAGGGGTTTACGGGGGCGAAACTTCGATCTAGCTAGGTCTTATGTCTGGGAAGTTTCGTTTTCTCTATTTTCACCCGAACAGAGCTCGGTCGCCCACTAATTATTACGTGCGAAAAAGTAGTTTAATTTAAGTTAAGATTACTCCGCGCGTTCGTGCCAGACCCACTGATTTCTTAGTAGTAGGTAAACGCTGTATTAAGGCATTAATTTAATGCTAATCAGCAGTGTACCACTATTTACCCACTTCTACACCATTCCAACAAAATACGATTTATATTTAAAAAAATATTCAAAATATAACAATTGAGGTTCTGGGTTAGATTCCCGGGTCAGGCAGTGTTATAATGTTTTCCCAAATAGAATTTCTCAATAACAGCCCGGATTCTGGATTTTTACCCAGTTGATGGCAATAGGCTCGCCCCCTACTATGTTACATAAGAGGACTTATCTTAAAAGTTGGCAACGTCGCAAATAGCTGTAAAATATTTACGTATTTTGATTAATTTGGCAATAATACTGTAGGGAAATATGAAATGTGGCTAACTAGTGAACTAAAATATTGATTATGAAATGCAATAATTAATATCGTAACACCGAATGTTTAGTTATACATGTAAAATGCCTTTTTTACAACTAAAACGGTTACAACATCAAATTCTGTGTTATAATTGCAATTCATTATTAATATTTTAGTTCACTAGTTAGCCACATTACATATTTCCATACAGTAATATTGCCAAACTAATGGAAACAGCGAAATATTTGACATCTATTTGCGACGTTGCCCACTTTCACATTAAACGCCCTTAAAACTTAAATGGCGTAATGTGGGTGTACTAGGTATAGGTCCACCTCTGCCTAACCTTTAGAGGAATACAGGCGTGATGTTATGTAATAACAAGCCAAAAAATAACGAATAACAAGCTGCAAACATTCCTCAAATTCCCTTCCAAGTCTAACGATCCATAAGTTTCCTCAAAGCCGGTCTAACAAACAAATAGGGCTTCCCAGGGGAACCTGGGAAGCCCTATTTGTATCTCATTATTATTCCTTGGTTCTGCAGCGGTCACCAGGTGGCGAGCAAATACTCCTGTGAGTAAACAATAAGGGTCTTATTGTACGAAAATACTTTCTTCCGAATATCTTTATTGTTAAGGAAATGTGCCCGTAATTAAAGAAATGGAAAATGTTTTAACAAGTTTTTAGGACCTTGTGTATGGTTTTGGCTCTGTTGAAAGAATATTATAAAGTTATCTACAAAGAATTACCTCGACGGTTAAGAGGGAACAGGGCCTGCGAATCATCATACAAATGTATTCTTCTTTTTTCTTCCTGAATAATGCCTCTAGAGCATCTAAAATCAAGGTCTGCTGTAGATACGTCCCTGTTATTTCCTTTTTTTCAGCAACTTATTGGTAAAGAAAATATGACTCTCCAAAAATTACAAAAAATGCCCCATTTTTACCGTGATTAGAGGACTACCAGACAAATTCCAAAAGTTTTTAACATAAAAGAAAATGATAGGAACCTCGACATACTCTTTCTTAAAAAATATATGTAAAAAATAAATGAATTGGCTCTGTTTTCGAGGAGAAAAAAGGGGAATACGAAACGTTGATCTCGTCAATTTTTTTGTGATATAATTGGTCTGAGCTGCAGCTGTCCCTATCGCACTCTACGGAGGCAGACTTGAGGTAAGAAGACGGCAATAGTCCCTGTTCCCTCTTAAGGCATGCATAATTATCAGCCTATAACGTTACCACTGCTGGGACACAGACATCCTCTATGTGAGAGGGAGTGGGCTGTATCGAAAAGCGAATTCAATCGACAATCATTTTAACAACAAAAAAACTCTTTCAAATTCCATCCCTATCGCTAAAGCATCGATACAGTCAATAAAAATCACATAACTGAAACACAGGGTCCCAATAAAAAAGGCTCAAAGCAATATAATCAAATAATAGAAGGAATAACCTTCATAAAGCAATGAATGAGAATTCAATTTTGTTAACAAAGAAAGATGGTGGATCGGAAAAAATGTCGTAACTTGAGAAAAAAGCGGCCAAGTGCGAGTCGGACTCGCACACAAAAGGTTCCGTACCACCGTACAATATTAAACACTACATAAGTATTTCTTTAGCACGACTCTTGTATTAGTTTTTTACTTGATTATCTGTTGTTATAGCGGCTATAGTAGCACACACTCTGTGAAAATTTCATACGTGTATACTATTACGGTTCAAAAGACACATACAGCCCAGACGGACGGACGGTCGGACGAACAGCGGATCCCTAGTAATAGTGTCCGTTGGTTACCCTTTGGGTACGGAACCCTAAAAAACCTCGTAACTCCGTGAATTTGCGTTGAATATATATTTTCCAGAGTGCTCTAGAGACGAGACTTCGAGGAAAGTTTCACAAAGGCGAGTTTATAATTTTTGGAAATCGATCTTTTTTATTAGTACCTGAGAATGTCGATTTGAGAGTTATTACGCTTGACTGCTAATGAAAAGTTTCATTTCTTGGAGTTGTTCTATTGTTTACTTTTATTGGTTTGTCGCAAAAATGCCAGGTAATGACGACATAACGAGCTCACAGGCAGTTTCATCGTATTCATGAACGACGTGACACCGGATTCTGACTACCGTTAACGATTTACTACAATTTTTTTTTTTTAAATGCTCACCAAATGTTTTAGCTGCGCAAATATCTACATAAAAGATGAATAAAAAAATTCATTAAATACATTTCTTCATAAAAAAATTCTTTTCATAACCATACGATCTAAATAAAAAAGAAAATCCCCATTAAACATGAAAAGTATTTGTAACACAGCCTCGGGGCTCATTTCCATCCAATCTGCGATCGGGCAACACAATGGTCTGGAAGAAAACAATCTTTGGGCCGAAGCAACGCATCCTTTCGCATTGTTCTGTCCACCACTCGAAAAAACGCCTGTTTATTGTTTTTTATTTGGAACACGAAAAAGTATTCGTAATAAAATATTTGCGCGTGCTCCAGAAAGTAAAATTCTGGGAGAGGAGGGAAATGAAGGAATGGTCCGACTGTTTATTAACTTACGCTTCAGGTATAACGGGAAGCTGCTGTTATCCATTTACATTTTTTTTCGCATGAATTTAAATTCTAACACATTTTGTTTCACGACTCGAAAATAAGATCAGCGTTTGTAACCGTATTTCGCTACAACTAGACAGTTCTACGAGGCAGCTACGAAAAATTGTAGCGTGCGTAGACCCGCTACGATTTAGCTACGAAAACGCCCAATGCTGCAAATAAGGCTCGATTTCACCAATTCCGACCATTTTGGTCCTGATATACGAATTTACCAATTGGTCCTTTTATGGCCATTGTACAACATTGTGCGTTGTACTGCGGTCTCGTAAATTCTTCATGAGTGTGAATAAGTCCGAAAATTGTTCTGTAAATAGTTACAATTTAAATTAGGATTAAACGTGCAATGAACTATGTACGAATGTAATTGAAATGTTTGAAATTTCAATTGTAAACGTTTTCGAACGCATATTTGAAATTGTTTAAATAGGTTCGCACGAGGTATTTTATTACCTCAGAAATAGCCAGATTCCGAATCGGGCTTTATTCTCCTTAACACATTTTCGGGATTGGTTTTCTTTGGCATAAAATAGCTCTCTATTTTATGCAAAGCGGAGTTTTTCGATTATATTGTTACACAAATCACAGGAAAATTGCCACTGACTACTTTTCTAATCAACTTCTAACACTACGGTAAAACAATATACTCTCCCCACACCAAAACCTCTGTCAGCAGTCGGTACACAAGAGAAGTACACAGTACACAAATACACAGGCCGGTTGGGTCGGGTACAGTTTGCAGGAAGCGATTAAATGCGGGTACATTGTAAACATGTTCTAGTTAATGTTTACATAACGACAGTCTGCCAGATTTGAGTACGAGTTCAGATTGAGGGCCGTTTGGAGTAGTTTTAGTTTTGGCATTGTTAGGTTAACTGGTAATAATAAAATTTTGGTCCTTGTGAAATAAGTTAAAAAAAATATTGGAATTTAAAGTCATACTTGTCTGTTGAAATTGAGCTGACAAGAAGGTAATTAAGAATTGACATTTTCAATAACATCAGGGCAACTGTAATGTAATGTGAACATCTCATTAATTACGACGTTGTTATAATTACAGCTCACATAAGAAGTACTAGGACGAAAATCACAAGATTAGATCGAAAGAAAAATTTAATGATCGAACAAAAATGATTTGCGTTTTATAATAAACTAAGTTTTCTTTTTTGTCGCAATAATTGCTGTATTTCGCTTTTTATCTTTACATATAAATCTTATATACAATTACAAATTGGATAAACCGGTTTATAAATTTATGGATAATAAAAATTAAAAAAAAACAGATATATAAGCATTGTTTCAACCGACTTCTTAATAAGTAAAAACTATATTTACTCTTGTAACCAATTTGAACAGCCACAAAAATAGCCCAATGGTACCAGGCGCTCAGAATCCCCAAGACGTTTCGAAATACGTGCAAACTTCCAAGTTTACGAGAACTTGCTTACTATCAACTAGTTTGCGTCTCTTCAGCGCCTGAATAATTGGACTCCTGATTGCAGGCCAACACGTGTTTGTTGATAATTGTTTCCTGTTTACTTGAGCTGTTAATTAGATGCGTGAGAATGTAAGGTGTGAAAGATAAAAGATCGGGTGATGAAAAGTTTTTGTTAAGGAATTTTTCAGAAACAAAACAGACGTGAAAATGCTTTTTGGGTGGAAAAGTAGATCAGGTTTAAGTGTTTATTTTTAGGCGTTGTATTTTTTTTAAATCTTTCAATGAAAAGAGTTCCTAGCAATAGTACGATTACGCAGACAATAATACAATACAAATTAGTTTATTGTGCCAAATAGAAAACTACATTACATTCAAACGTGTTTAGAGCCTCCTTTTAGGCAAACAATGCCTGTATTAGAAGGCTCCGCTCTTTCGCATCATTGTCGTACATATAAGGGTAGATGCAATGTAAGTACATTTTTCTGTATTTAGCTTAAATTTAATAATCTTAAGAAAATAAAATGGTTGTCCAGTTTAGTCACAAACCAGTTACGTACGGCATGTTTATATTTCATTGGAAACGGATGAACTGAAAACTTATTTGCCTATTTCCATCCATTACACATACCCAACAGTTCAAAAACCCGTTAATTTTACCACTCTCTACAAATTCCTGACGATTTCACCAACGAAACCGAACGACCAAAAACACTTTTCCAGATCTTTCTCTGTGCGAAATCGACCGCGTCGAGGGCGCAACATCAAAGGCCGTAGGAAACCTTTCACATCCTTTGTAACTTAGTCAGATTTGGATACCGAGATACAGTTGACACAAAAAATAATAGGTACAGAAGGCCGACTTCATACTACGAGCAAAAAAGGCGCACGCACACATACGAGTACGTACGGCGATCTCAAACGACCCGAGTCCACTTGCACTCACTGTACGTACACGCGTGTCTATGAGTGCGTGTGTTTTCGCTCGTTTTATAGATCCGACCTTCTGTACCTCCCCATTTCGTGCAGTTTAAGCCAGCGATACGGATGTCTGATCGGAAAATATTTTGTTTATCAGACTAACGACTTTCCTTTGACGGTGCTCGTGGTCTTTAGATTTTCGGGAATGGTGGCGTTAAACTGAGAGTTTAGATTTGTTTTTGAGGACTTTTTGCGACAATGTGGTGTTGAGTATCTTTGTACGCTATTACAAATTTGTCTGGCTTATTTATTTTATGTATACATTAACTATGTTTGACAACTAACTATTATATATATTACGTACAAGTATGTAAATAGAAGAAAATAAAATAAAGGGAAGAGCTCATTGGGCATCTAAAAATTCGTCCGCATCGCTGTCAGTGGGAAAAGTGCCCAAAATGGTAGCAGCATTGCCACGTTGGATGGCAATGCTGATTCTTTGGCATAAGAATTGGGCCAGCCTTCTGGTCAGGTGAAGAGTCGGCCAAACGCTTGGCGATGTCCCGAAATATTTGATGAGCACTCGGATCCCACGGCCCTAGTGTTTCAACCCCAAACGGCTCAAAAATATAGCTACCTTTATTTACTTAATACTTTATTTTATGAGCCTAAGGTTTCAGCAGAACCTATTACTAAACGAATGTACGAATAACCGTTGTGGTGTTTTCTGCTCTTGATTTGCTGGATTTGCGATAGCAATTTGATTAAATGTTGTCGTATTTAATCAGTGTAATGTTTAAACAATGCAAAAATTACTACACTAACGCTGGCAAATTGCCATAAAGCTTAATTAATCTACTGATTAATTTTATAATTCGATTGAATCGGTATAATCCTGTAAAACGATTAACATTAATTCATAGCTGAACCTGTGTAGTGCCGAGAGTATTATTTAAATAAACGATACCGAAATTATTTGTTAGTTTGAGGAGTTGAAATCATCAGGTCGTCAAACTATCGACTCCCATTATCATGAGGTAATTTTGCTTCATGATTGCGTGGTTCTGAATGACGATGATGATCAAAATGAAATGAAAAATATTATTTTAACAAGTAAACCTTAACAACTAGTGATTGGAGCCTCCTATTAAGCGAATAGCACTACACTAGCACTAACACTGCACTACTGGTGTCACAACACTTATCTGCAGTATAACCAGTTGCTCAGTAAATACAAGCTTTTGACGAGCTCAGCTCTAGACGTAAACAATTGGAAGCAATGACATTGTACAACATTGTTAATGGCAATTTTGACTGTATAGATTTAAATAACGTATTGTGCTATGCAGTTCCAGACGGTAGGTGCGTGCAGGAAAACTCTTTGCATTAGGTACCTGCCGATCTAACACTGGTAAACTGGTGGTTCACCAGTTGTTCGGCGAACGGCAGCAACCTACAATAAAGCATTCGAACACATAGACATATTTACATGCTCTTTGAAAAGGTTTCGTAGCCTTTTGTACGAGACACTTGAACTCTCAGACTAATTGTTTGTTGTTGTTTTTAAATAATTTTCTTCTTTTCCTGTTTTTGTAATTATTAGTGTAACTGTCATGCATGAACAGTTCACCTCCTAGTGACTTTAAGGTTTTATTTATTACTGGTAATCTGTGAACAGCGCTGTGGGCTACATTATTACTTAAGTTATTTCTGTTTTTCTGTTTGTAATATTGCATGATGTAGCTGTTTGTTGTTTCTATTTAATGAAATAAAATAAAAATAGCCTATGTTAGGAGACTCCGATGCCCTTGTTTTTTTTTCTTAATATTTCGAGTTATTTTTGTATGCACGTGTTTCTGTGACAAACAAGTAACATTTTCTTTATTTTCTTTCTCTCATCCTATTTATTTTTTACATCATAACATTTCACCAATTCAACACAATCTTTGTCACGATGCATTATTTACTTCGTGATCTTTTCACACACATTTTACTCCATTTACTTCCTTCACAAAAACATAAACACAACATACTTCTACCGAGGAGCTCTTAAACGTGGAAATAAAGTATTTAGACCATTTTCATGACAAAGAGTCGTATAAAAAGTTACGATTCGCGGCGCATTTAAACTGTATGGCACGGAACAGAAAAGAAACATCCTGTGCCGGTAAATCAGACAAGAGAGAAAATATTAAAAATTCTTTGCTTAGCGTGAACGTGATTTTCCCTTAAAGAGATGGATACTCAGTTTACGATCAGCGTTTAGCTTTTGTTAAAGCTAGCTGATACTTAGTTGTGGTGTAAGTTAGCTGTAGTAAAGAATAGCTCGGCAAAATATTGCACTTTTATTCATGAAAACTTGTTAAGCTGACCACACCTCAATACTATCCTTCCTAGGCATTATTAAGGCAAACAAGTAAGACGGTGATACTATCACAGTTCACAGCCACTAAATACTGCTAAATTATAATTTGTAGAGGATTGATAGAAACGTTTTGCTGTAAGCTCAAATCAAACACCAAAAACCAACTTTATTTACAATTGCATAAAGTTGATGTTTGTTTAAGTGGAAAACTCGTGTTTGTTTACATGTTTGGCAAATCGTCGTGTTTACCGCGCGATCAGCATATATATAACTTTCCAACATGAATCGTCGGGCAGTTGCCCACCAGAGACGACACCCGTCTGCTCGGATGATCCTCCCATTTCTATGGAGGATAAGTGTATTGTTTCTGATACCTCTATAAGAATACTGATTTTGGCAAAACTTATGCCATACCTCACGAACATGTGGATAATTGACTGGCTTTTATTACAATCTGCCTAGCCTTGTCCCAACTAAGTTTGGGTCGGCTTCCAGTCTAACAGGATGCAGCTGAATACCAGTATTTTAAATGGAGCGACTGCCTATCTGACCTCCACAACCCAGTAACTGCGTAATACGATACCTCTTGGTAATGCTGGGTGTCAGACTTTCGTGCTTCTGACGACCCGTAACGACTGTCAAAGATCCACGAATGACATACGAGACTAACGGCTTAACGTGCTTTCCGAAGCACGGAGGAGTCTCGGTATGTAAAGATAGTCACCCATCCATGGACCAACCCCGGCAAGCGTAGCTTAACCTGATGTATCGACCCGTGCGGCTGTTATTACTGAGCTACGAGCTCCTGACTGGCTTTTATTACGTTCAACAAAAATGTCCCCTACATTCGAGTGTTGATGAGAGAAGAAACTAGCTGTATTTTCATTTCCATTGCATTTTTATTCAGTTACCATTTAAAAAAGCGAAGGCAAAGGAATGAGCAGTGAAGTGCCTTACGTATTCAAGTGCCCGATAATATTAATTAAAACGATGCTAGTTTTGTTGGAAAAAAGTAAAAGATAGCAATGTAGTTAAGAATTATTGAGCTCTAGTAGCGAGTTCAAGTTTTTAATGAATAAGGGATGGTTTATACTTCTTTTCGAATTGTTGCGTTGTAATAAGTACTTAGGTAAAGTAGGGGCTAAGGTTAGGGGGCTTGGGGTAGGGGGCTATGGGGTAGGGGCTTTAGTAAGTTAAACTAAAATTAGGTCTTTTCTTTTATAAGAAAATTAATATACTTACTTGGTTAGTATTTGTATTACAGTTCAAAATGATTGTAGGATGATTTTGACACTCTCTAAGCCTGAATATTACAATGCCGTAATTCATAGCAGAACATAAGAGCATAGGAATGTACAGACCGCTGAAACAACAGTTTTTATTGCTATAATAAAACAAACATAATATTTCTTATTATTTCAAATTATAAGGCAAGTAGAATACCCATTATCATGGCAGATGACGTAATAGGGATATTTTCAGAGAAAATTTCCTCCAGTTTTCTTTCCAACAGACACATAGGTACGACAGTTTGACATTAATTAAACAAACGTCAACCCAAAGGTAACTGAAAATGGTGGAACAGGCCTTTAATCTGACGTTTTTATTTGTATTGTACAGTCAACAAAAGAATAATGTTTGCAGGTAGTTTGAACTATTTCTTGAACAACCCATGTCACGATGTGTGTATGCTGATTTAAGTATTAAAAATCAGTCGTTGAATTGTGCTGAGCTTAGATAAAAACCAACGTTCCATTGGTTTCGAGTTTTTGAGTCCATATAATCCTATCAATTACATTTTCATGTAAAATGTTGCCAAGACGAGACCATGTGACTCGCACTGTCAAAAAGTTATCAGATCTCATGTAGAACCAAGCTTCTAACTCTACACGCCCTAACACTACAAACTACACCTTAGTCAAAGTAATGTGGCTTGGCCGTTTCCGGCCCGATCGCCGTCGATTTATTGGTGCAGAGTTAGAAGCTTAGCTCTACATGAGAAATAATAAACTAAATGAATGAATAATTAACTATTGTATAGCAGTAAAGTAATGAACCGTGAATACATTTTTAACCTTACGCCCATATGACGGTAGCGAAACGGCCAAGCCACATATTTTAACTAAGGTGTAGTTTGTGAAGTTAGGGCTTTTAGAGTTAGGGCGTGTAGAGTTAGAAGCTTGGAGTCCAAACCCAAGTTATCAGGGTTAAAAAAATGACGAAGCGCTTCGAGAAAAGGTAGGTAGTGCCCTTGCGCTTCGCTTGGCTCGTCTTGGCGGGGGCACTACCGTGCCCTCAGATTTACAGCAGCTCGGAATTTCTCAGTAGCAGCTCGGAGTCGGGATTTATGCCCAGTTGATGGCAATAGGCTCGCCCCCTGTTAGGTGGGACTTCATAACTGGCGAAATGTGGATGTATTATAGGTACACCTCTTGCTTACCCCCTTCGGGGAATACAATGGCGATGTATGTATACTGACCACGTAGGGCAAGAAAACATGATACCTGCATACCTAATTCTTATGTCGACAGTAAGTACACAATTTTATCTACAGCAAACATATTAATTCCTCAATGAATATACAAAAACCACACCAACATGTACAGAGCTTATCTAAACTCCAGTCTAGTCTACATAGTTAGCGTCTAGACGAGTATCAGACAGTTTACATTAGGTATAGGTACAGTCTCGAGCAGTCACCTTACAGTTACGCAAAATTCAAACACGTTTGTCTCGTCAAATAAAAATTGTACCTATTTCATAAAAGTATGGTTTTTATTGACCGAGCGAGCGAAGCGTCTCTGCTTCAATTCTCGCAAAATTTGCTTTCCTCTGTGTGTTTGTTGGTACTCCTCTACAGGTCGTATTTTACAACCGATCTGGACGAAACTTGGTGTACAGGTTTTACGACTTTATAGAACTTTTTTTTCGTCGGGGATTCTTGATTGGGGTACTTCCTCCAAAAAGGGGGCTACTGGATATGTCCGCCTTATGAGATCCGATCTAGATGGTTTTTTTTTAAATTGAAAGGTACTAACTTTAAGTTGGTCTCTTAAAAAAATGGTGAAGATCTGATGAGGATCTTCGGCGTGATGAGCAGAATAGCTCCTAAAAATGCAGTAAATTGCTCACTTTTCAGTTCTACCACTGGAATCGGCCTTTTAACTACTAGGTAGGGATTGATGGAGTACTCGGGACCACTTTCTCATCACAAAACTAGACATGGTAAATATCCCGTTTTAAATAACTTTAGTGGTATATTAATTGTTGCAAAAAAGTTTGCACTCGCGAGGTCTCTTTTCACAGAACTACCCAGTAGCACTATGTTCATGCACCACAAAATATCTATCAAAACTTTACGACAAAATTGCTTTTGAATCTTGAGTAAGTGTAAGTTTTATGCTTGTCACTGTACAGTCTCGTTGCTGCGATATTATAAGCCTGATTTTAATAACGCTTACACCGAGCTCGGCATTCGGCTTAGAGGTATTAAGTGTGGTATTAACTAACTAACTTATTTTGTTGCGGACAGGACAGAAATTGTTGTACCTAGATCGAGGATGAATCGATGGGGAATTTTTACTTCTAGACAATGATATCATGGTATGTATAGGCAGCGAAATAATAAGATAAACAGGTATTGTTCTTAGTCCTTATACTAAGTTTGAGTAACTATCTTTCTTCCTAAAATGGCACCCAGAAAGAGCACAACAGAGGCCCTTGTGTGAGTTTATTTTAACCATCTCGACTTTACGCATCGACCGCGTTCGGCGCTCCGATTTGCCCTTCACTGGTAAAGGCCGGCCGGCTGCCGATACGTAAAGTCGAGATTATTAAAAGAAACTCACACTAGGGCCTCTGTAACAACGATAATTAAAACTACTGCTTTTCTCTTCTTGTACTAAGAGTACAAGAAGAGAAAAGCATCCGTTACCACCTACGACGCGGCGTCACGCTTGATTAAACAACACACCTTTAAGAAAGTATCTAACGGAAACAAATAAACATACAATTTTATCCTATATTATTAAATGAGCAATATTTATATATATATTTGTCGAGCAGAAATCGGTCGCCCAGGGTACTCAAGCATAATACTCGTAAGCAACACTTAGATGCCTATAAAAAATTCAAGCCAGAAATTATACCTATCTCAATCAAATGACGACATCTTACTAATTCAACGGGCAAAACTTAAGCGAGAATCTTAAGCAAAAATTTCCCCGACATTCTGGGAACCCTTGCGAAGTAACTCGTAGGGCGGGGTGTAGGGCGGGCGGCTGACAAATTATTATTTTTATTGCCCTAATAATATGGCCAACAGGAAAATTAATTAAATAGCCTTTAGAAATTGGGAGTTGCTATGTTGATATTTTTTTGGTAAGTACTTGATTGTCACAAGCGCAAGCTTGTGGTCGCAAGCACTAGTGCTGAGCATGAGGTTCTTGGTTCGATTCCCAGGTCAAGCAAAAGGGTATTGGATTTTTACATCTGGAATTTCTCAGTAGCAGCCTGGAGTCTGGATATGTGCCCGGTTGATGGCAATAGGGTCACCACTATTACATAGAACTTAAACATAACTGGCGAAATGTCACCTCTGCCAACCCTTCGGAGAAACAAGGCGTGATGTTATATTATGTGTACTTGATTGTGATGTACTGCCTAAGCCAACGAAGAGCAGAAGTTCACACATAACTTCTTTACATCTATTATACATTGTAACAGCGAATCGATTTCACGCCTCCCCTTAAGACCTAGGCCAGATATACTTTAATATTCGGATAGCTCATGAGTTCATGACATACGTGCCACAAATCAAAAAAAGAAAATATAAACAAATAAACAGAATTATAATACATATGTACAGGTATATAAAATAATCTAAAACATTTAAGTACATTTTGCAGATAAAATAATACACAAATAATAGAATAAGTGAAATACTTAGTATCTTATTCGCGATCTCCTGACTTTGATTATTATATTATGTAAGTTAAAACTTGTTCCCACAAAAACAACTTAATTATCTCGTAAAACAGGACTTCCTTTCTCCTACCCTTTTGCTGTGCCCCACAGGGTCCATAATTATCTAAATATATAATTTAGATAATTATGGACCCTAAGTTACCACCTTATTACACATTATGGTAAAGCAATAAAGATATTGAGTATATAACAGGTAACATAACATCACGCCTGTATTCCCCGAGGGGTAGGCAGAGGTGTACCTATAGTACACCCACATTTCGCCAGTTATGTTTAAGTCCCATGTAATAGGGAGCCTCTTGCCTTCAACCGGGCACAAATCTAGACTCCGGGCTGTTACTGAGAAATTCCAGATGGAAAAACCTAATAATACTTAGCCCGACCTGGGAATCGAACCTAGGACCTCAGCTCATCAGTAGCACTTGTGACCACTAGACCTAACTTAATTATTATGGTCGCTTCTGTGAACAGGTTTTATATCTGTTCTAAATTACCTACTGACCCGTTTTTTAAACGCCTAAATAAATTCTATTTTTCATTTAACATTGGAACAGTTAGCTCAATAGTAATAAAGAGGATTGAGAGACAAATGAACTGAAAGCAACTCCGTCTAAAGAGTTTGCTATAAAGAATTATCGACTCCTCAACTTTTAAAACTATCGACATAACTCCAAATGTCTTCACAACTTCCAAACTCGGTTAAAAAGTAAAAACAGTAATAAAATCTGAAATACAGTCTCAATACCGTTTTCACGTTGTCTGGCGGAATCCTAATAAATAAGACTGCCTAAATATCGTAGGGAATTCGTTAGGACAATATTGCGCCCTCCCTTTGTTCGGCAGAATGCTTTCAAAGCAAATTACTTTTGTATGGTACCCGGAACTTTTAAAATATGCCGAATATATTCTATGGTACTGATGTAAGAATCTGCTGGTTGGAAAGTAGGTAAAAATAAAAATGGAAAGAGGTTTGTAAGCTTTATGTAGCTTTGAATAATTTCTGAGGCTGCACGTTAGCCCATTACCACAAGGCGATTTGATTTTCCATCGGCAAAAATGACGAATTTCTATACAAACCACTCATCACTTCATTATTTTTTCTTTTTTATCAGCCGTTTATTTGATTTATTGTTTTGACATTTCCTTTAAGTTTATGTTGAATAAGATCTAGATTGGCTGAAACTAATCGTACTCCCTTTGATTTTGTTGAATTTGAGTTTCTGGGTTTAATATTGAATATAGAAGAGTAGGATTTGCTTGAATTTTTTATTTAACCAATTTAGAGAACTGAATGAATTTGCAAAAACACACTTACTTTCGTTACACAAGGAACTCTTGTGCAAAACTCCATGCAGAATCATGGACCAACCGTTTTAGACTGTGCGTTGTCTGTTACTAAATGAATGAATGAATTTAAGGTTTTTGTTAAGTAGAGATGATAAATATGGATATTTAGATGGATAACCAAGAATGATGTGACAGCTACTCTGGGAGCTCTCTAAGTCCGTCGACGTAGATACGGGCCAGTCCGAAACTAGTTCGATACTTCAGAGTGATCCCTACACCCGATTAATTAACTTTTTCGGCCGGGCGAAAACACATCGGGAGTAGGGACAACTGTCAAATCGCGCTGTCATTCATTCTTAGTTCGGACCCCGAACTAATCTTATGTCCGCAAGACACACGGAGTAGGAATCGCCCGTAACTTCAGCCGTCAGAAGGCCCCTGTTGTGATGTAAGTAAGTCCATGGTGGCAAAATGTAGGGGAACAGTCACAGCAAAATTCAAAATACACATTCAACCCTTCTACCCCTTTGAGGAAGCAAATGACTTTTGTTATGTCCCATATCTCTAAACCAAAGACCAGAATTGCATACTGTTTTATCCGTACTATTACAAAACTTGGATATACTAGTAATACCTATCCCAGTATAACTTGACCCAGTAAGGTCAGTCGGGACTCGTATTAACACGTTTTCCAAAGTGGGCCAGGAGTCATACATATTTGAACAGCTGCATCTTCAACCAAATGCGTTAACTGAGAACTGTATCACAACTCGAGGATTATGCCTACAATGTAAGACGAGTTATTTATAAATAGTTGATGTCTAAGTATAAATAGTTTAATAGTTTGACTGTAGCACAAACGTCTGTTTTTAATGTCAAAATAACAGCATTGTACTAAATGCATATGAAAGTATATAAGGTCCCATTAAAATAGATGGACAAATTATAACACAGCGTTCAGTACGTCTAACCAAAGATATCCAAGCAAAAAAGACACTGATTAAAGTGATTTTATTTTGACCTAAATTAATAAATCGCATTGTGTAAACCAACATTTTTAGTGTATTTTCGTTAGCCGATTTATTTTTCTTGTAAGTATCTAATGCGTTTTTCTTCATATTTTTTTACCATTGTCCTTATTTTGATGGTCTGTTTTATTTATATACGGTACTTATACCAAAAAACACTATTTAAAATTTTGTTTAATGACTGTTCGTCCCGGCTAATCTCCGAAACGGCTAGACCGATTTTGACGGGACTTTCACTGTCAAATTACTACTACTACTTTTATTTTAGAATAAGATCAAGAATTAGTTTCCACGCGGGCTAAGCCGCGGACAGCAGTCCAATCTTCCTAGCTTATTTCCAACTATATCGGGGTCGGGCTCCAGTCTAACCGGATCCAGCTGAATACCAGTATTTTACATGGAGCGACTGCCTATCTGACCTCCACAACCCAGTAACTAGGTAATACGATACCCCTTGGGAAGTCTGGTTGTCAGAATTTCGGGCTACTGACGACCCGTACTGACTGTCAAAAGATCCACGAATGACAGCCAGGACCAACGGCTTAACATGCTTTCCAAGGCACGGCGGAGTCTCGGTATGTAAAGATGGTCACCCATCCACAGACCAAGCCCGGCAAGCGTAGCTTAACCTGATGAATCGACCGTGCGGCTATTATTACTTAGCCACGAGCTATATGAGTATGATTACTATGATTAGAGATTTTATCAAGAATACTACTTAGCATAATGAAATGTCTCGGTAGGTAGTTAGGCTTCACTGGGTTAACTTGAGGTCAACGTACCATAAAACATTCATACAATTTGGGATTACGATGAACAAAAGTTTGACAACTCCTGTCAGAACAAAGTAAATTTATACGTCCATCATTTTGAAATGTTGGTATCATAAACAGTATGTTTTAAACTGTAATGTTTTAGGTAGTCACAATAGGATTTTGGGGAGCAACGATAAGCCTTTGTGCTTAAAATTCAAGGCGACGCGTATGTAAATAATAGATTACTCTTGAATAGGTAACCGATAGTTTGTATACAGCGTGTACCAGAAAGGAGTGGTCATATTTAAGGGTGTGGTAGGGACCATCAAACTGAATAATTTTCTCTTTGAGACCAACATCGTAATCGCGAAAAAATAATCAGCTGTCCCAATCATTTGGGTCGAATAGCTGGGTCATATTCAAAATAATTGTATATTTACTACTGTCTTAATGTCCAACCCAATTATTTTTATAATGAGATATAACTGACTAGAATTTCTTAAACAAACAGATTAATTGTTTATTTGAGCTTAAAAAAACAATGAAACACTTGATACAGCTAAACCATTCATTAAAAAAAAAAAAAAACCAGACATTACGTAGGTTCCATTTCATACAAGTATTCAATGTCCACGTCTTGGACGGTAAACTAAAAAAAATAATTTAACTATTAACCATTAACCAAAAGTTAAAAAAAAAACTATATTCAGAGAATATTGTTTAAACTTTCAACACTTCACTAAACAAAACATAAAATAATATTTATTGTTCTTCAAATTTAATTTATTAATGAGTCTCCTGATTTTACACATATCTGTTATTCTTCTCTGTTATTCTATTTTCACATTATATCCATGGCAATAAAGACATTTGGTATACTGACAACATTAGTTCACTAGCTGTCACTACACGACGTAAGAATAAATGCTCGGCCATTTTGTTCAATAGAGTTTTTCAGCACGTTTCGTCGTTGAAGAAAATTAGACTTTAAAAGTAATATTCAATGTGAGTCGTTTAAAATAGCGGTAAGTACGTACTGTTTTATTACTCATACTAGGAAATGGCTTTGTATTGTGATATTTGTTATAAATATAAAATATTCGTATATCATGTGAATTGGTGTGGAAATAAATAGATTTGTAGATTAGACACGTGCAATTAATTCATATACGTTATTTTATCTGTCACTTTTTTCTGTTACGTAACAGATATGAATAGTAAGGCGTTATTCACATTGTCTCATGTATGAATTAATAAAAATAAAATACTAATACTTACTGCACCGCAGGTTAGCCAAAACAAATGTTTTTTTTTAATTTATTTGTTTAGGTTAGTAAAGTTTGCGTGTAATGTGCCATGTATTGCATTGCTGTGCCATGTGTTGCATTGCTGTGCCATGTATTGCATTGCTGTGCCATGTATTGTCTGTGTGTGCACGTTTAACTGCGTATCCTCACCGCTTGCGCCTTGCAATGCCTTGACCTTGTCATTTATGCTTCAAAACTAACCAAAATATTTGAACCTAATTGAATAATTATTACAATATTTAACGGTTTCTACAATTATTGTCGCGATCAGAATTACTTTACTATTTAATTTTTACTATACAAAAAAAACGTATTTTTTTATGTTAGTATTTCTTAAATTAATATCTGAGAAACTCTTTTTCATTAAAATACTAAATTGTTAATAAAATACGATCACCAATATGTTGTTTCATTATGTACCCACCTAGCGACCCGCCCCGGATTCGCACTCGTAGCCTGTCGTGCCCTAATCTTAGTATGTGAACTGTAATAGGTATGTATATGTAGTGATAGTGATGATGGTATTCCACTATTCTAGATGTTTTAATTCGTTCAACGTTAATTATTTATTTAACAAAGGTGTGCTATATAAACTTGCCCTAATAATTCCTTTCTGTTATTTTTCTGTTACAATCAAATAATATTCATATACGTTTCCTATCCGTAACTTACAATTATTTTGAATATGACCCAGCTATTGCAGTTTTGTATGCATGGGAGATGAGAGTTGATAAATATTTTTTTACACCCTTAAATATCTCCACACCTTTCTGATACATGTATAATCTAACACCTATTTATCTTAATTTCACATTTCTCTCAAGCAAACTTCACCTCGAAAAAGTGCTTGTTTGTTAAGTCCAAATCTAAAAACCTATTTTTAAGCCCCGACGCAAAAAGAGGGGTGTTATAAGTTTGTCCGCTATGTGTGTGTGTCTATCTATGGCACCGTAGCTCTTAAACGGGTGAACGGATTTGAATGCGGTTTTTTTATTTGAAAGCAGGTTTTCTAGCGATGGTTTTTAGATATATTTTAAAAATCGGTTCAGCCGTTTGAAGAGTATCAGCTGTTTTTTAGTTGATGAATGGATGTTAGCGCCTTCCACAGGTCTGATCGATTTGAAATTTGGTATTCTGTTACTTCAATGATATTAGAAGAACATAGAAACCTTGAACTGATGCTAAAGCATCAGCTGGAATTTGCAGGATACCCAATTCCCTTACCAACTTACAGCACAGATATCGTGTTTGGGCTCATTGGAATGGTCTTAATGAATATGTTATAGATAGATGATGAACAGGGTCTGGTGATGCAGTAGGAAAGAGAAATGTAGAAATCTTAGTGTCGGGGGTTTTTTAAATTTTAATATAATTTTTTGTTAATGTTTAAAGTACCTACCTACAACTTACCAATATGCAGTAAACAATAACGAGCCTGATGTTTCATGTTTGAGTTGCCTTACCTGAAAAAAAAGAAAAAAACAATTTTAAGTATGACATAACAATTTTAACAATCTTTTTAATCTAAGAATCTTATCAAATCTAAAATGCCCGTAATAATTATGAATAGAAAGTATTTTTTTTTTTGTATTGGAAATTATCAAATAACTGCTCCCGCTCTGGGTGGAGCGGGAGGGCGTGTCAGACTCTTACTGACTAAAACCCACCCATGTTCCTTCCGTTGCCTGTATGTTGCCAGGGCCCACGGTATCCCTTTCGGACTTTCCCGCAACCCTGGCAGAAATAGAATGTTTCAGTCGGTATCAAAAGTTTTTCCTAATTATTTTAACGAAATTCTATTAAACCATTTGATTAGTAAAACAAAAACCGAACAACTAAGCTAGATAGGTACTTCTGTGTTCCAATATCTGTCCCAAATATTAGGTACTTACATAACAAGACGACTGTATTCCCCAAAGGGTTAGGCATCTATTAGGTACTTCTAGGTTTCAATTCCATACCTAATATCCCGAAGCACTTTTCTTACGAAACAGGCATGAGCAAGCAGTTTTTAAGTTGGCCAGTAAAACGGTTATACGTTCCATTGCACCGGATATTGTTTCCAATATTCCAAAATTGGGTGCAACGCACTGAGGATGCAAGTAGGCCAGGTAGGGTTACCACACGGGAAAATTGCTGAATATTGCGCGAAATATATTGGAGATGCAAATTGATTTGAAAAAAGAATATGTAGTGTTGGCTGTGTTGGGTTGCGTTTACAATCGATAAAGAATTTTTTATAGATTTATAAAGTAAAGATATTCATTATCATCATCATTTCAGCAGAACGACGTCCACTGCTGGACATAGGCCTCCCTCAATTTGGGGGGGGTTTGCCATATTCGCCACGCTTGGCAGGCGGGTTGGAGATCGCAGTATGGCGTTAAAATGCATAGAGAACGTTGCTGCCCATTCTCTAGTCAGTCCCTAAGTCGCCTTTTACGACACCCACGGGAAATGGGAAGAAATGGGAAGTAAAGATATTATGCGGTGTAAAATAAAACTTGTAAATACAACTTATAAATAAATAAATGTAAAAAAATACAAACTGTGTACGTAAGGTACACAAATTGTATTTTTTTACATTTATTTCTCTAATTCCTGTATCAATTTCTACAAATAGTTTTCCTTATCGTCTTGGAAACTAGGGATGCCTCGATACGCCTTTTTGCCGATACGATACCGATACCGATGCTCTTATAAAAATATCAGCAATACCGATACCGATATTGAATCAAAAATGAAGGTAAAATAAATAAAACACAAGTCAGGTTATTTTTTTAATTAATATAAGAAGAAGAAGTAGTTTTTGATAAATAACAGGACAAACTAAATAAATCCGTTTAAAACTATATACAGGTTGAGATTAGTTAATAGTTTTAGTAATTAAAATTAACATTGATGAGATTTTTGTTTAAAAAACAAAGTATTCTTAAGTTTTGCGGAGAAAGGCGTTTTCGCAAACCTGGATTTCGCGAATCTGTTAGTTCGTGCCTCGTTTGCAACGAAATAGACGAGACAACATGCGCGTTTACATTACATTTTTAAAGAGCGAAATTTGAAAAGTATCGTTTAATCGGCCATAAAAATATTGCCGATGCCGATATATCGGCGAACTTCGAGTATCGCCGATATATCGGCGTCGGTATCGGTATCGGATGCATCCCTACTTGAAATCAGAAACATACTGTTATTTAATTTTGTGCGTATATTAAATATAGTAACACATGCGTATATTCGAGGTTCACAGTTGTCACAGTGGATTAGCCGGAAATATTTTCTTGGAACTCGTTCTATATATGTGTGACGATCCTAACCCGCTACAGTGCGGAACCATTTGATTTTACTACTGCCTGAAAAATTTCTTATAAAAATCATATACTTGAGAAGAAAAAAAAGAATATACCGAAAATGCTCCTGCTCGAATAATAGATCTGTAGACCATTTTCTATTTTGTTAAGTAGGTACCAGGTTCTTGTTAACAGACCTACACTATCCTCTCATTCCTATTAACACTGTAATTTGACAACATAGTAAAAGCCATTTATTTTTACAAGAGTAACCGTGGAGTTTCTTACCGGCTCTTCTCCATAGGAAACAACAAATTGGAACCGTGTATCACCTTCTGACGTTTCATAAGTGCCCATGTAGGTTTATGTGAAATTAAATATTTTGATTTTGCTCCGCACAGCTTTTCTAGATTAGTTTAGTAAAGTCAAATGAGCAGAAAGTGTCCTAAAAGAGTTGAATGAAGTATAAAAGTATTCGAATTTATATATCAAAGTACTGTGCAATGTTGCCTCATTTTTGTAGCATTCTGTTATAGTTGCCAGCAAAAGCTCTTAGACGATGAAAGAATAATCATCTAGTTTGTTGTTGCCTTTAAAAGAATCTTTCATCTTTTTCAAAAGAACTTACAGTTACCCTTTTAGCAAGATTCTGGGTCGGTTTTGTTCAAGAATAATAGGAAGAATTCAATGTATCGTTTACTTCCCCAAGGAATAAACAGAGTTGCGTATTTTCAAAGAGTTAAATAAATATAAATAAATAAATAAATAATGTTTATTGAATAAAACGTTTACAAAGATTGTACACTTAATCAACAGTAAGATTTTCCAAACAATATTATAGTGCCTAAAATAAACTAAAACTAAAATATGTTAAGAACAGGTTCAAGTAATCATGGTACGGAATTACAATGTTAGGTAGCGACCCGCCCGATCTAGGTTAATTCAAACCTGTGTTTCAGGCCATCACTTTACGTTTCAATTAGAACGGAACACTAAAATTTAAAGTTAAACTGATATAAAATAATCTATTAACAACTATGAGAATAAGCATATTGGTACATTAATATCTAAAACTAAACCTATGTAAATATACAAAAGTAAATACTTACGAGTAAATAAATTATCATCATGACAAGATTTCTAGAAGTTTTTCTGTGTCTGTGTAATTGAGTATCGCTAAATGTTCTGATATCATTTTACTACATTTTTTAAAACAGACGCTATAGAAGGTTAGTAACTTGTTGAGCTTATTATACAGAAAAGGTCCTAAAAACACATAAAATCGATTAGCAAACGCATGTCTAGTTTGAGGCTTTATGCAAACCAAGTCCTTCCTTCTCTTGTCGGAAGGTATTGGGTCAAAGGGAAGTGCAGTGTGCTGGTGTAGTACTATGCTTAGTATAAATAATTGCCGTACTGTTAGTACATTACATGCTATGTAAAGCTGGTGCGTAGGAAATCTAAAAGGGCGAAAGGTAGCAACCTTTAGAATTGCTCTTTGAGCACGCTCTAGAGGGAGTAAAATTGTTTTTGCAGCACCACCCCAAGAAGTTATACAATAGGTAAGAATGGATTGACACAAAGCTAAATAAACCTGTTTAATTAATTTAAAGTCGGCTATGTTCCGTAAATTCTTAAAGACATATATTAATTTGCGCACTCTAGTACACAGTAAATCGATATGTTTACGGAAATTTAGATTGGAGTCAATAGTGACACCTAGATATTTTAAATGGTCAGCTTTAGTTAAAGTGGGGCAGGAACATGCAGTGTCAGCGTACGCGCTGCAATTGTGTGGGTAAATGTTTAGATTAGTAAGCGGTATGTTAGTATTTCTCATTGTAAATAAAATATATTTTGTTTTATCTGTATTTAATGTTAGTAGATTATTATGAAGCCAATTAGACACAATGTTAAAACCATTCTGAGCATGTTCATAGACCTCAACTCTTGATTTAGCTGAGAACAATAGAGCGGTGTCATCTGCATAAGAAATTATGACACCATTTTGGAGTAACAGGCGGCACAGATCATTTATATAGATTAAAAATAACGTAGGGCCCAAAATGCTGCCTTGTGGAATTCCAAAACCACTATTTTTAAGTTCAGAACTTGTATACTGATTAATTTTTATACATTGCTGGCGATCGCTAAGATAATCAGAAAATAATTGAAGTTGTGCTCCTCTTATCCCAAGTGTTTCTAGCTTGTGCAAAAGTAAAGGGCATGAAATAGTGTCGAAGGCCTTGGCAAGGTCTAGAAAAATCCCAATTGTGTGCATACCATTATCTAGATTGGTACTGACATAATTAGTCAATTTGTGTACTGCTTGGCTAGTTGATCTTTTGGGCCTAAAACCAAATTGACTCTCTGAAAGTAGTTTGTTATCTTCTAGATATTTTATTAATCTACTGTTAATGATTTTTTCTAAAATTTTTGACAGGCCTGTTAACACTGAAATGGGTCTGTAGTTATTCACACAGTTTTTGTCTCCAGACTTAAATACTGGTGTTACCACAGCTTTTTTTAGTAATTTTGGGAAAATTCCTTTAGATAAACATAGCTGAAAAATGTGTGTTAGCGGAGGGGCAAGTAGGTATTTAAATCTTTTAAGTATATTATTAGGTATGTCATCCCAACCAGTAGCACAAATATCCTTTAACCCGTTTATTGTTCTTACTACTTCGTAAACGTCGGTATCTAATAAAACAAATGAATTTAGTGTAGAGGATGTTGTAGTCGGGTTTTGACGGGAAAAATTACTAGAATTTAAAGATTTTTCAGCCAAGTTTTTACCAACGTTAGCAAAAAAATTGTTTACTTTATTTATTGCTTCGGATGGGGTTGTCTCTGTTGATAATAGATCAAATGGAGGTTCCGGATTTTTCGATCTAAATGTATTCGTTTTTATAAATTTCCACACAAGTTTACTATTTTTCCCCGCCTTCTGTAATTCATTTTTATCATACTGATTTTTTAGTTTTTTCAAAAGATTGTTACAGAAGTTTCGATACCTTTTATATGTAACAGAAAGTATTTCGTTATCAGGTGCGACCTTAAGTTTTAGATGAAGTTTGTCTCTATGTCTTATACAACGAACGAGACCGGGTGTAATCCAGGGTTTAATGCAACTATACTTTCTAGGTATTGTCTTAGTGAATGTGTTTTTCCGTATTGCATATTGTAGCGAATCTATGAAATACTTTAAGGTAATATTTGCATCGCTGGAATTATAAACTGGGTCAAAATTTATACCGCGTAAGTCATTTTCCAGGTTTGTCATATTGACTTTAGTGTAGCTACGCATGCAGTTTTTTTTAGGTGAAGATATTTGTAATGTTAGTAAAACAGCTTGATGATCGGTAAGCGAAGAATTAGTAACCAATGTTTTGGATGGATTTTTTGATTTTAGAATAATGTGGTCTAAGCATGAGCCACTCTGATGCGTGGGGTGATAGTGAGCTGGTAAAAGTCCATGAAATGAGCAAATATTCAGATAATTATGTACATGGGTATCGGTTTTCCCTGAAGAAATGTTAATATTAATATCGCCTAAAAGTATTATGTTTTTAAAAGATGATATGTTTTTTAAGTTTGCGTCAAGGGAATCTAAAAATCTATCCATATTTTGAGAAGGAGGCCTATAAATAGCCATGACTACAGTATCGGGAATAATTTTGATTATTAGGCAATTACTATCTTGGGATACAGGTTCTTCTTTGAATGTTCGCAAATTATTTTTGATATAAACTACTAACCCATCGTTTTGGTTTATGTTTCTGTCAGTTTTATAAGAATAATAACCGTCAAGAGATGGTAAATTGACTGTCTGTTTTGACAACCAACATTCTGTTAGGACAATAATATCACAGCTTATGTCAAGATTCTGTAACAACACTTCAAATCCGTTCATGTTTCGATTTATGCTGCGAATATTCTGTGTGAGCAGGGTTAACGTTTTTCCACCAGAAGGAAGAAGGTGCTTACAGTCCTCAACATTACAGATTTTAGATTCCGACACAGAAAAACTATCTAGATCATAAATAAGCTGATTTGTCATTATAGTTATTACTAAGTGGAAATATAAATAGAGGATAAGCTACCTGTTTATGTGCTAACTAAATAAAGTATTCGGTGGCGCTCTTAGGCGCCGTCATAGTCTATTGAATTGATGTAGTTGATCTCTGCATATTTGCGCGCCGGGCAACTTACATCACCAGTTGGATGGTCACATTTCCTCTTGAACCGTTTGCACGTCGCACATTGAGCGGAAGAAGATTTGCTGCTACATTCCTTGAAGGAGTGTCCAGTCTCTCCACAGTGGTTGCAAGTAGGACTAGATTCCCGGCAAAACTTGGCTGCATGTCCGAACTGTTGGCAATTGAAACACCTGGTGACTATCGTGAAATCTCTCACAGGGCACGATGTCCAATTTATAAAAATTCGGCTTTGGTTTATGATGATTTTTCGAATGCTAGCAGGTAGTTCCAGGATGTAGTTACAGGTAGGAAGGTCTTTTTTACCCGATTTATGGCTCAATTTGATGCTCTCAAGGAAGCACTCACGGGTTATATTTGGCAACTTCTCTGCAAGGTTCTGCTCGTAAATACAATCAAAGACCTCCTTCTCTGTAAGGGTTACGGGAACACCAATGACAGCGACCCTAGGGCGGCGTTTAGAAGGTTCTTCTATTGTTAGGCCCGATGATACCAGTTTTTCCGAGTTCTTTAGCTTGTCAATATCGCCTTTGTTTTCGGTGCTAATCAAGACGCCCCCGTTTTTCACTTTTCTCAGGCCACGGACATGGAGCTTAAGTTGTTCGGGGGAGATTATCTTTTGAACAAGCGATTTTGTGTCGTCACTCGTTTGGGTCTTATCGTTAGGATAGATGGCAACTGATCTCAAATTAGCAGGACGGATGAAGTTATCGGAACCTTTCTTCACCATGCTAGCATATGAGGTATTTTCTGAGGGATTCATCTTTGCTTCTACGACCTCTTTGAACTGCTGGAGAGAGTTCACAACGTTCTGGTGAACCTGTAGGTGCTGGATTGTGGTATGGGCCTGGATTGTTTTCTGCTTTAACGATTGGTATAAGACGGCCATCTGAGAAGTCCCACTTGAAACCTTCCGGCAAAGAGTGGAGACACGAAGCTTCTGATCTGAGTTCATTTTCCCATCACCGACAATACTGCAGACTTCGTTTAAAATTGTATCAATAGATCCTAACCATTTCTGAATCTCCGGCGTACTGATGACTTCACTCGGCAACTCATTCTCTTCGGGTACTGGTGGGTTTGGGTCACTCGGGGGTAATAGTTCAGTAGGCGTTGGTGGAGGACTTCGCCGTAGTAATTGGCTACGACCAAACGGGCTCGATCCTAGCTGAGACATACTACTAACACTTTATTTATTGTTTATATAAATTATTTAGTCCATCTTGCAACTTCGGTAAATAACACTCTTGAAAGTCGGTAAAAACCTACGTCACACGCGACACACTTTACTTTTATACTGACGGCGCAAATAATTTAATTTATTTGTCGTAATTGTTTATTTCATTATACAATAAATACAAAACACACGACCGCTTACTCTCGCGTCGCGTAAAGAGATCAAATACATCGAAGTAATGAAAACTTATCAGATAAGTGTGTTTAACGTGATTATAGAAACGTGCAAATAAAGTACTTAAACATATACATGCATCACAGGATACATAAATTAACGAAACACTCACCACATCAAAATACTGAACATTTTTTATTTTTTTATTTATAAATTTGTCTTTTCCAAAATTACTATTTTTAGATTTAAGTTTTTTTGTTGTTTAATACCCTTCATTTCTCGTTCTGATTTTGTAACTGGCTGTATTGATTACGATTTACATATTCAACATGTGCTATTTGTTATAGGTAAACCTCTTACGACGGGGATCGGATCTGTTTCTCCTAAACACAGGTTATTTTGTTACCTACTCGTATATAGGAGAACAGTACGGCACCCAATAACTAGATTTAAGAAGCTTTTTGCTCGTGCTTTATATATTACCTCGCCATGTAACCTAGTCCTAGTGACACAATAAATCTTTATTATTATCATAAAAAAATTTGAACAATGTTCTCTTTTCTCAGAAGTTATAATTTGAACATAAGTTTGTCAATAATATTTGATTCTACATTAACTATGTTTTACAACTAACTATTTTACAACTAACTATTATGTAATAATATATTATGTACCTACAACTATGTAATGGAAAAATAAGAAAATAAAATAAAGAGAAGAGCTCATTGGGCACTAAAAAATTCGTCCGCATCGCTGTCAGCGGGAAAAGTGCCCAAAGGGCTGGCAGCATTGCCACGTTGCATGGCAATGCTGATTCTTTGGCCTAAGAATTGGCCAGCCCTCTGGTCACGTGAAGAGTTGCCCAACCGCTTGGCGATGTCCCGAAATATTCGATGAGCACTCGGACCACGGCCCTAGTGTTTCAACCCCAAACGGCTCAAAAATATAGCTACCAATAAGGTTTTTATATTTGCGCCGTTTGAGGTTTTCTGCAACTGTAGCAGCCGCCCGGCACAACCCGCCGTGCTAGAAAGATCGGATGACGCAGAGGTGTCGACACAGGTTGCATCCCGCACCAAAGGCCTACCCAACTTCCAAGGCATTATGGGCATTCCGTCTGGCCTCTTCCCGTCGTCGCGTGCCAAGTTGATAATATTTTCAGGAAGATTTTGAAGTTTTTTTTAATGGCTGCGGTGAGTTGGAAATAGATTTCCAAATACGTACATAAGCTTTTTGTCGCTTGATGTGATGTCATAGTCTGAAGAGAACGAAAAACGCAAGTCGCAGTAAAATTCTGATATTTATAAGTCTTTATTTTATATGAAACTCGAATGAGACATAACATAACACAATCCTTATTTTAACACCACAATTGCGGAATACAGTGCAATAAAACATAAAAATATAGAGCCACTCCACAAAAAGACTTGCTTATCGTTCCCCAATTTTTTCGCAATAAAAATATAGCTATAAATTGTATGGTACATGCACGAGCTTTAGTTTCATGTTTTATTCATAGTAGGTACGTGAGTTTCAATGTGTAAATCAGGTCTGTTTCGCAGTTAATTCGCGTTAGCCCAGGCGTTATGACGGAAATTGCGAAAATTAAGGACTATGCGAGGTACGGTGTGCGAAAACTACTCGATTTATATAATGTGTTGCGGTTATAAATATGCATGATATTTAAAGATACACTTAAATTATTATTTATTTATTTTTATTTATTACTATCTGAACTGACAGACGTTGTCCTGTTCAATTTTCAATAACTCATACAAAAATCCCATAGAAAAGACGGTCTGTTTTTCCCATTTTCAAAATTTTCAGAGTAACTGGATCTTTTTCTTTCCGTTAGTACCTGATTCGGACTATTACGAACATTTTAAAACAAAAAATTGCCCAATCTGTTCAGCCTTCCTCAATTGATGCGATACCAACGAACATCATTTCATTTTTATTTATATATAAATAGATAGATTATATATGCATTGGTTTAGAAGTACATATGAGAAATTGAGGGCTGTCTGTATCCTAGAACTAATTAATGAACTTACCTAACGGTACAGATACGTGTTTCTCAGAAGCCCGAATTCATACGACCTTGTAGAATACGTCAAAAGGTTTGTGCTAAGTACGCTAATACAAGCTGACCTCGCATTGTACGGAAATCCTATACAATGCGAGATCAGCATAAACCAGAAATATATAATAGCTTGATGTGTGTACCAATTATCAAATATTTGTGTTGACAGTTTATCAAACTCAAATTCAAAGCATTTATTTCAATTAAACCATTTAAAGGCATTTTTGAATTGTCAAATAGTCGGTCAGTTAGTCAGAAAGTTGGAGGGTACATGCCCATTCCAAAATGTTGATCTCTATGGAGAAGAACGAGCAAGAAACTCCAAGGACCTCTTTTAAATATAGATATTACAAAATCCAAATATTGATATTATGCTGTCGATACTAGATTAATACTTTTATTTATTCTGTGATACTAGTATATTTAGTAATTCCAAATACGCTGGCAATACAGTTACAACACTGTTTTGTTAGGTATTTGATTTAAGAGACAATAGTAAACCAATAGAGCTGAAAATGCTGTTTAGATCAAATACGAATTCCATATTCAACAATCAATTAACTCTGGCCTAGTTGGATGTAGACCTGTCTCAATTTTCCCCACAAGGAAATTGTGCTTCATAATCAGCGTCTGGCTACCCTAAACCGAGTTTAACCACCAGTCTCCTAACTCTTGTTTATCATGGTATTTCTTCCATCACAATCTCACAATAGCATCGAGTTACGAAGATTAAACTATAGTTAGCAAGTAGTTTCATCGGGCCAGCTGCGACGCGTTGACGAAACTTCTTCCAACGTTATCTAAATTAATCTTACGCTGCCGAACTCGGGACTCTTGTGTCACTCGCTGGTTGAAGATGGGAGGATGTAATGTGTTTCTGAGTAACGTGTGAGGTGTTTAGGGGTAAAGAGATAAGGAATAGTACAATATATTTGTCTTTTCTATAGTATTGCATAAGTCTGGATCCCGTGGGAATAGCGGGATAAAAAGTATCCTATGTCCTAACCCAAGTCATGGTCTACCCATGTGCCAAATTTCATCTAAATCCGTTCAGCCGTTTTGGCGTGAAAGCGTAACAAACAAACAAACACACTTTCGCATTTATAATATTAGTTAGGATAGTTATGATGAGGATACAGATAAGAACCTAATTAACGAAATAAAACTCGAATGATGCCAAAAAGTATAACGAAATCGCTTGATCTCATCACTTGCACCGGAGTAGACAGGACCTAGCTTAGGTGTTACAAATTACAGGTGTTTACGACTGTCATCTAGCTACCTAAACATTGTTCGATAAGATTATATACGTATTTCACTGCTTCGACAAAGCCATTTCTTTCGTCACGAGCTATTCAAGAAAACCTGTGGTCCAAAGAAATAAGAAACCATGTGTTTTAGCGGGGTGACTGACACTCACTTACAGTCCGGCCGTCGAGAGAACGCGTTCTTGACACCTGTCAGTTTCATACTAACGAATATGTGTTTTGCGAATTTGAACCTTATTACTACTAGAAATTGTCCAGCTGACAGGTGTCAGGTACGTATTCTCTCGACGGCCGGACTGTAAGTATCATCACTTGGGGCCTGGTTTAATAAACCCATGAAGCCGGCCTAACTGTAAGTATCGTCACTTGGAGGCTCGTTTAATAAACCCTTGAAGTCTCGTGCAGACTGCGTCTCGGTTTTCTAGCAGTTTACAAGTTTTTCGTCGCTTTAGAAAATAATCTCAGTGACCGCTCGTATCTCATACCTTGTACCACATACCATGAACAGCGTTATAGCAGTAGGTAGGTACAGTCAGCGCCAGCTGCGCGCCGACAGAAACTCTCACCCGTTCCCAACACTTGCACTGCTATTACGGAACCCTGTGACTTTGTTCTTTGTACGCCTCTAGCAATTTTGGAAGTATTTGGATATATTTTTAATGTTAAAAAGCTGTGTAAAGTTGTTGAAGGTCACGGGAGGGCTCGATGGAAGAATAGCAATGAAGGTTGAGTGATAATTGACATACATTATTATTCATAAAGGGATAAGGATCGTAGCAGGTGGCGTTCTGTAGTTTCTGCGAACCCCCATATGAAGAAGGCGTAAAATATTTTATCTATACAAATAAATACAAGAGAAATCATATTAAAATTTAAAAAACTCCCGACACAAACATTTCCTCATTTCTCTTTCCTACTCCATCACCAGACCTTGTTCATCATCTATCTATAACCTTTTCATTGAGACCATTCCAATGAGCCCAAACACGATACCTGTGCTGTAAGTTGGTAAGGGAGTTGGGTAAATTCCAGGTGATGCTGCAGCATCAGTTCAAGGTTACTATGTCCTTCTAATATCGTTGAAGTAACAGAATACCAATTTAAAATCGATTAGACCTGTGGAAGACGCTCACATCCATTCATCAACTAGAAAACAGCTGATAATCTTCAAACGGCTGAACCGATCTTGATAAAACATATCTAAGAACCATAGCTAGAAAACCTGCTTTCAAATAAAAAATTACGCATTTTAATCGGTTTACCCGTTTAAGAGCTATGGTGCCACAGATATACACACACATAGCGGTCAAACTTATAACTCCCCTCTTTTTACGTCGAGGGTTAAAAATTTAAGTGTGATATTGTTTGAAATGTCAAAATAACAGCTTTTTACTAAATGCATATGAAAAATAATAAAACAATCTATAAAATGTTTGTGTCTGTCTGTTTGTTCCGGCTAATCTTATGACGGGAATTTTACTGAGCTGATGTTATAAGAATTAACTCAGGATACTATTGTTTTAGAAAAAGATTTAGTGTCCACGCGGGCCAAGCCACGGGTAGCAGCTAGTTTTTAATTAACTTTAATACCTAGAATATCCAAGTAAAGTCCAAGTTACAGATGTATAGGTAGGTACACAATTATCACGGTCTAGTTAATATTTACTTAAGACTGCGTAAATTATTTATACTCCAATAAAGATATTTTCCCAAGTCTCTACATTACCTACAAATAAGAAAATTTTCCACGCAGATATATGTAAATCGGTATTATTACTCTCCCTCCTCAAACAACCAGAACAAAAACAAAGTACCCACACATTGTCAACTAAATCACAAAACTTGACGAAAAATTAGCTTGGTACCATTAAAACTTGCTAATATTCAAGTTGTTTACTGTGTGGAACATTCAGGCGCTCAACTCCTGAAAATGAAACAATTAATTTCGCCCCGTGAGCTTCACGGGCGAATAATTCGCAGACACTGACAGAAATAAGTAGCTTTGTGCTGAAGAACTAATTAGGTGCTAAACGACACTGAAACGTTTGGTTCCTGCTCTGAAATTGGTACATACACACCTAGTAGGTACGTAAATACAGTCAGGGTAATTAATTGTCAAACAAGTTGGCACGCTACGTCAATTTGCCGTGTTATATCTGTCGCAGGCAATTTGTATGATTCCACTTTTTACAATCGGCGTCGTCCGTTTATAAACGTTCGCAGAACAGTTATGAAATATGCCAACGATCATATTTAAATTTTGACAGGACGACGTCTGTCGGGTCAGCTATAAGCTTAAAATAAAATGGACGTGTAACAGGGTTTTTGTAAACCTAAACACTTATAAATGATATTTACTTCTGTAATTACATCACATAACATCACGCCTGTAATCCCCGAAGGGTAAGGCAGAGGTGTACCTATAGTACACCCACATTTGACCAGTTATGTTTAAGTCCCATGTAATACGGGGCGAGCCTATTGCCATCAACCGAGTACAAATGCAGACTCCGGGCTGCTACTGCGAAATTCCTGATGGATAAACCCTGTAACACTTTGCCCGACCTGGGAATCGAAACCAGGACCTCATGTTCTGCAGTAGCGCTTGGGACCTCTAGACCAACGAGTCAGTCATCTTCATCGTCATCTTCTATAATTAATGTTAATAATATCATCATTTATCATTTATTAAATGTCTAAAATGATAAAAAACATAATTATCTTTCTTGCTACGCTCGAATTCTCATACCTAATCATACACTATGCAACAACTACAATCATTCAAAATGGCCGACACATCTCAGCTGTCGCCTGTTCTAGGCAGTAAAGCGAGTAAATCCACGACTGAAAGCTGGCGTGTCAACATACCGTGACACTGGCACATGGGGCAGCCAGTGTCACGCGGTTATGTCAGAAATGGAGTGTCACGGCGGACCTGGCTAGATATTTACAATGTATTCTGAGTTGAAATTTGGTTTAGATAGTAAGTAATTTGAATGTAACTGTATTATTGGGAAAGACGAGGTCTTCTTATGCGTAGAAATTTTGATCACTGCTTCCACCTATTAAAGGCTAGTAGATAGTAGGAAACCTGAACAAAGGTTTGGGGCGATATAGAGCAACTATGTTCAGAAGACCAATTACGACTTCCAAGTCGATCGAGAGCGTCCGGTCTGCACCAAGTGCAAAGGAAATCCGACGCCTGACGAAACACGAAGTTTGCCGAGGGACATTAAGAAAACGGTTGTACTGTACCTACGCTCAAATTCAAGCCTCAATCTCAACAGAGCAACAATCGACAAGTTGAGGCGTTCAAAAGTGCCTTTTATGGTGTGCATATTTGAAATAAATGATTTGACTTTGACTTTGAATGAAAGTCGAAACTTGTCAAAAACTACGGTCAAAAATGTAGATAAATTAGAGGTGTTTTTGAGAGATGACATTAGAATGCGAATGTTCTTAAAAAATACGTTAATTGTCCCTCATGTTTTCTCGGAATATTTTTCCGAGAAAACCCGAGGGCAATATTCCCATTTCCTTACCATAATGTTAAATAACATAGTAGTATTTAACTTCCCTGAAAAAGAATTTCAATTAATAATTTACCCCCATTGAATAAAATACCAATGAAAAGTCAGTCTAGATAGGGACTCTCATTAATTATTTAGTTAATGGCTTAGACATTCATTGATTTAAAACTTTCACAACTTTTGCAATTATGTGTCTGAACTAACATTTAATTAAAACATCCTTTTACTTAGTTAAATGTTATTGAAATGAAATGTAATAAGTTTTGAAAACAATGAGTCTTTAAATTATGAAAGTAAATGAAATTGTAATTTAGGTTAAAGTTTGACCATTTAAATTCAAGATTTAAATAGAGTTGGAAAGTAACATTAGAAAATATAATTTATTAGAAACTAAGATAATTTTATGAATGTAGTCTAGACGATATTTGAAGTTTTCCGAACTGATGTTTATTATTAAAGCCCTTGATTAAAAGTAAACTTTAACGTAAATCAAATTATAGAAAATCTCTTTTTAAAAAAACTCAATTATGTCATCCAATAACCTTCTTTTATTAAAGTCGGTTAAAAAAAGCATAATTCAAAACTCGGGGAATAATCTACCACGCGGTACCGTAGTGCGAGTTGGTAGATGTCACATGTCTTCGAATTTTTGGTTCTAGGACATGCCGGTTTCCTCACGATGTTTTTCTTCACCGTTATGAGAGTAATGGTGATGAAATAATTTACACAAAGTAAAGTGACTGTCTGGGTTCGAACCCCCGACCTACGTAACGTAAGTCGGGCCTGTTACCACTGGGCCAGCACTGCTCTCACAGTGGGCTTCACATGCCGTCGATTATTAAATAAAAGTACTTTAGTTCACTTATGATGGTCTGAGGTCTTTTTGGACAGATGAATTATCATCATTATATTATCATCTGTCCAAAAATAAATTTATTAATTAATGAACTTCTTAGGACTAGAAAATTAATGTATACAAAAGCTATTTTGTGAGAGACTGGAGTCTGGAGTCCGTACTAGGGTAACCCTGTTCAAATTCAAATTCAAATTCAAAAGTCATTTATTCAAACTAGGCTGAAAATCAGCACTTTTCGAACGTCAAAATTACATAAGACAGTCCCCCAAAAACGCCCACCCTTCACCACTTCCTAGTGCTTTAGCTGGGAAGAAGAAGTGGCGCAACAAACTCCCCAGCAGCACAGCTGTCTGAATAGTTAGAAGAACATGATTCTATACAATAGTAATAATTTACTTTACGCAACACAACGCACACTTGCTGCCGGTTGCTCAGACAAGATTAGTATGATCAATTTTCGAGGTCGCTAGCTGACCATATATTACAATATATTTCATAAAAATAAAAAACAAAAACTGTGTAAAGAGTAGATTTCGTCAATAATAAACAAAATTTAAATTAAATAAATTGACTTATACAGTCAAATAAAATGAACTAAACAGTTAAATTAGTATGGAGTAGTATAGAGCTAGTCCCAAGCCTTTTTGTCGTCTAAGTAATCTTTAATTTTGTAGAAACCTTTTTGACATAGTTTGTGTTTAATAAATGATTTAAATTTATTGAGGCTCAGTTCTTTAACATGGATTGGGAGTTTGTTGTAAAAACGTATACTTTGGCACTTAAATGAATTACTAATTTTTTGGAGCCTAGTCCTGGGCACAATAAGTAAATCTTTGTTTCTAGTATTTATGGTATGAATGTCGCTGTGTTTAGAATATAAATTAATATTCTTTTTTACATAAATCAGGTTCTCAAATATATATTGAGATGCGACTGTCATGATATTTATTTCCTTAAATTTATCCCTCAGTGAATGCCTACAACTTAGGTTATAAATTGCTCGAATGGCTCGCTTCTGCAGCACAAATATAGTCTGAATGTCGGCTGCATTTCCCCACAACAAAATGCCGTATGACACTGTGTTACGGATCTCCATGCTCCCAGTGTTTAGGTCGTAGATGTGTGAAAAGCACACAAGACACAATTCCCTAAAAATATACATACACACACAAACATAAATATACATACACACACAAACATAAATATACAATACACACACAAACATAAATTCACACCTTTTTCCCATGAAGGTAGGTAGAAATTACAGAACGCCTGCTAAGTACGACCATTACATACAACTTTTACTTCGTTTATTGAATACACGCACGCTGGTTGCGAGTACTTTACCCCGACCTTTCTGAAGAACATTACCAATAAGGTCCCTAGCAATATGTAATACAGCCTTAATTATGTAAAATAAACAACATAAGTACTCGTAAGCCAAAAATAACAAATTCCATCGTAAACACGGGGTTTTTGATCAAAAAAACACAAAACAAGTACCTACAAGCTTATTTAAATTCGTTTCAGAAAGAACAGTAAAAATCGTCTTAGTAACAGCCAGGTATCGGAGATATTCTTAAGAGGGAACAGGGCCTGCGATTCTCCATACAGATGGAATACATCTGTCCTTTTTTCTTCCTGAATAATGCCTCTAGAGCCATATTTTTTTTTCATAAATTCAAGATCTGCTGTAGTGACGTCCCTGTTATTTCCTTTTTTTGAGCAACTTATCGGTAAAGAAAATATGACCCTCCAAAAATTACAAAAATGTCCCATTTCTACCGCCGTGATTAAAGGATTACCAGACAAATTCGCAAAGTTTTTAACATAAATGAAAATGATAGGAACCTAGACATACTCTTTCTTAAAATTTTAATGTAAAAAATAATTGAATCGGTTCAGTTTTCGAGGAGAAAAAAGGGGAATACGAAACGTCGATTTCGTCAATTTTTTTTGTGTAAAATTGGTCTGAGCTGTAGCTATTCCCTGTCGCACTCTACGGGGGCAGACTTGAGGTAAGAAGACGGCAATAGTTTCTACAAATACCTATTTTTCAAATTCCTCGCAGCCCCTGTTCCCTCTTAAATCTCCTTTAATACGCCCAAAAGTCAAAGTCAAAGTCAAAGTCAAAGTCAAAGTCAAAGTCAAATCATTTATTTCAAGTAGGCCCGTATAAGGCACTTTTGAACGTCAAAAATTTACAAAAAAAATTAATTGATTCTAGTTGCCCCTTCCAAAAGGTAGTTTTCGTATGGAGAAGAATGGGCAAGAAACTCCACCGTTACTCTTTTAAAATGTTTTACAATATTTTGTATAAGTACATTAGTTATATAATTATATGTGAGGACGATGCACCTAGAATAAAATTATTATACCACAATAGGTAAAAAGAATTAAGAATTAAAAATGAAGCAACAACAGAAAAACTAATTATGTGATAGATACATGGTGCTCACATATTTACAAACATTGTAAAAGTAGACGATCCTCCTAAGATTCCACAATTAATAAGTCAGTGTGCGAGGAATTGGTCATAGAAAGTAAAATGAATGTCATATAATAAAAAATAATAATAAAATATACACTTAAATTTGCAACCAGTTTGATTTTGTCTTGATTCTAAATTATCCTATGGAGCAGGACCAGCATGTTTCCAAGCATTCTTGTCTTGGATATAATCCTCTAATTTGTAATATGCTTGTTTACAAAGTGTACTTTTAATATGAGCTTTAAATTTTCTTTCATTTAATTGCAAAATATCACAAGGTATTTTGTTGTAACATTTAACACAGTACCCCATAAAAGATGTATGTACTTTAGATAATCTGAAAAATGGTTGATCTATTTTATCTTTATTTCTAGTATTAAAATTATGTCTATCACTTATTTTATTAAAAAGATGTCGATTTTTTCTAACATACATAATATTTTCATAAATGAACTGGCAAGGTACCGTCATAATATTAATCCTTTTAAATAGTTCCCTGAGAGATTCGCGGTGACGTAGATTATAAATGGCTCTGACAGCTCTCTTTTGCAAAATAAAGATGGATTCAATGTCAGCAGCCCGACCCCACAGTAAAATGCCATACGACATAATACTGTGGAAGTAACTAAAATAGACCAATCGCGCGGTTTCTACGTCTGTTAACTGTCTTATCTTTCTAACAGCATAAGCGGCTGAGCTTAACCGCCCCGCAAGAGATGTTATGTGAGGTCCCCATTGTAATTTCTCGTCTAATGTGATTCCCAGGAAAACAGTTTGATTAATAAATTCCAGTTTTTCTCCGTTCAATAAAATGTCACATTCGCTACTTCTAACATTAGGTAATTTAAATCGAATGCATTTGGTTTTTTTTTTATTTAGTACCAAATTATTTACCGTAAACCAATGTTGGACCTGAAGAATAGAGCTATTCACGTCGTCAAGATTTTGTGACCGTCGATTGATTTTAAAGATCAATGATGTGTCATCTGCAAATAACACCATCTTCGGTTGATTTTGAAGTAATTGGGGTAAATCATTAATGTAAACTAAAAAGAGGAATGGACCCAATATTGAACCTTGAGGAACGCCCATTGCCATTTCAGACCCCAATGAGTTTACGCCGTTTACTTGAACTTTAACCTTTCTATCTTTCAGGTATGATCTTAGTAAATCAAGAGCTGTATTTCTGATCCCATAGTGCTCCAGTTTCAGCAGAAGTGTCTCATGGTCTACGCAATCGAACGCCTTCGAGAGGTCGCAAAAGATACCAATGGCATCTTGTGCTTCTTCCCAGGCATTAAAAATGTTCTTTATTAGGGTGACACCGGCGTCAGTGGTACAACGTCCTTTGGTGAAACCGTACTGATGTTCATGAAAGATCGAATTTTTATTAAAGTGACGTAACATTTGATTGAGCATCAACCTTTCAAACACCTAAGACCAAAAACTTTGCATTAAGAGACGGAAGATAAGGGGTAAGGTTAAGCCGGATTTTCTGCTCTCGGTTAAACCGATTGACTGATAACCGGGTATTGATTCCAACAGAATGATTGATAAATGATAGGTAAATGATTTTATTTCTGTAAGTAGGTTTGTATAAACGATTTTACACTTCAATCATATTTTTAATTAAGAACTAGTTGAGGTCGGTTTTTTTCATCGATTAATTTTTTCATTCGTCGATCGTCAGCTGCTCGTGTTTGACAGGTTAAATCTTTGTTGCAGACTTTTGATACTTTGATTTTGTTTTAAAACTGTTACCAATGTTATAGATCTAGATTAAAGTTTGATCAACTTATTCAATTATTATCTCGGGAGATTCAAATTTAGAAAGATTTTTAACTAAATGAAACGTGTGCGTATGAAATTCAAATGACTTTTTAACACTTAATGAATTTGTTTTTGCCATGTTGGTTTATAATGCGAAAGTGAGTTTGTTTATTTGTTACGCTTTCACGCTAAAACGGCTGAACAGATTTGGATTAAATTTGACACATGGGTAGACCATGACATGGGTTAGGACATAGGATACTTTTTATCCCGATATTCCCACGAGATCGAGACTTATGCGGGTGAAACCGCGGGGCGCAGCTAGTTACTTATACATTTGTTTAAGAAACAAACAGCCTTCCGATGAATCAACAATATTAATGATAAACTTTGGTTTGTACCTGAAAGTATTTAAGAATAACTGCCATCCCACGCAGAAGTGAAACAAGCATTTATAAAAATAAAAAGTAAAATAAAACGCATTTGAGAGCGTTTCGTGCGCTAAACTGTCGCACGAACGAAGCGTGAGTGACAATGTGTTATCAAATTACTTAATGTACGAAATCTGAACCGAGATTTAATGGATGCGGTTTTGAGTAGTAGTATTTTGAATGTCGAAAAATGTTTCGCGTATTTGAGTTGATAACCATCAGACATGGGATTAAAATGTTTCATCCACTTAGGGCGGTTATCCAATGAAACTGAACGCGATTTGGGAATACTGCGTTCAAGACCTGTCATTCCAAAACATGCCACTGACAGCTCTTCACTGTGTCCAAAACAATATTATTCTTTCTTTCTTTTTCTTCTTTCTCTTGAACGCAGTTTAGATGTGCTAATCGCGTTCAGTTTCATTAGCACCTACACTTACGTTTGGTTTAGGTTTCAGGTTGTTTAAGAAGTTTAATCCATGAAGACCAATGGTAAGAAAGTCCTTGTCAATATGATGCTGGACCTGTACACTAATGAAACTAATAACGACATCAAAGACTTCAGCGCTCATAGGCTTCGTGGTTTTATTAAAATACTAACTGCGCTCCGCGGTTTCACCCGCATAAGTCTCGATCCCGTGGGAATATCAGGATTAAAATATTCTATGACCTAACCCAGGTCATGGTCTACCCATGTGCCAAATTTCATCAAAATTCGTTGAGCCGTTTTAGCGTGAAAGCGTAACAAACAAATAAACAAACAATTAGGTACGTACGTCAGTAAGTATTATTACTGAAAACATTTTCACTGAACATATTTTGGGTTTTCCTGATGATTCATGATTATTAATGACTAATAATAACTCATGATTATGCCGATATTTCAACGTGTATTAATCTGACTGTTTGGTGTACACTCAAAGGTACAATCGGCTCTCGAAACCAATGAGATAACAGTTCGCTTTCATCATTTTAATTGATGTCAGTTTTAATAACATAATATTTTTTATGAAAGACTAAAAACAAATTGTCTACGTTATTGGTTTTTTGTATGCGTTTGAAAATTCAATGAATTTTTCAATCACAGTACCTAGTTATGGCACCTTTTTCAAGATGAAAACTATAACTAGGCTGTTCAAAAAGTTATGATAATCTTTTATTTTTATTTTTGCTCGGCGCCCATGGGTCCTAGCGTGATGTTAAATAGCCTGTAGCCCTCCTCAAGTATTGGGCTATCAAATGCAAAATGATTTTTTCAAATCCGACAGGTAGTTCCAGAGAATAATTAGCACGTTCAAACACACAAAAACCTCTTCAGCTTTATTATTAGTATAGAAAATATGAACCGATTATCATTACTTTTTGAACAGCCTAGTCTTTCAAGTTCTACGGTGGAAAGCGACGTACAATTTCAACTACGCCTTAAACATATCCAGTAAATCTTGTTCGCGTAACTCACTCAATTTCATTGTTACACTAGGGTGCGCCACGAGCGCAGTACCTACCTAGTGTAGTTGCTACACCAAAATGTATCCACTTTAGAGATATAAAAATATATTCTAATTCCAAAACTAGAATGAAGTAGAGTTTTAAAATATAAACTACATTTGATGATTGGATTCTAGACTGCTTGTAAGGCCAGGTTTTTTACGTCACGTCTCTAAGTGTGCGTCTACGCCAGCCATACTCAAAGTGTGCGGAACCCTAGGGCTCCGCTAAGCATGTGTGGGGCCTCCACGAAAAGATTATCTATCTATCTCCTATGGCCTATGTCCAGCAGTGGACGTCATTGCTTTGTGGTATTTTAGCTGCTTCAGAATCATCCAAATCTCGTACGACTAATCTCTATTTTTTATGCAATTTATTTTCGACAGTTTTTTTAAATCGATCAGTGCCAGCCCGAGTGGTAAAAAGTGAACTCTTGAGTTTATGCTAGTGTTATTTACCTAACCAAAATCAATTAGTGGGTCACAGTGGACAATAAAACTGTGAACGATCCACTTGGTCCCACTGATAGGACAGATTGGGGAAAGTCGTATAATCCATAAAACGCAGATTTTGATTATTTTAGGGCTCAAATTTGATTCTGAAATTTCAACAAAAAGTTTGAGGACCTCTGGTCTATGTCATGAAATAAAAAGGATTGCCTTTGTTTATATCACAAGTGTTGAAGATCTAGAAACTGCACATCAAGGATCCAAAACCGAGCTGTTAAGCGTCACAGAGACAATTTGGAAGGGAAATAGGTGGGGAATAAGTGATATAAGTGATATTACAATAACACAAACTCAACTAAATTATTACATAAAGTTGCTGAAAAGCAGAACATTGAATAAAACAACGGCCATTCCCCCTTTTTATGTTTAAACGACTTTACCTTAAGGGGACGCGCTGAGGTAGCCCGCGAAATTCAATTTTTTGCAATTTGCAGATCAGTGTCAGGTTGTATGTTGATTAAAATATGATTCGCGACCGTAACAAATATGGCTTTACAGAATTACAATCATTAGAATATTTATTCATTATCTTAGACTAGCTTTACACGGCCCGGCTTCGCACGGGTAGCACTAAGTACTTATACCCACCCTACCAAACTACTCTACCTACTCTACCCTACCTACCCTACCTACCGTACCTACCTACTCTACCCTACCTACCCTACCTACCCTACCTACCGTACCTACCGTACCTACCCTACCTACCCTACCTACCCTACCTACCCTACCTACCCTACCTACCTACCCTACCTACCCTACCTACCCTACCTACCCTACCTACCCTATCTACCCTACCTACCCTACCTACCCTACCTACCCTACCTACCCTACCTACCCTACCTACCCTACCTACCCTACCTACCCTACCTACCCTACCTACCCTACCTACCCTACCTACCCTACCTACCCTACCTACCCTACCTACCCTACCTACTATAAACCTCACGGAGCCCGAGACCTTTCCAACGAATGCAAAACCGTGGAAATCGGTTCGTGCGTTCTGGAGTTATAGCGTCAGGAAGGAAAACCCGACTTATTTTTATATAGTAGATTATAGATTAATCATTTATACAATATACATTTATCTATTTAAATAATCAAGTAATCAAATGTTAAACTCGCGTCAGGACACGTGACCTGATCGAAAATTCGTAAGATTGTCATGTTTGTGTACGATATTGCAATAAATGAATATAATATATAATATATACCATAAAATCACAATTCAATTATAATGTATAATATCTATCTGGGATATTATTGGGATAATTATTGGGATAAATAAATATATATATATTGAAATAGAACAAAATACAAAGCCTTGTCATTCCATATTTAAAGCGTTTTCGAAGGCCGGACTTTGGCAAATCTTTTTACCGAGAGGTTTTGCGTATCTAAACGTGAATGGAAGTTCTTGTGAAGATTGATACGCTTATTACCGACTTCAAAAAATAGCAACCAAGGCAACGGTTGAAAAGGCGGCGCCCTGCATGCGCAGCGCCCCAGGCCCCGAGTGCGATTGCGCCGTTGTCGTCAAGAAATGACAGTTCCGTCAAATTTTATAAAAATAGTGAATTTTTTCGTTTTAGTTAATAAACTAAAACGAAAAAATTCACTAAAAATTCACAGAGAAAAAAACACACAAGATAAATATATCTTGTGTGTTTTTTTCTCTAGTGAGTGCGTCTGTATATAGTTTATTTCTATTTTTTTAGGTAAGTTTAAGTGTTCTGTTTTATATGATTAATGCCAGCCGTAGCGACGTCGGAAATTGTGCCAGTCAACCTGCCACATCGCTTGATGTCCAGCTGGTGAGATGTCCCCATTGCTCACAGGCACGTTTTTTTAAAGGCGAACGGGGCCTGAGGATACACTATGGCAGGATCCACAAATCTCATGGTGTATCTTTGTGCCCCCCAGCCGCATCCCCAACATCAACTCATCCAGATCAAAGCTTGTGGAAAACATTGGCAAAATTCAAAAATTCAACCCCAGTTCTAAAGAGAGTTCCTCGGGGCGCAAGACGGTCCGTTGCGCTGAGTTTGGCGCGATGTCTCCGTCTTGTGACCCAGGAGAACTCCCAAAGTGCCTGGGAGCAATTACTCACTTTCCCTTATAGGATTCTGCATGTGCAAAAAAATTCGGCGACCAAAAAAACCTTAACGAACCAAATTAAAGATAATTGCAACAATTCGACCCTTATTTTAGATCCAAAATTACCTGTTTCTGTTGTAATTGTAGACTGAGTTCCTTAATAAATATTAGGATTGCTAAGGAAAAAGAAAAACGTAGACGTGTGTGATGGTTGCTGTATTCAAAGTTCAAAAAAAAAATTTTATTGACATTAGAAAATATTCATAAAACCTAACAAATAGTAAGTTGAATAAGTAGGTTTTACAACATCCGCCCTTAATGGCAATAAAAAGATAAAGTAGTAATGCTGAACACAATAGAATAAAATAAAACATTACTACCAGACTAAACAAAAATATAAAACATAAACCGACGAAAAATAAATAAATAGAAAAAATATTCTACTTATTTATCATTAAACCCATATTAACAACGCACCTAAGATGATCTATGCGCCTTAAGGGCTTGGTTAAAACATCGGCTGTCATTTTATCCGTAGGTATGAACTTTATATCTATTAGACCCTCAGTAACCTTTTCACGAATAAAATGATATCTCGTATCAATATGTTTAGTTCTATTGTGGTGGATAGGATTGAGCACAATTTTCTGTGCACTTTGACTATCGTTGTATAGCAACACCCTATGAGCAAAACCAGTAATGTCATACACTAACCGTCTGAGGAAAATAGCCTCCTTTGCAGCACTGCTCAAGGACATATACTCAGCTTCTGTAGACGATAAGGCTACCGTCGGCTACTTCTTACACTCCCAACTAATAGGTCCACCTGCTAGCGTGTAGTAATAACCAGTGTACGACCGACGGTCATGTACACAGTTCGCCCAGTCAGCATCCGCTCCAACACTGACTGGATATAGGTCTTCTGACTGACCACAATTTTATCGTCAACACGGTTAACATTTAAGCCTAAACAATACGACAATGCACCCAAATCTTTTAGCGAGAAAAATTTCTCCAAGTCATTTTTGACAGCGTCAAACGAACTTTTTTCTTTATAAAAGACAATTAGATCGTCAACATAGACTGCAAGTATTAAGGTTTCATTACCAAACTTTTTTATGTAAACACATGATTCCGCAGATGTTCGTGTAAAGTCAATTTTTGATAGAATTTGATGCAATTTGATATTCCAGGCTCGAGCTGCCTGCTTCAAACCATAAATGGATTTTCTGAGCAAACAGACTTTACCTTCTGCCCTGTGCTCAGCAAATCCCTCAGGCTGTTGCATGTACACTTCCTCCTCTAAGTCCCCATTGAGGAATGCGGTATCGACATCCATGTGTTGGATCTTTAAATCCATTTCTGCAGCCAACGCTATAAGGGTACGCAAAGATGAATTTCGAACTACAGGTGCAAAAGTCTCGTTATAATCAGTCCCCCAAACTTGACTAAAACCTTTCGCAACTAGTCGCGCCTTATACTTGACTATTGCACCGTTCGGGTCCCTCTTTATCTTGAACACCCATTTACATGGAATAACCTTTTTATTTGGTTTATCCACTAATGTCCAAGTCTGCTTATTCAATAAGGCGTTGTACTCATCCTTCATTGCGGAGATCCAGTTATATTTATCATCGCTATTAACAGCTTCACGATAACTTTTTGGATCATCACACAACAAATCAACACCGTGAGTGCCGTATGAATAATAATCAGGAGGTTTACGTACTCTTTCAGGATACCTTCTCTCAGGACATGCATCGTTGAGTTCAACTGAAGGAACCAGGGACAGAACACGTTGTTCACCTGAATGTAGAGACTCCGTGTCACAAACCCCACCAGCTTCTTCAGTCGCGTCCACAAAATCGTCAACTTGCTCTACCTCCATGTCCACACTTTCTGAAGTAGGTGAAGAAGTAGAAGCAGATGAGATAGAAATCGCGCGTGGCGATGTGGTATCTGAAGAAGTTTGTAATAAAAGATTAATGACATTAGGGCTCACAGCAGCTTCAGGCTGAACAAATTTGTCCTTCAATCCTGAAAAAATATTTTCAAAAAACGTAATATCCCGTGACTTAATCAACCTTCGAGGGTTTTCCGCGCTACGGAAATAATAACTCCTTGGATCGTCTGAATATCCAACGAAGATATGTTCAGAAGTTTTCATGTCTAGCTTAGTTCTCTGACATGAAGGCACATGAACTAAAGCTCGGCAACCAAACACTCTTAAATGAGACAGGTCGGGTTTACTACCACACCACATTTCATATGGCGTCATACCATTAAGTGCACGATGAGGTGACCTATTCTTTAAATAAACACTAGTCTCAACAGCATCCTGCCAAAAAGCTTTCGACAAAGAGCTCTGTGCCAGCAAGGAACGGGCCTTCTCCACAATGCTACGATTGCTACGTTCACTTACCCCATTTTGTTGAGGGCTGTATGGTACAGACGTTTCATGTCGTATCCCTTGAGCCTGCAAATAGTCTGTCAGGTCCTTGTTGACATACTCAGTACCATTGTCTGACCGAAGGGTTCGAATCTTAGTACCAGTCTGTCTCTCAACAAGTGCTTGGAAAGCACAAAAAAACTTCTGAACTTCTGTCTTAGATGACATACAATAAAGGTATATAAAACGTGTATAATCATCAACAAAAATAATGAAATATTTATTACCTTTAAAAGATTCAGTGGTCATGGGACCACAAACGTCCGTATGGACCAATTCTAATGGTGACGAAGCCTTTTTATACTTAATCCCTTTGAAAGGCTTCCGCGCCTGTTTAGCCTCTACACAAGGTACGCATGGTTCTTTGTCAACATCAGTATACTCTACACCAACAGCTAGACCTTCTTTGAGTAGATCCATACCAATACGGCAGAGATGTCCTAGACGCTTATGCCAAAGCTGAAACTGGGACAAATTAGTGTAAACATTATAAGCTGAAATACCTTGCGGTTTTACTGTACAATCTAAGGTGTACAATCCACCACAATTAGAACCATGTAAAACAGGATCCTTTTTAAAAGAAACATCATTAGAATTATAAAAATTACAGCCATTCGTATCAAAAACAATCGAAAAACCTTTCTCTACTGCCTTTTTGACTGAGAGTAAATTACAATCTAGGCCAGGAACATGTACAACATTAATAATCTTCTTAAAATTGGTTTTTGTGTCAATATCAACATCTCCTGAACCCACAGCCGGCAAACATTTACCATTTGCTACAGTTATCTTCCCATCACAGGATTTGTAACTATTAAACCATTCAGCATGTGGAGTCATGTGAGTAGACGCACCAGAGTCGATTATCCACTTCTCAGACATCTGAACACTTGGTGCAGACAAAGCCAGTCCCGTGACACCATCCAAAAACAATTCCGTGACACATGCATCCATATTCCCTGAACTAAAAACAGTCAGTCCCTTATCTTTAGAACAACTTTCTGTTGAGCAACTCGCCTTTGCCTTTTTCTCCTTCTTTTTGAGAGGACAATTAGGACTCTTGTGCCCTGGCTTCTTACATCGAAAACAAATAACTTGCTTGTTAGTATGCAACGCAGCCACATCATCTTTAGTCTCTTTCGTCATTTCGCTCAATAACTTACTTCTTACCAAATCTGTTGTGACTTCAACGCTCCCATTCTCAAGCGCCATTATCAAGGGCTCGTAGCGAGACGTTAGACCTCCCAAAATAATAGCTGCTAAAGAACTATCTTCAATGGTTTTGCCAATGTCGGCCAGGTCTAGTGCAGTTGTAGTTATTGCCGTTAAGTAAGCTTCTAAATCAGAAAAGTCAGATAAGGTGTACCTGTACAACTTACGTTCCAACGACAGTTTACGACCCAAACTTCGATCCTCGTAGGATTTCATAAGAGCATCCCACGCTTCTTTTGCGGTCTTAGCTGGTCGAACAATCGAAATAGCAGCACCATCCACAGTAAGGCATATTTTAGAAAGAGCTTTTTCATCCTTCCGTACATCGTCGGGCGTCTTACTCCCTACGACAACTACTCCGCTTACAGTTTCCCACAACCCTTCATGGATTAACAACATGCGCATTTTAAATTTCCACAGAGTGAAACCTTCTCTATTACAAAGTATCGGAATACCATTTATTAGAGACATACCATGAACTGCAGACGACATGATGACCAATATGTTAACTAGGTATCAATTATTTCACCACCAATATTCTTTTAAGTTCGATCGTAGATCAAATATAGATACAGAGCCGTTCGTGCTGATAACGTGTTGTAATTGTAGACTGAGTTCCTTAATAAATATTAGGATTGCTAAGGAAAAAGAAAAACGTAGACGTGTGTGATGGTTGCTGTATTCAAAGTTCAAAAAGAAGGTTGAAGTTGAATAAGTAGGTTTTACAACAATGTTGTAAAACCTACTTATTCAACTTACTATTTGTTAGGTTTTATGAATATTTTCTAATGTCAATAAAATTTTTTTTTTGAACTTTGAATACAGCAACCATCACACACGTCTACGTTTTTCTTTTTCCTTAGCAATCCTAATATTTATTAAGGAACTCAGTCTACAATTACAACGCGTTATCAGCACGAGCGGCTCTGTATCTATATTTGATCTACGATCGAACTTAAAAGAATATTGGTGGTGAAATAATTGATACCTAGTTAACATATTGGTCATCATGTCGTCTGCAGTTCATGGTATGTCTCTAATAAATGGTATTCCGATACTTTGTAATAGAGGTTTCACTCTGTGGAAATTTAAAATGCGCATGTTGTTAATCCATGAAGGGTTGTGGGAAACTGTAAGCGGAGTAGTAGTCGTAGGGAGTAAGACGCCCGACGATGTACGGAAGGATGAAAAAGCTCTTTCTAAAATATGCCTTACTGTGGATGGTGCTGCTATTTCGATTGTTCGACCAGCTAAGACCGCAAAAGAAGCGTGGGATGCTCTTATGAAATCCTACGAGGATCGAAGTTTGGGTCGTAAACTGTCGTTGGAACGTAAGTTGTACAGGTACACCTTATCTGACTTTTCTGATTTAGAAGCTTACTTAACGGCAATAACTACAACTGCACTAGACCTGGCCGACATTGGCAAAACCATTGAAGATAGTTCTTTAGCAGCTATTATTTTGGGAGGTCTAACGTCTCGCTACGAGCCCTTGATAATGGCGCTTGAGAATGGGAGCGTTGAAGTCACAACAGATTTGGTAAGAAGTAAGTTATTGAGCGAAATGACGAAAGAGACTAAAGATGATGTGGCTGCGTTGCATACTAACAAGCAAGTTATTTGTTTTCGATGTAAGAAGCCAGGGCACAAGAGTCCTAATTGTCCTCTCAAAAAGAAGGAGAAAAAGGCAAAGGCGAGTTGCTCAACAGAAAGTTGTTCTAAAGATAAGGGACTGACTGTTTTTAGTTCAGGGAATATGGATGCATGTGTCACGGAATTGTTTTTGGATGGTGTCACGGGACTGGCTTTGTCTGCACCAAGTGTTCAGATGTCTGAGAAGTGGATAATCGACTCTGGTGCGTCTACTCACATGACTCCACATGCTGAATGGTTTAATAGTTACAAATCCTGTGATGGGAAGATAACTGTAGCAAATGGTAAATGTTTGCCGGCTGTGGGTTTAGGAGATGTTGATATTGACACAAAAACCAATTTTAAGAAGATTTTTAATGTTGTACATGTTCCTGGCCTAGATTGTAATTTACTCTCAGTCAAAAAGGCAGTAGAGAAAGGTTTTTCGATTGTTTTTGATACGAATGGCTGTAATTTTTATAATTCTAATGATGTTTCTTTTAAAAAGGATCCTGTTTTACATGGTTCTAATTGTGGTGGATTGTACACTTTAGATTGTACAGTAAAACCGCAAGGTATTTCAGCTTATAATGTTTACACTAATTTGTCCCAGTTTCAGCTTTGGCATAAGCGTCTAGGACATCTCTGCCGTATTGGTATGGATCTACTCAAAAAAGGTCTAGCTGTTGGTGTAGAGTATACTGATGTTGACAAAGAACCATGCGTACCTTGTGTAGAGGCTAAACAGGCGCGGAAGCCTTTCAAAGGGATTAAGTATAAAAAGGCTTCGTCACCATTAGAATTGGTCCATACGGACGTTTGTGGTCCCATGACCACTGAATCTTTTAAAGGTAATAAATATTTCATTATTTTTGTTGATGATTATACACGTTTTATATACCTTTATTGTATGTCATCTAAGACAGAAGTTCAGAAGTTTTTTTGTGCTTTCCAAGCACTTGTTGAGAGACAGACTGGTACTAAGATTCGAACCCTTCGGTCAGACAATGGTACTGAGTATGTCAACAAGGACCTGACAGACTATTTGCAGGCTCAAGGGATACGACATGAAACGTCTGTACCATACAGCCCTCAACAAAATGGGGTAAGTGAACGTAGCAATCGTAGCATTGTGGAGAAGGCCCGTTCCTTGCTGGCACAGAGCTCTTTGTCGAAAGCTTTTTGGCAGGATGCTGTTGAGACTAGTGTTTATTTAAAGAATAGGTCACCTCATCGTGCACTTAATGGTATGACGCCATATGAAATGTGGTGTGGTAGTAAACCCGACCTGTCTCATTTAAGAGTGTTTGGTTGCCGAGCTTTAGTTCATGTGCCTTCATGTCAGAGAACTAAGCTAGACATGAAAACTTCTGAACATATCTTCGTTGGATATTCAGACGATCCAAGGAGTTATTATTTCCGTAGCGCGAAAAACCCTCGAAGGTTGATTAAGTCACGGGATATTACGTTTTTTGAAAATATTTTTTCAGGATTGAAGGACAAATTTGTTCAGCCTGAAGCTGCTGTGAGCCCTAATGTCATTAATCTTTTATTACAAACTTCTTCAGATACCACATCGCCACGCGCGATTTCTATCTCATCTGCTTCTACTTCTTCACCTACTTCAGAAAGTGTGGACATGGAGGTAGAGCAAGTTGACGATTTTGTGGACGCGACTGAAGAAGCTGGTGGGGTTTGTGACACGGAGTCTCTACATTCAGGTGAACAACGTGTTCTGTCCCTGGTTCCTTCAGTTGAACTCAACGATGCATGTCCTGAGAGAAGGTATCCTGAAAGAGTACGTAAACCTCCTGATTATTATTCATACGGCACTCACGGTGTTGATTTGTTGTGTGATGATCCAAAAAGTTATCGTGAAGCTGTTAATAGCGATGATAAATATAACTGGATCTCCGCAATGAAGGATGAGTACAACGCCTTATTGAATAAGCAGACTTGGACATTAGTGGATAAACCAAATAAAAAGGTTATTCCATGTAAATGGGTGTTCAAGATAAAGAGGGACCCGAACGGTGCAATAGTCAAGTATAAGGCGCGACTAGTTGCGAAAGGTTTTAGTCAAGTTTGGGGGACTGATTATAACGAGACTTTTGCACCTGTAGTTCGAAATTCATCTTTGCTTACCCTTATAGCGTTGGCTGCAGAAATGGATTTAAAGATCCAACACATGGATGTCGATACCGCATTCCTCAATGGGGACTTAGAGGAGGAAGTGTACATGCAACAGCCTGAGGGATTTGCTGAGCACGGGGCAGAAGGTAAAGTCTGTTTGCTCAGAAAATCCATTTATGGTTTGAAGCAGGCAGCTCGAGCCTGGAATATCAAATTGCATCAAATTCTATCAAAAATTGACTTTGCACGAACATCTGCGGAATCATGTGTTTACATAAAAAAGTTTGGTAATGAAACCTTAATACTTGCAGTCTATGTTGACGATCTAATTGTCTTTTATAAAGAAAAAAGTTCGTTTGACGCTGTCAAAAATGACTTGGAGAAATTTTTCTCGCTAAAAGATTTGGGTGCATTGTCGTATTGTTTAGGCTTAAATGTTAACCGTGTTGACGATAAAATTGTGGTCAGTCAGAAGACCTATATCCAGTCAGTGTTGGAGCGGTTTAATATGCGAGATTGCAAGGAAATGTCTACACCTTTGGAGAATAACAAATTGGAGAAAGGTAATCCAACATCTCTTGGTGAATATCCTTACCAAAACTTGGTAGGATGTCTCATGTACCTAGCTGTTAATACGAGACCCGATATAGCTTATGCCACAAGCTATTTAAGTCAGTTTAATAACTGTCATGATAAGAGACATTGGTTGGCCGCTAAAAGGGTGTTACAGTATTTGAAAGGTACTATGGATTACTGTATTACTTACAGAAAAGTCGGTGGACGTCTGTGTGGATACACGGATGCTGACTGGGCGAACTGTGTACATGACCGTCGGTCGTACACTGGTTATTACTACACGCTAGCAGGTGGACCTATTAGTTGGGAGTGTAAGAAGCAGCCGACGGTAGCCTTATCGTCTACAGAAGCTGAGTATATGTCCTTGAGCAGTGCTGCAAAGGAGGCTATTTTCCTCAGACGGTTAGTGTATGACATTACTGGTTTTGCTCATAGGGTGTTGCTATACAACGATAGTCAAAGTGCACAGAAAATTGTGCTCAATCCTATCCACCACAATAGAACTAAACATATTGATACGAGATATCATTTTATTCGTGAAAAGGTTACTGAGGGTCTTATAGATATAAAGTTCATACCTACGGATAAAATGACAGCCGATGTTTTAACCAAGCCCTTAAGGCGCATAGATCATCTTAGGTGCGTTGTTAATATGGGTTTAATGATAAATAAGTAGAATATTTTTTCTATTTATTTATTTTTCGTCGGTTTATGTTTTATATTTTTGTTTAGTCTGGTAGTAATGTTTTATTTTATTCTATTGTGTTCAGCATTACTACTTTATCTTTTTATTGCCATTAAGGGCGGATGTTGTAAAACCTACTTATTCAACTTACTATTTGTTAGGTTTTATGAATATTTTCTAATGTCAATAAAATTTTTTTTTTGAACTTTGAATACAGCAACCATCACACACGTCTACGTTTTTCTTTTTCCTTAGCAATCCTAATATTTATTAAGGAACTCAGTCTACAATTACAACATTTAGCCAGTCCCGTGACACCATCCAAAAACAATTCCGTGACACATGCATCCATATTCCCTGAACTAAAAACAGTCAGTCCCTTATCTTTAGAACAACTTTCTGTTGAGCAACTCGCCTTTGCCTTTTTCTCCTTCTTTTTGAGAGGACAATTAGGACTCTTGTGCCCTGGCTTCTTACATCGAAAACAAATAACTTGCTTGTTAGTATGCAACGCAGCCACATCATCTTTAGTCTCTTTCGTCATTTCGCTCAATAACTTACTTCTTACCAAATCTGTTGTGACTTCAACGCTCCCATTCTCAAGCGCCATTATCAAGGGCTCGTAGCGAGACGTTAGACCTCCCAAAATAATAGCTGCTAAAGAACTATCTTCAATGGTTTTGCCAATGTCGGCCAGGTCTAGTGCAGTTGTAGTTATTGCCGTTAAGTAAGCTTCTAAATCAGAAAAGTCAGATAAGGTGTACCTGTACAACTTACGTTCCAACGACAGTTTACGACCCAAACTTCGATCCTCGTAGGATTTCATAAGAGCATCCCACGCTTCTTTTGCGGTCTTAGCTGGTCGAACAATCGAAATAGCAGCACCATCCACAGTAAGGCATATTTTAGAAAGAGCTTTTTCATCCTTCCGTACATCGTCGGGCGTCTTACTCCCTACGACTACTACTCCGCTTACAGTTTCCCACAACCCTTCATGGATTAACAACATGCGCATTTTAAATTTCCACAGAGTGAAACCTTCTCTATTACAAAGTATCGGAATACCATTTATTAGAGACATACCATGAACTGCAGACGACATGATGACCAATATGTTAACTAGGTATCAATTATTTCACCACCAATATTCTTTTAAGTTCGATCGTAGATCAAATATAGATACAGAGCCGCTCGTGCTGATAACGTGTTGTAATTGTAGACTGAGTTCCTTAATAAATATTAGGATTGCTAAGGAAAAAGAAAAACGTAGACGTGTGTGATGGTTGCTGTATTCAAAGTTCAAAAAAAAATTTTTATTGACATTAGAAAATATTCATAAAACCTAACAAATAGTAAGTCGAATAAGTAGGTTTTACAACAGTTTCCAATAACCCTTCACGAAGAGGCTTATGTTCACATGTGGAATCCAAACTAAGTGAAGGTGATATCAGGGGAGCGGCCAGGCTACTGTTCAGTAGCGATGTGGTGGCGCCTTACTCTCCAGACACTATTTCAGCCCTGGAGAGTAAACATCCAGTGCCTGCCGATGGTCTCACCTTTCCCGCCCCCCCCCCCTTCCTCCTGATCCGGATTCAGCAACTCAACTTACCGTTACTGCCCCCCAGCTGATTGCTGCCGTGAGCTCCTTCAGAAGTGGCTCTGCCGGCGGCCTCGACGGCCTGACTCCTCAACATTTAAAAGACTTATTGAGTTCAGGCGCCGGGGAAGCTGGTGAGTCACTTTTGAAGGAGCTTGTGGCTCTAATTAACCTGATGCTCAACGGCGGTGTGAATGATGCCGTCATCGATGTCTTGTACGGGGCAAATCTATGTGCCCTGCTCAAGAAGGACGGCGGCATCCGTCCGATTGCCGTTGGGTGTACCTACAGGCGTACGGCAGCCAAAATATGCTGCAGATTATACAGCGAAGCTTTAAAAAACAAGTTCCAGCCCCTACAGCTTGGCTTTGGATCCAAGGGGGGCTGCGAGGCTGCCGTACATGCCCTTTCCAGTTTTTTGAATTCCGGTAAAGGTGAGGTCATCCTCAAGGTTGACGTCAAGAACGCCTTCAACTCCGTTAACAGGGACACTCTGTTGGCCGAAGTAAAAAAGGAGTTACCGGAAATTTATGGTTTTTTGTGGCAGTGCTATAGGCACTAGGGTGCTTCTTATTTTTCGACTTTTGAAAAATTATTGCGTCAGCCCGCCATTCGCTTCTATGACCTAAAAAACGAACCCGTATTTTTTATTTAGATAGGTTTTTAGGGGTCGCTACCTCGTGTCAAAGTTTAAAAAACTATGATAATTATATCTTAAAGCTTAATGTACATAAAACAGTTATATTCATAATTAACTAAGTTCAGTATAGCTTCTTCAGATCCTGACACTTTAAAATATGTAGAAAATATAGCCGGCAGCACAATTTCATTTGCTGAAGAGCAGCTAAATGATTATCAGCCACGTGACGATTACAAGGAACTATTGACACTTACAATCATATTTTTAGGAGGTGTTCCTAATAAAGGAATATCATTCAGAGCTCCAGCAGGTCTTCATCGCGCACGATGGATGGCAAAAGCAATTTATTGCCTTAAGCTTTTTATATTCAGAGACCAGTTTAGACTGACAAAAACAGAACTTAAAGCAATTACTGAAATTTGCGTTTTCGTCGTTACGATTTATGTAAGGTGCTGGTTCCAAGCTCCCGTGACAACTTCAGCACCAAGGAATGACTTGTGTCTGTTAAAAAATCTGAAAACATTTGCAAATATAAACAAAGCTATGTCCAAAAAAGCTCTAACGAAGTTTCTGGGGCATTTGTGGTATCTGTCCGAAGAACTAGTAGCGCTTGCTTTTTTTGATGACGAAGTTTCTCTTGAAAGCAAACAAAAAATGGTGTTTGCACTGAATGAGGAGGGTTCAGACTATAGCCCAAAGCGAATCACCTTGGATCTTAGTCATGTCGAAGAAAAAAATATTGATGATTTCGTGACCAGCAACACATTAAGATTTTTTAGAATCCTAGGAATTCCGTCTACATTTTTGAAAAAAGAACCTCGTCTTTGGGAAGAAGATGAAGACTATAAAGCTTCCAAAGAAATTGTACGTTCTTTGAGAGTAGTGAATGACATTGCGGAACGCGGTGTAGCATTGATGGAAGAATTTAATAAATTAATTACCACAGATGAAGAACAAAAACAATTCCTTCTTCTGGTTGTAAAAAAATTCAGACAAAAGTACCCTGATACAAAAAAATCTACTTTATTAGCATAAGTTATAATTTTTTTATCCTAATAGTTATATAATTTGTGTATGCTTGTCTTTTTTAGAACTTAATTAAAGAATTTTCGAAAATAATTTTTTTGATTTTTCATTCTCTGGTAGCAACCCCTAAACATTACTTTAAAAACAAAATAAAAAAAACATATTCGTTTTTTGCATCTTAGAACAGAATAAAAGGGTGACAAGCACCATAATAAAAAAAAAAATTTTTTCGCCCACTTAAGAAGCACCCTAATAGGCACCCTTCAAAATTACTTTATAAAGACAATGTTTTGGAATCTGCAGTCGGATGCCAACAAGGTGATCCTCTCGGGCCAGTCATTTTCAGTTTAGCAATTCACCCCATAATACAACAACTAAATTCAAAATTCAATATGTGGTATTTAGATGATGGGACTCTAGGAGGTGACGTAGATACTGTTCTAAAAGATCTCCAATTCCTCAAGCAGCAGTTCCAATTCATCGGCCTCGACCTCAATTACTCAAAATGTGAAATTTACCCTTGCGGCAATATCGACAAACAATCGACGATACATAAATTCAATTCAATAGCCCCAGATATCAAAGTTTTGGAAAAAAGTTCACTGCACCTCCTAGGCTCCCCAATTTTAGAAGACAGTTTTTCACCTTTCGTTGATGAAAAAATTAAACATTTCAACGATATTTCGGATAGACTTTCTAAAATTAACTTACATTCGGCATTCACCCTTATCAGATACTGCTGTTTCGGTCCAAATTTTATGTATTTTCTCCGCTCTTCCCCTTTATGGAAGAAGCCACTTTAGACAAAATCGATCAAATCATTCGAAGTACACTAACATCAATCATAAATGTGGCTTTGGACGACCGCGCGTGGCTGCAAGCTACACTACCCATTCGTTTTGGTGGGCTCGGCGTCCGCAAAATTTCTAGTGTGAGCTTACCGGCGTTCCTGTCCTCGGTCCACAGCACCGAAAAGTTAACCAGAAAAATCTTAACCGCTTCCCAGGTTGACTCTGAAGTGCCGTGTTTGACTGATGCGATAAACGCCTGGAAAGTGGCTTGTCCGGGCACGGAGCAGCCCGAGAACCCGTCTTCCCAGAGACAGTGGGATGAGCCGCTCTGCAGGTTGGTACGGAATAACCTCATTAATACGTCCACCAACACTGCTGAGCGTGCCCGCCTATTGGCTGTGGGAGAATGGGAATCGGGCCTCTGGCTTCAGGCGCTACCTTCACCCAACATAGGCACTATGCTGGGTGACACTACTTTCCGACTCGCTACAAGTCTGCGTTTGGGAGCTCCTTGCGGAGCTCCGCATCGCTGTCAGTGCGGTGAAGCAGTCGACCGTATCGGACACCATGGTCTTTCCTGCAGCAAGAGCGCTGGTCGTTTGGCACGACACGCAAGCATTAATGACATTATCCGTCGGGCTCTTGTCACCGCCGGGGTGCCAGCTGTTTTAGAACCTAATGGCTTGGCACGCGACGATGGGAAGAGGCCAGACGGAATGACCATAATGCCTTGGAAGTTGGGTAGACCCTTGGTGTGGGATGCAACCTGTGTCGACACCCTCGCGCCATCCCATCTTCCTAGCACGGCGGGCTGTGCTGGAGCGGCTGCTGCGGGTGCAGAAAACCTCAAACGGCGCAAATATAATAACCTTATTGGTAGCTATATTTTCGAGCCGTTTGGGGTTGAAACTCTAGGGCCGTGGGGTCCCAGTGCGCATCGAGTATTTCGGGACATCGCCAAGCGGTTGGTCGAATCTTCACGTGACCAGAGGGCTGACCAATTTTTAGGTCAAAGAATCAGCATTGCCATCCAACGTGGCAATGCTGCCAGCCTTTTGGGCACTTTTCCCACTGACAGCGATGCGGACGAATTTTTTGATGCCCAGTGAGTTCTTCATATATTTTTTTTTTTTTTTGCCTCTGTATACTTGTACATAATTTATATATATTAGTGTTAGATGTAAATTGTTTATGTTTTATAGTATGTAAAGGAAAATAAGTAATCAAATACACAATAATCATCTAACAGGAAAATTTCCAAATGCTAAAATTTTACTGTAGAATACAATATTTAAATTGCGGGTATACTTACATTTCACTCCGTACATTTCACTATTTCACAACATCAATAACTCGTATATATATCTCATCTACTCGACGTCCGTATGTCACTGCAGGGATTCAGCAGAATATCAGCGTCAGGTGTATTTGCCTGGCACATGCTAAGCTGGACTCCCATTTGGTGCAACCTTGAGACGCACACCGCACTTTTTTATGTTCGTTGTCAATCCATTATTTTAAAGTGTCATAGCCAATAGTGTCATCACAATGTCTTGTTTTCTTCCTTTTTTATTTGTTTTTTATATTGGCACCTTGCAGCTATTTCCTAATAGCTAATTAGTAATTATTTAATCGTGTTTTTGTATGTTGTGCTGTTTTTTTGTGTGCACTAAATAAACGATTTATCTATCTATCTAGAATCAGCAATACAAGTCCCTAAGTTAATATAATCCTCAAATGTCATGATTTCATGAAATAGTCATTAAATAGGGTAATATGAACTTAGAGAGTATTGATGCTTTTTATGATTATAATATTCTAGTAGCTTCCGCCAGCAGTTTCGCCCTCGTGATAAAATTATAGTCTATGTTACTCAGTGATAAAATAGCATACTACTGGTGAAAGAATTTTTAAAATCGGTCCCGTAGTTTTTGAGTTTATTTATTACAAACAAACATAAAAACATACAAAAAAACCTCTTTATAATATTAGATAAATAAATATTTGATACGGCCGAGAATTTAGATAGAATACAACCTGATACTGATCTGCAAATTGCAAAAATCCTAAGAAATTTAATTTCGCGGGCTACCGTGACCTTTCACCTTAAATAGTTAACTGAAGCCTGTTTATAGTAGTTTGTCTAAATTGGATCCATAAAGGTGCCACCACACACTGTATCTAACTTGAAGTTCGACTTAATTGTTGTATCAGAACTTAGTTCGGCGTTTGAAGTTAGTGCACGCCACTTGGCTCGTTCTAAGATAATCAAGCGCCTACTTGAGTTTACTTGAAAACCGCCTTCATTTTGAACTTGTTCTACTAACAATGTAAAGTTTTGTACAGGCTTTTTACTGGGTGAAGTGTGTGTCATTATACTCCTGTCCTTATCCTTTATTTGGGGTCGGCACAACATGTCCTTTTCTTCCATCCTTCTCTATTAGTCGTCATCTCGGTAGTCAACCCCCTTTCAATATTTTCTTTCTTTCTTTTATATACCCTTTTTTTTCTTTCTTTCCTTTTTTCCATATCATCTTTCACACAGTCCATCCATCGTTTTTTTGGTTTTTCCCCTACTCTTATAGCCATCGACATTCATACTCACGACATTTTCCTCATTCCTCCGCATCACATGCCTATACCATGACAACCGATTTCCGCACAACTTTTCGGTCACCGGTGCCACTTTCAGACTTCCTCTTATATACTCATTTCTTTTTCTATCCATTCATGTAACACCACACATCCCTCTTAGCATTCTCATCTCAGCTGCATGCAATTGCCTTTCATTCATCGCTTTTGTGGCCCAACATTCTGATCCACACAAGACAGCAGGTCTAACTATTGTTTTAGATATCTTCCCCTTAAGTTTAAGGGGATTGCGGAAGTCGCAGATTGTTCCCGTGATCTGCTGCCATTTCATCCATCCAGTGTTAATTCTGTGCTTAACCGCCAGATCTACTTCGCCATCGCTTTGCACGAGTGAACCGAGATACCGAAACTCGGTTGGGTTGAAAGGTTGACTGGTAGAAAATGCCTATGGCCACAAATTAATACAAATGGGACACTGCAAAATCATATAAATAAAAATCGACTCTTGCTGCGACACCATAAAGTGCAATTCAGGTCCCACAGCGCTAATTACCTACAGTTAGTTAGTTAGTATTCACTTAGAAACTGCCTTTCTTTCTATCGCGTAACTCTTAGATCTTCAGACTACGTTACACTCGCTGAATTGGCCCAGCAAGACGGGCCTGCCACGTACTTGTAGCTTCATACCTAAACTGCGGAGTATCCCATCTGTATTCGTCTATGCTATGGCATTAAGTTCGCCTCTGTACATTAGTGTGCTTGAAGTATTAAACGGATGCGGGAGGCACAGAATCAGTCGAAGTGACGGTGCTTGGGGGAGGCCTATGTCCAGCAGTGGACGTCTTTCAGCTGAAATGATGATGATGATGATAAGGATATACATAGACCTATTAAAAACTATGAATATAATATATATACCTAATCTTATATATATATATGTCACCGCGGAGATTATTCGGCGTTAATTAAGTTGATTTTGTGATTATAAGTTTACAATAGTACCTATCAATATTTAGATAAGTTTTATGTTTGTTAATTAATTTTAAAGCTCAGATTTGGTTGGTAATGATTTTGACTTAAGTTAATGTCAAAATCATGACGAATTAAATCTGGTAATGTAATGTAAAATCACAATCTGATTATTTTTAAATAACTTGTTATTTTGGAACATTGTTTTGTAAATACTACTACCTAAAATTTACTTACTTTTAAAAATGTAACGTTTATACGTCATCTGTTTATTGGCGGTAAAGTACTATGTGATTGACGTTTGTCTCCGGTGGGGAAAACGAGTTAATAAAAGGCGCGACTCGAGCGCGGAGCTCACTTTTGCTGCCGATTTTGAAGACGAAATAATGTGAGTAAAATCTATGTCTGTTTGATTAAAATTATTGCATTAAGTAGTTTACTTGTTTTTATTTTTCTGAAATCCTTGTGTTTGCCTGATAGATCAAACATAAAATCCATTGTTGCTGTAGCAGAACCGAAGACCAGAACAAGGTCGGCGGTTCTGCGTATTTTTAAAAATAACTGCCCTGTCTCAACTTCGACATATATATATATAAAAATGAATCCCTATTTCCCTTGGTCACGGCATCACGTGTGAACGGCTGGACCGATTGCGCTAATTCTTTTTTTGTTCGTTATTCTCAGGACAAGGTTCTTAGGATAGTTTGGTGAAGGTAGGGTAGGTAGGGTAGGTAGGGTAGGTTGGTAGGGTAGGTAGGTTGGGTAGGTAGGTAGGGTAGATAGGGTAGGTAGCTAGATAGGTAGGTGCGCCATAGATAAGTACTTAGTGCTACTCGTACGAAGCCGGGGCGGGCAGCTATTTATATATATAAATTTAAGCACAAATAATTACACATAAATACATAAATTTACTAAAAACAAATAAAACTAATAATGGGAAAATACTAACGTTGTTATGATACTGCCAGCTTCTTACGAATGTGCTCGCGAACTTTATCTTGAAAGGATAATCGGTTGGTTGCTATTCTGATTTCCAGGGGGAGCGCATTCCACAGATAGATAGATTGAACAAAGTAGGAAGAGTGAATGAAGTCAGTACGGGTATCGGTACCTATGCAAAAGACGATAAAACAAAATAAAAAACTGATCATTTCAAGTAAAGAACTACAGCTAAGTTAAGCTAAGTAACAAGTTACGGGGTCAACGGGCTTGAAAACTATCGGCCTTATTACAAAACATGGTTTATCTTTAGAACCAGGTTTAAACCAACGAGCCATTTCTGAATTTCGAAATTTATTTCGACATCTTTAAAGTTCTAAATACAAAAACTGATTTCAAATCCGAGTCTAAGTTGTAATTTTTTTATTAAGAACTTTAAACTAGTCGGAATAAGGTTCTAAATAAAACAACTGGCTGGATGGATTAAGCTTGGACCAAACTTAAAACTCGTTTTGTAATAAGTAAGTAACAAGTTACGGGGTCAACGGGCTTGAAAACTATAGAATATAAGTTACAGTCATTTGATATCGATACCCCGCACGTCTCTGAAGTTTCGCCAGCTATTTTGGTTTTTTTTTCGTGGGAAATCCCCATGAGGATTTCGCCACGAAAATTTCCGTCTTGGGTGAACGGAGGCTTATTTAGGACACCTTTTATTTTTATGTAGGACACCTACCGACTAAAAACTCCATCGTTCCTATTACTACCCTGTATTTAACTACAAATACGACCAAACAAAGCCACATTAAATGATAAACTACGCAAAAAATACACGAGAAAAAACATAAAATAAGTAGGTTACATTTAATAAATGAGAGGTAGATGTTCTCATATAAAAAAGTTAGTCGCGTCATTGCTCGTAAAATGCGTAGGTACTTATACGTGTTTGTTCTCGTAAAATATTTACTTAGGCCGAATGGCTTAGCTTGGGGACCGAGCAGAGCTAAGCTTGGTATACTGACATTTCTGATGTAGATATTTGAATATTATAATGAATGAATAATTTTGATAATGTCGAAATATGGAATCCCGTTTTTGTTTTCAACTGTTCAGTAAATACCTAGACTTAATTCTAGGTAAAGGTGTTCCACAAATTTACTTCAACTAAAATATGAAAGGACCAAAAATGTAGGTATAGAACTAACATACTAAAAGACCTTTAAATATTATGAATGAATATTTCTGAAAATTATGGCAAAATATGAAATATCATTGTTATGTTCAACTTTTTCAGAAGACCTAGACTCAATCACAATCTGTTTCATTTTACAGTTCAACAACATTAATTGCTATAGTTACGTTGTTGAACAGACAAATGTTTCGAGCATTATGAAGCAATTGATTAGCAATATCCTTCAAAATGATTCAGATTATGATTGATCGTGTGTTACGCAAATAGGTTGCTGATAGCCTAGAATTTCCACAAATTGACTTGGAACTGAAATGATGACAAAGACGAAAAATGGATAAAACTAAAATACTCAACGAGCTAACTGATTTGCTTTTGATAATGTCAGAATTTCTATGAAATAAATTCGTCTAAATTCAAAAGTCATTTATTCAAACTAGGCTGAGAATCAGCACTTTTCGAACGTCAAAATTACATAAGACAGTCCCCCAAAACGCCCACCCTTCACCACTTCCTAGTGCTTTAGCTGAGAAGAAGAAATGGCGCATCAAACTCCCCAGCAGAAAGTCTCCCCAGAAGTCGTCTTTGGACGCACTTGCCCTAGTTATGTTACTGGCAAAACAACAACTTTATATTTATTATCTCATTTATTTACAAGACACAGTCGTATTGAATTAAGAATTAATTTGTATTACGTTCAAATGGAAAATAATTAAAATGTAAAAGAAACAAACAGTAATTCCTTGTATTTAATTAAATCGGAAGCATTGTAGAGGTATTATAAATAATTATTCTACTTATTACCTATACCTCCCATACTGGATGGGAAGATTGTTTATTTACTAAGCATCTTGACCAATACACGGTTTTTATTCAACCAGACTGACGAAAAAAACACTTTCAGTATTTCCGATTTTTTCAATATTTCGGGCATATTTTGCATTATTTTTTTCCTAAAAACCTTATTCGGACTATTTCGAACATTTAAAATGAAAATAGCCAAATGGGTCCAGCCGAACAGTATTTCATTTTTATTTATATAGATTCATTATGTATTAGGTATGTTGAAACTGTCGGTACTCTCCGTCACTTGTCCATAAGGGTTCATTAGAAAACCAGCATCAGACAGCATTTGTCGGGCATTAATGCTGAAATGAACCTTTTTGGCGCAGCCGTGAGGCACACACTATTATTGCTTTATGATTATTTTCACTTTTTATCTTGTAATTATTGTGTTTCACGAACTGTGTCCAAATAAATATTATTCTTTCTTTCTTTCTTTACTCAATGAACGGATGCTCTATGATTAAGATATACTTAGAAAGAAAGAAAACAAAAAGTATTTATTGATCAGTCCAGAGACCTAAATTATTAATTTTCTAACACCTACCTTATAATATAATGTGGATATGTGTTGAAAATTTATAATGTGGATATCTGTGCCGCAGTAGGTAAGTGATATACAATGAAGTAAAAATAAAACACACACAATAATGAAACTATCATCAAAAGCTAATAAATCCACACAATCATCACTAAAAACATAACTCGGCTTTCCAATAAAAAATTTGCACAAATAACCAAAACAAACTGCAAATTATAACCGAACTGATACCCGTTGGAAGTGCAGAAACAACCGGTCTCGTTGCTTCCGCATAATTAAATTTCAGCGTTTCAGTTTACTGAAATTCCATCGCCGCCGAGTTGAGATTCCCGACGGCCAGCTATTGTTTCTGAGCGGAGCTAAATAGAAGTAAAAATGATGAGCTTTATGGTTAAGACTCGTTTTGTGAAGAATAGCCTTTATTAGCTGGTTGTTTTGTTGATATTAGCTGGATTGAAGAAGCTTTTTAGGTAAGCTAAGATGTTTCATTGTTGGGTTTATTCATTTCTAGGCTTGTTTTCAGGGTTGGGTCGTATAGGTATCAATAAGCTTATCGGAGTTGGACAAAACGAAATAATGCTTGGATTTGAACGTCGTTCACGCCTTGCGGCAATAGGTCAACGCGTGATTACCTTTTTACCCGACTATGGCAAAGTCAAAAGGAAGGGTTATGTTTTTATTAGGTTATGTTGTAATTGTGACTGTTTTTTATGCCCGGACTCTGGAACTGTGCCCGGACTCTGGAATAATAAATGTCGCAGCGCAGGTATTCTGATAGGGCCCGCAATAAATACAAAATAAAATAGATGTATGAAATACATTAAAAATAAAATATATGAAGTCCGCATGTCTGCACCCGACGTAACATCAGTTACTTGTCTATGCCTTTAGTGTCTGTGGTACTCTATGGCATCGTTGTGACAAGTAAAGAGACGCCGACGCCGACCCCGGCAAAATATTGTTTAAAATAAAAGACAATCAAAATTAGGTATAACATACAGGAACTACCAAATGCACAATGACATAAATTCATAGTTACGACAGGAATTCTAGCCGAATACTTAGAAATTGCCTTTTGGCTAACTCGGTACTGAATAGCTGCAGACTGAGCGTCTCTGTAATGCTCTTAGCTGGAGTATTTCAGTTAAATGTACTGCTTTATGAATGTTAACTCGGAGTTGTCACTTTAGTGCTTGTCATCATAAAGATGGCAGACTGTAATGTGTAAGTAGATTCGTTTGCAGGGAACCTCAATTTCGGTTTAATTATTATGATATGCTGAATTATCTGCTATTTTTTGTAAAATCAAGCACCTAATGTCTAACATTCTTATTATAAATGTTTTATTTACGATTGCCTCGTTGGTCTAGTGGTTGTAAGCGCTACTGCTGAGCATGAGGTCCTGGGTTCAATTCCCAGGTCGGGTAAAGTGTTATTGGGTTTTTCCATTAGAAATTTCTCAGTAGCAGCCCGGAGACTGGATTTGTGCTCATTTGATGGTAATAGGATCGCCCCCTATTACATGGGACCTAAACATAACTGGCGAAATGTGGGTGTACTATAGGTGCCTAACCTTTTACAGGCGTGATGTTATGTTGTTTTATTTGGATCAAAAGTCTTGGTTAATTTTATCTTTGAGTAATTTTACTAAGAGATTTTCTAAGAAAACCCGAAACTTGATTTAAGGGAATTCAAAACCATAATTTTAGATTAAAGAAAAGATATGGTTCGCCTAGACGTAGATTATAAGTTGATCTATGTAGCGGTATTCTTAAAGAAATGTTATAAAAGAAACTTCGTGATCCAAAGAATTCCTTTCGCCTTAGCTACTTTGTACCTCCATTTAAAAATTCCACAAGTTTTTTAAAGGTAGATAATAAGAAAGTCCAAGGGGAAAAATCTGAAAAAGAAGTATCTACTGCAAAAAACGGAAAATTTAGAGCAGGTATTCAATTTATTTTGTTATAATCTAACAGTACAAAATTGTAAAGTTATGTTATTAAAATAATAAATTACAAATTCTATGATTTAACTCCTTTTTTTAAATAGCCATCGAAATCCTTAATCATTTTTTTACAGTCATAGAGAAAAAAAAGCAAATAATACGTTTTGATATTCTAGCACGAGCTCTGATCACGCTGCTGATGAGCAAATTCAAACACAAAAGTTCTGTCACGTTACATAGAGATAGCTCTATGGCAGGAATGACTGGGGCCGTATTATGACGTATTAATGCCACCATTATTCCAGTGTGAGTGAGAGACGGAGCTATACAAGGCCGCTAGCACCATCCTTTTTTCGCAGGGGAATAATGATGGCATTAAGACTTCATAATAAGGCCCCTGATATATCTACAACACGGCAGAAGGAAAAGATCCATATTCTACTATTAGAGCACCTTGTACAAGCAGGTAAGCAACATTTATCATCACATACAAACTCAACAACACCTTACTAAGTACCCACATAGCACTACAAATAACTATTAAAAGACAAAGTTTGAAACAACTGCCATCTTGTTAATTGCGGGATAAATCACGAGGTCCATCTATTACAGACATCGGGACGATAAAACAGTACAATTTATCACCATCTATGTTACATTTAACGACTGGCACTGAAACATCTGAACTGTTGTAAACAAATGCATTGTAACTATTAGTACTCATCATCGTATCTTCATCTTAAGGGTCTTGGTGTGGGTTTGTGTTAACAATAAAATGTATTTCCATAGCCGCTTTTAACAATATATTGTCAGAAATATTTTCCTGAGCTTAATGACGAGCATAAAAAGAACATAAACCATAGATATAAGAAAGAAGGAGATATATAGGGTAGTCGACAATGTATCGAGACCCAATGTCTTTAGTTTGTTCCCACCACCTCGCCACAACTATACATTCAGATCAGTAAACCTAATAGAAACGAAGTCGCGCTCACACTTGCAATTCATAAATCAGAACGTACTACACAATCAATTATAAACCTTATCCCATCAAACACAGCGTGCAATTACCATGCAGCGTACAACTCACTCACACGAAAACATCGATCGCGAATCGGAAAGTTATCGATTCTCCCATATATTATTGTATATTTTTTTTTTAGTTTCGTTTTGTGTTTTTTACATTGCTTGTCCAGTCACTTAGGTAATGATTAAGAAGCAATGTATTTACTGAAAAAATAGTACAGTCGCTGTGTTATATGAAAACAAAAATAAAAAAGGTAAAGTCAAGAAATATTTTACCTACGTTTTGTTGTTATTCATGATTTTCAACACAAATATAGTAAAATACTTGTGCTGATATATGATAAGTGGTTCTATGATTTATCAAGTTTCTAGCTAGGCTTCTATTTTTACAAGAAACCATTGAACAACACGGCATTCTTAAATGTTATCACGATTGCGGTCGACAGCGCACTATTTCGCGGAGACAGCCATTTGCCTATGACATGAGCATCGTGATCACGACGCGCGGACACAGAACCCCATGGCACTTCTCCTGTTTTTATATTTTTATGACATAAACCGTCATCATGGAAATTAATCAGGGAAAGTATTTCAAATCAAAGTCTTTCAATAAATCCTATTAAAAAGATTTTGTTCGTTTCTGGCTAAAAACGACTGAAAAACATTTGGAAAAATTCACAATTACCAGCAAAACACATGGTGAAACAATTTTTATTTCAAAATGGATGCAAAGAATACATTTCCTGAAACGATTTTCGCAGTTTGATTTCAATATTCTGTAAATTGAAACAATAAAACTGTCTAATATATCGCCATCAATACGCCACTTAACCGCTAAACCTGCGTCCGTGATTTACACCACCGCACCACAGAGGGCACCACGCTCTAATGTCGCTATAGAAACGCAAACGCTGTTTAGTGACGTCTTAAATCATATGCCGCCATTTTGGAAGCGCCGCCATTCTGACGTGCGGTTTAACGCAACTGTCAAAATTGTTTATTTGTATTTTAAATCGAATGAGGGTTATACAAAGTTATTATTTACAGCTTACAGTTTTTATAAAAAAGCTGGTTGCGATTTTGTGAAAGCTAGGTTAAAAATATGGCAGATTATGTGTTGGACATTTATATCCTATAAAAAAGAATAAAGTGGGAATTGGTACCTATTCGGTAAATTCGTTTTCCGCAACAAAAGAAGAATATAGATAACGAGGTGAGTTGGCAGGTACGTGACAGAGTTACTGATATAAAAACGCAAACTGGAGGCAATTGTGTAGCTAACCTTTCAAAAGGTAGTGAACGTTTAAAGGATCTCGTTTTTAATATTACGAAATGAGTAGTGCAAGGGCTGTAACTTTAAAAATACCTAAGAACACTCCAAAAAGTCTTCGCCATTCGTGTTCAGACTTTTTACCGAATGATGACTAAGGGATAACCTTTAGCCAACTGTCATGTTGATGGTGGTGGTAGATCCGCTGCATGCGGGAAGCACAGAACTAGTCGAAGTGGCGGTGCTTGGAGGAGGCCACTGAAAATCAGCATGTCATCATGCTGAGTGGAAGCCTTCTTGTCACAGCCATGACGTGCAGCTACCGACTATTTCTGTTTTATGGTCTTGATTTCATATGTACTTAGATTTATTTTGTTTTCTAATTACTCTTGTCTTTTTGTATGCACGTGTTTCTGTGACAAATAAACCTATTTTTCTTTCTTTTCTGCTTTCTTTCTATGTCCAGCACGCTTAACATAGCCACAATAGAAACGGGTTTTGTCGACGGAAGCATAGACAAAATAACTGATAAACAATCACAATCTGTCATTTTGTCTATTCTTCCGTCGAAAAAACCCGTAGAAAACCCGTTTTTTATTGTTGTACTGCTACGCGTGCAGCGGTATACGTTTTCCAGCTGAAATGATGATGATGATGAAACGTAATGGATACCTGCATATATTTGTAGATAGAGATTAGAATGACTAATCTAATCTCATATCAACACGCATGACAATTATCATTTTGGCATGGATTAAGAGTACAATAATAAATTGTTATTAATAACAATAAATATGGAATAAATACCCCACGCTTTGAATATAATAAAGATAAAATTATCGAAATTATTTATTGATAAAACAAGATTTATTGCAGGCTATAATAATTCCTACCATAAGAACTTATAAAAACGAAGAGGATGTTATTATCCGATAGTGCCACAACATTTTAAAAATGAGTTCATAGTTTCCGTGGTGTAGCGGTTATCACATCTGCCTAACACGCAGAAGGCCCCCGGTTCGATCCCGGGCGGAAACATAGCTTTTTTCAAGTCACAATTTTCACCGCTTCTCAAGTCTGCACAAACTTTTTTATTTCTCGTTTTTTTTTCAGGGTAAAACCTAAACATTTTACTTATAAATAAACATAGCCTCACTTCAACCATTCACATCTGTTACGCTTGTGCCTATCAATTCTCTCTTCATGCTCCACGATCACGCACTTACAACTTACGGTCCTAGTTCTAAGAAATACACCAGTATCAATTGAAGCCTTATTTATATTCAGTAAGGGTATCGACGTGTAAGATACACATTTGTAAAGCTAAATTTGCACGTAACACGGCATACAGAGAAGTTTAGGATCTATATCGTAGCGATGGGTTATGGATGTACTGTATCCTTCAGAGCAGAACTGTTTTGAGGGCAAACAAAATATAATTTAGGTTACAAAACTGCAACGACATTTTCTACAATATGTGCCGTTCATCTGCGCTTTTTCTTATTCTCTCGTTTCATCAAAAACTACTATAAGGCAATAGTGTAGCTTATACCCTGGTTACAAACTACATAATTATATGAGGAAAGCTGAAGTCTTGGTCAAGCATCTCTCTCAGCAATGTGGTAGCAGGCCTGCCCAAAATCCGCCAGATGCACATTTAAGTATTGCTACTCGTAGAGGCTATTTTAACATCTACCCTCAAAGGCACAAGTAGATAGATACTCTTGTAACGGCACAAACACACAAACAGATGTGGCCAATGCCTATCAATTCTACACAACGTGACAGACAATATCTAATAATGTAATAAGCAAAATATCGTCAAACACAATAGATTCGCTCCGTAATTATCGAACTGCTAATCCTCTAACTCCATTACACCACTAATTCCCGGCATTAGTTCCCAATTACGTCACTATTATATTAACTACATCAACACATACAAATCCCATTGCTGACGCCGTACGGGCATTGAATAAATTATTATCATTGAATGCGAATACATTCAGGGAATACAAAAATTAGCTGGCTAGTATACGTATTGAATATCTAACGTACGAATGTCTTGATCTGGTCGAATTGAGATCTAGTGCAGGAAAATATGTATTTTTAGAATTATCTTGCTTAGCAAAGAGCCTTGTGGACTGCCAGTGTTTTTTTTTCTTTAATGTCAAACCGTCTATTTTGCCACGTCCGTCGTCACGTTCAGGCAATAATCTTTTTCCATCTTTTCCTGGATACTAACCGATGATAATGGAAAAGATTAAAAAAAAAATCTTCCTTCACAACACAAGACACAGTCCGGTTTCAGCATTCCAAAAGTTCCACTCCAAACTAGAAACACGCTTTTATTTAGACATCACGCTAGACAGAATGCACTCGACGTAGCACCGTTGCACGTTGGTCGGAGTGTTTCAAGAAAAATCAACACAAGAGGCGGCCGATTTGAAAATAGACCGTCCGAATCACGTCCGTTGAAAAAGCGAAGCACGCTCGTGTCAGCTGCGCTCTGGGCGGCGTGTTCGTGTCACACGTTTTGTGGTACAAATGTGTATTGTTCAGTTTATTACGTTTTTAGGTCCTGTGATCCTGGTGCGATTTTTTCATTAAATATCTTATTGACGGTTATATTTTTTTTATCTGAAAAATAAATTAGTTTATAACGAAATTGAAACAAGAATAGAATCATGAAATAGATCAATGAAAAAACTGCAACTGAATGAAAAAAAAGCAAAAAGCTATGTTTCCGCCCGGGATCGAACCGGGGGCCTTCTGCGTGTTAGGCAGATGTGATAACCGCTACACCACGGAAACCATACGAAGAAAGTTCAAATTTTAGATTATAAGTAGCACTGACGTCAGTAAAACTAACGATGTCAAGGTACAAATTGTGTGCACCGCAGTGTGCACCAATTATTGTTCTAAGCTTGATTGTGTAATGATTCTGGTGTGATTTGCCCTTCATTCTAGCAGTCCTTAGCAGGTTTATAAATGTGGATATACTTAACAGATAAAATAAAAAAAACCTGTGGGCAGGTATAGAAAGCCAACCCCGTAATTATTTTATCACTCTAAGGCCGTTTGTCTACCGCCACATAAACGGGACGTCAACGAGAACGAGACGACGGCGCTGAAATAGCGATACATACATTTACTATTGCCACGTGTACACCGCACGTCTGTCAACTCCGACGTCACGTTCGGTGCGAATAATCTCGTTTCTCGTTCACGTCCCGTTGATGGTGGCGGTGGACAAACAGGTTCAATGTCAATTGCAGGTCATAAAACGAAAAGGTCTATTTGTCGATGTGACAGTTAGATAGTTTCAAGTTTTCAACCTTAGCGAACTTTTAATTTAAGTAGGTACTAGGAATTGCTGTCAAGACTGGTAAAGCAACTATGAGATCGGCCATACGTATCTAGATACTTTAAAAACTTTTTGTGCGAGCTAAATAATACCTACTACAGTATTTTTATCTCACCAAGCGACGCGGGCTTTACTTGTGGTAACCAAGTGAACAAACACGCTGTGAATGTGTGCGTGAAGACAAGGAGCGTCAACACATAGCACTCACACGCATACACACAGTTCCGACTTCGCCATTGTCTCGGAAGGTACCGAGAGCAGAGCTCCTTCGCTTAAACACACATTCACAGCGTGTTGATACACTTGGTAACCACAAATAAAGCGCGCGTCGCTTCGTGAGATCAAAATACTATAAAGTTCATATTTTAATCCCTATTGTATTTAATCGTATTTTAGATAGTAAATCTGACGTTTCAAATTATTGTTAAGTATTTGTTTTTTCAATTTGGAGTTTTCATTTGCACCTCTCAAATTACTATCTGGGATTAAATAACGAACTTAAGCTGAAATTGGATGGTACCGATCGTAATACTTTAATCAAGTTTTATAGCCCCACATTTTATTTTTTCTCTGAACCACAAAACGTTTTAATTTAGTATCCAAAACTAAAAGCTACTCAGTTGCCCTCTGTAACTTGTTACAGCAAATCACTCAGAAACTAAAAATAAATTAACAAAAGGTACGTCTAGACGGGTAACGAACTTTTAGTTAATAGAGTATTTTTTGTAAAAAGTATTTACAATATATTTATTTTTTCTAACAAAGAGGTTAAATATGGTCAATTCATTTATTAATTAACTAGCTGTTGCGCGCAACTTCGTCTGCGATCCAGGATGAAAAGTAGCCTATGTTTTTCTCCAGGTCATGATCTACCCATGTGCCAAATCCTTTCAGCCGTTTTAACGTGAAAGCGTAACAAACAAACTCACTTTCGCATTCATACTATTAGTTACGATTGGCCAAACATAAAAATATAACACGTAAAATTTTCATCAAGATTTCGTCTTGTATCCGTCATAATAAGATTTAAACAATGTGCACACACATGGTTCGAATGCAAACCTCGTCTTCTTTGAAGTTGGTTAAAAAATAAGTCGTAGATAGCTGTCTAAATTACTTATTCTTTTGGTTGACTGAAGGTAGCGCGCACAGCGCTACCTACCTATATGGGGTAGGCGCTACATAAGAAATTAAGAAGCATACTGAATTTTCGTTATTTATTCCAAGAGATTAAAATATTTTCTCTGAAACTCAACTCCATAAAATAAATATTTCGCACAACATTTTAAGGATTGAACACCCTGACTATACCACCACACAGGGGCCGTATTATTACGTATTAATACCACCATTATTCCAGTGTGAGTGAGAGACGGAGCTATACAAGGCCGCTAGCACTATCCTTTTTTCGCAATGGAATAATGATGGCAATAATACTTCATAATAAGGCCCCTGTTCTCGGTGTTCTCAAAGTTAACTAGATTTAATTAAACTTGCCTTTGTTAACTAACTTGTGGGCAGCGGTTTATATTTTGATGTTTAGAGTATTGTCCCGTTTGTTACTTTGTGCCCTAACTTCATAACACACTGTTTGGTAAAGGACTTTCGTATTTGTTGAGTGGCGAATATTGTGGGAGTGTTAAGCGTATAATAGACATTCGGAGAATTTTGCTAGGGTTGTTTTTAGTTTTGACGTAAATAATCAAGGGGAAGTGGTGAAGGGCGGCCGTTTTTGGGGGACTATATTTCGTAATGAATTTTTGACTTGGATGTGCCACTTATGTCTCATTGTTGGTGGTTGAGCTGTATGGTGCTGATCCATGTTCGTGAACGGACGCCGTCATATCATGATCATTTTTAAATTGATTTTCGTTTATATCTTTTTTTAGCTCGTGTTTGAGTGAGGAGCTCCTGGGTAAGTAAGAACAGCCGCACGGGTCGAACTATCAGGTTAAGCCATGCTTGCCGGGGTTGGTCCGTGGATGGGTGACCATCTTTATGTACCAAGACTCCTTCGTGCCTCGGAAAGCACGTTAAGCCGTTGGTCTCGGCTGTCATTTATGGATCTTTGATAGTCTTTACGGGCCGTCAGAAGCCCGAAAGTCTGACATTCAGTCTTACCAAGGGGTATCGTATTACCCAGTTACTGGGTTGTGGAGGTCGGATAGGCAGTCGCTCCTTGTAAAATATTTGCATAAAGCTGCATCCGGTTAGACTGGAAGCCGACCTCAACATAGTTGGTGGAGTATAAAGACATTCGGAAAATTTTACTACAATAGTGTTGATTTTAGTTTTGCCGTATCTTCTAAATAATCGAAGCACTAGGAAATGGTGAAGGGTGGGCGTTTTCGGGGGACAGTCTTATGTAATTTTGGCATTCAAAAAGTTCCGATTCTCAGCCTTATTGGAATAAATGACATTTGATTTGATTTGTATGGAAAAGGTGGTAATAATTTTCTTCTCGGGTTATTCCATAAAACGAATTATCAACTCAATATAGTACCGCATTTTAGTACAGGACATAATTACTTGGGGCATTTACCCGTGCAAAATTGTGCTTATGATATTTATAAAAAAAAAAAAATAAGATTCAAAGCGTCAACAGAAACTCAACTTTAATCATGTTTTCTATAATGAAACCCACACACAGAGCGACTTCATCAAAGTCGTTATCCGTTCAAAATTGTGCTTATGATATTTATTTAAAAAAAAAATAAGATTCAAAGCGTCAACAGAAACTCAACTTTAATCATGTTTTCTATCATGAAACCCACACACAGAGCGACCTCATCAAACTCCAAGCTCATCTCGCTAAAAGTAAAAAAGTCTACCTCATTTCGTCATACTTACGCAAAGCACCTACAAACCACCTGTATCCTACATATACTCAACAGGTCCTAAAAAATGACACACCAAAAAAAACCTGCAGCCACATCAAACCTGCACTAAAGGACAGATTAAAAAATGTTCCATCTGCATTTTACCCTGACTCCGCTAACGAAACAGAGAAGTTCTCAAAGGCCTAATTTATCTCCAGTGAGCAAAACAAAAGGGACGATGTTCGTACGGCTGCACAAAGAGGAACTATCGGGCACCTGCGAAGGCTTTATTCCAGTTCAATTAATCGCGGCAGCAAATGAAGTTGGTCGCCACCTCCTTCGTAGGTATTTTTAATTAAACCAAGCCTCGGCGCCCACTAAGCGCTTTAGGGTTAAGTGTAAGTGGGGAGATGTAGCGGAATTAGTGGCTGATTAGTGGCTTTTGATGACATTATAATTATTCAGATTTGTTACAGTTGTAATAGCAATCACGTCATTTCGTTTAAAATACGTTTTTATTTTTATACTTTTAAATATGACACGAATGTCCTACATAAATCACGGAAGACCAATTGTAAAAAAAAAACTTTTCACCGTTAAAACAAATGCCCTCAACACGAAACAATATTACTAATGAATGCGATAATAAATTCATATTAAATTATAACCCATTGATACGATACTAGGAAAAGGAATTAAATTAAAATTTTAAAAACCGAAGGGAGGGTAAGGGATTTGGGTATCCTGCAAATTCCAGCCGATGCTGTAGCATCAGTTCAAGTTTACTATGTTCTTCTAATATCATTGAAGTAACAGAATACCATATTTCAAATCGATCAGACCTGTGGAAGACGCACATCCATTCATCAACTAGAAAATAGCTGATAATCTTCAAACGGCTGAACCAATTTTGATAAAAAAAGTTTAAGAACCATCGCTAGAAAAATTTCTTTCAAATAAAAAACGCGTTCAAATCGATTCTGCCGTTTAAGAGCTACGGTGCCACAGACACACATAGCGGTCAAACTTATAACAGCCCTCTTTTCGCGTCGTGGTTTAAAAATAAATCTCAAAGTATTCATGACGTCACATGGCCTACCGCCTCCGCTCCGCTCGCTTCACCTACCTTAACCCATTCTTACCTGCTCTAATGGGATAAAGTTTTATGGGTGGAAAAACTCCTTCAATGGAGCGTACGACGATCATATGCAGGTCTAATGGAATGCTGAGAAATGCCAGCGCTCAACTCCGCTCAACTATTTGGATTAAAAATGATTAATTAATGCCTTTCAAGTGAATTCAGAAGTTTAAAGTTCTGAAGTTTTTGAAAGGTATTTTATTGAGAAGGGAAGGTATGATGTGTCTGCGATTTATAATTCATAAGCTTTAGGCGTTTCCTCATTTCAGGGCAAGGTGATACGTAATAATGAATTGAATGCATACCCAACACATTGATGAATTATTTTTGAAACAGTCTTTTGGGTTTTTGTGAATGTTCAAAGGACAGATTATCTAGCTAGAAACATTAAAAAGGGTCGCTGAAGGAAAACATCGTGAAGAAACCTGGACTTATACATAAAGTCCGAAATTTTCAATCCGCCTTGAGCAAGCATGGTGATCAATGCTCATGCCTTCTCTGTATGAGAAGAGGCCTTTGCCCTGCAGTGGGACAGTAATAGGCTGGTTTTATTGTTTAAAAGCAATGGCAAGTTGGACAGATTAAAATTTGCGCGTGCAGCACCGTACACGTGATAGAAAAAAAACTTCTTAAAAAATAAAGAATAAGAGAGATTTAGGGAGTGTGAGAGAAAGAAAGAGTTACATCTTTCTTCTCTCTCATGTAACGAAACGTGCCTAAACGTGACGCATCCTTGAAATTTCACTCTTAAGGGATGTCGGGCACTAGGTGGCCACGACTCCGACTCGTGGCCGTCTAGTGGTATTGTATGGTGTGCAGCTAGTTAGCCGTTGCGACCAAGTGCGCGATTCGTATCGGAATTATTATTCTATAGTTAGTCCAGTGCGCGAGATCCCTAATTTCTCGTCCAATTATCGAATCGCCACCTAAAAAGTTTATCTTTAACAAGAACACAATGTCCCACCCTTCAGGATTACAGAACAGTCATACACGCATTCTAATTTCAAAACATTTTCACTCCAACGCAACCCATAGTTCAAAAATCCACATTGTCAGTTGTCACACAGTAAATGACTCTCGAAAATGCATTCAAAGAAATCCAGCACTCGGTCTCGGCTACCATCTACCACAGCACGTGTATAATTTACCAATTGAGCGAGTAAAAAAGTCAGCGCTCTGAAACCCACGCCGCGAGCCTAACGAACTGACTGCAGAGTAGATCGAACTTCATAGAGTATTCAATAGTTTCTGTACGGTATTGACTTTTTTTGAATATGCATTTTACGATTTACCTGTATTTTTTTTGTCAGGGTTTATTTATACATGGGCACATCTTGAGGTGAAAGTGTTGTGTCAAAATTTATCGAGAAACCAAGCCAAGGATTTAAATACATAAAGCTTCCGAGAGTGGCGAGTCTTTTACGTCTACATTCAAAATTGCTATTTCTTATGCATGCGCTATTCTCATTACTCTTCTCAATATTTTTTTAAACTTCTTTCGTGCGCTCATGATTGAAGGATAGAAAATTTTCATGCCAGAATTGAATGTGATTTTATTGTATGTGTCGTTTACACCTATACTAGTTTTAACGGCTACTTACTTGCCCTTTTTTTTTTTTTTTTTGGGTGGGAAATTATCAAATAACTTCTCCCGCTCTGGGTGGAGCGGGAGGGCGTGTCAGACTCTTACTGACTAAAACCCACCCGTGTTCCTTCCGTTGCCTTTACGTTGCCAGGGGCCACGGTATCCCTTTCGGACTTTCCCGCAACCCCGGCAGGCATTGGTCCTATCGGACCCCTTCATTCTGAAAATTTTCATGCCAGAATTGAATGTGGTTTTATTGTATGTGTCGTTTACACCTATACCAGTTTTAACGGCTACTTACTTGCCCCGACGTGCAACAATTGTACGTGATGTTTAGACGATACCAGTCAATTGTTGCTTCAATTTTATGGAATGCCACAGGCAATAAACTTGCACCGTGTAAAGGATCACACACATATTTTATTTATCCTACCCAAAATGGCCGCCTATAGACATATACGTTCCCGCCAAAACATTCACAAATCATAACCAGTAGCCGATGAACCACACGTCTATCTGCAAACACCGATATATGCCCCTCCCCTTCACCTATCATACAAAAAGTCAATACTTCAAAATTGAAAGCCAGTCGTGGTCGACAACGTATTAAACTTTCAATCAAATTGTTCCCAACGATTGGCGTTATACGTACACACGGCTACACAATACATTTCCAGTTTATGCTGATCTCGCATTGTATAGGATTTCCGTACAATGCAAGGTCAGCTTATACTGGAAATGTATAGCTTGACGTGTAGCCGTGTGTACAGCAGCTAACCCAGCGAGCTTCGCCGGCGTTTTGGGAAAATATTCATTTTAATTAATCCCCCTTTTATAACCGGGATGAAATGTTCTGATAACTTACCATGGGTAACGAGATGTGTTTTTCTTTTTAGTGCATGCACGGAAAATGAACAGGGGCAGTGAGGAAAATTAGTGTAGAAAATTATTAAACAGTTTTGGGCACGTATTGATCAACTGTGTTCACGATGTCTTCCTTTTTACAAGCTTTTTTTATTTTAATTTATTTAACAGTTTATGTACACACATATAAAGAGACAAGAAAAAGGAACAGAAAAATACGTACAAAGGTGATGCTTATTTCTAAAGAAATCTCTTCCAGCATACCTGCGATAGGAAAGCGGATAAAAAGAGATGTAGACAACGTGTGTAAGAGTAGAAGAGAAAATAAAATACATAACATAAAAACATTTAACTATTCACTAATTTAAAAAAATAAACATACAATATGAGAATATACTTACATACATACTTCTAAAGTATATATATTTTATATTTATTTGATATTTCTAGATTATTTTCCTAATGAACAAAGGTATGCATCTGTTAAGCTTAAAGGGTTGATTTCACCCCCCATACTAAAAAATAACTCCTTCCATGTTGTCTGATCTACTTTTGTGTATATCGTTTTTTTTTTTTGTAAATACTATCATGACTTTATTTTGAAAACTCTCATAATATACCTAGCCATAATACCCGCGAAATTTCGCGTTGTTGCATAACTTTTTAATTAGTCAAGATTTTTAATTCATTATTCTTTATTGTCATTAAGAAAATGAATTTAAAAAAAAACGGCCAGATGCGTGTCACATTGTAGGGTTCCGTAGTTGGGATGAATTTTTTGCAAGAACAAACTTAGCATTGTAGTTGAAAAACATGTTCTCACATACGGAATGTATGGGAGAACATGTTTTTACAACAGCAAATGTAAGTTGGTCGATTATTACTTTGTTTACTTGTAAAGCCTGCTTAGCTGTGATAGTTTTCCTTTTAATTTCGTTATATATACTACTGCCGTAAAAAAATCACATATCGCAAACCAACTATTTTGCTGGCAGAGGCGGGGTTTTTTTTATGATTTTATTTTACCACTTTGTCTTTATCTTTGATTAATATACATTAATCAAAAAGCCCTTTCTAGTACAAAGAGTTTCTGAGCTAAGCCGCGGACAGACGGACGTGGCAAAACTATAAGGGTACCTTGTTTACTACGCAACCCTAAAAAGAGGTGGCTCTCTCTAGGTCATGACTTCATGAGCTATTCAAATATCAAAGAATATCTGGCCTAGGTCTTAAAGGGGAGGCGTGAAAATTGACTCGCTGTTACAGTACATAGTAGATAATTAATTATGTAAGTTTTAAAAATAAAATCATTGATTGTATTGAATTTATAAATTTACTTGCCCCACTGCCTTTAGTAGACAACTACAAACGTTCCTATAAATATTAGATTTTCTGCTGAATCTAGACCAGACTGGTGAATTCTTCGGAACATTTTAAACGAACTGTCTGCTATATCCAACACTTTTACTACTTCTCACCTTGAAGTTTTATTTCAAGATCCCAGACTGACAGACTTTTCCGGAATATAAGTTTCTGGCCGTCTAGATATAGGTTAAGTTTACAATATCGAACAAATAAAAAATAAGTGAGTAAGTATGTCGTTATGTTGCTGATAAAAGACATAAAAGTTTAGGATGTATCCTAGTAAGGTAGGTGCATATCTACGTATTATTTTTGGGACCCTTGAAGAGAGAATTTGACGCACCCCATTCCAGACCAATTAAGGGGTCACCCTAATTGATCAATTTTAGTATTAAAGGCTTATAAATAGGTAGGTAGACGTTATAGAATATATGACAACTGTCATAATATGTTTCTTTTTTCTATTTTTTTTGTTATTTATTCAAAATCATTCGACAAAGTCGCGATTTATGTTAAAAAACCCTTAGGGTAAAATAAAAAAAACATTTAATTCAGACTATTTTTGTTCTTGAAAAGAAAATATGACAACATCGCATTTTCTTAGCTTTAAATATTAATGATTGATTTGAATGAAAATTATTTACAAGTAAGAAAGAAAGAAAGAAAAAGTATTTATTGGGACAAGCGCAGGAGATCTTAATTAAACTAAACACACACTCACTAAAAATAAGTAACGAAATCAATCACTCACTAAGTAATGAAATCAATGAAACTTAAATATTCACACATCGAGAGTGTAGTGGTAAATTATCTTGAAAAATAATTTATATGCTAGTTGATTCCTTGGCATGGTCTCATTAATACGCTAGAGTTATGGATATCAAAATAAACACGTTGTAGATAGGTTGAACTGATTCGTAAAGTGTGTAATAGGTGTCTATATGCTGAATTGTAGAGTCCAGCAGTGGACTGCCATAGCCCAACGAAGAAGATGCTGATAATGAGAATTGGATATCCAATCATAGCAATAAGCAGAGTTATCTAGAACTCACATTTGCACTATATTATGTAGCTAGATCAGAAAAAAAAATTACACAGTCTGTGTTTTTTTTTTTTTGCAATTGGCCTTCCATGATTTGTAATGGACATTCGTGTCATATTTCAAATTCATGTAGAATTGTGTTTTGTGTGCTAAATAGTATCGGATGATTTTTGTGAGCAACGTAGTCGTTAAACGTTTTCAAACGTGAAAATTCTCCTCTACCGAAGAATTGATTGATTTTTCACATGATTCAAAATATTTTATTTCACAAAAACCTACATGGGCACTTATGAAACGTCAGAAGCTAGGTGCACGGTTCCAATTGGTCGTTTCCTATGGAGAAGAGCCGGCAAGAAACTCCACGGTTACTCTTTTTAAAATATGTACGTGTATCAATTCTAAAATCAGGATGGTCATTGATCATCAATATAAACCATTTCTGCATCGTCAGTTTAAACCCCTTTCAAAAAACAAAAGCATGCAACGGTTAATCCTACAAATAAATCTCTTATAAGCTCGGTATGAAATACCCGCGAGCCGACATAATATTATCGTAAGCCAGAATACTCGTTGGTGATCGGTTCTCGCAATTTAAAACAGTATTTTAGCGGATTTTTTTTCATTAAGTAAGACCCTGAAATTATTCCATATCAATTGGATGAGAGTCAACCGGAATATCTGATCTATGAAAGTCTGTTTGTGTGTTTGTTGAGTTATCATGATTGTTTTTCATGTAAAAATAACATGGAATCAATAATTTATGATAATGTTTGTAGTTGCCGTTGGTCCCGGCTGTCATTTGTAGATCGTAACTGGATTGAGGTCAGATAGGCAGTCGCTCCATGATACTGGTATTCAGCTGCATCCGGTAAGACTGGGGGCCGATCGCAACATAGTTGGGAAAAGGCTAGGCAAATGATTATGAATAATGTTATTAGAAAATGATCGAGTTTGAAATCAACATTTTCATGATGACGTTTTCTATTGTAAAATGTCACGAAATATGAAGTGCAAAAGGATTGTTTATCATGTTTTGATACTTTTATGAGATGAATAGGAATGCCCCTCAAACTGGCATATTTTCTTACTTAACATGTTCAGATATCATTATCTGCCTAGCCTTTTCCCTATGTTGGGGACGGCTTCCGGTCTAACCGGTGGCATCTAAATACTAGTATTTTTTTACATGTTTAGATAGAAAAGTTAATAACAACTTCTGAATAAAGGGATTGAAGGCATTGAACTGACTGCCAGGGTTGCGGGAAAGTCCGAAAAGGATACCGTGGCCCCTGGCAACGTACAGGCAACTGAAGGAACATGGGTGGGTTTTAGTCAGTAAGAGTATGACACGCCCTCCCGCTCCGTCCAGAGCGCGAGAAATTATTTGATAATTACCAACACAAAAAACAAAAAAGCAGTAGGTACAAATTGTTTTAATTCACCCTAATTTCGTATCACACTTTCAATCACAATCTGAAGGATATTGCCAGGATATTACATTCATTCCACCCACTCAAGTAACGCAATGAATGTTGTTGAGCTGTCGAAATGAAAGCCATTGCTACTGTAAGTGTTGCGCAATTACCCCGAATATTTTGAAAGCTCTTAAGAGCTAAACATTTAATAAATAAACACTTTAGCTACAAAGAATAATCCTGAATGATTCCATTTTCTATTAAAAAAATTGTTAAGTTGCTAAGCCGCTCCCAGGAGTTAAATGCTATTTACTTTTCCCGAATTTTACTTCAGTATTTACCTTTTATGAGGTAAATAGTCTCATATTTATGTAGGCAAGGTGAAATACGTTTAAGGTAAGGATTGAGATTGTAAGTTCGAATAAGAAAGTTGTAAAAAAATAATTAAATGTCGCATCGCACTTGTTTGTTTTTTCCTTCCTTTAATAAGATAAAAAACTCAGTTTATTATACAGGCTGTTTCTTAATCACTGGCAATCGTATGGGGTCGCTAGACGGTCAAAATTGCTTGACAAACTATGAGTTGACTTGACTTTTTGACCGCTTAGAACGAACTTTGACGTGTTTGACAAGCAAAAGACGTGCTTGATGATTTATTTTTATTTTTGCAATGCTTGTCAAGCATGATTGGCCGTTTATATGCATGCTTATCAAGCAACACATACAGTGTGCTACGGAACGTTAAGTGACCGCAACGAAAATGAACGTGGATGCTGTCCTTCCTAATAACAGTGTTATTTGAAAATATTGTACAAGCCAATTATTTTTAAAAGAGTAACCGTGGAGTTTCTTGCTAGCTCTTCTCTATAAGAAACGACCAATTGGAACCGTGCTCCTAGCTTCTGACGTTTCATAAGTGCCCATGTAGGTTTATGTGAAATAAAATATTTTGAATTTGTATTTTGACAAGCATGCTTGACGTTGCGTCAAGCATGGCAGGCACGTAAATGCTTGTCAAGCTATTTTAACCGTGTTGGGATCCCATTACAGGCAGTGAAAGTATGTACTGTACTCTTAATTATGAACAAATTTGCCTGTGGGACCAACTTAAGAGGGCTTTTCCTGAAAGTTGGCAACGTCGCAAATAGCTGTCAAATATTTACCTGTTTTGATTTTGGAAAATTTCCAAATGCGTGTTTTACACCTAAAACGGTTACAACATCAAATTCAGTGATATAATTGCAATTCATTATTAATATTCTAGTTCGCTAGTTAGCCACATTTTTTATTTCCAGACAGTAATATTGCCAAATTAATCAAATCAGCGAAATATTTGACAGCTATTTGCGACGTTGCCCAATTTCAGAATATACGCTCTTACTCATAGTGTTTGTGAATTTCTCCCGCTCTGGGTGGAGCGGGAGGGCGTGTCAGACTCTTACTGACTAAAACCCACCCGTGTTCCTTCAGTTGCCTGTACGTTGCCAGGGGCCACGGTATCCCTTTCAGACTTTCCCGCAACCCCGGCAGCCATCGGTCCTATGAGACCCCTTCAAATGTGCTGACATCTCTTTGAGGCACGCGGGGAACACAACGCGCCGTTGACCCGGGCCAGAGCTAGGGGCGTGAGGTCGCGAAATTTGCCTCTCCCTCACGCGTTCCGCCTCCTCCTTCGCGAGCATTACTGCTTCGCAGAAGGAGGTGACGGCCTCCCATGCCCTCTCGCTCCGTACCATGGCCTGGACCAGGGCCGGACGCGAGATCACGAGGACACGGCGATGCTCTGTCCAAGCCGGGCCGACCTCCACAATAAGTAAACCTCTGCCTAACACTTCGGGGATTACAGGCATGATGTTATGATATGTATATGATAGGTACGTGTTATGTGTAGTGTTATTGAATTTTTGTAATTACATATTATTATTTTCGTTAGTTAGACATGGTCCTTTCACCCTGTTTCACCCCTACAAGATTTTTCATTGGATTTAACTAGTCAGCCTGTATGATTATAACAGCGACTTGTACATAAAATATTACTAGTTAGAACACGCCTTTATGTTACCGAGTATATTTTAGCAACTCGTTTTGTAACAGAAGCCTGTAGTTATTTACTTTACCCTTCCTAGAATTTGTGGACTTGTAAAATATAAATAAGTCCTCGTATATATAAACTATATTTTCGAGCCATTTGGGGTTGAAACCCTAGGGCGCTGGGGTCCGAGTGCTCATGCTTTGTTCAATGAAATCTCCAAACGACTGGTTGACACTTCCCGTGACCCAAGGGCTGGCTTTTACCTTGGCCAGAGGCTAAGGATTGCCACACAACGTGGCAATGCGGCCAGTCTCTTGGGTACACTACCAGTCGACAGTGATGCGGATGAATTTACGACGCTATATTTTAGTTTGTATTGTACTTAGTTGTATCTATCTATATTATCTGCCATTGCTTATTTTTAATCTTATATTTTTAATCGTTTTTGATTATTATTTTATTTTACATTGTTCTCACATATAGAAGCAACAAAAGTATTGTACCCAGGATTTTGTAATTTCTATATTTAAAAGAGTGTCCTTGGAGTTTCTTGCCCGTTCTTCTCCATAGAGATCTACGTTTTGGAATGGGCAACTAGCTTCAACTTTCTGACTAACTGACCGACTCTTTGACAATTCAAAAGTGCCTGTAAATGGTTTAATTGAAATAAATGCTTTGAGTTTGAGTTTGAGTTTGAGTTATACACATAGTTTAGATAGTGATATATTGTATTTTTTATATAGATAGATAAATCGTTTATTTAGTGCACACAACAAACAGCACAACATACAAAAGCACGATTAAATAATATACAAACAAACAAACAAACAAAAATAAAAAATGAAGAAAACAAGACACTGTGATGACACTATTGGCTATGACACACTTTAAAACTAAGGTTTATAATTATGTAAAATTTAGGTACTCTACGTGGGATTGGAACTAAAGTGTTTCTGAATACTTTCTCGTATATTGTGTAGAATATTTCCATCCCAAAAATATTTGTTTTAGTAAATAAAATGTTAAACATTCGTGTATTTATTGTTTGTATTCCGAGCTGATTTTAACACCTGTGAATCATATACCTACAATAAATAAAGCCGGTGTTTAACATAACAAAATCACGGCTGTACCCCGAAACGATAAGCAGAGGTATACTCAGTACACCCACATTTCGCCCACTTATGTTTAAACCCCATGAAAATAGGCTTGCTCCCTCATTTCATGGGGCTCGCAATCGGGCACAAATCTAATCTCCGGGCTCGGAATAAATAAAAAACAAAGACCTGCCGCTGTCAACAGTGATGTGAGGCCCATTTCGTAAACATGTGTGCACTTAGTGAGGTGTAGTTTGATTGTAAATGTGTGTGTGAGCGTGTATGCACAGAGCTTAGGTGTAGTCTTGGCATGCTTCACTGTATTATTCGCAGCTCTATGCCTCAGTTTTTTAATTGGTCTGAGACTCTGGAATACAACTGCTAACTTTTTTTACTAGAATTTCCATACTCATTTGACATAGTCCCCAAATATCCCCAACAAAAAGTATGATAGCATAAGTATAAAATTGCATTTTTTTTCAACCAAAAAGTTAGATAATCGTTGCACTGGCGACAGAGGGATCTTTGTGTTGCATCGTTACGTTCATTGCATATTCATAGCGCGCGTATTGTACAACAAAATGGCCGACGTTGCTATTGTACCCGATTTGTGATTCGTTAGCGATAGCCTCGGCTTTTAGTTTTTTATGTGTATGCTAACTATGACACTGATACACAGATGAATACAAATAAAAAGCGACTCTTGTCCTACGACACAATAAAGTGCAATTCAGGTCGCACTGCGCTAATTACCTACAGTTACTTATAATCGACTAGAAGTTGCCACTTTTTCTATCGCGTTCGTTAAATTGGCCCGACATGACGATCCCGCCGCGTACTTGTAGCTTCATACCTAAAATGCGGACTAAACCATCTGTATTCATCTGAGACTGAGAGGTCAATCTTGTTACGTTAGATAAGGTACGTCTGAAAAGTCAGGTGCGTAGTACTCGCAACAGCTGTGCGTGTATGACCAGTACCCTAATTACGTAATACACGATCAATCTGAATCGTTTTGAAACAGATTGCTAATCCATTGCTTCATAAGTTCGAAAAACAAATCTGCTCGACAACGTAAATGACGCAATGAATGTTTTTGAACTGTCAAAATGAAAGAGATTAGTCGTAATCGTTTACGAAAATGTGTTGCGTAATTAGATAGCAGATGTATGGACGTAAACGAAGCAAAGGGAGTTTGTAAGGATCGTAGCAGGTGGCGTTCTGTAGTTTCTGCCTCCCCATGGAAAGAGATAAGGCAGGTACTTATTGAATTTTCAGAGCTGAACAGCCGATGGTCAAACTATGCACTTTGGCGACCCTGCATTAAAATCGGTTCGCTATTTTAGCTGGTGTAGCCGTTAACACTCACGAAATGGCTAGCACACAGTTTCTGAAACGCTGATCAACACTTAAATTAACTAACCAATCACAGCAGTTCAAACATGACATTTAACTGGGTGTCAGTTAAATCTCATGGTTTACCTCATGTAAACCTTTGACTGAAATAACATAAAGACAAAATAAAGAAAGAGAAAATACATACGTTTATTTGCGGTAAACATAACGCAAAGAACGAACACAAATACATAAAATAACAATTTGGGGGAAAATACGCGTCACATCCACGCAAAACGGCCATCGCTCAGCATAATGCTGCGACCCTCTGCGACACAGAGCCACAGCGCTGGTTTTCAGCGACAACCGGCATTGACGTGATGACGTCAACCGGTGCAGCATATAGTGAAATAACAAAATCAAAAAGAAAAATAAAATAAATACAATACTTCCTAAATTATATAATATTTAAAATGGCAACATTTCGTTCCATCGGCGACTCAAGCGCCGCAGATGCAATCTGTGCGTGCAGCTGTCAAAACTATTTGTTTCAATGTTTTGACATATTGAATTATAAGTACTGGTTACGTAATAATTATATTATGGCGCATTATGTAACACTTGTATCGATAGTATATTTGTATTTCTGTGCCTAGCTAACCTGGTAGGCACAGAAATAAAATATATTATTGATACAAGTGTTATCATATTCCCTATATTTGAAACGAAGTGCATACTAAATGTTTAAACTGCATTTACTTAGTTGGAATTGGAAATTTCTATTTGTATTTGTGAAATAGAAATATATTTGTAGAGAGAATTTGTAAAGTTGTGAGAGCATAAATTAGGTCTGGTCGTAAAATTCTATCAATTTTTGTTATTGAAATGTATGCGTTTTCGGTTAAAGCTAAAACTTTCAAAGTAAGCACTACTCATCATCTGCTTAGCCTTTTCCCAACTATGTTGAGGTCAGCTTCCAGTCTAACCGGGTGCAACTGAATAACAGTATTTTACAGGGAGCGACTGCCTATCTGACCTCCACAACCCAGTAACTAGGTAATACCATACCCTTTGGTAAGACTGGTTGTCAGACTTTCGGGCTTTTGACCACCCGTAACGACTGTCAAAGATCCACGAATGACAGCCGGGACCAACGGCTTAACGTGCTTTCCGAGGTACAGAGGAGTGTCGGTATGTAAAGATGGTTACCCATGCGCGGTCCAACCCCGGCAAGCGTAGATACCCGATGGATCAACACGTGCGGCTGTTATTACTTAGCCACAGCCCACAAGCGGGTGCAACTGTATACCAGTATTTTACATGGAGCGACTGCCTATCTGACGTTCACAACCCAGTAACTGATTTACACGATACTCTTTGGTAAGACTGACAAAGTAGGCACACTAAGAGATAAAATAAGTACCATCGAGGAACTTCATATCTATACATCGTAAGGACTATTTCTGCTTGCAGCGATCGGCGGCTACAGGACCGGGACGGTAACAGATGTGGTCATCGTGTTCACGGGATTTTGTTTTCAAACTGCTTAGATTTGAAGTTCTTCGATAGTACCTTTAGGATTGACAAATAATCTCAAGTTTAGGCAGCGTCTATATCAGAAAAGTTCTAGGTACTCTATGGATTATTCATGTTTCTAATACACTAGGTACACACGGCTACAGATCAAGCTGTACATTTCCAGTATAAGCCGATCTCGCATTGTATATGGTTTCCGTACAATGCGAGATCAGCGTAAACTGGAAATGTATAGCTTGATGTGTAGCCATGTGTACTTATACCTAACTTATAATTGGTAATTCCAATTTATGGATAACATGATTATTCCCAACCAATTTACGCAAAAAAAGACGAACATTTTGTAACAGTAACCAAAACAACTAAGTATCAATAAAATGTATGACATAATTATTATAAACAGGTAATACAGTAAGCAGGTTCAACCACCTTTATATTTAGCTCTCTATCTAAACTGTTTGCTAATAATAGTGATATGTACCTATAAACTGAATGAATATGCCGTTAAATATGATAAATGTTTAAAGGGGTGTGAGCCTGGAGATCTGTCATACAGGTCCCGAACCTAGTTCAGACTCCAGCTCTCACAAAGGTTCTGGCATAAGGCAAAATTGAATATACACACTACTGTAACAATGTACCTTTATGAGAGAAATAAACTATATTATTATTATATTATTAACCTATTATTAACCTAAAAAAACCTTTTGTAAGCATCAAAGGTTATCATCGAACGTTTTCTAACAAAGCTTCATTGAAATAAGTAGAGGTTAAGAAAACTTGCTTTGTTTGTTTTTAATTAAACCTTAGCCGCCATCTTGTTTTCACACCCACGTACCTGAAACAATAGAACATTTATAAGTATCTCATACGTTTAAGCAGGTATCTACTGATACTGGTGTAATATACCCAGTTATGACTAGACTTTCCAACTTTTTCAGGCATGTTAACGAAGTTAGGCTTCCTTAAGGGATCTCGCGCACTAGGCGGCCACGACTCCTGCCACTCGTTGCCGTCTAGTGGTATTTTTTTTTTTTTTAAAACGTTGCCCCACCCTAGGAATTTCTCCTGTGTCGTGGGTGCGTTTACAAACATTTAAACTCACATACACAAACAGCCAGACCCGGAACAACCAATTGTAGATCATACAAATATTTGTTCCGTGCGGGAATCGAACCCGCGATACGCAGCGCAGCAGTCAATCGCTTAACCACTGCGTCAACCGTGCCGTCCGGTCTGCGGCTACTTAGCCGTTGCGACCAAGTGCGCGATTCGTATAGGTTTCTATAGTTTACCTGGTCGCTGCAACCACTAGTTGTGATCGTTGCCGTCTAGTTCAGGAGATCCGACTTTAAAAGGGCGCAAGTAAAATGCAATGGGCAAAAATGTACTTAACTTCGTATTGGTACTCACCAATACCAAGTTACATTTTTCACCAGAGACATTTGCCTTGGATTCTAGAACCAATAAAATCCATTGTTTGCAAAAGACTTTCGTTTATTTAAAATTCGAATTGATTTTACAGCGGAACTATTTCCTTACGGCCTTACACCGTCCTGCCCACATTCGTTCTGCCTCACTCATTCGTTTTCAGACTCAGTCAATCCATCTCTTACGTTATTTTCGTTCAATTGTGACATTAATTCCCACATACAAAATTGCAGCTACACAAAACAAAGGTGTTAAGGCTCGTGCAGACCAGCGCGACGTGACGGCGCGACGCGACTCGAACAATACAATTTAAAAAAAAAACTTCACGGTTTAACAATAACCGGTGTCGCGTCGCGCTAGTCTGCACGAAGCTTTAAGCGTATGTTCGTTAATACTTAAATCTCATAGATACTTCAGAATTTATTCTCGACTTATACTGTATACTTGTTAGTTGTTACTCCAACTATTTTCCACAGTGAAACAATTTGTCCAGAAGTGTAAAGCTACTGTAAACCAAAATCTCCAAATTGCTCGGTGTTATTAACAATCCCAGCGTGGAATCACATGCAGCTGCAGAAAACATGAAGTGAGTGGCACTAGGCGAATTCATTTACAGTCAGCAAGACCTGTAAATCTTCTTGGCGGGGCACTGCTGTCGTCGTCACTTACCGCACTAGTGAACGGGCCACAGAACCAGCGGGCAAGATAACGACTTACTTCAATAAATATGAAAAAAAAAATATTGTCGGGACTGAAGTTACAATAATTATGTCACAAACTATTAATCACATTATTTTGAATAAGTAAAAGAATAATTAAAATAAAACATTCATATTCCTATAAGAATGTTTTATTTTAACTATTTTGCCGTTGGTACATACACGATTTATTATAGTTTAACAACGTGAAGTTGCCGTTTAGTATTAAACTGCAGTTTTTTTTTATTGCCTTTTTTGACAATTATAGTTATGACAGGTCAACACTACCTACTAACGATTAAAAAGGACACCAAAAGTGAATACCACAAACAATGTATTTTATGAAACATCGCTAATAATAAAAAGAGGTTAACCGCTTCAAATATGCAGTTGATTAAATCTGTCATTATTAATTATACTTAATTACCTATTGGAAAAAATATTGTTCGTGTTCATTTTGTACATTTCTTGGTCGCGGTGAGTCAAATGAATGCGGTATGAAATTACACTCCGATGTATTTTTTTTATTAAGTAACTAATTTTATAGTTTATTATTGTTCGAAGCAGGACTTATTCTTTTACAGTGTCATAGACCTATAAAAATTTAAAAAGTGCTAACACATAATTTTAAATTCCCTTTAAAATATCCAATCCAAAATCGCTTCCTTCATGGCCCCATCCAAATTGTTTATATCCTTGCCGCTGCGAGTTCTTGCGATCCAAAATTTATGTGCGACGACGGTCCCTATATCAACGTCTTAAGATCTACAATCGTATGTCACCTGCAAGTCTGCAGCTTTGTTTACTAATGCCTGCAATGAATTAGCACAGAGTTCAGTTGGCGAATTTCTGAGTGGTTATTCATGAATGTTGCAGTAAGCGGAAAAGCGTGGTAAATCGTGGGGAACGCACCAAATAATGAGGAAAGTTTGGAGCCATTGTTAATGCTTATAAGTGCTCGAGATGTGCAATGTTCGAGCGGAGTGATTAACGAAATACTGACGATGTCTGAACGTTGCATATTTATGAAGTTTGTTGTTTTACTGAGAGGAGGGCACTGGGTATTGCTTTACTTTTAGGGACCTCGCGCTCTAGAGGGCCACGACCACGACTGCGACCAGTACCCAAATTACCTTATACACGATCAATCGGAATTTGAATCGTTTTGAAACAAATTTCAAATCCACTGCTTCATAAGTTCGAAAAAAAAATCTGCTCAACAACGTAAATAACGCAATGAATGTTGTTGAACTGTCAAAATCAAACAAATCTGTCGTAATCGCTTACGAAAATGTGTTGCGTAATTAGATAGCAGGTAAACTATAGGAACCAATACGAATCGCGCACTTGGTCGCAACGGCCAACTAGCCGCACACCATACAATACCACTAGACGGCCACGACTCCGGCCAGTCGTGGCCGTGGTCCCATATGCTTTTGAACACAGCCTCAGAAGTAAAATAATTAAGCACTTTGTACATTTTCTAGATTTTAGGTGCCTATTTATTGTTCACATGACAAATGGAATAATAAATAAAAGATGTCTTTGTATGTTACCTTTAATCCATCCAAACGTTGTCTGTAAAAGATCGCTTTAAGCGACAAGACCGCCCATTGTGTCACCCTATGTAAACTCTCTAAATTTATGTCTGTAATTTTTATGGTGTACAATAAAGAGTATTCTATCTATCTATCTGCACCAACCCAGCTAAGATATAACCAAACCTGGTAAAATTTCCGATCACGAGTTCAAAACATAACAATTATAACCCTAGGGTAATAATCAACTCACAACACAGGCTATAATTATAATATACCGCAAAGATTTAATCAGTAACTTCAGTGTAACCCGCTAATTACTAGTTAAACCACGTTTCCTTTGTCTAATCAATTCGACCCTTAATTGAAACTTACTTAAGAGTCTTTAATAACTTAAATTGCTTAGCACGATCCTCCGCTATATCGAAAATATTGCAGTATTAATTTTAAGTTACCTCAAAACCGAATAATAAGCCGCTAGTATTAAAAAAATACTTCAAATTAGATCATGAAACTTTACATAATAACTGAAGTAATAACTGAATAATTAAATATAAAGCAGTATACTATATTTTTTTTTAAATTACCATTATTTTCATCGTAAAAAGAAATTACCTAAACTATCGGCGCCTCGGAGCCTTCTCCCCGCCGCTCAGTCTCGCTCTCACTCATTCCGCGAGCAGTAGTGTGCGAGCGAGATAAAAGAGTGAATTTGAGCATTATGGACTCTTAATGAAACCAGTGCAACGACACACTTGGGGCGAATTACACCGTTGAAACTAAATGCGATCAGCACATCTAAGCCGCGTTCAAGAGCTGTTGGTGTCAATATTCCACAGCTAAAAATGACACTGACAGCTATTAAACACCAACCCATCTGTAGTGCCAACCATGGCATGCTAAGGCAATATAAATACACCCCTGTTAAGGCTCTCGCAGTCAGGCACGCAGTGACAGTGCGACGCGAAGTTTTCATAGTTTTTCTTTTACTAGAGTCGCCTTGCGCCTGTCTGCGAGAGCCTTTAATCGTAGCTGTATACTCGAAGAACACGAAAAATAATTCGTAGGTAAGCATAGAAACGGGTCGGCTGAACATTGCTTTTTAAAAGGTTCATTGGGCCTTGGGTCCTTATACTGAGGAATAAATTAATCATGCTTTCCCTTCAGAATTCTTGATCAGGTCAGTTTTTCCACAGATTTTTTTTTTTCATGCGCCCGGCTTGCTGGCTGTAGAGTAATTTTTAAGTTTTGATTTAGTTTAGGATTAGTCCTTTTAGATGCTAGTTTCAGGGTTGTTGTGAAGGAATTTCTGATTAAAATTGAAACATGATTGTAAAGAACCACGGAACGTACATGACATGGGGTATTTTCGGATACCCCTGAGTATGAGAAATCTTCTTCTCTATTCTTCTTCTTTTTTATGACTTCACTGTTTTGACCACTCTGTATAGATTAATTCTGCTAAAGAAAGTTTTACGTAAGCGATTAGATAGGTAGGTATTCAAAAAGTTTTTTAACTTCAATTACAAAGTAATTACTTTTTGATCTAGCCGCGCAACGAAATCGTAATTGTTAAAAATGAACTAAGAGAACAATTTAGAAGCTTACCTCAAAAACGTGAGAAGTAATTACTTCGTCATTTAAAAGATCTTAAGTAAAAAGTTGCAAAATATTAATCGCTTTTTTCTTTGGTTGTAGATAAAGCTACAGTTAATAACCAAGAGAACAGGAACCCAATTGGTAAGTAAAAACGCAAAAATAAAATACAGGGCGGCAGAAATCAGATATTTTAATATGCAACACCCGAAGACATGGCGAAAAATCTGGGGATAATCGGGTTATCGGAACCCGATTTTTCTAACTGGGCGGCTGTCAATGTAAAATAACAACTTAACGTATAATATGACAGAACTGTGGAGACGACACGAGTTGTGTAGGAGGCGTCTGGGTACTGAGGAGGTAACCGAGCGGGTTAATTCAATACTAACAACGTACCACTTTGACTGCTCCAGGCGCACAGTTAGAAAAATTGAGTTATACCTACGGTAAAACAAAATACAATCACCTACAAAGAACGGTAAGTTCTACTTATTTCTAAAATATTACTTACTTTTGAAAGATACCTTAAAATAGGCTTAATACCAAGAGAATTTGACTCCCACAAAAATATTCAAGTAGGTAAGTAATTTACTTGAATATTTATTTAAAAAAATAATACATTCTAGACCCATCATTGTTACTTATACGGTAACAATGATAGGTCTAGAATGTATTATATTCTTAAAACGAAAAAAATAAAATAATTTGGTGTCTGAAAAGTTGACATCTGTCACTTTGACTGTCAGATAGGAAATAAGAATTGGGGAGAAGGGGGCAAAGTGTCAGTTTCATTTCTACAGACTTTCATTATTACGATTTCGTATCGATCAAGTTGGGAAGGTATAACTTTTGACTGTACGCTTGGCAGGCACTGTTTCATGACTAACAGCATCCGAAATATGAAAAGTTTCCGAGTGATTGTGGGGTGATTGGACAGAGTACGACTGTTTACATTCGATGTTTGTATTTTTAGATTTGGTTTTAGGATGTGCTGTGTGTGCAGTAAGATTTAATTTCATGTGACAAAATTCTTTGTCCATCTCTTTGTTTAATTGTTTATTTAGTAAACGTACGAAATGCGTTTCCGTTATTATTATTTTGCCTTAAAGCTAAATTCGCAATATCATAAAATCACATTTATAGGCCGTAACTTGTTGCTGCTGGTGTTGACAGATTTGCAGACGGTAATTTTATAATTTAATTAATTTTAAATGAGTACAAAAGCTACAAGCTTATTAATACTGTGCTAAGGATAAACTTCTGAATGTTTTGATCGTCAATCCGCAAAAAGCCTGCAAATTGAACAGTTATAAGCAAATAGAAAATAATATTCACACCAAGGGAAACAATTTAACACGCACAACCTTGGCTTCATTCAGTTTGTCTCGGAAGGGACACGGCTTAATTATAACAAACTAGTTAATTGCTTCTCTGTACCGTTTATTTTCCCCGGGGCCAAGTTTTCCTTTATGTTTAGATTAAGGCTAAGAATTTTTCAAATCTGTTTATTATTGCCCGAGTTTACCCGAAATTCTCTTAGATTTTTTCGGTCAAAATGTCTCCTAATTTGGAGTTGAATGGCTAATATTATTAGTGTAGAATCGACCATGCTCACCACGTGTAGCAACAATAGAAGCAAAGCAGTCTAAACGGTGCATTGTAGTTTAGAGTTGAGCATTGAGTTGAAGATTGGACCAAGTCCCGCCTCGGGCGCCAAGTGCCCTAGGCGGAACTTGGTCCAATCTAGTCTGAACCGGTCTGAACCGGATTTTACAAGTTATTACCAGTAGGTACGTTATTAGTTCACGTGTAATTTGTAACGAATGAAAGTTTGAACTAGTTCTACTGGAGTATTTTAGGGAACAGAGGATAAGCCCAAAAGCCGTAATATCTATAGTCAAGCCTTATGTTAAATACGCAAAATCAAAAACTGACTTTATGAGTAGATTGATGACAAAAGTGTATTTTGTATTGATTTTGTAATTCACGGGTTATTGAGGAAGAAATTCGATGAATTTCCACGGAAGCATGATACAATCCTAATAGAATTTAATATGTTCCACATGCGAGCAAAATGGGTACCAAGCTAATGCTATCCAGCGAAGTTTGTAAATTAATTACAGAATCCCCCCTTAAATGAAGCTCCACTACAAACAGTAATTAATAAAAACAATAGTGCTGGCGAAGAACGGATCAAACTAAACAAAACTCCTTGCAATCCGAACTCGGCTCTAAAACTACACTTTTCCTCGGCCTGGGGAGTTCATAATAATTTTTAATTTATCACAAAGTGGTTTCTCCAACCAATTAGTGTTGTGTCACAGTTAGTGGGGGTGGTCCAAGTTTTAATGGCCTCGGAGCCGGCACCGAGATAAGAGCCCCTAGGAAACTCAAGGAGCACTGTTTAATTTAATAAGTTCTGTTTTAAGGGGACACACAGTTAACGTACTTTAATTATGCTATATATGCTGGTAGTGTGTGCTGTTATGGCCCGTTTGCCTGTATCGGAGAATGTTGAGAGCTGTACTGTTGGTTCTGTTGGGCAGTCTCTTGGTCTATAAGTGTTTGCATCGTATGAACTTAGTCGCGCGTCTTCGCGCTAGTCTGCACGGAGCTTAAAAGTTATTAGCGATGCTAATAGAGCTGCGGTTAACTTGAGCAGCTAGTACTAGGTTATAAGGTCTTAGCGATATGTTAAGCTGCGAGGAATTTGAAAAATTAGTATTTGAAGAAACTATTGCCGTCGCCTTACCTCAAGTCTGCCTCCGTAGAGTGCGATAGGGACAGATGCAGCTCAGATCAATTATATCACAAAAAAAATTGACGAGATCGACGTTTCGTATTCCCCTTTTTTCTCCTCGAAAACAGAGCCGATTAAATTATTAATACATATTTTTTTTAAGAAAGAGTATGTCTAGGTTCCTATTATTTTCTTTTATGTTAAAAACTTTTCGAATTTGTCTGGTAGTCCTCTAATCACGGCGGTAAAAATGGGGCAATTTTTGTAATTTTTAGGGGGTCATATTTTCTTTACCAATAACTTGCTGAAAAAAGGAAATAACAGGGACGTGTCTACAGCAGACCTTGATTTTAGGAAATAAAATGAATGCTCTAGAAGCATTATTCAGGAAGAATAAAAGGAGAATACATCTGTATGGAGATTCGCAGGCCCTGTTCCCTCTTAAGGTTAGTTCCCATGGAATATTTTGTAATGCTCATCATCATAGTTTCAGTTACATATTTTTTGTTGGGACATAGCGATAACTAAAGATAGATAGATAATATTCTATATTTTATACTGAAAAGACAACTCTGGTGGTAGAATTTCTATGAACACTACACGAAATGAAATTGTTTATTCTGTAAATAAAAAAAATAAATTGCTAGATGAGTTCGGAGTTTCCTATCTGACTACTCTGAGAGGAAAGACCGAAACAAACTCAGAGGTCACAGTCTCTTTTAAAGTCCAGACATAATATTGGTCAGGCCATATGAGGACCATGTTAATTAGTGTCTGAAATGGTCTTTTGAGGAAAGGACCACACAGATTTGAGAGGACCTGTCCAGTCAGTGCAAGCATTTGTCAGTAATCGTGGAGCTCAACTCAGAACTTAAGGAGCTCAACTCGAAGAACAATACCAAAGAAAGGACATTTGGGTAGGCCGCATAAACTACTCAAACTGCCAGACCATCATTAAAATTAATTAAGAAAAAAAAAAAAATAGAAAGAAAAACACAGTCCTCGCACAATAATTAAAACAATATTATATATACTTTACAAAGTAATCATGTCATTTTGTATATAATTTTCAACAATGTCAATGAGTTTATAAAACTGGTATATTTAAATGATTTTACATAATAATTGTTACGGAAATTGTTCTACCAGTGTCGCGCCTGTCTGCAGGAGCCTTTAACGTCACATGTTTTCAAATACAATAAAAGCGATGTAAAAAATCTAACCAATATGAAACTCCCAACAAAATAATATATTTAAATCAAAACAACAAACATTGATTGCACTCGTGTGAAAAACAAATTTCGTATACCTTAAAAATGTAAATTAACCGTCAAAGTTTAGATGAAAAATCAACGGGAGTCGGAATAACAAACATAAATATGCAGTTGGAAAGCGAAGTTTTGTTTCATTTTGTTTGAGAAGCGACCGCAAACGTGTCTCGGTACAGAGCACACCCATTTTGTGTAATTATCCACTGTCAGTTGCATCTTCGTCGGTTTCTTGTCTCTGTTTGTGTTTAAATGTCAGAATAGATTGGGTGGCGAAATAAGGTTGAGGCAAATAGTTAAGAAGAGAGTTTAGGCGCTAAATGGAACAATGCTGAAATTATAAAGTTAAAAAAAAAGCCTTACTAAAAACTTTTATTTTCGAATTCAATACCAAAGTATAATATAGTAACAGTATTATATTTCGGCAGTGACCTTGAAATAATTACCTACGGCCGCTCGGTAGATACATCTTCCGTGTCCGCGTGCGTAACTAGATATTGTTGCGTACACAGAGATTTCGAAGCGCGTCGTTTCGGTCGTTTTCTATGAAGATATAATACTGTTACTCATTTATACTGTGACAATACTGAGGCAGTAGACAAGTGACATTTTCTCCTTGGAAGGGCAAGATTCAATTATGTATTTCATTGTGAATATCGCGTGAAAAATTTTGATTATGAATGTGGATGGTTATAAGAGTAAGAGAAGACCAAAGAAATGATGGATGGACTGGAAGATAATATGGTTAAACAGGGGGTCACTACCGAGACGTGCCCGATGAAGCGCCAGCCCGTGCCGCAGCTGAGCGCGTAGCTTTAAATTCCCCCGTTAATAATAATGATTTATCTTTGATCCAGCCTGACCCGTCTTGCTGTCCTCTCCCCAGCGACGCCCTAGTTTGCCCTAGTTTGTATGCTGGCTGGAGGCTCTTAATGTAGAAGCTAAAGGCAGCCACAGGAAAGTCCGGTTAAGCAGCCATGACCTTAGTGGTCAGCTGCGAGATGCCATTAAAAAAAAAAACTACCGAGATGGCGACTAATAGAGAAGTATGGTAGGAAAAGACATGTTGCATAATAGACCTATAATATCCCCATTGCTTGGACACTGGCCTCCTCTCGGCAGTAATCAACCACGCGGCCGGGCCCAGTGCGGGTTTCCTCACGATGTTTTCCTTCACCGTTTTGAGAGCGGTGGTGATGAAATAATTTACACAAAGTAAAGCGCCTGCCTGGGTTTGAGCTTACGACCTACAACTAAGTCGAGGCTATTACCAATGGACCACCACTGCTCTCAGACTATAAACACAACGCTTCGCCGAGGAATTTGTGATCGTAGTCTAGAAAAGATGGAGGTATACTGTCAATCTTTTTGTAATAAAAGTCCTTATAGGAACCACGGAATAGACTTTTATCCGTTCTGTGATAGGTACCTACTACCATACAATGTACAACATTTTTATGACGAATCTAAATAAACGAAAGACATCAAAATATTCATGAATATTTATCAACTGTAAGCACGCTATGATGAATTGTTGGCAGCCATGTTTTTTAGGGTCCCGTACCCAAAGGAGTTTCTTGCCCGTTCTTCTCCATAGGAACCTACGCTTTGGAATGGGCAACTAGCTTCATATTTCTGACTGACTGACCCCTTGACAATTCAAAAGTGCCTGTAAATGGTTTAATTGAAATAAATGCTTCGAGTTTGAGTTGAGTTCGAGTTTGAAAGGGTGCCAACGGGACCCTATTACTAAGACTCTGCTGTCCGTCTATCTGTCCGTCTGTCACAGGGCTGTATCTTTTGAACCGTAATAGATAGACACTTGAAAATTATAAAAAGTCATATTTTGTATTTTTTTTATTACTTTAAGATACCTATATGTAGTGTTAAAATATTGTACTGTGGTACGAAACCTGTCGTGTACGGGTCCGACTCGCACTTGTCCGCCTTTTTCCTCATTTGCTTCCAAGTAAAAGGACAATGGCTAATTTGAATGGCATAGGTAACTAAACAGTCAATGTTTTTTGCCGTATCATATGAAGAGGCCGAAAAGTAATAATATCGTTTGGACGTCTGAACAGTTTTTGAGACCTTCGTCAAAATTAATACGAAATTTAAAATAGGCTCGTTACATTATTTCTGGGTTTACTCAAAGTAGATAGATACTGTGTAGCAGATGTGTTTGATTTGTTAACGCCTACGTAATGTTCATTTTGTTTCTAATTTGGTTGGTTGCTTGCTTTTGGCACACAAATGCCAAGAGCAAGCAACTAGATAAAGCCTATTGTGGAGGTTATTCTTGAGGACAATCAACAATATTGTCATCGTCTTTCACAGTGTTTGCCCCTATATAATCTCACTGCTGGGTAAGACTTCTCCCTTTTTGGTCCTGGGGCCTTATTATGTATTAATGCCATCATTATTCCACTGCGAAAAAAGGATGGTGCTAGCGGTCTTGTATAGCTCCGTCTCTCACTCACACTGGAATAATGGTGGCATTAATACGTCATAATACGGCCCCTGGACCTTCTTAGTTGCATGTCTTCATTTTTAATTCTTAATTCTTTTTACCTATTGTGGTATAATAATTTTATTCTAGGTGCATCGTCCTCACATATAATTATATAACTAATGTACTTATACAAAATATTGTAAAACATTTTAAAAGAGTAACGGTGGAGTTTCTTGCCCATTCTTCTCCATACGAAAACTACCTTTTGGAAGGGGCAACTAGAATCAATTAATTTTTTTTGTAAATTTTTGACGTTCAAAAGTGCCTTATACGGGCCTACTTGAAATAAATGATTTGACTTTGACTTTGACTTTGACATGCTTTGTTGACTCAAATTACGACAATAGTTTAACTTGGTTCTATTTTCACCGAAAACTGATACTGCATTCCGTAAACAGGCATTTAAAAACAGTATTAGGTCAGGCCAACTGTCTTACTAAAACCACAGATTCCACCTCCCACCATCTTCCACAGAAACCACGAAAATTGCCCGAACAAAAACGTCAACCTAAAACGTCAACCTAAAATTTTCACCAGCCACCGTAATATGTGCACAAAAGTATGGAATTGAGCCAATATAAAGGTCACCGCGGGTCAGCGTGTGCGACCGACGGTTAATGCTGCCAACTTATTTAACTCTTCGTTAGTAGTTACCAATTGTTGCCCGAAGCAGTAACCAAGCCAAATGTCGGCGAATACTTTAATGTTGTATTTTTTATTAGTCAATTATTGGTTGTTGTGGTATCCAAATGGTAATGTTTGTACTGGAAAATCATTTTTGGATATTTCAAAAAATTGGCATGTCCTGTTATGGTCGACCAAGCCGATGGCCGCAAGGATATTTTTGCGGATACCATCGCAAATGTGAGCTGAAAAGCAATACAACACAACTTAATCACATTTGCCCACAGATTTACTAGTGATATAAGACCAAGAATTTTACCCGACTGCTCGAACTCGTTCGTGAGCGTGACTAATATGCATGCTAATTAGTCTATTTATTTATTTAGTTTTACTTATGTATCTAGTGTTTATTTATGTATTTATATATTTATTAATTAATTTAGTGAAATAGACAATGATTTATAACGAAAACGAGTGCGTAAAGTTTTATAAACAGACCTTTGGGCGTATAGATATTATGAAAAAACTACTGCATGTATTAACTCAAAATACAATTATTTGAACTATTCAATAAATTATCTATCCCTGTACGGTTTCTATTTTGCCATTTTCTTACTACATAAGTTATTTATTTACGCCCAAAGACGAGGTAAAATTAGTGTAGAAATATGGAAGTTTCGACGCTCGTAACTTCCAAACCATTTTGTTTTCCAGTTCTGCTTCCATACGAGTACATGTCTAAATAACGACAAGACAAATTGATATAAATTCTAGTTTTGAACGTACACCGTCAAACTGACGATGACCATACTACGTTTGTATGGAAGAATGACCGACTAGCGTACCCTTAAAAATCACACATTTTATTGTAACTACTTATTTTAAATATCTACAACCTATGCAAATAAATTTACTAAATTTTACTTTACTTGCATAAACAATTACTTAGTAGAAATGAAAGCAAAATGAATCCCCTAGTTATTTAATTGGAAGTACTTTCGTAAGTGGCTCACTGTTGCTCCAGAGAATAAAATAAAACCATGTTACTATATGAGTAAGGAAATCTCAAAAGGCAGTGAGGTTTGCGTTTTCAATTAAATTAACTTGTTCCTACTGGGATGTGCATGTTGACATAATTGGATTTCAAGTACGTCTTATGTCTGTAGATGTGTTGGTAATTGGGTGGTTAAGTATACTAACCAAGTAAAGTTTTCTTACTCGCAAGGTCTTCACATTCTTACGAGACAGCGAAATCTTAATAGAATAGAAATGATGACTAAAATTTTATTTTTGTCCGACAGATAGATTATTAAAAAATATTGGATACGTATTTTTCTTTTTTTACGTTATCAAAACGACGTCACGCCTTAGTTGATTTATACTGAGTTGTGACGTAGCGAGCCCCCACTCCCCAACTTTAATGCGCTTTATCTAAGTATTTTTTTATTAATATGATAAAGCAAAAAATACGTGTCTAATATAATATATTTTTATTATCTGACTGACGGGCTAAATAGAATTTCTTTTTTTTACCGAGACATCATCCATACTGTCATCATAAATAATATCAACTTCTTTAAGTATTAATAATCACGTTGATTCTTATAGGGCGTTGATTATTATTTGTTTTTAGTTACAGCAAACACGGTTGTACTACTAATTTACTCGTGGCACAGATACCTAGCCTTGACACAACTTGAAGGGACTCGCCCTCAAACAAAATAGCTAAGTGAATTTGTGTTTGTTAGCTACTCAATCACATTCCGACCTTCGTAGAACATCCATTATTTGGCCAGATATCCCTTCTGTAGACCAATTTAGCCCATAGCGAAACATTAGTTACTCAACAAAGGACCAACTTTTCGCGACCCGTCCATTAGATTTAGCGATAAAATCAGTCATACTGTTTGTCATATTGAGTGCTCATAAAAAGCATATGGAGCAAGCGTTCGGAGTGGCTCAAAAGCGAATAATTTTCACATTTCCAAAGTTCTAATGGAAAAACTTTCATGTCAACGGTTGAGTGTTCAATACGTATTGGCAATGGAGTACCGCTCAAACTTTTTGTTTACCACTAAAGTTGCTGAGACGCTTTAAACAAACGAAAGAGTGAGCTTTGAGTGCTCAGCGGTGTGGCGACGGTTTTATTGATATAAATAGAGTGAAGTGCCTTTCATGGTAGCAGGACAAAGGCGGTGCTGTCAATGAATTCGGTTGGCGGTTGGAAAATGAAACTGTGAATCAAGTTTTTAAAAAGCGTTTACGGTTTAAGGCTTTTGAATTTTGCATCGGCTAAGGTATTGAGTAACAAAGAATTTTTGTTTCACCACTTAATCGTGTATCTTTATTGTAAAAGTTATGTTTAAAACGCAGTTTTAATTACGCTAGATTAAGACGCAGATATATGCCAGTGACCTTGAGTGGTTAGCTTGCGTGTTCTGTACTGAGCTCACGCAACGCGTCGAACGTCCAGCCAGTAATAGGACTCGCCCATCAAGGAGCGCTGTCCCAAATTAGAAGCATTATTAATTTATTATACATGAAACAAAAGGTATTTTAACAAAACACGTATACTAAAAGATTAATAACTAATCTTTAGAATGGTGAAGGTTTCAGAAAAATACGCTTGATAGATTTCGCGTGATTCTCAGTTTTTTATCCGCGTTAGACATAACTTTACAAATTAATTTCACTATGTACAAATTAATTTTACCATAATCTAAAATATTCCTATATTAAGTTATTAAGAAAATGCGCTAATTTAACATATATTTTTTCCAAATCATTAACACTACTCGTTAGACGTGACGTTAACCGACTTTTAATGATCATTAAAAGCCGGTTATCGTCGCCTTAACATCATCAACATCATTTCAGCCGGAAGACTCAAGTCTCAAGCACCACCACTTCGACCGGTTCTGTGCTTCCCGCATCCAGCGGATTCCTACGGCCATCACAAGATTAATATGTATCTGCTTTATCTATGATCTTTCTTCATCTCCGTTCAATCATCCTGATAGCAATAAACAAAAGTATTCATAGATCACAATATTTCATCCAAAAAGTTTGATCATTCAGATCGCGAAACTCGAAGGCGTCGCGAAGTTCGACTCGCGTTCGGATGCGTGTCGCGTCTCAGGTATTCCTCGCTTTCAACTGTTTATTGGGAGTTCGAGAATTCTCATTTCGAACGAAAAGTGGCCAGCAATCATTTGTTGGTTTATTATTGCAGAGGATTTATATTGGCTTTAATTTTTGAGTGTGAATAATTTTGATTGAATAATTTGATAGCTTTTTAATTCGCATAGCTCTTGACAGAAAAAAATAAAAATACATCTTTATTTGCCAAATCAACATAACAACCTTGCACAATTCAAGTAAGTTACATACAAATATAGTCCACCAGACCGTATTTCGGCCACGGCGGCCAATCTCAACGGAGACTAGCCTTCGGCGCGGGAGATATTATAGTGCACAAGTGTGTGCGCAGACAGGTGCACTCTCTCTTCCCTCCTCACCCTTTTTTTTTTTTTTTTTTGTGGGAAATTATCAAATAACTTCTCCCGCTCTGGGTGGAGCGGGAGGGCAGACTCTTACTGACTAAAACCCACCCGTGTTCCTTCCGTTGCCTGTACGTTGCCAGGGGCCACGGTATCCCTTTCGGACTTTCCCGCAACCCCGGCAGGCATCGGTCCTATCGGACCCCTTCACTTGCTGACATCTCTTTGAGGCGCGCGTGGAACACAACGCGCCGTCGACCCGGGCCTGGTCCTTATCGGACGGCGAGCTACCCATTGCTCACCGTCCGCAAGCCCGCGCCTACGGTGGCCGGGAATCGGCCTGTGATTCCCGACGCCCAGGGCGTCTCCTGCGGCGGCTAGGGGCGTGAGGGCGCGAAGTTTTCCTCTCCCTCACGCGTTCTGCCTCCTCCTTCGCGAGCATTACTGCTTCGCAGAAGGAGGTGACGGCCTCCCATGCCCTCTCGCTCCGTACCATGGCCTGGACTAGGGCCGGACGCGAGAGATCCCCGCCGCCGATCGCCTCCTCGAGGACACGGCGATGCTCTGCCCAAGCCGGACAGACCTCCACCGTATGCTCAACCGTGTCCTCCGGGCGATCCACGCAGTGATGACACCCGGGCGTTTCCTCCCGCCTGATACGAAACAGGAACCTCCCGAAACAACCATGTCCGGTGAGGACCTGCGTCAGGCGGAAGGTGAGGACGCCGTGGCGCCTCTCTAGCCACTCCTCAAAGAGGGGACTTATCGCCGCAATAGTGGCGTGCCCATCTTCCCTCACTCTCATAGTCCGATGGGACGGCAATCCGACCCGACCGGAGAGAGATCAGGCGCAGGACCAACGGCTTAACGTGCTTTCCGAGGCACGGGGGTATCACACCGCCAACATCCAAACTGCCCCGTTGGTCTCGTGCTCGCAAGCGCGACTGCTGAGCGTGGGGTCCTGGGTTCGATTCCCGGGTCGGGCAAAGTTTTATTGGGTTTTTCCATTAGGAATTTCTTAGTACATACAAATAAGCAGTAAAGGTAGGTAAATTTTTTGTTTGGTATGTATCAATCAGTACTTATTATGATTGTTAACACGGAACTGATTCACTGTTCCCTCGCAATGCAGTTTGCATTTCGGTGGAACAGTCTTCCTCGTCTCTGTAAATATACTTACAGTAGCAGACTTGTGAAAAAATAATTATTTAAATAGCAAAAAGAATTTTCTTTATTAATAACAAAGCCACAAATATACAGTGAAGCAATACCTGTGCTCTGAAAGTGTTAATTGTGCTGCAGAAAACAAAGTTGAAGTATATTTTATGTGTATAGGTAAAACGTACCACCACATATTTCCTATCTCAAAAAATTTATCGCATTTCTCAACTAAAAAATCTCCCCAGAGAACTTCCGAAACCAATTTTAAAAACAAACAACGAACTTTTTTCGAAAAAGAACAAATCCAGCAAAAAGCCATAACAGCTGTAACGCCGCATATTGCGACGAGGATTTTTACAAGTTGGCAAACAAAATTAAAAAGTTGACGATGACCAATATAACGAGTGTGAAACAAGTGGGTTTATGGAGAAAAGATTTCATGATATGATTGGTGTTATTAATGATCGTGTTTGTTTTAAAACAATAAACTTATGTGACACTAAGACCCTTCCTTGGCATGTCATAACGCCAATTTCCAATTCTTTAATTGAGAGCCTTTTTTTTTTTTTTCGATGGGTAATTATCAAATAACCTCTCCCGCTCTGGGCGGAGCGGGAGGGCGTGTCAGACTTTTACTGACTAAAACCCACCCGTGTTCCTTCCGTTGCCTGTACGTTGCCAGGGGCCACGGTATCCCTTTCGGACTTTCCCGCAACCCCGGCAGGCATCGGTCCTTTCGGACCCCTTCACTTGCTGACATCTCTTTGAGGCGTGCGTGGAACACAACGCACCGTCGACCCGAGCCTGGTCCTTATCGGACGGCGAGCTACCCATTGCTCACCGTCCGCAAGCCCGCGCCTACGGTGGCCGGGAATCGGCCTGCGATTCCCGACGCCCAGGGCGTCTCCTGCGGCGGCTAGGGGTGTGAGGGCGCGAAATTTGCCTCTCCCTCACGCGTTCTGCCTCCTCCTTCGCGAGCATTACTGCTTCGCAGAAGGAGGTGACGGCTTCCCATGCCCTCTCGCTCCGTACCATGGCCTGGACCAGGGCCGGACGCGAGAGATCCCCGCCACCGATAGCCTCCACGAGGACACGGCGATGCTCTGCCCAAGCCGGACAGAACTCCACCGTATGCTCCACCGTGTCCTCTTAATTGAGAGCCTATCAAACGATCTGGCACAAAGTAAAGAAGTTTTTGATTTAAAATAAAATGTAAAACATTTCTTGTTTTATCGTGAAAACTACTTAGTTAAAGATATGTTTTTTTTTTTTATTAGAAAGATTATATTTGATCGTCTGGTTTCTCCAACTCAAGAATAAAGCCTCGTGCAGACTGGCGCGACGCGTCACCGGTAATTGTGCTACCGTGAAGTTTTCTTAGAAATTGTTTTGTTAGATTCGCGACGCGCTGTCGCGTCCCGCCAGTCTGCACGAGGCTCACCGTAAAAGCAGGTCACCAACACAGCTACGGGGGGCTATACGGTATTGAGTTTCATGACAATACCGGTATTATTCCAGTGTTAAAAATATCAAAACTGGGATACCGATATTTCGGTATTTAATAACTTTTTAGAATTAATGTGAAAACATCTCTTTCTTTTCGTTATGTCATGATTCTTTTCGTTATTTTCTTTTGTTTTATTTAAATAAAACCACAATTAATGTAAAAAAGAACAAGTTTAAATTAATTTCTCTTTTGAAGTAAATAATCAATAATTATTTCTTCTGAGATCACAATATTGATTATTGTAGGTATCAGAAAACTGCCTACACTACAAGTACAAACAAAACGAGCTTGTATGTTGTGAATTTGCAAAGTAAACTAAGTAATAACTATCCCCTCCTTTTTTATATACATGAATAACATTTTTATTTTTTAAGACCGTTAGCTTATATAATGATAAAAAAACACTGAAGCAACATAAGTCGAATAATTAAAAGCGATAAGTAATTTATAAAGTCTGAACAAAAATATTACGGAAAGTGCTTACTGTTTTAAATAAAAGTCGACTGTTATTTTTAATCAAAAATCAAAATGCCGAAATATCGCTTTTGCAAATTTCAATATTATAAAACGGTAATACCGAATACCGGTATCCCGATTTTTCAGTAATACCGAATTCCGGTATCCATGCTTTTACAGCCTTTTTTTTTTTTTTTTTTTTTTTTTTTTTTTTTTTTTTTTTGGGTGGGAAATTATCAAATAACTTCTCCCGCTCTGGGTGGAGCGGGAGGGCGTGTCAGACTCTTACTGACTAAAACCCACCCGTGTTCCTTCCGTTGCCTTTACGTTGCCAGGGGCCACGGTATCCCTTTCGGACTTTCCCGCAACCCCGGCAGGCATCGGTCCTATCGGACCCCTTCCGTTGTGCTGACATCTCTTTGAGGCGCGCGTGGAACACAACGCGCCGTCGACCCGGGCCTGGTCCTTATCGGACGGCGAGCTACCCATTGCTCACCGTCCGCAAGCCCGCGCCTACGGTGGCCGGGAATCGGCCTGCGATTCCCGACGCCCAGGGCGTCTCCTGCGGCGGCTAGGGGCGTGAGGGCGCGAAATTTGCCTCTCCCTCACGCGTTCTGCCTCCTCCTTCGCGAGCATTACTGCTTCGCAGAAGGAGGTGACGGCCTCCCATGCCCTCTCGCTCCGTACCATGGCCTGGACTAGGGCCGGACGCGAGAGATCCCCGCCGCCGATCGCCTCCACGAGGACACGGCGATGCTCTGCCCATGCCGGACAGACCTCCACCGTATGCTCAACCGTGTCCTCCGGGCGATCCACGCAGTGATGACACCCGGGCGTTTCCTCCCGCCTGATACGGAACAGGAACCTCCCGAAACAACCGTGTCCGGTGAGGACCTGCGTTAGGCGGAAGGTGAGGACGCCGTGGCGCCTCTCTAGCCACTCCTCAAAGAGGGGACTTATCGCCGCAATAGTGGCGTGCCCAGCACTGGGTTGCGACAATCGCACTCTCCATGACGCCATGAGATCCCGCCGGAGCTCTGTCCGCTGTGCCGCGATTTCTCGCGGGAACGGAGTTACGCCCCGGCGTTTCAACTCCTCGCGCCACACCCAGATGTGCGCGAGGACTTTTGCCTCCAGATCCCATGGCGGTAATCCGGCAAGGAGGCTCGCCGCCTCACCGGAGACCGTGCGGTATCCCCGGACCAGCCGGGTGGCCATGACCCTCTGGGACGCGTTCAACCGGCGGGCTGGCCGCCGCCTCAATGAACGCGCCCAAACCGGTGCCCATGCTTTTACAGCCTTAGGTCAAATAAATCTGAAACAGTCCGACCTTGTCACCTGCATAATGCTTTATTTTCAGAACATTATAACGCTAAAGCAACAAGTGCTTTGTTGCTTGCATTATGTTATAGAATTTCTCATTTGTTAATCAAATTTTATCAGCGGCTGTACACGCGCTCTCGTCGTGATTGTAATTTACATTCACAAAGCTAACGCAAATTGGATTGTTGGCTGTTGGCTCGTCGACGTCCACGTTTCATTGCGAATGCCCTTCGCTGGGCTGTGCAGATTTCGGAATGAAACCGAGATTGAATTATTCGGTGAAAATGATGGATGGATTGTATGAGTGAAGAAAAAAAATCTGTGAAGCGTATTTTTTCGAAACCTTCACCATTTTAAATGTAATTTAATTATTCATTTTTTAGTATACGTGTTTTATTAAAATACCTTTTGATTTATGTGTACTAAATAAATAAAGCGTCAAATTTGGGACAGCGCTCCTTGATGGGCGAGTCCTATTACTGGCTGGACGTACGACGCGTTGCGTGAGCTCAGTACAGAACACACAAGCTAACCACTCAAGGTCACTGGCATATATCTGCGTCTTCATGAAGAATGCGAGATTGACTGGATTAAATCAAAATGCTGAGAAATAATGGCCCTGTCTTAATAACAAAGTGTGATATGTTGTGCGTATGTGTTGTGTGTATGTGTGTGTGTGTGTGGGTGCGTCTGCCAGTCATGATGTCATCGTAGCACTATCTTAAGCACATTCATAAATAATCCTTGTTAGTCCGATAACCCAACCATTTTGACCACAGCAACTATTCTCATATACCTACCTACCGGCCAATACAAGAGCCAAAAATAATCCATATTAAAAACTGAAGATTTACGAATGAATTCGTGGTATCTGTCTGTCCAAACTGGACTCATATGAACGCCATACAGTTTACCGCCTGCATGACAGCAAACCAAGTCGAGTTAACTAAAGTGTTTGACTGGACGTAAGTGTTCGAGGCTTTCGATAACCTACCTGCCAATATTGGAACACTTGCTATTATTACCCCGCCAGTTGCAGAACAACTCAGTTTAATAGTGGCAGGACTACGAGTTGCTAAATGTATGGAGGTAACTGTTTCACAGTAGGCATACAAGGGGAGTAGGCATGTCGAATGAGCTTGTGTGAAGATTGATTATTTTTTGTACTGTGAGTATGCCTTAAGGCTTGAAGTGTCAGCAAATGAAGGGGTCCGATAGGACCGATGCCTGCCGGGGTTGCGGGAAAGTCCGAAAGGGATACCGTGGCCCCTGGCAACGTAAGGAACACGGGTGGGTTTTAGTCAGTAAGAGTCTGACACGCCCTCCCGCTCCACCCAGAGCGGGAGAAGTTATTTGATAATTTCCCACCCAAAAAAAAAAGGCTTGTAGTTTTCATAGAAATTATTCCATCAGGGTCGCGTCTCTCCTCTCTGCGGGGCCCTTGAGACATTTTTGAACTTCATCACCATCTCAGCTAAAATATGTCTACTACTGAAAATGGCCAAAAACAATTTAAAATAACTCCAAAGTTTTCTGGACGAGGACTCGGGTTCCATATTTGGGCAAGATTCGAGAGAAATTCATTTATAATTAAATACATTTACATTAGGAGTTTGTTGCGCCACTTCTTCTTCCCAGCTAAAGCACTAGGAAGTGGTGAAGGGCGGGCCTTTTTTGGAGACTGTCTTGTTATTTTTGACGTTCGAAAAGTGCTGATTCTCAGCCTAGTTTGAATAAACGAATTTTGAATTTAATTTGAAAAAACATAAAAGAAACAATATACCTTCAAAAATCCCATCAATACGCAAACACATTCCAACGTGAACTCAAGAATCTGTTACAAAAAATTCATACAAGTCAGTCATCGAATTCAAATATAAAGCCTTGCAGAACACTTAGACCTCACAAGAGCCTTTGATTACAGTCCGTAAGTAAAACGACGCTTCCTCGCTTTCGACTTCACTTGTCATTTCTTTCTCTCAAAGAAAGAAAGAAAGAAGAATATTTGAATTTGTAGGGAAAGATTTTAAAGGTGCACTTCTTGAGTCGATTTGAAGCTTGAGTTTTGGTTGATTGATTTAATCTGCCTCGTCGGTCTAGTGGTCACAAGCGCTATTGCTGAGCGTGAGGACCTAGGTTCGATTCCCAGGTGGGGTTTTTCCATCAGGAATTTCTCAGTAGCAGCACAGAGTCCGGCATTGTGCCCTGTTGATGGCAATAGGCTCGCCCCCTATTACATGGGACTTAAAAATATAACTGGCGACATGTTGGTGTAGGTACTGTAAGGTTTCATGCGATAAGCAACCTTATTAATTGTACAGGCTGTTAAGAAAACAGCATTCGAACATTCTAATAATTTGTAATTAAATAAAAAAGGAATGTAATTTTTGTTGGATGAAAAAATAGAAGAAGACTAGCTACCAAATAATGCGCGCGTTATTATTAAATATTGTGTTGAACTTAAATTAATTATACACCGTGAAATCTTAATGGTTGTTTTCTCGCGGCAGAACAACTGTTATCGAAGAGAACGCTGCCCATTAGCATAGTTCAAATTAGTAGGTAAGTAGGTAGGTCTGTCTCTTAATCAGTCTATAGAGTTACAGATTCTGAGTTCCACTTGCAGGGGCAGAATGATGTTTTGAATATGTTAGTGCGTTGAGGCCTTACCTTTTAAAGCCTGATCAACTCTCTACTCTAACAAAAAACTCAATTTCTTGCATCAAATTTGAAAGTAAACACATCACACACCCTAAGGATATTGCCAATACATTTAATAATTATTTTATAGATAAAATACAACCAACAATTAACGCGGGAACAAACTCAACGTCATTAATTCTTAGCAGAACACAATCTCTGTTTATGGCTCCGTCTACGCCCTATGACGTACTAAATATTATTATGAAGCTGAAAAACACGAACAGCGTTGGCTACGATGGTATTGCCACTAAAATATTGAAAGCAGTTGCAATTGAAATATGTACTCATTTGTGTTTCATTATTAATCTTTGCATAAGTGCAGGTGTATTTCCTGATGCATTAAAGAAGTCTATAGTGAAACCACTTTATAAGAAAGATAATCACGAATTAATGATAAATTACAGACCGATCGCGCTTATACCAGTTATGTCTAAGGTGTTCGAAAAATACATATATGGTGAAATAAATACCTATTTAGAAAAATATAATATATTAAGTGACGAACAAAAGGGATTTCGAAAAAATAAAAGTATAAGTTTGGCTATTTATGAGTTTTTACATAATGTCATGCTAAATGTAGATAAGAGAACACCAGTCTGTGCCATACTCTGCGACATGACACAGGCCTTTGACTGCGTCCATTATAATTCGCTGGCAGAGAAACTTGAAGCCTATGGTGTTAGAGGCAACGTTTTAGAATTAATTAAATCATACCTTCATAACCGTAAACAAGTAACAGAAATAAGTAAAATAAATAAAAAAAGTAAACGCGAAGAAACTTCAAGATCAGAAGAACGCGAAGTTATATACGGAGTACCTCAAGGCAGTGTATTGGGGCCTCCTTTGTTCACTTTATATATAAATGACTTGCCTAAAGTTACTGAACATCCGATGACACTTTTTGCTGACGATTTCACTTTGACAATAGCTTGTAATGACATAAACACTTATGAAAATGACATTAATAATTCGCTAATATCTATAATAAATTGGTTAAATGATAATAATTTAAGAATTAATTTAAAAAAGACTAACGTAATGCACTTTAGACAACGTACACAAATAATCAACAATCTTAATATTCAATTTAATAATATAAATATCAATGAAGCTGACACAACAAAATTTCTGGGACTAATAATAGATTCTAAATTGAATTGGAAACCTCAAATAGAGGCACTTAGTAAGAAATTGAGTAGTGCAACCTACGCTCTGAAACAGCTTGCTGTGGTTCTTAACACAGATGCGCTAATTACTGCTTACTATGGATTAGCCGAATCAATTCTTAGATATGGAGTCATCTTTTGGGGGAATAGCACGGACAATGAAATAGCGTTTCGGGCACAAAAAAGGTGCATTAGATCGATGTTTAGACTGCAAACAACGGACAGCTGTAAATCTTATTTTATAGAACGTAAGATTTTGACATTGCCCTCATTATACATCCTGGAAACAGTAATGTTCATTAAATCCTATTCACATTTATTTCAGCGTTTGTCTGATGCAGTCCCTAGGAATAGACGTGATAATTTCAAACTCTGTGTTCACGGCGCTAAAACAACTCTTATGCGTAAGAGCATCTTTTGCATGGCTCCGACCATTTTTAATAAATTGCCCAAATCGTGGAAAACATTAAATATATCTGCTATTAAAAGTAAGTTGAAGAGTTTACTAACTGAAAGAGCATATTACAGTATAGCAGAGTTTATGCAAGAGGACGATTTTCTTCATTTTTGAGATGGCAATATTGTATTTTTGAAATGTTATTGTAATCTATTGTATTTTTTTTGGAATTGTAATTTGGAATTGAATTTTTTAATGACAGTAATTCATATTTTTATTGACTAATTTATTTAATGACTACTTTGACATTGAATTGTATCCAAAAAATATATTTATTGAATTGTAATTATACGGCTTATGCACCATCTCTTCCTACCAATTTGTACGCCACGATATGCGGCTGAACATGATAGAACTTTTCTGTATCCCATGACTATCCTGCATGCAATGTACACCATGTTTAAACAAATAAATGTACTTACTTACTTACTTTCTCTAATCAGTAAATATTCTGCCCAATTGCTAAATCTCTGTAGCATGGTTTGATTGGGTAACCAAAATAACAGCAAGCAATTTTCAAATTCAAAATATTAAAAAAAACATTCACATAAACCTACATTTGGAACCGAGCACCTAGCTTCTGACGTTGTATAAGTGCCCACTTATGAAACGTCAGAAGCTTTTTTTTTTTTTGATGACAAATTATGAAATAACTTCTCCCGCTCTGGGCGTAGCGGGAGGGCGTGTCAGACTCTTACTGACTAAAACCCACCCGTGTTGCTTCAGTTGCCTGTACGTTGCTAGGGGCCACGGTATCCCTTTCGGACTTTCCCGCAACCCCGGCAAAAACGTCAGAAGCTAGATGCACGGTTCCAATTGTTCGTTTCCTATGGAGAAGAGCGGGCAAGAAACTCCACGGTTATTCTTTTAAAAATAATTGGCTTTTACTATTTTCCAATAATAGTGTTACTAGGTATGGGAAGACAGTGCCTTTCAACAAGTACCAGCACACGTAGCATGACCACCGTAGAAACGGGTTTTGTCGACGGAAGAGTAGACAAAATGACAGATAAGCAATCACAATCTGTCATTTTGTTTATTCTTCCGTCGACAAAACCCGACCCCCAAACCCTGTTTCCACGGTGGTCATGCTACGCGTGCTGGTAGGTACTTAACAAAATAGAAAATGGTCAACAAATTTACAGTCTCTTCTAAACTGACATGAGATTCAAGTATTCAACAGCAACATCTATAAAGCCTTTCAAAACATAGCCTTAAACTTCTAAACGCTGCACGACAAAATATCACAAAGACCAATCAAATAAAAACACATTGTATACTAAACATTGTTATAGAATATATCCCAAGTTCAAGCACGTTAGTGTCTCAAGATGCAGTTAAACTCGTGGGTCGTTTGAGAACACTAGACGCTTTTAAAGGTGCACTAAAGAGTTAGCCGAAGTTCTGAGTGCCTTAAAACCTTCATGGAACATTTGAAACATTTGAGGAAACTAAGTTCGGGATAGTTGTGCCCGTGTTTAGGTGTTAAGCGGTAAATAGAATGATTGATAGTTTTTATTCTTGTATGGGAATAGACAGAACGTTTTTAGGGTTCCGTACCCGAATGGTACCAAACGGAATCCTATTACTAAGCCTCCACTGTCCGTCTGTCTGTCTGTCAGCGAGCTGTACCTCATGAACCGTAATAGGTAGACGGTTGAAAATTTCATAGATTATGCATTTATATTGCCGTTATAACAACAAATAATAAAAATAAAATAAGATTAAGAATTTAAGGCTCCATACTATAAAGTTTTGATTTTGAAAAAAAAACATCTAACCCTGGGGTGTCATTGTCTAGAGCTCATCGAGTAGAGAGCATGTATTTTTTTAAATGTTAAGAAATGATGAAATATGTATAAGTTGTCAATTATAGACCATTTTTGTACGAGCTCTATCTCAACAACTAAACAAGTTAGGAATTTGAAACTTATGTATATATATCATGTACCATAATACTATATATACCGTGAAATCTTAATGGTTGTTTTCCCGCAGCAGAACAACTTGCCATAAGGAGTACTTTCGAAGCATAGAGTAAAAGTAAAAAAAAAATGTCTTTGTTTTAAAATAATTAAAAAAATATTCAACTCGAAAACGTGAGAATCAATAGTAACAGGTAACTTACAGGTACTACTCGGATCGCACGCGCCGCCGACAAAGGGAACAGCGATGCATAAGTGTTCAAAGCAAAACAAACTCACTCTTTTTTCTTTTTTTTTGAGCTGTGGCATCTCGCAGGTGACCACTAAGGTCATGGCTGCTTAACCGGACTTTCCTGTGGCTGCCTTTAGCTTCTACACTAAGAGCCTCCAGCCATGAGGAAACTCTCGCTCGTAGTGATACGGTATAAACTAGTTTGCACGCAACAACACAAAATTTGTTTTCAAAATTGTTTCTAATATTTTATTTGTTTATATAACGATTGTATTACCAAGACAAAACCATTTCTCTGCGGGAAAACAACCATTAAGATTTCACGGTGTACTCGTATAATCAACAAATACTAAAAACGCCGATTCATAAGATAGGTATTTATTTAAATATGGCAGATTTTCAGCAACTCCAAAAATAACTTTGTAGTTCAAAGTATCATTATGAAATACAAATTTACCTTTGCGATTTTTATTAAGATGAAAAATAATAATATTCTTCGTTTAGTATTCTCATTTATTTGCTAAATAATGTACGGTGGTATGGAATCCTTCGTGTGCGAGTATATGAAAGTAAATAGGTAGTCCTACAATAAATAGTTCTGCCATAGGGAACCCCTTTGATAGCCATAGGGTAATGATTGGTCCCTAAGTACATAACATAACATCACGCCCCGAAAGGTTGGGCAGAGGTGTACCTTTAGCACACCCACATTTCACCAGTTATGTTTAAGTCCTATGTAATAGGAGGCCATTGCCATCAACCTCCGTGCTGCTATTGAGAAATTCCAGATGGAAAACCTCAATAACACTTTGCCCAATCCAGGAATCGAACCCAGGACCACTAGACAAACGAGGCAGTCTATAAGTTACTTAGTCTCTAAGTATGTCTAATTATTTCTTATGCGGTTTTCGTTTCTCCAGAAACTTTTTAGTCAGTTAGGTATTTATAAAGGTAATTCCATAGAAATATTAAATTAACCCCTTCAATCTAGCAATCATCAATCATGAACCTCACTCATTACTCACTTAATTTCTTAAAATACTTGTTCTTTTAGTTCAAATTTTCATTTAATCTTGAATTATGATTAATATATTCTAATTAATCATTCTCTCAACCGTGTTGAACAAACATGGGCACGCACAAGTGCTATTTAACCAACGCACCGTTCAAACAGAAGTCGGAAATGAGTTTAGTCAAGTAATTAACAGCGTGGGACTCATGTGTGAGTTAAATTACTAAATACAGTACGCAACCCTAAATATGACACAACGAATTTTTGAAAAAGTTCGACTTTGTCAAGTGTCATGTCTGTCACTCAGCTAAGTGGTAGCCCAGTGGTTACGGCCGTGACTTACGAGCTGTAGGTCGTAGGTTGGAACCCACACAGGCGCTTTACTTCGTGTAAATTATTTCATCACCACTGCTCTCAAAACATTGGTGATAAAAAAAAAAAAACTCAAAACTCAAAGCATTTATTTCAAATAAACCAATTACAGGCACTTTTGAATAGTCAAGGGGTCGGTCAGTCAGAAATATGAAGCTAGTCGCCCATTCCAAAGCGTAGTAGGTACCTATGGAGAAGAACGGGCAAGAAACTCCACGGACACTCTTTTAAATAAAATAAGATGGTTACATAATATTGGTTACATCATTCAAGTTGAAGTTATACATGTGAGAACGATGCAAAACATTAAAAGCGTCCGTTAGAAATAAAAATATAAATTAAATTAAAATCGCCGTGGCAGCTAAGAGATGACCAGTCCCTACTGACGGCGCCCGTTCACGAACATGACGCATGGATTAGCACCATTCAGCTCAACCATTTTGAAGGGAGCTAAATGATCCAACACACGCGCCACCGCCAGCGAGACATTAGAGTGAGCATGATATACTCTCAGCCGCCAGGGCACATTCAAGTCAATGAAAGACATACTCAGTACCTAAATGGTAGCTTTATAGTCGGTACATGGTGCCCACACGTGTGCCATGCAATTATACAATGCTAAGCCGTGTTATACTATGATAAGCCGTGTTGCGCCATTATGGCGCATTGGGTGCGTGTACCCGATGCGTCTGGTGAGTGCAACAGATACTTGAATAAAAATCTTGTATTACATTTGTTACTAACATAGCTTTTAAACATCATAATGGACGTAAAGGACTGAAATAAAGTGTTTTTATTTTATTTTATTTTTATAGCAAAACATCGCGAGAACCAAAAATTCGAAGACATGTGACATCTACCAACCCGCACTGGTCCGGCGTGGTGGATTACTGCCCGCTCCCTCTCGCAGAGAGGAGGGCTGTGTCCAGCAGTGGTAACATTATAGGCTGATTATGCTGTCTGTCACTCATATCAGTCATGCCTGTACGATAGTCTCTTTAACGATTTGAGCTGATTTATCTAGGTATTGTTCAGAGGAAATAAAGCATGTATTAATAATTATAATATAAAACTTTATTTCGGGAAGCATAGACCCATAGAAGCCCTAACCTAGTACATACTTCTTTTCTTTACATTTTTTTTATGACTCACCACACCCAGGCAAGACATGACCTACTGATTCTGAAAGGGACAGTCAAAACGTACAGCTATTGCGTTCAGAATGCCGTTGTTGCTACCCCGTATACGGGTCAGCAGGGAAGCTGCTTTTTTGCGCATGATGGCCTGGAAACCATTATTGCGCGCTTCAGCAAACATACCAGACGCGCGGCATACCCAAAAACATCCTGAACGCATTATTGTAATGAGTGCGCAGGGCTCTGTAGGCTCGCTGCGTATGCCGCTCGAGTAGAAGGACTGGCAATAAGCTTTGAACAGCGTAACCTTCACTTCTCTTGTGCATCGTGCGAACCTGCGTGTGAGCATATTAGTTCTCACCGCTAGAGTCTTGCGCTCGCGCTCATATCCTCATCGTCCTGAGGTCACCAGTCACAATATGACCCAGATCATGCGCAAGCGGTGCACATCCCTGGTGAGTAGGGTGCGGGGCAACCGCAACAGTATCCTGAACGCTTTTGCTGAACGTTTCGACTGTCGGTACGTGAACCACTAGGTACTGCATGGTTCACGTACTGACTAATGTTAAGATATTGTTTTAATTTTGTTTATTTATTATATATATTTTTTTAAGTATTAAGTAATGTATAATTTTCAATTTAAATGTAATTCTTTAATTTCAGTTTTTTTTTATTGTATGATCCAATGTTGATACTAGGCTCGCTCGTTGCATAGGACTTAAACATAACTGGCAAAATGTGGGTGTACTTTAGGTACACCTCTGCCCAACCCTTCGGGGAAACAAGGCGTGATGTTTTGTTATCTTTAAATAAACTGCATGCTTTGAAAGTGGTGACAGTAATAAAAGCAAGACCATCGATTCTTGTCCTATCCATTTCATTTCATTTCATTTATTTGCATACCATAATGTGAATTAAGTTGTTACAAATTGGCTTTAAGCTAAGATACAGTTATGGACCCTGTAAGGGCACAGCAACATAAGTATGGAAAATTTAATATTAAAATAAAATAAGTAATAGCATTTAGAAAATGAACAATTCTTAATTAAATTAAATGTATTTCGATTATAATAATTATAAAATATTTATTGTTTATTTCTAAATCTAGAAGTAATCTCAATTAAATATTTACATTTTATTGAGATCATAAAAAATGTAAATATTTTATAATCTCAATAAAATCATAACCATTTTCAACCCACAGCAGGGAGAAGCATCTCCTCTTACGCCATTATTTCCTGCTTGCTCTGACCCAATTTATCGCATACAGACATAATACTCCTCAAAAAGCTACTCTCACAATTCTTCCCCAGACAGAATGTCTTTCACAATTTTTCTCAACCGCAAACCACAAACATCAACCGGGTTGGTAATCAACCAACAAACACAACGACACGCCGCGTCTTGACTTGTTTGTAACTCAGAAATTGAGTTATGAAGTTTTTGAATGCCCTTTAAATGAGACGGTGGAAGTTGGAAGCACAATTATATTCTGAGGAAATCCATTTGCATAACATAGAGGTCGTAATCTGACTGTGAGAGTTCGTAACGAGTTGGTCTTGTGTGATGTACTGTGGAACAAGTGGTCGAGTGATTGAAGAGGTGCTAGTTACTGTTTATTGGTTTCTCTAATCAAGGGAAATTCCTTTCGTCGTTTAGAGACTAGAAGGAAAAAAGAGGTGGTAAGAACTCATCTTGATTATCAGAAAAAGCAGTAAACCTGTGGTTAATTTTGAAGGAATTTTCTCTGATGGTTAGACAGCAAAGAGATTTAAGATAGATACTATGTAAATAATTTAATGTCTGATAGACAGCAAAATTTTAAATAAATAATAATATTTTTGCCAAGCACGATGATTATGGCATTGATAATGTCGCAACACATTATGCAAGCACAGTATCTCTATGTAGTCTGTGTGGAAGCAATTGCTGTACATTGTCTTTGGTCTCTGGCCCTGACATCAAGCAATAAACAAAATTTGTCAAACTTTTATTGCTTGAATATTAGCTTGCTTTATTCGTTTTGAATATTGAATACGAGGCTTTAGGCTAATTTTTAAAATGTGTATTAGTGATGAAAAAACGAAATGTGTAAGTAATTTTTTTGTAATGTGTGTTTAGTTTGTGCAGAATGAACAATTTTTTGAACGGAACGAAACGAACTTGGCAAAGAGCGTTATTGAATTATAATGCAATCATATAAACAGTCCTTATTGTTTAAAATTATATTTTTCATTGACGACATAATACTCCATTTCTATTTTAACCCAAATAACTCTCATTTCAACATCTCTGTCTCCAAACCTCACTTTGCAACAAAATTAAGTCCCGCAAACACTGCAATGCAAACCTCGTTTCTCATAAACCATATTAAAAGATATTAAAGTGTATTCTTAGTAGAATCGAGCAACAACGCACACTTTCGTCTGATGGCACTTAGCGACAACTTGCGTTCAAAACCCAGCACTTTTGTAGCGAAAAATATAAATTCACTTAATGACTTTTGTAGGAGAATCATTTTCATATTTACCCCTCGCAGCTTTGTGCTTATTGAGTTTTTATTATACCGCCACAGAGGAATACTTTTCTTAATAAAGTTTGAACTCCAGCCGAGTTTTTATTGCTAGAACTTTTAGTGATGTAGGCAATGTTGGAGCTTTGTCGAAACTAAAAACGAGTTGAGTATTAGTTGATAAGTGTATTAAGCCCACTCCCTCTCGAAGAGAAGAGAGTGTCCCAGCAGTGGGAAGCTTATAGGCTGATTATGCTATGTATTAAACTGCAAGAGTAGTCTTCAAAGTTCCTGTGATAATTCGTTAAGAGGATCTGACAGGCATCTTTCTATACTATAACTCACAATTTTTGTGTTAAGTATGTAGTTAATTTATAAGCAAGTTAGGATAGTTGGCAAGGAGTCAATGTGTAAGGACACTTCGATGCAACACAATAACAACAATAGAATATGCAGCTGATGTTTCGAATAAAAATTTAAGATCACGCAACTCAGGCCCCCAAGACACAGGCGCTGCCTAGTTTGGGGACCACTGTTTTAATACTATGTTAAATATTCTAGTTACAGTAAGCATACAATATCATTATTTTCTGAATTTTTACTCTGTAACAATGGACCAATAAATTATTCTTATTATTACCTAAATGACTTTGATGACAAAATGCACACAGACAATCACAACCAACAACATCACAACTTTTATCAAAAAAATAAAACCACAGATTTCAAAGCATAAATAACCACACCCGAAAATGCAGTACAGTATTCAAAAACCACACAAACGGATTTCCACGAACATGTCATTGAAAAACAAAGTCCGTCCAGTGACGGACTTCAAACAACCGAACATATTCCACAAAGGTTATCCGATGTTCCGACAAAGATCAACAACATTCCCTCTGGCCCCAACCGAGCCCAAGTTCGGAAAAAACAAAGTTTTAATTAAATATCCCGGAAGCATTCGCATTGAACCGACCCGTTTGATTTGTTTACAGACATATTTTGATCGAATTTGCGCATTCTTGTACGATTCTAATCTAATCGTTGTCTATACTATACCTACTAATATTATAAAGAGGCAGAGCGAATTTTGTGAGTTCGTCACTACCGAGACATAATACTGTTACTTTATTATACTGTGCCTATGCTATACAATATACATTAACCAGGCCCTTTTGTCCTTCCTTATACAAACCGTAATTTAACACTACCTTTATATCCTAACAAAAAGTGTTCCAGATGCAAACATACACTATATCAGCGCCATGTAAGCGATATATGTACATAAACTAGCTAAAATGAATGACAGGGGTACAGGCGTATCATTTACCGCATATCCAAGGCCTTACTAAGCCTTGCCAGATGACAAAAAAAAAAGCCCCGAACCCTAAAACACTTATAAAAGTAATATAAGGGTTTTGGGCGAAGGACAGAGGCTGACTAAAAGCGATGTAATAAAGTTTTGGGACTAAGTACAGTTAACTTTGTCCTTGATACATGTATGGTATTATTGGCTTAATAAAAAGCTTTGACAGATTGTTGTTTCAAGAGCTAAGTTATTAGCAATTTTGCCTTATTTCGTAGAAATCGGGAGAGAAGAGAATACCCGTTATTATGTACACCATAATGCAGTGATAGCCTAGTGATGTGACCGTCAGACTGTCAAGTCATAGATCCCGAGTTCGAACGCAAGGCACGCACCTCTGGCTTTTCGGATTCAAGTGCGTATTGTATAATTATCACTTGCTTCAACAACGGTGAAGGCAAATATAGTAGGGAAACCAGCATGCCTGAGAGATATTTCTCGACGGCATGTGAAGCCAAGTCAGAGGCCCATGGTTGGCTTTAAAACTCGGACACCAGGTTAGTCACTAACCACACGAAAAAAAGAAGAAGAATGTACTAGCGAAGAACTTCATATCCAAGCAGTTTGAAAACAAAATCCCGTGAAAGAAAAAGAAAGAAAGAAAGAAAGAAAAATATTTTATTTGGGACACGCACAGGAAATACAAACAGTAAAAAATAAAAATAAAAAACAAAATTATATAAAAAATTAAATAAAAAGGAGCTTAAGTTTAAAAAAAACTAACAAAATAATAAAGACCTGTGCGAGGCCAAAAGGGCCCCTATCTCAGCATAATACGGCGATAATAAATACCACCGCGCTGGTATTCTGATAGGGCCCACTGTGATGCCACGGACACATCTACGGACTTAGATAAATCCCATTAGGGGATTACAAAAAACTTAAAACAAAAATAATAACACAATTAAAAAATATATATATAAATAAAAACCGAAACTATGTACACGATGACCACATCTGTTACCGCCCCGGTTCTATAGCGGCCGAGCGCTGCAAGCAGAGATAGTCCTTACTGTGTTTTGATATGAACTTCTTCGATGCTACGCCATATAAAATACAGATAAAGGTAACATCATCATCTTTGGAAGCCTTGTTCCACCCACTGCTGAGCTTACGCCTTGTCCCGTTTATCCCATGCTTCCCTGGTCTGTGCGAGTCTCATCAAGATTTTCCCCGGGATCTTCTTTAACTCAAACCTATCAGTTAATATTTTTCGAAGGATAAGAGCTACAAAAAATCCTCCAGGAGCTAAAGAACATTTAAATGGACTTATCTCGCCATCCGTCTGGGTTGTAACGTTTCTGAACCAATTTCAATAATGGCGGACCCCTGCCTTCTATCGGATTTTGTTGATTAAGACACGTCTGTCTGTCTACGTTAATAATCTGGGTAAAGAAATCCTTTGGTGTCTGTGCAAGTAAAGTTCTTTGATACGGTGAGTATAAAAGGCTTTTTAGTTCTTTCGGAGATCTAGTTTTTTGATTTTTTGCGGCACTTACTTAGGCAGTCTACATCAAGGGTTAGCTCGTAAGAGTTTTAGACTGTCTAGCCAAAAGGACTGCTCTAAAATTCCAGAGATAATAAAACTTCTATAACAATAAAGACAGACAAAGGACCAATTTCAGGTTCAATCACGAATACCTTTCAACTTATCTCATGTACTGGTTTAAGTTATAGCAATAAATATACGAGTTGCGTATTTTTATTCTTCTGTATATTTGTTACAAAATGTTGAGACAGAAATTCAAAGTATGTACAGTGAGTGAACTATTATATATTATAAATGGCTCTGACAGCTCTCTTTTGTAAAATAAAGATGGATTCAATGTCAGCAGCCCGAGCGACCCCACAGTAAAATGTCTATCCATCCATTGTAATTTCTCGTCTAGCGTGATTCCTAGGGAAACCGTTTGATGAATAAATTCCAGTTTTTCTCCATTCAATATGATGTCAAATTCGCTATTTCTAACATAAGGTAATTTAAATCTAATGCATTTGTTTTTTTTTTTATTATTTAGTACCACATTATTTACCGTAAACCAATCTTGGACCTGAACAATAGAGCTATTCACGTCGTCAAGATTCACTGACCGTCGGTTTATTTTAAAGATCGATGATGTGTCATCTTCAAATAACACCATCTTCGGTTGATTTTGAAGTAATCATGTTATAATTAACACACAACCTGACCCTGGCCTACAAATTGCAAAAAACGTAAGAAACTTTGAATTTCTCGGGCTACCCTGACGCATTCCGTTCGATTTCTTATTTGAATTATAATAGCGATGATTTGCTTTAGTTGGAAAATCATATATGTAAGATACATACAGAGTTCTACATTCTCTCCTGTCGATTATAATATTACAACAATTGTAATCGACTAACGGTCCGATAAGAAAGGTATTGTGTTCAGAACCGTCTGTACAATGGAATCAGTGTCCCCCTAGGGCTAATAGTGGATACGTAGGTACTATGGGTCCCAATAACTAGATTATATGTTATTGTTCTAGGTTATACACGTAGATTATATTGTATCATTGTGTTTGCGAGTTGATTTTAGTACTAAAATAATATGAGAAGCCTCTTAGAATAGGTAGTATTGTTTGATTTATTGGCGCTGCTATATTTAACGTGACCACGCAAGACTTAACTGTCTCTCCGGGATTCTATTTTCTGAATACAGCTTTAGTTGGAACCATACCTGAAACAAAGAATAAAAATTCAAAATTCAAAAGTCATTTATTCAAACTAGGCTGAGAATCAGCACTTTTCGAACGTCAAAATTACATAAGACAGTCCCCCAAAACGCCCACCCTTCACCACTTCCTAGTGCTTTAGCTGGGAAGAAGAAGTGGCGCAACAAACTCCCTAGCAGCACAGCTGTCTGTTCAGTTAGAAAAAAATGATTCTATATAATAGTATGCAAAATTATATTTTACATTACGCAACACAAAACATAATTTAAATTATAAAATAATAATATAATAAAGTTTATTAGTCATACTCTCATACGCTATCATTCGCTTGTTTCAAATTCAAATAACATACATGAATTTAGAATAACTATTAAAATAAACCTATAAAAAATACACAAGAAAGCGTGAGTTAGAATAGGTATTTGTCAATAATATAATATACAAGGTCCCATTCAAATAGATGGACACATTTTAACACAGCGTTCAGTACGTCTAACCAAAGATATCCAAGCAAAAAAAACACTGATTTTATTTAGACCTAAAATAATAAATGGCATTGGGTAACCAATATTTTTTGTGTATTTTCGTTAGCTGATTTATTTTTCTTGTAAGTATCTAATGCGTTTTTCTTACCATTGTCCTTATTTTGGTGGTCTGAATGATTTCAAAAATTTTGTCCATCTATTTTAATGGGACCTTATATAATAAGAATATCTTCAAAAACGAAGCTAGAACAGTGGCAATCGACACTGACTTGGGATCGAAATACCTAGTAAACAAAATCCTGGATAACTTTTTAATTCTGCACCTTTTAATAATCTTTAGACATCCAACCCTTTTGCAATACCTACATTAGTATAAAGAAAATATGTATATCAAACTTCAATAATGTACCCAATCAGTACCAAAACCGATATGAATAGAACCTCATTGTCCTGAAATCAATCTGCCTTTATATATTCAGATCACGTATTGTTATAAAGCATAGCCCTTCGATTAGGAACCGAACGTGAGGCAAGTAAATTGGATCCCATTACTGGTTCCCTAATACCGGTAGAGATAACCAAGGATATGGCTTTTTAGGAGCGGTAACCATGCTCGCATATGCTATTCCAAAAACCGGCCAAGTGCGTGTCGGACCACGCACAATGAAGGGTTCCGTAGTTGGGATGAATTTATCCCAAAAATAAACCTAACATTTGTAGATGAATCATGTTCTCCCATACATCGATTTACGTCACGGTTAATTCCCCAACTGCAAATACGTAAGTTTGTAATCGCAAAACAAAAAAAAAAAAAGATAAAACTACATTTTCGGACCTTGCTTCTTGCCATATATTTGCCTTGGTATAGGTTTTAATCTATTTGCGAGCATAAATGGCCGTATTTTTTATAGCATTGACTTGGAAGCTTGATTTTATTAGAGCACCAAGGCACCGTAGACCTACATATTGGATATCAATTTCAACGTGATACCTCCACACGTTCTTGAGAAAAAGGGTCTTGACAGACAGACAGACAGACGGACAACGAAGTGATCCTTTAAGGGTTCCATGTTAAATTTAGCCAGGGTTGCAAGGGCCCATCGAAAATTCGCGGTAGATTTATTCCAAGTCGTAACAAGACGATCTCTGGCAACTGTCCTATATCTTTTTCGTGTCTATATCGTGTCCGATTTAATTCAGCATTACCATTCTTGCCACAATGTCAGCAGTTTCTCTGAAGGCAAACCACAAATCAACGTTCACATCTAATTCCTTATCTAGTTTCTCTTATTTGTCTCCGAACCGACAAAAGCGTTCACCAAAAGGCTATCAATAAACTTCTTAGTCCGACCAGACAACATTTTTACGACGCCCAAGTTTTGTCGTAACTGGTCAAAAACTAATGCGAGATGGTTCAGTACTGTTGATAGTTCTCACGCCAGTTACGTTTTAGTATAGTTTTAACGTTAAAACTGGTGTCTCGTAAAAGGTTAACAACGTTTGTAGATTGTTTTTTATCGTCCGACTGTTGGTTGGTGGCAGGGACCGAAACCGGTATGATCAATACGGGTATTTTTTCGGTTACATAATTTATATTTTTAAAGGTTACCTAAAATTGAAATAAAAATTACCTCTATCTTACACTTTCTGTCGGAATTGTTCACGCCAGTAGCAAATTAATTATTATGATCAATACAGGAGTGTTTTATTCTATTTGAGCTAGTCCTTAGGTAAATTAGTCCATTTTCACTAACATCAGATGACCCCTAAATTAATGCCTAAATAGAAGCGCTCTGTTGGATTTTCAACACTCGGCTCAGCGCCGAAAATTTAAAATCCAATAGCGTGCTTTAGAGGACGTCGCTCTAAATCATAAATTTCGTTTCCAATGTGTACATTACTTACGCCTTATCATAAGTTAGTATATTGTTTGCATGACCCAGATGACAAGATTCAAGTTATTACGATGACATCAATGGCAACGAGCAGAACCAAGCAAAAACTAATTTGCTCATTAGGACCCTTAAGTGATCACTAACGAACTTTTTATAACAAGCAATGTTTTTGAGAGTCTCGACAAAAAAACAGTAGATAGCATCAATTAACTCTTAATTCAACAGTGCCATGAATTTCCCACAAAATAAATCTGTTAATTTACGCGAACAGCTTTTCATAATAAAAGCTATTATGGCGCTACGAGCATGCAAATATAATTTCCAAATTAAATTATTTCACAGATTGACATTGTTATTTAAACAGTGGCTATATGGGCGGGGATCCCCGTTTTATCATTATAAGCGTTACAAAATATTTAGCAGATCTGCCTAGCCTTTTCCCAATTATATTGGGGTCGGCTTCCAGTCTAACCGGATGCAGCTGAATACCAGTATCTGACCTCCACAACCCAGTAACTGGGTAATACGATACCCCTTGGTAAGACTGGTTGTCAGAATTTCGGGCTTCTGTCGACCCGTAACGACTGTCAAAGATCCACGAATGACAGCCGGGACCGTCCTTTCCGAGGCTCGGAGAATTCTCGGTTTGTAAAGATGGACCCTCCACAGCCCACCCCGGCAAGCGTAGCTTAACCTGATGGATCGACTCGTACGTCAGTTATTACTTTAGCCACGAGCTCCTCCATATTACATGGCAATATAAAAAAAAAACAGAATATAACCTAAAAATATAGACTCGCTCCCTATTTCATGGGACTCAATAACTGGCGAAGTGTGGGTGTTCTATAGATACACCTCTGCCTAACCTATCAGCGATTACAGGCGCGATGTTATGTTCATAACCTAAAAAAATAAAGGTTACCACCTCTTCCATAGGTACCGTCCGAAATCCAGTAACAATAATTCGGAATTTCACCGTTCGTTCCCAAATCAATTTCGAGTTGCGCACACTGCAATCCACAGCCAAACCAACTCGATTCAGCGGAATCGAACAGCAGAATCGATTACAATACATCGTAACACCGCGGTCGCCCTGTCCAATACAACCAACCGCTCGATTTAAAGACGCAATTGAAATTGATATGTAGCTTTCAGTTTCAATTTTTGAGTTTTTTTGCTAGTCTAATAATTTCTAGCTATGTATGTTGCGTCTAGTGTCTGTGATGTAAAACTAGTATTTAAAAGCAATTTACTTACTTGGTTCATTTACTTTTTAGATTATCATTCATCCTACTATACTGCGTCGGCTTCCAGTCTAACCGGATGCAGCTGTCATTATTTTACAAGGAGCGACTGCCTATTTGGCATCCACAACCCATTAACTGGATAACACGATATCCTTTAGTAAGCACAAAGTAAAATGTGGTTATCCGAAGTCGACCCCAACATAGTTGAAAGGCTAGACAGTTTGGTTGATTTTGATTTGTAATTATCTGAACATTTATTAAAAAGCTGAAGAAATAGAGTCCGCGCCACCACTGAAGTCTCGCGGAAAATTGTGGAACTACATTTTTTTAATACAATTTGATGCAATGACGTAGACATCAGCGCTGCGGCTATAGTACTTGAGTGACGGCGCGGACTCTAGGTCAAAATGTACAAATTTTTCAACAAAAAGTCTCAATTTCTTCTCATGACTGTAATTATCACGTCTTATATTTATCTTTTTTCTAAGGCCCCAATTACACTATCATATATTTATCATACAAATATGATTTCATATCTGTCATATTCTATGATCATAGTTAAATAATGCTGTTCTTCATTTTTACATATTATACGTATATGATCATATAAACGTCATACTTAATCAAGATGGATAACGATATCCGCGTTTGATTTAGCAATTTTTGAGGCTAAACAGATATGATCATGCACGCTTGCTATCAAATATGATCCCATAACTATGATCATAGACAATATGAATCATATGTAGTTATTATACTGTCATAGGTTCTTCGTATAAAAATGATACATCAATCATACATCTTTGATCCCATTTCTGTTATAGTCTAATAGGGCTCTAAGGGAAGATCGAATTTATTCATTCAAAAAGCCCATTAAAATGTCTGACATTAGTCGAAGTTGAGAAGAATTTTAAATTTCCTAGGCATTTAGGCTGAAATGTTTCGAATTCTGGACAATGACGATATTACTGAAATACCTTGTTAAATTATTTTGTAAAATTCTCGTGTTTAGAATTGGGACTAGAGCTGAACGCAAATTCTTGGCCTATATTGTTTAGAAATATTTCATTTATTGAAATCCCTAAAATCGGGAGCAGTCAATCAATCATTGTTTGGTACCAATCTTCTGATTTGATTAATCTGCAAAATTCAATATTAAACGTTACCATTTACTCTCGCAAAACCTCAAACGTTTATTTAATTCAAGACACGTTAACTGTTAATGACCATAAAGTTTTCAATTTAGGAAGAACATTGAGAAAAACATAGTTATTCAGAGATCCTTGCACTCGGTCCCACACCAGGCACCTCTACCACAATATAAATAAGTGACAGTATTATATCTTCACAGAAAACTACTGAAACGACGCACTTCGAAATCGCAGTGTATATCAGTATGCAACAGTATCGAGTGCGTTGCAGTTACGCACGGACGCGGAAAGTTTATCTACAGAGCGGTAATTATTTCAAGGTCACTGCCGATATATAATACTGTTATGTTATTATACTGTGCCCCTACATTGCACAAGGACAAAAAGATTTACCCCCGACTTTTCTTATCCACAACATTTTGAAATTCAAAGAACCTGACTTGAACTTCTGAATAACAACACCAAAGAGTGCAGAACAACTAACTTTCTCGTAGACACGACTGCATTTTCATAAGAAACCAACTTCTACATACGATTTCTTTTGTAAGAGATTACATACAATGTTTTCTTTGCATGGCAAGTATGTTTGAAAGAACTTTAGTATCAATACGACTGTCTGCTCTTTTCATTAGTCTCTATATACAGCGTGTAACAAAAACCCTGTGCGCTCCGTGAGGCTGTTGTTAAGAATCGTACTGAGAGTCTATTTATGTGGTAATTTCCAGGAAAAAAGAAAAAAAATTCGCCGCATTTTTTAATCAATGGGGCAGTTTACCGAGTTATATCTGGGCAAGGGGGGGCGTTATTTAGCGGGTGTCCACAAGTTACCCCTCTTGATTTACCCATTTTTAATGGAATTGGGATAATTTTGGTACAAAAACGTGAGTTTTAAATAACAATAACATTTTATTTATAACAATAATATTTTTTTTTATTACTTTTTGTCCCTATGTGCCCTTTTTAGATCGGACAGGGTTGTTGTTACACATTGTATAAAGTTGTTTCGTATGCTCTTTTATATTTATCTCTGTTATTTTAAGAGAGGACAAATTATAGAAGAATCTCATGTAATGATATTAAGTATATATTTTGTTTTTCAGAATTACTTTGTCTATAAGGCGTTATCGATGTTTCGACTTTCGAGTCAGTCAAGAGCTCGATTTGAAGAAACATCGTTGTATAAATCAAACATTTATACAGTATACTGATACAATGATACCAATTTAAAAATACACATATTTGCGTGCGTAAGCCTGTCCTTATAAAAAATAGGCTAATTATTTTCAACTTAAAGGGCGACTAAATGTTTGCTACTAAAAATCATAGGCGAGGTACTATAAATAATGACATGGCGACTAATATTAACAGTGGGATAAAACACATTGTATTATAGGCAACTATAGGCTTCCATATAAAAAACACTTTGCAAGCGTTTCTTTTTAAGGAGAGACTAATATTAATTTCTGAATGATGATGGCTGAAAGGTAGGTTAGGTTAGGTTAGAACCGTGACCACACAACGCACGAGCCGAGCAAGCGAAGCGAGCGGTGCCGCCGGCCGGCGAGTGCCAGTATCAAGTGTTCGCTAAAAAATAAATTCAGTCAAGTTGTCGCCTAACAATAAATTCTGTAGCCACACCAAAAAATCACTGCACATTTATATTTAAACAAAGCTTACAACTTAATATAAAGCTGATACTTTATACTTAAAATGCTACTTCACTCTAGCTGCCAACCTATTATTTTTGCTACCCATTTTAATTATACATTATATTAAAACCATAAATCAGATTAGTTTGTCACAGAATTAAGAATTTCACAGAATTAAATCAGAAATAGACTTTTAAAGGGGAATTTTGGAGTAACAACCAAAAAGTGGAGAACCCAAAATAGTTTTAAAACCATAACAGTTACAACAGAATTCTCTTTTCGTTCCACGAGGGTTCAGCACCCTGCCATACATACTTAAACTCCCATACAGACTCCAATCGACCCAGCTGAACAAATAATTAAAACGCATAATTGACAGCCCTACCACAGAATAGGAAGGTCCAGAAGGTCAGCTTCATACAACGAACGAAAACGCAAGCACACACACACACACAGACACGCTTCACGTACAACAAGTGAAAGCGCACTCATTGTTTGGCATTTGTTTGACAGTGTCGTTATGTGTGAGTGCGCCTATTTACGCTCGTTCTATGGCCGACCTTCTGAACCTATTCATTTTGTGGCCCAACGCTACGTAATTCCGTAACCGACGCCCAAAAGTAATTAAATTCAATCGTCCTTACGCAACATTAACTACAGTGGAGTTCGGTGTACGGTCAACGACAATTACCACACATACCACACTGTTTTGACCCTTAACATAAGGGTGGAATGGCCAGAATGGCCTGCAGAGTTTCGGCAAGGATTATGGAGCTGTGTTCAAAGAATCACTGGTCCACTGTTGGATAATTTATTAGGTTTTGTAGACATCTTGGTACATTAACACTGTTCGTTGCAGGGTTGTGGCGAACTGCTTCAGTAACTGAAGGAATTCCAGCGTTATTTTCAACAAAAGCATCGGTTTCAGTAAATGTATTGATCGATGCTGATATTTTATCGCGAGCTCATAAATGTTCTGCACGATGTTGTACGCGACTTGGTGATCCTAAATGGTTAACAGGAACATCAAACACGGAACATTTGGTTCGTACATGTGGACGTAAATTAACAAAGCGAACACGAACATCATACGGACACAGTTCGCGCTCAACCGCTCTCTTTAGTAGGATTCGAGATTGGATCACAACGAACATTTTTGACGAACACAGGGTTTGATGTTCGTTAGTGGTACGCTTATACGAACAAAATGTTTCGTGCGTACATGCCTAAAGGCTGTTCGTGTTCACCATGTTTTGTTCGTTCGTAAACACGTTTTGATTTGGTTACCATGATCGAGGGTAGTATTTTTTGTCCAACCATATTTATGGAAATATATGTAGCTTCGCCCGCGTGGAGGTCGGAAACCATACCACAGGAACGTACAACCAGGATAAAAAAGTATCATATGAGATCAAGGTTATAAACTATCTGTGTGCCAAATGGCATTCAAATCCGTTCACCCGCTTTTTGATTGGAGTAAGAAACTTCCCAACATACAAAGTTTCACATTTATAATTAATATTAGTAGGATTTCTATTTTAGTTTCTCTTGATGAACAAGAGAATAAGGTCCTATATAGTCGCGTTATATCTTCAAAACTTCAGTAGCAACCCTGGATCATTGCACTGGCAGATTCCTTGAACTCAAGTGTATAGGACTGTAAGGGCAACATTTGATATGTACTACGACAATAACAAGGGCTTCAGGGGTGCCTAAATCTATTTTATTTGAAAGGGACGGTCGCATTCGTAAGAAATGGATAGAAGGGTGCTTTTAACTGCTAGATATTGCTGTGAATGGAGGGATATAAATAAGATTTTACTAAGTACTTGATAAGAGGGACTAGGTTTTTGAGTGATAAATAAACAAATATGCTGTGTAGTGATCTACTGAAATAAGGGGCTATCATCGCTAAGCCGAACGCTGCCGCAGCGAACTGCCACGTCACTACTGGTCCCCAAAAAATTTCTGAAGGTTTATATGAGAATAAATTTCGAGCACGGCAACAATGTCGCGCGACATTGCTGCGACGGCACTGCTGCGCGGCAGTGGCACCCTGCCGCCGCGGCAGACCAATAGTGCGACATTCATCACAGCATGAATTTTGACAACTGCTGAGAAGTATAACACGAACAGCAGTGCTCGGAATCACGCGGCAGGCAGCACTGCCGCGTGCAGCATTGTTCAGAATCATACCTTAAAGCTTTCAGGCAAAGAACACGCCACAAGACTATCACCGATTCGATAATCATGTCTGTTAATTAAAGCTTAGTAGTCATTTGGAGACCCAAGCTAGGGCCTAGCGAACCCATCTCAAACTTGCTGAAACAACAATGATCTTTTATCGCCACTTTATAGCCAAATCCAATAAAGCCTAGATGTTTCTATAGTCTCGGTCTCTTTTAGTGATTATAATAATGCCTATAACGAAGTTTCTGTATAAAAGGTCCAAGGCCATGAATTTAACATTGGCAAAGATCTCGGTTAAATTACGCTCTAAATATTTGTATCTTCAATTCAGTTTCTAATCAAAACACGGTTTGTATATTAATGTCTGCCAGTCTTGCCGATTTCGCTCGGGAAATCATTCATTTGTATTCACATGTGATCAAAGGATTTGAGGGTAGTTGTGTCATTATTATTCAACGCTTACCCGCTATAAGATAACACCTTCCATTGATTACATTTGGGTAGAATATTTTGAATGATTTGGAATTCTCGCTTACATGTAACTAGCGACCGTCCTTGCTTCGCTTGACAGGACTTGACAGAACATATACATAGTCTTTATTATATGTAAGTTTATTATGAATGTATTATACACATAAACCTTCCGGAATAAATCTAAGTGATGGCGAAAACCCCAGCAAAATCCGTTACAAAGTTTAGAAGAACAACGCGGTCTCACGAAAAGCGACTTGTTTGTAAATGGTTCTATTATCTGGTCTATGGTGTTTTTCAGTAATTCGTTCGTTATTTTATCATCCCCAGGTGCTTTCCCTGCTTTCTGTATTTCTATAGCTCTTCTTACTTCACTTTTCTTTACATATGGGACTGTTTCTTGGTTGGTGCCACCCTCTTCAGTCGCCCTGTCCGTGGTTACATTTATGTATGTGTACAGTTTTTTATATACTTCTGTTTCAATATTTAAAATCTGTTGGCGTTTATTTGTAGTGTAGACTTTTTGCCTTATTTGTCGCTTTCGGTATCCATGTTGAATGTTCCTTTAGCTGTTTAAGGACTTTTTTAAAACCCCCGTTTTAACTATTTGGTCTCTTATTGTATCTAGCCGTTTTTGCTTCCTATGTTTTTTTAAATTTCCTTGCTAATCTCTGTTATTTGTTAACGATATTTTTTTCCTATTTTTATAATTTCCTTTCTCACATTAAGTTTCTTTCTGGCTTCCACACCAACTTTATCTTTTTTTCCGTGTACATTTATTAACTTAAGGTAGCTCTTCTTCTAGAATATTGTATTTATGTTGTATGTTTGTATATATGATTTGATTTGGCATTTCTTCTAGTGATTGCTTCAATTCATCTAAATTTTGCTTTGGTATTTGTGGGTGGTTAGTTTCGTCGAGCTATATAATTTAGATGTGGATTATTCCATCCCCCCAAAAGGAAAAAAATAATTAACTTAGCTAATGTTTTATTTCTAAAAGTGTCTAAATTACGTAACACATGAAAACACTCCACCATTTTATTTTTTCTACTTACATAACCTGTGATAGTCCTGAAAAGACACTTGCAAGTTATTTTGCAAGATTTGTAAAATCCCTAATTCGACATTACCATTGGGTTCCACGTAATTTTTGTTATCTTTGCCTAAGATCCGAGTGTGCGTGGATTTTATCCTAATGCCTTTCACGTAGAGAAGTAGGTATCGTAACCTGTGATGTTGTTGTAAAATGGAGTAAGTGTAACCCAAAGAGTAACCCAAAGCACATCTTACGCCAACGCGTAAGATGTGCTTTGGGTAGTAATTTCAAAATTGTTCCTCTCGGATGTTTATGGGAGACGTTCATTCTCGCTTCTTACTTAACAAATGCAATAAATAGCAAGAAGGTCTGTACTGAGAGCAGTGATGGCCGTGGTAACGGCTTCGGGAGCTAGGTCGTAAGTTTGAAACCAGGCAGGCGCGTTATTTTATGTAATTTATTTCATCACCGCTGCTCTCAAAACGGTGAAGGAAAACATCGTGAGGAAACCGGTATGTCTTAGAACCAAAAATTCGAAGATATTTGACATCAAGCCGCACGGGGCAGTAGGCACGCGTGGTGGATTACAGCCCACTCCGTCTTACAGTGAGGAGGCCTGTCCCAGGAGTGGGACCTTTATAGGCTGATTATACTATGCATGCTGTACCTACTTACATATGCAATGTAACAACTCAAAATTTCAAAATTCAAAATATTTTATTTATTTATTTATTTATTTATTTGCATAAAACAATACAAGGGTGTTACATGAGTTAATGATGAGATCATACATGTTTTGCTTAAGACTAAAGCATGCAAAATTATTAACACAACTTATGCTCAAAGTATTCCTTAATGCTATAAAAATTATTATCATTTAGCCATTTAAACCAATGGATTTTAAACAGTCTGCTATTTAGTAATTTAAATTTACAGGGTAATTTATTATATATACGTACAGCCATAGCTAAACAGCTTTTACTATATTTTGCTAATCGAGGGATTTGAGCTAAAACAAGTCTAAATTTAATTGTTATTTCACATAAACCTACAAGGGCACTTATGAAACGTCAGAAGCTAGGTGCACGGTTCCAATTGGTCGTTTCCTATGGAGAAGAGCCGGCAAGAAACTCCACGGTTACTCTTTTAAAAGTAAATGATATCTACAATGTTTTACAGAGTTAATAGGTATGAGAGGACAGTGTAGGCCTATCAACAAGTACCAGGTACTTAGCAAGATAGGAAATGGTCGACAGATCTACAGTCTGTTAAGCCTACAACGTTCTCACATTCACAAAATCTAAAAGAAAAGAATCTATATAAAAGCAAAATCAAATAATAAAAATTAAAAGCTATTTAGGCCAAATGACATGATTGTCACTACAGCTGTATGTAACAAATCTAATTTATTATAAAAAAAATATATATATATTATGTCAAGCTAGTATGTAAAAGAAAAAAGTGAAATAAAATAATCATCTTAATTTGGGAGCCGTTAATAGAAATTAAAATATTTATTGAACCACTGTATTAGGTATGTTATCTAGTTATTTTTCTCTCCCGGTTTACTTCGCCAAACTAGATTTTCTCCGATATCTACCAAACTAAAATGTGTAATAAGTACGTCCATTTATCTTTTGACGCCAGTAATTGTATACCCCAAACACATAACAGCTTACTGTGATACTATTAGGCGCTCAATTATCTCTCGGAAAAAACAGCACTTACTCCGCATTACGTGTGAGCCTTAATCAAGACGCCCGAAAAATACTTGCCTTACTTTCAGACTTTCATACAAACTGGAATAGTACAGTACAGAAGGTTCATTCTCCAAGAACGCAAGAAATCCAAGATTTTTCCACAGAAAATAGTGGACCCATCAAAAACCAATGTCGAAACGCTGGCTCGGCCTACAAATACGATAAAAGATTTATGTGGATTTATTTATTTAATCTATTTATATATTATTTAAACGCTGTTCGCTGGTAAGCGCATCGCTTGAGAACCACCGGACCGATTTGGCTATTTTTTGGTTCTAAAATAGTCCGAATAAGGGTTTTAGGGAAAAAAAAACTGGAAAGTCTGAAAGTGCTATGGGAATTGAAATTTGCGTAGGGCAACTTCTGCCGGGTCAGCTAATCCTAAAACTAGTATAATAAATGCAAAAGTGAGTTTGTTTGTTACGCTTTCACGCGAAAACGGAGGAAATTTGGCACATGGGTAGACCATGGCCTTGGTTAGGACATAGGATACTTTTTACCCCGATAACGCTTATGTTTAAAAAAAAAAAAATAACATGCGAGTAAAACCGCGGGGCACAGCTAGTTCAAAATAAAAAACATAACGAAAAAGTTATTGTGTAATTTTCCTCGATACCTAGCCCATTTTTTGACAGTGACATTTAGTAACAGTTTGTGACACACAGCTGGATAAAGGATTCCTTGTCCCCATACTTACTGCGTTTTCTGTCCTCTACAAATACACCCAGATCGTTACTCACCCATTCTCCCTACACATGTTTTATTTACATAAACTGAACCTTCTATAGAAATTTATTCTGTGGCAGCGTTCCGGACATTACCAGAGGAAAGGTCCTAAATAAACCATAATATGTAAGTGTCGACAAATCTCATTTGTTATTTGGTCCTCGTAATCAGAAGCTGTGATCTAGATTTAATTCAGGGAGATAGGGACCCTTAGTTACGGTTTACTTGAGTACTGTTTTGGTATTTTTTTTTTTTTTTTAAAACGTTGTCCCACACTAGGAATTTATGCTGTGTCGTGGGTGCGTTTACAAACATATAAACTCACATACACAAACGGCCAGACCCGGAACAACTAATTGTAGGTCATACAAATATGTGTTCCGTGCGGGAATTGAACCCGCGACACGCAGCGCAGCAGTCAATCGCTTAACCACTGCGCCAACCGTGCCATCAGTTCATACTGAAGTAGTAGTAAAATTTATCTAAAGAGTGGTGGACACTAAGGCACCTTTCCCCCCTCCGGCCGCCGACGATGAAGCGACTAGCTATCAACGATTTTTACGCTCAAGAAACAGTACAAGCGACAAGAGCTCTCAATGCTCGCTTGGCGGCCAGAGGCCCTAGTGTGAGTTTCTTTTAACCATCTCGACTCTACGCATCGACCGCGTTCGGCGCTCCGACTGGCAGCCAGCCGGCCTTCACCAGTGAAGGGCCAATCGGAGCGCCGAACGCGGTCGATGCGGAAAGTCGAGATGGTTAAAAGGAACTCAAACTAGAGCCTCAGAACACTCTGGACTCATGCTTGGTACCTACGCAAACAATCGAGTAATCGTTAGTTACCGTCGCGCATCGGTGGAACAGGTGTCTTAGATAAAAGGGGATTTCAAGGACTTCAGAGAATTCATCAGTTTCATCCAAATATGATTATTGTAATCGGTTTGCAATCTATTCCCTCCGAATGTCAAACGATTGAGAATTGTAATATCTTAAATTTTTTATCATATAATATTATATTTTTAATATAATATTATATTTTAATATAATATTTTTGTCCCACTTGCCGTGGGACATGCCTTTGTTCTCAACTTCAAACTGTTCATGAAAAACTTTACCCATATCTACAAAACTGCCTTCCAGAAGCTCAAAACTAAAAATAAGACAATCGCCACACAATAAACCCAGATACACAACCGCGCATCGATTACAATAAGTAGTTCGGAAAACTGTCCAACTTGTGTGAACTTCCACAATAAGCTTATAAAGAAACCACTCCGGATAGATAGTTCTTTTTTACTTCAGTGTGTCCCACGGCTTAATCGAAGTTAAATTGACGGGGCGTTACTGAGTGAATTGATTTCAATCAGACTGGCTGCGCGAAAAGTGAGTGCAATGGAGGGAAATAAATGACGATTTAATTTAAGGGAAGCATGTAATAATCTCACGGTGAAAACTTAGGTGAAGTGAACGTGAAGTGAGCAGTAATTCCACCTGCTGCTAGGGACTGACAGCTCACTCCGAGCTCACTTCACCTAAGTTTTTACCGTGAAATTATTACAGAATAGAGCGGCAGGTGAAGACAATTAGGAGTTATGATTTATAGTTTTTTTACAAGACCGACACTCTAATTTCGTAATACACGATCAATTAACAATCTGATCAATTTTGAAGGATATTGCTAATCTATCGCTTCATATGTTCGAGAAATTTCTGCTCAACAAAGTAAATAACGCAATGAATGTTGTTGAACTGTCAAAATGAATTACAATCAATCCAATAACGCAGTGATGAAGAAGTCAGTTCAACGTCACCCGATACTCATCTTCAGACGGAATACTTGAGATATAACCTCCCTGAAAAGGTGTAAAACAGCTTATTCTTTGCTTGTACCAAATTAACAGATGCAATTCTTTAGGTACTATCGAGGAACTTCATATTTAAGCAGTTTGAAAACAAAATCCCTTGAACACGATGACCACATCTGTTTCCGCCCCAGATCTATAGCGGCCGAGCGCTGCAAGCAGAAATAGTCCTTACGGTGTATAGATATGAACTTCTTCGATGGTACAAATAATGAGAGTAAAATTTTTGTTTGAACGCGCTAATCTTTAGAACTACTTACCAGTCGGATTTGATAAATTATTTTTGCATTTGATAGTCCTATTCTTTAGGAAGGTTATAGGCGTCATATCACGTTACGACCGTAAGGAGCCGAGCGAAAACGAAGTAATAGCGCGGGCAGGCGATGCGATGCGACGCGTTGGGTCAGGGGCCGAGGGAGTGTTACAAAAATGTGGCTTTATATTGTGTATATTAGAACTAGCCTGCACTGCATTAATAAAACGCGCGATTTTTTTTTGGCGGGAGAAACTAGTAAGTCGTACATAAGACACGAGAGAATTTCACAACTTTCTTTCCTTACAGAAATAAATTGCCATTTGATTCCATATCTCACTCTCACCAACACCTCTATCAGAAATTGCCATTAAAACCAGCACGCTCTGATATTACCTATCATTGAATAGAATGGTCGATAAGGCAGTCTACACACGTTTTTACAACGCGGCAAGTTAATTGGTCGCACCGCCATCTACCGTTGGTACGGTCATTTGTGACGCGTGTGTAGAATGCCTAATGACGGTGGCGCCGACAACTTTTGGCGTGAAAATGGTTCGCCCTTTCTCACTTATTTCAGATTTAAAAAATATCGGGGACCTATTTAAAGGTACCGTTCCGTACCCGACCGCAGGCAGCAACTGCACGCGACGTGTCGCGGCGTCACGTCGCTGCAGTCATGATTCCGAACCCGACAGCAGCCCGTTTTCCAATTCCTACGGTCTTCACAAGGTTTAAATACAGTAAAATTAAATCGACATGAACTGTTTATTATGATTTTTAGGAATCCTGTTTTCCAGTATTTGATAATTAAAAATTGATTGAGGTCTGGAAAAGACTAATTGCTGTCTAGTAAATTATTTGATGTACAAAAATGTCCGTGCTGTTCTACCAAACTTAACTGTTTCAAAATTACTGGTAATTTTTCCAGCAAGCGTTCCAACACAAAGCCAATAAGAAAGAGAAGCCAACGCCATACATATTCTAAATTGATTCACGTCCCTACACTAAAACCACGATATTGCGATCAAAATCTTCCACCACAATTTCAGCTTTGGATTACCAGTTGATTCTTCAATACGTACAATCCCGAAGCCAAGTGGAAACCTTGCAGTCAGCCAATTACCTGACTGATTCGAGGAGGGTACAGGAGTTCCGGACGTACAGACACTCAATTTGTCAGGAACTTAATTCGGTGGAGTTCGACTGTTGCATCGGGAGAGCTCAGCCGTTGTGATTTTAAATACATCGTAGTTTGGTACCTATTGTATTACAGGGTAGATTTAGCTTTGTAAAATGTTGACGAAAGACAGAAGGATCATTATTTTTGGCGTTAATTGGGCAAGAGGACAATGAACAAGCATGAGTTTGGGTGCTGTTACGGTCGGAATAGGGCAAAAGGACATTTACTGAGCTACCCTTTAGCTGCACCTCTTGTTTACCTGTACCACAGATTAAGCCTGTACTAATAACTACGATTATAAGTCGTGTATTGTAAGCATAGCTGTGTTTGTGTACTATTTCCACTTGCAAGACTTCATCAGGGGTTCTTGCAAGTAGAAACAGCTAAAAACTTCTATCACAAACATTACACACTAGTATTAATTTCTGTTCTGTAAATAACTTGCAAGAAATAAACTTTTTTATTTTATTTATTAGATTTATATTTATTGTTTTATATATATATATATATACTGAGACACAGCCCTCCTCTCTGTGAGAGGGAGTGGGCCGTAATCCACCACGCGGGCCAAGTGCGGGTTGGTAGTTGTCACATGTCTTCGAATTTTTGGTTCTAGGACATGCCGGTTTCCTCACGATTTTTCCTTCACAGTTTTGAGAGCAGTGATGATGACTACAACTAGTAAGCCGTGGTCGTTACCACTGGGCCACCACTCTGCTTCAAGTCGTGTATTGTAACTGTTCAATATTAGAAATAGTACAACATCGCTTCAATGTCAAGTTAAACAATACTTTTACCCCTAGATGTGCTTGATTCAAAGCGACCAAGGGACAAAATTATCATGTCTGAAACACACCGACATTTAAGCTATGGTTTCCTAGAAGCGCGGTGGCCATCATATTAAAACATCCGTCATGAAAATGGCTCAGTCGCAAAATTACCATTTCTCAAAATGTCTACCGGACGCCAAATGTCCATTTCTCAGAATGTCTCTTTTGCAAAATGACCACTTCGCAAAATGAGATTTGATGATTCAATTTCTCTTTTATTTTTGACCTACCTCCCTATCTGAATAAAAGATTGTTATGTAACCCTCTGTGTGCGAATCTGACTCGTACTTGACCGATTTTGTACTGATATGATTTGAATGTGCATTGGAAAAAAGGGAATTTTGCGAATTGGTCATTGTGCGTATAATTTTTTTAGAAATTTTGAGAATCGGTCACGTCTGGGCCATGAAAATCTGTAATTTTCACCAGTATTTCACGTTTTAAGGTGTCAAAAAGCGCTCTGTACTTGGACAGGCTGTATTGTGTGACCGTTCGCCGTTTTCTGAGGAAACCAAAACTTTATAACAACCCACATTCAGACTATCAAAACTCGTTACCCAAAATCAATAATATTTAGACTCCTGGACTGTAAATCTAGATTTATGTTCACAACTGCCTGTAACGAAGTTACTATGGAACGTTAACACAATAACGACCACAGTATAGTCCATCGTTCGTATGAATATTCATAACTAGTAGATTTTGTGCTGCAAAAATCATTTTGCTGTCAGCAGCTGAAAAGGCAAAACTGTTGGATTCGGTAAGGCTTGGTTTTGTATTATTATGTTAATAGTTTATTTGATAAGTTTTAAGGTTTATATCTTTTGGATTCCCAGTGTATATTTGTAGCAGTTTTGTGTCTTTGTGGCGAAACTTCTTTTAAATTGATCAATGGCTGACTTGACAGTATGCAAAATAAAACAGTGACTCTGTAGGTGTCTTAAAAAATATCTTCTGAAATATAATTTGTCTATCATTATGATCTGTTTCTGGGATAAATAAGTTACCGAAGAAAAGAATAAAGCTAAGCTAAGGCTAAGCGTATGCTGAGACGCAGTTGACGCAGATCCACGCAGTGCAGGGCAGATTTTGTAATGCATGAACGTATTGAGAGCTGCGTACGCTGCGGTGCAGGCACGTGCGACGCAGACATGTGTCTGTCCTGCTCTGCGTCTCGTTGTAGTCACGTGCTTTTTACCATTTTGTTGCAATGACAGAACATGACAACTCTCATATCTATTGTTTGTACTATCGAGGACGCGAATGTGTCTGTGTAGGTACGACGCAGCATGCGCTCGCGGCCTATGTCTGCCTCGCCTGCCCTACCCTGCAAAGTCTGTACTGTGCTGTGCTACGTCACCTGCGTCTCAGCATCCGCTTAGCCTAACTGTTGCGAGATAAAACTTTCATAGAGCAGATTTTCGATATGCTAAACGTCATCTTTTTCTTTATTACTTACACACGACTGACCAGTCGATCTATTCTGTAAAAATATCACCGTGAAAACTTAGGTAAAGTGAGCTGTCATTCCACTGATGCTAGGGATTGACAATATTGACAGCTCACTTCACCTAAGTTTTTACCGTGAGATTTTTATAGAATAGCACTGCTGTTCCTTTCAAGTAGGTTAAGTTAACCTTCGAGATAAGAAAGAAAAATAAGAAAAGATTTTTAAGTACAAAAGTAAAGTGTATTATTTTAAAACTTACTTGTTCCAATTTTTTCTTTTTGAGGTACGGAACCCTAAAAATTACTTTCCCATACAAAACTTCAATACCTACGCGACCCAAATGTATGCGACGGGTTCTCTATCTGGCAGAATCTTGATGCTCCGAAATTTATTTGGCATAATACAGAATATTTTAAAGGCATAAAAAATACTGAATATGATTATTGTTTGTCCAAGCGTTTATATGTTCGAATTTACAATGGCATACTTTTAAGATGACGGAATTTTATTTGGAATAATTTTATTAGGCATATTGCCATTTCTATAAAATAGCATTTTTAATTTTAAATTAAATTAAAATATTGTCTTAAAAAGTCAATATCTTGTGCTACAAAAGTTAGTGACAGAAACGAAACGCTGCAAAACCAACTCCACGTAGTCTTATCTGCCCTACCCCTAGAGTGTAATTTAAGCGCGGAGGGCCCGCGAGCTGAGGAGCAGGTAGATTTAACCACCGCAGCTTGTGGCCGGCGAACCGCCGGTCAGCCTCAGCCACGGCGGCGAGCGTTATAACCATCTGCGACGATAAGCTCGCGTGGGACCGCCGGAGCCCCGCACCGCCAAAGCCGTGACAGAAAACGTGCCTGCTGCATGTTGCATGCTCGCTTGCATGCTGCATGCTTGCTGCATGCATGGTGTATGTTTGTTTGTATGTTTATGCCTATCGATGATTCTGACCTACAAAATTATGAGTTTTGAATGTATGATAAATGAGTGTATGCCAAACGATTTTCTGCGAAATGAAGTTTATGCTATCCGCTGTTATGCAAAATAATATTATGACATAAAAAGTTCTGCTATAAAGGGTAGACAGGCGTATGGGATAGGTTTTTGGTCCCATGGAGAAAGTTGTTCAGTTCTATGGTCTGCATCACATCCTTTTATATGACCTTTCCGAAACGGGATACCTTCTTTTCGCATAATGTTCTTTGTCCTAATATACTTCGGCATAACGATTTTGGCACAATTTGTTTTGGCATAATAATACTTCGGCATAATTTTGTTAGGCATACATTTTATGTTGGCATAATCATCTTAAAGACTAATTTGTTTTGGCATAAATTTGATTCGCATAACGTTAGTAGGCCTAAGAACCGAATTGCTGCAAAACCGACTCCACGTAGTCTTGTTTGTCCTACCCCTAGAGTGTAATTTAAAATCGCGTAGGCGCGTAGGGGCGAGGCGGCCCGCGGACTGAGCGAAAGCCGTCTGCGACGATTAGCACGCGTGGGGCCGCCGGAGGCCCGCAGCGCCGGAGCCGTGACAGAAACCCTGCCTGCTGCATGTTGCATGCTCGCTTGAATGCTGCATGCTGCATGCCTGCTTGCATGCTGCATGCTTGCTTGCATGCTGCATGCTTGCTTGCATGCTGCATGCTTGCTTGCATGCTTTAACTTTATGCTTAATAAATGTATGCTTTAGAATATTATGCTTAATCATTATTATGGTTAGAGAAATTATGCTTAAAAAAATTATGCGTAAGCTGTTATGCGTAATTATATTATGCGAAAATATAATTATGCCAAACAACATTATGCTAAGTTATATTAGGTCTTAAAATTTTATGCAAATGGATAGGGATCCTTCCGAAACATGCTGTATGTCTGTAAAGGGTTCCCTCTATCTGGCAGAATTTTGATGCTCCGAAATTTATTTGGCATAACACACTTGGCATAATCTTCTTTAAACGAATATATATATGGCATAAAAATCATTTAATATAATTATTGTTTGGCCGAATGTTTATATGTCCGAATTTACAAAGGCATACTTTTAAGATGGCAGAGTTTTATTTGGCATAATTTACTTTTGGCAAAGCTTAATTTCGCATATTTTCGTTTCACATAACGTTTATTTAGAGCGACGATTATTTAGAATAATTTCACTTGGCATATTAAGAAGATGGCAGAATTTCATTTGGAATAATTTTATTAGGCATAATTATTGTCATTTCTATAAAATGTAATCATATTCTTAACCTTAAATTAAAATTAAAATATTGTCTTAAAAAGTCAATAAGTTGTACTACAAAAGTTAGTGAAGTGACAGAACCGAATCGCTGCAAAACCGACTGCACGTAGTCTTGTCTGCCCTACCCCTAGAGTGTAATTTAAGCCCGCGTAGGCGCGGAGGGGCGAGGCGGCCCGCGAGCTGAGGAGCTGGTGGTTTTAACGCTCGCCGCCGCGGCTGAGGCTGGCCGGCAAAGCCGGCCAGCAAGCCGAAGCTGCTGTGGTGAGCGTTACAACCATCTGCGACGAGAAGCTTGCGTGGGATCGCCTGAGCCCCGCAGCGCCGGAGCCGTGACAGAAACCATGCCTGCTGCATGTTGCATGCTTGCTTGCATGCTGCATGCTTGCTTGCATGCTGCATGTTTGCTTGCATGCTGCATGCTTGCTTGCATGCTGCATGCATGGTGTGTGCTTTTTTGCATGTTTGCATTCTACATGCTTGATGCATATATGCATGGTGTGTGCTTTTTTGCATATTTGCATGCTACATGCATGAACTATGAATTTTCCGTAATGTGATAGATGAGTCTTTCAATTATTATGGATATGAAAAGTATGCCAAAAGATGATTCTAACTGTAAACTTTCTGAGATATGATAGTTCTACCTTTTAATGATTGATTATAGATATGAAATGTATGTATGCCAAAAGACTATTCTGACAGTGAACTTTCTGCAATATGATGGTTCTACTTTTTAATTATTATGGATATGAAGTTTATGCCAAAAGACGATTCTGACAGTGAACTTTCTGCAATATGATGGTTCTACTTTTTAATTATTATGGATATGAAATTTATGCCTAAAGATGATTCTGACTTACAAAATTATGCGTTTTTAATGTATTATAAATGAGTGTATGTCAAACGATTTTCTGCGAAATGAAGTTTATGCTATGCGCTGTTATGCAAAATAATATTATGACATAAAAAGTTCTGCTATAAAGGGGGGACCCGTCTGTAAACGCACCCGCTTAAAAGGAGAAATTATGAGCAGCGGCCAAGTTCCTAAAAATGAAAAACAAAGTGCATTTGCAAGGGGCATTAATTTAAAAAAATACGAATAAGTGTATACGAGTATATGGACTACCGAACACGTAACTATTCCGAAAGAAGTAACATTTATTTTCACAAAATATATTAAGCACCCTAGTGGGTGATATGAAAACATTATACCACTCGTGTTTGAACGAGCGTTACTTTGAATTCAATTCAAAATAAGACGAATTTACTGAACGTTTTCTCTGAATCGGTATAAGGAAGAAGGAACGGTATGTTGACAAGGCTTTTAAGCGTATAATCATTGTGTAAATACTTGCGTATTCATAGGAGGGAAACATGGATCCAGAATTCTTACAATTCTTGGATTGATGCGACAAAAAGTATGCGATATGCCACCTGCTTGTCCCTTTCAGGTATCATTGAGGTACTCGGCAGCTACCTGAAGTAAATCGTATTCTAGCCTAGGTTTATTTGAGTATCCGTACTAAATATGGATATCTCCAGTTGTGAAGACATACTAGGTATACATATGTCAGTTATGTAGCCAAACTGCCCCCGTTTTGTTTGCTGTTTGAAAACGTTTAAGTATCTCAAAAAATTCTGTATGAGTTCAGAATTTTTTGAAGTTTTCGCCGATGTTCCTCATAAAAGGTTTATCCATTAAATTTTATTTTATTAATTAATAGAGAGGAGAGCATTGGTGGCACATTGGTAGCGGTCCCGACTTTCGAGTCGTGGGTTCGAACCCATACAGACGCTTTACTTTGTGTAAATAATTTCATCACCTCGTAAAACAGTGAAGGAAAACTTCGTGAGCAAACCGGCTAATTATATATATCTTAGAACCAAAAATTCGAAGACATGTGACATCTACCAACGCGCTCTGGGCACGCATGGTGGAGGGTTCCCTCTATCTGGCAGAATTTTGATGCTCCGAAATTTATTTGGCATAACACACTTGGCATAATCTTCTTTAAACGAATATATATATGGCATAAAAATCATTTAATATAATTATTGTTTTGCCGAATGTTTATATGTCCGAATTTACAAAGGCATACTTTTAAGATGGCAGAATTTTATTTGGCATAATTTACTTTTGGCAAAGCTTAATTTCGCATATTTTCGTTTCACATAACGTTTATTTAGAGCGACGATTATTTGGAATAATTTCACTTGGCATATTAAGAAGATGGCAGAATTTCATTTGGAATAATTTTATTAGGCATAATTATTGTCATTTCTATAAAATGTAATCATATTCTTAACCTTAAATTAAAATTAAAATATTGTCTTAAAAAGTCAATAAGTTGTACTACAAAAGTTAGTGAAGTGACAGAACCGAATCGCTGCAAAACCGACTGCACGTAGTCTTGTCTGCCCTACCCCTAGAGTGTAATTTAAGCCCGCGTAGGCGCGGAGGGGCGAGGCGGCCCGCGAGCTGAGGAGCAGGTGGTTTTAACGCTCGCCGCCGCGGCTGAGGCTGGCCGGCTTTGCCGGCCAGCAAGCCGAAGCTGCTGTGGTGAGCGTTACAACCATCTGCGACGAGAAGCTTGCGTGGGATCAGCGGAGCCCCGCAGCGCCGGAGCCGTGACAGAAACCATGCCTGCTGCATGTTGCATGCTTGCTTGCATGCTGCATGCTAATTGCTTGCATGCTGCATGCTTGCTTGCATGCTGCATGTTTGCTTGCATGCTGCATGTTTGCTTGCATGCTGCATGCTTGCTTGCATGCTGCATGCATGGTGTAAGCTTGTTTGCATGTTTGCATGCAAACAAGCTTACACCATGCATGAACTATGAATTTTCCGTAATGTGATAGATGAGTCTTTCAATTATTATGGATATGAAAAGTATGCCAAAAGATGATTCTAACTGTAAACTTTCTGAGATATGATAGTTCTACCTTTTAATGATTATCGATATGAAATGTATGTATGCCAAAAGACTATTCTGACAGTGAACTTTCTGCAATATGATGGTTCTACTTTTTAATTATTATGGATATGAAGTTTATGCCAAAAGACGATTCTGACAGTGAACTTTCTGCAATATGATGGTTCTACTTTTTAATTATTATGGATATGAAATTTATGCCTAAAGATGATTCTGACTTACAAAATTATGCGTTTTTAATGTATTATAAATGAGTGTATGCCAAACGATTTTCTGCGAAATGAAGTTTATGCTATGCGCTGTTATGCAAAATAATATGATGACATAAAAAGTTCTGCTATAAAGGGGGGACCCCATGGTGGATTACGGCCCACTCCTTACCGAGAGGCGGCCCCCAGCAGTGGTAACATTATAGGCTGATTATGAATTAATAGATAGAGTAGGACATATTTTATATCAATAGCTAGTGTAACCAGGAAATGTTCGAAAATACAAATTGGAGCATTAATAATGTCAGTATACATTAAAGTCCAAATTTTAAAAGCCATGTCTTAAAACCATCTCCATAACATAACAAACCTTCATCTTAATACGCTGATATGTAAATACTTAATGTGGCAGCTCATATATCACGCTAAGTGCTCCAACTGAATTGTGTCACTTTTGCGCCCAAAATCATCTATCAGAGGAACACCGTTAATGGGACTACCTACTAATGTGGAGTAATTAGAATTTAATATTCACTAGACACATAATTGTATTCATGATTCTCCTTAAGAATAATATAAAAAATCACGGGGGACTCATCCCCTTTCTTGATACCTAGCTCGCCCAAATATCATGAAAATCGAAATAGTTGTTTTGATATAATGCAGGCTACACACGTTATGATTGATATACTTGCGCAAGTATACATTAACGTGTGTGGGATGAAATAGCACAAGTATCCAAGCCATTCGGTGTCACGCAGACTTGTGCAAGTCTAAATTTGCGCAAGTATATCGTAACGTGTATGGCTACCATAAGTAAAAAACATGTACACAGACATAGCTGTCCTCATGGTTTTGCTTTCGTTTATACGTAACTAACGACTTGACAAAACATCGAGATTGCTTTAGTATATGTTAGTTTAATACTAATATAGTATAACTACACATAAACCTTTCAGAATAAATTCTCTATATGATGGTCGAAACTGCATCAAAATCGGTTGCGTAGTTTAGAAGATCAACGCGGTCACACAGACAGACACGAAAAGCGACTTTCATATAGATAGAGATATAGATATTTATTTATGCTATTTTATTTTCAGGAGCAGAAAGTGTCCTTACTATCCTTTGTCCTTTTCTATATATATTATGCCAAATACTACCCAAAATGGCTTAGTAGTTTAGCAGTAATAACGTAGTATACATACAGACACCTTAAACATTTGTGATATTAGTGTGGTGTTTTAATGGCATGTGATTCCCAGTTACTGATAACAGCTCGACCCCATGGGTGCCATAAAACGCGATGTTATGTCGCAGCCCCCATGTTTCTGTGAATTAATCACATAAAAAACATCACACTGTAATCACCTTTATCTTTTCGAGTTGTATGGGGGAAGGTTAAGTTAAAAAGCACGCGAATGAAAGGTTCCTAAAGAAATTTCAAGTGAAAAGGAATTTTCTGTCTTCGCATAATGAAAAAAAAAATCGGTTGATTTTGCATATACACGTACCATCGCGGTCACGCATATCTAATCACTTGAAAACAAAATCCCGTGCACACGACCCTTATTTTTCGTAGGCAAACGTTACTATAGCAGCCGAGCGCTGCAAACAAGAATAGTTCTTACGGTGTTCAGATATACGTGTCCGCGATAGTACATAAACTCACGCCTTCTTCTCATGGAGGTAAGCAAAAACTACAGAACGCCACTTGCTACGATATTTACATACTCTTTTTCCCTCGTTTACTTTCATACATCTTCAGTGCTATTCTGTAACCATCTCACCGTGAGAACTTAGGTGAAGTGAGATTGAAGTGAGCTGTCAGTCCCTAGCAGCAGCCGATCTATTCGGTAAAAATCTCACGGTGAAAAGTTGGGTGAAGTGAGCACGAAGTGAGCTGTCATTCCACCTGCTGCTAGGGACTGACAGCTCACTCCGAGCTCACTTCACCTAAGTTTTCACGGTGAGATGGTTACAGAATAGCACTACAGGTGGAATGACAGCTCACTTCACGTTCACTTCACCTAAGTTTACACCGTGAGATTATTACAGAATAGACCGGCTGGTCATACCCTCACACCGGTTGCGAGTACTACGCACCTGACCTTTCTGAAGAACCCACATCTGTAGGTTTTAGGTAAGAATATTTGTAACCTATAGAACACAGACAATCTCTCATTGCCCCTTACGGGATCAAAGTTGTTACAATCAATGAAATAAAACAAACCAAACTTTGCAAAAAAAACTGGGTATAAAAATTCATCAAAACAGCCCCCCAAGTTGTAGACCAGAAAGCATAAAAAGCGCTATAAAGCGCACCGTCCCTAAAAGTTGACCGAAGCAGATTTCACAAATTGTAACTCAGTATTTACCTTCATTACTCAGCAATATTTTTGACGCCGCCTATCATTTACACTTCAGAATCCACGAGCGGTTCCATAAAAAAATACCGTCGAAAAACCGCTGTACCAGAACATAATTTGATGAGGAAAGGTTAAAAAGTTAGCCCAATTTGTTCGTTGAGCTCTTTGTAAACTTACGGGTTTTATTATCTGGTACCGGTTTTTTTATAAACTCTGTTTTCCCAGCTCTAGTAGTGGGAATAAGTTTCTGTTTAGTAGAACAACAAGTTATCTGCCCCTCGCCGACTTTAGAATGTATTAAATGAATGAGTTTGTGTCTTTCGAGCGGTCTTGTATCTGCGTTGAGGGGGCTGTTCGCTTTATAGCAGAGTTTTTTTAGATTTTTAGGAAGAGTTTAAATTGGATAAAAGTTTAAATTCAATTTGTTAGCGATGCAATAGTGTTTGATAATATGGACATCATCGCTTATATTGGCGGAACTTGGGAGAGTCCTTTGATTGATAGGCATGGAAGCCGCATGTCTCATCCCTATTTCCACTGATTTATGTCACTGATTTTAGAGCCCTGGAAAATGAACGAGAAAATCAAGAAAACCCAGTCCTAACTGACACGCCGAAGCTTACATAAAAGGCTGATACGATAGTAAAGTTTATGCAAATTCGTAAAGTTAGTGTGAGGTCGGAAGACGTTAATCCGATTATGACGTGGCCCGCCTTGGAACCTCAGAAATTGGGGACTTGGAGCGGCCGACAAACGCCCGAATTAACTTTCAGACGAGATAGGTTCCTATACGAATATTTTAATTACTTCGTTAATATGCAGATTTATTTCTCTTTGTATTTTTCGCACAATCGTGTCAATTTGCTCCTGTTGTGATTCGATTTGGGATTCGGAACTCTTGGGTCTGCGTGCGACGATAGCTTTCAGATAAACTTTATAGGCTTTCATCATTGACTGATTTTGGGTTGCTGAGGCAGTACGATAATGCTAACTTAATAAAAAACAACGAGATTTGTTCTGTAGCTCTACAACTTAAACAGTTATTATTCTCCAATATTTAATAAAAACCTCATATCAGTTTTTTGTGCGGATCTTTAGGTAGTTTTAGCCTCTACAGAGGCATTAGAAACAGGGTGTAAAGTTCACTCATCCTCTATAGAAGAGGGAGGATCCTCCGACCAGGCGGGTGTCGTGTCTGGTGGGCAAATAAACGACGATTTTTTTTTTTTTTTACTATGGCATCTCGCAGCTGACCACTAAGGTCATGGCTGCTTAACCAGACTTCCCTGTGGCTGTCTTAAGCTTCTACACTCAAAGCCTCCAGCCAGTGGCATAAACTATTCTAAATTAAAACTAGGCGAGCGCTCGCTAAGGGCACCCCCTGTGGGGTACGAACCTCGGCTTAGGACGTCGCTGGGGGGAGGACAGCAAAATGGGACAGGCTGGATCAAGGATAGATCATTATTATTATTCGGGGAATTTAAAGCTACGCGCTCAGCTGCGGCGCGGGCTTGCGCTTCATCGGGCAAGGGTCGGGGAGGAGTATTATTTACTCGCGAGGGTCGCGATCGCGAAGGACCTCGGCGGCTAGGTCGGTAGGAATTACGGGTGTCGGTGTATTTGTTCACTGTACTGGTGGCCCTACTGCTCTGCTGGAGGAGTGTGGTGGGGTCATCGTGGTTGGAAAGGAACGACGACTATTGTCGGGACGTTGTATATATACTCGTCGCGCGGTAAACTCTGCTTGCGCGATGAAGGATTTTGCGTGACGTCAGTGTGATGCGTAGTTCGCATGTGGCGATGTACTTAGATGCCGCCACACCGCCATGGTAAAAGTGCGTGAGTTTATGTAAGTTTCAATAAAATAAAATAATCTACTAGACAACTACGCTATTTTAGATTCACTCAGATAAACTTTCGAACAAAAAGAATGAATATTTAAACACAAAATAACAAAAACTTTAAGGATCCTTTCTACGGAGTTTGAAGAACTACTTCTTTTAGTGTATGAAATACTAAGCAGCTGAATAATAAACTTGTAGCTATTAAGTAAACAAAGTTAGACTCAAGTAACCCACTGGCTAAAGCTGTTCTTTAGCTAAGTCTGCACGATTTAGCAAAAATGGTTTGAGATTCGGGAGACTGGAAGGAGTCAGATTTTCCGGTTGTAGGATAGGGATATCGGCATCTTCAAAACAAGTGACTTTAAAATTTTGATTGTACACTTTTTTCGTTTAAGTAAAAGCTATTGTTATTCGAGTGCTGTTGAGGACCAAATTATGACGAAAATACTTAGAAATTATTAGATTTTACGAATTCCTTTTTGTGGATATGCTAGAGATTACTAGAGTATATTGTAGGAAAAGTTGGGCTTCAGTACTGATTTTTATAACAGCAGCATTATAGGTATATCTGTATCTATACATGTAATTTAAATAAATAAAATTAGTTTCTGTTTTTAATGTCAAAATAACAGCTTTTTACTAAATGCATATGAAAGTATATACCGGCGAAAAACATATAACAAAAATATTTTTTTAAGATTTTTGTCGGGCTGTCTGTTTGTTCCGGCTAATCTGCGAAACGGCTGTACCGATTATGACGGGATTTTCACTGGCAGATAGCTGATGTTGTAAAGAGTAACTAAGGCTACTTTTATTTTAGAAAAATATTTGGTATCCACGCGGGCGAAGCCGCGGGCATCAGCTAGTTGTTAATAATGTATAATGTATTTACCAACTGGGTGAGTGATTGAATTCACTCAGTGCGAATTTCACCAATGAAACTGAACGCGATTGGCACATCTAAACCACGTTCAAGAGCTGTTAGTGTCAATATTCCACAGAAAATAATGACACTGACCGTCCAGTTTCTTTGGTGAAATTCGCCCTAAACCTCCACATTTAACCTTCCTTTATAGAGGGTACAGTTCCACGAATTCTTCGAGCGGACAGGCCAGTAAGAGCTCTGTTTTAGTATTTATTTAATTCACAGTATAACCCAGATTATTCTCTAGTTTATGGATTTGGTAACCCAAACTAAAAGACCCATCACTTCAGCGTCTACTGTTTAGCCATCGACAACAATACCGACAACTTACCAACTTATACTAAACACAATTATTACCGAATCCCCGTCTTATCAGCCTTACTGAAAAGCCACCTAAACTCCCTTAAACTTCGCTAAATTCACAAACAATTTTAAGACATTTGGAGTGCCATTTATTAAGTTTTCAAAAGCATTTTCAAATCACTTCAATAAGCTCTTCTTAAAGTAGTCCAGGCATTCTTGTTCGCTTCCATAAAATTATATAAATTATAAAAGTAAAAGACACCACCGAAAAATACTAATCCGGATGTGACGAGGCCGTTGTTGACTACGGTCATGACGAAGCTAGAGATGAGGAAGAGGGCCATGATGGCTATGTGGAAGAAGAAGTACCAGTAGTGGTACTTGAGAAGCAACGGCTGATTCCTCTTCATGAAGCTGATAATAAGGATTGACGTAGCGACGAATAGTTGCACGTACAAGAGCCCAAATACAAACTCCACGAGGAGACTGGTTGTGAACTCTACTAGTTGGTCCATCTCTCCGGTCATTGTAAAGAGGAGGAGGGCAGCAAACAGCACCATCGGGAGAACAGCTGTTAGTGCTATCAAGATGAAAGTCTGTCGGAGCTTGTCGCAGTAGGAACATGGTATTTCCTCCGAATCTTCTAAGATTATCGTCATTGTGTCTCGCTAAATCTGGATTTGCTATTCACAGGCGGATATAATAATAATATATTAAAAGAAGACTATAAAATAACTGTGATTGATAATAATAAAAACTGACGTTTATTAGTGACAGATGGCATTGAGAAGAAAAAGGTGCAATAAAAAGATAACATCAGAAAGTTTTGTAGCCACGATAAATATCTATGATTTAGAACATTTTTATTGGATACTTCTACGTGATTCAAAAGCTGAAATAAACCTTATCATGTTTGATATTGCTCTTATTGAATCAATCGCTATTTTTTTGCCTTGTCCTGCCCGGCTGGCTTTCAGCTCGCAATTCAATTCACTATTTTTATATAGAGAATAAAACACAAAATTCCCTTTAAAAAAATCCCGATTTTAAAACGATCAACAAAGGTTAATTCCTCGTTCAATAAAACTCGAATTACGCTCTTTGCAAAAGTATGCGCTTTTACACAGCATACTGGCTGTTCAGATGATCCATCAAGGCATGCAGCATTACGGCCGTCTGACGGGGTATTTATAATGCTGCATCAGAGACTATCAATTCTGCGAGCATGTGGCACTGATATGCGAGAACAGACTGTATATCTATTTGAGTGGCGTTTAGTTGTTGGATGTAGGTGGTGCTGTTTTTAAACGATTTTGTTTAGATTCACACTCATGTTTCTATCTAAATAAAACAGCAAATTTTGTGCTCAATTTGGTCTTCGAGGAAGGATTTTGGAGGAACTGATATTCACTCATACATCGTACGATTCATATTCATTCATACGCTTCATTCGTTCTCGTGCACACAAACAGTTTACAATCGTCACCTTTTTTGAGATGTAAAAGAATTGACATAAGTTTTTGAGTCCACGTCGACATCAATTCGCCGCGATATGTTTGCACCAGTAGGAGGAATATGCCTTGGGATTTCAGGTGATGAAGGTAGAAGAACTAACATGAGGTGTGGGCGACCCTCTTATATCCAGCAATGTACTACTATAGGCAGAGTTGATTGAAAGGACAACGAAACCTAAAAATATGCACTTTAAATTAAAACATTGACATATATATTTTATTTTTTTACCAACCACCAACAAAATAAAAACTTTACAACCCGTTTTAAATTAACGCAGCCACCATAATTGTTGGTGTCAAATTAAAACTTTGTTATTTACTTAAATAGTGGCGGCATATAAATCGCGTCATGCGAACTACGCATCAAAAGCCTGACGTCACACAAAATACTTAGGTCTCACAAATCCTGCATCGCGCAAGCAGAGTTTACAGCGCTATCAAAATATATATAACTTTCCGACATCAATCGTTGTTCAGTTTCCCGCCAGACACGACACCCGTCTGGTCAGAGAATCCTCCCTTTTCTCAAGAGGCTGACTGAAGTTTACACCACGTTCCTTAAAATCTAAAAAATAAGGTAACTTCTATAAATATAACATTATATTTTATTTTATCTTTTTTAGAGACTGTTTTATAAAAATATTACCTATCTAAAATACGGTAGGTAATCTTAAGCGGTATAAAGATTACCATCCCTTATATCACAGCCTACCCTAATGGCTGAAATATACGGTTATTGGCTGAGAAAAATATTGATCAGGAGTTTTATTTTGTACTACGCTAGTTCAATTTATCTTTGGATTTAGAATCTTATCTCGGAATAATCTAGTAACTTTAAAATACTGAAAGGTATTTTGATGGTATGATTGACGCAGTGACTGATTGACTGCCTTTGCCCACTGTTCTGTTTCATTGGTGTCAACGTACCAACTCTTTAAGACTTGAGGAAAACAAAGCTTTATTGGGATTACTTTATTCTCCGTACTAATTACGTTTATAAGTATGTGTCATTGAAATTTTATTTTATTCACATTATTTCCTTTATTTAATATATATAAATATAATTTACATTTTTAAATAGTTTTTATAAAATAAAATAAAAAACAAAAACATTTAAAAATATAAAAAATAGTAGCCCACCGGTATCGGAAACAGGGTCCAAGCTACCGACGGTCAGGGCTCCAGAGAGAGGAGCCTCCTTACAATGCGAGCCGTGTCCAGGAGTACCGCTTTCTGAATCAAGCCCTTAATCCAGCTGCCCAACGAGAGCCTCCTTAGGTTTTGGTCTAGACTCTTGGCAATCAAGCCATTATTGGCATTATTCACATTATTGTTATTTATTATTCCACTTTAATATCTCTTTATACTGTCTACACTAAAATATTTATATTATGTAGAAGTATATTAAGGGGAAAAAAAGAGGAAGAGCTCATTGGGCATAAAAAAATTCGCCCGCATAGCTGTCAGTGCGAAAAGTGCCCAAAAGGCTGGCAGCTTTGCCACGTTGGATGGCAATGCTGACCTAAATAAAAATAGGCCAGCTCTCCAGCTTTATTTAAATATCCGATTGTCTGTTTGTGAATTTAAATAACTGAGGTGGCAAATTTTTACTAGTTCAATCAAACTTGAATCAAGACTAAGTGCCTACAATAAACATAAACATGATTTTACAACTTTCATTTACAGTTTATTTCTCACCAAGTACGCCTACCCACTAAAATTTATTCAGCGTAGTACCAAAAAGGAGTCATTATTACATTTTGACGGAGTTTATTAAGTGCCTGCTGTGTTGGGCCAAATTGAAATTCCAATCAAGTTCATGAAAATATTTATGACTTCGGACTTAGGACTGCAAAGCGGGCTTTTATTACTCAGACTTTAAATTTTACAACTCTCAATATGCGTGATGTCGTAAAATAAGGGGTTGAAGTAAGGACTTGACTGTTTTCTCCTTGACGAGTAAAGATTAGAATCTCGCGTTGGTTCAACTTATTGCTTATGTATTTTCGTCAGGCGCTGTGATTTAATTTTTATTCGTAGCAATTTATACTGAGATTGTATTGAATGAAGAGGTACGTTGAAAGGGCTGGAGGTTTCAACCAGGACATTTTTTTTACGGCATTTGAAGGCCCAATATAATTTATGTGACCCAAATGCTTCCTCATTTTCCACGTTAACACCACACGGATTTTCAAGGATTATCTTAGGTAATCTATTTTAAATTTTTCTTGTATTACATCATCCTGTTATCATCACAGTCTAGCCCTTCGTTGATATTTTCAGAACATTTTTCTTAACCAGCGACTTACGAGGCAAGCGCCCCATCGTGTATCGACATCCTGTCACGTCGAGTGTTTAACAAAATAAATGAGGTAATATACTGTGACGTCACATGTTGGGAGCGACTTATGCGCTTAAGAGATTGACCTTAAATGTTTTGCATGAAGTCTTAAGCATCGATTGGATGAAAAATTGCTGAAGCTTTTTTTAAGAGGATCTCATTTATGATAATATTTTTTGCATACTACAGATTCAAATGTGATTGTTTAAAGGAAGTGTATAGAGTACCGCTAGCGGCACTTTATCCGATAGGGATTAGCCGGCTATAGATGAAAGAAATTAACATTAGCCTTTCCTCAAAAACAAAATAACAGTGAAAATGACAATGCAATGCTCAACAATCAAACAAAATAGCAAGTGACAGTGATAGTGACAATGCAGTTCTTACGGCACTTTAGTCAAGCCGACGCAGCGCCACTAATATGCCGCTAACGGCACTTTATCCTAGCTTTAATATCTGCCGTGTTTTAATGCCAGTCCAGAACATGTGAACACATTGATAGATTTTCGTAAAGGAACATGAAAACTGCAACATCAGACTGATAAGAATTTGAGAATATTGTGAGAAATAATTCAACAAATTACCTTTTTCTACACGATCCACATTTATTAATTTCAGTATTTTTATTTCAACCTTCCCATTATAAAAGGTTCATGAAAAATATCGAGGGGAAACAGTGAGAAACTCAAGGGATTACATCTATCAAGCGGTCGAGAGCTAAACGGACTCGTTCACACATTAGACGATCCGACACGTTAACTACACGACACCAAAATGGAGTCCCCATTTATGCACAGGTATTGTTATTTTGACTTAACAACATGAGATTAATGATCAGATACTTAATATTTCAAAAACCAGTGCAAAGTTAGCACGAGCTAACGGCAAGATACTAACGAACGAAGAACGGTTACTGTTTATGTAAATCATATTGATATAATGATGTGTTCTGTCTAGTTTTCTTTGCATGTTGTTTCAGCTCTTAATTCTTATCAATGCTTTTCAGCAGCGCTTACCTGAAACAAGAGATAATACTATAAGTACTTAGTAAAGGGGCTTGTGGCTAAATAATAAATAAATAAATTTCTTTATTGCCATAAAAACAGGTTACAGTTTTGTGAGACCCTGGCTCAAGAGCTAGGTTGGAGTACCTGTATTTCAGGAGCCACACAGGTCGATATTCAAGGTTTAGCAACGCTTGCCGAGGTAGGTCCGTGGATGGGTGTCCATCCATTAAATACCGAGACCCCTCCGAGCTTTAGAAAGCACGTAAAGCCGTTGGTCCCGGCTGTCATTCGTAGATCTTTTAAAGTCGTTACGGCAGTCAGAAGCTTGAAATTCTGACAAGAGATACCGCGCTACCCAGTAACTGGGTTGTGGAGGTCAGATAGGCAGTCACTCCATTCAAACACTGATATTCAGCTGCATCCGGTTAGACTGGAAGCCGACCCCAACATAGTCGGGAAAAGGCTAGACGGATTGACTAAGTACCTTAGTACAACAAACTTGTATGCGTTGTGCTGCAAACTGTAAATACCTATAAGTTGGTTGTTTAATTAAAAAACCAACGTTTAATGGTATTCAATACTTAGATCGCAAGAATAGAATGAGTTTGGTTTGAGACAATGTTCTACTCTTGTTTTCGTATCGTTACCGTGCCGGTATCGTGCCGGTATCGAGTCGTATAAAATAAAGCGTTCCCGCCCGATGGCAAACGGATGGCATAGGAATGTCAGGAGTCGTCGACACGGCCATCCGTCATTGTATTTTTTACAGCTTACACTCAACCGTATGTTATGGCAATACTGCTTTACATGCAGCTTTGCACGATTTTAGTAGTATTTTAGAGACCCCTTGTAGCCTTTTCTTCCACACTACATTCCATTTATTTCCAACAGCCGATGCCGTAGTAGCGTTCTACGGTTTCAAGATACTGTAGGTATATGATGCAGCGCACCCATTTAAAGGAACAAAAACTCATTTCGCACCTATATTCACTCCAAAATTAACAAAGCACACTTGAACCAACACTGACTACCAATAATGCTCGGTGATGAACATAAGAATATACATCACTAGGACAGAATAGATGCATACGACCGGTGGCAGCTCTACACAGGTAGGGCGCTGCCACTCGCCGGGACAGCTGGCAATTACCGCGGGATGTCCCGGCTTTCGGTCACGCCCGCTCGCATTGTGCGCGGGACGTAGGTTCCCGCATTTTCAATGCAGTTTAACGCCCGATTGCTTTGATCCCAATCTCTAATCGGCGTTATTAAACTTTTAAATTTTGTTCAGCGAAATTCTAATTATTCTGGAAAGCTATTAGCTGAAATGTTCGGGCTTAGGTACTTATTTTCGCTTGTGGAGAACGTAGGTAACATATTTTTAATGGAAATTTATGATAGAGATTTAGGATATAAATACGGTGAATGAACATGAATAAGGTTGGTAGTTTCAAAACACACCTGTGTTTTCGTCCATTTACTACGAACATTTATTATTTTCAGTGTTTTGAAGAATTTTATGTTTTTTAGAAGAAAACTTATTTTTCTTGTAACAAACATAAAATTAAACGTACTTTATTTTAAGCCCAGTGCTTGGTAAGTAAATAATAAATTTACGTCATTAGCATCCTATTGAAGTGAGCTTAGAAAGAAAAACGAAACCCCCGTATTTGTCATTTACTTATTTCGCTGTGGAGTAGGCAGAGGTAAAAATTTAAACATGAAAACAACCTTCTCATGTATATGTTTAAAAAGAAGAAAATGTAAACATATACGGGACAATAATCAATGTTTATACACAAAAAATGCAATTTTTAAACTCCAAGCTGTAAGCTGTAATGCATTCGATTTTAATCACAAAATATACGTCGAACATTTATCGCCGAAGCTTACATATTTCACGTTGCAATATTTCAATATCCGAAAGTAAATCCCGGTCGCGGACGTATCATAGCGCAGCACTATTCGTAGTACTTAATTATTTAAGTGTAATCCCCGATACAGAGAACTGAACTGTCAGGCTTAAAGCCAAGGATTTGCGACAAAGGAATGACGGCCGAACTGTACCTACTCATCTGTCAACGATCCATAATTTATTAGTAACAATAAATTCTTTAGTTGGAACGTGAACAAGTTATTTATTTCCTCACCTTCAACCTTTACAACTTGAGCCGATTAAAGAGAAAATATTCAATTTAGAGTAAGTTATTTAGGATATTTTGATCCGAAATGTTGTTGGAGGGTTTGGTCTGTTTAATCAAGCTTAGAATTAGGTATCAAGTTTGCTAGAGCTGAAAAATGGATCCCCATTCTATAAACGACGGGTTTTCAAAGATAAAAGATGGACCGTTAGCAGCCAAAGATATTTCAGCATCATTTTGCTTGAATAGAACTTCGGGCTGAACATATCCTTTAACTCAATTACACTACGGGCTAAGCTTGTAAGAAAATGAATAGATTTTATTAAGGCTTCTTTTATTTTGAACAAGAAGTAGGTACCTTCTAAAGTCTACAGTATCATGAGCTAATACCTATTTTCTTTACCTGACCTGTTGATCCATTTGTGTTTATTTATTTAATACTTTAAGCATACAAATATATAGAGGTGGACAAATGCTATAGGCATTTTTTTGCAGTAAACCGTTTTTCTCTTGTCTTTTTATCGCCAAATCCACAATATGCACTTTTGAACAACTAATAGAATAGAATAGAAATAAATGGTCTTTATTAGACCAAGACTCAACAAGATTACTAGTAAAAATTACGATTATTTAAGTAAGCACAGACACTAAAAAAAACACGAGGAAAACAATACAAGAAATAACGATTGGTCACCGTTGCGAAATCCCATGAGAGACGGCACAACAGCGACCCACGAATAACGACAGTCCACGCGACTCGCAACCATGCTTAAGACACTGTTGGAGCCGCCCCACACCCTGTACACCATGGAAGCGCACCTTTTACGCATTGTTGCGTACAAACAATCTACATGCGCATCTGCGACCATCCCTGACGCACAACAGAAAAGGGGTAGCCCCACCAGAATCCTAAACGCATTGTTATATTGAAGGTGGAGAGCGCTGTAAGATCTTTGTGTATATCTAGCCCACAGGCTGCACGTGTAAAAAGTATTACAGTAAGCTCAAAAGAGCGTGATTTTAACAAGAAGTGAGCATCGAGCCAACCTGCGAGCCAGCATGTTCGTTCTGACCGACAACGTCTTCCGCTCGCGTTCAATGTCGAATGTCTAACCAGTCAAATATTTTGCTTCTCAATAAAAAAGCAAAATCTGCAAAGCTACCATCACTAGTTGGAGAAGCACCACAGCAAGAAGATAAAACAGTTTCAGAATATCAGAACCTGCCAAATAAACCTCACCTGAATTCCCATATTCTAACTTGTAAAACCAACCCTTTAGGTTTTTAAATGGAACTTTCCGATCCGTTGAAATGAGCGGTACGTGCTGAGAGCGCAGTTTGGTTGGACTTGAACGTGACACTACATACCACAGGTACTGGCTCTATACCTGGGACTTGCGTCCGGTAACTAAGCTATAGTGGACTTTTTTATTGTTTGCAGCGATTTTGCTTATTGAGTTTTGGTTCCTTTAACCATTGGATTTATAGGAAACTGGTTTTTTATGAGGTCCTGGGTTCGATCCCCAGGTCGGGCCAAGTGATATTGGGTTTTTCCATTAGGAATTTCTCAGTATCCGCCCGGAGTCTGGATTTTTGCCCGGTTGATGGCAATAGCTCGCCCCCTATTACATGGCACTGAAACATAATACTGGCCTGCCTGCACTCGCCTTGGTCCGACCACAGTTTGTGATGCTGATCCCTAGTTCGTTTCTTTATCATAATGCGTAGGTGACCGAAGGGGAGTGGCATGATGGGTTCGGGGGCACTGGTACCATGCTCGACCCCCTTCTGGCAAGTTCGTCGGCTGCATCGTTCCCCAGCGAACCGCTGTGTCCTTTGATCCATTGAATGGTTGTATTATTGAGGTCACCCACCTGGCTTAGGCGCTGGTGGCACTCGTATATCAGCCCAGAGTCCACATTATGACTGTTCAGCGCTTGGAGAACAGCCATGCTGTCTGAGAGTATACGTATCGGTGGTCCTTAACTTCCCTAGCCAGAATAGCTGAAGCGGCAAGAGAAATACCCATGCATTCGGCCTAGAACACTGTGTTATGGACTCCCAATGGTGTAGCGATGTGGATGTTGAAGTCCTCCGAGAAGACTCTAGCACCTGTACCACTACCTGTTTTGGATCCAACCAACAACCCTAACCAGAAGCCAATCCCAACATTGTCAACAATGTTGGGGTTGGCCAAGCAAGTCAGCAAAATAGTATCATAAATCTACTATACGAGACTGAAATCCATCAAAGTAAAAGCGTACTCGACACTTCTACATGTCACCGAGGCAGAAAACCAAAACGTACCTCCATACAACTCCACCTTGCAAGGGTACGGCAGATTAATAGCCCTATAAATTCTAGAAGTGGTCCAAATCGTCCCCAACCTTGTCTTTGAGTGTCGTCATCAAAAACTTTCCTCGTTACTCATTCGTAGAGTTTATTTGTTTCATCTCGTACAACTCCCGAGTTCTTTTCCTACGCCATTAAAACTTTTGATTCATTTAGAAGTGTTACGGTCTACGGATTCCTTGATCTGAGTTATCTTGCTCCAATTAAAGGGTTTTTGGTGTTGTTATACTTTGTGGAGTTTTGGCTATAATGTGGTGGGCGGTTTCTGAATTTCTAACTCTTTGGTGTCTGAGTTTTAATATATTTTTGTTCAGTTTGTGTGAGGTATCGTATTGGTTTGGTTACTGAAGATTGTTTAGAAGATGCATAATGTTTTGATGTAGGGTGCCTGGTCATCCATAGAAGGATATAGTATATCCTGCAAGAAGGTATAATAAATTAATAACAGACCAAATTGGAGAAAGATGATGAGAACTGACTCGTTTACAATTTAGAAAAAGGTGTTTTAAATTAAAAGAGTGTTGAAATATTCAAAGAGGGGCAACATTTTCTGCTCGTTTTGGTTAGTGTTAGGGCTTGTTCTAAGTCCGCCTGGCTAGCTACCACCATCTTATCTAAATCTGTCGCCATAACAACAATGTTAACAGCATCCTTGTGTTTCAGCAGTTAGAGATAAGATAGCCAGTTCATCTGTGGTACTACCACAGATGATCACCCGGAATTCTCTACCACAGTGGTAGAGAATTCCGGGTGAAGCTCGCTTCCACCTTCAGCCTAATCATCACTTACCAGCAGATGAGATGAAGGCCAAGAGCTTCCCCGTTTTGGTAAAAAAATCTACATAAACACTTATGTCACTTCTACTAAAAGAAATAACATTAAAGGGGCATAACCACTTATAAAAGGTAGCCTAAATAAGGGTCTCATTTATCGAAACAATTACACAAATTACAAGGTTAAAGGTTAAATTAACAGTTAATTTGTGGATAAATAAACAAAATGGAGAAACAAACGGTTACACCCACATGTCGGCGTGGGTAATGACGTGAAACACAGCCTCCCTAATGATCTTATACATCGCTATCCTTATAATCATCTCTATTAATATGCAGGGTTGGCATTTTGTATAATGGTCTTTTAAATTTACTTTAGGTTGTACCTAATGAGCAAAAGAAAAGGCGTGCTTGGGCCTGGACATAAGAGAACACAAAATTCAGTAACAGTAATTGGTATCATTTGGTTTGTCTTCGCTCATAACTTGCAGTACTCGTACGAGACCCCACGACCAAAATCATGTCGCATCGTTTTACGGCTAAAACCGGTCGCCTGGGTACGTGTGATGCTGCGAGTGGTTTTAAAATTGTGTTTTCGGTATCTAAAATCTATCATTCAACTACATTCTGAAAATCAGACCGATTGTTATGAAACAGTTCGGTATTTGTTTTTTGCATATATAAAAATGCGGTCAGTACAGACGTGACGCGAAAAATTTCTGAAATCAGGATTTTTGGATTCGGAATAACCAAATCTATCGATTTTATATAGTTTTGTAAAACAATAAGGCAAATATTTTGGTCATGGGCTCTGTATTTACAGCTCTTTTCATATGGACTTGTTAGCTTAAGTTAATTTCAGCAAGTTCTACTTATTAAAAAGGTAACTTCATCTACGTGAAAGAAAAACAAAAGTAACCAAAAATACTCTTAAACTTATGAATAAATTACTTAAGTAATCTCGGTGGAACGTACTAAAACATTATGTAACTCAGGTTCAAGCCGTTACTCTAAATGAGACAGCCCTATTCTGAGATAACGATACCTTTTAACACGACGAGTGCGAAATAAAGTTCTTGACGACTGTACTATGGATGTCACGAATAACTGGAATAAGGCTGTAAATGATTGTCCCTTGTGATTAGACCCAGATTATGCTATCATGGCTCATTTTCATAAGTCGATAACTCAGTCGACCAATGAAAGTCGTAAGTCAATAACGCGGTCAGTACACCGTCTTAAAGACTCACAACCAGTGAAAATGAACCTGCAAAGCACCTACCAAACGAGCGGGGCAGGTTCTTCGTATACCGCAATCGTGCCCCATCGTGCCCTATGGCATGTTTTACAGAAACCTCCCGCACCCCACATGCGAGTCCTATCGATCAAGAAAATGAGCCTTCAGCGTGTAACAAGTCAAAGTGGAATACAAATATGATACCAGAAGGTTGACCACTTTACCAACTGTTGTGAATATTGTTTTATTTTATTACAGGGCTCTTTGATTGGTTATAATAAAAATCCCAATGTTCCCAATGCTTTAATACCTCTTTAAGGCTTGTGCAGACCAGCGCGACGCGACGGCGCGACGCGACACAAACAATACAATTTCTAAAAAAACTTCACGGTATAACAATAACCGGTGTCGCGTCGCGCTGTCGCGTCGCGCTAGTCTGCACGAAGCTTTAATCAGCTATTTAAATACTTGCATTAAGGGAACCCACTGTAGGTTATATCTTGGCCTATAATAAGTACTAAATATTACAGATTATTTTTTGGTCGTCGCTCAGCAGATCTTTTTTTTTTTTAGGGTGGGAATTTATCAAATAACTTCTCCCGCACTGGGTGGAGCGGGAGGGCGTGTCAGACTCTTACTGACTAAAACCCACCCGTGTTCCTTCAGTTGCCTGTACGTTGCCAGGGGCCACGGTACCCCTTTCGGACTTTCCCGCAACCCCGGCAGGCATCGGTCCTATCAGACCCTTTCAGTTGCTGACATCTGTTTGAGGCGCGCGTGTCAAAACATATGTGCCAGAAGCAACCGTTTCAATAATGTTTACAACTTTTACATGTTGCCACGTAAAATAAGTAGCTTTAAGCCACTGAAACATTACTGTGTCGTGTTGTGTGCTGACCCGCGATACACCAATCAAACGAATCTGCTCATGACTACGTCACACCGCAACGAGTTTTGATTGGCTAACAGAAACAGTGTCAGAAGCCGTCACGACACTACACAACATAGTAAGATAAATCCGGCTTAACCCTTGGGTCGTGCCAATGCTCTCAACCCTGTTCTGATGTCCTGATAACGTCAACCTGTAACAAAATTACCTTGCGGCTTGATTATCGGCACGCGCGTCAATGATATATTATGCGATTAGTTTGGCCTTATACCAGAGATGGTTAAATTCAAGCGAAGATATTTTTTATTTATTTTGTCTTTTATACAGCGTGTATCAGAAATGTGTAGTTATTTAAAAGGGGTGATAGACGCACGAGCAAGTACGTATAATTATAACTCGGCGACCTGTCTCGCCTGTGTATAATACTAAGTACGCGTACTTTAAAACCGTTGAGTAAGTTCGTCGGCGATCCAACAGGTTTGAAATTTTGCTCGTAGCCCGCCTTGGTTTGTAGTTTCGTACGACTGTCATCCGACATTTGTGTAATGTTTGTTTAGTTCAGAAAATTCGACAAAATCGCGATACAGTGTGAGCAAGCTTCACGTGTGTCACCCGCGACGGTGAGCCGAGTAAGTTCGCAAACTCAAACACCGCGTACTTTAACTTCGCACGCCTATCATCCACTTAAGGGTGTGGTACGGACCTTCAAATTAAACAACTTTCTTCATGTAACCAACATCGTAATCGCGAAAAAAATATCAGCTGTCCCATATATTTGGGTCGATTAGGTACTGAAGTATTGTATAGGACAGTTGATTATTTCTTCGTGAATACGATGGTGGTCGCACCCGTAAATATAATTTCTACTCGAAACTTACCCATTAAACGATTTAAAAGCTGTATTAAAATCAAACTTTGTAAAAAAGGGTTCCATAAAATTTTTGATTATTTAGAAGATAGAAAAGCTTGGGATTGAGCTGCTCGCTCTGCTAAGCCTTGTGATAAAATCATAAAACTTGACATTATAATTATTCAGTAAAATCATCCAAATATTACAGTATTATATAAACATTACATACAAAATGACATGATTACTTTGTAAAGTATAAGTTCTGAGTTGAGCTCCACAATTACTGACAAATGCTTGCACTGACAGGACAGGTCCAAACAAATCAGTGTGGTCTTTTCCTAAAAGACCATTTCAGACACTAATCTACATGGTCCTCATATAGCCTGACCAAGATTACGTCTGGACTTTAAAAGAGACTGTGACCTCTGAGTTTGTTTCGGCCTTTCTTCTCAGAGTAGTCAGATAGGAAACGCCGAACTCATCTAGCTAATTTTTAATATATTTTTTTAAGATGACTTGTAATTGTGATTGCAATATCCTATTTATAGAATAAATAATTGAATTTAATTTAATTTAATTTCACTGGTATTTAGATACAGTTAAGTCCGATTGGATCGAGTCTTACATCTACCATTCTGAAGCTACTAAGTTCAGGTACGCATCGGGTATCCACAAACGATGAGGATTAATATAGAACATGTTACACACACGTGTATACGCTTATGATAATACGGACGTTGGCTGCAAATGATAGTATTCACAAACAATATCTTGATAAAAAGACAAAGTTCAAAAATACAGCCAAATGTTTTGATAACGATGACTAACACCTGGATTTTCCACTCAAACAAAATATAGATATTTATTACTTGCCCTAAATATGTATCGTCATTAAACAAAATCATAAACCGATACGCAAATCTACCACCATAAAGGTATTTATTCAACTCGTAGTAATAAAACAAATAGTACTGTAAAACAAACTGATAAAAGCTAGGGTATAAGTATGGCAGAACAATTGTCATTTCCCAGTAATTACAGTTACAATGGTGCTGGCACGATGGATCATAGGATGCGTATTGTGTGTGATGGTGTCTTCAAATGTTGGCCAAACTTTTTCAATATATCAAACTGTGAGTAAATGTATCAGTGACAGTATTAGCGCTATCATTAGTTTATCAGGAAGAACAGTGTTTACTGCTAACGATGTGTTCCAACCACCAACGAAAATCAAAATTCTTACGCGGTAATAACTAGCTTTGACGATTAGAGTGATAGCAGTATATTTTTATCTTTGCGAAACCAACAATTCAATGAGAGAAAGGATAGGATTCGCTATTTTTTGAACGAAAGAAAAATATTTTATTTGGGTCACGTACAAAAAATACAAACGATAAAAATTTAACATTCAAACTAACAAAAAAAAACTCGTCATTGCCAAAAAGACAACCATCGACTTCTAACTCTCTCTTTTTTCTTTCCTCTTTTTCTTTTCTTTCTTCTTCTATATTGTCATCACTACTTCATTCTCTGTCAAGCAAACCAGGGCTGACTATTATGATTATGATAGCCTCACAACGTTTTCTGACTAATAACGGGCGTATAATCTATCTGTAAATCGTCACCCGCTGTTTTCGGTCTACGTAAATCGTACAGAGTTCCACTCATAGGAGGTTCTCTTCAGATTCTTAATGCGCGATCACCTTAACTTTAGTTCTTTCAATATCTTGACCCGGGCCCGAATTAAACTGTACATTCATTCATCATCATTATATTAGCCGAAAGACGTCCACTTCTTAATATACGCTTCACCCAAGCACCGCCACTTCGACCGGTTCCATTCGCATCCAGCGGATTCTTGCGGCCTTCACAAGGTCATCGGTCCACCCTGGGGAGGCCTTCCATCGCTACGTCTTCCGGTACGCGGTCACCACTCCAGAACCTTTCGGCCCCATCGGCCATCTGTTCTGCGAGCAATGTGCCCTGCCCAATGCCACTTAAGTTTGGCAATTCTACGTTCATTATACTACCTAATTTCACGAAAATGTATAATGTATGATACATAGATATTTTACCACGGGTTGTAAAGGAAATTACGTCCTACATAAATAAATTAAAGCCTACCTAGAAATCTGGAGGCAAAAGCGGTGGAGTGAAGAAGTTATGTCGGTGTTTTCCAAATTTGCTACTCACCAATGTCGTCCCAAATTTCGTAATGTCATGTATTTCCAAATTACGATTAAAATATATGGTAGGTATGTCAGAAACGTAGGCGTTATTTATAAGATATATTAAGACTTTTGTTCGCGTTGATTTTGGTTGATTTCAAGCTTCATGACTTTTCGTTTTAATATTAACAGGTTGAAAAAATAACAGAAGATGGTTTCCAAGCAGAAACCCACAAAGTCACCACTTCCGATGGCTATATCCTGGAGATGCACAGGATACCACAAGGAAGATCAGTGACGGATACGTCAGAAGACAGGCCGGTGGTCTTCTTGATGCATGGACTCCTATCTTCCTCGCAGTCCTTCATTCCGCTTGGACCAGAGTTTAGTTTCGGTAAGAATTGAAAGACACATAATTTCTTTCTGATCTTCTGAATGCATATAGACTTAGTTTAACAGAAAAAAGGCATCAGCGACAAGAAAATATGCTTCCTACAACGGCTTTGGTTCTCGTTTTTCAGGGAACAGTTAAGAGGACCCAACTTTTTCTTCCTGGCTCATTCTTATCCCAATCGATTTATAGCCGACGCAATATGTATTTTTCTACCATATATTTCTATCAGTAGTATGCCAGTATGCACCACTTTTTCAGGTATTTTTCCATTGCCCTTTCACACAGCTCATTCATGTTCTGTTTGAAGAACCACCTACTTTAAAGTAAATCGCAATAACATCTTCAACTCTTTTCCAGCTTACAATCTAGTGGACAGTGGCTTTGACGTCTGGATGGGCAATGCTCGGGGCAACAAGAACTCTCGGTTCCACACCACCTTGGACCCTGATGATGAGCAGCAGAAGTTGCAATTCTTCGACTTTAGTTTCGAAGAGATTGGAATGTATGACTTGCCAGCTATGATCGACTACGTTCTGGAGTATACTAAGAAGGACAAGCTGCATTATATTGGGCATTCTCAGGTATTTATGGAATCTATGAGCTTCTGTGGACTGCTCTTGGGATATTCCAAGTTTTTAGCTCTATTTCTATATTTTTTGTACCCACTTTTGTATTTTGTCTTTCTTTTTCATGGGTATTCTTTTACATGCTGTTATTTCTTTTCAGGGTGGAACAGTGTTCCTGATCATGGCTTCAATGTTGCCGGAATACAATCAGAAGCTGATTTCAGCCCACCTCTTAGCAGGAGTTGGCTATCAAGAGTATTTCCCCAATGCTGAGTTATTAGCATCTGCAGCTATGACTGATCTAATTTATGTAAGTAGTCTTTTCTCTATTACCTACATAGGTTTGAAATCTCCAACACGTCTTGAGCAAGCGTGGCGATCAATGCTCGTGCCTTCTCTGTAGGAGAAGAGTATTTTGCCTTGTGTGTACTGTCTGAATCACTTGCAAATGTCGTCAGCTATACAGCATTCTGCTAACCCCTTGAATTTGGCGTTTTAATTCTTTTCACAAAAAGGAGAACTATTTTTATCTCTACCGAGTTCTCTAATGATTTTATTGTGTTTTACACACCAGTTCCAAGAAAAAAACTTTTTTTTTTAAATAGCTAAATATTCGGTGTTACAATATTAATTATTGCTTTTCATAATCAATATTTTAGTTCACTAGTTAGCCATATTTCTTATTACCTTACAGTAATATCCGCTTTTTTTAAAATAAAAATGTAATAAAATTCACGGTAGGTATTTTAAATAAAGTACCGCGCCTGCGTGGGCCCTAACCGTAACCCTAATGAGAGCAGACATTATCATTAACCTACCTCGCTATATATACAATATATATTCACCAGAATAATAATAAATCATATTATAGGATCCTCCCTTTACATTAGAGGTAACAAAACAGTATGTGGTAACGTACAACACAACGTAAAAATGTATTTAATAAAAATAAAATGGTGAGATGGATGTTTGCCTCATAAAGTATTGATTTTTACCGGGTTAGACTCGACGCCGCCGTTGAGGGGCCCGTGGCTAAATAATAACAGTCATACGGGTCGATCGAAGGTTAAGTTACGCTTGCCACGGTCGGTTCGTGGATGGGTCCAGAAACGGATAAACGTTCCTTGATCCTCCCGGACGATGCGCGTGCTCTGTTGACTGAGAAGAACGCGGCCACCCGTGCCTACGACAACTTCCCCTGCCCCGCCAACAAAGCTCACATGCGCTACTTACAGCGAGCTGTAAGGACACGCATAGCTGAGCTGCGTGAAGCGGGATGGGACAAGTTGTTGAGCGACTTGACGCCAAACCACCTGGCCTTTTGGGAACTCCAGAGGAAACTAAAGTCCCAGCAGGTAGCATCCATGCCCCCCCTAGTACGCCCCGATAAGACCATTGCCTTCGATGACATCGACAAGGCAGAGTGCCTAGGCGACAGTCTAGAGGCACAATGCTCTCCCAGCTCCCTACCAGTAGACCAAGCTCACCTCTCTGAGGTAGACGCCGAAGTCGAACGTAGAGCTTCCCTCCCTCATCTTTCTTTAACTGATCCTTTGGCGACAAACACGTTGTCTGTTGACTGAATTTAGTTTATTTCAATTAATCGAGTGCATATATGGGGACTGGGCGAGGAGCTCGCGGCTAAGTAATAACAGCCGCACGATTCAATCCATTAGGTTAAGCTACGCTTGCCGGGGTTGGTCTGGGGATGGGTGACCATCTTAACATACCGAAACTCCTCCGTGCCTCGGAAAGCACGTTAAGCCGTTGGTCCCGGCTGTCATTCGTAGATCTTCGACAGTCGTTATCGTTACCCCAAGTCAACAACCAGTCTTACCAAGGGGTATTGTGTTATTGAGTAACTGGGTTGTGGAGGTCAGATAGGCAGTCGCTCCATGTAAAATACGGGTTTTCACCTGCATCCGGTTAGACCGGAAGCCGACTCCAATATATTTGGGAAAAGGCTAGGCATATTGATAGACCCGACGCCGCCAACTTTATGGTAGAGTTGTTAAGCATATGATGATAATGTAATAAAAAGACACGAATACGAACAATCAAACAGCCTTTGGACAGCCCCAAAGGAGATAATGAAAATCCCCATCATGTACAGTCGCAGCATGAAAAGGTTAAGCAGAGGCATTGGTCGCTCATGCATGTCCAAAATAATAATTATTTTAAATTTTATTAACATATTGATAAGTGTCTACCTACTAACTTGTACCAATTACTATGTGCTTGGTCTGAAATAAATATTTTCAATTTCAATTTTAAATAAGCACCTTTAGGTAAACTTGCACCATGCATGATATCTGCCTTGTTCCCGATATGCGTTCCACGAGTTTACATTATTTTATTAGTTTAATCTCATAGTTCTCATCTAGTCAATTGTTTTTCTTTTCCAGGCTGAAGCCGTGCAAATGGGAGCAGTAGAGCTATATCCACCTGGCTCTACGGAGATGCTTCCTGGCGGTGTAGTCCTATTTCCAACGCCAGACCTTTGCCTCGGAAGCGTACACATGTCGTACATGTGTCAACTCTTCGGAATACGTCATATTTCGCCTAAGTTGGTAAGTTACTTTTTTATTTGGATGGCTAACAATCATGTGGGATTTTAAGTGGTCTGCAATACCAGAGGTTTGCAACACGTTGTCATTCCAGAGACAAAGCTGAAATGTATCATGTACCTGTAATTAGATCGGAACCCATACTCGTCAAATGATTTATTTATTTAATACGTCAAGCAAATGCAGCGCACAAATGTACAGACCGCATCTGTACAGACGCCAGTAGGTCAACCTACCCGAAACTGTAAAATTTTCCCAATCAACTTTGAATCTTATCCTTTAGTGAAGTTGAAATTAAAGAAAGTTGACAGATTGTAGTAGGTCGATGTGCTGGCGTCTGTACATTGTGCTATGCATTTGCTTGACGTGTGTTAATGCCATAGGCTTTTTGTACCAATCGACCTTTGGGTGACGCAGGGACAATGAGGGTGATAGGTGCAATTTCAAGAATTGTGAAATAAATATTTAGGTATTTAAATGTTAGTCAAAGTAAAAAGATTTATTTCAAAACCTATTAACATTATAAATGTGAAAGTTTGTATGTTTGTTACAAAATCACGCAGAAACAGCTGAACGGATTTGGATGGCAAACAGATAGTTTATAACCTGGATTAACACATAGGATACTTTTTTATAGTAGTACGTTCTCGTGGGTGAATTTCCGCCCTCTACGCCGGCGAAACCACGGCCAAAAGCACATAAAAAGGCACTTTTAAACGTCAAAAGATTACAAGAAAATAAAATTGATTCTAGTTGTCCCTTCCAAAAGGTAAAAATTCAAAACCCAAAAATCATTTATTCAAACTAGGCTGAGAATCAGCACTTTTCGAACGTCAAAATTACATAAGACAGTCCCCCAAAACGCCCACCCTTCCCCACGATCGGTAGTTTTGTATGGAGAAGAACTTTTTAGTAAACCAAAACTCCAAAACTACCTTTTAGTGCTCCAGTTACTCGATAGTTACTGTTTTTAAATGTTTTACAACAAGATAAGGCAAGGATATATAACAACGCACACGGCAACGCTGTTCGGCGGTAGAAATAGGTATTGTGCTGATACTTTACCCGGAAGAGTTTCTTTACAAAGGGACAACTACTTGATTATCTTTAATATCTTCTGATTTCGCAATAACTAAGGGATTACAATAAAAGTACTTCCATCGTCCAATTTTATGTTCCTTTTTATCTATACCGGAATCTTTATTGTGATTGTTACCATAAATAATACTAAATACTTTTACGATCGCAATAAATTATTTTACACTTCAAGTTCAAGCGCGCTTTATTACAAAAAACGAGGAAATATATAAGTAATAAACAAATAGAAAACTGGGTGTAAAAACATTGTTTACAGCGTGTATCAACAATGTGTGGTCATATAGGGCAATGAAACTGAACAACTTTCTTCATGACCAACATAGTAATCGCGAAAATATACATCAGCTGTTGTTGACATTTGGGTCGAGTAGGTATTGAAGTTAAGTATGGGACAGCTGATAAATTTTCTGCGATTGCAATGTTGGTACAATTTATTCAGGGATATAATGCATAAATTCTATCTATTACTAAATTAATGTCCTTTTATAAGCATTTTTTTCTTTGGGTGTGAAATTATCGAATAACTTCTCCCTCTCTAGGCGGAGCGGGAGGGCTTGTCAGACTCTTACTGACTAAAACCCACCCGTGTTCCTCCAGTTGCCTGCACGTTGCCAGGGGCCACGGTATCCCTTTCGGACTTTCCCGCAACCCATCGGTCCTAACGGACCCCTTCATTTGCTGACATCTCTTTGAGGCGCGCGTGGAACACAACGCGCCGTCGACCCGGGCCTGGTCCTTATCGGACGACGAGCTACCCATTGGTCACCGTCCGCAAGCCCGCGCCTACGGTGGCCGGGAATCGGCCTGCGATTCCCGACGCCCAGGGCTTGGGGCGGCTAGGGGCGTGAGGGCGCGAAATTTGCCTCTTCCTCACGCGTTCTGCCTCCTCCTTCACGAGCATTACTGCATCGCAGAAGTAGGTGACGACTCCCATGCCCTCTCGCTCCGTACCATGGCCTGGACCAGGGCCGGACGCGAGAGATCCCCGCTACCGATCGCCTCCACGAGGACACGGCGATGCTCTGCCCAAGCCGGGCAGACCTCCACCGTATGCTCCACCGTGTCCTCCGGGCGATCCACGCAGTGATGACATCCTGGCGTTTCCTCCCGCCTGATACGAAACAGGAACCTCCCGAAACAACCATGTCCGGTGAGGACCTGCGTCAGGCAGAAGGTGAGGACGCCGTGGCGCCTCTCTAGTAACCTTTTATAAGCCTGGATGTCTGACAAAACTGTAACTTTTAAACAAGGAATCCCGATAAAGTCTTAGCAATAGATTATTGCATACTCATAGATAAGTAAGAGGCAAAATCATAGAACAATTTTATGTAATGCGGTTTTAATCATAAATTCGTAGTGAACAAAGCTTGATAAATTATTAATAAAATATTATACATGTTTTAGTTGCTTTAAATATGGACAGTAACACAATTATGCAGAATCCTGCTTATTCATTAATTCTCAACAGAAACAAGAGAAATCTATTTTCATTTGACTACCATGTACACAGTTCAACGAATTTTTTAATTGCGATGTGTGATTGAATAAACATTACAACATACATAATGTAGGTAGGATACATTCAAAAATACATATTTATGTTATTTTATGCCATGCATTCATTCATAGAATATTAATCAACACGTGAATTATTAATGTCCGCAATTTTTCGCATGCCAACAACGCTTTGGGATTTTATTGGTTCCGCTGTTGCCGCAATTAACCAACCAATTGTTCATATTAATTATTGTGTCGGAGAAATATTTCTTGTGAGGGAAAACAATACTTTTTTCCGCTCAAGGCATACCTACAGTACAAAAGACATAAGTATTAGACCAGCACGCGTAGCATGACCACCGTAGGAACGGATTTTTTCGACGGAAGAATAGACAATATGTCATTTTGTCTATTCTTCCGTCGACAAAACCCGTTTCTATTGTGGTCATGCTACGCGTGCTGAGTGGCAGTTTTCTATATTATTTATTGCTAGCGACCCGCTCCTGCTTCGCACGGTTTTTACGACTTGACAAAACATCTAGATTTCTTAGGTAACCGTAACTTTAATATTAACGTATTATACACATAAGCCTTCTGGAATAAATTCTCTAAACGATGATGAAAACCTCGTCAAAATCTGTTGCGTGGTTTAAAAGAATAACGCAGATATACAGACAAACGCGAAAAGCTACTTTGTTTTATAATATGTATAGATAATTGAAAGCCTGTGATATCCCACTGCAGGACAAAGGCCTCCCTATAAGTTTTCTATATATTGTCTGAAAGTTTAAAACAAAAATAATATTATTAAATAGAATTAGTAAAGTAGCAGCTAGCGTAGAAGCTGGCGTTCTGTAGTTTCTGCCTACCCCTACGGGAAGTAGGCATGAGTTTATGTACTGTGTGTGTGTATAGTAGTGATTCCGAGAGAGGATAATTCTTTATCTAGATCAGATAAATAATTGTTCTGGGCATCCACATAGTACAAGTACATAAACTTCTTTCTTTAGGGTACGCTAGTCGGTCATTCTTCCATACAAACGTAGTATGGTGATTACTCGTCTGTTTGACAGTGCAAGATCAAAAGTAAAAATTATATCAATTTATCTTGTCATTATCTAGCCCAGTACGAAAGCAGAATTGGAAAAAAATAATTGGTTTAGTTATGAGCGTTGAACTTCCATATTTCAACACTAATTTTAACCCGCCTTTGGGCACAAATAAATAACTTATGTAGTAAGAAAATGGCAAAATAGACAGGCCGTATAGGAATAGATAATTTATTCAATAGGTCAAATAATTTTATTTTGAGTAAATACATCCAGTAGTTTTTTTATAATATCTATCACATCAAAGGTCTGTTCATGAAATTTTACACGGTCGTTTTCGTTGTTTAATAAATCATCGTCTATTTCACTAAATAAATTAATAAATATATAAATAAAAACCAGATAAATAAATAATAAGACTATTTAGCATGCATATTAGTCACGCTCACCAACGAGTTCGAGCCGTGGACTAGTGACCCTTAAAGTAAAACAGAATATACACGTAAACCGCATAAACTCACGCATTCTTCTTTTGGGGCAGGCGAAAACTACAGAACGCCACCTGCTACGATCCTTACATACGCCTTTTGCTTCGTATACAACAAATACACACAACAACGACAGAACAGAATATTTCTCACAAAAAATCATCGATCACACAAAAATTTACACGGAAAACCCAACCACACAACTTCTTTTTTCAGAACAACTACAACGCGGCAACGGACCAAGCAGGAGCAGCATTAAAACAACTAGCTCACTACGGTCAAAACATAAGAGACAAACTCTTCCGTAGATTCCACTATGGTGCTGAAGCAAATCTGGCCAAATATGGGACTGAGGAACCCCCACTATACGACCTTAGCCTCATTTCTACTTTCGTTACAATGCACTATACACTGAGTGACAATCTACTGGATGAAAAGGATGTGCTAGCTATGGTAGCTGATATACCGAAGGCTATTGCTCGTCAGGTGGCAAGGACCAGTTTCCAGCATGAAGATTTTGTTGCAGCGATAGATGCTAAGGAGTTGGTGACAGATTATATTATTGAAGCTATTCAAAATGCAGGGTGAGTATTGTTATTGTAATAATACAACCAATAGGTAAAAATTTGTATATATTCATGCTACCAATATAGTGCATTCAGTATTTGACAGAAAGCAGGCCAATATTTTTGATAAAAGGCAGTGTTATGGGAGGTGTCCATATGCCGTGCAACTATTACTGTCAACTAGACCCTGCATTTGAACATTAAAGACTAGGAAAAGACAGACAACAGTTTTAATTACGATTTCAGTCAAGAAGACCACTTCACTGAGAATGATGGAGTAATCGTTGTGGATGGCACGACAGTTTCACCAAGTGAAGATACTACAGTTGCTCCAGGTGGTGCTACTATAATTGATGATGCTACCACTGATGCTTCAACTGTCGATGCCACCACCCCTCCGGCTCCTGATGGTGCAGCCGCGATAGTGATCAATGTGTACCTGATGGTACTAAGTCTGTATGTTATGGCGAAGTAAATGTTTTAAGAGGGAATGTTTTTGTAAATATTTATTTATTATGGTACTCGCCTTATTGTAAGAAGTCAATTAGTTATAATATTTAAGACCTATCAATCACCTATTGATTAGCCAATAGATCACAAACTTGAAAATAAGGAATTTTATCAATAAAACTATGTTGTAAATATTATTTACAATATTCAAATACAAAGCAGAGTTTCAGTAAATAACCCAGAAACAAAGGAAGCAAAAACAAATCATATGAAACGAGCATCGCAAAGAGAGTCGTAAGATGACGTCATAAAGGAAAGTGTTGCTACAACAACATTAACAATAACAGTAAACAGAGAACGAGTAAACAAGACTGTAAAAGGAAAATGTACAGAGTAATTTAAAGCATTTTATTTTTGTTCATAGAGCTGCTAAGCATATAGCATATCAGAATATTTTGCAGCGTCCGATAAAACTGGAAGTCGAGTTGGGAAAAGGATTTGCAAATAATGGATAGGCATCAGATTCAGATCCTTTATCTTAGTTCTGGTAAACGCAAATTTATTTCACGTATCGAGCCAATTATAAGATACCAATAATAGAGATGATGCCTGGGTAGAAAAAAAGAAATTCTACTTAGTCCGTCAGTCAGTTAATAAAAAAATATTAAAGACGTATTTTTTGCGTTATCATATTAATAAAAAAATACTTAGATAAAACGCATTAAAGATGAGGAGTGGGGGTCGAAGTATAAAATCTACATACTCGTGACGTCATGGCAAATTTTAGCTCAATGTATGTGTATCGCCGTAATCTTTTGATTACGTAAAAAAAGAAAAAATACGTGTCGAATATTTTTGAATTATCTACCTGACGGACAAAAAAAGAATTTTTAGTCATCATCCCTGTTATCTAAACCTTAGTTTCTCACATTACAAAATTTAATTTCCTAAAAATTTTATGTGGAGAACATCGTAGACGTCAGAATAAGAATATAATATATCACGATTTGAATACCCCAATCAAAAATATGTAGTTTGATTATACCAACAATAAGTTTAATAGTAGAAAAAGAAAGAAAGAAAATACGTTTACTCTGCACAAACAAAACGCACATTTAAATAAAAAAACACAAAATACACAAATACAAAAGTAGCCAAAATCCACGTATTTAGCCAACAAATAAACGATATTTATAAAATGATTCTTCATCGGTTGATGTCAAGGCCACAGACAAAGACAATATTGCAAATGACAACAAAAACATAACAAAAACAAAATGCCGATTGCAGAGTAAACTGCTTTTGTAATAAATAATAAGAAATAGTCGTACGTAACATATGTTTCTTCCCACAATTCCCACCCTCTTTATACAAAATTTCCAACATGATTTTTTCAGAACACTCCATAATATTTCAGATTTGTATAAGGATAAGAAAATAATGATGTAGGGAAAAGATGTCAAAAGGAAATTAGTCTCCGCGCCGTATAGTGATAAGGTAAGGGGTGGTATACACGTTAAATATTTCCTTATCGAAGTCTAGGAGTAAATAGACGGTACACCGCCGCCGATGTGTTCCGGTGGTGGTGGGAGAGATATTGAAGATTGCAAATGATGGTTGATGTGATCAAGATATGTTGGCAAAGATGGTAAACGGATGCGATATTTTTCACTGTGCTAAGGATTTTTTTTTTGTATTTTTCATCAGTTATTCAGTTTGGCTGTTTGTGTATGTGAGTTTAAATGTTTATAAACGCACCCAAAATACAGGAGAAATTCCTAAAGTGGGGGCAACGTAAAAAAAAGAAAGAAAAGTTATAAATACAATGTGCTACCATTGAATTTATAACTGAGTGTTACATGCCGCCGAAGATGACAAAGATGATTAATTTCAGAGTGCTGTAATGCTTTGGGAAATATCAGTAGACATTTGGAACACTTTGCATAAAAACTTTTCCATAAGAAATTTGTTTTTATGGAACAAGTCTAACTTAGAGAGATGTGTTAATGATTCCAATGATTATAATTCTGTAAATACATATCTGTTATAGTCGCGACTCATATTTTGATCAAGATAAAACCTGACACTAACCAGTAAATTGCAAAAAACATAAGAAAATTTGAATTTCGCGAGCTGCAAATGCGGATTCACCTTAACATCGCGACGCATTGACACGATGCACCTGGCACTACCGCCTATTTTCGAAATTAAGTAACGAACCGTAAATAGTAAGTAATATATCGCGATCAACAGCGACAGCAGCATCAGCAAAGGACATGCTGATTTACCAGTCGGACTAATTAAAGTCACCAGCAAATCGCAACTACCACCAACTCATATTAAGTATTAACTTTTGTACTCAAAATTATAATTATTTCGTATCTGTATCTATTTTACTGTGTGTACAGATGCCAGCAGGTCAACCTACCCGAAACTGTCAAACTTTCCCAATCAACTTTGAACCTTAGGATTTAGTGATAAAGTTGAAAATATATTAAAGAAATTTGATAGATTGTAGTAGGTTGATGTGCTGGAGTCTGTTCATAAATAATTAAATAACCTCAATATCGAGTTGTTAACTGTCCCCACTAAATCCAATTTCCTTAGAAATGCTCGCCGTTAACATCGCGATATACAAACTGCATTGACCCGATGCACTTGGCATTATAGCCTATAGTTTCGAGGTTAAGTTACGATCCGTAGTTAGGAAGCGATATTATAGCGATATATTTAGCAAACTATATATCGTGATATAGCTCGCACTTGATACTCCGCTGGATGCAGTATTTAATGCTATCCGTGACAGCCAGTGCAAGTGGCTTGAGTTTGATATGCTTGTTAGGAGAGTAGTGTACTCTTGATTGCTTTCAGGAATTCTTAGAATAATATTAACTTGAATGTTATATTAAGTTGTCTTTACTTGTAAGTAAGACGTAGATGATGCAAAGATATTTGAGGCAACAATATGGTATTATATGGTCATAGTTTTCTTTTAAAATTAGGTGTTTCGAAGCATAAGGAGTATGTAAGGATCGTAGCAGGTCTGTAGTTTCTGCCTACCCCTATGGGGAGAAGGCGTGATTTTATGTTTGTGTTTTGTATAAAAATATCGGCGAATGTATAGTCAGGGAATTAAATTGTTTAGTAGATTGACTGGTTTAAGAATAAAACAATTCGTTCAATCGCTAAAATAATTGATGTCATTCGGAAAGCTGCCACGCTTAAATGGAATTTAGCTGGACACATCTGCTGCACGTCAGACGATCAATGAGCCAAACTTACGACCCAGTGGGTCTCGCTTAATGGCAGACGACAACGCGGCAGGGCCAGACGGAGATGGTGGGATGAGCTGGACTCCTTTAATAAAGATCGGTCCATGGCAGCTCTGGACAAAGACAGGTGGAAAGAGAGTAGGGAGGCCTTTACCCAGCAGTGGGACAATAATGGCTAACAAAAAAAAAGTAGTTTGCCACGCGTCAATTTTTTTTTTTGACGTTTTATATTTCTTAATTGATTGTCAAATGACATATTACGTTATTTGAATGTACGGACAATTAAGTCAGTAAGAGTTCACTAAGACCCAATTAGCAGTTCGTGATATCCAGTAGGTACATCGACTCTCCGTTCCCTCAACCAAAATCATAAGTATTCAAAAGCTTATTCCCAAGTTATAACAGCCGAATCAAAAACATAACTTCTATAACAACCACCAAAAAAATCCCAACCCTTTCGTGACAAAGCTAATGACAGCCACCATATTGAAGACCGGTATTTTACAACCAGTGTAAGGCATCAAAGAGGACTCCGGAATAAATCACTGAGGTCCCGTGACGGACCCTTGTCAGCTCAAATTAATGATGGCCGACCGCGGAATCGTTTGCAAACATTTGTCAGATTTTTGCGTTGATATTGTTATTTGTTCTGATGGATGCACGGTCGAATTTGACCTCGTGCCCGTGGAAGATATATTTCAAATTTTGAACTTCAGAGTATTCATATTTGTGGAGGTATTGATCTGATAGAAAGAAAATGAAGTTAATAGCAAGAAATGGGCTTCCTATTTACTTTAATATGACCGACTCGGGCTCGATAGCCCGACTCATTAGCTTCATGCCAATCCCAGTCTTTGGCTAGACTTCTAGCGCTTCTCCTTAATTAACTAATTTCTTTAGAAGTTAGACAGCACACACTGCTACGTTTTATCTCAATAAGTTAGTCACTCAGATCCATCAACTATAACAAATCTACATGCCTGAGTATATTTTAAACGAAAACTCAAATAGGAACGTCAACAAATAACAGTTAAGCAATTAAACTGAAATATTTAAGGGTGAACGCAACCGTTAATTTTCCGCAACGAATGGGTTCTTTCGCTATCCTCGAGTAGGATCACCATCTCTTAAGAAAAACCGACACAACAAAAAACAAACATGCTCGTCGAACCACATTATGGTTTCACAGCAATAAAACTTGCAGTAGTAATGCAAACCTTTTCTTGCATAGTAATAACAATATTTTGTTTTGCTGTCCTCTAAACAGACTGCTGAAGAAAATTAACTAATGCAACACGGGGTGCTTTCATTTGCAAGTCTATACTTATGCTCGGTTTCTATAAACTAAAACGAATCGTTTTGTATACCAATGGTTACAAATTTTATTGCCTTACTGGGCATATAAATAGATTCGTAAGCTAATTTTACCAGGATAGCATCATACATCTATATGGGAGGTTCTACTATGCAAAGCTATAAGGTCTTTGCTTCATTATTGGTCTTCATTTCAACCAATAACGGTCGGCCATTAGTCTGTTTTCTCTCATTTAAACAAACAATGAAATTGTTTTTGGCACAAAAAGCATATTATAGCATTACAGAATTTTTAAACGACTCATGGTGACTATTATAAATAAATATAATTAAGATTGTAGTATTATGGTCATGCCTATATTGTGAATTTTATAATAATAATAATTGAATGCCTGTTAAAGTAATATAAATCTTCATTGTGATAGTTGTAATCTGTAATATTGGACAAGGAAAATAAATAATTGATAATGTAAATGATTGAATATAAAAAATTATGATATGTAATGACTGATATTTAATGTATTTAAAGAGTAATATTTAAAAATCATTAATTCAATAATAATAATTGTGTGTACCTACCTAAGATATTTGCACGCCATGAGATATGGCAGGCATGTCGTGAGCCGCTGTTATTTAAGATCTTGCATGCATGTATTATTTTAATTCTGTATGTATACACATGTTTGAGCAAATAAAATTTCTTATTCTTATTCTTATTCTCCAGAGCCCGTCCCTCCAGGACTTAAATGAGGCAAACGTTCGACGTTCTGATCGCACAAAATATGAGTCACCGATACGAGAAGAAGAAATCTTTGGAACCCTGTACAAGAAACGGAGACTAGAGCCGTGTAAGGGATAAAAAACTCGTATAAAATTCAGGACGTATCCCTGAAATTCGCTACCAACAGCCACCGTACATTAGTATAACTCATAAACCTAGTTATTTGGGTCACAACACATTTGTTATCGGGTCATGATCGCTGCTGTTGTCGGCTTAATATATAGCGTAGTACCTTAAATTTGCATTCGTTTTGTTTGTATTTAGTTTGATTAGGAGTAATTTTGTTAATTTTGATGTTTCAATGACTTAATGGTTTTTTTTTATGACTTGTTTTGTATTATTGATTGCTGTATGTATGATCTACAATTAGTTGTTCCGGGTCTCGCTGTTTCTAATTCTAAAACTTTTACGAAAATCGTAGTTCCTCACAAGTTTCAAAACTGAGCGATTGTATACACTCTTCCCTTTTTGAATCTCTACTAAAACGTAGTTTTAAATCTAGATTCAAGCTTTAGCAGCTATCATTCTAGATGAAGAAAGATTTACTTAACCAAAAAATTATCTGCCTAGCCTTTTTCCAACTATGTTGGGGTCGGCTTCCAGTCTAACCAGATGCAGCTGAATACCTCTATTTCACATGGAGCGACTGCCTATCTAACCTCCACAACCCAGTAACGGGGTAATACGATACCCCTTTGTAAGATTGATTGTCAGACTTTCGGGCTTCTGACGACCCGTACCGACTATCAAAGATCCACGAATGACAGCCTGTACCAACGGCTTAACGTGCTTTCCAAGGCACGGAAGAGTCTCGGTATGTGAAGATTCCATCCACGGACCAACCCCGGCAAGTGTAGCTTAACCTGATGGATCGACCTATGCGGCTGTTATTACTTAGCCACGAGCTACGAATTACCGATTTACTTAACTAATATTCATAAATCAAAAATCGCAAACTCGTAAACAGTTCCACATAGCATTGTTATAAAATCACAGTAAAATCCTTTGAAGTCGATTAAACTGCTATAAAACTCGGATACTTGATATAAGAGCCACATCGTAACTTCGGCTTCCGTACCACGCCCGAATTTTATGGCATTTAGAAAATTTTCGCTTTAAAGCATCCCATTCACAAGCTAACGCTTCCACGTTTCTCAAAGGACAATATTATGTCAATTCTCGCCTTCTCAAAGCCATATATCTCCTTCAGACTCGAAGCAGCTTCGTTCAAATGGAAATTCTGCTTTCACAACCAATAAACACCGTATTGCTACGCAGTAAAGTTTAGTTTCGCATGGCATGTTGGATAAACAAATCAGTATGGAATATCAAGGTGAAAAAATGGAATGTCTCAGTAAGAATGGATCCATTCATTCGTTTTGAAGGGAAATCAAAATAATAAAATGTTTCGTTATTCTTTTCATTTCAGTGCAGATGATTTTTCACTCGGTATTCAATCAATTTCGTTTATATTTGCGTTGATGATTTTCTAAAGAATATTGAGTGCTTTATGGATTCCATATTTTATCGTCGTGAACGATTCTGAGAAAAAAATATATGTTTTATGTACACTGAAGTTTAGAATTTCTCTGCTAAATTTCATACAATAGAGACTGGCTAGATATACAAGGTCCCATTAAAATAGATGGACCAATTTTAACACAGCGTTCAGTACGTCTAACCAAAGATATCCAAGCAAAAAATAAAACTGATTAAAGTGATTTTATTTTGACCCAAAATAATAAATTGGCATTGGGTAGCCAACATTTTTAGTGTATTTTCGTTAGCTGATTTATTTTTCTTGTAAGTATCTAATGCGTTTTTCTTATAATTTTTTACCATTGTCCTTATTTTGGTGGTCTGAATGATTTCTAAAAGTTGGTCCATTTTAATGGGAACTTATATAATATGCATAAGACCTGTTGAAATCGAAGCCTTTTGATAGTACGTCTAAGTCCCGGTTTATTACCTGCCACGTTGGTCGCAAGCGCTACTGTTGAGCATGACGTCCTTCGTCGTCCAGGTTCGATTCCCGGGTCGGGCAAATTCCCGGGACGGGCAAAATTGTATTGTGTTTTTCATCTGGTATTCTCAGTATCAGCCCGTAGTCTAGATTTGTGCCTGGTTAATGGCAATGGGTTCGCCCCCCTATTGCATGGTACTTAATCAGATTTGGCGATGTAGGTGTACGATAGGTACACCTCTGCCCAACCCTTCGGGAAATACAGGCGTGATGTTATGTTGAAACCCAAGGTTTTCGACCTAAAATTTAATACAGGTATTTGCCACTTTGGTAAACCAACTTAGTACAAAGATTTGACAGTAGATTTGGGTAGCACTTATAAACTTGGTAAAGGCTTTTACGTACAAAAAATGGTTATATAAACTAAAGTATTACCTGGAGATCGCGTAAATCATGATGTTTTTCGAAGTAAAAAAAAAATTCAAAATTCAAAATATTTTATTTCACATAAACCTATAAGGGCACTTATGAAACGTCAGAAGCTAGGTGCACGGTGCCAATTGGTCGTTTCCTATGGAGAAGAGCCGGCAAGAAACTCCATGGTTACTCTTTTAAAAATAAATGGTATTTACAATGCTTTCAAATTACAGAGTTAATAGGTATGAGAGGACAGTGTAGGCCTATCAACAAGTACCGATGTATCCAATCTGGGGGCTATGCTTTTTGTGCTCACCAGTTGGCGCCACTGACGACTAAGGTCTTGCCAGTACTTTTAATTGATATGTTTTGGATATGTTAATTACCCATTACTTTATATAAGAAATAATATTTATTTTATTACATTTTAAAACATCAAGTGAATATTTACATTATAATGTTTCTAAAATTGGCAAGCATGAAGCAGACAAATATTATTCTTCCTCCAAGTGCTACCAAATTAGATTCTGAATTGTTACTTTAACTCTTAATAATTAATCAGGAATGGCATAATCTTCATAAAAATTATGAATACTAAGCAAAAATTCGCGATAGAAAATCCCGCAAACAGTGATCGTTCAGTGACATTTGACATCTTGGAGACCTCACGCTACACTAGCGCTTCTAGCGGCGAATTCATACGCGATATCATTCAATAGAAAGATATTCTAGGTATATTTGAATTACTCATTATGTAAGGATCGTAACAGGTGGCTTTCTGTAGTTTCTGCCTGCCCGTGGCAAGAAAGCGGTTGTGCTGGTTGCCCGTGGCAAGAAAGCGTGAGTAAAGAAAAAGGAAGAAAGAAAATACGTTTATTTGCGGTAAACATGACGCAAAAAAAAGAACACAAAATTAAAAAAGAAACAAGTTTAGGGAAAATATGCGTGTATGTATATGTGTGTATGTATGTATATTCTAGGTACCTACTTACTTATTCTTTAAAACATACCAAAACGGAGCAAGCTTAGAAGTAGATCAACATTCTTCCATTTATATTACTCGACTTACGTACCTGAAACAAAAAATATATAACATTAGACACAAAGTCACTATCTCCCAATTTGTTTAATATTTAAGTTTGTTTTAATTTTGCAAAAGTTTTGACTGAAACGCGACTTTTTCAATTCACATTTACTTTCTGACATTACTGACATCGGTGAAGGAAAAATCGTGAGGAAATCTGGTTCTATGTTAATATCCTATACTATCATCGAGCAATATTTGTATAAGTATTTTTATTTATAAATCACGTTCTCGAAAACGGCTCTAACGATTTCGATGAAAGTTGCAATATAGGGGTTTATGGGGGCGAAAAATTGATTTAGCTAGGTCTCATATCTGGGAAAATTCGTATACCATGGAATTAGTAAGTACCTACTATCATGGCAGCATGGAAATAGTAAGTAAATACTATCATGGCAGCATGGAATTATTATGTACCTACACTACACTACTACCCTAAACTGTTAAATGAGCATTCTCTATTTTCACCCGAGAGCAGAGCACGGTCGACCAGGTACTAGTTATTAAAAGTCTGAAATCGCCAACCCGTCTTGAGCAAGCATGGTGATCAATGCTCATGCCTTCTCTGTATGAGAAGAGGCCTTTGCCCTGCAGTGGGACAGTAATGGCCAGCCCATTACTACTTATGAAAAAAATATCTGGAGGCGGAGATGCAAAAATACGCAATCCTCTAACAAAAGCCGAGGTCCCTGCAAGTATTCGCAAGCACTCGCGGTAAGGCAAACAGTTCAGTTCCGAGCGAATGGACACTCTAGTGACTTCAGTGGCCCTGCGGTCCAAAGTGATCCGAATACCCGAATAGCGGTCAAACGCAGTGCATTCATTAGCTAGCCTCGAATATAACATCAGCAATGGAATAGTATATTGTTATACAAGGGTCCAAAGGAATCAATTCATATACGCGATATTTAGACTATAGTCTGAGTAGGAATTGATGACTTTCACGCGTGTTAAATGTAACCATAAGGAAATTAGAAAATAGTAGGTTTTCTAAAATATTGATCGATAATATTAATATGAGTAGTACCTATTTCAAATTAATTGAGAAGTTGGAACAATTTGTGAAATGTTTTAAATATGGAACACACCGCGTCACCGCCGCGCCGCGGGCCGTCCCGCTTAATAGGTTTTTTTTTTAAATTCAGACTGGCTGTTTATACACCCACAAGACCGCAAGCATTTTATTTTATTTTAATCGATATTTTTCTAAATTATGTAAAAAAATTCGTAGCCGACTACCTAACCAAATTTAGTTCTATTTTTAAAATTCATTCCCGCCCTATAGAGGGAAGCAATTACTATGAGTCTTTTCGGCCCAAAGATGGGGAGCAGTGTCTGCCACCCGTTACTCGGATTAAACAAACACTATTTTCCGAGTATGGGAAATGAAAAAGATCTTTTCTCCTATCATTCTCTTGCTTTCTTAGTACGAACGAATGCTAATATAGACAGAGAATTTAGCTAGGCATTATTACTTTATTAACTTATGAGATTTTAAATCTTGCTTTGATTAACATTTTAGACAAACCTTAGACGTAAAACGCTTCTGTTTTATTGTAGTTCACGTAAGCAAGCACTCTCAGTAGAGCAAACAGTATTGTTTCGAGCGAGTGGACACAATAGTGACTTTGGTGGTGTCGCTGTCCAAAGAGATCCGAATACCCGAATAGCGGTCAAACATAGCGCATTCCTTAGCTAGCATCGAATATAATATTATAGCAGTATTGAAGCTCTTTTCTCCTATGATTCTCTAGCTGTCTTAGTACGAACGAGTGCCAACAAATGATTTTGCATGGTATTAGAATTTTATAATCATAAAAATAGAAAACGAAAATTTTATCAGCCCCTGGTAATTAAGAAATAGTCATGATTTTTAATCCTGCATTTAGAAACATTTTAGACAGACCTTAGACATAAAACGCTTCTGTTTCAGTGTATTATAACTCACAATTTCAAGCACTCGCGCTTTGGCAAACAGTATTGTACCGAGAGAGTGGACACACTAGTGATACACGGGGGCGCCGCTGCGCTATCCAAAATGTTCCGAATGCTGAAGGAAAGCAGTCAAACGCGTCTGTCAACCTCGAATATTATTGCAGTAATAGAAAGAATTTTCTCGCATCTTAATTAGAACAAACATAGCATTTAGCATGGTGTTAGCGTTTATCTATATACATACATAAATTCTACTATTGATACACGTAAGAAACAAGCCGTTTCTGTTGTTTACCTCACAATGGCAAGCGTAAAGCAAACAGTATTGTTTCGAGCGGGTGGACACATTAGTAGACCCCGGTGGCGTCCAAAGTGATCCGAATACAGGAGGACAGCGGTCAAAGGCAGCGCATTCCCCACGCTCCACAGACACATAGATAGCCTCCAATATAATGTTATGTTGTGACCAGGTACAGATTTAGATATGGTTTTAGATATGAATAGGGCAATTCAATCCTAAACATCTACGATGGTGGGAATTAAAATCGTAGAAGAAAGAATTGTTAAGTAAATGAGCTACCAACTTAAATTGTCCGTATGTTCAACTAACAACTGTCATTCTTTGACAGTTGTATGAAATGCCTATAACACGACAAATTGACGTAGGGTGTCACTTTGCATACATTTTTTAATTTCCCTAACTGCACAATACACTAAGGTACCTATTCAAATTGTGACATAATTATGGTACTTGTTTCGAGCTCATAACGCAGGTCGTCCTGCCAGATTCCTCACATTCTAGAGTCTAGAATAGATTAATGTGGTTTACGTTCACTTAGGCAAATAAGACAATAGTGATTGTCTTGCCGAGATAGGTGTCTAGTTGCAGTTAGTGATCAGTGGTACGTAGGCACTTATACAATGTGTGGTTCTTTTTATAACTATACTCAGTTTATTTTAATATTAGACAAATAACGGTTATCACCCTTTCGTTATTTCGATATAAACGTACTACGAGTATAAACTCCGTTATTTCACGAAAAGTACAAAGCGATGTATTCAGCAGATGCAGATATTTCGATAATGTTACACAACAACTGTCGTTATTTACCCATTTGTCTAATGCTATAATAAATGGAGTATAGTATAGCTAGTTACAAAGAATACTCTTTCCAACTATTTGAGGTGCTAATTAAATGATACGTCAGATAAGTGAAAGCACCACGTAAGTAATCAAAGTCCACCTTTTTCCCAATTAAAAATAATCTTCTTCCATAGATCCAATCCAAGACATTAGCACCAAGAGCGAGAAGGTATTCGCAGTAAGGCAAACAGTATTGTTCCAAGTGAGTAGACAAACGAGTGTGCCACGGTTGAGTACGGCACCCGGCCCGGTATCCCGCCGGACGGCCGGATGCCTCGAGGATGGACGGTGACCGCATCTGTGATTGCATTCGCAACGCTCCGCCGGACGGCTTTAACGTCAAACGTAATGACCGGAATGGGAACTCTGTTTTAGCCGTGTTTATGAGGCGGTCTGCGTTTTAATGAGTTAAAAATTAAAAAGGATACCTAAAAAGGTATAAATAAACAAGATATCACAAATTAAAAATCCGGAGTCACACGTGTTAGGGCTAAATCGAACAGATTACGTGAGACTCCGAATTTTCTATTACTCTGTCTGTGATGTCTTGTTTATACCTTTTTAGTTGACTTTTTTTGTCGTAATGGTGTTTTAGTTTACATAACTTTTATTTTTATCAATTTAGGGTTATAATTATCCTGCCGGGGTTGCGGGAAAGTCCGAAAGGGATACCGTGGCCCCTGGCAACGTACAGGCAACTGAAGGAACACGGGTGGGTTTTAGTCAGTAAGAGTCTGACACGCCCTCCCGCTCCGCCCAGAGCGAGAGAAGATATTTGATACTTTCCAAAAAAAAGGCCAATTCCAACATGGCATCATAAAAAAAACTTTTTTAATGTTTAGAGGTATGAGGAATAGGGTGTAAAGTTCACTCATCCTCTATAGAACAGGGAGGATCCTCCGACCAGACGGGTGTCGTGTCTGGCGGGCAACTGCCCTACGATTGATGTCGAATAGTCTTATATATGTCGTTCGCGCGTTAAACTCTAATTGCGCAATACAGAAATTCTCTGACGTTAGGATTTTGTGTGACGTCAGGTCTTTAATGCGTAGTTCGCATGTGGCGATGTAGATGCCGCCACAAGTGTATGACTTTATGTCCTCTAGAGGACGTCATATCCCTACGTCGACGTTAGATCGTTATAAACCGCGGACGATCAAGACGCTTCCAACGATACCTAATTTGTCGAACTATGATGAGGAGTTTAGAAGTTATGAGGGAACAGATAAACCTACCGGTCAAAATAACCCTCTTTTTTGCTTCGCCGCAGTCGGGTAAAAATGTACCTACTTACTTTCTATTTTCTTAGGTTTGAGTATGTATATATATTGGAATTTTTCAGATTTTGCTCAGTTTTGTTAAGTGACCTTCAATCGAAAAACTTTTAGCTTTTTACAAAGTTATTCTGTTGTAAAACTCACTTCTGTATCCTCACTAGCAGTTTTCAGAGTCCAAATTCTCTTTTGAACGTTATTCTACGGCTTTTACGGAATAGCAAAGCACCGCTGAACTTTTTAACGCTTTAGTACAGCCCGATTCAAACTTAATGTCGGCTCGGAACATGAGGCGAGTCGCTGCGCAGTAACAAATTTATGGGGCAGCGGGGGTGAGGGATGCGGTACTGCGCAGCGAGCAGCTAACTTCCGAGCCGCCATTAAATTTGAATCGAACTATACCAAATTTCGTTATTTTCCTCAGTCAAATCAAAAGTGATTAAGTTTTCAATTAAAATTAACATTTACCCTACCGACATAATAAAGATATAGAAACACAACAACATGCCTCAAGCCGCTCCCACACTTGACAGACTCAAAGAATTGCAAGTCAAACAAAATTCCGTGAGCCGAGCCAAGGCGAGGTGCAAATATTGGGGAGGATCGGAGAGCGTTAGTCCGTCGGATCGGCGGTACCGTCATAATAGAGCCTTAAAGAGTGTCAACAGAAGTTACCTGGCCAACATAACCAGACCCACCAGGTTCTTAGAAATTCCAGGAGGCTCCAAATATCCCACGGGTCTTCTTCCCTGGTCGTGTTAAAATGTTAGTAGCTATCATGGACATTAAGCGGATAAACAGCGACTGTTAAGGTACCTACCGTAGACTAATGAAGGAAATGCTTCCAGTCGTTTAATGTGTAATTTTTATCATAATAATTCCTCTGGATAATGTATTTTTTATCCCATTTATGTTTATGTCTTCCTTTGTCCTTTGAAATAAAATGTTACGTGTATCTCTTTGATTTTATTATTTGGAGTTCCTTTGACTGTGAAATGATAATTATTATAACATAAAATCACGCCTTGTTCCTCCAAAGGGTTAGGCAGAAGTGTACCCATAGCAGGTACACCTAGATTTCGCCAGTTATTTAAGTCCCATGTAATAGGGGGCGAGCCTATTGCCATCAACCGGGCACAGATCCAGACTCCAGGTTGCTACTGAAAAATTCCTAATAAAAAAACCCAATATCACTTTGCCCGACCTGGTAATCGAACCCAGGACCTCATGCTCAGCAGTAGCGCTTGCGAACAGTAGACCAAAGAGGCAGATATTATTATGTTCTTAGAAAAAAATCTAATTCCAATGCCAATTCCATTAATATCTTGTCTTTGAGCTGCTTCGCTCGTATCATGTGTAATACTGGTGGATATACTATCCACCAGTATTTTCACATAAGCTGGTTAGCGGTAAGAATATTTGTATTAGACTTTTATCTTATCAGTTCAATGACAGAACATTTTAGAACAATATTGAAGTGTTAAAGGGTTTTTTTCAATGTTTATCAATCGAGCACAAATTCAGATTTCTAGCTTGGAATCTGAATTGATGGCTATGTCATCGTACGATTATAAACATAGTTAGTTCGTAATCTATCTAGCGAGATTATAAACGAGTGGAAAAATGTGAACAAATCATTTACAAAGTAACGCGTTCATTTTTGATAGTTTATAATCTATCCTTGACAAACTGACAAATTGTTGGCATCAAATTTGCGACGCACGCACCTAGCGCTAATACTAAATAGTCAAGTAACTGCGGCCAACTTAAAAGAAGTGCTCGGTGGCCGCTGCCCCGCCACCGCTCACTTCGCTTGCTCGGCTCGCGCGCGGTTGGTCACAGTTCTAACCTAATCCATTTGGTCGCGGAGCCCTGGCTTAGTTAATGCGACCCATTCGACTACCACCAAGACCTACCAATCAGCGACGGTCCCCCTTTAGGGAATACAGACATGTCGTTCATGATATTTTTGTCTCTGACTATTTAAAAGAATCTACTTCCTCATGTATGCAGATAGAACCAGGCGAACAGTACTCAAGCAGTAGTCTCCAATTTGCAGTATACAGTTTAACGTTTGTTGCAAGATCAGGTTCTATTCTATGTGTGTTTAAACCTGTTTTCTCTTAACTTCAGCTGGACCGATACTACGCTCGTTGTGCAGTAAGTGAATGAGCAAAGTTTGATTCTATCGTCTTTAGATAAGGACACAAGTTAGATTCTTGTATCGCTTGTATGAGTTTCAAAGTAGTGCAAGTTCTGTTCGATGAGGCTTTCTGATACTAGTTTGAGACACCAGCAAACGGATTGTGTCTTTATTTTCTAAGAGCAAATAGGGTTACATCATCAGCATCATCATTTCAGCCGAAAGACGTCCACTGCTGGACATAAGCCTCCCCCAAGCACCGCTACTTCGACCGATTCTGTGCCTCCCGCATCCAGCGGATTCCTGCGGCCTTTGCAAGAGCATAGGGTTAATTGCACTTACCACTGTTTGTCTCTGCATCACCCAAAGGTTGACTGGTAGAAAATGCCTATGGCATTAAGTCCGCCTCTGTACATTTCTGTGCTTGAAGTATTAAATAAATAAATAATAAATAATAGGGTTACATACCTACAAATAACTAGTTATTATTCCTGCAACACCTGTAGAACAATTTCCGTGAAGTTTTCATAGAAATTGTTCCACCAGAGTCGCGTCACGCCTTTCTGCGGAAGCGTTAACTCTTAAGGGCTTTTTTTAATCTTCGGTTGAATTTTGACTGAGGAATAACAACGCGGACAGCTTTTGTATAAAAAATATGTCAAACAGCCTTATTAATTATTCTGAAATAAATTATCAGACCATTGAAAAATCGGCCCTTAATGGGCTAAATAATCATTGATGCGGTAAATGAACAGTGCAGTAGGAAAACTTGTACCTAACTCACGAACTTTTCTAGTATTACTGCAGTAGTTGCCCAGTGGTAACGGTCCCGACCCCGTACGTGTCGTAGGTCGTGGGTTCGAACCCAGACAGGCATATTACTTTGTGTAATTTATTTCATCACCACTGCTCCCAAAGCGAAGACATGTGATATCCACAACCCGCACTGGGCCCGCGAGGAGGATTATGGTCGCTCGCCCTCACAGAGAGGTGGTCTGTGTCCCAACGGAACTTTACAAGCTAATTATGCTATGAAATGCCTTCACCTATAGCCATAGTTACCTGTCTTACCAATGAGATAAATTACTTTCATTCTCCTAAAACTTTCATATTGACATTTTAGTAGGTAAGCTACTCGTAAACAATTCGTATTTTTAATAAGTAAGTATAATAAAATGTCAAAGAAGAATAAACAATGAATATTTTACAGCAGCTGACGCTTTCCGCGCCTCGGAGCGTGCTACGTGTTACGTAACGCGTTGCAGGATACAATGACGTCACGCCGGAGTTTCCGCTTTGTTGCACGGTAACTCGATTTATTATAGGGGACTTTCCTCTAAATGCATTTTAAAAGTTACTGTAGGGAAATCCTGAAGCCTTGTTTAAAATGACGGTTTTGATTTTTGCGAACGCATTTACGTTAAAAAAATCTGTCTTTGATCAAAAATAATCCTGTTTAGATACTGTTTAGTGTAGTCAGTTTAATACGTTTAATACGGTCTCAAAAAAAATCGTAATCGTTAAAAATACCATTTATTATTTACTTAAAAGCTGCAGGTTTTATGTAAATATTAGTTTTACGATTTAATAAATTCCTTCCTTTACTTCGGCCCATATTTTCATTTCGTGGCGTGTGTACAGACGCCAGCAGGCCAACCTACCCGGAACTATCAAATTTTCCCAATCAACTTTGAACCTTATGATAAGGCGATAAAGTTGAAAATCTAATAAAGCAATTTGACAGGTTGTAGTAGGTGGATGTGCTGGCGTGTGTACCTTCATTTTATGTGTACGTCAGCTTTTAAAACCCTTTCGGAAAAGAAATAAAAAAAGAAAATAAAGCTGCAGTAACACGGAGCCCATTCTCACACTTCCATCCTTTGCAACAAACCGTGAATATGATTCAATTTTGACTCGAGTTATTAACGAATAAAGCTGATAAAAGATTTTTTTTTTATAAAACCACCTATTTCAAATTTAGAAGTAAATTAAAATAGTTTTAGTTACAATTTAAAAAAATATGTTGGTTCGCGTAATAAATAACGCATCTATCAGAACATGCGTATAAAGCCTTTTTAGAGTTCCGTAGTACTTAAACAAGGAACCCTTATAGTTTCGCCCTATCCGTCTGTCTGTGTGTCTGTGTGTGGCTTAGCTCAGAGACTCTTAGTACTAGAAAGCTGTAATTAGGCATATACATATTAATCACGCTGACAAAGTGGTAAAATAAAATCAAGTTTTTTTTAGGTTCCCTCCCCTACTCGTAAAGTGGGGATTTTTTTATTTCTCGTGTATCCCATGATGTGGGGTGTCATTGGAAAGGTCGTTAAAAAATATTGTAAGCCTTACAGGTTAACGAGTAATAATCGACCAACAAAAATTTTCAGTTTGAAAAACATGTTCTCTCATACATTCCGCATGGGAGTTCATGTTTTTCAACTAGAATGTTAAGTTTGTTTTTGGGATAAATTCATCCCAAGTACGGAACCCTTCAATGTGCGTGGTCCGACACGAACTTGGCCGGTTTTCTATTCTTAAGTCGCTTTTCGTGTCTGTCTGTGTGACCGCGTTGTTCTTCTAAACTACGCAACCGATTTTGATGCTGTTTTCAACATCATTTAGAGAATTTATTCCGGAAGCTTTATTTACTAAGGCACTAAGGCACCAAGTCCCAACATTAATAGTCATCTTTCACCAGTATAAAAAAAAAAATATCTTACATATTATAAAGAAATCTGGATGTTTTGTCAAGACGTAAAAACTGCGCGAAGCAGACTGATGCGGATCGCTAGTTGTAAAATAAAAAGAATATAAGAATTAAAATTAAATGAAAGCTGCAATGACACGGGGCCGCGTTCGGCCTGACGCGCCGAAAGGAAGGACGTGTTCTCACGTGAGGCCATTCTCACACTTCCGTTGACGGCGCGAATCTGATTTAATATTGTTGCAGTTTCAGAGAGTTTCAAGGTGTAACTGAATGGTTTAATTTGATTCGGGAAACGGCAGCTTTTTGTCGAGCTTCTGTTCATTTTGGACTGTTTATGTAGTTTTCTGCAGAGTTTTTGATTTTTTATTATTATTTTCTGTATTTCGTTTTTAATACATATTGTTTACATTTTTATCAAAAATACAAAAACATTTAAAAATATAAAAAATAGTGGCCCATCGGCATCAGGAACAGGGTCCAAGCTGCCGGTGGTGTCAGGGCTCTAGAGAAAGGAACCTCCTCACTATGCGTGCCGTGTCCAGAAGTACTGCTTTCTGAATCAAGCCTCTCCGCTCTCCGCTATTAGGCCATTAACCGAAACGATTATCGGTACAATGATTGCAGAGTCCACGTCCCACATGTCGACAACCTCGTGTGCTAAGTCAAGATACTTGATTTTTTTATCGTTCTCAGCTTTCACGAGATTCTCGTCATGAGGGACAGCGATATCAACAATCATTGCACGGCGTTCTCGTCGATCTATCACCTTTATTATTTTTATTTTTATCTATTTAGGAATTTTGTGTAACCATAATACACATACAGCAGCAGCATATACAGCGCTCTGCGTGTCCAATACATTAACGCGTTCAGGGTACTCTTGGGGCTGCCTCTCTTCTGTAGCGCATCGGGGATGTTTGCCGAGGCGCGTGTGGATTGTTGCTACACAGTCATGCGCAAGCGGTGCACATCCCTGGTGCGCAGGGTGCGGGCCAGCCGCAACAGTATCCTGAACGCTTTTGCTGACGTTTCGACTGTCAGTACGTGAACCACTGCTGCATGGTTCACGTACTGACTAATGTTAAGATCTTGTTTTAATTTGATTTGTTTTTAATTTAATTTAATTTTGTTAAAATTTTAATTTTAATTGTGTTGATGATTTTGTAATTGTTCATTCTGTTTAATTTTACCTATGATCTAAGATGATTGAAATAAATAAAATATAATGATCAAGGAACGGCAACAAGTACATGCTTGTCATTTTATATGGTTAATTTACATTTCTACATTTTTATGGTCATTTTATAAGGTTCTGGGTTCGATTCCCGGGTAGAGCAAAGTTTTATTGAGTTTGTTCCATCTTGAATTTCTCAGTAGCAGCTCGGAGCCTGGATTTGTGCCCGGTTGATGGCAATAGGCTCGCCCTACTTGAGACCTAAGCATTACTGGCGAAACGTGGATGTACTATATTTATTTATTTAATACTTCAAGCACATAAATGTACAGAGGCTGACTTAATGCCATAGGCATTTTCTACCAGTCAACCTTTGGGTGATGCAGAGACAAACACTGGTAGGTGCAATAGCAAGAATTGAGGAAAAAAATATATTTAAATATAAAGATATATATATATATAAAAAACTATAAATATAATAAATATATCTAATTATTTTTATAAATAATCACATATAAGACAAACAATGGGAAAACATTACAGTTGTGATGATACTGCCAGCTTCTTGCGAATGCTCGCGAACTTTAATTTTAAAATATAATCGGTTGGTCGCCATCCTGATTTCCTGAAGGAGCGCATTCCACAGAAAGATAGACTGAATGAAGAAAGAAGAGTGAATGACGTCTGTGCGGTGAGTGGGACATTGAAGAAGACGATTGTGAGATGAACGCTATAGGTACACCTCTGCCTAACCCTTCGGGGACTACAGGCCTGATGTTATGTAATTTCTTAAATCTGTTTTGTTTTGACGGTATACCGATGTACCTAAAAGTACATTGCAATAACAAACCTTATAACAACGTAAAAAGTATAAAATATGAAGTAATCCAACGCTAAAAGCCTGTAAAGCCGCAGGTCTGCAATGCAATCTACGGAAGGTGAAAAAAAGTACAAAGCAGAGGTTCCGCTATTCAATTTTATTTCGAAGCGGTGACTTCAAACCACTTTAGTATTGCTTTAGAAATATCCAATGTTACTTTACTGTGGGAACTTGGACAATCTGACTTAATGGGGAGAGTTTTTTTAAAGGATTTTTAACAATACGAAAAACCTTGGATCACAAAGTTACATTTTGTTCTTGTATTTGACTTACCACATACGTTACTCACTGTCATTCAGGTACTAAACTAACTAAGCTTAATCGAGATGAATGGGTCCACGTCAATGGTGCAAACCGTGGGATTCTTGCATAATATCTTGATCAGCATTTGGTAGTCTGATTGTTTCTTTATAAGCCTAAGTATGTAAATTGTAACAGTTTATGGAATTACTAGATTTGTCCGCGGTTTCATAAGAAAAAAAGAAAGAAAGAAAGAAAATACGTTTATTCTGCACAAACAAAACGCACAGTTAAATAAAACACAAAATACACAAATACAAAAGTAGCCAAAAGCCTCGTATTTAGCCAACAAATAAACGCTATTTAAAAAAATTGATCGTCACATCCATCGTGTGGTGTCGGAAACTACTGGGACAAAAGATACAAATACACGCATGAAAAACAAAACCCTGTATTTTAAAGTATCCTATGTCTTAGGACATAGGATACTTTAAAATACAGGGTTTTTTATATAATTTCATCCAATTAATCCGTTTAGCCGTTAAGAGGGAACAGAGGCTGCGAGGAATTTGAAAGATAGATATTTGAAGAAACTATTGCCGTCTTCTTACCTCAAGTCTGCCCCCGTAGAGTGCCATAGGGATAGCTACAGCTCAGACCAATTATATCACAAAAAAAATTGACGAAATCGATGTTTCGTATTCCCCTTTTTTCTCCTCGAAAACTGAACCGATTCAATTATTTTTCCATTAAAATTTTAAGAAAGAGTACGTCTAGGTTCCTATCATTTTCATTTATGTTAAAAACTTTTTGAATTTTTCTGGTACTCCTCTAATCACGGCGGTAAAAATGGGGCATTTTTGTATTTTTTGGAGGGTCATATTTTCTTTACCGATAAGTTGCTGAAAAAAAGGAAATAACAGGAACGTGACTACAGCAGACCTTGATTTTATGAAACAAAAAAAAAAGATTGCTCTAGAGTCTTGAGGCATTATTCAGGAAGAAAAAAGGAGAATACATTTGTATGAAGAATCGCACGTTCCCTCTTAAGGAATGAAAAGGTATAAAGACACACAGACTTACTTTCGCATTTACAATATTAGTATGGACTACTTAAAAGACAGCACTGCTCTCTCTGTCTGAGAGCTGTCCCTCTCTGTCTGTGTGAAGGCCAAAACCCTCAATAAGTAATGCTACTGAACAGTACCGAATTTCTGCAATAAAACAATTCTAACAGAACAGCGCCTAACACAATCACACCAAATGAACACTTTTGTCTTCGATTGTACTCATTTCCCTTTATTCAGCTCACGTTCTAACAGAGTACAGTTAAGGTCAACTACTCCCCCGGGATTCGATTCCCGCCTAACGAACTCTTCGCGGTAAGGCCTGGGCTACACTTGAAGCGAACGCAGAGCCCCTCAGGGTCGAGCACTCGAGCTTCACCTCGAGAGACAAGCCCTCACTATGGAGGTACAGTTGCCAAAAAACTCTTTACTTTTTTGTAGGTGTGAAACTGAGGTTAATGGTTTTTTTTTTGTGGGAACATCCGGTTTGATTAAGGTTCTGCCTGTAAAATTAATGTCATAGCGGACGCCTACCAGAAAAAAGCCCTTGTCACCGTATTGTATACTTTTCCAGTAGGACCCATAGGACCTCCTTTTTTTGTCACTGACCCTTATCCTATGCGGTAGATACCTACCAGGCAACGTCCGAACATTGCCCCCCATTTTTTATGAGCACTCATTTCAGATGCGATGTACCTAATTTATTTATAATATCCACATCAACATATAAATTGAGTCCTAAAATGTAAATTTGGTATGAATTTCTTTATTAGGTACAGTACGACACAACTTAGCGGTCACCATCTGAACTGAGTGCGCATTCAATATCACCAATATTTATTACTGCTTTAGGTGAAAATGATCTTTACGCAAACGCAATAACCTGTGAAGTCATATAAACAAATACATTCGTAAAATTGAAATTAAAGAATGCAAAATTTCAAATTTATGCTACATTTAAGTAGTAAGTACTGTACTTCATTATTTAATTAAAGTTTTGAAGCAAGAGGTACATCAACAGTACTATACATTCAGTAGTCATGTTTTAAGTGGTTGGAAAGACACAAAAAAAGAACTTGGCTTAAAAATCGGATCCAATACCAATTGTACTTTGGATCCGATTCATCAGATTCATCCGAGCCGTCAACATCTTTAAATATAGTATATGCAAATAATAAAATTGTAATATATTTTTTAGAATGTTTGTTCATTTTGTCTGGATGTATGTTCCAGATTGACGCAAAAACGGCTGCACGGATTTAATTGAGATAGTTTATAACCTGGATTAACATAGAGTACTTTTAATCCCGGCAGTACGTTCCCGTGGGACATTTTCGGAAAACAAGCAAGCTAGTTAACAATGAAAAAGTTACGAAAGTCAAGTATAATGTCTAATATCGATTTATTGACTATTTCCAACCACAAGAGGCTAAAAATAGACAAATTATTTGCAGATCCCAGAGGTTTGGTTTATAAACTATTCCTGAACTTTCAGTCTAACATAGCAACCAACACTTTACATAATTGATTGACGTTGGTAACTTAGCTTTCGAAAGTTTTGAAAGATAGCAGACATGCTTTGTTTTGTAACAGTAAAATTATAAATTGAGAGGCCACAAAAAGGCTCCAAGTTTTTTATTTTATCAAAATTCGCCGAATTTTGTCTAGGTCTTAATATTATGCTCTGTAACCACGAAAAGGTTTTTCTTTTTGTTTTTGTTTCAAATAATCTTGAATAAAAAATGAATCGAGCGAAAATGTTCCAATTACTCGTACGTAACTGTCTTATATATAGAAAGAAAAAGATCCAATAAATAATATACTAAAGTTCCATTTTGATTGTATGCGTGACTGGGTCAGAATATTAATGCAAATTAACATACAATTTAGGGATCCTCCTCTTAAATGCGGTAGTAGGGCGCGTCATTTCATGCTGGACAAGCTACTATATCACACAAACTATCTGACACCATGCACGATAACTCCAGAAAAACAAAATCATTCAAGCCAGGCTGTCGATTTGCACTTTTTAAAGGCCAGTAGGTATTAAAAAAGACTGTCCCCAAAATGTTCCACTTTCAGGTATAATATGAACAAGGCTTTTGGTTAATAATCTTTCAAAAGAGGGAGGAAGAGAGAGGAATTTGAAGAAACTATTGCCGCCTTCTTACCTCAAGTCTGCCCCCGTAGAGTGCGATAGGGATAGCTACAGTTCAGACCAATTATATCCCAAACAAAATTGACGAAATCGACGTTTCGTATTCCTCTTTTTTCTCCTCGAAAACTGAACCGATTCAATTATTTTTTACATTATAATTTTAAAAAAGAGTATGTCTAGGTTCCTATCATTTTCTTTTATGTTAAAAACTTTTCGAATTTGTCTGGTAGACCTCTAATCACGGCGGTAAAAATGGGGCATTTTTGTAAGTTTTGGAGGGTCATATTTTCTTTACCAATAAGTTGCCGAAAAAAGGAAATAACAGGGACGTGACTACAGAAGACCTTGATTTTATGAAAAATAAAATCAAGGTCTTCATAAAAATATTGCTCTAGAGGCATTATTCAGGAAGCAAAAGGGGAATTCATTTGTATGGAGCATCGCAGGCCCTGTTCCCTCTTAACCCATAGCGCTAAGTGTAACCCCAGCTTAACTCAAGCGGGAACCGATCGCGTGATGTGCGTATATATTGCTAGTTAATTTGGGGAGCTGATGGTAGCTATAATTTTAGGGAAAGAGATGGGTGCGCCTATAGAATGCAGCCATGTGAAATGTTTGAATTTATGAGTTTTATGGGATACTGTGTTATTTCGGGTTAAATATCTCTTCCATTACATAATATGTTGGGGGAGGTTTATATGGTTATTGCTTGATTAGACAGGCTTTATTAGTAAACAAACTAAAAATGCCAAGTTTTAATAAGATAGCGTGGAAAGCCGATGGAACTCACTCACTCTTAATTACTATGCTGTTAATATCTCTAGCGCGTTATAAAGCTGACATGATTTAAAACGTTGCATTTTATTGACTACTAGCTTTTACCCGTGGCTTCGCACGCGTGGAGGTCGGAAATTATCCCACGGAGACATACTACCGGGATAAAAATTATCCTATATCCTAACCCAGGTCATGGTCTACCCATGTGCCAAAATTCTTCTACATCCGTTGAGCCGTTTTAGCGTGCAAGCGTAACAAACAAATAAACAAACTCACTTTCGCATTTATAATATTACCAGCTGCACCCGCGGTTTCACCTGCATAAGTCTCGATCCCGCGAGAATATAGGGATAAAAAGTATCCTATGTCCTAACCCAAGGCATTTCATCCAAATCCGTTCAGCCGTTTTAGCGTGAAAGCAAACAAACAAATAAAATAAAAGCAGTTTACGTATCTGTTCTGTGGTTTACGTCAAAGTACACCTATTACACGTTCATCTCTGGGGGCCAACCACCATGTTACTTCAGTGTGAGAAAGAGATGGAACTATGCAGGACGTCTAGCTCCATCTCTTTCTCACACTCAAGAAAGTTTAAAACAATACTGCTTAAAGAAGTGGTGGTAGGTCCCCAGTCTGTTCCTTTTCAATGTTCCATTACAAAACCCAGTCACCAATGATCACAAATCCAGACAAAATTACCGGTGCAACCTATATTCAGTTCATCATAAAATCAAAGCGAAACGTTAAACCACATAATCTTCATAGTCGAACAACAATTAATAACCATTTATAACAGGCTTATCGATTCAAACCAGACTATTCGGTTCTATTAATACATACGTATCGATACAAAACACTCGGTTGCCGACCACAGCCACGTCGAACGTCCCGTAATCGGAATCGGTACTCGCTTAACTCAAATATCGATTCGGCGAATGAATGTCGCTTTAATTGATCTCGTTAAGTGCACTTTAATTCGAATGATGAGGTTCGCGATTTCACGAATTAATCGATTTTAAGTTTGATGCTGTCAATTAATGGGGAATTTGTAAATGCTTGGGTTGCCAGACTCAATAAAATATGGCGCAGATTACGGTGCTACAAGTAGGTAATATTCTAAGCTCTTGTAACGTACCTATGCATACGTCACCATTTATCGTAAAAAAAGGAAGACCTTTGCGAGACCAAACGATAACGCGGTCGAAATGGGCGAATTCTGGTCGAATCTTATTTAAAACATAAAAATGGAATCATCGAAGAAGAAGGTCATGAAGATCCCTTTACAGGCTTTCAGATTTGAAATCGTAAGTCAAGAAGTATAGCCACTAAACGCCAACACATCGAACCGTTAAGGAAGCTCTTCAAAGTATGTCCTATGAAGATACAGAGAAATGATTAGCTGTACTTAAATAAAAATTGTATTTGAACTAATTAAGTTTGGCTTAGTTAGGATAGATACTAAGATTTTAGCAAGTAGGATTTATTGTACTATTTACACCTTTTTGCAAACCTATTAGATGACTAGATTTTTATAATTAATGTGATAATTAGAAATATTATACCTTGCCTCGCCTGAAACACAGGATGACCTAGTTCAGGCACATAACACAATTTAATTTTTCGTAGATAGAAGCAAATTTGTATTTAGTGTTTTACGTTTTTACCTGAATAAATTGTATTTTTCATTTTAATTTTTTTATTATTAGTTTTACGTCTCATGACATTTCTCGGGACCCTGGGGTCCCGGACCTTTAGAAGGCGTACGAGGGGCCAAAGCCAACTCGCAGAGGCCCGTTAGACGTGTTTAATGAAACGAGGCACCAACCGACGATTTATCCCTGTACGCACTATGCTAGTGCACCTAAGGACAACCCCCGGTTGGTGTAGGACTATTGCAAGATATGGAAACAAAGATATTGGATTATGGGTTTGGTTTTGATTATTGGTTTCTATTGGTTTATTTATTTATTATTATATCACCAGAGTTCGCGGTTTTCTGCAATATGGGTTCCACCACGCGGGATGTGTTGCTCTTAGTTAATAGTCGCGTGCGAATAATCGTGTAACCGCAGGCTAGTCGGAACAAAGCTGTACACTGTACTATGTACAGTAAGTACATAAGAAGAGCACTGCACGCGCCGCGGGATGTATACAAAGCGTGAAGCGCGTTTGTGAAAGCAATTGTGTCAAAATAGAGGGATTTATAAGAGCTTTAATGAGAACGATGATATCTAGATTTGTGGACATAAATGTTCTCTTCGTTTTTTTCCTAGCATAAAACATTTCCTTTGACTGACTGACTAACAGACAACGCACAGCCTAAACCACTGAAGGTGTTAGTTGTAAATTAAGATGCAACATTTTCATGATTTATTTATTTATTTATTTAATATGGAAGACTTACAGCTAAAACAAATCAGTGTAAAAGCAACATATAAGACAGACAGCCAATTACAAGTCTTCACTTATAGAATTAGTACAACAAAAAATAAAACTATGGACACAACAGCAACTTACAAAAGAACTCAAAACACCAGAGAGAAGTTATACCTCACAAACACTAAAATGTTCACACCGTTATTTAGTTGCGTTTGTACTTAATACTAAAGTTATGAAATAAAAAAGTCTCGGCTCAAACACTTCCTGACTGCGGACAAGCTGGACACAAACGGATCAATATCTTTTTGCTTACAAATTTTATTTAGACTGCTGCTTGCACGCACAATGTACGAATTCTGCCTATAATTTGTTGCAGAAAATGGCACACGTAAAGGTGGATTATATCGTTTTGACTTTCTGGGGATGATCTGTAAAACAGGACGCTCGGAAATTCGGAATCCATTGAGTGATTTTATTAATCAGTTAAATCATGCCTAACACTCAGATTTTCCAGCAAACTCGAAATAAGCGCGAAAGAGTACCCAACTCTCAATTTCAAAGGAACGCTACGATTCGAAGGACTGAAAGGAAGCAAAAAGGTTTACTAAGGTTCCTTTAGTGCCCGATCTTTTTTTAGACGTTGGTACCTATTCATGTGTTCAACCGTATAAAGTATTGTTAGACTTAAAAATATATTATTTTCAGAAATCTCGAAAACCATTAAACGTAACGGAACCACTCAATTGTTTAGTGATTTTTAAAGATCTATACTCGTATTAAGAGGGAACAGGGCCTAAGAGGAATTTGCAAAATAGGTGTTTGAAGAAACTATTGAGTGATTACCTATATTAATCTTTACCCAATAACCTAGGTATTTTTTTAACTTAATCAGCACAATCTTTAGCCAACATATTTCCAAAGAAACTACCCACCCCTAGCCCGCAAAAACTCCTGAAATTAAAGCACAAACGCTCTTAATATGGCAACACCACCACGCAATATCTCGGACCCCTCTACGTGACACGAATATCGATACAGATCGTAAATAGTTTATGAAACCGATACAGCAAATTGGTTTCGTTTGCTAGCAGATGTACGGAGGTAAATCTTTATTGAAAAGGTCAAAAACTATTCTTGAGATTGATATATATTGGAGGAGGACAGGCTTTTGATTATTTTCGCGTCATCAATCTCGAAGTGTGAATGAATAAAATATATTGCTAGTTTATTGGATTTACATAATTTTGCGAGGCAAGTGTGTGATCACCATTCACTAGACAGTTCGCCGGTTTTTCTCCACGAGTACGAGTCTTACTGTTGCCACTGCGCCTTTGCCACTTACCGGCCCGGTAATCCCGGGGCCAAAGGAAAACCGCCCAATGACGACACGAAATCAATATTACACAAACGTGTGCTGTTCAGCACTGTTGTTCTTTTCATGTTGGCTATTAAGCATACTCTGCGAATGCCTGAAAGGTCGTTGACGTCGAAGCATTTACCTGAACGTTTCGTCGAATGACGAGTCGCGAGCACGATCACAGTAGATCACCGGTACGGATTCTTTGTCCATTAATCTGTCGTAGCGACATTTCAAAGCGAGCAAAAATACTTGCTGAAATTCTTTTGATTGTTTGCAATAGGTTAGTGGGACTTGCTATACTGCTAAACTCGGACCTAGCGACCAGAATGAGTAGTCATGCTATATAGTTTACCTACTTTGTTCATCCACATAATAAAGTCATTCATTCACTGACAGTGACAGACAACGCGCAGCCTAAACCGTGACCTCTAGAAACCTAATGGGGATCAAATTTTGTATAGAAGATCGTAATTTTTGAAGTTAGCAACGTGGAAGTTGGTAGTTTGGTACTACTACTTGGATTTCCGTTTTGTAGTTAAGATTAGCCTTAGGTGTCATCGCTTTTTACCCGACTACGGCAAAGCATAAAGGAGGGTTATGATTTTGACCGGTATGTATGTTCATCTGTTTTTGTTTCGTGCTATTTTTATTATGAATTTGCTTTTATGACATTTCAATTAAATTTTTGTATTTAAATTTGATTCTGTAGTTAATTTTGATTTTGTATTTAATTTTATTTTGTATTTTACCTATTTTGATTTTGTATTTAATTTTGATTTTCGTATTAATTTTGATTTTGTATTTAATTTTGTTTTCTAATTTCTGTTTTTAAACTGATTTAAATTTTGCTTCAAACTAACATCTTACTTTATGGGGCATGCGGTGCTAACCTATAAGAGATTGTTATACTAACCTTTGATATAATAATGTTTATTTTAATATGTAACAGTATAAACAATTGTTGGTTGGCCAAAATAAATAAATAAATAAATAAAATAAATAAATAAATCTGTTAGCTCATAACTTCTAAACTACTGATCATAATTTGACAAATGAGGTATCGTTAGAAGCGTCTTGATCGTCCGCTGGTTATATACAATGTGACGTCACATAAAATTCAATATGGCACCCAATAGAGGAAATTAAATCATGAACTAAAAATAAAAATGTTGGGTATCAAATGAAAGGGCTTGGCGAGCACATTACAAATATGTATATATATCATATTGTTGTCTAAGTAAATAAATATGTTTTAATTGTTAAAAACAAGCAAAATTAAGACTGCTACGTACGGCGCGGCTGTAAAATTAATACCTATACAACAAAACCTAGAAAAAGCCACTCTGCAAATACTTTATCACGAAATCATAACTCCAAAATAATTTAAATAAAAAGTAAGTACATGCCATTATAATTTTGTAGATGTACAGACATGCGACCACTGCTTTACCCTGACCATTTTTGTACCTATGTCTTGATTTCTGTCTGAAATATTTTCTTGTTTCATACTTTTTAGAGCGTGATTTTTCAGTAGACGGGTTTTACTTTTAGAAACTTACTTCTTGGATACTCATCTCCTCAGGCTTAGCAGCCTTGAGCCATGAGTAAATAGGAAAGAAATAATCCAAAAAAAATCTGCTGTTTCAAGCAATATCTACGCGTCAAAATGTATGTAATGCTAATTTTTTTTTTAAATATCAGTTGAAAAGTTTCTACGCTGGGGGGTTCAGAATCATGTACTGTATCCATGGTAACAGTTTTCGCGTAAGATATCCCTGCCACCCTTTATACATTTTTGTTGCAACTGAACAGAAATAATCATAGTAAGCCTTATGATTATTTGCTGTCCAGTTGCAACTCAAAATATATTATTTTACATTTACAGCCGAAAGGCAAAAATCATGCAAATCCTCACTATTCACGCGAAATCGAATGTTTTATTGTGAATAATCTTTGTGACGGGTTTTATCCGACCCCTTTATGGTAATTTATAGAGGATCATCTATTTCATTGCGTCCGCTATGGCCAATCGGAGCTATTTGGATTTGTTTATCTTTTATAACAAAGTGAGTTTGAAATAGGAAGGTACTACTATCATTTGAAACAAATCCAGTTAAAAGCTTGTAGTTTTTTTGGAAAGTTCTAAAGGCACTAATATTAAATAAAGACTCGGTTCAATTTCCGAAATCAAAATACTATTTTCGTCAGTCACTATGAGAATAAAGTTCCCAGTTGAAACATTTCTGACACCTGAACACGTCTGACTTAGAATCCGTGCAAAATCCTGCTCTCTGACAATTGACATCATCCCATTTCCATTGCAACTTCGGCTAGACAGGGACTATATCGTCACCCTCCCCGCTAACTGTTGTATCTCACAAACTGACGTATCTGCACTGACATTACCAACGTGTTCATAACTTTTTCGTGTTTAAATTTTATGGCCTTGGCTTTAGGGCAACTACTAACTCAAAGAGTAAGCCAAGAGCAATATAAAAAAAAGTGATTAATTCATTACTCAAGCCACAGCTAATGACTACCGAAAAACTGTTGCCCTGGAAAAATATCAATTGCTAGTTAGGACAGTTAGCGGGGAGGGTGACGATATATTGGCTGTCTAAAAATACACCTCGTTACTGATACCTACATACTGGTTCAAAGCGTGCCTATTAATGTAATTTTTACGTCAAACTCTCATTCATAAATGTCGTGGTATAGGATCCACAGAGGAACGACCTTCACCTATCTGTTTAATGGATGAAAACTATTTTAATTCAAATTTAGTATGTTACAAAAATATATCGCGAGCGGGTCGGCAAAAAAATTCCTGGCCAGAAGTTTTTTTTTTTTTTTTCAAAAGTCTCTTTTTTTAACTTTGCAAGATATACACCAATTGAAAGAGCTTTTCAAGGAGAACCTTTGCTACTAACTCGAGTTTTGCCAATTGTTAGTCAATTCGGAGTTAATGACCTAAATAAGTGACTACTTGGCCATCTAAGTTTAGGAATGTTCTTGGCGCTCAATAGCCATAATTGATATATTATTGGATAGTGCTTTTGAACAAAAACATTTGTTACTAAAACAAATAATTAAAAAAGTTTTTTTTTTTCTTCAAAGCCAGTAATTTTTTAGCCAACCCACTCACGATATATTTTTTAACATACAAAATTTGATATTAAATACTTTTCATTCATTAAAGAAATGGGTGAAGGTCGTCCTTAATCGGATCGTAGACCAAAAGAGTTGTTTGGCCTTAAACAACTTATAAACATGGTTTTATGGTACTATGAACAACCTCTAACCCCAAAGCAAAAAATATCTGTAAAGAAACGTGATACTGAAAAAGATATTGCGTAGGTAAGTAAGCAGAAAACCCGAGCAATCTTACAGATAAAGAGAAACATATACGAGTACATTACTCTTTTACATAACACGTTCTCCAGAGCATTACTTACTAAACCAGCCATGAACATCAGCATTCCGTCAACGCATATCCGATAAAAATGTGAGAATTGTGAATGTAATACTTTTTATATATCTCAGTCGGTGCTGAAGCCTACAAGTTGGTAACATGATAAAGAATTTTGTTCTGTTCCATTCGAATTCTAAATAAAAAGGTAAGGTCAAGTTCTGGACCGCCTTTACCGTACCTTATCTACTCAATACGTTAATGCTTGAACCTATGCCCCATTTGAAATAAAATTAGACATTTAAACAAACCTTTATTACAGTCCGATCAACCGATTCTGACTTCTATACCGTAAGCATATATGGATGGCATTAAAAGCAAAATAGTGGTTACAATACCAACTGTTTACTGCAGCTGACATTTGTCATGCCACCAACGCAATAGAAGTCAAAATCAGTTGAACGGACTGTAAAAAAGGTTTAGTTAAATGGCTAATCTTATTTCAAATTGAGTATAGATATACAACCAGAGCACCTTGGGCAGTTGTCGGCTGTTTAACCGGACTTTCCTCTGTACATCTGGGACCAACGGCTTAACGTGTTTTCCGAGGCACGGAGGAGTCTAGAGATAAATAATGGATGGTCACCCATCTACGAACTGACCGTGGCACGCGTAGTTTAAACTTCGATCGACCCGTTTGTCATTATTTAGTCACGAGCTCCAATAATAGACGCCCCAACACCAAAAATATCACACTAGTAAATAATACCTTACCCAAGTAATAATAGGTACTCCATATTTCACCGAAATTCACAGGAAGTAAGCCAAGCCTGACACAGAGTCTGCTATATTTGGAAGTGCTTAGTAAAAATCTCCCTGAATGACTCTTCCAGCGGATAATATTCAAAGTTATTAAGGTAGACGAAATATGCTCTGTGGATATTTAAGCTTGTCTCAGACAGTTTGGTGGATTTTTATGAGGCATATTCTGTTCCTGTATGAAGTTTATGTGGGTCATAGTGTAATATTGTATGGACTGTATTTGTTATTACTTTTTTTCACTTACTAACACTGTGCTCTCATACCTACCAACACTGTCATTTGAAAACATTGTAAAAGCCAATTATTTTTAAAAGGATAACCGTGGAGCTTCTTGGCGGCGCTTCTCCATAGAAAACGACTAATTGAAACCGTGCATCCAGCTTCTGACGTTTGGTAAGTGCCCAATTGCCCATGTGGGTTAAGGTGAAATAAAATATTTAGAATGTATAAACCCAGTTATTGTTATTCGAAGGTATAGTCACTCAAAAATAAACAGACGAGAGAGCCATCATCATATTAGAGAGGAAGCGTTAATTTCAGGGATGTTTTGATTAATTTAATTACAGGAATAATTAAAAAGTTGGAGACGCCTTAAATTGACCACAGACTCATTTAATGCAGATCCCAATCCGTGATTTATGACTCATTGATTTGTCTTTTCTACGAAAAAACCCGTGGAAAAGAAAAAAAAAAGAAAGAAAATGTATTTTTTAGGGCTCGAACAGGAAGATCACAAACAAAAATAGTTTCTAAAATAAAAATAGAAAAAGAAAAATGTCGGTGTGCTTATGACCACACGATACAAGTGCAAACTTACGACTGGAGCCGAGTATGCGCGATTCAGCGCCGAGTAAACGCGATTCAGCGTCACCGACCGACTGCAACCGAGTATACCCGATTCGTGACAGTTCAGTTTCGTTCACTGTTCAGAAAGAGCAGACAGTGCGCCTAAAGAAGTCACTTCAAAAATAGATAAAAAAGTTTCCCATCGTAGTTATACCGACCTTGCAATAGAAAACTCATAATTAATGTCACATCAACATAAAGCGAGCACACACTACCTACAAATAAAATGTACGCTACGTATTATCCTCGCATTGCCTTCAAAAAGATAATTTTATATCGGATCGATAGCTCCTACGGTTATGCTGCTCAGCCGAGAGGAAGCTCGATAAAAACGGCCGAATAAAACGTGCCTTGTGAAAACGGCTTAGCTGTGGATGTGTCTTGAGGGACAATGCGAGCCAGGTGTTAGGAACATATGGCTGAATTATTTGAAGGAGCAAGATAAGAGCAGTGGGTGAGATAAACTGATGCGATTGTTATAGGTCTCAAACTATTAACTTCGTTGGTCTAACAGACTAACCCGTGTTTAGTTTCGTGGCAAACAATACCTATTACTTGAAACAATTCCCACCATATCAAAGAAAAAAAAAAAAAAAAAAAAAAAGAATTCCATTTCAAGAAAGGGTTAAGAAAACATTGTGAAGGTTAATAGAATGGGTACATATTTCATAAAATATTGAATGTACTATTAGGTTAAGAATGAGTATCTGTACCTACAGATGTCATCTGAGACGTCACCAAAGCGGTCTATAAAAGCGGTTGTCAACCGAGCCGCGCCCCTTTTTTCTTGCCTGTCAGCGCTCGCGCAGTGAGATCGTTGGATTTCGTCTCGGATCACAGCTAAGTCTTTGTTTGGTGGTCATTTCTTTTCTATGTGCGAATATTGCCTTCGTTTATTGTGTTTTGTTGAAGTTGATTGTTTCCTATTAAATAGTGCGTGGTTATTTGTGTTCATTATTTAGTTCGTTATTTAAATAGAAGTTAGGCTGAACTGACAATTGTTTTTTGTTCCCTAAAAGTACTATTAACTTTCATCAAGGTTTAATACGAACAAAAATGATAAATGTGTGAAAAATGAGTGATCATCTTCGAAACTACTGAAAGACATACAGAACTGTAAGTGAATTAGTTTCTGTATGTGGCGAAGGTTTATGTGCTATGTTGAACTAAAACTACTTCTGTTATATAACTCCACAAACCACTATCGAACAAACAAACTACTATCTCAATACAAAATACATCAAACTTCCCAGTATACAAAACTTTTAAATTACACAGAGTGGTGTCCATAAATTATGATAAACGCTGTACAAAACGATCATTAATCTGTATTATCGCGGTTGAACACAATTAAGTGTAGGGCGACAATCAAGCGCTTGTTTTACAGGATTTTTCCTCATTCATTAGTTTTTTTCACGTCACTATATAGAGTGATTTATTGTGGTCCCATGATTGATTAAAATTGTGGTCGTAATGGTTTCCGTTTTTAATTTTGCTGACAGGGTTTCACTTTGTTTTGATTTTGCAGGCTTATTTAGATTTATTGTGTGCTGTTTGCTTTTAACCTACAGCACGTTTACAGTATTGGATCAAATCTGTTTTTCTACAAGTAATACATATTAACGAACGGTCTCACGGTTATGTGATTTAGGCGCTGTCATTTAATTTAAAAGTTTTGCCTCGCACAAGGAATTTATCCAGCAACGTGGTTGCTGTTACAAACACATGTCACACATAAAAGCTCGTGTAGACCAGTTTGACGCGACTCGAACAATAAAATTTCTAAGAAAACTTCGCGGTATAACAATAACCGGTGTTGCGTCGCGATAGTCTGTACGAGCCTTAAATTAAAAACTACACTTGGATGAGCGCTGCAAGCAGGAATAGTCCTTACGGTGTTCAAAAATTCAAAATTTCAAAAGTCGTTTATTCAAACTAGGCTGTGAATCAGCACTTTTCGAACGTCAAAATTACATAAGACAGTCCCCCAAAACGCCCACCCTTCACCACTTCCTAGTGCTTTAGCTGGGAAGAAGAAGTGGCGCAACAAACTCCCCAGCAGCACAGCTGTCTGTTCAATTAGAAGATATGCGTGTCCGCCATAGTACACATGCCCTAAACTATGTACTCCTGCACCACGTGCCACCACAATGTGGTCACCGCCTCACAACGTTAACGACTGCGGTCAACGGACAGTACGGACACTCAATGGATAACGCTTCATCGAACTACCCGCAACTTGCCATCAGCATTAAATACCTGAAACAATGGAACAAATAGGTAAGTTTTTGTTAATTAAAACAATTAGTGCTGGTCTGGTATGTGGGTGGTTGAGGTGGAGTTACAGGGAGGAGAGTAATGAATTCCGATTGATATTGACGTTATTTGTGGTATTGTATGTTGAGGTTTTGGAAATTAAAATGGTGAGATCTCCTCACCATTTTACATTTTGTTTATTTCAGAACAATACGTATTCATTTATTTGTACGGTAGCACTATGATGATAGCTTTACTACAAGATTTATCTCACGTTCTATTTCTGTATTAGACATTAGGCCAGAAGACATCAATCAATCTGCCTAGCCTTTTTCCCAAGTATGTCGAGGACGGCTTTCAGTCACCGGATGCAGCTGGCTAGAAGACATTATAGCTTAATATGTTTCTTAGCGTTTTCTCAAGCATCATGTTGTCTTCACCGAAAGTATGATTGTGATTTCAAGCAAAAGAGATAAGGCTACAAATAGACAGTAAAAAAATATGTTCAATCATCGTTATAACAAGTAAAAGCTGTAGCCTGTTCAGTCATTAAAAATCAGGTAAGTACACACTGATAGCAAAAAGAACACGCGAACAGTGTCCAATACATTTGGTACAAAGTGAGTGGAGCGAGGCGTGCCCCGTCAAACGCACGCGCCCATTATGCCCGCCCTTAGTAATAGTAGAGGATCTAAGTCAGAAGAGATTAGCGAGGGAAAGAATGTCTTAACATTATCATAGTAGCGCTTGCAATGCTAAAGGGAAATATATATGTCGGAATACGTTACTGAGTTGACAAATCGGCCAGCGCCGCCTATCGGCGCGGCGCTTGACAGAGTCTACAACATAACGCTCGGACCGGTCCAAGCAAAGCGGACTTCATGGATGGCGATCAAGCAGTGAAGACATTTAGTAGCTGTCTCGTGTTTCGAATAGTTGTTTCGTGTACTTACAGTGTGTGAAGGTTAATGCTATAGTAAATTATAATTTGATCTGAACTGCAAACATTTTTTCTATTGCGCTATAACCAACACTACCCATTAGTACGGCCACAGTAGTTAAAATATGCCTGACAATAACGAGAGACACATACCCTCCCTCAAATAGAAATCTTGTGAATAAGTTTTCTAGTATGATTTATTCGAATGTAAGCGAATGCATACATTCGAATCAATCTTATTTAACTTGCTATGCCAAGTTCGTGATTGCCCTTTTTCTCTTATATATATAGAAAAAAAAGAAAAGAAAGAAAAAAAGGTTTATTTGTCACAGAGACACGTGCATACAAATAACAAAAAAATAAACAACATAAATATTTGGCAGCTGCACGTCATGACTGTGACAAGAAGGCTTCCACTCAGCATAATTATTATATATATGTATAAAGTTACTCAATAAGACAAGATTATTATTTTTTAAGTTTTTGTGTATAATTTATAACAGTTATGGAAAGTAAAATAATAATAATATGGAATGTTTTTTATTGAATGGCTTGAACTGTAAAATCAGTAGGGAAAGACCTGTCCAGTGCGAGTCGGACTCCACTGTGCCTATACTCCGTTGGTTGACGTAGTTAAATAAAGGTAAACAAAAAAAACACGTGACAAGATAGCTGTCAAGTAACCGACTAAACGTAATACCTGTCACTTCAGTTGTCATGCTACGTCACAGTTGTACTCTTCAATTTAGCAACATTATAATTCGTTGACGTTTAGAGAACCTGTCTTTTTGGGCTCTTTACAATAGACAGATCACAAAATAATATAAATCTAAAAAAATGTGCTCGAGCATTTACATCTACGAAGAGTAGTTTAAGCAAGTTTAACATACATTAATAAAAGAGGAATTTATCGTAAATTTCAAAAATAAATTTAATAAAAAATTAAAAAACAAGAGTATTTTTAAACAAGAAAGTGTCACCTATAAAACCAAACACCTGTCAAACCCTTGTGATTTGTTTACCTTTATTGAATTAACTAAATCAATGGAGTATAGGAAAAATATCTTTCGTATTATTTCCCGTTTATCGCTCATAACTTATACCTCGGCCGAAGTAATGCTTTACTAATGACAGTGTGTCGAGATTTTTCCCCCATTCATAAATATGCATTAACGATACCTTTACAATGTAAGTGTAATTTAAAATTCAGCAACACAGGGTTACAATGGGATTTATGATAATCATGAACATACTGTCTGAAATTAAATAAAGATTCCCCACTAATAAATTTACCGGAGAACACCGCGATAACTTAATTTAAAAGTGAATTGAATTGTTAGAGCTTTTCTTGGGTTCTTTTGCGGAAAAACAACGTGAGTTGTGAACGTGGTTTTGTTAGTTTTAAAATTTCATATTTAAATAACGTTGTAATTTTTGAGTTCGTTATGGAATAATAATAGTGAATATAGGCTGCTAACAGGCGTGACGCGACGACGCGACGCGGCACCGATAGAACTATTTCCGAGAAGTTTTCATAGATTTTTTCTACCAGATTCGCGTCGCGCCTGTCTGCAGGAGCCTTTATGATGGTTAGCTTTCACCACCGTCGAATTTTCTAATAAACGTCCACTAATACCAAAGCATAAATCATTAGAAATCATATCAAAATAAATTGAAATTACATTAACGAATTACACATTACCATTTACAGATGAACTTTTTGTAATATGCAAGTGCATCTTACACAAAGTTCATCTTTAGGTGGGTTTAGCCCAAACGGACATAGAACCAAGACACGAGCTAGAGCATTCTTTTGATGATATTCTTGATATTTTAGTAGGCAGTTACCAACGAACTTATCTTCTGTACCCGTTTACACAAAAATAATTGTAATGGGGATAGAATGCGCATTCGCTCGTTTGGTCTAAATCAACCTACATAGATTCGCAAACCAAGAAAACGTAATAACCTCCAATCACAAATCAGAAAATACACAGCCCTACACTCAACTTACGACAGAACAAGCCGAAGCCATAACAAACGGCCGACAGCAAGGTTACACAGAAGCCTATTACAGCCACGAGTTCATTTGCCGAGCTATTTGTTACCCAATAAATTTGTACTGCGAACTATTCGCAGGTTGCTGTACTGAAGTTTTGGATTGATGGGTAAACTGCTTGTACACAGTCTGTGGCTAAATAAAGATAGAAATACATTTATTTAGTTATGTTTAGCACATATTTCGTTGGCTGGAAGAAAAGCCAATCGCTAACAATAAAACGTTCTAATAAATTATTGGACTGGCCCTATTGTGGTTCAAAGTAATCTAGAGCAGACACCGCCAACATAATTTTTGCGCAACATTTCGTTGTCCAGGACAACAAACGTTTCAGTCAAGAATACGTACACAGCGGTTATTACATTTGACAACCGCGGGGACAAATCTTATGTATGTAATAGCCACTCTATTTAACATTGAATCTCAATGACTGGCCTACAATGACAAAAGACAGACGTCTGTGAAAAAGGGAAAGTGAGACCTTTGCCCAGCAGTGGGACGGGTTACGGGCTAAATAAATAGATAGATAAATAGAATAAATTATTAAATTCAAAGTCTGTTAGACCTCGAGTTCATTTGCCGAGCTATTTGTTACCCAATAGATTTGTACGCAAAACTATTCCTAAGTTGGAGTACTGAAGTTTTGGATTGATGGATAAACTGCTTGTACACAGTCTGTGGTTAGCTATTGTTGTTTGGTGAACACATTTATCAGTGGATGGATCGGTAAACTGGTTGTACGCAGTCTGTGGTTAGCTATTGTTGTTAGGTGAACACATTTATCAGTGGATAGATGGGTAAACTGCTTGTATACAGTCTGTGGTTAGCTATTGTTGTTTGGTGAACACATTTATCAGTGCATGGATGGGTAAACTGCTTGTACACAGTCTGTGGTTAGCTATTGTTGTTTGGTGAACACATTTATCAGTGCATGGATGGGTAAACTGCTTGTACACAGTCTGTGGTTAGCTATTGTTGTTAGGTGAACACATTTATCAGTGGGTGGATGGGTAAACTGTTTAAACACAGTCTGTGGTTAGCTATTGTTGTTTGGTGAACACATTTATCAGTGGATGGATGGGTAAACTGCTTGTACACAGTCTGTGGTTAGCTATTGTTGTTAGGTGAACACATTTATCAGTGGGTGGATGGGTAAATTGCTTAAACACAGTCTGTGGTTAGCTATTGTTGTTTGGTGAACACATTTATCAGTGGATGGATGGGTAAACTGCTTGTACACAGTCTGTGGTTAGCTATTGTTGTTAGGTGAACACATTTATCAGTGGGTAGATGGGTAAACTGCTTAAACACAGTCTGTGGTTAGCTATTGTTGTTTGGTGAACACATTTATCAGTGGATGGATGGGTAAACTGCTTGTACACAGTCTGTGGTTAGCTATTGTTGTTTGGTGAACACTTTTATCAGTGGATGGATGGGTAAACTGCTTGTACACAGTCTGTGGTTAGCTATTGTTGTTTGGTGAACACATTTATCAGTGGATGGATGGGTAAACTGCTTGTACACAGTCTGTGGTTAGCTATTGTTGTTTGTTGAACACATTTATCAGTGGATGGATGAGTAAACTGCTTGTACACAGTCTGTGGTTAGCTATTGTTGTTTGGTGAACACTTTTATCAGTGGATGGATGGGTAAACTGCTTGTACACAGTCTGTGGCTAGCTATTGTTGTTTGGTGAACACATTTATCAGTGGGTGGACGGGTAAACTGCTTGTACACAGTCTGTGGTTAGCTATTCTTGTTTGGTGAACACATTTATCAGTGGATGGATGGGTAAACTGCTTGTACACAGTCTGTGGTTAGCTATTGTTGTTTGGTGAACACATTTATCAGTGCATGGATGGGTAAACTGCTTGTACACAGTCTGTGGTTAGCTATTGTTGTTAGGTGAACACATTTATCAGTGGGTGGATGGGTAAATTGCTTAAACACAGTCTGTGGTTAGCTATTGTTGTTTGGTGAACACATTTATCAGTGGATGGATGGGTAAACTGCTTGTACACAGTCTGTGGCTAGCTATTGTTGTTTGGTGAACACATTTATCAGTGGGTGGACGGGTAAACTGCTTGTACACAGTCTGTGGTTAGCTATTCTTGTTTGGTGAACACATTTATCAGTGGATGGATGGGTAAACTGGTTGTACACAGTCTGTGGTTAGCTATTGTAGTTAGGTGAACACATTTATCAGTGGTGAAGATTCGTCATTAAAAGACGCCTTGAAAGAAAATAATTAAACTCTCGCCTTCTTCCCATGGTGGTAGGCTGAAACCCCGCCAGCTACGATCCTCACATACTCCTTTTGCTTCGTTTACGTTCAAACATCTATTCGTAAGTGTACGTCAGTTGCGAGTATTACACACCTGACCTTTCTGAAGAACACCATGTATCATTATGAAATACAAATGAATCATTGCGATTTTTAAAATGTAAGTTGAAAAATAATAATATTCTTCGTTTAGTATTTTCACTTATTTGCTAAATATTGTACGGAGGAGCTCGTGGGTAAGTAATAGTAGCCGCACGGGTCAATCATTAGCTTAAGCTACGCTTGCCGTTTATAGTTTATTTTTATTTCCAAAATCTAGTACTACTTTACAATGGCAATGTGGCAACAATTTCAAGTAAAGATATTAACATCTGTAGCCGAACTAGGCATAGCCTGTATTTCGGCTATCAGCAAACAAAAGTAAACAAACAAAGTAAGTAAACAAAAGAAGATTACTTCAAAAAGACAAACATAATAAAGTAAAATTAATTAACACGGTTACAGCCAACGTAAACAGGTCAGACGTGCTGTAGAGGCTTATAAAGGTATTACATTTATTGACCATACCGTTTGATAGCTTCCAGAGCTCGGAATTAAAATGTCCAATAATCCAATTACGGTTTTAAATATAATACTGAAATTTCCCGTAGTGTCGTCGTATTTTAATACTGTGATAATGTTGATACTCTTGAAAGCTACTTAATTAAGAATATTGGTCGATGCAACGGGTTTATGAGGAAAAATAAAGTTGCTGCCTCGTTGGTGTAGTAGTTGTAAGCGCAACTGCTGAGCGTGAGGTCTTGGCTTCGATGCCCAGATCGTGCAGTGTTATTTGGTTGGTCCATTAGAAGGTTTGTGAAATCCCGGAATCTGGATTTGTTCCTGATCGTTTTATTGACAATAAGCTCACCCCTATTACATGGGAATTGAATATAATTGGCAAACTTAGGTGTACTTTTCACCTCTGCCTCCCCTCTGCAAAAAAAGTCGTGATGTTTGAAACAAAGCGTAGAACTTTTTAATGTGTGTGACGTCATAAAACCTTGACGTAAAAACAGTTTAATGATTCAAGTTACATTGTACTAAAAAGTAGTAGTCATATTAACGTAGATGGACTCTTTCAGTTGCTACGTAAGTGCTACGAGTTTCGTAGCGCATCTGCTACGAATACTGCTACGCGGCTACAGCCTTTTTAATCAAAGGCTACGCGTACTTACGTTTTTACGGTCAGGTTAATCCAATAGTGTGGGGATTCATTCGTTTCGTAAATATCGGACAAATCGTTGTTTTTTTGATGCTAACAGATTTATTCATAAGCTTGATATGACCTAATTGCAGTGTCTTTAGTATTATAAATGCGAAAATGAGTATGTCTGTTTGTTTGTTACGCTTTCACGCTAAAACGGCTGAACGGATCTAAATGAAATTTGGCACGTGGGTAAACCATAACCTGGAGAACAGCTAGGCTAGGCTACTTTTTATCCTGGATCGCAGACGAAGTCACGAGCAACAGTTAGTAATTCGAAAAGAATTCTCAAAAAAAAAAAATTCACCAATACTAACTCCACAAAAGATGCCTTTCTATTCAACCCTCTTAATTAATTCAGAACCACAGTTGTACTTCACTTGATTGTTGGGAATAAATTAGTTTTCTTTACATCACACTTTAGTTGGTATATTCACGAACAGAGCTCAATTTGCATCGTGGCAACTACGTCATAACTCGTGACAGTAGCATTTAGCATAATTATAACAAGTCACTTTCAATACGAAATGTTCGCGTTGGGAGTTAGAACTGTTTAGCAAATGTGGTGTTTATTTTCATTTTCATGTAATAATAATAATTTTGCACGGTTGGCGCAGTGGTTAAGCGATTGACTGCTGCACTGCGTGTCGCGGTTTCGATTCCCGCACGGAACAAATATTTGTGGTTCGGGTCTGGCTGTTTGTGTATGTGAGTTTAATTGTTTGTAAACGCACCCACAATACAGAAGAAATTCTTAGTGTAGGGCTACGTTTAAAAAAAAAACTTAATGGCGGCTCGGAAGTATGCTACTCGTTGCGCAGTACCCCCACCCCTCACCCCCGCTGACCCATAAATTTGTTACTGCGCAGCGACTCGCCTCATGTTCCGAGCCGCCATTTTAAGTTTGAATCTGTGTGCCGATACCAGCCTATTATTGACCCACTTCAAGGCAAGGCCTCTTCTCATACAGAGCATTGATCACCACGCTAGCTCAAGACAGGTTGGCGATTTCTTCCTACATAAGTATATTTTCATGTAAAATAGGTAAAATATGACTATGAAAAGAATGATAATTTTGTCCTCCATAAGTTGAGTCCTAAAGATATCCCTACTTTTGTTTTCGTAATGTATTGGAATCATGATAATACAGATGTACCTACTCTGAAAGTATTGTATTGTAATTTTCGTCTTTTTGTATGTTTTAAATTTATGTTTTCTGGATGAGAGCAACCAATCAAAATATACGTATGAACGAGTTGCTAAAAAATCCTGCTACCTAAGAAATATTATATTTCAACAATAACTTAACTCTTAAATCTATATACAATACAACTAAACAAAATAATAATAAAAAAACACACATGAAACAAAGGAAGCCGTCTCAGTCGCACCGCTTGACGTATCCCAGCCCTTACACAGAGTGTTGTCACTGGAGGGCGAGTAGTAATGTGCTCCCCCTGTATGTCCGTATTCAGTAGGTACAGTTAAACATAGATATTAGTGTACAGGCGACTAAATTGCAACTAGTTTTGTAATTATTGATAACGTAATTGCAATTTAGTCGCCTGTACATTAATAAAAGCACCGATTCCACAAACAAAAACCAGGTTTTGTAGCAGGCAATACGAGAAACGATCATCTCAACTCTTCAATAAAATAAATAGAGATATAATTATATATACCTATACCAAACAATATTATGAATGTAAAATCTTGTAATTAAATGGATAAAACCACTCGCATATAAGGACACAGAGGCCATCCAGCAGCACACATCATAACTCACTCATTCACGCGTACACTTACTCACATGTACAACATGTTCACGTACACAGCACATTTACATCGCACACACACATATCACAAAACCCCCAACTCACATATAAAATACACAAAACGCACATTCATTTAAATAAGCTGATGTAAAGTCTGTAATGTTGTTTTCTGTAATAGGGATGCTGACAATTTTTTTTTTGTCCTTCATGTTTATTATTAAGAAATATTGGACACGTATTTTTTCTTTTTTTAAATAATCAGAAGATTACGGCAATACATGTGAGTTAAAATGTGGCACGACGACACTCCCCGGTAGACTTTATACTGACTTGTGACGTAGCGAGCCCCCACTCCCCAACTCTAATGCGTTTTATCTAAACCATTTTTATTTACATGATAAAGCAAAAATAACTGTCAATTTTTTTTTAATCATCTGACTGACGGACTAAATAGTTTTTTTTTTCCCCAGTCAACATCCCTATTCTATGTTATATTAATTTACTTCCTCGAAATTATATAAATTATAAATAGTAAATACTGGCCTAATTCTTGTATGTACATTTTAAGTTACGGAAGAGTGGAGTGTCCTATTACAGGCATTTATTTGCTTAAAAGGACACTTTCTTTGTAGGACAAAGCTTGTTGAAGAAAATTAACTATTTATATTTGTAATCTCTTTGGTGGGATTCACGCACTAACTCTCTATACGCACTAGCGGTTAACCGCAGGGGCGGCTAACCGCGTGGCTAGCTGCTTTTTCATTATTTAATATGCAACCACCATTTTTTTTATATCCAACCACTTATGGTTGTACGCATTTAACCGCCATCAACTGCGGCGGTTAGCCGCGCGGTTAACCGCTAGTGCGTATGAGGGCTAAGTGGTTGAATACCACCAAAACTAACAAGTTATTTTTCCTTCTTTTCATTTGCCACTATAGCAGCCATATTTGCACGTATACTGTGAAAATTTCAACTGGATACTTATCACGGTTAAAAAAATACAGTTACACTTTGACAAACTGCTAGAAAGACATTGACAATGTAGTGGAAAGTTGAATACTTTTGACTGTACACCTAACTCCTACGTTGACTGTACCTTCCCCGAGGGTAGGTGTGTTTGTAGCCCCACCTTTATTGTTTTACGACGTTGTGTGACGTGTAAACCGTGCCTTCAGTGTGTTTTGTTACTTTTTATTTGTCTGCGTAACTAGTTTAGGATATTGTATTTTTTACTGTAAAACGTGACGCTTAGATAAATGGAGTGTTAAATAGGGCTGGGTTTATCGTGTTAGCTCAACATTTCATAATAAAAAGCAATCATATCCTTAGTACCTTTTACCTCCACACTAATATTACAAAAAGAAAAGATTTGTATTTTTCTTTGTAATGAATAAACTCAAAAACTACTGGACCGATTTTAAAAATTCTTTTACCAGTAGAATGCTTTATTATCACTGAATAACATAGGCTATAATTTATATCAGGTGGGCGAAGTCACTAGCTGAAACTAGTGTACAATAAATTCCCTGCCGTGTAACCTTTGGGTTAATAGTACTTTGCAATAGGTGTACAAAATAACCAAACTTAAAATCAATTTTTATTTTCGTTAAATACTAATAATACTAAATTCTCGTATTCCAGTTATTTTATTTTTTAATTCCTATTTTAATAATTGATAAAGAACCAATCTAGATCCTATATCCTAGATCTAGAGATCTAGGAACCAATTTCGGATATGTTTTAAACAAAGTCGAATTTGTTACGTATATTACTTGAGAACTAAAGTGTATTTTTACCCGACTACAGCGTAGAAAAAAGGAGAGTTATGATTTTGACCGGTATGTATGTTCATCTTTTCCCTCATAACTTCTAAACATCTCATCATAATTTGACAAATGAGGTATCATTGGGAGCGTCTTGATCGTCCGCTGGCTATGTGACGTTCACATTAAATTGACACGTAATCTGTTCGATTTATGCCCTAAAACGTGTGACTCCCGATCTTTAATTTGTCTGTGTGTGAAGTCTTGTTTATACCTTTATGTCGTACTTGGGTTTTAGTTTAAAGTCAAAACATCGATCCTTATCCGAGTACTAGGCTCACATAACCATTCAAGAGCCTCGCATTACCAACCACCCGTACCTAAGCCATAAACAATTTAAGATTAAGTGAATGTTCCCACGTTCCCTCTATCCTTGTTGACAACTCTACCCACAACTTTGCAAACAATCACACGAATTCCAAGTGATTGTGTTTGTAACTCATTAGGGAGTTGTCTGCCTATCCTCGAATGATGGAGGGACGATCGTTTACCTTTCTGTGTCGGTCGGTAGAGGTCGTTTATGTTGATGGCCTTGAACTTGTGTTGTTGGTTTATGGGTTTGACGTGCTTTTATGTGTTATAAGGTGTGGCTGCTCTTTTTGTGTGAAATCAGCTCCCCAATTGAGTAAAATACTTTCTATCATAATCCGAAGGATGTTAAACGAAATTCCGAACCCATAGCTTTATCATGTTTGAACAAATTTTCTGTTCGACAACGCAAGGAATGCTGTTGAATTATCAAAATGAATGGCATTGGCTATTATTGTAAGTGTGTCACGCAATTATCCCGAAGTTTAAACTTGAAGGTTGTTTTCCTTTACCTGATCGTGGATTAACGAAGACATGTTCAAAAATTCCCGAGCGTTCGTGCTCCAATACGAGTTTTAGCCACTATTGGGCCATGCCACCGCTTCCGCGTCTTCTTTTCAAGGAACCCTAGTTCTAGTTCAGGCACTGCGGATTTAAGGTGGCGTCTTTAAAATATAAATCCGTCCTTTTTTCAAAGCAGATATTTTAGTTTCATTGGTATATTTTCCAAATAAATATAAACACATAAGTAGTAAAGTCACATGCTGTAATCATTGTAATTAATTAAAGTGATGTTCTGTTATTAAATGGAACATGGTAATCAATATTTATTACCTTTCACTTGATAACCGAGGTATATACCTACATTCGTTATCAAGGTCTCCACAGTGTTACTTTAATAAAACTGATAAAAATGTTATTGCAGCCGACTTATGTGCTATTATACACTTTATTTTACTACAAGCTTCTGCTTGCGACTTTGCCCGCTTTGCAGCATACTTTATGGCACTCGGCAATAGGGTAACTTTCTGCCCGTGAAAGAATTTTCAAAATCGGATCAGAGATTACATCTAAACTTACTAACTTTACCTCTTTCTAATATTATAAATTAAATAAATATAAATAAAAAAAGCCTCTTTATTTCATACAAACTTTGTATACAATGCAATGAATTTAAAATTACGATTAGATACTTATGCAAAATTTCCTGCATTTTTCTTTTCTAATTCCTGAAATTTATCATACTTATGATAAACATTATATGTAATATTATAGTGCAGATTAAATGACAAAAAAATAAAATAAAAGATAAGTTTGCAGAGGTAAATAACACTACTACATTCAATAATTTTGGAAATAAACTAATGATATTGAACCATTTTCAACACAAAAAGTTGGAATACGAGTCAACTTGTCGAAGAAAAAATTCTCACATTCAATCTGTAGAAAAATGGAAACATTTATCAAACTCATGGTTCCAGCACTTCGTTATCGATAATCTTAGACTGACTTGTCTTATTTTCTAGTTATTCTTGGTTATTGATAGATGCGGTATGTTTTGTTTGATGACCAGCCGTCATTAGGTCATCACGCTTCAGGTCACATAAGATCAATCATGATCTGGCGCCAGACTCTGTCTGACCCTGCTAACCTTTAGAAAAAGTATCTTATGTACATAAATATATGGATATATGAGGGTAAAGAACAGTGCTACTTGATAAAAATCTTAAATTCATTAATTCAATTGACAGACAACGTCCAGGCTAAACCACTGGATCTGGAAGCTTGACATTTTGCTGTTCCTTATGTAACGAAGGTGAGCATAAAGGAAGGACTTTCACCTCGTAAAGGGTGTTGAATAGGGGATGATAGTTCTTCTTTTTGCCGATGGGAGAGCCCAGGAGAGCACTAGGGTTGTATACAAAATTTTTCATAATTGAAAACCCAATCGGACGTTCGAGAATTGTAAGGACAGTCGACAGATCTATTGTTGTGATAACTTATTCAAAGAAAAGAAATGCGATCAAGCAGTTGCTTGAGAAGCAACCTGTCCGAAGTCCAAACTACTGCCGCAGACTTTTAGATTCAAATTATCGAATTACAATTCGGCCATGATCGGTCGCGAAGCAAGTCGCGGGTAATAAACTACATAGTGTGGGTAATAAAATCTTGTCACGTATGCAACTTATGTTTTAAACCGACTTGTGATAGCAAATGTCACTGTTGATAACTTTTAAATCAAAATATTTTTCGTAATCATTAAGTAATAATCCTCTTATGACTAATTACGACCAAACCTATCTTTTAAAATAAAAAGTCACTGTTAAAAGTATTGCTGTTTGACAGTAAAATTAATTTCAACAAGGTCAAAATGAGTCCATTGATGAGAAAGAAAGCAATGACGTCAAGATTTTTCAGAATATCACAAATATTCAACAATTTTATATATACCAAATTTTATTTTAAAATAAGCCAAATTGTAGTAAATAAAAAACACATTAAATAATACCGCTCAAGATATACCTCTATAGCTGTTAACTTATAACATTTAAAGCTAATTCAACGTACACCAGTTGGTACAACGTGCAGGTATCCGTTGTTAGGTAATGTTTGCCTCGGGCCTTTCATGAGCCCCGAGAACTACAACATATACATACAGGGCGACTTTGAAAACAATCGACAAAATTTAAGGGGGTGTTTCACCCATCAAATACAAACACCCACATTTCGCCAGTTATATTTAAGTCCCACGTAATAAGGGGGATGCCTAATTAAGGTTTATTTAAATAAATAACAACAAATGTCGTTAACATAAATATTTAAACAAGAAATGTTCAAAAGATGTAACTGACATTCAAAAAACATAACAAGACGAAATCACAATAATAGACTACAATCTGAATGAAACAACATCTCATTAAAATACCTAATTACGGCTATTTCTATCGAATTCCCGGTATTGTTGTACCAGTGGGTCATAGGATCGAGAGACAAGGAAGTGACGCCGATACCGAGATAAGTAAGTCACGTTTAGATCTTTACAACTTGTATGACACACAAATGTTTCTTAGAAATATTATACTAATCACTGTTTTGACCAATCTGTTAGATAAGGTGGTCATCTTTGTCACAGAGTCGGGTATATACCGAAACATGTGCGTCATTTAAGTATGTATATATAATATATGTGTACATCGACAAGAAATCATTTAATTGTCTAAAACCTTTCAATCAGTCAATTTGTGTTTTATTTTCTTTCTTTTTCGTATGGTTAGTGTATAGTGATTATCCTGGTTTCCGTTTTTTTTTATGCCGCTCATGGGCCTCTGACTTGGCTTCACATGCCGTCGAGAAATATCTCTCAGGCATGCCGGTTTCTGCCTCGGCCAAACCGGGTTCGTCGGGGCAGACCAAGGGCGGGGCGGCTACACAGGCGGCGAGGGCCCTGGCCCAGGCAGCGGGGGCCCCGGCCCAGGCAGCGGGAGCCCCGGCCTTAGCGGCGAAACGGCCGCCCCCACCTCCTTCTTCTAGATCTCCTCCGGCTGATGCTGAATGGCAAGTAGCCGGGGAAAAGGAGAAGAAGGGGAAGGCGAAAAGGGCGGCCAAAAAGAAAGAGAGGCGGCAGCGGCGCAAGGAGCGAAGCGTCGCGGCTAGGCTCCGCGCCCCGAAGTCCGCAGCTGTAGTAATCACGCTACAGCCAGAGGCGGAGAAAAAGGGCGTGTCCTACCGCGACGTGCTCGCCAAGGTGGGGGCAGCGGTGGACCTGAAGGAGATCGGCGCCGCCGATGGCATCCGGGTAAGGGTCACGGCGACTGGGGCCCGGATGCTGGAGGTCCCCGGTGCGGCAAGCGGTCCGGCCGCTGACGCTCTGGCCGCAAGGCTTAGGGCGTCCCTAAATGCGGACGAGGCCCGAGTGTCCAGGCCCACCAAATGCGCTGATATGCGTATTCTGGGCTTGGATGACTCAGTGACGGAGGGACAGGTGGTGGCCGCTGTCGTTAGGACTGGGGGGTGCTCTGCCGAGCAGGTTAGGGCAGGCACCATCCGTCCTGACTACACGGGGATGCGAGCCGTTACGGTGAGCTGCCCCGTGTCAGCGGCCAAGAAAATAGCCGGGGAGGGCCAAAGGCTATTGGTGGGCTGGGTTTCCACGCAGGTCAAACTGCTGGAACCCAGATCTCTGAGGTGCTTCCGCTGCCATGTGGGCAATCACGTGGGAGCTAAGTGCACCTCGGAGGTGGACCGCAGCGGTCACTGCTACCGCTGTGGTCAGGCCGGTCACAAGGCCGGCTCGTGTGACGCCGCGCCGCACTGCGCTGTATGTGCGGCAGCTGGCAAGCCGGCCAATCACCGGATTGGGAGCAAGGCTTGCGCCCCACCCGCCAAAGCCAAAGGCAAGCCCTCCGCCACCGCCGTCACGGCCGCAACCGCCACCACCGCCGCCGTTGCCGCCTCTAGTACCGTCGTTGTCGCCGCCGCAGCCGCCGCGGCAGGGCCCTCACAGGGGGCACGGGAGGGGGCTGACATGGACTGCCAATAATGGCCCCATTACGCCTCCTCCAGGCGAACATCAACCACTGCGCCGCAGCTCAGGATCTGTTGCTCCAGAGCATGGCGCAGTGGTCGATTAACATCGCCGTGGTCGCTGAGCCGTACTTTGTCCCGCCCAGGGACGACTGGGTAGAGGACCTGAGCGGCTCAGTGACCTTAATTTCGTCGGCCGCCGCCGGTACTCCGTCCCTCGAGGCTGTTAAGAGAGGACGGGGTTGCGTTGCAGCACGGTTCGGGGAGATTGTTGTGGTAGGGGTATACTTCTCCCCGAGCCGAACTCTTGCCGAGTTCCACAACTCCCTTGCGGAGTTGAGAGTTGTCGTCGTCGGGTTCTGTTCCCTTCCCGTGTTCGTCCTCGGGGACTTCAATGCCAAGAATGTGGCTTGGGGTTCCCGGTATACGGACACACGGGGCAGGATGGTGGAGGACTGGGCTCTGGAGACAGGCCTGGTCGTCCTGAATCGGGGTTCTGTCCCCACGTGTGTGCGGATGCGGGGTGAATCAGTGGTGGACATTTCGTTCGCCAGCCCCGCTCTGTCGCCGCGTGTAATTGACTGGCGCGTCATGGAGGGGGTGGAGACCTATTCCGATCACCGGTACATCCGGTTTGACGTCTCCGCCCAGACCTCGAGCGCGCCGGTCCGACAGGCCCCGAGTGGTCCGCGGTGGGCGCTGAAGCAGCTGGACCGGGAGCTCCTCCTGGAAGCCTCGATCGTGCAGGCCTGGGTGTCACCACCGGACAGGCCTGCCGACATCAACGACGAGGCGGAGTGGTTCCGGGAGGCCATGTCCGAAATATGTGACGTGGCAATGCCCCGGGTCCAGCCCGGACGTGCCTCGCGCCAGGTGTACTGGTGGTCGCAACAGCTGACGACACTGCGCAATGCGTGCGTTGCTGCGCGACGCCGGTACACCAGGCACCGCAGGCTCCGTATTCGTCCTCCGGATACGGAAGCCATTCAGGCGGAGCTGTACGAGGGGTACAGAGCGGCGAAGACCGCCCTCCAAGCGGAGATCCTGCGGGCCAGGGGAGTGGCCCGCGAGGAGTCGCTGGAGACTCTGAACAGGGACCCGTGGGGACGCCCATACAAGATGGTGCGGGAGAAACTCCGCCCATGGGCTCCCCCGCTGACGCAGAGTCTCCGGCCGCAGCTTGTGGGGGACGTGGTGAGCGCTCTGTTCCCTTCGAGAGGGGAACATGCCTCCCCGCCCATGGCTCCGCCTACTGCGGTGCCCGATGCGGATCACACCGCCGACGACGACGACGATGCTCCGGAGGTGACCGAGGTAGAGATGAGAGTGGCGGTACGTAGGCTGAATGCCAAAAATACCGCCCCAGGACCCGACGGCTTACCTGGAAAAGCCTGGGTCCTGGCCTTGGAGGCTCTCGGGCCTCGACTAAGAGGGCTCCTAAGCGCATGCTTGGAGAGGGGCCAGTTCCCACTTCGCTGGAAGACGGGGAAACTGGTCCTCATCAAGAAGCCGGGGCGCCCTGCGGACTCTCCGTCCGCTTACCGGCCCATCGTGCTGCTCGATGAGGTGGGCAAGCTCTTTGAAAGAGTCATTGCAGACCGCCTCGTCGGGCGGCTGGTGCGGGTGGGGCCGGATTTGGCGGAGAGCCAGTTTGGTTTCCGCAGGGGGCGCTCTACGGTGGACGCCATCATGCGCGTGCGAGCCCTCATGACGGGGGACGCCGTGGCCCGGGGTGGGGTCGTCTTGGCGGTGTCTCTAGACATCGCCAATGCCTTCAATACCCTGCCCTGGAGTTGCATCAGGGAGGCACTCCGGTATCACCGGATGCCGACCTACCTCTGTCGTGTGGTCGAGGCCTATTTGACGGACAGGGCCGTCATCTACCCCGGTCACCAGGGAGAATGGAACCGGCAAGAGATGTCGTGCGGTGTCCCACAGGGATCGGTCCTGGGGCCGCATCTCTGGGACATCGGATACGACTGGGTGCTGCGCGCCGACCTCCCTAGCGGCGTCAGCGTCGTTTGTTACGCTGACGACACGTTGGTCCTGGCGCAGGGGAGGTCGCACCAGGCGGCGGCCGAACTAGCGACACACGGGGTTGCGACAATCGTGGACAGGATCCGGCAATTGGGACTCGAGGTGGCCCTGCACAAGTCCGAGGCCATGTGTTTTCATGGTCCTCGGAACGCGCCACCGTCGGGTTCCCAAATAACGGTAGGAGGAGTTCACATCGGCGTCGAGTCGACGATGAAGTACCTAGGACTCGTCCTCGACAGCCGGTGGAACTTCGTGGAGCACTTCCGACGTTTGGCTCCCAGACTGGAGCGGGCCGGGGCTGCTTTGAAGCGGCTCCTGCCCAATCTGGGGGGTCCAAACGCCTCCTGCCGGAGGCTATACGCGGGGGTCGTGCGGTCCATGGCCCTTTACGGGGCACCGGTTTGGGCGCGTTCATTGAGGCGGCGGCCAGCCCGCCGGTTGAACGCGTCCCAGAGGGTCATGGCCACCCGGCTGGTCCGGGGATACCGCACGGTCTCCGGTGAGGCGGCTAGCCTCCTTGCCGGATTACCGCCATGGGATCTGGAGGCAAAAGTCCTCGCGCACATTTGGGAGTGGCGCGAGGAGGCGAAACGCCGGGGCGTAACTCCGCTGCCGCGAGAAATCGCGGCACAGCGGACAGAGCTCCGGCGGGATCTCATGGCGTCATGGAGAGTGCGATTGTCGCAACCCAGTGCTGGGCACGCCACTATTGCGGCGATAAGTCCCCTCTTTGAGGAGTGGCTAGAGAGGCGCCACGGCGTCCTCACCTTCCGCCTGACGCAGGTCCTCACCGGACATGGTTGTTTCGGGAGGTTCCTGTTTCGTATCAGGCGGGAGGAAACGCCCGGGTGTCATCACTGCGTGGATCGCCCGGAGGACACGGTTGAGCATACGGTGGAGGTCTGTCCGGCTTGGGCAGAGCATCGCCGTGTCCTCGTGGAGGCGATCGGCGGCGGGGATCTCTCGCGTCCGGCCCTAGTCCAGGCCATGGTACGGAGCGAGAGGGCATGGGAGGCCGTCACCTCCTTCTGCGAAGCAGTAATGCTCGCGAAGGAGGAGGCAGAACGCGTGAGGGAGAGGCAAATTTCGCGCCCTCACGCCCCTAGCCGCCGCAGGAGACGCCCTGGGCGTCGGGAATCGCAGGCCGATTCCCGGCCACCGTAGGCGCGGGCTTGCGGACGGTGAGCAATGGGTAGCTCGCCGTCCGATAAGGACCAGGCCCGGGTCGACGGCGCGTTGTGTTCCACGCGCGCCTCAAAGAGATGTCAGCAGAACGGAAGGGGTCCGACAGGACCGATGCCTGCCGGGGTTGCGGGAAAGTCCGAAAGGGATACCGTGGCCCCTAGCAACGTAAAGGCAACGGAAGGAACACGGGTGGGTTTTAGTCAGTAAGAGTCTGACACGCCCTCCCGCTCCACCCAGAGCGGGAGAAGTTATTTGATAATTTCCCACCCAAAAAAAAAAAAAAAAAAAAGGCATGCCGGTTTCCTCACGATGTTTTCCTTGACCGTTTTTGCAGCAAGTGATAATTATACAATTCGCACATGAATCCGAAAAGTCAGAGGTGCGTGCTTTGGGTTCGAACTCGAGACCTATGAGTTGGCAGTCTGACGGTCACATCACTAGGCTAATACGAATACTACATAATATCAATTTGTAGCTACACTTAAGGTCTCAATGTGTTATATGTTTAGTGGCTACACATGAATACAGTATTATGAAACAAATTGTAGACAATCAAATAAATTCGATTCGATTGTCGTTGTATACATATTTTTGAGGCTCAGAGTACTTATCATTTTATTAATATCTCAGCTAAAGAGTCTTATCTAGGCTGGTATTCAAATATTCATATAGAAAAATTATCTTATCCGGGTTAAGCAGAGGTGTACCTATGGTACACCCACTCATTTCGCCAGTTTTAAGTCCCCTGTAATAGGGGGCGAGTCTATTGCCACCAATCGGGCACTAATCTAGACTTCGGACTGCTACTAAGAAATTCCAGGTGGGAAACCCCAATAACACTTTGGGCGACTTGGAAATCGAACTGCGGACCTCATTCTCAGAAGTAGAATTAAAAATAACAAGAAAGTATCCAAAGATACGAGTTAACTGTTTAATCGGTGATAAATAACATGATGAACGCTCAGATGCTCAGACCAAATAAAAACCAAGACATAGACGTCAACAGTGACGTGAGGCCGGTTTCGTAAACATGTGTGCACTTAGTAAGGTGTAGTTTGATTGTAAATGTGTGCGTGTGAGCATGTATGCACAGAGCGGAGGTGTAGTTTTTGCATGCTTCACTGTATTGTTCGCAGCGCTATGTCTTGGTTTTTTATTTGGTCTGAGGTTGAATGCCGATTAAAAACACTTGTGAAATACCCAATAAGACACTTGCTTTCGCAGAAGTCGTACTTATCTATTAAATGAAAAAAATAGTCTTAGGCCAAAAACAGAAATACGAGAAGCCCAAAAAAAATATCACTAACCACTATCATTTCTCGGAATCATAGTGTTCTTTGGGAAAACCCGAGTTCAACAGTTCAAGTTCAAGTATTTTGAACTCACAAATATACATCGGATAAACAGGAAAATAGTGTGTAAACGGAAAGATTACTGTCATTCTAGAAATGGTTAATTATAAAAATTAAGTCACACTTAAATAACTAAGTACGCACTAATCCAACTAAAATATTATAAATGAGAAAGTGAGTTTGTTTGTTTGTTACGCTTTTACGCTAAAACGGCTGAACAGATTTGGGTGACATTTGGCACATGGGTAGTAGACCATGAGATGGATTTAAAAAAAAATACTTTACGACATAGGATACTTTTTATCCCGATATTCCCACGGGATATGGACTTACGCGGGTGAAACCGCGTTCGAGTCCCAGTTCGGGCAGTGTTATTGGGTTTTTCCACCAGGTATTTCTCAGTAGCAGTCTGGGTTTGTGGCCGGATGGCAATAGTAGGCTCGCCCCCTATTACATGGGACTTAAACATAACTGGCGAAATGTGGGTGTACACCTCTTTTTAAACTTTGGGGATGACAGGCGTGTTAATATCCTATACTATTAAATGAGCAATATTTTTAAATATTTGTATTTATAAACTGTAACTAACAGTTAACATACTGTACAGTACAAAGTCGCACTTGTCTTGCGACCAGAAAATTGTATTAATTTTTTTATTAAATAATAACTTTTTTTTCAATGTTAATATTTTATTTAGCATGAATGGACGCTATACTATTGCATTTTCACGGGAGCACCCTCTGTTAGTTAACATACTTGTAATCACGTTCTGGAAAACGGCTCGCAAACGAAGTTGCAATATAGGGGTTAACGAGGGCGAAAAATCGATCTAGCTAGGTCTCATATTTGGCAAAATTCGTTTTCTCCGTATTTTCACATGAGCAGAGCTCGGTCGCCCAAAGTTTAGAACAAGATGGCTACCTTAGAATAATGACATGGCAGCATGGAATTAGTATGTACTATAACATGGAATTAGTATGAACTTTGCTATACTATTAAATGAGCATTCTCTATTTTCACCAGAGCAGAGCTCGATCACCCAGGACTGTATCATAAATGAGTTCTTTAACGCGGCTTGCGGTAGGAATAAACAGGTAGAAAGCGTCACGTAACGAAAAAGCGTTGAGCTCGAAAAAGTCAGTTTCAAGAGTCAAAAGTTTTTGTTTTTGTATAAAAAAATTAAAACTTGAGACCATACTAAATGGTTCTGTATTAATACATAACCTACAGCGAAAAGTACTTCGTACCATACGGTTGTCGTGAACACCACCCGACTTATTTGTATATTTGATATTTCACGGCTACAATATTATACTGTTTGACAGAGCTTGGAAAATCGAAAAACGCGTGAAGCCACAGGGCACAGCTAACGTAATCAGCCTATAATGTACCCACTGCTGGGACACATCTCCGTGAGAGGGGCTGGGCCGTAATCCACCACGCGGGCTCAGGCCCTGCAGTCTCGACATAGATAGCGATCGCTATACGACCGAATTCGGTTGCAAAGTCGTAATGGTGTCCCTAGACGCGCGCGACGTGCTTCACAAGCACGGGTTTTGTTCGTGCTTGTCAAGTAATTTTGGCCGACTAGAGACGACATTAAGACTGCGACCGAATTCGGTCGTATAGCGATCGCTATCTATGTCGAGACAGCGGCCCCTAGTGCGGGTTGTAGGATGTTACATATCCTTCGAATTTATTTTTTTGGTCCTAAGTAAGACATGCCGGTTTCCATACGATGTTTTCCTTCACTGTTTTGAGAGCAGTGGTGATGAAATAATTTACGTAAAGTAAAGCGCCTGTTTGGGTTCGAACCTACAACCTACAGCTCGTCAGTCGCGGCCGTGACTACGGGGCCGCCACTGCTCAAGCCACGATAGTACAAAATAAAAATTAAATATTATGCTAGAACAATGACATAAACCCTCACCACAATGAACAACGCTCAATATTGTGTGTATTTAATTCACAATACATAAATGGAAATTGAATTTCAGCTTGAAAATAGGTACTAATTTTATTAATATTACCAACTTCCAAATATTTACTATCGGCGATGCCGATATATCGGTTACATCCCTAGTCCCAGTGGCCGATTATATGCAACCGATATCAAACAGTTCGGAAAGCGGGCGAACCGACGACTCGCGCGCAACATTGTCGCTCTGTCGCAGGCGGGACTGGCGGGAGAGCCGCGCAGCGCATGCTTAGCGACATGGCAACACAGCAAACGGCAGTGTTTGCAGTTTGCTGAACGTTGGCACAGCGATGTATTGTTTCGTGCTCGTGCGAATAAACAGAATCACGAATAGCGGTGACGTGCACCGCTATTCGTGATTCTGTTTATTCGCACGGTGAAGAGAAGACTATAACGCACTATAAAACAGTTGTGCCCAAAATACAAAATAAAAAGACACGTCGGGCATTTGTATATGCCCGACGTGTCTGTACGTCGGGGGGGTTTGTTTGTCTTTGACACGCGGTAAATGAAAACACTTGACCGAGCGAACAAGTTGGTTCTGTGATGATCGGTTGGACTTGGCGAATGAATGCTCGTTCGCTCATTCTTTCAGTGAAAAACGACGTCACGGCGAGAGAGCATTCGTTTCCTCGTTGCAGTGAAAACACATCACACACACATATCGGCAGAACAGCAAACTTTTGCTCTGAACAAAATGTTCGTTCGGCAGGGTAGTGATAACGAGGCTTAAGAGGTGAAAGAGAGAAAGAGGTGAAGAGGGAAAGTATGGAAGTTTGTCCTTTTTTCCGATGGGGAATCCCATAGGACACACAGCTTGTTTACTCATAAATTCGCGGAACATCGCGGATATCCCTGATAGCGAATAAATATTTACAATCTATGTCGGAATTGACAAATATTTATCGAAGTGACTCCAGGGAAGGCCGAAAAAAGATAAGAATGCCTACATTATAAATATACTTTATTGATGACGTCACCAAAAAGGCTAAAGATAATCTTTCTAATAAGCCGAACGCTATGAATACTGTGAATGAATGTCAAAAGAGCGGGTAATGTATAGAAAAGAGTAATTGTTAAATTCTTCTAAGAAATGACGTGAAATTCGTTTCAAATGCTTTGGGACAAGCTATGTCCAGCGATGGGTAGCAAACGGCTGTAAATGATGAATAAAATAAGATGCCTCATTTTAACTAGTCTTTGACAGTTATTAAAACAAACATCAAGGAACAGACAAAACAAAAAAAGTCGGGAGCTGTCGTGGGGCACCCGGTCGTAACAAATTTCCTTTCGCTGTATATTTATGTATTGTACAGAGCCATATAGTTTAAGTTTTTAGCTTCTAAAAACGAATACTAGATGGCTCTGTATTAAAAAACAAAACATTTGACACTTGAAACGTAAGTCCTTGAAACAGACTTTTTCTGGCATAACGCTTTTTCGTTACGTGACGATTTCTAGCAGTCAATTTCTACCGCAATCGGCGTTGAAGAACTTGGTTCCAAAAATATTTTGCTGTGGCTTTTTTAAGCGAAGACATGTTTTTTTAAACGAATTCATGCTGAAGCGGGTGCTGCAGGGACTTATGTCCAGTAGTGGACTGCGATAAGTTTGGTTAACAAGTAAAAAATTCTGGGTTGCATAATCTAGTCAATACATATCCAAGATTCTCATTCTCAATAAATCTTAAAGAGTAGATGCTATTATACGTATAATCAGCTTATAATGTTCCCACTACTGGGACAGTGAGAGAGAGTGAGAGGGAGCGGACCGTAATCCACCACGCGGGCCCAGTGCGGGTTGGTAGATGTCACATATCCTTCGATTTTTTTTGGTCATAAGGCCTTCCGGTGTCTTCACGATGTTTTTCTTTACCGTGAAATAATGCACACTGACTAAGTAAAGTGCCTGCCTAGGTTTGAACTCATGACGTCTCGTAAGTCGCGGGCGTTATTACTGGGCCACAATTGTTCAGATGCTATTAATTGAATAGAAGACAATCAAATAACAAATATTGGTTCATCTCCGCACTGTTATTGTTTACTCTGGTTATATAAATATCGGTATTAAATTAGATGAATTGTGAGAATTCATAACGTTTTCTTCTGTTTAACTTTGCGATATTTCTTCCTTCCGCAAATATTTTCGAGTAATTTGATATTAACTGGTTTTGGGATTTCAAATTTATAGGCGTAAGATGACTTTGGTTATTACTTTATCTTACCAAGGGGTAACGTATTACCCAGTTACTGGGAGGTCAGATAGGTAGTCACTCCATATAAAATACTGGTAATGCAGCTGCATCCGGTTAGACTGGAAGCCGACCCCAACATAGTTGGAAAAGGGTAGGCAGATTGAATATATTTTACTTGCAGATAAACATTACTGGCGAAATGTAGGCATAGTATAGGTACACCTCTGCCTAACCTGGGGAATACAGGCGTGATGTTATACTGTATTAAAAGGAGTTTCACACCAGCTTGTGGCCATGACTTCGGCCGCTTGGATGTCGGAAAATATCCCACGGGAACATACTACCAGGATAAAAAGTCCTAAGCCAGGTCAAGTCCTATATTAGTGTCAAATTTCATCTAAATCCGTTCAGCCCTTTTTGCGTGATTGAGTAACAAACATACAAACGTTCACATTAATAATATTAAGTAGGATTTAGAAGCTCCGCTATCTATGTTTGTTTTTACGTCCTTTCTAGCCATGTCATATTTCTAGCCATTTCTAGCCAATTCATCTTTCACACAATCCCTCCAACCTTAAATCTTTACTCTGTTGCCAGCCTCAATACACAATATGTTATTTAATACCTACACTAGATTTTATCTATAACTAGCTGACCTGGCAGACGTCTTGCCCAAACAATAGTTCATACAAAAATCCCATAGAAAAAAGGACGTTCAGTTATTCCCATTATTCCAATTTTCCGGAATACTTCTCCAATTATCCTTTCCCTAAAAACCTTATTCGGACTATTACGAACATTTTGAAACAAAAAATAGCCAAATCGATCCAGCGGTTCTCAAGTGATGCGCTTACCAACGAACAGCATTTCATTTTTATTGTACAGATCTCAACAGATTAGGTCTTCTAGTTGCCCTTTACCTTCACGTCACTTGGACATATGGGTGGCGCATAATCAACAGCCACGGCTTCTTTGATCGACGTAAATAAATATGTCATCTTCTATCTTCGTCTTCCCAAGAATGAAAGTGACGACATTATTCATTCAAAAGTAAACAATTGTCAATTTATCAGTTGTTATTCTGCACTAGTGCTGTTATCATCATTGACCTTAATGAATGGAGATTCAAATTATTCCATTTTATTGTCCACTTATGCTCCAAAAATTCCACTAAGTAAAAAATAATGCAAACGAATGACGGGTTGCCGCAGAAATTCAAAAGAGTTTAGAGGAAGATAACACACAATAAATGAGAACAATTGTAAAAAATAAAATCATAAACTAAACAAGAAACAAAAAACTAAGCAAATCAAAAAATTAAAAATCTGTGGGATGTCAGAATAACACGACATAAAAAGACTATATTTTAAACTAGACTAGATTCCACAGACCCACGACAGTCATAAAATAAAACATCTTTATACACACATACGTCACAGCATAGTCTGCAGTGCAAAACGTTGGAACGTAAGTGTAATCGTCCGGCGTCTAACAGTGCACTGGAGATTTAGCGACATGTCAGCACAAATTACAACTCGTGCAACTAACATTATACCAGCTAAAATAAGTACTAAAGTAGCTACGAGATACACCGCCGAGCGTGAAATTGCATTTTAGTCTTCTTTATTTTAACCGGGCAGTAAAGTACACAAAATTTAAGTCCATGATAAAACCTTGAAAATAACATTTGACGTAAATTACTTTAATCATGAAGATTTTGTACATAGCGAAGTAAAAAAGGGTAGTAAAGTAGTTTAGGGCTAGAAGAATGGTGCAATAAACTCATCGGAATACTAAAACAGTTTTATTGATATCGCGTATCTACCTGAGAATAAAAGTTGATCAAATTGTGTCACGCTGAAAAAAGATCCTTAAAGAGTTACAGCCGATAAATTTGTTACTTTTGTCAGACTATAAAATATGGTAGTCTGGAACTAGTCAAAAAAATATAAACCTGTAACCTAATTACTTAATACACGATCAATCGGAATTTGAAACGTTGTGGAACAAATTGCAAATCCATTGCTTTATAAGTTCTAAAAAAATATCTGCTCAACAACGTAAATAACGCAATGAATGTTGTTGAACCGTCAAAATGAAAAAAAAATTGTCGTAATCGTTTACGAAAATGTGTTGCGTAATTAGATAGCTGAACTGTCACAAGAACTACAACACTACGATTGCTATCAAAAATCTGCTCCCGAAAATTTTCAATAAACGCCGCGTTCAACTAAGGTAAACGACAGAAGTGTTTCGGGAATTCCTCAATGAAACTGTATCCAGCTTCGAAGCACTGAATCACAATAAAGTCAGGGTAGTTATGGCACCCTGGGGCGGGATCAACACATTCCCGTTTGTAACGCCGCACAAATTGGAATATTCTCATTTCACACGGAACAAATTTGTGCAATTACGTTTTTGGGCGTCAAATCGATTAAAGGGACTCTTTTGGTGAAGTTTTTCGGCCGAAAGTGTATTCAACTTTCAACTTTATGACGAGATCAACATTCAATCTATTTAGATTTAAGTTGACTCGGAATAAGGTTGAAAGTTTCAAAGCAATCTTGATTAGTTCCGTTGTGTATCAGTAATTAAATACTGAAATACACTGCTCTCATTTATTTCTTGCTTAATGAAACACATTGTTTGAAGCACCGTGCGTCGGAATGCAGTTTACTCCATAATGCTTGTTGTAATAAATTGTTAACGCTGCTAGTTTTGTTTTAGTATTTCAAATGGTATTTGTTATTATTTAATTAAATGTGGTCTATGCTATAACCTTCATAAAAGTCATCGTTATTATTCTCTGATTACGTTTTTCTGAACGACAATATATCCCTTTCTACATTCAAACTCAAAAACTCAAACTCAAAGCATTTATTTCAAATAAACCAATTACAGGCACTTTTGAATTGTCAAGGGGTCGGTCAGTCAGAAATATGAAGCTAGTCGCCCATTCCAAAGCGTAGTAGGTACCTATGGAGAAGAACGGGCAAGAAACTCCACGGACACTCTTTTAAATAAAATAAAATGGTTACATAATATTGGTTACATCATTCATATTGAAGTTATACATGTGAGAATGATGCAAAACATTAAAAGCGTCCGATAGAAATAAAAATATAAATTAAATTAAAATCGCCGTGGCAGCTAAGAGATGACCAGTCCCTACTGACGGCGCCCGTTCACGAACATGACGCATGAATTAGCACCATTCAGCTCAACCATTTTGAAGGGAGCTAAATGATCCAACACACGCGCCACCGCCAGCGAAACATTAGAGTGAGCATGACATACTCTCAGCCGCCAGGGCACATTCAAGTCAATACAACTTTGCCTTGAGGCTATCACACTTTATCTTCTTCTAAGACTCCACTTACCCAAAACGAATCACCCAAACTATCCTTGTTGCTTCTCCAAAGTCTTCCCAAATCCCAAGCACCTTCGCCAATTGTTCTCGAATCCGTAAAATCATAATCTTTTCTCTATCGCAACGTACTGGTACACATGCGCCACATTTCCGGTTCGTATATCAATCAGTATCGTATCGATGGCTGACGACTTTTTGAACGAGATTCGATGCGACCCCTCTGCTCCCAATATCTTTTGCCGTAAAATTTCGATAGTTGAAAATGCATTTTGTGAGCGGTAGAGGATTGAGCACTGATTTTACGATGCTTGTCCCGACTCTCGTGATGTTCAGGAATTGAGTGAGTCACAGTATCAGTGTTATCACTGTCAGTAATGTTTGGTATAAAATCTTTGGCAATATCATGTGAGCCGTCCATGTTTACTGTCGGACATGAAGTTATACTACCCTAAGTAATAGGAGATTTTATTGGGTCACAGGTTTGCTTACTCGAAAACGTTTTGGTGTACTCCAATTTTAGTAAATTAGTGAGGAGTTCAATACTGATGCTCTTTTTGGTCATATACATATCGATGGCAGCAAAGTAGAAACGGACATGTACAAAATCACAATTTTACAGGATAGCTGATTTAGTAAAAAATAGTGGCCATTTTGAGAGTTATTGACCGATTATCATGAAATTTTCTATGGTGCATTAAAATAACCTTCTTTACGAATTGTGTAACAAGTTTTATCGCTATATCGTTGTTTTTCTGAAATAATGTAGATGTCTTTTTTTACTCTGAAAAAACTTGAACGTAGAAGAAGACATCTGCCTGTTATCCGTTTATACGTTGTGATAAAAAAGCGCCCATTTCATTTAAAATATCGAATAAACTAAGATAATAATCCCCAGTAATACTTTTAAGGATATTTAAAGAAAATCTAAGCAACATGGAAACAGTATTCCTCTTTTTTTGAACAAATTTTGTAGATATCCTTATTTACTTTGCATTTAACATTTTATTATTATCAATAAATGAGTTATCTACCACTAAGCTCCATCGGTATCTATCAGTAAAATTCATTTATTTAGTTGCCAAACCACGTAAAATATATATTTTAAAATAAAAATGCTATTTATTATTATGTTTTATTATTATCAAAAGCACCATTGCCAAATAGGTAAATAACAGACCGATATAAAATTAAAATAAGACTGACATAAAATTAAAATAAAACACAGAACAAAAAAATATTTTAAACTTAATTATTATTATTCTTACTACTTCTAGTAGGAAAAAAGAGATCAAAACGTTAACGATTAGGTACGAAAAACGAAGTTATTCTTCGAATTCAGCGCCATCAGCAGCTTCTGAGTCTTCCATGGCGCTGCTATGCTTAATATTTTTGTAAAAATCATGGTATCTTGGTGGGATTAAATTTTGTTGACACAAAGACATTAAGTCCTTGTATTTAGCTGTAGTAATGGGTAAAGTTTCACCATAAACGTTTCCAAGTTCTTGTATATTATTATTGACTTGCAAAACTCGTCTGCTTGTCCTCTTGGAACTGTCAATACACATGGCTGATGTCTCATTCAAATCGTATTTATAAAATATTTTATCGGGTTGTCTGTATTCCACCACTATTTCGCGCACTTGATTCCATTTTACTTTTTCCCCATCTTCATTTTTTACCCATTTGTGATGACTAAGAGTAGACTTAAAATTCAAGATATCATTTTGATTTATCTCCACAACTTCATAGGGTTGATCGTTTGTTTTACTCCAGCGTACACAGGTATACCACTCTTGCGGTGAGAAAATCATTTTATTTTTGGAGGATCGTTCGATTAATGCATGTACGCTATCACCCTCTTGCTGCGTATGACCCTTTTCTAAAAATCTATGACAAATGCGAACACCAAAATTTTTGGCGACATGTAAATACATAGCAAAAACGATACGGTTACGGTTTTGGCCTCCGCAATTATCCGACCATAAGCGTATATCCTTTACTCCCTCTTGGTTTTTTCTCTTTATGTAGTTGTAAAGACAACTGGATACTTCATTTGACCCCCTTCTAGCTGTTGTCTCATCCCACATGTAGCAAATGGCTTTTTTTAGACCCATATCAAAGACGGTAAAGTTATAAACAGATAATTTTCTTTTATAATAAAACGAATTAACTTCACTATGAGGAGAGTTTAAAATTTTTTGAAAATCAAATGTTGCAGCTGCGATATTTGAGGGACTGTTCTGAGATTGTTGCTTATCTTCAGTTTTTAACGATCTGGCCACATTTTTGTTTTGAATGTGTTTGTCGTACGTTATTTGATCTTGAGTTTCATTTGGTGGATTATTTTTATTAGCAGTGCACTGATCACACTGATCCTTTTTCGGTACAAAGAAGTCTACATTCATGTGGGAATTAACAACATCCCTGTACTGTCTCAATGTATTAACAACTTCTGTGAGGTTGTTTTCTTGAGCCCATGTTTTGTACATTTTGAACATGATACTGAAGTTTAATGAGTTGTCTAAATACAGTTTATTAGTATCTTTGCGGGTGTAATGAGATTCTACCGGTTGATAACTTTTAACATGATCACATACGCTTTGGATAACTGTTTCAGTGAGCAATTTTATTTTATTGCCATGAACACCTCGTCGATCCTCTTTACAAAAACCTGTTGTTTTATCATACTTATCCATGGCGCTTTGAATGAACTGGTTGCTAATACACAGAGTATTTTTAAACATAACTTTGCAAACTTTTACCTCACTGCAATTCTCATTTAATGGTAGTATGATGGGTAGGAAATAATGAACGCTCATATTACGTTTCGATTCGCTATCAGTCGTGATTCTTCTTTTTGTGTAACGTTTTGTATATTTACCAATGAATTCCCATTGTTTAACATGATTACCCAGACCCCAAAATAAATCAAATACTTTTCGTCTTGTTTCTTCACTTATTTTTGTGCGACACTTAAATTTGCAGTTTTCGCATGAGAGCCGCATATCCTTTTGTTTTTGTTATTTACCATTCCGTGATAAGTGTGTTTTACCAAGATTTAGCAACAATTTTCTTCTTGTATCAATCCAATTCTCTTTTCTGCACTTCCTCCTTCTCTTTGTAACGTCAATTGTAAATTTACGTCGTTTTCTCCCAGACATAACTGTTGACGAAGGTGAAGAGCATTCACTGGAAGCGCCACTTGCTGATGATGTTGCACTAGTATCAGTGACTAAAATGGATGGTGATGTGATTTGTGGACTGAATGAACGTATAACATCAGCTTCAGAAATAGGTTCCGGCAACTGCGACTCTGTTTCAAACGAAATAAACTCAGGAGGTATGGGTGTAATAGAGCGCGATCGAGGGCAATCAGTTAATTTAGCTGGATTAGCATCTGGATTATAATGTATTTCAGCAGAGGTCGTAATAGATAATAACGCACTGTGTTGCTCGTCATCATCAGCCAAGATCTGTTCAAGCGTGCTATTTCCCAAGAGCGGTAAGCTGTAAGCAATATTGAAATGTAGTTTAAGAATATACATTCCACCATTCCATTTTGACATAATTTAAAGTAGTTTTAATAAATGTCACTAACCTGCTTTTATCAAACGATCCTATATTATCTAAATTGCCGTACATCTCTGCTTGTAGATCACTTAGCTGAATTAATTCATTTTCTGTGTCCGAATCTGAAAAAAAAACAAACAAATGTGTGAAACCAATGTACAATAGTAGTACGTATATTTAAAGAAAAAAAAACTATGAATTTCCTCATAAAAACAAGAAATCATACATTCATAGATTGAGACATATGCAAAAAGTACGACGTATAAACGAACAAGTGGCAGATGTCCGCGTTTACGTCGGACCATAACCTCAAAATAAATTTTATTATTTACACTAAGATTTCATTACTAGCACTAATAACGAACTGTAAACACTATCATTATTAGAACATAACTGTATCACAGTCACAGGTACTCACCTTCGTAGGTATTTTGCATTGCTTTCTTGAAGTTTGCCAAATCCGAAATCTCATTTATTTCCATTTGTACACCTTTTTGGGCCATATTTAAAAGTAATTTGTTCCTTGAGGCACTCATTTTCAAATATTCACTGATATTTTAATAACTAATTAAAGGTAGAATGCGGTAGACCATGTTTATTCAATAAAAAGGCAGGAAAATATGACCTGTACACGCCAGAATGTGACAAGTGACTGATGTTTTTGTTGACGTTTCATTCATCTGTCAAAGCTCCGAAGTAAAGGCGGACATTATCAAATGTCCGTTTCTACTGCGATGTCTTTATAAAATCGAGTGTAGATGTCCTTATTTACGTGGCAGATTTTCTTAATTATTATGAAATTTGAAATAATTTTAATACAGACTTGTAGAATAGGGTTGAAATAAGCTCATTTTTGTAAAAAAAGCATTTTCGCAAAAATGTAGATGTCCGTTTCTACTTTGCTGCCATCGATATAAGGTCCCATTAAAAGGACAATGGTAAAAAAATTATAAGAAAAACGCATTAGATACTTACAAGAAAAATAAATCAGCTAACGAAAATACACTAAAAATGTTGGTTTGCCATTTATTATTTTAGGTCATAATAAAATCACTTTAATCAGTGTTTTTTTTTTATTGAATATCTTTTGTTAGACGTACTGAACGCTGTGTTAAAATTTGTCTATCTATTTTAATAAGACCTTATAGAGTTCGATGGCTTCAGTCAGAGAGAGCGACTAATAGAATTACTGCTCTTCAGAAATCTTGATTTAGGTAAAGCAACTGAAATATTATTAGGATAAGTAAGATATAATATGTGTTCTAGCAAATAACAGTCTTCTAACATAAAAATATTAAACGAACTGAAAAAGTAGGTAGTTGATGAAGTTAACAAGTTAATACTGCTCAAGGCAAGAAAATATATTAAACCGTTCAAATCTGTGATTAAGGAGCACACCTCCCTAAGGGCCAGATTATCATCACGATTTGAATCCCAGAGAACTGAACCGTAAACTTCTTGGTCCCTTCCGGCCCATTATAAATGACGGAGTCAATACGGTCAAACTACGTAAACTCCTGCTTACTCTTTAAGGATATATATGGCAACCCCAACTAAAACTATTATTCTCAGTGTTACTAACTACAAATATTGAATCTTATCGATATTGGTTTTCTTGGCCAAGTTGTAGCGGTAGCATGAAAATTCATTTCAAATGTCTTTGGAAAGTTTATATCAGTTTCATATCTAGTACAGTTGGGATTATTGTTGGAACTGTCTGTTTGTGCGCCATATTGTGGAAGGCGGTTATAATTGACTGGGATTTTGATCAATAAAGGAAAGTTTTTGTTCAAATGGTAATTTAAAGTCGCAGTACGATACTGAATGGATAAAAGTGGACAATATTCATCTCTGTGGTTTGTAAATGGAGTCCTATTTTCAGAAGTGGTCTGTAACTTTGAGGACTTCTGACTCTTGCTTCGGCGAAAAGTAAACAACACTGGCCACTAAAAATACCTATCGTCCTAACTTAATTTTTTTTTTTCGTTTATTGATCCAAATATATATTTTTTATTGATTTATTGTGAATGCAATTCAAAAGTGACTGTAAATGGTTTAATTGAAATAAATGCTTTGAGTTTGAGTTTGAATAAGTAGGTGACCTACGCTGCAAGTAGGTGCCTACTGATAATGAATAAATCAGTTAATTATAATTGCTGTATGTTTACGTCAAAAACATGTTTTTTCTCGCCATTAGCCAACTTAATGATAACTAATACCTACTTCGAGGTACTCATTCACCTCTAGACCTGGTAACTTTAATCTCTTCAAAAACAACTTAATCAAAAGTGTTTTTGGGGTAAAATAATTTGCATTTTTTCCAACAACTTCTTTTGATAAGAAAATATGCTTGTGCTTTGCTATGTCGATAGGCTTCAAACTGGCGACGTCTCTGGCTCTATATGATACCAAAACCACTGGGCTGTTAAGTAAAATATTTAGTTTTTACCTGTTGTGGAGATTATTGAAGAATTTTAAATCTAACTCCCGGATTCTGAATAATTGAAGTTTCGGTTTTTTTTTTGTTTCAGTTTCTCTGGTCTTATCTCAAAATCTCTTGTTTTTGGTGGTATGAGGAATGAGGTATGAGGAACAGTGTGTAAAGTTCACTCATCCTCTATAGAAAAGAGAGAATCCTCCGACCAGACGGGTGTCGGGCAACTGCCCGACGATTGATTTCGGTAAGTTATACATATGCTGATCGCGCGGTAAACGCTACTTGCGCGATGCAGGATTTCGCGTGACGTCAGTGTGTTGCGTAGTTTGCATGTGGCGATGTAGATGCCGCCACAGTTGCAACAACAAACATCAAACATGGATAAATAGAAGTTTTACTGATAATAGTCACACTTTTAGAAACCGTAAACAGTACCTAGGTTTATTTAGCTCCCTTTAAAACGGTTGAGCTGAATGGTGCAAATCCATGCGTTATGTTCGTGAACGGGCGCCGTCAGTAGGGACTGGTCATCTCTTAGCTGCCACGGCGATTTTAATTTAATGTTTGAATCAGTTTTTATTTTTATTGCTTTTAATCTTTTGCATCGTTCTCACATGTATAACTTCAACATGATTGATGTAACCAATATTTTATAACCATATTTTGATTTAAAAAAGTGTACGTGGAGTTTCTTGCCCGTTCTTCTCCATAGGTACCTACTACGCTTTGGAATGGGCGACTAGCTTCATATTTCTGACTGACCGACCCCTTGACAATTCAAAAGTGCCTGTAATTGGTTTATTAGACATAAATGCTTTGAGTTTGAGTTATAATTTGAAAAACCTGAAAGCAATAGAGATATTAAAGAATATCCCATAATTATATTTCACATACCTATATTAATTTTAATTCATAAAGCAGAGCTCAAAGACTGTGATACGTTTTTAAGCTTTACTTGTTCAGGGCACACATACACGGATTAAGCATGGGAATTTATGTTATTGTCGTTTCCTTGTTATATTTGCTATGTAAATAGTGGTATAAAATATAACTAGCAACGTAGAGGTGGCATACATACATACTCATAACATCACGCCTGTAATTCTCCGAAGGGTTAGGCAGAGGTGTACCTTCGCATGTGCATGCGCATGATGTGTATTTAAGGACGCGTTTACAAATTTGATAGGTATAGAATCGAACTACTACATTGACAAAGGTCACACACACAAGTGTACGCACGGTTAATTGCGGGAATAGTAGTCAAGTGAACTAATTTTGGTACTTTGAATTTTTTTTTTCTCTGTATTCTTTATAATACATAGGCATCTACAAAAAATATTTCGTATTGTAGTTTGTATTTTTACTAAATAATACTTAGATACAAATGCTTACTTCAGTGACTGCTAGGAGGCACTGGAAGCCCTCTTCTAGTAGAAAGATGTGGGCTGTGGATTTTGGGCTAGTTTTACTAGTTATGATGAGACTTTACCTCCGGACTTGATGGAGTGACCTGAAGGTGTAATTCGGTGACTGCTACTGGTACTCCTCGACGAGTACAACTAGGTCTGCCGAGTTTGGGCTCGTTTTGTTAGTTATGATGAGACCTTACCACCGGACTTGATGCAGTGACCTGAAGGTGTACTTTGGTGACTGCTACTGGTACTCCTCGACGAGTACAACTAGGTCTGCCGAGTTTGGGCTCGTTTTGTTAGTTATGATGAGACCTCACCACCGGACTTGATGGAGTGACCTGAAGGTGTACTTTGGTGACTGCTACTGGTACTCCTCGACGAGTACAACTAGGTCTGCCGAGTTTGGGTTCGTTTTGTAAGGTATGACGAGACCGTACCTCCGGACTTGATGGAGTGACCTGAAGGTGTACTTCAGACACTGCTACTGGTAATCCTCGACGAGTAGAACTAGATCTGCCGAGTTTGGGCTCATTTTGTTAGTTATGATGAGACCTTACCTCCGGACTTGATGGAGTGACCTGAAGGTGTACTTTGGTGACTGCTACTGGTACTCCTCGACGAGTAGAACTAGGTCTGCCGAGTTTGGGCTCGTTTTGTTAGTTATGATGAGAGCGTACCTCCGGACTTGATGGAGTGACCTGAAGGTGTACTTCAGACACTGCTACTGGTAATACTCGACGAGTAGAACTAGATCTGCCGAGTTTGGGCTCGTTTTGTTAGTTATGATGAGACCTTACCTCCGGACTTGATGGAGTGACCTGAAGGTGTACTTTGGTGACTGCTACTGGTACTCCTCGACGAGTAGAACTAGATCTGCCGAGTTTGGGCTCGTTTTGTTAGTTATGATGAGACCTTACCTCCGGACTTGATGGAGTGACCTGAAGGTGTACTTCAGACACTGCTACTGGTAATCCTCGACGAGTAGAACTAAGTGTGCCGAGTTTGGGCTCGTTTTGTTAGTTATAATGAGACCTCACCACCGAACTCAATGGAGTAACCTGAAGGTATACTTTGGTGACTGCTACTGGTACTCCTCGACGAGTAGAACTAGGTCTGCCGAGTTTGGGCTCGTTTTGTTAGTTATGATGAGACCTCACCACCGAACTCAATGGAGTGACCACCTCGGTCTACTTGTCAAGGAGAACCAGTAGCATTCACCAAAGTACACCTTCAGGTCACTCCATCAAGTCCGGTGGTAAGGTCTCATCATAACTAACAAAACGAGCCCAAACTCGGCAGATTTAATTCTACTAGTCGAGGAGTACCAGTAGCAGTCACCAAAGTACACCTTCAGGTCACTCCATCTAGTCCGGAGGTAAGGTCTCGTCATAACTTACAAAACAAGCCCAAACTCGGCACATCTAATTCTAATAGTCGAGGAGTACCAGTAGCAGTCACTGAAGTACACCTTCAGGTCATTCCATCTAGTCCGGAGGTAAGGTCTCGTCATAACTAACAAAACGAGCCCAAACTCGGCAGACCTAGTTGTACTCGTCGAGGAGTACCAGTAGCAGTCACCAAAGTACACCTTCAGGTCACTCCATCAAGTCCGGTGGTGAGGTCTCATCATAACTAACAAAACGAGCCCAAACTCGGCAGATTTAATTCTACTAGTCGAGGAGTACCAGTAGCAGTCACCAAAGTACACCTTCAGGTCACTCCATCTAGTCCGGAGGTAAGGTCTCGTCATAACTTACAAAACAAGCCCAAACTCGGCACATCTAATTCTAATAGTCGAGGAGTACCAGTAGCAGTCACTGAAGTACACCTTCAGGTCATTCCATCTAGTCCGGAGGTAAGGTCTCGTCATAACTAACAAAACGAGCCCAAACTCGGCAGACCTAGTTGTACTCGTCGAGGAGTACCAGTAGCAGTCACCAAAGTACACCTTCAGGTCACTCCATCTAGTCCGGAGGTAAGGTCTCGTCATAACTTACAAAACAAGCCCAAACTCGGCACATCTAATTCTAATAGTCGAGGAGTACCAGTAGCAGTCACTGAAGTACACCTTCAGGTCATTCCATCTAGTCCGGAGGTAAGGTCTCGTCATAACTAACAAAACGAGCCCAAACTCGGCAGACCTAGTTGTACTCGTCGAGGAGTACCAGTAGCAGTCACCAAAGTACACCTTCAGGTCACTCCATCTAGTCCGGAGGTAAGGTCTCGTCATAACTTACAAAACAAGCCCAAACTCGGCACATCTAATTCTAATAGTCGAGGAGTACCAGTAGCAGTCACCAAAGTACACCTTCAGGTCACTCCATCAAGTCCGGAGGTAAGGTCTCATCATAACTAACAAAACGAGCCCAAACTCGGCAGATCTAGTTCTACTCGTCGTAGAGTACCAGTAGCAGTCACCAAAGTACACCTTCAGGTCACTCCATCAAGTCCGGAGATAAGGTCTCATCATAACTAACAAAACGAGCCCAAACTCGGCAGATCTAGTTCTACTCGTCGTAGAGTACCAGTAGCAGTCACCAAAGTACACCTTCAGGTCACTCCATCAAGTCCGGTGGTAAGGTCTCATCATAACTAACAAAACGAGCCCAAACTCGGCAGACCTAGTTGTACTCGTCGAGGAGTACCAGTAGCAGTCACCAAAGTACACCTTCAGGTCACTCCATCAAGTCCAGTGGTGAGGTCTCATCATAACTAACAAAACAAGCCCAAACTCGGCAGACCTAGTTGTACTCGTCGAGGAGTACCAGTAGCAGTCACCAAAGTACACCTTCAGGTCACTCCATCAAGTCCGGTGGTGAGGTCTCATCATAACTAACAAAACGAGCCCAAACTCGGCAGATTTAATTCTACTAGTCGAGGAGTACCAGTAGCAGTCACCAAAGTACACCTTCAGGTCACTCCATCAAGTCCGGTGGTAAGGTCTCATCATAACTAACAAAACGAGCCCAAACTCGGCAGATTTAATTCTACTAGTCGAGGAGTACCAGTAGCAGTCACCAAAGTACACCTTCAGGTCACTCCATCAAGTTCGGTGGTAAGGTCTCATCATAACTAACAAAACGAGCTCAAACTCGGCAGACCTAGTTGTACTAGTCGAGGAGTACCAGTAGCAGTCACCGAAGTACACCTTCAGGTCACTCCATCAAGTCCCAGACGAATAGGCATTTATAAACTACTTACTTTTACAGAAATAAAAATGTGTAATTATAAAATTATCTTACCACAATATCAAGTATCAAATTTGGTTTACAGAATATTTTGTATTTGTACAGCGATCTTTTCCACACGAACCGCTGCAAACAGGCAACACAGAGTCCACTCACGACAGCGGTCTAGCGCGGACTGAGGTTTCTTTCGAAATGTTTGTGCAATAATCAAAACAGGAACCAAAAATAAAATAACCCTTAACGCAATCCATTAAGATTCATCCGTAATAGCAAAATATGTGAAAAAAATAGTTTTGGTTTTTATTTTTTTTGCGACTATTTGTGACATTTTGAAACATTTTTTTTTCTAGATTATAGAAATAAGTATGTTTGCCTACTTAAAGTATTTTTTAAATCTCAAAATATGTTGATAATAGAATAAAAACTGTACTGAAACTCGACCCAGTATCGTTAATTTTGTGGAAAATGGCATCGGAAGATCGTTTTTACAATATAAAAAACTATAATTTTTAACACAAAAGTTACTTGCATTTGAAGATGAAGAACCAATCTATATGTGGTAGTTATTAGTTATATAAAATTCGGTTTAGTTTTGTCACAAAATGAACCGAAAAACAGCAGAATTTTGTCCGATTTGAAAACGCGCCCTTAAATACTCGTATCTACATATTTTTATTTTTGTGAAGAATTTTCACACACTTTTTGTATTTTTTTGCGAATAAACTTTAAGTGAGACCTACAATTACTATTGTGATGTCTCCAAAAACCAGCTGATTTGTCCTGTTTCTATATTTTCTAAGTTCTATTTAAATCCTTGTTTCCAATTTGTTATTTCCACTTAAACAAAAATCAACTTTGCAAGTGTAAATAAAGTTGACTTTAGACTGACTAGTACTGTTGAAAAAGTCATAAAACATATGAAGCTGTAGCGCAAACTGAACCTTAAGTGTAGGCATTACAGTTGTTTTTCCTAAAACTCATGTTTGTTTACATGTTTGGCAAATAAATTGCGAACGCAGATTACATAAACTATCAGATAATCGCTCTCTAATCATTATTTGAATAATATTCACTGAATGGTGAATTACAATTGTCTTACTTACGTTGGTTTACTATCATTTTCCTGATGCAGGGACTGTTTTGTATATCTACCTTTTGCGTGATATAACAGTCTAACTAGCCGAGCTTTCGGGAGCTTTCCATACACTCTCCTTATATAAACGCTACCTTACAGCATTACAGGTCGCTACTTGGTTCTCCATTGCATAGAAGTGTTAACAATAGCCCATTCATTACCATAAGTCGGCTGCGACAACGCGCTGGATGATAAGCGACCAGCCCACGGCACACCAGCGGATTGGAGATCGCGTTGTGATGTTAATAGCGCCTTTAACCTTAATACTGCTGCCTTATATTCTGACCCTGCAGTCTCGACATAGAAAGCGATCGCTACACGACCGAATTCGGTCGCAAACTCGCAATGGCGTCACTAGACCCGCGCGACATTTTTTCGTGCTTGTCAAGCAATTTTAACCGTCTAGGGACGCTATTAGGACTGTGACCGAATTCGGTCATATAGCGATCGCTATCTTTGTCGAGACTGCAGCCCCTCCTAGTATTTAATCCTTTAGTAGCCCCTTTGTGGATATAGGTCAGCTTCTAAACTAGCTTAATGTCAATATAAAATTAGCAAGTTGCTGAAAACTATGGTTTAGTTAATAAGCAGCAACGTTGCCTGTTTACTCGTATCGAGTTACTAAAACTGCCCGCTGCATTAGTTACAGATATTTAACCGTTTATTTTTCAGACTGTTCAACCTGCCTCGTTCAATACTGATCTTTTATGATAATCAGGACCGGGAACCTGCTTTATGCAAGCACCCTGGTTATCAAAAGCTTTTCAGGCTTCTGACAGCACAATGACATCATGACACCAGCGGGACAGATGATCTGAGATCCTTACCATCTAGAAAAAAAAAAGAAAGAAAGAAAATAAGTTTATTTGCGGTAAACATGACGCAAAAAAAAGCACCCATAATTTAAAAAAATATACAAGTTTAGGGAAAATATGCGTCACATCCACGCAAAACGGCCATCGCTCAGCATGATGCTGCGACCCTATGCATCTCGTGGAAACGTTGAAAATCTGACAGTTACGCTGCTATATCTGTGCTGTTTCTTTGGAGTTTGTACCTATTCTTGAGGTTGTGCACCTATTTTATGTGTACTGTGGTTAGTAGTATATGTAAGACAGCTATATGTAAGCGGGCACGCCCTTTATGCCTGGAGGCTTTTATTTAGATATTGATTTCACTAAGTAATTTTTATTTCTGCTTGAGTATAGTTCTCGATGTTTTTGGTTGGTATATTGGCGTGTGCTAGCTGTCATAAGGCTATTAATTTTATAATTTAAATTATGTTTTGTGTTGCGTAATGTAAATATCATTTTGCATACTATTATATAGAATCATTTTTTTTTTCTAACTGAACAGACAGCTGTGCTGCTGGGGAGTTTGTTGCGCCACTTCTTCTTCCCAGCTAAAGCACTAGGAAGTGGTGAAGGGTGGGCGTTTTGGGGGACTGTCTTATGTAATTTTGACGTTCGAAAAGTGCTGATTCTCAGCCTAGTTTGAATAAATGACTTTTGAATTTTGAATTTTGAGTAACTAGTAAGTAGTACTGGTCTGATGACACCATGAGTGCTGCCAGTGCTAGTTACTAGTAGTAAGAGTCAACTGTCGGAACGAATGACTGCAGTCCTACAATGTTGCCAGGCAATGAGCCGGCAAACTGTCCTGCTTGTGTACCATTACAATACTGAAGCGACACATTGCTACTAGTTTCAAAATGGCAGTACGCTATGTTGGCATGTCGAGTTTTGCATAATTATGGTTTGTTCCAATAGTATCTCATGAAAAAGTAAACAAATGGATCAGAACACGTGATCAGTACCGTTGGATGCCAATTTGTAGTGCCACTTACAAATTGAGTGCTTTGATTTGATTATTTGAATACTTAAATCCAAATTCTAATAGACACCCCCGGCCGCCCGAGCCCCATGTAAAAATCCCCATTGAATAAAATAGTGGCAATTTTTTTTCTTCTTTCTTGCAATTTTCCCCATAAACAGACTCTCAGTATGATACTTAACAAACCCTCACGGATCGAACAGGATTTTTTTTACATGTTGTATTTCCATATTATCCACTAAGCTGCTAAAATAAAAATCCCTAACATTTCGTACATTTACATGAATTCCGCCGAACTCAAGTCTGATATCTTATTTACTAAGTAAAGGTTTATCCTTCAACACTCTTTTGTTTAACTTTCCGAGATACACTTGAAGGGGTCGTATCGTAAATCAATCCATGTGACGTGGTGGGAATTGCTTTTTTACGAGCTTCCCCCGTAACGAGGAACCGCTGGGAAACTGGGGCTATCGTCAAAAAAAGGAATATGTGCATTTTGGTGGAGTACTAGGAAAAATCGACATTTCACAGTCAGGAAGAGCAGTAGAAAGGCTGACTGAGAGTTGCCCACACGACTAACAACGAGACACGAGAAAAGAAAGAAAATACGTTTATTTGCGGTAAACATGACGCAAAGAAAGAACAAAAACACGAAAATAACAATTTGGGGTAAAATATGCGTCACATACACGCAAAACGGCCATCGCTCAGCATAATGCTACGACCCTATGCGAGACAGAGCCCCAGCGCTGATTTTCAGCGACAGCCGGCGTTGATGTGATGACGTCAACCGCTGCAGCATAATAGAGAAATAACAAATTATGAAATCAAAAATAAAATAAATACTTAGTCCTAAATGTTTATATAAAAATAATATTTAAAATGGCAACATTTAGTGGCGTGACGTGACCTGGTAAAGTATTAGACCGTCAGTAAGATCAGTAGCAGGGCTGATTGCCCGGCTGGGTGCACAGTCACTCATGAAAGATTTTATCACGGACATAAACGACCGTAGAACAACCTGAATTTCAAAATTAATGTAGGTATTGGCTGCAGAATGGATGATCTTCACTGTTAAAAGGAATATGCAATATGTTAAAATAATATAGTGGCCCGTCTTCTTGAACCGTTGCCTTCTTGGTGAAAAAACTAATCTGCTGTTATAGTATCTATTTTCGAAACTTTCAGTCTGTCTGACTTGTCGCAAAGCGTATATTTATTTTCGTCTTCACAAAACTCACTGGATTACAGAGAACGCTATCTTTTCCAAGAAATCCACTCCCAAAAATGTTAACCAACAGATTTTTCTACCACTTTCGTGGTACAGGCACAGGTCACAGCCATACAATTGTTGCCAGTGTCATTATGTAGGTGCTCTCAGTATTTGAATGAGATTCGAGCGTGGGGGGCAATTCCGCGCATATACGAGTTCGTAGAAGCTATTCCGTACCAGAAGTTTTCTATTATATTCTGTTTGCTGTTGTAATAAAAAATTGTTGCGTACTAGGTTTTGGGAAGAGGTTTATTTGGGTAGTATTGTATTATGTTGGGCTTGGAATATGAAAGAACATTTCGTGTGATTTTTTGTAGAGAATTGGCGCAGTATAAATAAGTAACAGTATTATGTTTTCATAGAAAACGGCCGAAACGACGCGCTTCGAAATCTCAGTGTATATCAGTACGCAACAGTATTGAGTACGCGGCAATTACGCACGGGTGCGGAAGGTTTATTTACAGAGTGGCCGTAGGTAATTAGTTCAAGGTCACTGCCGAGACATATGACTGTTACTTTATTATACTGTGGAATTGGTAAGGGCTGCTTCACGCTTGGCTGTCGTTGAAAGCGAAAGGGGATTGAAACAATGGACAGTATTTTTCTCATCGTCCGTTAATGAATATTTTGTATCAATTTTTTTATTTAAAAGAGTGTCCGTGGAGTTTCTTGCCCGTTCTTCTCCATAGGTAGGTACCTACTACGCTTTGGAATGGGCAACTAGCTTCATATTTCTGACTGACCGAGTTCTTGACAATTCAAAAGTGCCTGTAAATGGTTTAATTGAAATAAATGCTTTGAGTTTGAGTTTGACTACACACACAAGACTCAATATATGCGAATAATGCTGTGTTGTTTTGTCTGCAAGACATTTTTGATACGTCACACACACTTTTAGAAGAAAACATCACCCAAAGGGAATGTGTTGACTGGCGAAATGGTACTATTAAAATATTGGAGTTTTTCTGTTAACAGTACTCGCAAATAAGCGGCGTCATTTACTGGAGTTTCAACTAGAACGGGTAATTTGCGGTTAATTCTGTCCTCCTGTGTCATCCATTATTTTTCTCTCATTAAATTATTTTCGTGATCAATTAAATTAAATTGGTAGGCAGTAAGGTACTATATAAAAAGATTTAGAGACTATTTAAAAAGATTAATATTATGACGGAACCGTGCCAATCCATTTATGAAAATATTATGAATGTGAGAAAAAATCTACATCTGTTTAATAAAATAAGTGATACACATAATTTTAAAACTATAAATAAAGATGAAAAATCCTTAGAAATTATAAGAAAGTGTACAACTTCGTTACTGCCTCGTTGGTCTAATGGTCTCAAGCACTACTTCTGAGCATGAGGTCCTGGATTCGATTCAGAAGTCGGGCAAATTGTAATTGGGTTTTTCCATCTGGAATTTCTCAGTAGCAGCCCGGATTCTGATCGTATCGGATCGGATCTTGTTTGCCGGCAATAGGCTCGTCTTCTTTTACATGGGACTTAAATATAACTGGCGAAATGTGGGTTTACTGTAGGTACACCTCTGCTTAACCCTTTGAGGATTTCAGGCGTGATGTTATGATGTACAACTTCCTATGGAAATAAAAACCGTAAACAAGCTCTTTTCAATACATTTCCATATTGCCACGTCTGGAGCTCGAAGCCAAAGTTGTTGGTGCCGGCTATGTTAAGCAGTGGCCACAAACTTCTCTCGACATAAAGATCAAACTATGGTGCTAAGTTGTTCGAAACTGCAACGGAACTAGGAATTTGGATAAAGGAATTGAGTGAGTTAACTCGCGGTTAACGAGATGACCTATTGTTGGAATTTGTGTTTTTTGTTTGACGGGGTAGGGGCAGTGGTGGGCCCGGGGTAACGACCGCGATTTACGAGTTGTAGATCGTAGTTCGAACCCTGATAGTTTTTATTGGTGACGAAATACTTTACTTTGTGTAAATTATTTCATCACCAATGCTCTCAAAACGGTGAAGGAAAACATCGTGAGGAAATCGGCATGTCATAGAAACAAACAATTCCAAGACGTGAATGTGACATCTACCAACCCGTACTGGGCCCGCATGGTGGATTACGGCCCACTCCCTCCCACGAAAGGAGAAAGGAGGGCTGTCCCAACAGTGGGAACATTGGCTGATTACGCTATAGGTAATCCTAAAAATAAATAAATGACGTTTGTAAATTGGTAAACAAACACCCTTACACATGAAAAATAAATACACTTTAAAACTAGATGAGGTAGGCTAAATAGTTGTCTGAAACAAATTGTATCGTTTTTTATGTTTATAAAATCAGAATTCTCTTACATCATGATGAGCATGAGCACAAACAGCCGTTTTGATTCATTATTTACCTGAAACAAAAAAAAATTACATTAATATAAACATTCAACAAATCTGAAAACTATTAATAATTTTGTCTACATAGGTAAAGACAGGGAAAATAATTGCTAAGCAAATCAACTGCCACCTTAAATTGTCCGTAGGTATATTCAAATCAAAACTGTCATTGACAGTTGTATGAAACGGGTGTATCATTGAAATAATATTTGTTTCTACATAACTCGGTTAGTTAATATTACCAGAGAGCTGTTTCCTTTCCCACGCTATTTCAGTTTATACTGAATTTACCTTTTGTTAAAGCCACATTGATTCAAAATCACCATTTCATGAATGAATAATAATTATTATATATACAAAGGCCGCGCATCGTGATTTAAAAAAAATTAATGCATAATATATTGTAATCAAGTCTTTAAGGCAAAGTAAGTCTTAACATAACTTTTATCGAAAACAGTAGGTACTTAGGCATACAAAATCCAGGGGAGAAGGGGGGGGGGCAGCTGCGCCATGGGTACGCCATGGTCTATATGCTAATAAATATAACTGTATAATGATAATATAATCCTGGTTTATTTCACTCAAAACCCTTCATATACAATTGCTTTGTTAACAACCATTTGAATGTATGCAGAGAAGTATTTGTTATGCATAGAATTGGAGATATTATTATATTATATTATAACAATGGAGATAATATAATCATTATCTTCCTGCCCTTGGCCCATGTTACGTGGGGTTGGCGCACCACGTTTTCCTCTTCCACTCTGATGTCAACCATCACGCTATCATTCACTCCCTTCTTTCATGTCCATCCATCTTTTCTTTGGCCTTTCTCTCCCTCTCCATCCATCAACTATGGAGGTAATAATTACTAAGATAGAATTACTGTTGATACACGTAAACATTACAATAGGTATACACGGCTTGTCGAATTCCAAAAATATTTAAAATAGTAATAAAATTAAGGTATCGAATTAAGAAGTAGCATAGGTTCATATGACGTCGTTAAAAAGAGAATCTCGTGATGGACTTTATAGCAGTGTGCACTGTGCAAGAATAACAACCATGATGCAGGCAAATGCATCATGGGCAGGTAATCCCACTACCAACAATCCAGATTAGCTAAATTGTTGACTAACAAGAGCTATTTTAATATAGCTTATATTATGTATTTAGGTTAAACCCGCACTGCGAAATCTCACCGCGCGATTTTTTATTCAGTTTACGGAATTTCAGTTTACACGTATTACGAATAAATTTTCTCACGGTTTTTGTCAGTTCTATGCAGATGTCAGCTAAGACGCATATCTACAATGAAAATGGACCTAAAATCTTATTTTACATGTTACTATGATACCATGATGTGTTACAGAATACCTAGCGATAAAAATTTCGCGGGTTTTTTTATCGCAGGCCGGATTTAGCCTTGGATACGTTCCCCTTTACCACAGTACGAGAGTGTCTACAAGATTTTCCCCTTTGTCTTTCTTATTCTTTACATTCCGCCACTCCTACTTACCCATCTGAAAGCCAAGTACATAAAACGTAAACAAGTCAACCCCGGATTGATTTATGCGCCCTGGCCCGCAGTAAAATGTCGTCGTCAATGTTCTTCCACATAAAGACCAACTCGTAAAATAGATAAAACACATTTTGGTACAGGGCCCAGACCAAGGTTGGCGAAGAATACAAGTATACAAAAAAAATGAACATTTTTTTTAATGACTGGAATTAACTTAGCTGAATTGATTGTAGGATTCTTGGAGGTGCGGCTTGTGGTTCTGTCTATGAATGACGTGTTCTCTTTAATGTTTAATCTTTTTATTGACACTAAAAGCGTATTCCACGCCAGACAGCCATTAGAGGCCAATATAACTAACAAGTTTTTTCAGGCCAAGGACAAGGTCAAACACTGCCAGACAATATGCTTTGAAACTTGTCAGGTTAGAAGACTTTACTACTTTAATATAATAATCAAAAGTAGCTGTTCTAAGTCCCATAAAAAACACTTTTAGAAACTGAAACCAGACGATCTATTATGTAAAAATCTCAACGTACAACGAAAACTTAGGTGAAGTGAACAAAAGGGCGCACCGAGTAAAATGCGTTCGTTTAATCTTGCTGCATCGTCATAACTTAAACGTTAGTTATGCAATTAATATTATTAAATTAATCAATTCTGAGGGATCAGCAGTAGTTTCGGGAGGTTCCTGTTTCGTATCAGGCGGAAGGAAACGACCGGGTGTCATCACTGCGTGGATCGCCCGGAGGACACGGTGTAGCATACAGTGGAGGTCTGCCCGGCTTGGGCAGAGCATCGCCGTGTCCTCGTGGAGGCGATCGGTGGCGGGGATCTCTCCTGGGGAGTTTGTTGCGCCACTTCTTCTTCCCAGCTAAAGCAGGTAGGCAGGCAGGCAGCTAGGAAGTGGTGAAGGGTGGGCGTTTTGGGAGACTGTCTTATGTAATTTTGACGTTCGAAAAGTGCTGATTCTCAGCCTAGTTTTAATAAATGACTTTTGAATTTTGAATTTTCGCGCGTCCGACCCTGGTCCAGGCCATTGGACGGGGCGAGGGCATGGGAGGCCGTCACCTTCTTCTGCGAAGCAGTAATGCTTGCGAAAGAGGAGGCGGAACGCGTGAGGGATGGTGACGGTGAGCAATGGGTAGCTCGCCATCCAATAAGGACCAGCAGTGGTATTCTGTAACAATCTCACCGTGAGAACTTAGGTGAAGTGAGCTCAGAGTGAGCTGTCAGTTCCTAGCAGCAAGTGGAATGACAGCTCACTTCACGTTCACTTCACCTAAGTTTTCACCGTGAGATTATTACAGAATAGACCGGCAGGCCCGGGTCGACGGCGCGTTGTTCCACGCGCGCCTCAAAGAGATGTTAGCAACCAAAGGGGTATGATAGGACCGACGCCTGCGGGGTTGCGGGAAAGCCCAAAAGGGATATCGTGGCCCCTGGCAACGTACAGGCAACTGAAGAAATACGTGTGGGTTTTACAAGGGATCAGCAGTAGATTCCGTATGCTTATGCAAATTATTATTATTTTTATAGGACCCGTTGTATAGAATACACAAACAAGAGTTTTGTTTTGTTGTTTTACGTTTATTTTGTTCTTATTAATAATTTTGCCCTGACTACAGTTACGTTTGCCATTATTAAATATGTAAGTTGTAATCTTTGGAAGATGCAGTGGGTAGTATATTTGTTAAGTTTATTGTTTTTTTTTTAAATAAAATTTTGTTTGATTTCACTTACAAAATGTAAGATATTTAAGGATTCACTCTATATATCGTACACTTTAGAAACACGATTACTTGTAGTTGCCTCTATAGAAAAAAATCCAAAGTAATCTATAAAAAACAACATAAACTCTATTAGTACGGCGTAGATACTTCACTGAAGGTAATCAGTTTTATAATACAACAACACTATATGTTTTCGATACGTATACATTTTACATTTTCAAAAAGTGTTTTTTTTTTTATAATACGCGATAGCGCGCGACCTGTCCATTCGTTATCGCGCTCTATCCCATTCATTAGCGGCATAAGCTCGGTGCGCCGTTAAGGTTAAGGCGACGATAACCGACTTTTAATGATTTTATACTGAACGTCACGTCTAAACGAGTAGTGTTAATGATTTGGAAAAAAATATATGTTAAATTAGAGCATAACTTAATACATGAATATTTTAGATTATGTTTATATTACATAGTGAAATTAATTTGTAAAGTTATGTCTAACGCGGATAAAAAACTGAGAATCACGCAAAATCTACCAAGCGTTATTTTCGGAAACCTTCACCATTTTAAAGATAATTTAATTACTGATCCTTTAGTATACGTGTTTAATTAAAATACCTTTTGTTTTTTGTATAATAAATTAATAATGCGTCTAATTTTATGGGCGAGTCCTATTACTGGCTGGACGTACGACGCGTTGCGTGAGCTCAGTACAGAACACGCAAGCTAACCACTCGTGGTCACTGGTATCTGCGTGTTAAAGTGAGCTGTAAATAGTGTCAATCGCATCTGGCAGAATGACAGCTCTCAGCTCACTTCAACCTCACTGTTCCTAAGTTTTCACGGTAAGTTATTTACAGAATATACCGGTTGTATTTAGACCCGATGTGGTTCCTAGTGCCTTAGTAACACGTGCAGTATTGGCGAGTCAGTTACAAATGGGACAGCGCCATCTTTTCCCATGGCACTTAGCCAAGGGCCACTAAGGGATTATGCCGCAGATACGGGCAGCGTCCACCTGAATACGTGATGCTAAAAATTCTGCTTATATAGCGTTAGGTATTAGAGCGCAAAAATACAATAAGAATTCTGTACTTCGTGGACTTAACTGTATGAATTTAAACACATAAGATTTTTTTATAAACGTGGCTTTAAGTTAAGTTAAAGTAAAAAGTTTACTGTCACAAATGAGAGCATTCACAAAAATTTGGTAGGTACAAATATACAGTATTTATTTATTTTTACTTAAGGTACTGAAACTGAGACCTAACCAAACTTAGTCAGGGCAGGTATTTTTTTCCAAATTCAAAATTAAAAAGTTCAAACTAGGCTGAGAATCAGCACTTTTCGAACGTCAAAATTACATAAGACAGTTCCCCAAAACGTCGACCCTTCACCACTTCCTAGTGCTTTAGCTGGGAAGAAGAAGTGGCGCAACAAATTCCCCAGCAGCACAGCTGTCTGTTAGTTAGAAAAAAAAATTTCTAAACAGGGTGTCCAGTAAATAGTACGACATATTGCAGGGGGTGATAGCTTGGGTCCATACCTTCCATAAAACCCAATGATGGAAAAAAGACTTATCATTTATCAATTTGTGGAGTACGAATAATTTGATGTAAAAAAATACTAGATAAGGAATTTTTCACTACGAAATGCAAAAAAATCTGTTTTAAGGTAGAGATTCGATATTTTGGAAAATTTCGTATTACTCTAAATCTGTAACATATTGCTGGAAATATTTTGTTTTTTTTAGTAGGTATTGACCTAAGCTCACCCTGTATAACACCGGGACAACAACAGGACATCCTGTATAATAGTATGCAAAATAATTAACATTACGCAACACAAATCATAATTTAAATTATATATTATTAGCCATATTATTATGTCAGCCAATATTCCAACGAAAAACATCGAGAACTATTTTGGGAGTCAGTCCTCAAACGATGAGCATGACAAGGAAATCGTGTCAAAGTGAATGTCGAGACGTACAGTAATAATTAGCGTATTCATTTTATGACGTTTGAACGTCTTCTAACTTCAAACAACGTTGATAAATAAAGGGGAGAACTGTTTAGCATATAATTACTGTAGATATTGATTATGTCAAGTATTTGATTTCATTGAAAGGCGAAAGATATTATAAAGGTCGAATTACACGGGGCCAATTACCGCTTACTAATTTACAATCTTCGAGGTCCATAATTGTGTGTAAGAAGAGTACTTACCTAATTTATTAGCTCAAATTAATGAGTTTATCCGAAGCATTCCACGAAACCGCTAATCAATATCAAACCTTCGTTGCGGCGAAAATATTTTCTCCATACATTTTACGTCAAGAGTATATGGTAGTAATCTATGAGTATCGACCACTAGCTATTGCCCAGGACTTCGCCTGCGTGCGTATTGTATTTCATGTTACTTTTAATCAAATATCTAGGATGAAACATAGACTATGTCCTACTCCATGCTAATAACATCAACCTTGTAATATCTGACTTGAAAAGGATATAGTTCGTTTTGCATCTATATCTATACATTAAAGTCGCTTTTCGTGTTTGTCTGTATGATCGCCTTGTTCTTCTAAACCACGCAACAGAGTTTGATGAGTTTTCACCATCGTTTAGAGAATTTATTCCGGAACTTTTATGTGTACATATAATACGTTGATATTAAAGTAACATATAACTAAGAAATATCGATGTTTTGTCAAGTCGTAAAAACCGTGCGAAGCAGGAGCGGGTCGCTAGTTTATAATGTAAAATATGGAAGTATGGATATATACTATCATCACAAACAAACATCACCACGATACGAGGAACGTCTGTAACGTATATCTAACGGTAGTAAAGACGAAGCGCCGATGCAGACCGCTAAAGACACTGTTTGTATTTGTGACGTCACATGTGGCACATATTTGCATTTCATTCCACTAGGGGTACGTTTAAATAAGGTGATGGCGCCGTATGTTTGGAAATCATATAATGTGTGTGATCGAAGAAATATATCGGTTGCCTGTGTTTTCTTTTGAGATTCGTTTAAGAGAAATGGGAAAGGACAAAGTAAACGATTTGAGAAAATAGTTTTGTAAGTATAGATATAAGTAAGTATAGATATATTTCTAAACAATGGAAATAGCACAAATGTAGCACTCTAGCTACCTACTAAACGTAGGAACATTTCTACAGATCCAAGTTCTTTAAATGAAGATAAATGTTTTCACCTTGTATAGTAATTCTTTAGGGAATGATCCTAGGTCCCCCTTTAAACTCAGAGAAGTCACTCATCCCTAATATATTCGTAGATGCACTCGTTACATACTAATTTAATTATGAAACTATCTCTAATGTTCATCATCTAGAATGCACAAAGACTGACTGCACAAAATATTCAACACATTCTCTGCATACAATTTCTAAGAATTCATTAAAATGGCTCGTGGTAGTTAGTTCAAGGTCATTGAGAAAGTCTGAGCAATAAAGGAAATTGCATACCAAGAACTGCCCTCAATAATTCATAGTAATTTCTCTAATACCAAGGTTGACATCGCATTAAGGGACACGTGTATTCGATTGCGGACAATTAATTATGTGATGACAGCGTTTAAGAAGGAGGAAAACCTCGAGTATTGTAATAGTTCAACAAAGGTATTGGTATTTTATACATACTTAGAACTAGTTAGAAAGAGAAGAAGATGGAAGTATTGATCAAGGACTAGAAAGCACTTGATAGAACATGATGCATTCTAGCAGTTGGCTGGCTAAGGAGAAGACAAAAATACAAATACATCAGAATTAACCTCATATGGTCCTAGTCCTGAAAGCATGCAGACAAAACAGTCCAATGTTCAGCATTCGGAGGCATATGTTACTGAACACGTGCCTCCAAATCGGTGAACATGGCTTAAGCTCATGTTCAGCAGTAAATATTGAATTTAAAGATAATATGGTAATACACACCAGATCACTCCACCATTCCCAATCATCCGTTTGATCGAGCGATTCCAACGAATCCTCAACCAAACTTTATTCATTCACAACTATGAGCTGAGCTACCATCTTCATTTCCATACCGCGTTAGATGGTGTATTCCGAACAAAAGACAAACATTGGCGTGCACATAAAACTTATTCAGTGGTTCGGCTTAGCGGATATAACTTATGTATGGAGTTGAAGGATAGTGGGTGACATGCAATGGGCTATACTATAAGTGTATAGCCTGTGTGAAAATGTAAACAAATGAATCAGAAAACTAACCTGTCGATGCAAATTTGTAGTGCCACTTACAAATTAAGTGCTTTGATTTGATTATTTGAACATTTAAACCCGAAATTCAAAGATACAAAGTTGGAATCTTCTAAATACAGACGAATGTGTTATTAATTATCTTTAGTGAGTATATAACATCAATTGGAAACAAGGATTTGAATAGACCTTAGATCAGTCTTTCCCAACGTGGGCGATAACGCCCCCTTGTGGGCGCTGCAGGCCTAAAGGGGGGCGGTAAGAGACCCAGAAAAAAAAGGGGGCATTGTGTAGGGCAGTGATGTCAAACTCCCGTCCCATGGGGCCCTTAGGGCCCCACGTGAGATATTTCTTGGCCCCACTTATCAGTTAAGAATCCCCACTTTTTTGTGTAAAAGGCCCCACCAGTCGTTTGAAATTCCCTCTTTTTTGTGTAAAGGGGGGCGTTAAAAAATAATTTATTCTTAAAGTGGGCAGTAGACAAAAAAAGGTTGGGAACCCCTGCCTTAGATGAAAGAAGGCATATTTTTCCTACTAATATAATTATTATCATAAACGCGAAAGTTTGTGAGGATGGATTGATGTTTATTACTCTTTCACGCAAAAACTACTGAATGGATTTGAATGAAATTTGGCATACAGATAGTTTATAACTTGGATTAATACATAGGATACGTTTTATCTCGATATTTCCACGGGACCGAGACTTATGCGGGTGAAACTGCTAGTTTCCACTAACTTCACGGTCAATCTTGATAGACATAAATGAAAAACGCATATATTCAGCCATAAACATGTTCTTTTGTACTCCATTCTGAACATAGGTACTAATTGTCTATTTTGTCACGTTACTTCCAAGAGAATTCTCAAGAAACGATGTATAAGGATTAAAGTGATTGAACGGGATCAAATAGAGGTCTATTTCAAACACTCGATATTTCAATTTCTGCGAAAAAACCTGAATTCTCTCGTTAGAACTGGGTTTCTGTAAATATTGGTAGAGGTTAATGTTTGCAGTTGGTTACCAGAAGTAAAACTTATGACGATCTCAACAATTTTTATCACTTTGGTGAGTTCAACTCATAAAAATATCAAAGGTTGGTGAAAATTATTTTCAGATTTTTTTTCACTGAAATAATGAATGATGAATGAATGAATGATAAATTTTATTTCAGAATTACTTCCATATTTGTTAGTAACAATGTTCTTAACCTAGTGTTAGTAAATCATAATAAATTAATAATAATATTAACAATAAATTAGGCGCTTGCTCTCGCGTGTAGGCCTATCAAGTGCGCTGTTAGTGCGGAGTCCCATCTGTCAGCGCACGCGGTCAGGATGGCGCTGGGGCCGCAGCGTACCCGCGCCATTAAAGACGCACTTCGCTTTCTTATGACAGCGTGAAAGCCGTCCACGCGCGCCTCCGCGAACATACCACTCGCGCTGCAGTACCGCGGCAACCCCATCAGCACCCTGAACGCGTTATTATACTGTACACGCAGGGCGTCGTATGTCCTCCGCGTGTATTTGGCCCACAAACTGCACGTGTAAAAGGTCTGGCAGAAAGCTCTAAATAATGTGACCTTCACTTGTTCCGTACACCGTGCGAATCTGCGAGCCAACATATTACAGCGAACAGACAACGCCCTGCGTTCCCTATCCACATCCATATCATCTTTTAGGTCATCGGTGACCCAGTGGCCCAGATACTTGAAATGAGTGACTTGGTTTAATGGTGTACCATAGAGTGAGACGGGAGGTACCACTGTGACCTCTTTTCTAGGTGCTTTAAAAACCATAACCTCACTCTTTTTTACATTGTATCTGAGCCCATGAGCCTCCGCGTACTCTTCACAAATACGGAGTAACTTGCGCAACGCACCGATTGAAGGGCTGAGCAGCACCATGTAATAATGAGAAGAAAGCAATAGAAAAGTTTTAAACCGAAGTTAGAACAAATATAACTTTTTGATTGTTTCTTTCTTCTTACCAAAAAACAAGGTCAAGTCGAAAACAAACAAAATATACAGCGAAACTAACTCAAACAATACTTGTATACCGGAAAACGAACATTTGTTCATATTCTCACGCTGGTAAATTAATCAGAATGGGGTGAGTGATATCAAGGGTAGAATTACATACAGTGTTGAGGAAAAACCATGTTTCAATTTACTATGTTGTGTTACAAAATCTTTTTATGTGGAATAAAAATCGGCAAGAGTAGTGTGAGACGCTTTCCAGCTAGATGTACCGACGACCTTAAAAAGCTGGCTGGATCAGACAGGATGCGGAAGACGGAAGACAGGGAGTTGTGGCGCAGCCCGGGAGAGGTCCATGTCATGTCCAGCAGTAGACTGCGATAGGCTGAATTTATGATGGAATAAAAATGGCTGTTTTTGGACGGAAGCGGTACAAGTACAGTTAAAAAAAAACGATTTCCATTAAATTAACCGAAAACTTTTCTTTTTGCATCAGAGAAAACACAAACCAAAAAGGTGAAATAAATTCTGCATATTCAGAGTAATTGATATATATCGTCAAAATGCATATCTAGGTACAGTTTTCATTAGAATTCTTTGTATTTTTTATTATTTTTCAAACCGCAATAAAACGTTAAAGAAAGCAACGTGACTTAAATAAACGACGGGACGTAAACGTGACCCATAACTAAGAAAGAACGCAAACCATAAAGATTTTTGCTGTACAGGGTTACGAACGTAAGGAACACGGTTAACAAGGTTACTGTAAATCGCAAGAATATTGATTTATCAACTTTAATATTGAATCCGCCTGAAAGTTTACTATATTTATGTTTTTAATACATAAAATTAATAAAATCTGTGGCAGTCCGGAGTCTGGATTTGTGCCCGGTTGATGGCAATAGGCTCGCCCCCTATGACATAGGACTTAGGCTAAGTTCAGATGTAATGCGCGTTAACGCGCGTCAACGCACGATCAAATAAAAGAGAGATTAAAGAGAGTTCTGATAGAGTACTCGTCTCTACTCGTCAGTCTGGTTTCAAGGCGTCAACGCGCGATCGCCTGCTTCTAGAGACTTCTCTGAGCGCTGCGTTAACGCTCGCTGACGTGCGTAAACGCGCGCAGGTGATCTGCTGTTAGGTAAATATCAGGATGTCAAAGTGTTGCCATCTGAACATAGCCTACAACATAACTGGCGAAATGTGTATGTTTTATAGGTGCACCTCTGCCTAACCCTACGGGGAATATCGGCGCGATGTTATGTTATGTGTGTAAAATAAAATCAATAAAATATCCTAACAGTTTAAACTACAAACTAAGAGATGGCACCGAAATTATTCCTCCGCATTGCTGTCAATTGGTTTTGTTTTGATTTTGAATTGAAGTTTCAATAGACAGCTAAAAGCCTGCATTTATATAAACTCAGGTACATTTTAAAAAAAAAGCAACGGGTTGCACTCCGGGAGTGCCGGCAGAAGTGAAAACTTGAATATTAACGTTGTGCATTTTTGGTATTCTGTTAGGGAATCATTTTGCACGAATTGCTTTAATTATCAGTATAAAAGTACTATCATTTATGTGGTAAAATACAATATTCATTTATTGCGCTATCGTACACAAACATGACAATCTTACGAATTTTCGTTCAGGTCACGTGTCCTGACGCGAGTTTAACATTTTTTACCCATCACAAAAAAAGTGCACAACGCCGCTAAATAAGTTTTCACTTCAAAAAAATCTCACACAATTTGCCAGCCCTAGTGACGCGTAAACATCTTTACAGCGGCCATACATAAGACGGAACGTAAATAATAAAAAAATACTCGTACTTTCATAAAAATGCGGGTAGCACAGAATAACGAAGTATCAGGTGTTACCCACCGAGATGCAGAGACGCTCGTGTGTGCTCGCTTTTAACACGTGCGCTCCGGAATAAATTAATTAATCTTATCTGCAAGTTTGATAGAAAGCTCTGTAGCACATGTGTATTTACGTTACTCTAGCTCTCATTGCTTATTAACTTAGTTAGTGTTAGTGCTGATAAGTTTTAAATATATTGAAGGTATCTATAACTACGTCTTCTTAGGTATATTATTTGTGCTATAACTAAGAAGATATTTAATTTCGTTTTTATATTTTTACAGTAATTAGGTGTCAATTGTTGTTTTCTCTATAGGACAAGCCTCTTATAAATATTCTGAAATAGTACATTACTGTCGCGGCCTCCAACGGGGGCATTAATGGACCATCGTAAATCACATACGTTAGTCTATCAATGCCTGATTGCTGCCAAGGCTTGTACTTAAGGACTTTTCTTAAATAATGCGCGGAAATTCAAACTATGTATATTAATTATAACCCATTCCAGAATCAATGACGAACAACGTAAAATGTTGACGCGCCATTATGTTCATTTGTTTCTTCTTTACTTTAAACGGCTCTATTTGCATATCAAATCGAAATATAAATAAAATCTTTGATAAGTTACCTCCTTGGTTGCCATGTGTTGAAGAAAAAACTTCGTTCCATTTTTAAATAACACGACAGATATAAGTTTTCATAGTAATTTATTCGGCCGCTAATCACGACAGTTATGGATTTTCATACAAACATTGCCGGCCGGGCGCTCGCATGTATTCGACCTACAGCATTTTAGATTTATCTCGAAGAAGGTTGTCAAAATAATGCTAGAATTTCCAGGCATGTTTGAGAAAATGGTCACTTCGGGAAAGTGCCGCTCTTAATCTTATAAAGGGTCAACCACAAAAAAGGGGTTAAAAGTTCGTGTTTTTACTTTTTATCAAGCTGAAAGACGTTTTATGGTAAATTTTTGATAACGAAAAGCAGACAAAGCCAAGGTCGCGTATGTGCCTACGTATTTTAACTTTTTCTGAAGTTTTATAAAAAATCATTGCAGAAAGTTATTTCAGATATCAGTGAAAAGTTATTTTTCTGCGAATTTACATAAAAATCAAAGACCTCCACAGTATCAAAAAATAGTTTATTTTATGTGCAAAAATACCGACATAAAAAAACATCATTTCAAGAATGAAATCCTTGCTGATTTGTGATTTCAGATACCACTCGCAAACTCATTACATTACATATCTAGCTGGTAACAAAATCCTAAGAGCCGAGATCCAATAATCCGACAGCGAATGGAAAGGAACCTGTTCTCGCCGTTAAAAGCCGAGCTTTTTCCCTTGGGTAAGTTTGGAATCAGATAAAGATGTGCACATGGAGACCATGAAGTATAGGATACAAATAGAAAGAAGAAAAATTAAAGGGTTTATTTGTCACAGAAACAAGTGATGACCTCATCTTTTTGTATTCACTTATTTTATTCCACTCAGAGCACTGATTTCAACAGCACTTGTCCAAAGCGCATTAGACTACAAAAAAAAAACTACGAGCAAAGAACAGAAATAGTCGGCAGTTGTACGTCGTGATTGTGAAGAAGGCTTCTACTCAGCATAATGCTGTGCTATGGGTGACCAAAAGCACTGCGCTGATTTTCAGTGGTCGCCCGAACATGACGTAAGGGAACCAAGTCAGGTCAGTCAAGTTTTAAGATTTGTACAGAATAAACAAATAGATATGAAAGTAAAATAACATAACAATAGTACTTAATGTAACTGATGTCGATGTTATGCTTTTTGAGGAGTTCTCATGTAATTGTTTAATTACGATCTTCTTTTTAAAATATAGAGAACTTTTTGTGCTTAATTGTCATAATTAATTATAATAATTTACTAATTGTGCTCAGACAAAGTTCAAAGGTGTCATTAAAGTTGAACAGCCCGTTAATTAAGATTTTACAATAAATGAACTAATAACTAACAGCACTCAAAAGCCAGACAGACGCATTAACATCTAGATTTGAAACTAAAATTCTATTAATTCGTTCATATCAATCATGCTGACGTTGCCAATTATTTTATTGTTGATATTCGTAATGTTCACGAAATAACACAAATTAAAGCACAAAAAACGTTTTCAACTTAACGTGAAAAAAGGAGGGTGTGCGCGATCACACGATGGAGAGAAAACTAACTGGACCTGAGTATACGCGATTTTGCGCCGAGTATTTATGTCGTGGCCAAATCTTAGAATTGACCATTTCATGAAATGGCCAGCTAACATTGGCCATATCGTTTAAACGTCAACGTTTAATGATATGTCAGTCGACGTTTGGCCATATCATTAATGTAGGGTATCCATGGAGTAAGATGTAGTAAAAATAGTCAAGCAACTGCGACTAACTTGGAAATAGCACAGTTGGTCACAGTTCTAACCTAACCCATTTGGTCGGGGTGCCACATAAGCGGCGTAAATTTTTAATTTTTAGAAACTAATTTTAAGTGCTATGTTGCATGTTACGCCGCGGCAGCGGCCGGCGAACGCTGCTTAAAAGTTGATCGCTTACCATAATAATGTCATATTTGGAAACTCAATAAAAGTCCATCGATTTTTATTGCGTGGTCACCCTTCTTTGTTTGATTTGTTGTACCTATGCCGCCGCCATGATGCACAACAAAAACACAGCGACATGAACGCCTCTACCGGTGGATAATCTAACTATTTTACGATATGATCAGTAATGTTTGGCCACATTATGAAGTGCGTTTAACTGTTCATATCATTAAACGTTGAGTATTCAATGATCTGGCCAGCCCACATCATGATGTGACCAGTGGATGATGTTGATGTGTGATGATGTGTTGTGGCCACGACATATATACGCGATGCAGCGTCACCGACCGACTGAAGTCGAGTATACCCGATTCAGCGTCATCGACCCGAGTGTGATGGTTCAGTTTCGTCCATTGTTCAAAAAGAGCGCAAAGTGCGACTAAAGTTATCACTTCAAATTCTTTGAATAGACGTGAAAAAAAACAATGGACACGCTATAACTATGAAATTTTTCCATCTACAGAAAAACATTCCACATCAACACACGACACGACTTTAGAACAACAAAAAACGATAGCAATCGCGACTAAAATAATAACAAATCACGCGCCATATTTACAAGCAACAACATCACATAAATCACACATAATATTACCGCGAGACTTTGCCGCCATCGCTAGTGGCTCCACCTACTTCCCTGTATGCAAACCATTTTGTTTACACGAAGATGGGGCGCGGAATAACTTTTCCTATTTTCTTTTCGTCCCATTGTTTATAGTTTAGCTCGGGTTGGAGTTGAATTTATAATGTTTTTGGAGCCAGAAAAGATGGAGCCTGATAATCCTGCAGTAACGGCTTCAGGGTGGTTTTTTAGGGGTCCATTAGAAGGCATAATGATGATACCTATGTAATGGCTTGCGCTCGGTGGGAATTCCAACCTTCCTGGCGAATAGGTAATCCATTTCATCATGGTATTTTTATAAAATGATAGCTAAGTTTTATAAAAGGAATATTGTTAAGCACTGCGTTTGTTGTTTATCTTACACATTACTAACATCTGTGAAGGAAAAACATTGTGACGAAAACCGCATTTATAGTAATTAATCACCATCACCTACCTGGCTTTTCTCAACCATGTTGGGGCCGGCTTCTAGTCTAACTGGATGAAGCTGAATATCAGTATTATACATGCAGCGACTGCCTCTGACCTCCACAATCGAGTTACTGGGTAACACGATACCCTTTGGTAAGACTGGTTGTCAGACTTTCGGACTTCTGTCGACCCGTAACAATTCTCAAAGATCTCCAAATCAATGACAGCCGGGACCAACGGCTTAACGTGCTTTCCGAGGCACGGAGGAATCTCGGTAGAATTTCTCCACGATAAATATTGCAAATACACATTTTTCTTAGCGAAACCAACGACCAACGAGCAACCAAAGTATGGTAGGATGCCCGCTGACTAGTTGGAACAACGATCGTGGCAGATGGCAGGTCAAGTGGTCACCTACTGGTCTATTCCGTAAACGTGCTTTCCGAGGCCCCTGGGCTGAGGGTCTTGGTATGTAAAGATGGTACTCCATCCACGGACCAACAACGGCAAGCGTGGTTTAACCTGATCGATCGACCCGTGCGGCTGTTATTAGTAAGCCACAAGCCCCACCTCAAGCATTTATATAAGGTTGAAATCGCCAACTCGTCTTGAGGAAACGTGGTGATCAATGCTCGTGCCTCCTCTGTTATTATTTTTATCACTGCTAATCGTGACGATATTGCGCAGTTTTCGAGCAGAATATATTCTTCGCAAAGTAACAGAACACAAGGTGTTCAGATTTCCTTTGAGCATCTTTAAGGATACTTATTTTATCTTTAATCTGATATCTTTGAAGGTGAGATCAAGCTTGTACGGATGAGATACAGGCTGAAATTCAGGCTTTCTTAGGTAGTTTGGTAGTTATGGAAGACTGTTCTCTTTCTCAGAAATATCACATCGACTCAACTGCGTTAGATCAAACAGATTTATCTTAGATGTACTTGGAAATTGAAATGAAAATGTTTAGAATAGGATTGTTAAATCTCTGTACCGCTCTGATTTTATTCCTTCTCTCGAATAGGCAATAAAATATAATATTACAGACATTGTATGAAAACTGAAGCATCCCTCAACAATTTCCCCGAACGTAACAGTAGCAAATAACGTTTACGTCTCGAATTTCCGACATCGTAGGAAGCTTCCATATCCGTTTCCGTTTGTACTGACAACTCGTTAGAAAGGTACTTGGGTTTTCAATATATTTAATGTTTTTTTTTGACACATAAACTCATAATTTTCCTGGTAGGTAATAATTTAGGGAGTCAATTTTCTCCAAGGCAAATGTCACCCCTTTTTCTGGAGTGAAAGCAACGCCTTTGACTCCAGAAAAAGGCCCTTTGATACTCTTATTAAAGAGGATTTTAACCGCCTCTGTGGTCTAGTCGTTAGACCACCTGTCTCAGACCCAGAGGTCCCGAGTTCGATTCCCAGTGGGGGCAAAATTTTCTGCTCGGTTTGGTTGGTGGTAGGGCTTGTTCTAAGTCCGCCTGGCTTCCTAACATCTTATCTTAGTCTGTCGCCTTAACAACAATGTTAACAGCATTGTTGTGGTTCGGCAGTTGGTGGTAAGATAGCCAGTTCCTCTGAGGTTGAGGAATCCGGGTGAAGCATGCTTCCACTTTCGGCCTAGTTATCACTTTCCATCAGGTGAGATGCAGGCCAAGAGCTTCCCTTGTGAGTTTTTTTTTTAATTTTCAGAACCTTCCTGTACTACCTTGGTATACTATATATGTACTGTACTATATATTATATTATACTTTCTTCGATAGATGACCAATTTCGCTAAGCAGTGGCGAATTATTCTATAGTATTTTAGAAAAATTCAATTAAATTCGTTCAAAAGCAGATTTTTAAAAATCATTTAGCAGTTAATGTGCGTTAGGCAGAGGCTTGATCAAAGATAGCCCGAATAGGTAAATTGAAATTACCATAGGTACCTACAAGAAACTTTCCGAAAATGTTCCACATATACTTTCAGTATTAAAAGTCGAAGGCAAAATAAATGGGCTCCAAAGGTGTTCGGGCGCATAAAGCTAGCTAGTGAAGTAGAAAATGAACAGCCATAACAGTTAGCGTTAAGTCCCAGGTCCCTCCGACATCTGCAGGGTTACGGGGCGCATAAATCTATGGACCCTCATTTAATACTATGGTGCAAGTGAAGGGTGACCAGAACCGTACGTGTGGAATAGGTAGATACGCTTTTGGGGAGTACAAAGAAAGTTTTACGACTTCGATTTCAACCAGCTGTATTTCATAAATGAAGGGACTGCAATAATTAGCTCCGTAATTAAGTGGAGAGGTAGAGAATGTCTATGGCATTAAATCCGCCTTTGTACCTAGGTATATTGTGCACAAAGTCTAATAAATTGCTTTCATTAGATTTTTTCTGCATTGAAGTTTTGACAAAATCTGCGAAAAATATACGATATGTTTACAAGATATTTTTATTACGATTACTGCGTAAGTATGGCTTTTGTCGATAAAAGAGTTAGGCCTTCTAAAAGGCGGTAACAGGAAATATTTGCACAATAACCTATGTATACCTATGCAAGCAATATGCTAGAAATCCATCAAAGTAGTCCTCAATAATCTATTAAAGGACGCCAACGTGGCAGCACCGCACAATATCACTAAAATTGAAAGTCCTGATAGCCTCGGGCGTCCTCTCGCTAAGTTTGATCCTATAAAAGGAAATTAGTGCCAATCTATTGAGCGCTACAGAGGTGTTAAGGCGGGCTTACGACACAACACCATAGAACTATAGACTATAGGGTACCTATATATCTGCCTGGTGTACCTAGTAGAATAGCCGTGCACATAGCTTTTGTAAACCTTAGTTTTGACGGCCAATCTTTGATTTATTTGAGTGTAAATTCGTGATGGATGGCTATAATAAATCATTTTGATGGAGATTAAACTTAGCTCGGAAAGTCAGAATTGATGATGCATGTGTAATCCGTTGAACACCATTATGATAGATAGACTGAATTCTCTTTATTATTAACTATCGGTATCTATAGGAGTGAGGCTTATTTATCGATTTTGTCAAAAAAAACAGGTTTTTAAAACATGGAACAGATATCTCAAAACTGAAAAAACTGTTCCTGCCTGTTTCGCCTGTTCCACACGTTCCACAACCTACTACAACAGACTAAATTAAAACATTGCCGACACTGCCGTAACTGATGTGTGTATCATAACAAGCTATTCATAGAGAAGAGCTTGTGGATGTTTACTTCATTAGAAAGAGATACAAACGAAAATGACTTTTAACAGTTTGGAACAAGCTCTTTTCGCTTCTGACTTCTTGTAATAGAAAGAGATAGCTTTTGTTCTCTGCCTGTCACTGTTGTTAACCTATTCGAATGCACAGTTACTATATTATAAATCTGTTCCGATCACAGTCTTTGTATGTAACAGGCTGTTATTTTGGAGCAGGATTTTGGAACTGTTATTTGCCTGGAACTGGAACAGGTGAAACAGGTTTCTAATTTTACCTTTTACCAACACAATATAAATTACATTTGAAAAAAGCAGAGAATGCATGGATAGTGGTATAATTTAGTCTCAAACTGGAAGAGATATCCCCAAAAGTCCTGCGCTACGTCATAAACAAAACTACGAATTCTATTTAGAAGTCTTATTATAAAATTTCATAGAACAGCTATGGAGAGAAAATTAGAGTCATGTCAGGGAACATAACATAAGTAGCGTAACATTTTGGAAAACTTTATGAAAATTCAGGTCAAAACTCCGTCAACATCTTCTGACTTGCGGCTCCCAGGGAAGCATCCCATCTAAAGAGTAAGCCCAGGTTCGCTTGAACTTATATTTATCGCGGCGATTTTTTTTCGTACTCCGTATTTTCAAGTCTCGGTATTGAGTCGAGCATTCTCAATGCTCGGCTTCAACAGAACGCATTCAGCGCGTATCGCGGAAGACACACGGTTGGATATTCAGCTCTCAGCGCTAAGCAGAGCGTCGAAAATACAATACGCGAAAATAAATCGCCGAGATAAAAATGCGCCCGTGCGAACCTGGGCTAATTGCAGCAAAAAGGCTCAAACAAAAGATTGAACAGGAAAAATAAACGAAAAGCAGAGGGGACCGTATGTAAATTGACTAAAGCGAACTGTGTATCTGTAAGTAAATATTATGGTAATAAACGATATTTATTATTCAGCGAATTGAAAGATCTCATCTTACGGGCCACTTAATTTCATCTCGCTACGAGTATGTTAATTTGCAAATAACTACGTGAAGTTTTTGTGGTGATTTTTCTACTCTTATTTTTATTCAGTTTCTCATTTCAGAGATTTCATGAATTTAGAACGAGCATTTAAGTGCATTTTGTACCCACGTTTTTATTCTGGCATTTGCAGAGGTCAACAAAACGTTGGCTAAATGTTTTTAAACAAAAGCTAATTTAGAATTAAGTGACTGAATATTTGTAATCTGCTCCTCTAATTGACCATATAAAAAAAACTTAATTTTTATTGAAGTCTGGGAGTTTCTGTAAAGGCTTCGCACCTGACATGATATTTGCATGATGTGACCTCCGCGAATCTATTATAAATACGAAACAAATATTTAATTTATGCTGAGAATAAGAAAAGTTTTGACAGTCGGCCCCCCGAGCTGCCAAGCGCATTTCATGACAATATAAAATGTCATTATCATCATTCTCCTGCCCTCATCTAAATTTATTTTGGGGTCGGTATCGCCGACCCCAAAATAAATTTCAAAAAAATCTATACTTATACTTAATAACTTAACTAAAATATAATACAATAAAATATTATATAATATAACATAATAAAATATTATATAATTTTATATTATATAATAATAATATTATAAAGTGGTAAAATTTGTTTGTATGTAAGGGGAGGAGAATGATGATAATGATTATCATCATTCTCCTGCCATCATCTAAATGTATCTTGGGGTCGGCGATAATCTATACTTATAATATAATACAATAAAATATTATATTATATTATATAATAATAATATTATAAAGTGGTAAAATTGTTTGTGTGTGAGGGGTAATCTCCGGAACTACCAGTCGGATTTGAAAAAATATTTTTGCATTGGACAGCCCTATTCTTGAGGAAGGTTAGGTCGTGGACGAATTCGCGGGCAGAAACTAGTATAAAATATAATAATGTAAAAACTAAAACATTCTCAATAAGTATTCGAGTTATAACACAAACAAGTGATTTATTTGTCCTGGTACCGTCATCGTCAGCGCTCCGTCGATCACTGACAGTAGGACCTAGGTACCTATATCCACAGAGTCTTATTGTGTTAGTTAGTATACACTTAAAAAACGAATTCCACACATTTCCTAGTTAAAACATTCCCTAGACAACTAAAATGGCCTGCTGAATAGATAAGACCCGGGTTTTTGTAAAGAGCCACTCTAACTAAGTGGCTGGTTACAGATAGCCACCGAATGGCGTCAATATCTTAAAATGTTTTTTGTTTCTTCACACGTTTTTTCGTAGTCACTTCCAATTACGGGATTAATATTAATATTTCCTTTATTTCATTTACACCATAATTTATATTCTTAAATATTTTTATAAAAACATTTTAAAATATAAAAAAAATTATATAAGTTTGGTAAGCTGGTAAAATTATTCAAACTTAATTTTGTAAAGAGAAACTGGTAAGCAGATGATCAATATTTGATACAAGAATTTCTTGTCGCCTTCTATGCAAATTTCTATATTTTTTTAGATGTGTAACATCTTTCCTCTCGCTTTTCTGCAATCTTTGGGAGAGGTTTCGTAAAAAAGGGACGGAAGTGTGTAACAGGAAGCCGGAGAAGCGCGCGCTATTTGATTTTACCGATAAGCGCGCGGTGCTTGACTTGGCCGTCAGATGGGACCAATCCATTTTCCGGGAGGTTGGTACTGTCAGCCAAGATGTCAGATATTTTTTTTTTTAAATATCACTGCATTGTACTGAGATGGAGCCTTTTTGGCCTCGCACGGAACTTTTTCTCGATTACTTTGTTAGTTTTAAATGTTTTTTTTTATTTTTATTAGTATTTATTTCCTGTGCATGTCCTAAATAAAATATTTTTCTTTCTTTCAACATCTCGAGCCAAATTGACTTAGGCCTTGTTTATCTACGGAAAAAATACCATCCATAGCATTTAGCATCAGCCTTACAGCTTTTTAATTAGTGTTGTCAACAGTTTTTTAACCAGGTACCTACAATGGAAAAAATTCCACAAAAAATTTGCCCACACATCGAGAATACACTTTAACCACTTCATTTTACTAGTAAACACGGCAGCAACGTTATCAGTGTCAAGTTGAGTTTGACACGAGGGTAGATAGCGCATTTAGGCCAGATACGCACGGGTGGAGGTTATCAATCAGCCGCGGTGGCATGCCAGGGTCGTAGGATCAGTGTGTAGCTCGCCTTATTCAACCTAAAGGGGGTTTTAAAGAAGTTAGGCAGATTTGGATTTGAAAGGAAAAGTTGGGCTCATTGAATCTCTGTGTCAATTTTGGGTAAGGGAGGGCGGAATTTCGCATCATTGACGTGTAATTGGGGTTTGTGGTGGGCACGGTTGGGGGTCTGACGTCTGACGTTCTGTAATCGATTAAGATGATGTCCATCAGCACGAGGCTTCAGAAAACTAGACTTTGTCGACCTAATATTAAAAGTATACATAGAAAAGCACTGTATAGATGTTAGAACTCCTTCCCTCATGTCGGAACGCGCAACACAAGCGAGAATATGGCTATGGTAGATTGTGTTAGCCTAAGGCACAGAATAATACAGAAAGCGCACTCCGCATTTTAGGTATAAAGCGACAAGTACGCGGCGGGCTCGTCTTGTCGGGCCCATTCAGTGAGCGTAACGTAGTCAGAAGATATAAGAGATACGCGATAGAAAGAGAGGCAACTTCTAGGTGAATATAACTGTAGGGAATTGGCGCTGTGCGACCTGAATTGCACGTTATTGTGTCGCAGTAAGTGTCACTTTTAATTTAAATTATTTTGCGGAGTGAACCATATGTATTAATTTGTGCCTAAGGTAAGCCGTGGTCCACGTAGGTATAACATGTCAAAGTATTCTATCGTTTTATTTTTTTATTCCATGACCATCTATAATAACAATAACACATAACATAACATCACGCCTTGTTTCCCCGAAAGACTGGGCAGAGGTGTACCTATACCTAGTAAGTACACCCACATTTCGCCAGTTATGTTTAAGTCCCAGACCCCCGGGCTGCTACTGAAAAATTCCACATAGAAAAACCCAAAAACACTGCCCGACCAGGGAATTGAACCCAGGACCTCGTGATCAGTAGTAGCACTTGCGACCAACGAGGTAGTCGCAAATCGAGACAGTCTATATTAACAGTCGACATAAAGCTGTGTCCAGAGACCCTAGTGTGAGTTGGCCCTTCACTGGTGAAGGCCGGCCGGCTGCCAATCGGAGCGCCGAACGCGGTCGATGCGTAAAGTCGAGATGGTTAAAAGGAACTCACACTAGGGCCTCAGATATGTTCTTTTGTCCGTAATCGCGATCGCGATCCAAAAACTGGATGCCGTATCGTAACGCCTTTGAACGGGGCGAAAAAACCGACTCGCGATGGATCGAAGCGTACCTGTATCCGTATTGAGGAGCCGTACCACCGAACCGTACCGAACGGGTGTCCAAACCAGCGTTCTTGGATCGCGACGTTGATACGAAACGGAAGTACGGTACAGACACTGGACACAGCTTTACACCAATTACTTATTCTAATCAATTCTAATTAAGCACTGTTTACCATCGCTGTTTATATGCATCTAATTTATCATGAAGGGTTAATAAGTATTTATGATATGTTATTTATTGGAACTAATAATTTAATACTGAATAAACATCACGGTAACACTACTTCGTGGAATATGTTAATGCTTCAAATGAGATGTACATAATAATAAAATACTTAACAGCAGTCATGGTGCCGATAGTCGTCACGGCCAATGGCATAATAGCTGAGAGCCTCGACCAACAACTGAGGAGGCTCTCGTTAGGCAGCTGGATCAAGGGCTTGATCCAGAAAGCGGTACTTCTGGACACGGCGCGTATCGTTAGGAGGTTTCTCTCTCAGGAGCCTGGACTACCGGTAGCTGGAACCCTGTTCCTGATACCGGTGGGCAACTATCCTAACTTATATTATAAATGCGAAAGTGAGTTTGTTTGTTTGTTACGCTTTTACGCTAAAACGGCTGAACAGATTTGGATGAAATTTGGGTAGACCATGACCTGGATTAGGACATAGAACACTTTTTATCCCAATATTTCCACGGGATCGAGACTTATGCGAGTGAAACCGCGGGGCGCATCTAGTTTTTTTAATATTTTTAAATGTTTTTTTTTTGTTTTATATAAATATTTAAAATGTAAATGATATTTATGTATATAGATGAAAGATGAAATAAAGGAAAAAAAATATAAAATAATACCAGCCTGTTTCTATCAAATTGCAGTGTAAACACCTCTTCTCATACAGAGAAGGCATGAGCACTGATCACCGCGCTTGCTCAAGACGATTGGCAATTTCAAAGTTATATTAACTAAGTTTAAGGTTTCGTCACGATGTATTTCCATCACTGATGTCAGTAAAGTCCACGATAAACTCAGAAAGTACATTTGAGATGTACTCAAAACAACTCAACATGATCGTCAAATAAGTCTGAATATCGTTATACAAAACATGAAAAGGACATCAACATCTGACCCACATCCGGAGCAAGCCGGTCCATTGTAGCACCAGATTTTATTTACATATATTAAAGGAAAACGTATGATAACGTTCCTGAGCGTTGGCTATCATCCAAATGGGAATTAGACACTGACATAACGTAAAAAAGCGTACTACCGATACCCAATAGTTATTGATGCTTCCTCTCATATAACTGGGCCATAATTCTTTGTGGATTACACTTTCAGAATGTAGGATGAAGGCTTATTTTTGCTTGAAAGCGCGTTTTTAGGGTTCAGTTCCTAAAGGGTACCAACGGGACCATATTACTAAGGCTCCGCTGTCCTTCCGTCTGTCACAGGGCTGTATATTTTGAACCGTAATAAGCAGGCACTTGAAATTATGACAGAGTGTGTACCATCGAAGAAGTTCATATCTATACACCGTAAGGACTATTTCTGCTTGTAGCGCTCGGCCGCTATAGAACCGAGCAGTGACAGACGCTGTCATCGTGTTCACAGGATTTTGTTTTCAAATTGCTTAGATATGAAGTTCTTCCATAGTACTTCTATGGCGGCTATAACAAGAAATAAAATAAAGTTAAAAATTAAAGAAAAGTTTTTAAGTAATAATAATGTAGTGTTAACTATTGTATGGTGGGACCGAACCCTTCGTGTACGGGCCGTTTTCTTTTTGCCGTTTCATTGTTTTGGCAAGATATCTCGATGTTAGCTAATATAAAGTTTACGTCATAAGTGGCTCGATGAAGTGACTGTTGCTGTTTTTGCTTTCAACGAATTGAGTTTGGGAGTGAATGTTGCGATTTGTTGTTGAGTTATCGTTTTGTTCATTTGTTCTGGATTTAACGCAGCGCAGCGCAGCGGTTTGGCTGTGACAAACAGCCAAACCTTAAAGCCCTTAAATATATACATTATAGTCTGCGGTTGTACTGACAAAGGCAGTAGAGCATGCAATTGATGATACAATGATGTAAACATATCTTGCTTGTTGTCTTGGTCTGAATTTATGACAGTAATTATAGACTAAGAATATGTCTAATGTCCAACTTGAAGATTATAATTAATAATAATTATATAACTTTACATATATTATTTATTTTTATTAAATTTATAATTATTTGATGTTCAGGTATAATATCCTACTTATTTATATTTGTAGTTTGTTAAGGAAAAACTTGCATAAGGGCTCGTACAGACAAGCACGACGCGACTCGAACAATACAATTTCTAAGAAAACTTCACGGTATAACGATAACCGGTGTCGCGTCGCGCTAATCTGTACGAAGCTTAATGCATGCACAAATAATGTTTTTTTGGATAAAAAAAAAAAAAAAAATGTTGCCACTGCTGGAACACAGGTCTCCGCTCTCACAAATGTTTTAACCATCATTACAAAATAAAACTTTTTTTTTTAAATATCCTTTATTAAAAAGATCCAGGTTCTTAATAATTAATAACAATCTAGCTTAAAAGACTAATAAACAATTTTAATCTAACAATTTTTAAAAAAAAAAAAATACTGTCGATTGTACTTTACACAAGGCCGTTCCACTTTCTTGGAGTCTGATATTATAATATAAACACTTTGTTCATTGTCTCTATTAAGGCTCGTGAAGACCAGCGCGACGCAACGGCGCGACGCGACTCGAACAATACAATTTCTAAGAAAACTTTACGGTAGAACAATAACCTCGTCTGCACGAAGCTTAATTTCTACACTTTTTACACTACACTAACTCAAAAGGTTTTGTTTGTAAACAAAACCTTTATGAAGGAGTATCTTGCTTCTGTAAACAAGATACTCCCTTTTCCAATACAAGAGCAAAAGGCAGACCTAATATTACATGCACCGTGCCGTCGTAATGTAAATCGAATCAAAGGCTCTTCAACCATTCTCTCCAAGACCCTCGACTCAAACCTGAACTAATAAATTCCAACTCAACATTGAAAGAATTCCCAATGTTTCCTTTGATGCAAATAAACTAGCAGTGAGCGCATTAAGGTGCAAACTGTAATAGGATGCAGCTCATTAAATCGATCTCTAAATTCAATAAATTTTGCTATTCATGGATTCAAACGGTAAATCGTCCGTTACTTGGGTCCCGTTGAGAACTCTGTAACTCTGTAAGGAAAAAACGTGGGCGACATACATTAAGACGAGATCTATGAAGATTGTAAGGAGGGTGAATGCTCTTAGATGGCTTTGCCCGATGAGGCTTTAAAAGCCTTCCGCGGCTTCAATTGATAAAGTTCTGAAGAGACTGGATTTGATAAGAAATTATGACGTGATTTTGGTTTTATTTTACAGGTTTCTGTGATTATTTGAATAATATGAAACGACGACTAACAAAAGGTATTTACAAAGCAGATGTGAATGGGAACGCCGGGACGACTCCCTAGGAGGACATATAGTGACCTTATTGGTGATGTTCTTCAGAAAAGTTAGGTGCGTAGTATGGGAGACTGGGTACAGTTGTGCCAGGTTACGGTTGTAACAATCGCAATATAAGCGAAACTATAAGGAATACCGGGGAGGTTGTAAGGGGAGAGACGAGCTCCACGCGGGTCTGAACGTGTTTCACAGTATTGTGTCAGCCAGCGCGAAATGAAATGAAATTGTTTATTCTGTAAATAGGGTATTGGAATCACTTTGAAAGGTCATCTTAAAAAAAAATTATAAAAATTATCTAGATGAGTTCGGCGTTTCCTATCTGACTACTCTGAGAAGAAAGGCCGAAACAAAGTCAGAGGTCACAGTCTCTTGTCCGAAATGGTATTTTGAGAAAAGAACCACACCGGTTTTAGTGGACCTGTCCTGTCAGTGCAAGCATTTGTCAGTAATCGTGGAGCTCAACTCCGAACTTAAGGAGCTCAACTCGACGAACAATACCAAAGAAAGGACATTTGAGTAGGCCGCATCAACTACTCAAACTGCCAGACCATCATTAAAATGAGAAAGAAAACAAATAAATAAATAATAAATAAAAATATCCACATAGGTAGTCCTCACATTCACACAATTAAAAAAAATATAATACTTTACAAAGTAATCATGTCATTTTGTATGTAATGTAAAATAATACTGGTATATTTTGATGATTTTATTGAATAATTATAATTTCAAATTTTATGATTTTATCAAAAGGTTTAGCAGAACGAGCAGCTCAATCCCAAGCTTTTTATATCTTCTAAATAATCTAAAATTTTATAGTACCCTTTTTTACAAAGTTGAAGTTAGCAGAGGCTGTCATTACTTTTTTACAGTCAAAATTAAGTACTTTTATTCGATTTCTTTTAATGATGTTGTTATATCGAGCCTTTTCAGGAAGAAGATCGTAACCGCCATTTTGCATATTTTACAGGAGAAGGTTTTTTTTAAATATTTCTCAAAATATTTATAGCATCAATTTGAAATTTTTACTTAGTGTTTTAAGGACACCTCCCTACTAATACAAATTTTAAGATTTGACTCAGTACTCTATAATCACATACATATGTCGCTTACGGTAAAACTGATGACCGTTATTAGGTAGAGCTGATATGAGTATGTCGATTACGATAATTCTTAAAATCATAAAATAGTAGAAATATATTTTTGTGTTTTTTTTTAAACTGTTTTTACGAGATACCGTGCCAAACAGAAAAGGACAAAGAGTCAGAAATACAAAAACGTAAAAAATACGTTGCATTATTTATTATCGTAAGTGCCAAGTAGGATGCTTGCAATAAAATTATTAACCTAGTATTATATCGTAAGCGACAGGTACTATACTTACGATCTGTCAGTCGGTGGAGGTTACGTTAAAAAACTGAATGGGTTGTAAATAAGGATGAAAATTTCAAAATTAAAAAAAGTTAGTTATATTTCTACTTTGTACTCTAAAGTAAGTGCCATAAGATGCAAAATCAGTTGATCTGGCGGTCAATGTAAAAACAGTTTTTTGGGATTTTTGGCGCTTACGATGTTCTTCCTGAAAAGGCTCGATATGTTTATAATTCTATAAATTAATATTTGATACGGCCGCGAATCATATTTAGATCAGCATACAACCTGATACTGACCTACAAATTGCAAAATAACGTAAGAACATTTGAATTTCGCGGGCTACCGTGACGCTTTTGCCTTAAACATAAATTAACGTAAGTGTAAGTAACAAAGCACAGATTTTCAAAAATTAAACTGGCCAAAGTTTAGTAACTAGAAAATACAAGAGATGAAACCGCACAAAAGTTTCGCCATACGAAATGAGCAGAACAGTAAGAATTATGAGGACAGTACGGCCGACTTCGGGCTAATTAGGAGCGACGAAGCCTGAAAACTTATCATTTTAAGATATTAATAACGTTTAATTAAGAAACAGACTTCACGGAAAATGAGTTTTAATATAAAACGGGACATCGCATCTGCAGCGTTGCGAGGGGACAAATGTTGCAGGACTGGAGGAAATATATAATGAAAATTCAGAGATGTTGGATAAAGACGTTGTTTTGGTTCAAGAAGACTCTGAGGCAGAGATTTGTAATCATTACTTAGCATGCACTTGGCTAGGTGCGTTATTCCAGTCACAGTCGCAAAACTGTCAAACTACAAGTGCAATAGAAAGACGGGAACATGTCTAAGTCACAGCACGACATAAGTAACGTTTATAGCTCTCAGCCCAAAGCTCTTCTAAATGATTCTAACTATATAAATAAATAAATATGTATCCAAAACCGAATTAGATGCGAACCCTCGTAATTTTAATGCAAATTATGGAGACATTCCAAAAACTTGTGACACTCCCCCAACAGAAAAAATCTAATTTCCTTCCACGAAAAATCCCTAAAGTACTTATTCCAAGTATATAGGATCAAATTCCCCTAGCAACACGCGGCTGCTACATCAGTGTAGGCGAAATTGCATTAAGTAAAATGTGAGAAATGAAGATAATATACGGAAAAAGAAGGAATAAAAAAGGCTACAGACGTAGCTCGTATTTTAGCGAAGAAGTATACTATAGACCTCTTTAGATCGAGTGGCGAGTATAAAGATAGGATTTAAGATCAAAGATTATTGAACGTGGATTGTCAGGTCAAAAGACAAGTATCTAACGCCGTAATTGTAGAATGTTCTACTGAATATTCTGTTACGTGTGGCGGCATCTACTTCGCCACATGCGAACTACGCATTAAACTGACGTTACTCTATATCCGGCATCGCGCAAGCAGCGTTTACCTCGCGACTGGCATATATACAATGTCCTGACAATAATCGTCGAGCAGTTGCCCACCAGACACGAATCGTCTGGTCAGAGGATCCTCCCTTTTCTATGGAGGTTGAGTGAACTTTACACCCTGTTCCTCATACCTCTATAGATGTAAAAAATTAAAAGAATACTATATCTAGCTACTACTTTGACTAATCCTTTGATACATCAAAATGCACATTATGAAGGTGCAAAATGTGCAGAAGGTCGTGGCTAAGTAATAACAGCCGCACGGTTCGATTCATCGGGTTAAGCTACGCTTGCCGGGGATGGTCTGTGGATGGGTGACCATCATAAGATACCGAGACTCCGTGCCTCGGAAAGCACGTTAAGCCGTTGGTCCCGGCTGTCATTCGTGGATCTTTGACAGTCGTTACGGGTCGTCAGAAGCCCGAAAATCTGACAACCCGTCTTACCAAGGGGAATCGTATTACCCAGTTACTGGGTTGTGGCGGTAAGATAGGAAGTCGCTCCATGTAAAATACGGTATTCAGCTGCGTCCGTTGGACTGGAATCCGACCCCAACATAGTTGGGAAAAGGCTAGGCAGATTGATTGCTGAAGGTGCAGAATACTGTTAGCTTCTAGCTCATAGCAAAGGGCTTGAGGATGGATAATTTGAAGTACGTTTTGAAATATATGTTCATGAAGCCAAAGTAAAGCGAAGTAAAAATCATCACCAAAACACGATGATAAAGGAAATATTAGAACAAGTTATACCATCTCTGTAGATTTATCCGCCTTATGAATATTAACGCCTGTCTGTATTGAGGGCGCTCACAAATCTCCTACCACTTTGTTACTCCATCTCCAAGTGACTACAGACTTGTAATAATGAACTTCCAGCTACTCAGCTATAGTTGTTTCTGCAGAATAAATTAAAATATATCACTTGAGCTTCGTAGAATCGCAGAAATAGCTGCGAATGGAAAGGGGTAGTTGATTGAGCGAATAAAATAAAAAGGTAATATTTAAGAGTTGGGGTTTAGCAGAGAACCTGTATGTAGTTTGTCTGTGGACTTTAGTTTCTTAGTAAAATTGATGTAGATAGTACATTTCAATTTCAGAGAGGCTCAGGGCCTAAAAAATAACAGCCGCAGGGGAAAAAATAACAATCGAAGGTTAAGCTACACTTACCGCTGTCGGTTCATGGATGGGTCCATTTACATATCGAGACCCCTCCGTGCCTCGGAAGGCACGTTAAGCCGTTGGTCCCGGCTGTCACTCGTAGATCTTTGACAGTCGTTACAAGTAGTCAGTCTTACCAAGGGGTATCGTGTAACCCAGTTACTAGGTTTTGGAGGTCAGATAGGCAGTCGCTCCATATAAAATACAGGTATTCAGCTGCATCCGGTTAGACTGGAAGCCGACCCCAATATAGTTGGAAAAAGGCTAGGCAATCGAGTACATTTCAATTTCAGTCAATGAACGTCGAGCGATGAACGTGGGCGTCCAATCAGATCGATTCAATTAGTGTTGGTAAGAAAATTGATTTCATGCACAACGGTTTTTTATCGCAGTAGGTAGTCTGCTGATCTTGACATGACATTTTCATGACGATAACGAAGAACATCAACAAACAAGTAATAAAGATTTATTAATGTAATAAATGCGTGTTGTAATTAGTACAGATAGTGCCGTCAACGAAGACGCGCCCCACTCTTCTTATTAAACACTCAAACTCAAAGCATTTATTTCAATTAAACCATTTATTTACAGCCACTTTTGAATTGTCAAGGGGTCAGTCAGTCAGAAATATGAAGCTAGTTGTCCATTCCAAAGCGTAGGTTCCTATGGAGAAGAACGAGCAAGAAACCCCACGGACACTCTTTTAAATCATAATATTGTTACAAAATATTGGTTACATCATTCATGTTGGAATTAGACATGTGAAAACAATGTAGAAAGACGTGCACGTAAAAATAGTCCGTAATAAAAAGATAAAAACAATTCAAAAATTAAAATAAGCCGTGGCAGATAAGAGATGACCAGTCCCTACTGACGGCGCCCGTTCACGAACATGACGCATGGATCAGCACCGTTTAGCTCAACCGTTTAGTTAAGTTCCCTTCAAAATGAAGGGAACTTAACGATCCAACACACACGCCACCACCAGCGAGACATTTGAGTGAGCATGACATAATCTCAGCCGCCAGGGCACATTCAAGTCAATGAAAGACGTACCGTACACTTACAGTACAAGAGTGCAGTATACCGCTAGTGTTTTAGTTTTGTCAAGATACTAATACCTATGAGTGGGTAATTAGTAAACACGACAAAACTAAACACTAGCGGTATATTGCGCAATCGTACTGTAAGCGATTAGCATGAAGAGTGGGGCGCGTCTTCGTGGATGGCACCTACTAAAAACAAGATAGCGACAACGTCTTTGATCTTAATAATAATGTGCTAAAAATCTTAGGCCGCGCAGAGGTCATCGATATGCGATATCTTTCGATAATGATGAAACTGCGCAACGTCTATTATAAAAATACATGTTTCAAGACTAGTAAGTAGGTCATTATTATCTTTTCCATCAAACACTGTTTTAGATGTTGAAATAGGTCAGGTATAGCTAAGTAAAAATCTGGTTTTATCACCACTTAAATCTAACACTCATCCTACTGAAGTATGGGATATTAAGAAATCTTCAAGTTATTCTAGGGTTAACTGTAAACCTTAATTCTACAATACCTTATTGGAGGATCTATCCGGAAAGCAGCACGACGATTGCAAATTCAGAGCCTGCCAAGTGCAAGTCGGACTAGCACACGACGGGTCCCGTATCACCGTACAATATTTAACTCTACATATTTTAAAACGGAACCCTTATAGGTTCACTCGTGTTTTTGGCTGGCTGGCTGGCTGGCTGGCTGGCTGTGTCCGTCTGTCACAGCCAATTTGCTCAGATTCTACTGGACCGATTTGAATTTTTAACTATATTTGATTTTTATTATTTGTTGTTATAGCTGCAATATAAATACACAATCTGTGAAGATTACGGTGCATGAGATACAACTCGCTGACAGTCAGGCGGACAGCGGAGGCTTAGTAATAGGGCTTCGTTTGGCACTCTTCGGGTACAGAACCCTTAAAATGACATGAAACCTGTAGATAGGTACAACAAGGTGGGAAAAAAGTAATCATCCGATGATGTTTTGCATTCCTAAAAAAAAAACAAAAAATAGATTTTTTTCCATCAAGTCGAGAAAATGATATCGGTCAAGTGCCGCCGTCAGAATTGATGACCATACATACGCGCTCGTTTTGGCTTTTTCTATCACTTGTGTTAGAACTTCCAGCGATAGGTTGTCGCATTACTGTCGGATATTCTCTATGTGAGCACCATGTATCTATCACATAATTAATTTATCTGTTGTTGCTTCATTTTTAATTCTTAATTCTTTTTACCTATTGTGGTATAATAATTTTATTCTAGGTGCATCGTCCTCACATATAATTATATAACTAATGTACTTATACAAAATATTGTAAAACATTTTAAAAGAGTAACGGTGGAGTTTCTTGCCCATTCTTCTCCATACGAAAACTACCTTTTGGAAGGGGCGACTAGAATCAATTAATTTTTTTTGTAAATTTTTGACGTTCAAAAGTGCCTAATACGGGCCTATTTGAAATAAATGATTTGACTTTGACTTTGACTTATGGGCTTAAAGAGTCTCTTTCACCACCCTCAAGTAAAGTGTCGAGTAGGCTAATCTTCAGTTAAAGTCCTCCGTAACTTCACGTACGAATTTCACGACGTTCGAGTAGCACTTCTCCCCCCTTATTTATAAACGCTGCTTAAAGTTAAGTCGCTTGTTTAGCCATACATTTTTGTCGTTTAAACGTCTCTTAACTCTACAACATTTATAAATAAGAGGGCTCATAATTAATTGACCCGTAACTTACTTGCAGCATCGTCGTCCGCCAATTAGCGTGTTTACTTGACGGTTAAATATTTAAATGTTGTCTGTTGTCATTTTGTGCATAATTTTCCAATAATTATCGTAAAATAAATTAATAAAATGGATTTATTTGATTTAATTGATCATCAATTGGATGAATAATTAGAACATTCTACGATGCAACGAATACCGAGGATTCGTGTATTATTTTATTTTTTCCACGGTGAAGCATCGCTTTGTTTGTTTTCCAGCACAGCTTGTATGTCTGTACAAGAGATACTAAAATGTCCCCTAATGTAAAGAAAATTTTACAATTCTCTCTTCTTACTAATTTATCCATTACAAATTATTTATTTCAACGTGACACAAAAACATACATGACAACTACAATAACGTTTGACGAGTAATTTGACGTAATATTGAACGAATGTAACGTATGATTTGATACGTCATTCACTTATCCAGTAACTTGTTACTCGACGTTTTGTTTTCGGTTGTGAAAATGACAGAAGGTACTCGTTACTTTTGTAACTAATCAACGCTTTACTTGGAGATGGTGAACGAGGCCCTGAGACTTGTTTACATAAACCCGAGACCAAAAAAAGTAGTAAAAAAGTTTCAGTAACCAAAAACAAAAAAAAATCTGGAGCTGTCCAATCGAGTTACAGAACTTAGCGATGGAAAGTTCAAAACCCACATCAAACGTGTCCTTATCAAAAAAGCATATTATAAGATTAAAGACTACGTTGAAGACAAGGAAGTTTGGCAATAATTCCTTCTGCACATGTGGCTTCCCTGGTACCTCATTAACGGCATAACTATGTAAATATCTATTAACGGCTCCCAAATTACGATGATTATTTTATTTTATTTTACCTTTTTTCTTTTACATACTACCTTGACATAATCTCTTCGTTATTTGACATTATATACCTAAAATATTATATATATATATATTTTTATAACAAATAAGTATTGTTACATACAGCTGTAGTGGCAATTATGTCATTTGGTTTAAATAGCTTTTTATTTTTATTATTTGATTTTGCTTTTATATAGATTCTTTTCTTTTAGAATTTGTGAATGTGAGAACGTTGTAGGCTTAACAGACTGTAGATCTATCGACCATTTTCTATCTTGCTAAGTACCTGGTACTTGTTGATAGGCCTACACTGTCCTCTCATACCTATTAACTCTGTAATTTGAAAGCATTGTAAATACCATTTATTTTTAAAAGAGTAACCATGGAGTTTCTTGCCGGCTCTTCTCCATAGGAAACGACCAATTGGAACCGTGCATCTAGCTTCTGACGTTTCATAAGTGCCCTTATAGGTTTATGTGAAATAAAATATTTTGAATTTGAATTTGAATTTTGAATTTGAATTTGAGTGATTAGACGACGCGGAAATGCTCCCTGAAACAATTATTCCGCGTTCTTGAGATGCGTTCCGTGGCTTATTGATGTGTATTCTGTATCTGTTAACTTCACAAATGTCAAAACAAAATTGACAGTAGCCGCCATTTGCAAAAGTTATAGCGTCTTCCAATAGGGTGATTACTTCCCCACCTGTTATAAGGTCACCGGCCCTTACTGAAGGCCTAGACAAGTGACAATCGGTTTCAAAGCGTTTCGAATTTCGACAACGACTTTCAACCGGATTGACATGCTATTCGGTAGCTGTCAATCTAAAACATTTTCGAATTTTCCATCATCGTTACCTCTGATAATATTAGCGGGCCCTCGGGTTCTCACAAAAGGAGTACAAAATTTAAAATATAGACTTTTCTTACAAGTACCTGGGTGACCGAGCTCTGTTCTGGTGAAGATAGAGAATTCTCATTTAATAGTACAGGATAGTGCATACTAATTCCAAGCTGCCATGATAGTAGGTACTTACTAATTCCATGCTGCCGTGTCATGTTATTCTAAGGTAGCCATCTTGTTCTAAGCTTTGGGTGAAGATACGGAGAAAACTAATTTTCTCAGATATGAGACCTTGCTAGATCGATTTATCGCCCCCGTAAACCCCTATATTGCAACTTTCATCGAAATCGTTAGAGCCGTTTTCGAGAACGTGATTACAAATATTGTATAGGATTACAATAAGTTTTTATCACATCTAAGGCTTTCTCAACACCGTATTTGCCTACTATTATCATGCGTGAGAAAAATATCTTACTACCTAGTACAAGGAACGTATTCTGGTCACGAACTGTCATCATTCACTATTAGTACATACTTAAGTATGCTTCTAGAAAGAAAAAGCATACCTAATGATACTTATACGTATCGGTCTCATATTTTTCTGTCAACTGTGGGAGTATTGTAACAATGCCTTTGGGCAACTCTCATGATGAAATATTGGTAATAGAAAATTGTAGTAAATTGGGTAAATTTTGAATGAATGGAGGTTTTTTTCTGAGGGAACTTCTGATTCAAGGCGAAATAGGGCAACAATATTTAGTAAGTAAGAGACTTTAACCTGCGGGGTAATTGCATAACACACTTACAGTAGCAATGGCTTTCATTTTGGTAGTTTACCTAAATTCATTGAGTTATGTATGCTGTTGAACAGAATTTTTTTTCACACATATGGAGCAATGCATTAGCAATATCCTTCAAAATCATTCAGATTGTTATCGAAAGTGTGTTACGCAATTAGGGTGTCGATCGTACTAACAAACATACATTATTCTGTTTTACTGGTTAGTAAAAATGTATTGGAAAATATACCAGGGTAGTTCTCACGAAATCCCGAAATTCTTGTCCTTCATGTTTTCACAAAAAAAAATTAAATATATAGTGGCAAGTATTATTTCTCTGCAATAAACATCACCGTCGCTGAGCGTATTAGTTATGATTTCCGAGTAATAGGTGTAAATAAAAAAAAAATAGTATATATAATGCCGTTAAAATGATTCCCTCACTATGTCCCAAGTCCCACTTTCAAATACTTTTAATTTTTTAACTTAAAAGATAACAAAGTAAAAGCGATGAAATTTTAACTAACCTATTCTAAAAACAATGGATTTATGAAGATATTTTTTATTCGGATAAAATGCTAAAAATGAATTAAAAAAAATATAAAACCATGTGTCCAATGAAATTAAATCATTCCCTCACAACTTTACTAACAGTTAATTTATGAACACAGTTTCAATCAAACGTGAACTCTACCGTTTGTTTTTGATAGCTGGCAGCACTGCCATTTTACCAATATGGCGAATTGACTGTGTACGCGTTCGAGGTTTTGTTGAAAAAAGGTAGAATACATATTTTTTTTAAATTACATTTGTGTTCGTCATTACATCACGTCCTATAAAAAAAGGAAGATAAGTACTTTAACAATTATTAATTGCATGATGAAGTAGGGTTTTCGGAGTAGTTCACTTCCACAAATAACCTTGTTTAAAGCATGGTCGTGTCACTAGTTTTTTTAGTTTATCTTTTGTTTCGTCATTCCCTCATCGTCATTCCCTCATATATATTTACAGTCAGGGAATGATGACTAAGGAGGTAATGATTTTGACTGGGTTGGTATTCTTTTTGACTGTCGTTTGCTGCAGCAAACCCTTGAACTTAACTCTAATGTCTTGTTTTAATGGGAAAAAAAGAAAATCAGTGAAGAGGAAGCTAAATTAAAAAAGAAGGATTATGATAGGAAGCGAAGGGATAAAATGAAATCTGTACCTCAAAACTTATAGAGAAGTTTTGAGGTACTCCGAGAAAAAGGAAGACTAAACGTCTTCCTTCCAGGAGGTATTTAAATACCTAAAAAAGAAAGAGAAAGCCCAAGTAAATCCCATATCAAACATGAGTTCCAGAGAGAGAGAGAGAGAAGGATTAAGAGGAAAACCTGGAAAAAAAAATAGCCAGACATATAGAGATAATAGAGCTAAAGTACGTAAAAATCTAACACGGCTACTAGATGAGACACCTCCTTCTAGCCCAGGACCCGTAATAGAGGCGGATATTCAGAAAAATAATGAAGTTAGAGATTTTGTGGCTGCTAAGAGAAGGCGGCAACTAGGAAAACGCAGAGCAGCGCACATAGACTTAACTAAAGCGGCTTCTTTAGAAGCCGCTTTAGTTAAGTCTATGAAAAGAGGAACCAAATTTTGGAAATGGCCAGCAATTAAGGACGAGCAGTTGTATGCCTGGAAAGATGTTCTGCAGAAGATCAAACCCCGACACTGATCAAAAAAGGGTGTTATTTTGTAAAACAGATCGATTAGCTTAATATATTTATAGAGTTGAGACTAATGTTTTTTGAATTGAAATCTTCTTTAGGCGCGTTGAGCACTTTTTGGATGAGCAAGAAGCGTGAAACTCGCGTCTTCGTCACCGCACGCTTCCCATGAGCTATATATGTATATACTGTTTTCACTTCTATCGGCAATTTTTAAGAAAGTAAAGATTTTTTGTTGGTTTCCATAGATACTGCCATCGTGATTAAGTGCCATAACAATTAAACTTAGTTGTTACTTACTTATGGCATCTGCAGGCTGCAATAGATGTGTGATAGTTCCTAATAATGTTAATTAATATTAAATGTTAAATAATTATGCATTTTTATTTTGAAATGTTCATCATTGTTTATAAAAATCATTCCTTCACCTAAGTCATCATTCCCTCACTTTATTTTTTTTTAAACAGCCTTATATTTCTTATAAAAAACGCTTATTTTGGGGACCACTATTTAATTAAAATGTAATATTATGACTACTACAAAATCCATATGAAAAAAAATCGAAATCATCATAATATTTTTAATTTTATTGTCATAACCAAATTTCGGGATTTCGTGAGAACTACCCACCAGTGATGCGAAAAAATACAACTAACGTGGTCAAAAACTTTATAAAAAAAAGCACTACAAAAAGAAAAATAACTTTATTTCGGAAGTCGGTATCTTTGGTTTTGAATTTTCGTTTTTTTCCTACGACTTCCGAAATAAAGTAATTATTCACTTTGCGGTTTTTTTTTTTGAAAGGATTATGTTTTTTTTTTTTGTAAAAATGTTTTTATTTTTCACTTACTCACCCGACACAAATTCGGATAGCACTACCTGCTATGTAAATAACAGTGACAGGATATTATTATAACATCATCCATACAGACTAAGTGGGAAAAATACGTATTATTGAAGCTAACTCAAGAACTACTCGAGAGCATACCCTTTCAAACAAAAAGAATTTCGTCTATGATATATAGACGAAATTCTTTCGGAGTTAAGCCTAAATATATATTTAAAAAAAAAAAACCCATATATAAACATTCGAATTGATAACCTCTTTCTTTTTTAGAAATCTGTTAAAAATCAAGTTTGTTGACGAGTACAGTCATGATGATAATAATATATACATATATTTATATATTTATTTATTGACATAAAAGGTTACATCGAAAATATAATATATAATCCCCTGGCCCCTAAACTAGTGTTAACTGTATCATAGAGACCAGTGTCTTCGCCTACTTTAGTTGATATTTATTATGTCTTACAAAATAAAATCCGAATACAAAACAAAGAATTGAGGTTTAGATGAAAATTACAATACAAAAAAAAGTAAAATTAAATTAAACCAAACATTTTGTGGTGTGTGTGTGTGTCTGTGTTGTGTGTAGATTGTATTGTGTGTAGTCGTTGGTTATGTGTTGCGTATGTAGTGTAGGTGTAGGTGGTGGTTGTGGCGTAAATAAATAATCATACATTATATAATAATCATACAATAATCATACAATAATAGATGAACTACAAACCCTTGGTCTATCAGTCAAGGTTGAACAGCATGTTTTGAAACACAAACTAAACATAGAAATTCCAAGCAAATGTTACCAAAATATAAACAAAAATGTTTGAGCAAACAGCAAACAAAATGTTTCCCGAAGCGTATTATTTTATTATTAGTTCATTCCTAGAATCTCAAGTAACAGCCAGCAAGGGAATTCAAAACAGCATTTTTATAAATTCAACATGAATTCTCTATAAATGTTTGAGTTAGGGAAAATGGAAGAAAAATAATTCCGCTGTGAGATATCATTCAAAGCCAAGAATAAGGTAAACAAAGAAGCTCATATATGTTTTAAAAATTCAACATTTAATAAGGAAGGTGTCAGATGGTAGGAGAGAAGCGTGGGCGATAATTTAATCTGAAGTGGCCTTTACATAAAATGAGAGAAAATTTTCATGGACTTACAAAAAACAATGTTACAGAAATAGTAATTTCTTTCGTTTGAAACAGAAATAGAAATAACTTTATGAAACTCCCAATTTATGTCTAAAACAAATACAAAGAGAATTACATGTTAAAGAATAATAATGAAAATGATAACTTTTTGCCAGTTTTTATCTAAATTCTACTTATACTAACAAAGGGCCAACCCACACTTTATTGACTTTATTATTGAACCAAAAAATCGTTCTACGTGAAACCTCGGATTGCGGTAAAATCGTCTAAATTCAATAAATTACACACAAAATGCGTGTCGTAATAAAACCAAAAAGACAATGGTATTCCCACTCAAAACACTAAACATATATGAATTAGAATAAAGAGGCAACCTCACATTGACCTACACAATAAATCTCTCTGTTCGGCAGACTTCGGATGTAGTCGGAAGTATTCGGGCCAGCAATTGAACCCGCTACGAATTTTATCAGAGGAATAGAAGGCAAACAAATGGAGGAACAAAACCCAATGGAAATAACCCACTATTGTAGTCGAAGTAATGAAGCGGCGCAGAAACAAATGTGAAAGGAATATCGAAGGATTCCGTCATTCGACCTTTTGGTATGTCAAGAACTGCGACTGGTAACGTAGATCAAGATGGTTTTAGACGTTCGTTTCGTGCGGGAATGTCGACTAATTTATTTAGAAAAGATTTTGTTGGAAATGCACCAAGAGTCAATGTTTTTCCATAGTCGGATTGTCGCGTCTTACTAATGGTAGTCAAATAATTGCCAAAATATATTCAAACTAGGCTGAGAATCAGCACTTTCCGAACGTCAAAATTACATAAGACAGTCCCCCAAAACGCCCACCCTTCACCACTTCCTAGTGCTTTAGCTGGGAAGAAGAAGTGGCGCAACAAACTCCCCAGCAGCACAGCTGTCTTTTCAGTTAGAAAAAATTGATTCTTTATAACAGTATGCAAAGACTTATAGGGAATAAGATGATTTGCAATCTTGGTAAATATACTCGTTAGCTAAATAGTTCGTTCGGGAGTATTAAATCAAAATCCTTTCGATATTTTCTCAATCATAAATAGACACGAATAGAATGTGAGGATTGACTATTCATATCGTTGGTAGTCACGGTCACGTCTAAGTAATCTGTGGAAGAATATTCTAATATTTAAACTCGCTTCCCGCTCACCACAGAACCCTCGTTACCCAAGGCCTCAACCCGCCAGAGACACGAAGCCAGCATAACGCCTTTCCTCCACGTAATATTCATCAAACATGCATGGGTTCTGCACAAATAAATCGCATTATACGTAGCGTGAACCGACCCGAACACCTATGAATAAATGAGGGCCCTTAAATTCAAGTTAACGTGTCCCACCTTCGCAAAATACGTCGGGACGTAATATTCTGTGTAATATTATGCGAAGAGCCTTTGTCTTGTACTGAGTCATGGTGAACAAGTAATATTTCTTCATATAATAATGTGTGTTAGCATAGAATAGTTAGTCATTATCACTGCGTGTGGGTTTTCGAATCCAAAGTTCGTAATTTCAAGGTTCATGCGTTTATTTTTGACAGAAAAACAAGAATTGGATGGTTGGACTGTTTTGAAGATGATACTATGACTAGTTACATTTCTGAATTTCGTACAAAGCTCAAGTGGCTTCCCATACGTCTTCGCCGGAATTCTCATATTTTATTCCAGCTCTACAGTATTCTGTTAAATCCTACAACCCCCTCTTATCTTAAAGAACGTTTCCAGTTCCTTCATGACACACATAGTAGATGTCTGAGGTCATCGGAAAACTTGAGACTGGAGATGCCGATGCATTCCACCAGCTTTTATGACAAGTCTTTTACAGTTCAAGCAGTACGGTTATGGCATGTCTTGTCCGTGTCGATAAGGCGTGCTCAATATCTGTCCACTTTTAAAATTCTGGTGAAAAAACACTTCCTCTCTCCTTAAACATCATCATTACACATAGTTCCTTGCTCTTGTTTATATATATCTATGTAAGTGTCATTCGTAAGGCACTCAACAAAAGTATTCAGACTAATATATCGTTTACTAAAGTGAAACAAGTAACCCAACGTAGCACTCGCCAAGCTAGTTTACTGATTTTGCACAAGATGAGAACTAAGTTTGGCAAAAAATTTGTACAACAAAATACCCTCATCTTTTAAAAAAAGTATACTCATTATAGTATCTACATACTACACACTACATCATATACTTACACTATGCATTCATTAATATTATGTATTATACTCGTTTATTGATTTTGCATTATTATTTTGCGAATCGTTCTAAAACGATTAGTTTTCTTTAATTTTCATATTTTTCAATGTTATGACACTTACGTCAGGCTGTCAAGCTATCATTAATTTTTTCTTCTAATTTTCTCTCTAGTTTTCTTACTGGCTTAGTCCATGAAGGTTACTTTTGATTTATATAATTTAAATTATTTAAATCAAAAGTAACCTTCATGGACAACCTTCTTCGACCTTCTAACCTAACCTTCTAACCTTCTTCGTTACTTTTGATTTATATAATTTAAATTATTTAAATCAAAAGTAACCTTCATGGACTAAGCCAGTAAGAAAACTAGAGAGAAAATTAGAAGAAAAAAATAATGATAGCTTGACAGCCTGACGTAAGTGTCATAACATTGAAAAATATGAAAATTAAAGAAAACTAATCGTTTTAGAACGATTCGCAAAATAATAATGCAAAATCAATAAACGAGTATAATACATAATATTAATGAATGCATAGTGTAAGTATATGATGTAGTGTGTAGTATCTCGAAAATTGCAGACAATAAACCTATGTTAGTAGCATAGATGTCCCTAGGTAAAAACACGATTTCATCAAGATTATTAGTTGGCGTATAAAGTGAGCCAGAATTAACTGTTTCACGGCCAAAGAGCAAAAAGTTAGGAGAGAAACCAGTTGTAGTATTAGTTGTACTATTCATAGCGTATTGGATTTTAGGAAGGTGGGTATCCCAAGATCTGTGGTCTTCACCAACCAAAGATGACAAAGCTGTGATTATAGTACGATTGTATCTTTCAGTGGGATTAACTTGAGGGCAATAGTTAGGAGAGAAACATATGAATGGTATGTTATATCTGTCCAGAAAGTTACGAAATTCATGTGATTGGAATTGCGAACCATTATCCATAATAATAGTCTGTGGTACTCCATGAACTAGAAAAACTAAATTTTCTAAGTTAGAGATGATGTTAGCACTAGTAGCTCGTTTTAGTGGAAAGATCAGGGAATATTTAGTGAAACAACAGTTAACTACTAAGATAAATTGATTTCTACGTCTAGTCATAGGTAGAGGACCCATTAGATCCAAAGAAATTGTTTGAAAGGGCCTAGAACAAATTTTTGGTTTACCCATAAGGCCAAAAGGAGAGTGATTTGCGTGTTTGTAAGTTAAGCAATTATCACAGATAGAAATCATTTTAGCAATATCCTTAAACATAGCTGGCCAGTAATATAGAAGTGATAATTTTTTATAAGTTTTAAAAATTCCTAAATGAGGCTGATCTGGGGATCCATGGTTATCTTTGATAAGGGTTTCCCGTAGATTAGGATGAGGAACTTCTTTCCACGAGAAATCTTCAGTTAACGCGTAGGGAGATTGAGTATAGCGGAATAATTTATTATCGCGAATAGTATAATTGGGAAATTGATCAGGATTGTTACGACATTCTAAAACTAGTTTGTTATAGTGTTCCAAAGCTGGAGATACGGGTTGAGGAATAAGTGAGATAGGATTAACGCCAAGTGGAAATGTAGAATTACGAGAGAGTAAATCAGGAACTAAATTGTCTTTACCTCTTTTGTGTTTAAGAATAAAATTAAAAGACGATAACCTAAGAGCCCACCGCGCGAGCCTACCGGATGGATTGGACAAATTTAGAAACCATTTAAGTGATGCGTGATCTGTATAAACAGTGAATTGTTTCCCATTATCGATATAACAACGCCAATGTTCTAAAGCTGAAATTACCGCAAGAGTTTCTCTTTCTGTTGTTGAGTAATTACGCTCGTTTTTATTAAGAGATTTGCTCATATAAGCAATAACTACTTCTTTATCGTCCTTTAGTTGTGTTAACATACCACCGATGCTAAAGTTAGAAGCATCGCAATGTACAGAGAAAGGGAGATCATAGTCAGGACAAGCTAGTATAGGAGTAGTAACAAGAGCTTCTTTTAGTTTATTAAAAGCTAGAGTAGCATCTTTATCCCAAATGAATTTAGGAGCGTTTTTACCGGAAGAAGTTAATTTATTAAGTGGATTTGCAATTGTGCTGAAGTTAGGAATAAAACGACGAAACCAGCTACAAGTCCCAATAACCCTCCATATTGCTCATGCTCGTAACTCTTCTCGTTACAACGAAAGTCATTCCTTTAAAGAATATAACATAAGAGATACAGTCTGGCGAAAAAATTATGTAAATAGTCAGGCTGGGACTTATTTCAGCGCAAAATTAGCGCCAAAATATGTGAAGTCCACTGTGTTGCAGAAACTATCTCCATTAGTTTATATACTAGAGGATATTAATGGCAACCAAGCTAAATGGCATATTAAAGATTTTAAAATATAATGTATATAATTATGAAAATAATTTCATTCATCACATTACTCATGATTCATCTCCATCTCCTTTTCGTCTTCTAACTTTTGAGATCTTTTTTTTCTTCCTCTTATTAAGACTCATCGGTTGTTAAACCATTAAGAAGATTATTTTAATCTCTCTTACTTTTTAGATACTTTGTGCTTTTAGGAATAGGTTACCTAACCTTTCTTATTGGTCACCATCAACTTCTGCAGTTGATTGGATCAATTCTTAAAGTTGATTCGGAGCGGCTAACAACTCCTTATAAATAAGCCCTTGTTATATATCAACTAAAATTGATTAGGAGCGGCTAACAACTCCTTATAAACAAGCCCTTGTTAAATCTAAAGTTGATTCGGAGCGGCTAACAACTCCTTATAAATAAGCCCTTGTTAAATATCAACTAAAGTTTATTTGGAGCGGCTAACAACTCCATAAAAATAAGCCCTTGTTAAACTAAAAAAAAATCTTTTTATTTTTCATCTCATTAGTGGTTTTAGACGTGAGCGGATTACAACTCCAAAAAAAAGCCTACTGTTATTGATTTATCAGGTCGTGTAGTGATCATTGAATGTGAATCCTACCTGACCTAACTACGTAAGATGTCGGTGTGATTGAATGAAGTATGTACGTCTTGTGAATGCTGTAATACTTTAACCTTTACAAAATTTTTGTTCTAGACCAAAAATTTTCTCGGGGTCATTGGGGAAATATAGTATCTACATACTACACACTACATCATATACTTACACTATGCTTTCATTAATATTATGTATTATACTCGTTTATTGATTTTGCATTATTATTTTGCGAATCGTTCTAAAACGATTAGTTTTCTTTAATTTTCATATTTTTCAATGTTATGACACTTACGTCAGGCTGTCAAGCTATCATTAATTTTTTCTTCTAATTTTCTCTCTAGTTTTCTTACTGGCTTAGTCCATGAAGGTTACTTTTGATTTATATAATTTAAATTATTTTTATCAATATGTTTAGCTGCAATATGGTATTTTATAGGCAATTATAATTGTTTACTGTAAAATATTTGTATCCTAACTTACATTTTATAATAATAATTGAAACGCTCTCAGAATTCATCAAAGAGGTTTTTTGGTACGAATATGTCTGGCCCTTTTCGATCTCTGAATTTGAAATTAAATTCTGAAAGAACAAGAAAAAGATAATTTGAAAAATTAACGTCAGAGGGACTACGGACCCATTCGGCAGAGCTGATCTGGAAGCGCTCAAGGAAACATCTCCTCAAGAAAAGTCTTGCAAATTGGTCTATATACATTTCACCCTGAAATCATACTCTGTCTTCACGCGACTACGTTTCTTGCCAGGAGGACCTTCCACTACTAAGTCCTGACTGGTCTGTCTGAGAGACTGGGAAGCGGATCTTCAGGCCTCAGAGCTAACGAGGCCTGACGTCTTCTACATTGCCTGTGAATTTATCAAGATTTATCTGGGAAACGAATCTGGATGTTTCAGAACTGACAGGACGACTCGAACCTGAAAGCCGTAAACATACTTCCTCTGTAAATATTTTCTTTTCTGAGAGCGCTAGGTAGGTTAGGTTATTTTTTTAATTATTTTTCTGTGTTTTACCTCAAATTATATATTTTTAACTTGTCTACTTTCCCTTTTATTTTAATAAGCAGTAGATTCGTTACATCATTCAATGCATTCAAAACTCTATTAGCTGAATATTTGACCACAAATAAGACCCTTCCTAAAATCTGAATGCATTGGATGGGTGTACCTAATATCTAGTTTATCATAATTTCTACCGTGACGCCTGTGACGAACTTTAATTATAATTTATTTTAAGCATTGTTCTCATGTAAGTGACTTTGTATCTTTTTCGAGAATAAATATCTTTAAACCTAAACCTATATATATATTTTAATGCTTTTTGCATTTATTGTATATGTAATTGGTACACCACTGAGTACCGTCTTGTCTCACCTTCTACCTTTACTCCATCCAAAGCTTGTCTGCAAGAGATCGCTCAATTAAATTTCTAAATTTATTTCTGTAATTTTTATAGTGTGCATAATAAAGAATATTCTATCTATTTATCTATCTAGTTAGGTAACTACCGAGATGACAATTAATAGAGAAGTATGGATGAAGACATGTTGTGCCGGCCACATATAAATAACGATGATAGCAAGAATTGGAGATGAGGATTTCAAATCCATCCATCCTTTTCATAAATAGTTTCCATCGGTAGAAAAAACCATTCTGTAGTACATTATGAAATATGAGTTAGAATTTAGACTTGAATGACATAGCAACGGCGAAGCGACAAGAAATCCTAACTGCCGAAGTTAACAAATTAGACAAAGTGAAAAAAAAACCGTTAAGTTTTTGACAAATTAAATTGATGATTCGAAGTGCCAATAACTTCTAGCTGTCGAAGTCAACACGTGCCCCATGGAAGTTATAAAGAAATGCCATAAACTCGGTGTTTTACTTAGATTACAAGGTATTTCTACATTTTGATTTATGCTGTTGCAGTACCTACTTGCAAATAAAAATGTAGTTAAGTGATTTTACAAGAACATGCCAATTTGACAATTAATTTCGAAACCATAAAAAGTGAATTTCGCGAAAAGCGTCAGATAGGAGCCACTTCATCGTTGATAAACAAAATATAATGATTAAATTTGTAAAAATAATAATAAAAAAAAAAAAAAATAAAAAAAAAAAAAATATTATCAGGCATCAAGGCCCATAGAGTGTTAGTACTACATTTTACTTAAAAACTATGTTAGTAACATGCAGGAACATTTAAAAGGGTACAATCACAATCATGGGAAGGTTTAACAAGCCTTGTTGCCAACATGTAGCTTGGTAAACCTCCCCATTGTAGGCCCATCCAGCCTCTCCGCAAACACCTTCAGAATGCTGTTGCTGCTTCCCCTCACTCGAGATATTACTGAGGCAACTTTCTTCCGCATTATTGAAAAATAATCGTCAGTGTGCGCATCAGCGAACATAACTGACGCACTACAGTAAGGTGGAAGCGTCAACAGCGCCCTGAAGGCATTGTTGTATTGAATGCGCAGGGCATTGTCTGCTTTTAGGGTATGGTTAGCCCAAAGGCTGCTGGTGTAAAATGTTTGGCAGTAGGCCTTAAAAAGAGTTATTAAAATGACCCACGCCAGTATAAAGTCCCAACTACTGGCTCTAGTTGCCGTCTGCTGAGACATGTAAAATCAAAGCTGCAATGGCTCTTTTTTCAAAAGGCCACAGACATGGCCCTACATTGTTAGACTCACATAAAATCATAATAATATATTTTTCGGACTATAGAAGAAACCTCTGAGTTTGTTTTGGCATTTCTTCTCAGGGATCAGTCAGCTAAAAAATGCCGGCGCGGCGCCATCAAGTTTTGATAACGTGTAAGACTGTCTTAAAAGATATACTTAAGTACAGAAATAAACATTTCAGTTCACTAGGTTGACTGTCCGTGTTCAACTTGACACATCTGAGGCCGGCTAAGAATAGTCCCTGTCTACGTGAGAGCAACTAACGAAGGGTCAACATAAGAGAACAGGACAATACTGGGTCATGGCAGGGAAGCATCTGCCGTTAAATTAGCAAAAATGTAATGGGGAAGCCATCCACCTCTATTTTGTATCCCTAAATGCCTATTGATTAGAATGGGATTCAATAACCTACTTTCAATGGTTTCTATATTTTCTCGGTTTAAGGGGAAGTTGAATCCGGGGTTGCGGGAAAGTCCGAAAGGGATACCGTGGCCCCTGGCAACGTACAGGCAACGGAAGGAACACCGGTGGGTTTTAGTCAGTAAGAGTCTGACACGCCCTCCCGCTCCACCCAGAGCGGGAGAAGTTATTTGATAATTTCCCACCCCAAAAAAAAAAAAAAAAAAGGGGAAGTAGAATTGTATATCCTATACATATACAACGTTAAATGCGCAAAACCTGAAACAGTTTGATCAGAATAACGAGCAGAATCAATTGGACCACTTTTTAATATAGGTCACATTTTTCAAAAAATCTTCATTAAAAACGTTGCCGTGTCTATTTATTAATAGTTCAAGCCATCACATGCGCAAACTCGCCAAAATAGGTAAACAAACACAAATTGTTGTCGACCAATTTAAATTTTCTCATACGCGGGATAATAATAGCTTTTATTTCAATGCAAATACGAATCTTCCATACAGTACCATGAATAAGACAAGAGACGCAGACGTAAAAAACGATCAGGATTGCCAGTAAAACTAAAACAGCACAAAAAACCTTTACTTACAATTTTTTTATTGTTTTTTTTCCTCTCTGAAATAGGTCAATTGAATTAAAAATTTGTAGGGCTGTCTGAGGTTTTGCGCATTTATCATATTTTTATCATAATTATTTCCAGATTGATTCGTACCGATAAAAAACCGATACATCTGATTTTTTCAACCAAAAATGCATCGTTTTTCTCTACGTAACATTACATTAGACACGAACATAACATACAAGGCTGACAGACAATTATATAAATGTTTAACAACCGTCAACAACGGACATAACGACACGACACGACACATGACGACACGGCACGACACGATGCAATCTGTATTAATTGGAAGAAGAAAAATGTTTCCCAGAGAAAATTGGGACTTCGATCAAAAGCCAAATCCAAGTGGTGGAAATTCTTGGATCAATTTTGGATCTAATTTGAAGACTTGGTAAATCTTAGTCGGATTTTAATTAATCGGAAGTCAGTGTGTATATATATTTAGGTTTTGCTAAATTAGAGAAATTAAAGTGCTTTTGACTCCAGTGACCAGAGTCCCTGCCTGAAACAACGGCCATTTAGAACGCAGTTTTTTTTGTCACTAAAGAGCTAACTTTTTATTTTCATATTGAGTATGAAGTTTTTATCACTAATTCTAGGTTAAATGCGCGGGGTTTTCCAATTACAACGTTGAACACATTTACTTCAACTATTCTTCAGCTATAAGTCTAACAAAAAACGAATTACAACGCATAACCACCACAAAAACACAAACAGCAATAAACAACACACTATTACAAAACAAGTGATGCGGCACCTCACACCACCAATTTACCCATAGGCTTACGACGCAAACATTCGACTAAATCGATTCTAATGACAGTTGCACCGTTATCGATTATACACTGGTCAGTCAATCGTAATGGCTCTCGTGCTGCACGAGACGTCGATGCTTACACTCGGGTGGGTTTTATTCATCAAATATACGTTTTACGACGTGAAAAGTGATTTCACGAGTGCTTGGGTACGTCGAGTCATGGATTATGTAGTTGATAGGACGAAAGTGAAAACGTCTGTGTGTGTTACGTTTGTAATAACGTTTTTATCAGACGGATTTGTGGGTGATTTTCTGCGGCGAATAACACTAGCAATTTATATTGGGATTTTATTTGCATTTTTTCCAAGAATTGGTTGTTTTGCTGAATCGATAGACTTATCTCTGTCGTACTACAAAGTCGCATCTGACAGTTGTTTAGTCTAAAGCAGACTAAACAAATTGTTTACGTCTCGACAATGACGCAAGACCCAGATTTTTCTAGTGTCAACATCAACAGAATACTTTCAGAGTCTTACCATTTCTATCTACAAAATGTACGTATGTATTTTGTAAAAACTACATTCTTAAACTCACATCTTTTCCATAGAGAGTAGACATACCGCCACTTCACGTGCTAAAATGCTAAAATCCGTAAATTTAAAGCCTCGTGCAGACTAGCGCGGCGCGACGCGATACCATCAAAAAAAAAACTTCACGATAGAACAATTACCGGTATCGCGTCGCGCCTGTCTGCACGAGGCTTTACACAACTCGTCTTTGCAAATATATCTATCTACATACACATCTATACCTACACCATATTCAAAACAGCGACAATTCCTTATCCAAACGAGATCTACGTACTACTGACTGTGAATATACACTACAGTACACACACGGGACGAGGAAGCTGATGTGCGAAGTGTCGTCAGGATGTCGCCCCCACTTCCGTCATCTCAACATCACAGGATTACTGTTTTTCTGTCCCCCCCCCCCTTCCCCCTCTTGCTCGCTCCACGCATATCCGTACTGCCTAACTATCACAGCGGGTGATAGATGTGTTAAAAATAACGAGCGTTTTTTGTAAGACGTATGGTAGATGTCAGAAGCTGCTTAAGGAAAGTTGGTGTCGAAAATTGGGCGAAAACAAGTGCCGATTTTTTTAGACGCTGCTGATGATTGCTTGTCTATAAAAGGAGTTTACAACTCTTGGTTATCAAAATTTCTGAAAGAAACGAAGATGTAGCCAATGCAAAGAAATACAATTAAAGGATTTGTATCAAAACGCGAAAAAAGCAAATGTCGATCTTTGCTTGTGGGTTCAGCTCATACCAATGAAAAAATCCTGTAAAAATAAGTTGACAATTTTCGTACAGATTATTTTGACGGATAATTGTCCTTTAGGCGCAATTGGTCCAATTCGCGATTGGTCCAATTCACCTTATTCGCGATTGGTCCAATTCGCGGTTGGTCGAATTCGCGATTGGTCCAATTCGCGGTTGGTCCAATATAAAGTATTTCCAAAACTAAACAAAATAACACATTTGTATGTATTGTCTGTCACAAGATACATCTATAGTTACAAGTTTAATATACAGCAAAAAAATCGTAGCCAATGCAATGAAACAAACACGAGGATTGTTGTCGGAACTATATGTGCAAATGTCGACCTTTGTTTGGGATTTCTGAGCTCAAATCAATCTATGTATCTATCTATCTGCTTAGCCTTTTCCCAACTATATTGGGGTCGGCTTCCAGTCTAACCGGATACAGCTGAATACAAGTATTTTACATGGAGCGCCGCTCAAATCAACGTCCTGAAAATATTCTGTAGCATTCACCTCCGCACAAACGCCCTTCTTTTGGCATTTAAATGCCGTATAATAACTAGATAACGTCGAATAAAAAACGTGATCAAAGTAATAACCGAAAATAAAGTGCAGCATTATTATTGCACCGTGACGAGACTTGTACAGAAACCTTGACATTTCAATTAGATATTATGAAATTTAAATCATCTACCAGTTGTGTATAAAAAATAAATGTGAACTAGGTTATAAGATCATTGCAGGGTCACCAGCGGGTCTACTCTCTAAGTTCTTCAAGAAAGATACGGGCCCATCCGAAAGTAAGTATTTTTGATAACGCTGTCGCTAGTGCATTAATTAGAATAATTTCTTTAAAAAAAACAAGTTTTTATACCGACAGCGACATTGCAGGAGGGAATACAAATTACGTAAATGAAACATCGTTCAAAGAATGAATGAATGGTCAACAAGCCAGCAATCAGTCATCGAGAACGAATACTAACATTTATAAATCCAGAAATATGAATGATTAATAATTGACATTGACCGAAGCAAATTAAATTACTTTCGTGTTTTTTTTACGTTGATTTTAAAATAAGTAGTGCATAAAAATATCGAAAATTTTCATTTATTTATTGCTGCCATTTCCGTCATTCGATCAGTGTGTAATTGTATATCCTATTTTTGTTTATTTTTTACGACTAAACTACTGAACCGATTTAGATGAATTTGGTGTAAAATTAGTTAGGTAGATTAAGAAGGAGTACATACTCTTTTCTTTGCAGTGAAATGAAATAAATACCACAAAATTTATAATAAATTAAAAATAAATAATTTTGCTACACATACAACTATTATATAATAAATTATTTATTATGTAATAGTTGCATGTCCAGCAAATCCTTTCACTTTTACACAACTAAACTGAAAAAAAAACTAATGAAAAATATTATTCCGGGCCAATCTTCTAATTAAAACATCTAAACTAACAAAAAAATTACACACGCAATCGTATTCGTCTTACAAAAACATTGCGTAATTCGGAAAAGTGACGAACCGTTGACGTTAATTGAAAAGAGATGAGATTTACAGTTGTTTTATAATTGAGTAGCGTGTACAGGTTTAGAGAACCACACTTTCAATTTTATTTTCATTGGTAATTGCACGTGTTTTAGGAATGCTATTCTTGAAACCACTGTACTTTAACACCCGGCGCTTTTTTATAGTAGCTATTTTTTTATGGGTAGAATAGACGCTTTTTAGTGTATTTTTGAAAACCCCGAAGTGAGCAAAACCTTAGTTGCCGAGAAAGAAATCGCCAAGGATGGGGAAAGTCACGTGGCGAGTCTTTGTTTGCAAGCAATAATAAGGCGTAGTCGACGAAGCCCCACGTAGCGGGGCTCCTATTTCGTAATGCTTAATGTCGTTAAACATGCCTCAAGAGTGCAATCAGTAAATATGTTCAATAAATTGCCTGTAAAATTGAAAAACTCTATGAATCATAACGAATTCAAGAGAAAATTAAAGTCATTGTTATTGAAGAAATGTTATTACAGCATTGAAGAGTTTCTCAAAGATAATAGTCGTTCGAACTATTATGTCATTATATTTTAATGACTAAGTAAAATATCCAACATTCTATCATGACATTACATCTTAATTAATTTTATTGACATACATTTCTTTGAATTGAATTTATATTGATTTTGAATTAATATTAAGTTAAATTATTATTAGACTAATAGTCTTGTGACCAATGTGGAATGTAGTGATTGCTTCTTTTTTTTTTTCTTTTCCTGTCTTTACGATGATTATTTTAATTTTTGTGTTAAATTAATTGTTAAAAACCATTTCGTGTATTTGTTGTTAAAACCACTGTTCGACACAAATGTAAATTTGTTGATGAATAAATAAATAAATAAATAAATAAAAAGGGGATGGCGGATGGATGGCTTTGTTCGCTCACTTACTAGACCCCGCCATCCCCTTTGGGGTTTTTGGGGAACCTAACCTGTCAAGTCGGGGTGCCCCAAGTCCCGAGCTCGCTTCGGTCGCTCTTCCATCCTAAGTTCTCCAGTGGTAACATTGCCTTATGTACATACGATGAGTGAGAACTGTCAAAAGTTAGCGTCACGGTCACTTACATTCGATTACGTTTCGTTACCAATAAAACTTTATTATTCTTAATTTAATTAATTATATTATTTGCTTCATAATTGAGTTCATTGCGCTATAAATTTACAATATTTATACTAAAAACCATAAAAATCCGCTGTCACGTTGTCTGAACGTAAAACGGAACAACCTAGGAGAGCGATGAAATTCGTACATAATCTGTGGTAAAATTGTCTATTTTATTACGTTTTTTTTTTCAACTTTATTATTTTTTTCTCAAAAACTAGACATTTGCGCGTGAAATTTGCATTGCAAAAGTGTTCTACATGACGACATCTTTACCTTAAAAAAAATTAAAGCTCCGCATGCGCGCGTGTTAAACTGCAGTGGAGCCCTATTCTTTTGCGAAAAAATGAGGCATGAACCTACGCATTCATCATCATCATTGGTAACCTTGTTCAAACCACCTTCCCTGTTCTGTGCAAGTCTCATCCAGGTCTTCCCCGCGATCTTCTGTAGGTCGCCCACCTATACCCGCCTGGCTATTGGTCTGCCAACGCTCCTTCTACTCCATGCAAAGCAATCCGTTAGGGCTGTTCTCCATTTGCCATCACTACGTCTAGCCTACGCTTTAACTAAGATTATTTATAGTACGAGTACTACACTCGTACTATAAATAATCTCGCTCGAGGTCGCTGTCACTAATGTCAGCTGTCAGTTCACCACGAATGGCAGGAAACGGTTGAAAGTAGAGTTGCACTAGGCTTGTGATGAGCCAGCGTAGTATTCAACTTAATTACGGAATCAACAGGATACTATGGCGAGGAAAAACTTTTTCCAGTGATAATAAATCCTTCAATCATCCTTCAACCCTCGAAACTTCTGAGGTTTTGGAAAATTTACGATTATAAATTAAACGATTCTATACGTTTCATTTAAGAAAATTGTTATACAAGAGAATTAATGTATTAATTTCTTGTACGCTAGAACCGTTACGAATTGATGACTAGGATTATCGTAAGCAACACCGATTACCGTAATTATTAGCCTCTGCGTGTGAAGATACACTATTTATTATTCCAGCAAAAAACGATTATTATAACCAAAATCTAAATAAACCTAAATTGGTATAATATCGCATTACTGGAAAATGGAGGTATTGCATTAGTAGTTTTTATTTCATGACTCTTGATACCTACACCTTTTTTTTGTTTTTCACATTGTCTTTCCCAGTTACTGGGTAAAACGATACCCCTTGGTAAGATTGGTTGTAAGTCTTTTGGGCTTCTGACTACTCTTAACGTCCATCAAAGATCTACGAATGAGAGCCGTGACCAGCGGCGTAACTTGCTTCCCGAGGCACGGAGGGGTCTCGATATGTAATGAATGGTCACCCATCCAAAAACCGATCGCAGCATGCGTAGCTTACCCTCAGATCAACTCGTGAAACTGTTATTTATTGTGCCACGAGCCTCTTTGAATTCCACTTAATTCGAAATTCAAACCATGTCGTCTGGTTTCGTCACGAATCATTCATGATACAAAAATCAAAGATGGCGGCCGTAGGTGTCAGAGTCACGATGCGATATTCGATATTATTTGAATGTACCCGAACTACCGACCGCCGATATTGCATTCCGCGGATGTCGAAGCGACCGGCCGCAAATTATTGAAACCTGGTTGACGACCCCTCACATTGCGGGCATTCCGATGTGCTTAACTAATCCTAGAACTATAGGGCGTTGTCTCAGCATTATAGCATAAGCAGATTATGGTGACAGAATCGTATATAACAATAAACATAATGACGGAATCCACTCTATTGCGGGGCAGGAGTCGACTGCTTTCGACGATGTAAACATCAGAGTCGTAAATCGGAGAAGGAAAGGAAGAAGTCGCAAATTGTTTAAAAAAAAAAGTAACTGTAATCATTGTAATTTACGAGCGCGTGTCATGTGACTCTTATAACGAGAATCTGTCTGTTTGTTACCTTTCACAGTTTTCACGCCTTAAGAGTCTATAATAGGTACCTCAAATTGCTTAGCAAGATCCTGTTACATCGAAAATACTGCAGTATTAATTTTGAAATAAATATATGGTAAAGTTGAGGATTAATGTGGGAAAAACGTATAGTATGGGTACTATGTTTAACGAAAATACGATTCCATAAAAATTTCTGGACAGAAAAATATTACAAAGTTACCTCCAAACCAAACAATAAACCACTGGTATTCAAAAAGTACTTCAAAGATCATGAAACTTCGCATATTAACTGAACTAACTACAAAGCATATACCGACTATGTTTTTTTTTTAATAACCATTATTTTCACCGTACAAATTACCTAAAATATTGGCGCCTCGGAGCCTTCTCCCCGCCGCTTAGTCTCGCTCTCACTCAGTCCGCCAGCTTTATTGTGCGAGCGAGATAAAGAGTGAATTTGAGCTGAGGTTTATGGACTCTTAACGGCTGAACGGATTACGATTAAATTTATCACACAGGTAGACCTGGGTTGGGTGGGACATAGGGCACTTTTTATCCTGATAGTAAGTTCCCGTGGGATAACTTCCGACCTAAACGCGGGCGAAACCGTGAGCAAAAGCTAGTTAGGTAAAAAAATACAGTGGTTGACGCGCGTTCGTGAAATGTAGTAATTACCATCTGAAAATCTTAAGACAATGTAAAAATATAAGGTTTTCTATCACACTTTTTACAAATGATAGAACCAATATTTTTCGCAATTTTTTTCCAAACAGGGGCTGACTTCAATGTGCTAAGAGTAACACCATCTTGGTTCAAAGCCAATACTAAGAACTCTGGCAGCCTTTATGTGCCGTTCCAATCAATACTGCCGTCAATTCAGTTCATTTGCATGTAAGGTGTTGTTCTTTACAGGGTCCGCTAGGACCGATGGTTGCCAGGGTCGCGGGAAAGTCCAAAAGTGATACCGTGGCCCCTGGCAACGTACAGGCAACTGAAGGAACACGGGTGGGTTTTAGTCAGTAAGAGTCTGACACGCCCTCCCACTCCACCCAGAGCGGGAGAAGTTATTTGATAATTTCCCATACAAAAAAATTAAATAAAAGTTGTTTTTTTAAAAGAAACGAATGAATCGTTTGAAGATACGCAGACGAATATGGGTGACAATTCTAATTAGCAAGAGTGTTGCTATGGTCACGAACAAGATTTACTTCCAAGTTCCGTCTACTTCATTGACTTCAACAGTATTATACAAGGTAAATCCGATAGGATTAACTTTAAATTTTCTTCAATCCGATCGGATTAACTTAAAAGTTTCTTCATTTCAAGTCAAAAACCAATTATCATAGTAACGATAACTGTCTCGCCTATTCTTTGTACTGTCACCCACTGAAAATCAGAATTATTATTGGATAAAAAAGCTTTTTAAGTTTTTAATGATCTAAAACAATTTTAAACTCGTAAAACATATTTCTTATATCTTCTGCATATTTAAGTAATATTTTATCATCAAAATTACTCCGTCATAATGAAATAAAATCGATTTCAGTCTGAAGCTTGCATGAATTGTCGCAATTCTGAATCTATTACCAATCTAATCAATATTCCGAACGAACTAGAGCTTACTTTGAATGTATTCGATGTTTACGTTCACATATTTATCTATTGGTTTTGCAATATTTTTTAGAGATAATAGCGCATGCAAAAACCAACCCAATAGCGAAGCCTGCTGGCTTATGATACAGCCATATTACCATTAAGAAATGGGATACACTAATACCTACTTCGAGGAAGTTAAAAACTTGAGTTTTTTCCCACAATTTTTTATGTGGGAGTTTTCTCCCACATTAAAACGAACATAATTTGACGCGTGCTCCACAAAGATCAAAGGCACTTATGAATTGTCATGGAGTCGGTCAGAGTTGAAGCTAAAGGTGATGAAAGATGAATATGATGATAGATTTCACAATATGAGACTTAAAAAAAAAAACCAAGTTCGTGTCGGACCACGCACAAAGAAGGGTTCTGTAGTTGTGATGAATGTATCCCAAAAACAACTTTAAATTTGTTGTTGAAAACATGTTCTCCCATACATCGATACATCACGGACAATTCTTCAACTGCAAATGTGTTATAATCGCAAAAAAAAAAAAAAAAAAAACTACAAATTAACGATTTTCGGACTCTTTTCTTTACTGTTTGCTGTGAAACCTTGCTTCGTGCCAAATTTCATGATTCTAGGTTAACGGGAAGTACCCTGTAGGTTTTGATTCATTTGCGAGTATCATAATATATCCGTATATGAAATAAATGGCCGTATTTTTTATTGCGTTGACTTAGAAGCTTGATTTTTTTAGAGCTCCAAGGCACCATAAATCTACATATTTGATATTAATTTCAACTTGATACCTCCACGCGTTCCTGACAAAATGGGTCTTGACCGATTGCCGGACGGACAACGAAGTGATCCCATAAGAGTTCCGTGTTTCGTTTTGAGGTACGGACCCCTAAAAATAGTCCTAACATGTTAATTTCCCCAAATCGAGATTTAATTTAACCCGCGAGCACTAAACTCACCAACTGACAAGCACACAACAAAACCGCGCCAAAAAAGTATGAAACGAAAAAAGTTTGAACCAAAAAGGCCTCGTTTGACTACATAACTCGAAAAAGCAGCACTCTAACTTCGTCAAAATTGTGTCAGGACACTAGTTTGCAAAATTTCATAGGATTTATATCGCGTGGCGGTTCGTAAGTGGAGCGTTGACCTAATAAATTGGCTCCGTACACCGCTTGCTTGCTCGGGGCGACTTGTCAAAACGCCAATACACCAAGGAGGTTTTCGCTTACAGAAAATTAAAGGAAGGATGTGGAAACTTGGCTTGATCAAATAGAGCGCTTTTCAAAATCAACCGGCCTTAAAAGAAGGTTAACGGAATTTATTATATCCAGTTGGTGGTTCTGATGTTTCGAGAAGAAATTAAAGTTACTTTGAGAGTTCATTACTGTATTGGAGCCGTGGAAAATTTTCTTTATTGTTTGAAAATGGTTTCGAATTAGATTCCAAAGGGCGTTTCCTTAGAATTATTTACCTCAAATACTTCAATATTAGTTAAAGTGACTGATTTATTGATAAATCAGAAGCCAATTCCCAAATTCATAGCTTCGCTGACTGATCAAGATCATTTGGCGTCAGCTTCATGATACTTTAATCTGGCGTATGAACGTAACCTTCAAGATTTTAGTTAGTAATTTATTTACTACACGTAATTAATATTCTTCACCGCAAACAGTAAAGAAACTTCTTCTCACATATCCACAGTATGTATGTAAGTAGTTCTTAGGCAAAGTTTACTATAGTTCAGAACAGTAGTATGTTTCTCCCAGAGGGATACCTTTCGTCGCGCTACAGAATTTATCAATCCACTGTTGTTTGGTTTTAATAAATCATATACGTATACCTACGGGTTTTGTACGTATGTAATGTTTTTATGAATATGGTGACCGAATTTATAGGTCAAATGGATGTAAAAATAATTGCAGAACATCGCTTTTCATCACGAAAATATAATTTCTGTGAAACTTATAAGTAACACGATTTATATTTTACAGTTGTGACTGCATATGGTTTACTCGTAATATGTTTTCACCATGTTTTCAGGTGGAGAGAAAATGATGGAAACAAGCGGCTCAACATTTTCTGAAGAGCAAATCTATATAATAAAAATCAATTGCTGTTCGTTAGTCTCGCTAAAACTCGAGAACGGCTGAACCGATTTGGCTAATTTTGGTTTTGAAATATTTGTGGACATCCAGGGTAGGTTTAAACGGTGAGAAAATATGGAATAACTGCGAGGAAAATAGTAAAAGCAACAATTTTATTTTCTCATACAAACTGTTCCTGGCTGTCGTGGTCATAAATTGCATGAATTCACGATAGTACCTATTTCATAGGTAGGTAAGTAAGTAGTTAGGTAGGTAGGTATGTAGGTAGGTAGGTTTGGAGGTAGGTAGGTAGGTAGGTAGGTAGGTTTGTAGGTAGGTAGGGTAGGTATGTAGGTAAGTAGGTAGGGAAGGTAGGTGTACCGTCGATAAGTACTTAGTGCTACCCGTGCGAAGCCGGGCCGGGTAAAGCTAGTATTATATGAAGCATAACGTTCATGAGTGGACTTGAAAATGCAGATATAATAACAGATAGGTATTTTGGAAGTTTAGAGTAAACTCTATCTGGGATAATATAATAATACAATCGCTTAGCAAAAATGATTGAAATTAAATTAAATTGTTTATTCTGTAATATCGGAATCACTTTTACACGTCACATAAAAAATAAGCAAGATGAGTTCGGCGTTTCCTATCTGACTTGTGACTTCTCTGAGAAGAAAGGCCGACACAAAAGCAGAGGTCGTACTCTCTTTTAAAGTCCTGACATAATCTTGGTCAGGCCATATGAGGACCATGTAGATTAGTAAAACCACACAAATTTGAGAGGACCTGTCCAGTCAGGGCAAGCATTTGTCAGTAATCGTCAACTCGACGAACAATACCAAAGAAAGGACATTTGGGTAGGATTAGGTAGGTACATAGTTAATTCACTTAAAACATACCTGTATGGGTAGACCATGGCAGTTGTGGACATTAGTAGATATCAGTCATTATCACTAAATATAGAAAAAATGATTTAACATACCTGAAACAAAATACAAATCATAATTAGGATAAATTGTTACAGTCATAGAGAGAGATAAGTAAATAATTATTAGTAAAACAAATATATTGTTTTTTTTTTAATAAGTAATTATTAGTAAATATTATTGTTATTATATATAATTCTAATGTTAATGATTCAAATCGTCAAAAGTGATGAAATCTTTCTCCAAGTCATTATAATATGAACGCAGAGAACCAATGAAGATATGCAGTCACAGACTGACGCCACAAGTCTTAATCTGGTCGGCGCAACATGTCCTTATCGTACATTCTTTACTTACGTTTTTATTAAAAAAAAAAAAAAAAAAAAAAAAAAAAAAAAGTCCTCATCTCGGTAGTCACCCCCTTTCTAGCCATATCATTTTTCATACAGTCCATCCATCGTTTCTTTGTCTTCCCTTTTCAGCTATCCACATTCATATTCAAAACTTTCCTGACGAAATTCGAAATCCCTGTATTTTTACAATTCACATCATCATGGCTCCCGACATGCATCACCCAAATTGGAACACCCATCCGTCACCAGGAATAACAAGTAAAAAGGTAGAACTCATCCATTGTTTACGAGATACGACCCCTGTACGCCCAATTAGCTACCCAGTTCACCCGAGAGAAAGAGAAGGAACGATGTTGACACCAGATCAGACAGGGACGGGTAATTAAAAACAGCACCGTCCCTGATCGATGGACGTATTAACTGAAAGTGTCAGTCTCTTTACAATTTAATAAACACTCTTTTTATTGCTGACAAGACATTTTTACCGAAAAATCGCTGGTATTACGACTAAGAATTTATTGACAACAGAGGCTTAATATATTTATTTATTCAATAGGTATTACACGGTCTATTTCTTCTGCGAAATGATCGGAACTCCTTATAGTAGCCGCGTTTAATGAGTCGGTACCACTCATACTACTTATTTATACATAGGTTGATACATAATTCAATAAACCTCGGAAGAAGGCAGGAAGCTGCTGGAATTTTGGTAAACATTTTGGAATTACGAACCACTTTCCTTGAAAATATGTTATCCGTGTAAATTTATGGAAAAGCGAGAAAATGTGTCACCTGTATTCGTCGTTGTTATTTACACAACATGTTCTATTAACATTTCTACAACTCTTGTGACTGCAGAGACGATAACAACCATTCGTTTGGGATAAGATGTAATTACTTAATACGAAAGTGTAATACTTAACACAGAAAATACCGTTTACATACCGCCTGTCTCCGCTCTCTGTACTATGCAAATCTGACTTCAGGCTGTACAATAAATCTATCCAATTTGCATGAAGAAAGTCTATCACAATAAAAAGTAGCAAATTCAGTCGTTGTAAATGTAAGTCGTAAAGCTGTAATGCGTATAAACAGTTGTTTTATGGTTTCGTGAGCATTATTAGAGAATTATTGAGGAAATAAATAGCAGCGTGCTACCGTCACGATTGCGATACGGTGATGAATGCAACTTGATACTTCCGTGTCGTACGATTTGAACACTCGACTATTGTGTTGTTGATAGCTCTGAGTCTTGACGGAATAATACCTACTTGATGTTGTTTTCTGGGCATAATTATCGACTTGAATTCAAGTGTGAAATTCAGGTGTAAGAGGTGAGAGAAGAAGTCATTGCCGCCCTGCTACTGCAGAACGTAAAAGAGCAATGAGCAAATAAGACTTACTGTTTCTATTGTACAGATAATTAGGTCTATAGTTTTCAGCAATAAGATGGCATCCACTCTTTTGCCCACGCATGAAATGTCATCAACAACTTTAACCCAAATGCGACCTCCGTATTAATCAGTATTCCGTACGCCAGCACGCATATTATGACCACTTCCATTTCTACTCTAGGATGACAAAAAAAAAGTGACCATGCTATTTTTTAAATCGCACCGTTGAAATCTTTCTACAATCTGTAATTTTGTATTTCGTTTCTTCTGTTTCTACGGTGGACATGCTAGTAGGACTGGCCAAAAAAACAAATTTCTCCTCAGAACCGTTAATTGGAGTCGTCATTTTTAAGGTACCTGTAACAACCCACAGACCACATACCAGGTCCTCCTAAGACGCAGACTAAGCAGGCATTCAAGTGAGACGTTCGGTTCCATTGCATCGATAACTCCTGACTAACGTGACAGATGGCGTCGTTTATCGCCATATATTGAACGTAACGCATTCAAGAGCAGTGAGCACAGACACTGGATTAAGTGCCTTTTAGACTAGGTAGAATGGAGGTAGGATAGACTGGGAGTGGGAGCAGTATTTTCTGGAAGAATTTGTGGTTCTCGCTACGGATTTTTAAGTCAGTGAACCCCACGCACGACCGTGAATATTGGATTTTCTTCTGTCTGCTGTGTTGTGTTCAATGTGTTTATGTTTTAGAAAGTTTCTATCGGCTGAAGTTTCTTCAGCCCATCGAAATATACTGACATACCATTGTTGTACTCAGCAAACAAAACCTCTATTTGGTTATTTGTGAATGCACAATGTGAAGGTAATGGGTAGCCTGTATATTGAAAGTGGAGTGGGATTAACTGTTTACGCAAGTGAAGAGCAAGCATGCTGTCAATTTGGTTAAAACTACAGTTTTTAACCCTTTTGCTGGACAATTCAATCAATGTAATGAATAGTTAAGCTAACAACTCATTATATATACATTATACGCTTCTTTCTATCTAACAACCAAACAGATCTCCGGTATCTATAAATAAATAAGTTTTGACTGACACTTCAACAACGCTTCGGTTCCATTCGGTTCTTATCGATCGTCAGCTCGATCGTTATTCGGAACGAAGTAATTTGTAAAACGATACGATACGATATTGTTGCTTTCCCTAATTCAATTAGATTCTACTGTTTGTTTTTTTTATGTGATCGTTTTTCTTGCTATACGTGTTTCGGTACTAGAATGGGGGGTGTTGTGATATTGAAGTGATGGCTTTTGTAAATGAGAAGTAGGCGTTACTGTTGTATAAGCATATCTAAGCAGTTTGAAAACCAAATCCCGTGAACCCGATGACCACATCTGTTACCGCCCCGGTTCTATAGCGGCCAAGCGCTGCAAGCAGAAATAGTCCTTACGGTGTATAGATATGAACTTCTTCGATGGTACGTTTGTAACATCAAGTTTAAAATCCAAAACACGGGAGTACAGAGTAAAGGTGAAAGTTCAAACACATTACAGTCCTTCTGGGGCAGTCGGATAAAAACCTTGACTATACCGTACCATTTAATTATGAATAACACAAATTCTTATTTACATAAGTACTTAATTGTTATACTTCAGTAAGTAACAAAAACGTTGTTGAATCAACAGCTTTCCAGGTTCCCTCTAAAAGTATGGTATTGTCACCTTTATTTATTTACGTGCTATTTACCACTTATCTACAAATCGATCCTACTTCATTCCCATAGTTCAAGCACTGAAACATTGTAACACTCAATTCGAATCTCGATTGATCGATAAGGTAATTGATGATTTCATCATTATGATTGACGTCGACCGCTCCTATTGGCTATAGTCCATTCTTGCGTTGTTCTGAATTCAAATCTATTGATTTATTTTCATTGATACGACGAGTCGATCAATGTGTTGACAATTTTAAAGAGAAGTATTGCAAGGTTTGTGGAAGTTAATAAAACATTTTAATTACATTGAAATTCTAGTTTAATGTTGTTGAATAAACGCGGGAGAAATTCTCTTGAAACCAGTAAGATTTTTTACAAATCATGGATGTCTGCATTCAGTTTATTTACCGGAAATCGTACCTTCTTAATCCATTTGGTTTTCATTCACTGAACTCTGAAGCACTAAACTGTAACCAAAATTATCGCGGTAATAGTTTCTAGATTTTGTTTACTGGTATCAATAAGAGGAATCTACAATTGACCTACATTGGTTCAATTAAGACGGCAATAGTCGTTTATTCTCCTGAACACCTAGAAAAGCAGAAATAGAATTACTGTTGGTTTTCTGAAGAAATTGATGCTAGTTGCATTACTTTACTTGTGTCGCTTAACTTCAAACTCGGATAAATCCAATTCTGAGATTTTTTTAACATTTTGGTGTCAAAAGAAACGGAAAAAGAAATGCTTTTAAACAATTTTATCAGTTGTGTATAAATCCGCATGGTTCTTGAGACTGTCGCTTAACTTCAAACTCGGATAAATCCAATTCTGAGATTTTTTAACATTTTGGTGTCAAAAGAAACGGAAAAAGAAATGCTTTTAAACAATTTTATCAGTTGTGTATAAATCCGCATGGTTCTTGAGACTATGTCGCTTAACTTCAAACTCGGATAAATCCAATTCTGAGATTTTTTAAGATTGTGGTGTCAAAAGAAACGGAAAAAGAAATGCTTTTAAACAATTTTATCAGTTGTGTATAAATCCGCATGGTTCTTGAGAAAATAAACCGTTAAAATCATAATATTTTATCTAAGTCAGATAGATCCATGAGACAGTTTTTTTCAAATGTAGTTAAGTCCATGAGAGCCAATCAGGTAATTGCGTTTGTTCAACATGGCCGTCAGTCCACGTAAACTCTGCGACAGTAACACCGTTCACTCCCGCTTTTTATTGTTTCTTTTTATTATTTGGACAGTTCCCATGGATAATTCCATTAAAATTGTGTCACCAAGTAAGGCCCGCAAGCGACCTAATATAAAACTTCGCCGTAAGAAAGAGGAAAGAGCGAAAATTCGGTAAGTTTGAAATACCTATGCGTCGTTTGGAATCTTGGGTTGGCAATAGTGTTGTGTTAACCATAATCATTATCGATTATTATTATTTTGTTGTTCTACTGTTACAGAATCATTTGGGTATAATAATAAGTATGTAAGGATATAATATTGAGTACATTAATTATATTCTCCGATCAGATTTGTGTAGGTAGTTTTAAAATATAAGTGGTTTGTAGAGTTGGTCGTTGATATGTTTTGCAATTTTGCTTATTTTTTATATGCACGTTATATAATTAAAAATATAATTGTTAACGTCCGAGAATATTTATTTATTTAAATGATATAATAAACTAAACTGAACTTCATTTTCAAAACAGTCTCTCGCATCGCATTTAGCTTCGTTTTAAATTATTTCTGTCTTATAAATAAACTCCTTTTACTTTTGTTTGCATTATTTTTTGGTTGGTCTTGCCTGGTCGCATTTTGCGTTACGTAATAAATTTTAAAACTAAAGCTTTGATGTATTTTCAGATATTCAACCAATCAACCACCAATAAAACCGTCATGCGGACATAAAACCAAAGCTTATCAATGTAGCAAACTTAACTCAAACGATATCTTATTCTTTAATAGAGCATTTTATGCAACAAATGATAAAATTAAACAGGACAATTTTATTTTAAGGCATGTCGTATCTTCCGCCATAAAAAGAAGACGCCCAAAGACTGGAAACAAACCAGGAAGGTTCATGGCTCTTAAATACTTCATTCGCAAGAAACAAGACAAAGTATTGATGTTGTTTGCAAAAAAGGCTTTTTAGGAGTTCTGAATTTAAAAAGGGGCAGAGTAGATGGTGTGGCAAAGCGTCATTATGTTACTGGCACAATGGCTGTCGAAAATCGTGGGGGAGATAAAAAAACGCACACATATCGTTCGCAAAGAAGCTGTTGAAAAGTATATTCAGACTTTGCAGCCTTTCAAAATTCACTACTGCCGGGACAAAGTTCGGCAACGGCAATATTTACATCCAGAGCTAAATATAAAAAGGTTATGGAAAATGTACTCTGATGAAGCACTGGCTGGCTTTTCAGTTAGTTTCAGTTTCTTCCGCAAATTTTTTGTAACAAGATTTAATATTGGATTTGCAAGTCCTAGGCAGGACGTGTGTTCCACGTGCCTCCAAATGAGGGAAAAAATAAAATTCGAAAAAAATTATAGTGAAAAAGTGAGACTTATGACGGAATTGAGGATTCATAAGCTTCGTGCACAGGCATTTTTTTAAACTCCTCCAAAAAGAAGAAGATAACGAGATACTGTTATCTTTTGACTATCAAAAAAATCTACCACGGCCCAAAATACCAGACCAATCCGTTTACTACTCACGACAGTTGTACTTATACAATTTTACCATCGTTCGAGGATCATCTCACAACAATATCGGTATAGACAACGTGTATTCGTACACATGGACAGAAGAAACTGCATATAAAGGGTCAAACGAAATTTGTTCTGCCGTTATTGACTGTCTGAACAAGCTCAATACAAATGGAATTGAGAAGATACGTCTCATGGCCGATGGTTGCGGAGGCCAAAACAAGAATTCCATTTTGTTGAGTGCTCTGATGAACTGGACATTCTTTTCTGCCAGCAGACCGTGTATTCGCGTTAACTGAAAAAAAAATCAGGAAAATGGAAACAATATTAACTCCCGAAGACTACATGGATGTCCTAAAAGAACACGCAACGATTTTGCGTTTAGGAACGGACATTCCAATATTTGATTTTAAGACACAAAGCAGAAATGTATTGAAGTCGACCCAAAGCTTTCATTTTCAAATAACAAAATGTAAAAGATTTATCATAACTTTACATAGAGGAGAAGTCCGAATTCGTGGTGAAATATCTTACTATTCTGATACAGGTATTCATAAACAAAATTGACATTCTTATTTATTTATTATCTGTAAATTTGTACCTACTTGACAAGAAATTTATCGCATTTTACTAACTAGGTAATTCGTTTGTAAATATGCTGTTCCTTTTTTAATAAAGAATTTAATTTCAGGTGTTGCTAAAATAATCAATAAACGCGGCCAATCGTTTGAAAATTTTAGTCCAGATAGACTGCCAATTGGAGTTCCAGTAAATGAAGCTAAACTGAGTGATGTTCATCATTGGTGGAATTGAAATATTATAAAAAAGTGCTTAACATTGAGAACGTGATAGGGCGACCAATGCACGAAGAAGAAATTGAAGAAGATGACTCGGAAGAAATATTGAATTTTGTTTAAAATGATTAAATTAGATACCTCCTATTTTTGTAAAATAAAACTAGATTTCCTTATTTTGTTTGTATTATTTTAGTTTTATTCAATTAGCTGCTACAAATTAACTGTCGATAGTATACCGTGACTTCGCCACTACCACATCCCTAGTTCTAATCGTGTTTTTTCAAATCCAGATAAATCCGAATCCATTAAATCAAAATTCTATAAATCCACACTGAGTTTTTTCAAAGATAGATAAATTGCATTCCATTATGTCAAATGAAGGTAAATCCAACTTAAATATTACATTTTTGAAAGAATGAGTGATTTAAATACTGAATTGGCTAAAAAATACTGTGTTTTAATTCATGAAATTAAGACTATTAACACTTTTTTTTAAATATCTCCTAACAGGGTAGAGTGGATTTATCCGAGTTTGAAGTTAAGCAACACCGTTGTCCAAATCATTTCAGTTGTTAAATCATATTGAAAGCAATCTGCATGATATTATTGTTATGGGTATTCATCGTAGTTACTTTAATTAAAGTTTATTCAAAGTTCAACCCCTACCCACCTAATACAATGATGGTCTACAGCACTCTCTAATTGCCTAACACACGATCAATTGCAATCCGTTTCATTTTGACAGTTCAACAACATTCATTGCGTTCTTTACGTTATTGAGCCGACAAAATTTTCGACCATTATGAAGCAATGGATTAGCAATATCTTTCAAAATGATTGAGAATGTGATGGACCATGTGTTCCGCGATTAGGGTTCTGGTCTCTGCTTGTTTCATGTCTGGGTTTCCGTGGATATAAGTGTCTGTAAATTCAAGCTTAGTAATAGCTCTGTATACGCAAGAAAAAATATATCAGAGTCAATTCCACCCCGAAGACAGCAACATAACATATTATTATTTTAAACAACAATACAACATAATCTGCGTTCGCAATTTATTTGCCAAGCATGTAAACAAACGCAAGTTTTAGGAAAAACAACTGTAATGTTTACACATAAGGTTCAATTTACGCAATAACTTCATATTTTTTTATGACTTTTTCAACAGTACTGGTCAGTCTAAAATCAATTTTATTACCACTAATATGAAGTTGATGTTTGTTTAAATGGAAAAAACATCAATTGGAAACAAGGATTTAAATAGACCTTAGGTAAATTGCTCTACAAAATTCCTCAACAAAATTTATCAACAGAGACTGGACATAGATAACTTATTTGAATAAGCAATGAGTCACCTTAAAGTTCGCAGAAGCAGCATCAGGTGAATTAATTCCACATCCGACTTATGTGCCTTTCTCGGAAAGTAGGAACCAAATGGACGTGTACGAGAGAAATAAGCAGAAATATTAATATTACCTACACTTACTGAGATACTAAATTATATACAATATGTATAAAGAAACTTGTCCGATCTGAAAGGGGCGCACGCACACTGCAATAACATTACGAAAAAGTTTATTTTATTTTTTATTATTATTGAAAATAAAAAAGTTATTGCTGTTTAAAATTCACATTGTTAATAACAAACCCATAAAAAAAAACATGGTTCATAAGTTATGACTTGTAGACACCTGCTAAATGAAGGCCACCCGCGCCCCCACGTAATAAATAACACGGTAAAATACCCCATTGAAAAAAAATGTGGCGAATTTTTTTGTCTTTTTTCCTGAAAATTACCACATAAATAAACTCTCAGTACGATCCTAACAACGCCCTCACGGATCAGACAGAGTTTTTTACATGTTGTATAATATTAGTGATGTTTCCAAAATGAACACTATTCAGGATATTTTTTTAAGGTATGATTTTTTTTTTGTATTCTCTTTTCAATTAGGGACTTTTATGACCGCAATGCGTATGACAGTCCCATCGTACCCTAAACACATACTACTACGGGTCACATTTGGGCCATGAACCCGAACAGACTCTTTGCATCAACACCGTTTGGTTGAGACAGAATGTTATGGAATGCGCCCATATCAAGTTGGTTCAACTTCAAAACCCCAAACAGATCCCTTCTTTGAGCCTCATATCGAACACATTCCATCAATAAGTGATGTAAGTCCTCCACAACTCCACACTCCAATAAATAAATATATATATAGAAATATTGTGGCTTCGAAATAAGATCATCACCTGCAGAGGCTTTTCCCAACTATATTGGAGTTGGCTGTTTACCAGTATTTTACATGGCGCTACTGCTACAATACCCCTTGGTATGACTGGTTGTCAGAAGTGGGCTTCTGACAACCCGTATCGACTGTCAAAGATCGACGAATGACAGCTTAACCTGCTTTCCGGCACGGAGGCGTCTCGATAAGTAATGGATGGACACCCATCCACAAACCGACCGAGGCAAGCGTAGCTTAACCTTCGATGGACCCGTGCGGCTGTTATTATTTAGCCACGAGCGCCTTCTACGTTTTGTCCGCTTGGTCCGTAAACCCATCTGAACTGAAAACACTTGCCAGTTGATGGCCAATTTTCACTCCAGGATTTTTCATTGCAAGCTTCATGTCCCGCTGTACGTTACCGTGAGATGCTTCATGGCTCGAATAAATAAACAATAAATAAAGGCTCCACTCTGACATCCACACCAGGATTCCACGTATTGTATGTTTTTTTTTTTATTGTTATTCTCACACGTAGATACATTGTTTGTTATTTTACAAATTTACTCGCTAAACTTTCAAGTTAAGTCAAGGAGGAACGGCCACACCGCCACGGACAGATTGCGGACGAGCCACGGACACCGGACACTGACAGAGCCTAAGTCAGTGATGCCAGATTGGGAGGAATCCCCCCAAATTTGGGGGATTTTTATAGTCATGGGGGGAGAATTGGGGGGACAATATTTTTGGGGGGATATTTGGAGTGAGAAAACTAGGTGTGGAGTGAATTGGGGGATTTTTATTAACGTAACCGTAGTCTGGGCAAAGCCGCGGCTAGCAGTGATTATTAAAAAATATATTATCTGAATGCATCGATCAATAATAGATCGATGTGTGAACGCGATAAAACCACAACTAATCTATGATAAACAGATTTAATTCAGAAAAAATGTACGGAACGTTCTGCAAACGACGCGGGTGAAGAGGCTGATTCAGTAATGGAAGCTATTGCTGAAATAATATAAAATTGTATCCTTCGTTAATCCTAAGGAAAGAAAATTAATTAATAAATTATTTTGAATAAATAAAATATTATTAATAAATAATTGATTCGATCGCACACTAAGTTATATTTAATCTATTTTTTTTTTAATTGTAATAAATTATAAATAGTAAACAGTGGCATTTCTTGTGTACTTTATGTAAATTTAAGTTGCGGAAGAGGGGAGTGTCCTAGTACAGGCATTTACTTGCTTAAAGGGACACTTCTATCACTAGTATGTAGTACAAGCTTGTTGAAGAAAATAAACTATTTGTATTTGTATTTGATTAATTATTATTTTTTGTCATGAAGGTTTGGGGAGATCGCGAGATGGTCATCTGGCAACACTGGCCTAAGTATGTATCCGTCTGGAGGTGTCCGTGTTCGGAGCCGCGCGCGCCCGCGCTCCGCCAGCGCCGTTTCGACCAAAACCTTAGTGTGAATCTAAAATATCCTGTGAGTTTTTCCATCGATAACGAGGACACCCCCACCGAGAGACACACTCACACCCTCCATCATAGCATCATTAACTCATTACTACAATTTTTTTAATAATTATGTAGGGATACATCATGTCCAAGTGTAAAGCAAATAGCAAGGCATACGTAAGTTTACTTTGTAATGTATTGACAAAATGCACTTGGACATAAGTTGGTGAAGGTTGCAGGTATCTTACAACTTATAGGGTGGCGATTTAGTCATCTGCATACGTCAAGTAGGTGATTTTACCCGTCATACTAGCCAACTTTCGCTATGAAACTCATATACTTAGGAGTCGTAAAAAAAACTTTTCATACATGCATCGAAATAGTTTGTCTACGGTTGAATAATTGTTTTTTTTTTTCACGAATCGGATATGAGTGTCGTAGCGAAAGTTGTTTAGTATGGCGGGTAGAATCACCCCCTTGACGGATGTAGGTGACTAAATCGTAATACACATGGCAACCAAGTAGGTAACTTATCAAATATTTTATTTAAATTTCGATTTGACGTGCAAATAGAGCTGCTAAAAAACATATGGGCGCGTGAAAAATGATGGTGAAATGGTCGTCATTGATTCTGGAATTTAATTAATTTACTTAGTTTGAATTTACGCGCATTATTTGAGAAAAGTACTAGGTACACAAGCCTTGGCCGCAACCAAGCATTGATGGGCTCACGTACCTATGTGTGCCTCGCCTTCGCCTCGGCCCACATTTTCATGATCTTCCATCAATGCTCCATTTGCAGGCCGCGGCAGTTATGTACTATTCTACAAAACTGTCTGCTTAAAACATCAGTATTGATACTTACTCGACGTTTTGAAGCATCGATTTACATCTAAATAAAACACGGACACAAAACAAAGCGACACAACGCGTCATTCAGCAGACAACAGACGAAGCGTGATGCAATTACGCAACTATCCACTGCAGACCGTAGGCCTCCGCAAACCGCAACAACGGCCCCCAACAGCCCTATAGAACCCTATACGACCCTAAAGGGCTGGCGTCACACCGCACCTGCCGCGCAGATTGATGGCTGCAGTGTGCACTGTGATTTTATTAGCGCACAGGTGGATAATATACACACCAAACTTCTGGTATTATTTTTCCCAATGGGACCTATAAAGGTTGAGTCACGCGTATATGTATGAATATAGTGAAACCTATAAAATAACGCGTAGTGTGTACGAGTTTTTATCGCTGCTGTAAAGTCTGATAATTTTTGGTAAATAAGTAAATAAATCCTTTGAACTGTCAATAGATTGATTGGCAGTTCAATTTCGTCGAAATAGTACCTACAGACTGGCTCATTTTCACAGGAAGAAACCAATTACACTGTCTGGCCAGGAAGTCTAAAACAGGAACGTGGTTACTGTTGAACTGTAGATAAAATGGCGTCAATATAATATTTTGCCCTTGATGTTGCTAGTGGCTAGAAGTGATTGATAGGTGTATGATCAAACTGTCAATCATTATTTAAATACAATTTAAAATCTAAAATAAATAATTGTAGGAAATATATTGTGACGGCAGCTGTTTACCCTATCCTGTCCTATACTATTAAATGAGCAATATTTGTAATCACGTTCTCGAAAATGGCTCTAACGATTTCGATGAAAGTTGGAATAAAGGGGTTTACGAGGGCGATAAATTGATTTAGCTAGGTCTCATTTCTGGGAAAATTCGTTTTCTTTATTTCCACGCGAGCAGAGCTCGGTCGACCGGGTACTAAGTACTATTAAATGAGCAATATTTGTAATATTTGTAATCACGTTCTCGAAAATGGCTCTAACGATTTCGATGAAAGTTGCAATATAAGGGTTTACCGGGGCGAAAAATCGATCTAGCTAGGTCACATAATATGAAAATTCGTTTTCTCTAATACAATGTGTATATGCAACAACTGAAAATCTCTTAAGGGGTCATTGTATATAGTAAAAGTTGTACCAAAGTACCAAACATTAAATTGCGAAAAAAAAAATCTGCTGTAGGTACCCTTTTTTTTTTTTTTTTTTTTTTTTATCTTCGGTCTTTTTTCGCGATACCAGTTTTGGTCCCATAGTAAAAGTTTTTCATAATAATAAGTACAATGATCCCATAAGAGGTTTTCAGTTATTGCATATACACCTTGTATTATTGCTTGCATTGTTATAAAATTATACCTTAGCAACAAAAACTTAATAAAAAAAAAACGAATAAATTCATTAGTTAAAAGTAATTTTATAACACGTTATGGTTTACTTAAAATACCGAAGTGGATAACCACCTTTAAAACCTTTCATTATTTTATATAAAAAAATTAAACAAAAAAAATCTATTAAGTTCATGACAGGTTCACTAGATATGGTAATAAATTAAAACCTGATAATAACAGTGTAGTTACAACCCGTAATATGATAATTATACAACACCCGTAATAAATAAATTTAATTAAAATAATAGACGCTTAAGGCCCCCGCAGACAGGCGCGACGCGACTCTAGTACCTAGAAGAACAATTTCTATGAAAACTTCATGGAAATTGTTCTACCAGAATCGTGTCGCACCGTCGCTGTTGTCGCGTCGCACCGTCGCTGTTGTCGCGTCGCACCGTCGCTGTTGTCGCGTCGCACCTATCTGCTCCCGGAACAAATCATTTATTTAAATTAAACCATTTACAGGCACTTATGAATTGTCAAAGGAGTCGGTCATTCCAAAGCAATAAGTTCCTATGAATAAGAACGGGCAAGTAACGCCACTCTATTCAATTATAATTGTTACAAAATATTACTTTTCACATTAACTTGTGTATAAATGATGTACATGTTTATACGACATAAATATAATGGATTAAATGCTAATGAAAAGTTGTATCCAATTGTTACTGAAACTGTGTTATACATTTAAAAAACTTGAGAATTAATTTGAGTACAAGCTGCATTCTTGCTCAAACAACTCAAATTCAGAATATTGTCGAGACTACTTCCTCCACAAAAGACGAAAACAAAGATACAAAACAAAACAACAAAAATCATACTAGAAACAACAATAAAAAGCAACAAAACCGATGCGGGCACGTTCATTCATAGTGAAAAGGTCATGATAAAAAAGTTTTTTAATTCCCGCATGCAACTCGAAACAGAACAACAATAAAAAAACAAAATTCGCTCTCCGGCGTGACACTATCTAACCTTTTACTGGATAAACTGTTGAAGTCCATCGGAATACGAACCACAAAGGAAACGGTAACGGAAAAGATAATTAATTCTGGGTGCATTCTGCGGCGACACATATAGTGAACAGCTTTTATGCCCGGTTTACACGAGTTTAGTTTTTTAAGTTACGATAGCAAGCAAGTAAAGTTCTTGCTCACTATTCTGGCTTGGCACATGCTAGAACTGTTTACACGATGCTAGTATATTTTAAGCCAAAGCATTGTGGTGACTAAGTCCGTAGAGTAAAATGATCCGATTGGGTACTAGCTTCGCCGGCCACACGATGCTATTACACAAGCCAGGATAGTAAAATTAGTGGTGGGGGGCGCTACTGGCTCAAAAATAGAACCCCATCCTATAAACTATCGCATTAGCTTCTCACAAGCTTACTAGCCTAAAAATCTGTTTAGTTCTGCACGACAATACCCGATACACGAGAATAGTGCCTAGCTTGCAAGGCACTGTCGTAGCTTCAAAAAGTAGCCTCGTATAATCCAGGCATTCGTATTTGTTCTTTATGTCCATGAGAACCTTTGTTCTTTTCATTTTGTGACGCACAATTTCTTCTCCATGTTTCACTAGCCCAAAAATCTGTTTAGTGTCTGCATATACGAGAATAGAGTGCCTAGCCTGCAAGACACTATCCTAGCTTCAAAAAGTAGCCTCGTGTAACCCGGGCATTATGGACAACGAGCTCCTTGTTTTTTTTTGTGTCCGTGAGAGCCTCTTTTCAATTTTGTTAGACACGAATTTTTCTTAATGTTTCACTAGCCTAAAAATCAGTTTAGTTCTGTATACACGAGCCAAGAGTGACTAGCATGCTAGGCCCTATCTTAGCTTCAAAAAGTAGCCTCGTGTAACCCGGGCATTATGGACAACGAGCTCCTTGTTTTTTTTTTTATGCCCATGAAAGCCTCTTTTCAATTTTGTTAGACACGAATTTTTCTTAATGTTTCACTAGCCTAAAAATCAGATTAGTTCTGTATACACGAGCCAAGAGTGACTAGCTTGCTAGGCCCTATCTTAGCTTCAAAAAGTAGCCTCGTGTAACCCGGGCATTATGGACAACGAGCTCCTTGTTTTTTTTTTTATGCCCATGAAAGCCTCTTTTCAATTTTGTTAGACACGAATTTTTCTTAATGTTTCACTAGCCTAAAAATCAGATTAGTTCTGTATACACGAGCCAAGAGTGACTAGCTTGCTAGGCCCTATCTTAGCTTCAAAAAGTAGCCTCGTGTAACCCGGGCATTATAGACAACGAGCTCTTTTTTATGTCCAAGTGAGCCTCTTTGTTCTTTTCATTTTGTTACGCGCGATTTCTTCTCCATGTTTTTCCGTGAAGATTGTTTTGGTCTAATGAATAATGGATTCTGTATCACATTGATAATGGGCTTTGTCGTTAATGAATGATTATAAGTGGATGCGATACGGTGTAAATTATTAATTAGGAAAGTAGCTATTTACAATACGGTCATTAGACTGCCTGTCCACAGGAGCTGAGCGAGACAGCGGAGTGGAGAATGTGCCAATATTAACCAATAGGAGCGGAGCTCTGAAGCGGCGTTTCGTTTTTTTTTTTATGCCTTTCCCCTCACATGGAATTTTTCCTGTTTTGTGCGTGTACAAACATGTAAACTCTCATACACAAATAGCCTGATCCGGAACAACTACTTGTAGGTAATACAAATATTTGTTCCGTGCGGGAATCGAACCCGCGACACGCAGTGCAACAGTCAATCGCTTAACCAGTGCGCCAACCGTGCCGTATTAGTTAATTTTGGCACATCTTCGCTCCGCTGCCTCGCTCCGCTCTTGAAGACAGGCCTTAGTGTACACACATACACATTGTGTAGAGATTTCGTGAGGAATGCAGTTAAGCGAAGTAATAAGCGAGTCGAGGCTTCCGCAGACAAGTGCGACGCGACACCGGTAGAACAATATCCGTTAAGTTTTCATAGAAATTGTTCCACCAGTCGCGTCACGCCGTCGCGTCGCGCCTGTCTGCGGGATCTTTAAGCTCGTTGGGTTGGACCTTAAGAATCATTGCAATTTTTATGTTTTAGGTATTTTTTTTGTGACTTCACGAAATAACATGTTTTCCTTCTTTTGTATTTCCACCAATTTATTAGGCAGGTATCTTCCATTTAACTTAACAAACACCAACTATTTTAAAACCCGTTATTTCACACAAAAACAAATAAATAGCTTACGTCACGACTCCAAAGTTCCAAACCATTTAATTGTAACAATAAAACACCACGAGCCGTAAAAAAGTAAAAAAAAAAACAAAATAAAATCTATCGTGATCATTAAAACGGATTTAACGATACATTTCGTGAAACATAACTGGAAACTAGTGACGTGCCAGATCGATAAAAATCTCATCAATTTGGTAACAATGCCTCCGACCTTGGCATAGCCGCGCCTTACGATAAACAACGTTTTGTAGGGAAATCGATATTTTAGTGAGGTGAAACTTTCAATTTATGATGAGCTGGTAGAATGAGAAGCTCGTGGCTAAGTAATAACAGCCGCACCAATCGATCCATCGGATTAAGCTACGCTAACAGGGGTTGGTCCGTTTAACACCAACACCAATAGTCTTACTGCCAAAGCAATAAGGTCGAAAAGTGGTCAGGCGACAGTGTCCGCGGTAGTACATTAAGATTTACTAGTAACAATTTTTGTCTACCTACCTATTCACAGGGTGTTCGTTCACTTGGTTACCACAAGTAAAGCGCGCGTCGCTTCGTGAGATAAAAATGCAGGGCTAACTGGTACGTCAGACCAGAAAGAAGAAAAAAATTAAACCTCTTAAGTATCATTCCATGATAGTAGATGAATTTGATTAACGCCTTTTCGCTTTCGAAATCCTCACTCAACGACAATCAATGAAAGTTATCTAAAGCCCTAGCTAAACCCGCGACGTAGACATAACGTTGAACATTAAAAAAAAAAATACATCATAGATACGAATAAATTCTTAAAACTAAGTATTTATACAACACAACACAACACAACACATCAACACAGAGTAATTATTACGCAATGTAAATTGTCTTTGGTCCCTGGCTCTGACATCAAGCAATGGACAAAATTGACAAACTTTTATTGCTTGAATACGAGGCTTTTGGCTCCTTTGTGTGTGTGTGTGTTTTATGTGTAACATAATTCCTCTCGCTTTCCTGTAAACAAAATCTAAATAAGCAAATCTGTGGGAGTGATTTCGTGAAAGGGACGGAAGTGTGTCACAGGAAGCCGGGGAAGCGCGCGCTATTTGATTTGACCAATGAGCGCGCGCGGTGCTTGCCGTCGGAAACGACCTTGACGAGGCACCGCCCCTTTAACGTGGCTTTTGCTTGCTTATTACCAAGGTGAGATGTCAGATGTTATTCGACTACAATAAAGCTCGCTCGTTTTTTAAATGTGCGTTTTGATTGTGCAGAATAAACAATTTTTCTTTCTTTCTTGAATCCCGTGGCCCCTGGCAACCCCGTGACCCCTGGCAACCCCGTGGCCCCTGGCAACGTACAGGCAACGGAAGGAACACGGGTGGGTTTTAGTCAGTAAGAGTCTGACACGCCCTCCCGGTCCACCCAGAGCGGGAGAAGTTATTTGATAATTTCCCACCCAAAAAAAAAAAAAAAAGTCTCGCTCGTTTTTTAAATGTGCGTTTTGATTGTGCAGAATAAACAATTTTTCTTTCTTTCTTGAATTTAACGTGCGAAACGAGTATTATACATTTTTTTATCATTCGGATTTCCGTAACATTTACTCCGTGCGTTTGTGCTAGGCTCACCAGTCTTTAGTAATCCACACCAGACAACAAACTGAGTGACAGCAAACAAATTAAAAATAACCTCATCTATTAAGTAATGGAACTTCGTGACCTTGACAGCAATGTCGCTGCTAATTAGATAAACAAGGTTGTCTAATCAGGGCAAGTCGATGTTAACAAGCGTAGGACAAGTGAACTTCCTTTGATTAAGATATTTGTACTACTAGATACAGAGTTACAATTTCAAGAATCATGTCGAAAAGTCTTGATATTTGAATACATGCATGTTTAGCATATTTCTCATTAGGGCTTTAAAAGGCGCCAAACAAGGCTGATAATGAGGAGGGCTTCGTGACGGCGCAAAAGAGGAAACGCCGATCGCGAACTAACAAGAACTGCTGCTTGCTGCTGTGTGCTATGGGTCTGATGAGACGCCTGAAATAAATGGTTTATATAATATTATTAGTTTTAGTCTAGTTCCAGACTGCAATTTCTTAGGGTGGAGTAGCTTGGCTAATCTGCAGTAATTTGATGGAAAAACAAACGCACACGCAGAGAAATACATATAGAATGTGAAACTGAAACTAACACTGCAGATTGATGAGCAACGTAGCAGCAATTCGAGCAAGCGAAACCTATTAGAGTTCAACTCACCCGATGAACAAAAAACAGTAAACACAACAAACAATTAAGCCAATCATCCATATAATTTAATATTAAACTTTGGCGACAAGCCTAAAACATTAAGTTACACAGACGACCGTGCTCCTAGCCGATTGATTAAATTAAGTAGCCGTGTATGTCCATTGGCAATTTCAATAAATCGATTCCGTTCCGAATCTAGTCACGTCCAAGTGACAAGCACGAGGTGGGCAAAAGGGGGTGGGGACAGGGTACAAGGGGGGAGGAAATGTGGAATATTCCGTTTGGTGCTTGTAATCAGAATAATGTATGTACCCGTTGGTATAATCTTACCACTTGGGTAATCCGTTGCATGAATATGGAACCTCGTTTTAAAGCAAACTTGAGGGGAAATGGGTCTACTGTATGTGAAGGTGTTCGTGCTTTGGATGAATGAAGAAATGGCCTTTTTGAATCTGTTCTCTTGCATGTTGAAACTAGTGAAACTGAATCAAATCGATCGCCTCACTCAACCCAATATTTTACGAGTTTCATAAATTCATAGAATATATATTTTTTTGTAAAGAATGGTTCGCACAAGTTCTCAAATCCCTTTAACAAATTCATCACAATAAAGACTGAAATAATATTTTCATGACTACAATATCCAACTTAATAATCCTTTAAAATCCCGCAAACAATATCATTAGGTAAGTTCCCAGAGACAAATACGAACGAGCTCACAATAAACTCGGTGGAGCTCGTGGCTAAGTAATAACAGCCGCACATGTTGATCCATCAGGTTAAGCAACGCTTGCCGGGGTTGGTCCGCGGATGGGTGACCATCTTTACATACTGAGACTCCTCCATGCTTCGGAAAGCACGTTAAGCCGTTGGTCCCGGCTGTCATTCGTGGACCTTTGACAGTCGTTGCGGGTCGTCAGAAGCCCGAAAGTCTGACAAACAATCTTACCAAGGGGTATAGTATTACCCAGTAACTAAGTTATGGAGGTCAGATAGGCAGTCGCTCCATGTAAAATACAGGGATTTAGCTGCATCCGGTTAGACTGGAAGCTGACCTCATCATAGTCGGGAAAACGTTAGGCAGATTGCTTGAGCTCACAATAAACTGTAATGTCAAAGAAAGCGTTGAATTTTATGAATAGCAAATCATATTTTGATTTTCCTGTAAGCGGCACATCGGGAAATATCGCCGCATTTGGTGAAAAAAAAGAAAAAAAATTGAGAGCCATTCAGACGTGCATCTGTATGAAAAACAGACGAAAATGTGCGTTCCCTACATCTACTTGGCTCTGAGCCCAGTGTGATTAGAAGCTTCCAGGACTTCAAAACCTATTCCAATACCTTAAAGTTTACTTTTGACTGACCAAAAGCTCCCCTGCAAACATGCCTTAGTATTCTCATGACAATTTTTTTTGGCTTTCCCGGCCAGTCCTTATCACGAACGACGCGTTTCTAGAAATTTCATAGCTTTTTGTTGCTTTGTTAATTATTTTCATTTAAAATTCTTTCATTACCTCCTCGTAAAATGGTTTGCTTTTTGGAGTTTCGAGCTATTTCTGTGGCTAAAATCGTTTGTTGAGGTAGAAAATGTTTAGAACCATCAAAACTATTAAGCTTTTGCCTGCCTTACATTTTTTTTAAATACCTTTCATTAAAAAGTTTTTGCTTGTTCTCTCTTACCTTTCTAAGTATATTATCTTACCTACAATAAACACATACACATAATATCACGCGTGTATCCCCCAAAAGGTTAAGCAGAGGTGTACCTATAGTACATCCACCTTTTGCCAGTTTTAAGTTCCGAGTCAGCCGTCTATTTATATGCTTTTTTTTTTTTTTTTTTGTTTGCGGGGGGAAACCTTCAAAAGGCGCCCGGTCTTTGGGGATAAAACCGGGGAGTGTGGGATTCTTACCTCACTAAAACCACCCCGGTGGTCACCATCTGCACATGGAAGGGGTACCGTTACCTCTTAAAAGACCAATCCGGAACCCCCTCTGTGCAGCGCCTGTCAGGGCACATCTCTGGGGGTCTATTTATATGCCTAGGGTAATTTGGAGTGATGAAAATCTCAGTTTATTCGACTATGCGCAATAAATTACTTTTCGTATAAGATCAATACAAAATCAAAAAAAAAAACAGAACATCAAGCAAAAAGTATGATCATAGCATAACGCCTGTAATCTCCAAAGGCTTAGGCAGAGGTGTACCATACACGTATATTTCGCCAGTTATGCTTAAGTCCCATCTAATTGGGGGCGAGCCTATTGCCATCAACCGGGCACAAATCCAGATTACGGGCTGCTACTGAGAAATTCCAGATGGAAAAACCCAATAACACTTTGCCCTACCCGGGAATCGAACCCAGGACCTCATGGTCAGCTGTAGCTCTTGCGACCATTCAAACTCAAACTCAAAGCATTTATTTCAAATAAACCAATTACAGGCACTTTTGAATTGTCCAGGGGACGGTCAGTCAGAAATATGAAGCCAGTTGCCCATTCCAAAGCGTAGTAGACCACGGATACTCTTTTAAAAAGAAAATATAGTTACAAAATATTGGTTTCATAATTCATGTTGAAATTATATATGTGAGAACAGATAGGACCGATGCCTGCCGGGGTTGCGGGAAAGTCCGAAAGGGATACCGTGGCCCCTGGCTACGTACAGGCAACTGAAAGAACACGGGTGGGTTTTAGTCAGTAAGAGTCTGACACGCCCTCCCGCTCCACCCAGAGCGGGAGAAGTTATTTGACAATTTCTCACCCCAAAAAATAAATAAAAAAGGGTCGGTCTGTTAAAAATATGAAGCTAGTCGTTGTCATTAGACCAACGAGGTAGGCATCATCAGTCAGTCAGTAATTATCTAACAATATAATTATGATATGTACTTATACAACATAAAGCTAACATTCAATAACCACTTGAACGTGGGAGTAATGTGACCATCGATTCCAAACTAAATATGGCTAAAACCACACTAAACATACGTCCACTTCAATTCGTGCAACAAACTAAATTGTATCTGTACACAGAACCGATGTAATTAAAACAATAATGAGCTAAATAACGTTAAAACTGGTTATATTGTCAGTAGGTTGTTCATTGGCTGCACTTAATTCACTACGAAACTGGAATTTCTATCCTTTCACTCAATTTATTACGTCATTATCATCAGCCATTGTCTGCTTATTGTTCACTGTGCAATTACTTTAGAGCCTCGAAATCTTTTGAATCTCACCTTAGATTGGGAAATTTCATTAGCATTTGAAGAAGCATTTTCATTTCATTAATAAAAGACCTATAAAAGCATAGTCTTAATCTTGAGCCAGACAAATGCAATTAAACGAAGAATGAGTTGCAATTAATTGAATGATTCGATTTTGAATCGAATGGTCCGATTATTATTCGATGTTATCGGATCGTCGGTCCCTTCCGGCCTTTTTAGATCCTAAGATATGACAGCTAGTTCTGATTGGCCGCTTTTTTCATTTTGATTATGTACTTCATTATTCAGTCCTTTTAGATCCCGTTTGATTTCGTTTCGTCGAGGTGTACAAACTCCAGCCAATTATTAAAATGTAAATGAAAGACGTTCCAGAAACGGAATACTAAATAATTATAAGAAAAAAAAAACAGTGGGATCGTTTAGCAACAAGTATTTTTATGTGTTGAAAGTAATATGATTCAATAATCAAGGTTTTTTTTTTTTTTGAAGTGAAAACTTCTTTAGTTGCGTTGTGCACTTTTTTGTGATGGGTAAAAAATGTTAAACTCGCGCCAGGACAAGTGACCTGATCGAAAATTCGTAAAATTGTCATGTTTGTGGACGATAGCGCAATAAATGAATATTGTATTTTACCACATAAATGATAGTACTTTTATACTGATAATTAAAGCAATTCGTGCAAAATTATTCCCTAATCATTCCAAAATATCAATAATACACAACGTTAATATTCAAGTTTTCACTTCTGCCGGCACTCCCGGAGTGCAACCCGTTGGTTTTATTTTTTCATTTTTCACACCTACAAAATAACTTTAAGCCCACGTTCAGCACTCTCGTCACAGCGCGTTGAAAACACACTGTTCGATTTTCAACTCTCGGCGCTGAGTTGAGCGTTGAAAATCCAGTACAAGAAAAAAAACTACTGTACGTACTTACTGTTATCGATAAAACCAGCATTATTTTTATCGAAAGTAATGGAATATTTACTCCCTTTTGAAAATATTCTTCATCATAAATGATGAAGTTAAATCCCAATAAAATCAAATAAAATTAATTAAAGATCAAAGGAGGCTGTGCAATCTACAAAAAAAAATACAGACAGACCGCTAACGTAAGCTTAGCTTATTAAAATCGGCCCATTCCACCTGAACAGTTTGCAGAGTTCACAGAAGAGTTCGCGAAAAGTATTAAAATTCTTAATTAAATTAACGTCGACCTAACTTTTTATGACAGGAGGGAGAAGGAAAAGAATTGGAATAAGCGTGACCTGAATAAATGCGTCCCCAGACAGAACAATTTATTCTGTTTTCTGTCAAAGGTAATGTTTTAAGAGACGGAATATCTTAATTCTGTTATGGAAAGAATTTCTGGAGAGTTTATGTATTATGAAATAAGTAGCTTAAGACCAGGCCCTCTAAAGACAATTTCCACGCAAGCTCCGCCCCCATGCACACCGCCACTCCACTCTGTGCTAAACGCTAACACATCAGTAATAAAGTTGAATATCGCGTGCACTCATTGATCGTGTTCGAGCACGGAACTAAATGGCGTAAGTCTCAATTCTTATTTCGTTTATAACTAAAGTAATAATTGTTCTAAAGAAAAAATATCTTGTGGCTGGATAATAAACTATATTTTCTTACTGTTAATACTTATTTTAGACATAAAAGCAGAGTAATCTTGATTTTATTTAAATAATCTTTAAAAAAAAGACTTGATTTTCGAATAAAAATTAATCGAGCGAAAATGTTACAATTACGTAACTGTCTTGTATATGGAAAGAAAAAGATCCAATAAATCATAGACTAAAGTTCCATTTTGATTGTATGCGTGACTGTTTCAGAATATTAATGCAAATTAACATACAATTTAGGGAGCCTCCTCTTAACTTTCCCGACTGCCTCGTTGTCTAGTGGTCGCAAGCGCTACTGCTGAGCATGAGGTCCTGGGGTCGATTCCCGGGTAGGGCAATGTTATTGGGTTTCTCCATCTAGAATTTCTCAGTAGCAGCCCGGAGTCTGGATTTGTGCCCGGATGATGGCAATAGGCTCGCCCCTATTACATGGGACTTAACCATAAATGGTGAAATGTGAGTAGTGTCCGATAGGGACACTTTTATTTATTTTTTTGGTTGGGAAATTATCAAATAACTTCTCCCGCTCTGGGCGGAGCGGGAGGGGGGCTGAAAACTACCTTTTGGAAGGGGCAACTAGAATCAATTAATTTTTTTTGTACATTTTTGACGTTCAAAAGTGCCTTATACTTGAGATAAATGATTTGACTTTGACTTTGCTGTCAGACTCTTACTGACTAAAACCCACCCGTGTTCCTTCAGTTGCCTGTACGTTGCCAGGGGCTACGGTATCCCTTTCGGACTTCCCCGCAACTTCTGCCAAATCCTTTAGGGATTACAAGCGTGATGTTATGTGTAATCTCTATCTATTCTTAATCCTTTTTATCATCCCCTACATTTCACAGTGCAACATTTACGTGTTCCTGTATAACGACTAATCGTAGTACAGGCAGTAATCCTCAATGACACATGACGGCCGGCTGTCCGCGCCAGATAAAAGTAAACGAACGTTCGTCAGTCGCAGTCCAGTAGAAATGCCGCTCCCGATAGTTCCAATACCGAGTTAGGATTTTTTCTACTTTTGTTGAAGCTGGATAAAGAACCAAATGGCTATTATGTAGTTTGATTTGGAATATCTCATGTAGCTTGTATGGCTGGTGTACTAATACCCGGTTTCAGAATCGCGAATTTGAAGTTTGAGAACTAGTCTAACTCTGCTTTAAAGATTGTTCCTTAAATTTTACAAAAATTTCATGGTTTTTTGCAAAGACATTTAAAATTTCGCGGGCTTTTATCTTTTAAGACTTTTGATCATGTCTTTTGCTTATATATATAAACATATATATACTTGGTCTTTATCTATTTTATATACAGTATGGCAGTATCTTCATCGCCACAAACGAACTACGCATCACACTGACATCACGCGAAATCCCGCATCGCGCAAGCAGTGTTTATCGCGCGATCAGCATATATATAATTTCCCGACAACAATCATCGGGCAGTTGCCCACCAGACACGAAACCCGTCTGGTCGGAGGATCCTCCCATTTCTAAGGAGGATGAGTGATCTTTACACCCTGCTCCTCATACCTCTATAACAGACAAATAAATTAAATGTAGATAACATTTTCTTTATTTTACTTTATCAAATATTAAGGCTTCGTTTACCAAAATAGCATCAGCCAGTCAAATAACTTGGCCCAAGATTTGACGTTAGATTAAATTAAGTCTGTCAGTCTGTAAGACATCGCTATTGGCGATAAGACTGCTCGTTAAAAAGACCTATTTTTAGTATATAAATAAAGTTTTTTTAAGTAAAATTAACCTCAAAAAGATGTACAATGAATTTACATACAGGGTGGATTTTTGAGATACGGCAGATAAACGGATTTGATAAACAGTCTTAGGAGACTGTCCTAAACTTTTTGAGACATTTTGATCTACTGATCTACATGCTATCTAAGCTATTTCACGAATAAATGTTAATTAATAAAAGTTCCAAAAATGTAAAATACTATTAAAATAAAAATACTATTTTACCTGCATTCTGATCTTGCACGGGTATTTGATGTTGAGCAAATATTTTCATTTTATGCCAAGAACTCCGAACGCACAGAATATTACTACAGTCCAACAACGTAGTTATTTTACTAACACTAAAATTCTTCAATTAACTTCCTAAATCTCTATACTAACAAAGATTTTTAATTTAATTTTTTATTATTAGGTTCACCAACAATTGATTATACTGATACAAACACATAATACATTTTTATATATATTTTAACAATGAAACAGACAAATAAGCTAACTTAGTAGCGCTATAATAAGCCCTAATATTGAACATTTGGTAACATCGGTAAAATGTGTCAGTTCTATAAAAAAATTATTAAATTAAGATCTATGAAATTCTGATTAAAATTTATAAAATTGGTAACGGTAAAATTGACATTCTTAGACTTTATAACATTGGTAACAACGAATAAGAATTGCATAAAAATAATATGGTAAAAATTTATAAAAATTGATAAGAATTCATAAATTAATAACATTAAGTAAATAATAAAGCTGAAGAGTTTCTATGTTTGTTTGCACCATCAGTCGGATTTGAAAAAAAATATTTTTGCATTTGATACCCTAATTCTTGACGAAGGTCATATCAAAGGTGAGGACCTGCGTCAGGCGGAACGTGAGGACGCCGTGGCGCCACTCTAGCCACTCCTCAGAGGGGACTTATCGCCGCAATAGTGGCGTGCCCATAAGACCTTTAGGAGCCGAGCGAAAATAATAAAAGTCAGAAAGAACGCCAAGCGGGGGGTGAGGGCACAGCTATAGGCTATATTTTATGTTAAAACAAAAAAGGACATTGTTCGGCGTCCATACATAGTTTGCCTAAGAACCAACAGAGACGTGAATTTACTTTCTGTGTTCTAAATAATGCATATATTCGATGGAAACTAAATTAAAATCACTGACACTGCTGAACATTGCAAAAAATCGAAAACACTTTCAGGTTTTGGGGTTATAATATTATTAAGCCAATAGAAACATAATTAACTTAACGTTTATTAGTGAAAATACATTGCATTTTATCTTCAAACGTTTTATTACATATTATGTGCTATTATATAGTTAGAACCATTATTTCTTAATACTAATTTATTTGTAGTTATGACCAATAAAAAAATGTACTCTGGAGTGAAAAAATTTACACTATCAAATGTCAAAGTGTCATCTGTCAATTCATCGACTGTCAGTGTCAATGTTGCTCGTTTCACACAGCGCTTTCAATCGCTTTATTCTATTTGTAACTAAAAACCTTATTCATAGATCCAACCGCTGAGAGAGCTTATTCAAAACGTGAAATTGAAACAAAAAATAATAGCGCTGGGGAATAAGACCGAAGTGATTACAATAAAATGTTTTCGAAATTATGAAGTGTCCGTTCTATTGTAATAATTGTAATATAAATTATTAAAAGTCGGCTGTAGGCTTAGTGGACTGTAGATTTGTTGATCATCATTATTCTGTTAAGTACCTGGTACTTATTGTAAGACCTACACTGTCCTCCCATACCTATTAACACTGTTATTTGAAAATATTGTAAATGCCAATTATTTTTAAAAGAGTAACCGCAAAGTTCCTTGCCGGCTCTTCTCCATAGCAATCAACCAATTGGAACCGTGCACCTAGCTTCTGACGTTTCATAAGTGCCCATGTAGGTTTATATGAAATAAAATATTTTGAATTTGAATATGAAAAAAAACTTGTGAAATGCATGTTTATTCATAGGCCATTTTTTACAATGTCCTTTCATGCGGAAGAAGTCGCGTGCAGAACCTAGTCCAGAATAAACCATAAACAACATCCTCAAATAAATACACACATAAGCAGATCAATATTTATACAATACCTATATGTACCGACGCCATATTTCGTCGCGTTGCCAAACCACGTTCAGCAAACAATAGCTAATAGCTTCTCATAGAATAAAATAATTAACCAAGTATAGACAGTCACAATTATTATATTATTCTTGGCACGTTTTATACCTAACATCCTCAGAGATGCAATCAAACGCATTGCAGGATGCGCGTGCTGTTATAAGCATACACTGAACCCTAAAATACTTAGTCATCATGGCTTTCAGCCATGTCAGTACAATAGTAGTAGTCAGCAATAATCATTGGTAAAAAAAGTTAGTCTATTCATAACCTTTACGGTGAACGGTTGCATAAGGGTCCCTTTTCATAAATGTATTAATTAATTAAATAAATAATAATCTTCTTTTAAAATCATTTCTTTTTTTTAAAAAGCCTCTTGGAAGGGACCCTATAACATTTGGTGGCAGCGGTGGGATACGGAAATCCCCAGTGCCGATTCGCGTAAACCACATTTGCGTTAAATCAATAAATAGACTCTCCGTATCCTACAATCCTATAAAATAAATAAGTGGTAATAAAACCAGTGAAGTGTTCATAAGTAGCACGTTACGATTCTGTGAGTCGTGTTCATCCTGAGCAGTGCAGCCTACATGTATCCTGTGAGTGTCCTGTGGACATCCTTTAATCGTCCTGCGAGTATCCTGTGAGCGCCAGTCGCGTCCTTCATCTGCCTGGTAGCTTCACATACTTCTGGCATCCTACGAGTCCTCCGAGCATCCTGCGTGTACTCCGAGCATCCTGCAAGTCCTTCGAGCATCCCACGAGTCCTTCAGGCATCCTGCAGATCCTGAAACGTCATAAGTGTCGTCCTATGACCCGCGAGTGTTTTGTGTTTAGTCTAACAAGTGTTCCGAGAATCTAAGAGTGTCGGTTGTGTTATCTGTGTGTGAGTGTCGCTATGCAGCCGTTCTCAGCTCTAGCTCTTATCGCCGCCTACGTATTCCTGTAAGTCGATGAACAATATTGCTAACTGTAAGCTTATCCCTGCTAGTTTAAAGTTAATATTCTGTTACTTAGTTTGATGTTTTGAATTTGCATGTTATGCCTCCTAAAGTACCAAAAAACGAAGATAGTAAATTGCAAATTGATATTCCATCTGAGCTTCCAGCCTTAAAATCTCCAATCTTATCACCAAAATTTACTAGGCAAACAGTAGAAATGGAGCTTAATACTTTATTAAAATTCGTGAAACCATATGACGGCACTCGCGAGAAACTAAATTCGTTTATTAATAACTGCAATAATACTTACGAGCTAGCATCCGAGGCACAAAAGCCAATTATATTTAAATACATATTATGTCAACTTACAGACAAAGCCGAAATTGCTTGTTCGATCAAAGAGTTCACGTCTTGGGAACAGTTAAAAGAGTTCCTTAAAACTCAATTTTCAGAAAGAAAACACTATACACATTTACTAAATGACCTCCAGGAAAGCAAACAAACTTCGTCTGAAAATGTAGGACAATTCGCTCTTCGTATGGAGACTTACCTTTCTCAACTATTAACAGAGATATCACTCTCTAATCATAAGGCCAAGGAAATACCAGGTCGCACCGCGGCCATGGAGGACCTAACACTCCACCACTTCCTTATGGGTTTAAACCCTCGCGTATCAAACATGGTAAGGTGCAGGGCACCTAAAACGTTCAATGAGGCCGTTAACTTAGCCATTTCCGAAGAAAGGATTTTAGAAACTCTTTATAGGCGAAATCATAGCTCACAACATGATAAACAGGCTAGCCAAAATAGGTTTAAACCTAAAACCTCTGCTCAGAACAATAAATACTCACAGAAATCATCTTCGCAACCAAGTACGTCGGGTAGCAATCCTAAACACGACCCAAACCTTACATGCAAATATTGCAAAGAGATTGGTCATGATATAAATAACTGTCAAAAGCGACAGAAACGTTACCCGAGTTCTCAACCTCAACAGGATCAAAGTAAATCCTCTGGGTTCCAACCCAATCCTAAATCTCCTCAAGTCAATTTCATCGATGATTGCGATGACTCCGATGAATCTACCCACGATGATGAAGGTGAAAATGTCGAAGTGGAAGATTTAAACGAATAAACGTCCTGCAACCGTGCCGAACGGGACGTCAAGTCAAAGTCGGCACACATTCGAACCGCATGAGTTCAGCTTTTCAAGCTCCCGAGGTTATACATCAGGGTAACCAGCCCCAAAACGGCAACCTCAACCCTCTTAAGGTTATACATCAGGGTAACCAGTCCCAAAACGGCAACCTTATCTCTTCCGAGGTTATACATCAGGGTAACCAGTCCCAAAACGGCAACCTCAGCCCTCTTAAGGTTATACATCAGGGTAACCAGTCCCAAAACGGCAACCTTATCTCTTCCGAGGTTATACATCAGGGTAACCAGTCCCAAAACGGCAACCTCAACCCTCTTAAGGTTATACATCAGGGTAACCAGTCCCAAAACGGCAACCTCAATCCTCTTAAGGCTATACGTCAGGGTAACCAGCCCCAAAATGGCAGCCTTATCTCTTCCGAGGTTATACATCAGGGTAATCAGCCCCAAAACGGAAACCTCAATTCTCCTAATATTTATGAGGTTAATATCGATACCTCTAAAAAACTACTACCTCATGTGTTGATGGAGTCACAAATCTCTGATATTCCACTAACACTCCTTGTAGACTCAGGGTCTGCAATCTGCTTGTTAAAAGAATCAAGTATCATAAACAAGCCAAAAATCATTCATAAACCTATAAGCATTAAAGGCATCGATCCTGGCGTTGAAACGACTCAAACTATAGGTTATTTTAATCTAAAACTAAAAGTTTCTGACTCTAAGTCAATTAGCCATAAATTTCACGTGATCAAAGAAATTAACCTACCTTATGATGGCATTATAGGTAATGATTTCCTGACGGTTAACAGTTGCAACATTGACTACAGTAGTGATGTTCTTAAAATAATTCACAATGAAATTAAAATTCATTTCTTTGACTCTTGCTATATCATTCCACCACGCACAGAGACTGTAATAGAATGTACCGTCACAAATCCAGAACTAAAAGAAGGCGTCATCCTAGATCAACATCTTTCTAGTACCCTTCTAGTTGCTAATTGTATAGCAAAAGTTAAAGACAATAATAGAGTAAATATATCCGTTGTTAATACCTCTAATAAACCTGTTAAGATTAAACGCAACCTTAACCTTAAATTAGACCCAATTGTCGCATATCCTATTCAATCACAATCCCTTTGTGAAAACGTAGTTGAACGTACTAGGAAAGTTCTAAATTCCCTGAGAACCTCCCACCTGAATGACGAAGAAGTTCAAGCACTCTTTAATTTATGTTCAGATTATTCCGATATATTCCACTTACCAGAAGAGGCTTTGTCTTTTACGCCAGCCATCCAACATGAAATCAAAACCACTAGTAACACTCCGATACATACAAAAACTTATCGTTTTCCTGAGTGCCATAAAGAGGAAGTGGACACCCAAATTAATAAAATGTTGGACCAGGACATCATCAAACCCTCGAATTCTCCATGGTCTTCTCCTATATGGATTGTTCCTAAAAAACTAGATGCTTCTGGCCAGAAGAAATGGCGCATCGTAATTGACTATAGAAAGTTAAATGATGTCACAATAGGTGAAATTTATCCTATCCCTCAAATTACCGAAATTCTTGACCAATTAGGTAAAAGCCAATATTTCACTACCCTCGACCTTTCATCAGGTTTTCATCAATTAATGATATCACCAGAAGACGCACCTAAAACAGCCTTTTCTGTACCCCAGGGTCACTTTCAATTCAATAGAATGCCGTTTGGTTTAAAAAATGCCCCAAGTACGTTTCAGAGACTTATGAATACTTGCCTTGCTGGGCTACAAGGCTCTCGTTGTTTCGTTTATTTAGATGATATAGTCCAGTACGCATTCGATTTAAATTCAGCAATCTTAAATCTCAAGGCCATTTTCGGCAGACTTCGAGAATTCAATTTAAAACTTCAACCAGAAAAATGCGAATTTCTCCGAAAGGAAGTTACTTACTTAGGTCACATTATCACCCAAAACGGAGTAAAACCAAATCCAGATAAAGTAAAAGCTGTAACACAATACCCCGTTCCAAAGTCTGCTAGAGAAATTAAATCTTTCTTAGGCCTCGTGTCATACTACAGGCGTTTCATCCCTAACTTTTCGAAACTAGCCAAATCCCTCACCTTGCTCTTGAAAAAGCACGTCCCGTTTGATTGGACGAATGAACAACAACTTAGTTTCGAAACTCTAAAAAATAAACTAGTCGAAGCACCTATATTAGCTTATCCTGACTTTAACCAAACCTTTTTGTTAACCTGCGATGCATCTAACTATGCTATATCAGCTATCCTGTCTCAAGGTCCCATCGGGCGTGATCTTCCAATTGCTTATGCGTCCCGCACCTTAAATAAAGCCGAATGTAACTACAGTGTTACGGAAAAAGAATGTTTAGCAATAGTATTTGGAACTAAAACCTTCCGACCATATTTATATGGTCGCCGATTTATCATTGTAACAGACCACAAGCCGCTTCAATGGTTATTCAATTGCAAAGATCCCGGATCTAGACTCATTCGATGGAGGTTGAAACTTGAAGAATTTGAATATGATATTCAGTATAAAAAGGGTAAAATAAATGCCAACGCAGACGCTTTGTCTAGATTCCCTGTTAATCCTGTTCAACCTACTGCTAACGAAATAACAACACCTAATCTTCTAAATTCCGAAGCTAATAATACTCCCGAAAATTTTGACAGTAATTCAGACAGAGATTTATTCGACTTCATTACGTCACCTACTTCCCTTCAGTCGGATGAACTTAACCCCGACCATCTCTTAGAAATTCCTACCCCAGACCTTCTTAATACAGAATCTCCAAATTCTACCTCTATAAGAGCCCCATCAGAAAACACTGTAATTCAAGACGCGCACCTCAGTTCCGTCCCTGACTTATCTACAGTTGACTACTCCAATTTCCTGAAACAAATAGCGGATAAAAATAAATCATTCAATACACAAATTATCGAACATAATAACAGTTTGCTAAAAACCACTTCTAAAGTTGTCTTAGTGCCCACATCGATTGATTTGGATGAATCGAATCCGTATATTGAAGAAATATTAAATAATTCGGAAAACCGAGACCAAATCCGCAACCAAGAAAAACAATTACATACCTTCTATAAAGTCCAATCAGGAAATAAAGATTACTACTTCCTGTATGTAAAAGTACATCACTTCGACCAGACGTCATATGACGAAATATTTAAAACTCTCAAATGTATTCGTAATGAACTTGTAATAACTGATCAAATTAGAGAGATTAGTATATCCGACTTCCGTGACCCTTTTGAAAAACACAGTTATATTAAGATTTATAATATTATAAACTACCTATTTCATAATACTGGCATACAAATAGATATCTATCATAATAACGTTACTTACCCATCACCGTCTGAAGTTAAGAAAATTCTCTACGACAATCATGACTTACCCATAGCTGGTCACCTTGGTGTCAGTCGTATGTATGATAGATTGAAACAATTATATTATTGGAAAGGTATGCGCAATGACATAGAGTCCTATGTTAAAAGCTGTAAATCGTGCCAGGAAAATAAAGCTTTACGCAAAATAAATCGCGCACCAATGCAAATTACAAGTACGTCAACTAAACCGTGTCAGCGCATAGCGCTTGATATAGTAGGACCCCTTCCAGAATCCGGTCCGGCAAAACTTAAATTCATATTAACACTACAAGATGATTTCACTAAATTCTCTAGCGCGTACCCCGTGCGCAGTACGACAGCCGAAGAAACATGCGAATGTTTACTACACTTTATATCAATATTTGGCCTTCCAAAAATGATTTTGACCGACCAAGGCACTAACTTTACAGCAGACCTGTTCAAGAAAACGTGTGAATTTTTAAAAATTAAACAGCTATGGTCAACTCCATACCACCCACAAACACAAGGCGCCCTTGAACGGAGCCACTCAACCTTGAAAGAATATCTAAAATCTTTTGTCAATAAAGAACAAACAAATTGGCCCCGTTATGTATATACAGCCATGCTTACTTATAATACTACTGTTCATACCGTAACACACTACACTCCGTATGAATTAATGTTTGGCAATCAACCATTTATCCCAAACTCTATATGTGACGAGAGCCTTGGCGCCACATACCCTGAATATGTCCGTATGCTACAAAACCGCTTAAAGTATTCTCGCGATAAAGCTCTTGAATACGTCCACAAGTCTAAGATAACGTCTAAAACGTATTATGATTCCCATAGTCGGACAGTAAAATATAAAATTGGCGATTATGTTTACCTGAAGAACCATCTTAGAATGCGAAAGGCCTTATCACCCATATGGAAAGGTCCGTATAAAGTCGTAAAAGTTCATGGCAATAACACCTTATCACTATTGATAAACAGACGACACGTCCGTCACCATTATGACCAAGTGAAACTCGCAGAGGTCACCAACAACCTGTGAAAGAAAACTTGTAAATTAGAATCATAATTAAATCGTTTTTCTTTAGTATAGATAGACTATATACCTATATGTTATCCTTATACCTAGATTAGTTAGGTTAGTAGTATTTAGTTACTACGTTATATTTTTAGTTAGTATTCATAATACATGCATACCTATGTACTTACAGTGCCTCAGCGGAACTCCAACCATCTAACGAGTATGTCCACGCGATAACTGCAAGTCCTGGAATATACTTCGATTATATAGGGAAATTAAAAATCAATAATGGCATCCTTAATGTCATTATGCCAATAGACATTTTACATATTAAACCACATATAGAAAATATAAATTCAGCATTAGAAACAGTAATTAAAACATGTAAACAAAATGGATATATGAAACACTTCGAATGTCAAAATATGGTGAAACCATTAGTAGTTCAACAACAGAATTTAATAAAACTATTTAGTTCCATATCTTACCTTACTGATAATGGTGATCACAGAAACAAACGAGCATGGATTGGTGGAATTGGAATGATTCTAAAACAAGTTTTTGGTACTTTAGATGAAGATGATGCTATTCAATATGATCGAGCTATTGAATCAATAAAAAACAATCAAGATAAACTTATGTCTTCCATAAGAAATAATATTTTAATAACTAAATCTGTTATATCAACTTATAATAATACGTTTCACAAAATACAACAAAACGAAGTAATGTTAAATGACGCTATCAGCAAACTCTCGAGCAGTATTCAAAATATTTCTAAAACTACGCATATTTTAGAATTAGATTTTGTATATAACACCTTGGAAACTTCCATGGTCACCCTAACGTTTCAACTTGAAGACATAACAAATGCGATAATGCTTTGTAGTCAAAACATACTGCACCCGTCCGTTATGTCGCCTAGCGCTATGTACCGAGAATTAGCTGATAACGTGAGGCACCTGCCGAATAATCTACACTTACCTGTACAATTAGATATAAGTTCAGTTCATTCTATTATAAAAGTGTCTACTTTATTGTGCTATTATTTTAACAATAAACTAATATTTCTTTTGCGTGTCCCTTTGGTATCCAATCAAGAATATTCTCTGTTTAATAATATAGCATTACCAACACCTCACAACGCCAATCAACCAAACACATTTGGTTTAATTGTACCAAGCGCTAAGTATATAGCTATAACAAAAGATAAGTCAAATTACTGTACATTAGAATCATTAGAAAATTGTAAAATAATACGTTTGGCAGAATATTTATGTGTAATCCCTATTATCTACAAAACTGATTCAAGACCAAGTTGCGAAAGCGAACTGTTATCTAAAACAATCAAAGAAATTCCCGCAGTATGTAATATTAAGTTCATTCATGGTAATCTAGATATTTTTAAATCGCTCAATAATAATAGATTTATATATGTTCAATCTGAATTAACGAAACTTTCACTGGATTGCCAAGGTCATAATCAGATAAAGGAAATAAATATATTCGGTATTGGCATCTTATCTATACCAACTAATTGTATCGCCTATTGTAAAGGCACCACGCTGTTACCGAGATATAACAATGTTTTAAACTTAACTTCACCTATTAATCTACCAGATTTCAATTTAATAAATAGTAGTTGTTGTAAAATAAATAGTATAACGAATAATATGTCCCCGACCCATTTAGAGCCTATTAACTTAGATAATATAATTCATGTTAGCAAAGCAATTAACAACCTTTTAACAGACGTTGATAAAATTCAGCAAACACCCCACATAATTAAATATGGGACACATTATTCAATAATTATAAGTTTAATTGTATGTCTTATTTTGTTTTACTTAGTTTATAAAATTGTAGTTTATTGTAAACCCAATTGCAACCTTCGCAAATATAGTTTCCGCAAATGCGATAAATCTAAATCAGAATCTATAGAACTGGAGCAAACAATTCAAGAAATTCCAGCTCCAGCCCTAAGAACCTCTTTCTAAGGTTAACTTTGGTAATCATCCCCAAAGTTCACTCTAATAGGGGAGGTGTTATAAGCATACACTGAACCCTAAAATACTTAGTCATCATGGCTTTCAGCCATGTCAGTACAATAGTAGTAGTCAGCAATAATCATTGGTAAAAAAAGTTAGTCTATTCATAACCTTTACGGTGAACGGTTGCATAAGGGTCCCTTTTCATAAATGTATTAATTAATTAAATAAATAATAATCTTCTTTTAAAATCATTTCTTTTTTTTAAAAAGCCTCTTGGAAGGGACCCTATAACAGTGCGCTGAATTCTTAAATTGATTCATGGACTTTATAATGAGTAATTTTGAGTTCGATATTGAAGCAGAAATAATTCTACATTGTTGTTATGAAGAGAAAGCTTTAAATTAGAACTATTATGGTCACTTGGCATCAGGATCAGGGGCGTTATTATGAAGTATTTATGCCATCATTATTCCACTGCGAAAAAAGGATGGTGCTAGCGGCCTTGTGTAGCTCCGTCTCACTCACACTGGAATAATGGTGGCATTCGTCATAATACGGCTCGAGAGACGAGAGACAGATACACACAGATATAATCTAGCTTTTCAATCTGTGTGTGTGTCTCTCCTATTGTGGTATAGTAAGTCTATTCCAGGTGCATCGTCTTCACTTATAATTATATAATTAATGTATAAAAAATATTGTAAAACATTTTAAGAGTAACGGTAGAATTTAAAACTGCCTTTTGGAAGGGGCGACTAGAATCAATTCTATTTTCTTGCAAATTTTGACGTTCTAGAGTGCCTTTTATGTGCCTATTTAAAATAAATTATTTGACTTTGACTCTCATGGAATTGAAATCGTTATAAGACTTACATTCTGCCTGTAATTCTTCAATAAACTCTTAGAAAGAACAGCATAATAATACCTACATAAGTTTTCTTTAAGTAGATCGCAATTTTAGCCTGTTCTACTAGAGCCTCGTGCAGACTGGTGCGACGCGACTGCAACAAAGCAATTTCTAAGATAACTGCTGGGTAGAACAATTACCGGTACGGTCTGCACGAGGCTTAACACGTACATATTTGAATGTTCTGAACAGAAGAAACTTTTGACTTACAATTTATTATGATTGTAGGCATACCGTCAATTTCACGGGGGGGGGGGGGGGGGTGAAACGTTCTAAATTTCAGTAGGTACCTTCCTAAATGTACAGTAATCATGCATTAATGTCCTAGGAATCCAAAACCACTCCCAAATTGCGCCCGAACTCCGAACTTATTTGCCTATTGCGAATATATTTCGGTAGGTTTTTTTTTTTTTTCATGTTTTCGAGCACATGTATTTTTCCATGTTCATAAGATCCTAGCTAATAAAAGATATTTTGGCTCAGTCGCAAAATTTTCTCAAACTGCCTCTCGGACGAAAAATTTCCATTTCTCAGAATGTCCCTTTCGCAAAATGACCACTTCGCAAAATGTCCCTTTTTTTCCAATGCACATCAAGTATTAATATATCAGTAAAAAATCGGTTAGGTGCGAGTCGGATTCGTGAACAGAGGGTTACATAATAAAAAAATAAAATATTTTATTCACGTAGGTAGGTTACACACAAATAAAAATAAAGGACAGAAATTGAAACGTTTGCGAGTTTCTTTAATTTTTTTTTTGTGTAATTGTTGTTGACTTAAGTCAACCCACCAGCCTTACCAAGGGTATCGTATTACCCAGTTAGTGGGTTGTGGAGGTTACATAGGCAGTTTTTCCAGATAAAATACTGGTATTTAGCTGTATCCTGTTAGATTGGAAGCCGACCCCAACATAGTTGGGAAAAGGCTAGGCAGTTTGATTGGTCATTTTGCGATTGAGCCGATATTTTGTACCTACATAGTAAAAGAATTGCTATATTTTTTAAAGCCACAAAAAAGCGATGCTGTTTAAAGCAAAAACCTAACCCTAACCAACGAATAGCATATATTATTATTCCTCGAGACACTTGAATCAAATAATTTAAAAAAACAAACTCTCTAATAATCTTTCAAAACAAATATGTCCCGAGAATTTATAACGGCTCCGGAAAATCCCGAGTAATTTTCCTCAAGAGATAATTTGAGCCTTTCGATACAGCACTTAGGCACAATTTAGCTACAATACAGACTCTCTCACCTATAAGCCGTAGTCTTAGCTCCACAATGGCGGAATGAGTAACGCGACCATTACGCTTTCGTCGTGAGGTATCGCTTACTCGTCTATCGGAGCTCAGCAGATCACAATATTTTCACACCACTTACTATTGGTTGCGGTGTCTACATATTTTGAGGGTGAGAAACCGATTTGGGGAAATCTGATTAGATAAAGGAATGAAAATGATGTAACAAATCACTAGACGCAACTGAATCTTGGAACTTTTGAGCTCGTATTGTCCTTCAGGCAAGTTATTGTGGTTTTGATTTTTAAATAGCTCGTCCGAGATGCTTTGAGTTCAGGTATGACTGTAGAAAAGCCTTTGGAAATAACTGACAAGTATTGAGTTTTCTGAGCGTTCTTCAAGTGAAGACAAAGAGTGGTTTAAATCCTAAAGCATGAATACAAAACCAAAAACCTAGCAAACCATGCCTGTAAATGTTAAGTTTAACTGACCTATGCACAGTCACCGACGATGCCGTAGAAGTAGCGAGTTTTGGGCCATCATTTGATACACTATCGTGCGAAAAAGAAGAGGGAGATTGTGTAAAATCCTCTACTTAATGAATCTAGATCATTGACCAAGTTATCACATACCCATATTGAATGCAATTACAATTTTAGAACCGTTTCTTATGCATCTTACGTTTCGCTCACACTTTTTGCTGTGAGCTGTTTCAACACCTAACACACGCTCTGGTTTCAACACGAGATGTAATAATTAATATCTTTTGAAGGAGTACTGCAATGACACTTGTTTCTTAAATATTTTAATGTGGCGCTTTATTTGAATACTAGCTTCTGTCCGTGCTTCTGATGTTACTTCGTTTTCGCTTAGCGTTCTTTCGGACTTAGTTTCTTTTTGCTCGGCTCCTAAGGGTTGTAACGCGATGTTACACACCCTATAACCTTCTTCAAGAATTTTGACTAACAAATGCAAAAAGAATTTTTCAAATCCGGAGATTACCCCTTCTTTTTTTTTTTGGGTGGGAAATTATCTAATAACTTCTCCCGCTCTGGGTGGAGCGGAAGGGCGTGTCAGACTCTTACTGACTAAAACCCACCCGTGTTCCTTCCGTTGCCTGTACGTTGCCAGCGGCCACGGTATCCCTTTCGGAATTAGAACAGCCATATTACGACTACTCGACTACTTCGACTGTCGACTACTTTTAATAAATCAGTGGTTGCATCTCCTCCACACTCAATCAATCACACCACTTATTTGTGATAGTGCGGGTTTATCTACTTGATTCCACATACAGTTATCACCTTCTGCAACATCTTTCTCTACAAAAACATATTACATATTAAAAACGTGAAAAAGAAGCGACTATTCTTCGAGTACCCCTCACATAGTAGGATCCGCAGTCACAACGAAATTGCGGTGATTTTTCTTCTTAATTACAGCTCTGAAGACTATTTTGATGGAATCAGGCCTTTGCCAATTATCGCGTCGTCTGGATAAATGTTGCTTGTTTTGCTTTGTTCTAGTGTTTGAGGAATGTTTTTCCTACTTAATGAATACATATCATCATTCTTCTGTCCTTATCCCAATTTATTTGCATCTTTTATGGGGTACTGTATTAAATGAAAGAAAATTTAAAACTCATATAAAAAGTACACTTTTTAAAGAAGCATAATACAAATCAGAGGATTATATTCAAGACAAAAATACTTGGAAACATGCTGGTCCTTTTCCATAGGACAATTTAGAGTCTAAACAAAATCAAACTGGTTGCTAATTTAATTGTATAATATTATTTTTTATAACATTGATTTTACATTCTGTGATTACTTGAACTCGATTAGTTTTACTTGTTAAAATGTTAGGAATGTCGTATAATATTACAATGTTTGTAAATATGTGAGGAGCGTCTATCACATAATTAATTTATCTGTCATTGCTTCATTTTTCATTATTTTTACCTATCGTGGCATAGTAATCTTATTGTAGGTGCATCAAAGTAATCTGATTGTCTTCACATATACTTATATAATTAATGTATACTATTGTGAAAACATTTTAAAAGAGTAACGCTGGAGTTTCTTGCCCATTCTTCTCCATACGAAAACTATCTTTTGGAAGGGGCGACTAGAATCATTATTTTTTCACTTTCAAAAGTGCTTTTTATGTGCCTAATTGAAATAAATTATTGGACTTTGACTTTGTGGTCTTTTTCTTCCATATTTCTCTGTTAGTTGTCATCTTTGTAGTCACCGCTTTCTAGCCATATCAGCTTTCACACAGTCCATGATGAATACATATTTGTGTACTTAATATAATAATATTAAAAATGGTTAGATTAGTCCCTTTATTAAAACTTTAGATTTTAAATTACAAAGTCTCTACTTATATAGTTTCTTTCTTTATCTAATGTGTCAAGCAATTCAACTGTTTTCATGGTAGTTTTTACATGAGCTACTTACTATGTCCAATATGTTATCAATTTTATTTTCCACTAGCATCATTATGGTCCTGCCATCGCTATGTACAAACGCATTTAACTTTGTAAATAAGTCAATATGGTTAAAAAAATTACGATCGCCGACTTATTACGCCAACGATTTGGTTTTTAACACAATTGCGTTAATTCATTTTAGCACGAAATCCGCATGTTTTGTTTTTCTGGTCTTCTGCGAATGAAAAAATGCTACGAGTAGTTTTCTCTTCCTTATTATTTGTACTTGTACTACTTGGTTACAAGGCAATAAGTAATAAAGTCCTCAAACCAAGGATGTCTAAAGTAGTATTAGTCGTAAGTCTTTCAGACTCCGGACTCAGGTTGGCCGAAGCAAGGAAAATCTGTTCACGTGGAGATCCATTATTCCATAGACGACACCGCCTTGAAGTTTAAACGTGGTGCTGTTCCACAAACGATGGGACACTTAATGCCATGTCCTGTCAGCTGCACGTTACAGGAACTGATGGACGCTAGTGATGGCGCCAAATACGTAGCCGAATTCAGGGGGCCTACCACCACCTCTTTAAGCAGTATTATTTTAATGTTACTTCAGTGGGGGAAAGAGATGGAGCAATACGTCCTGTAGAGCTTCATCTCTTTCCCACACTAAAGTAATATTAAAATAATACTGCTTAAAGAGGTGGTGGTAGGCCCCCAGGGCTGACTCCATTTAGAAAGAGAAGAGATGAAGTCATCGATCTCCTGATGTGACTATTATGTTATTCTCTAACAAATACACTGGTTCTATTAATTGATGGTTAGAACAAAGACAGCTTGTACAAACACACAGCATTAAAATGAGCTTGCAATGGTAGACGAAACACAATGAATGCCTTGTTGGTAGTAAACTCCGTCGATGCTCGTTTCTCAGAAATACTCGTTACTGATATAAGCTTTTCCCGAAATACCGTTCTTTAAAGGTAAAGGATTTCTACAGAGACGTACGAGACGTTCCTTTAGATTTTAGCATTAGTGCCATGACATCATAACAGGCTTCATCATCATCATCATCATCATTTCAGCTAAAAGACGTCCACTGCTGAATAAAGACCCCCAAGCACCGCCACTTCGACCGGTTCTGTGCTTCCCGCATCCAGCGGATTCCTGCGGCAAGGTAATCGGACCACCTTACGGGAGGCCTTCTAACGCTACGTCTTCCGATACGTGGTAGGCTTTTTCTTAACTTCTCCCGCTCTGGGCGGAGCGGGAGGGGTGTCCTCTTACTGACTAAAACCCACCCGTGTTCCTTCAGTTGCCTGTACGTTGCCATGGGCCACGGTATCCCTTTCGGAGTTTCCAGCAACCCCGGCAGGCATCGGCCCTACCGATAGTCAAAACCGGTATTTCAAAACCGGTTTCAAGCTATGGCACCCAAATGAATGCCTGAATAAAAACGCGCTGTTGGATTTACAACTTTCGGCCCTGGGACTCTACTCTCTAAGTTCGTCAACGAAGATACGAGCCCGTCCGAAAGTACTTGATCCGTCAAAACAATTGACAATTTAAATTTTCCGTCAATGATATGTAGTACGAAATGCCCGTAACTTTGGCCAAAACTACGGGTTTCATATATAGAGAGACCCACCCCCTTAGCCGAGAGTTAGGCAAAACGGGCATAAGTTAAGACTTCTTAGAATTAAGCAATTAAGCAAGAGACCATTCAAATTTTTCTCACACTTCTCATAATGTTTGACAAAGATGTGCGTGCAACTAATCCGACACCCAAACGTCATGCTAATTAATTGTCACCAGAACATGAAGACGTATTCACAGCCGAAGTCAAACCAGCGAACGATAAAAACAAATCAGTTGAAAAAGCTAAAACAAAGGCCCCTAATTCAAATACAAAGTAATATATGGACATCAAAAGATCGCGTGACCAATCAAACGGCGATGTAATTAAAAAAAAAGTAATCATAAACGTGACAAACGTCTCGCAGACACGTCAAGAAACCTGTACAATGTCCAAAACAGAAAAAAATATAAAAAAATCCGAGAGTAGGTAACTCATGAAAATGAATTTTCGTATAACTTATGAAAATGAATTTTAATGAGTTACACCTCAATGATTTGCGCTTGTGTATGTACATAGTCAATGTGTTTTTTCAGTACTCTACTTGTAAATTAATCAAACGTCGCTACAGGTATCATATTATCGCTACTAATTATGTTAGCTAGTTAAGTAGATACACACTCATTACAAGTCAGCGTTTGTTATATATTCAAGACTTCTACTTCTACTCCTTTGGTGAGGATTCTGCTAATCTTCCCAATTACTAAAAACTAAAAAGATATAAACAAGGCCTACTGGACCGTGACTTACGCGGGTGAAACCGGGGGGCGCAGCATATAATATTGTTTTAACTTACTACTATATACTACTTATCTTGGACAGTGTTTTTAAAGGATTGTAAAATTGCCGATCGTGTTTATTTGCGCATCTTTCTAACGTACAGACGCCAGCACGTCAACCTACTACAATTTGTCAAATTTATTTAATAGATTTTCAACTGTATCACTAAAGCATAAGGTTCAAAGTTGATTGGGAAAAATTTACCGTTTCGGGTAGGTTGACCTGCTGGCGTCTGAACATACTCATTAAAAGCTCTCGTTATTTCATACAAGCCTGATCTGAGGATTATGTTTTAGATTAAAAATACCAACCTATGTTTTTTTTGTATCATACAAGAACTTGTTCGGCGTATAAAAATAGAAGCTTGTTAAAAAGGTACAGAACTGTTTCAGTATCACGGAAATAACTACATATTTTTTACTCAGTTACAGTTACAGTTTTAATATAATTTCAGTTTTTCCTCTGCGAATTGATTGACGACTGACAGCTTTCAGTCCTTCAAAATACAATACATAATTAAAAATCCCCAACTTCGTTTAAAACATTTAAAGCCATTTGGTTATAGCCACCACAGATTTTTTTTATTTGATTAAATCAGTCCTATTGTTGTAATTTAAAATCAGGACTATCAACTTAGGCCATTTCCTCAATGGTCGGTACGTCACCGGTGCGGGATCAGCATACTCGGTATACTCGGTGCCGAAAGCTTACCGAGCGCCTATATTTCAATTAATGAAGCGGTACTGCATAAATTTTACCAAAAACAACGTCAGGTCCGTAAATGAATTCGCGGGCTTGCGGACGGTGAGCAATGGGTAGCTCGCCGTCCGATAAGGACCAGGCCCGGGTCGACGGCGCGTTGTGTTCCACGCGCGCCTCAAAGAGATGTCAGCAAGTGAAGGGGTCCGATAGGACCGATGCCTGCCGGGGTTGCGGGAAAGTCCAAAAGGGATACCGTGGCCCCTGGCAACGTACAGGCAACGGAAGGAACACGGGTGGGTTTTAGTCAGTAAGAGTCTGACACGCCCTCCCGCTCCACCCAGAGCGGGAGAAGTTATTTGATAATTTCCCACACAAAAAAAAAAGGTCCGTAAATGAAAGGCGTTTCGGTATACCGAGCATAATATACCGAAACGATACCGCACCGACTAATGAGTAAATATACTTACGTTGTCTGATACCTATATTCAAATCAAATCTCTCATTCCTTGGATTGACAATAACACGGAGAATCAACGTAATGTCATCTGCTCAATAATTTATGTTCCTGGCTGTACAGTTCTGAACTATACTGATAAAAGTCGTAATTAATTTTTGACTAGCCTGTATCAATTCCAAGCAAAAACCTCATTTAAAGTCTCTTAGCTAAAGTTGCGTTCCAATTTAAGTTTCTTTCATGTTTTTGCTGAATATTTTCCCGAAAGAAGGCGGGGTAGGGTCGCCATGATTAGTTTGAGTGCTGAGGACTTTTAGCAACATGGGTCGGGAATAATATGAGGAATCGCCGGCTCTTGGCTAAATTATAACAGCCTCAGGGATCGACCGAAGGTTAAGCTACGCTAGCGGTGGTCGGTTCGTGGATTTCGGACCATCGATTCCATATCGAGAACCCTCCGTGCCTCGGAAAGCACATTAAGCAGTTGGTCCCGGCTGTCATTCGTAGATCTTTGACAGTCGTTACGAGTAGTCAGAAGCCTAAAAGTCTGACAACGTCTTACCAAAGGGTATCTATCGTATTACCCAGTAACTGGGTTGTGGAGGTCAGATAGGCAGTCGCTCCATGTAAAATACTGGTATTCAGCTGCATCCAGTTAGACTGGAAACCGACGCCTTAGTTGGAAAAAGGCTAGGTTGATTGATTGAAAAGCGAGAAAAAAAAGATTTTACAAAAAAAAAACGACTTCTAAAAAACATTCCAAAGTGGAAAATAACTTAAATTTCGGAAGTCGGTGACAATTAAAGAAAATACAAAACCAAAGACATTTTTCACTTTGTAGTCTTTTTTAAGTCGTTTTTTTTTTGTTGTAAAATCTTTTTATTTCTCGCTTTTCAGTAGGTCAGTTTTTAATTTATCTAAGTTACAATAGCCTAATGTCAACTAATCATCACCTATTCCACTCGGTGGTTCTTGAAGTCGTCATCTGAAATACTTACGGCAGTTACCATTGACAGAGGGATTGGACATGTCTGGCCGAACCCTACTTAAGCTTAGCAGATTTTCTTTTGACGTGAAAACATCTTTTCGCTCGGAGTACTTGGTAGTAAATTCAATATTTCTGACCGTCAAAAACATGTAAGATTTGAATCGCTAATAACTACAAGACTGTTAATGCCAGAGTAATGGTTGAGCACGCAAGAGATAAGTCATATTTATAACAATTTTGAGGCTGGATATTTTGGATATTTGTCTATGACTTTATTTTATTTTATTTGGGAAAATAAACGGTTACACATAACAATATTATGGTATAGAACTTAAAACAAAAATGGGAGTATAAATGTATAACCAACAACATTTTCCACATAATATACAGAAGTTAAACAAACACGAACGGCGTGCGATACAAATTACTACATTGGATAGAGTATGGTTAAATATTAAAAAAAAAAACTTAACTGAAACATATAGGTACTATACAGGTGAAAATAATAAAAAGAGAAAGAAGATACTCGTATAATAGAATATTTAAAATAGAGATTATGATTTTAAGATTGCTATGTACAGACGCCAGCACATCAACCTTCTACTATCTGTCAAATTTCTTTAATAGATTTTCAACTTTATCACTAACGCATAAGGTTCAAAGTTGATTGGGAAAATTTGACAGTTTCGGGTAGGTTGACCTGCTGGCGTCTGTACTTAATTCTGCTATAATTTTTAGCGCATTACTTCTAATGAAGTCACATCGCGAGGGCAGGCCCATGCGCACGACCCTCTATTTTTCACTTTATGTCGAAATTCCAATTAGTATAGTGCAAAAATGTGTTCAGCTAGAACAGTGATTCTGGTGTCGTTGCCAAGAGTTGACAAAGGACTACCAGGACCAAAAGAGATATAACAAAATATTCCTTAGAATAGAGAGACAATAGCAAAATAATTTCATATATAGACTGATTACGGCCGTAAATCTGCCCAATCGAAGAAAGCTTTGCATCATAAGGAATACGATGAGAATTCATTAACGATGAGCATAAAAAATCGAATGCCGAGCAAATACGATATCAACGGCAGTATTAGAAACCGTAAGAAAAGTTGCAAATTAAAGATGTCGTCTCATATCGGCCGTAAATCTTCTCAGACCTGAATAATATCACAATCGATGAAAGCTTGCATCATTAGGAATGCAATGAACATTCATTTTTGTAATTCATTGTAAATTAAATAAAATCGTTAAAGAAATGTGTTATTATTTTACACCACGTTTTCACGAAACTGCGGCGCGGGCTCGAACTTCGCCTAACTCAATTCTTTTTGTTTTTCACCCGGTCTTGTCCCACCGCTGGACAAAGGTCTCCCCCAGGGCTTTCCACTCTTTCCTGTGTGTTCCTTTCTTCGGCCAATCTACCATAGACGCCTCTAAGTATATATAGTAGTAGTATAGTTATATTTCATGGTATGCTGCACCGGTCGACGTCATAACGTCAACGCCGGCTGTCGCCGAAAACAAGCGCTGGGGCTCTGTCTTGCATAGGGTCGCAGCATTATATATATATATATTCTTTATTTCGGACTACACATACAAGTACATACAATCCATATAGCGTTAGTAACAAAATGCTGAGCGATGACCGTTTTGCGTGGATGTGAAGCATATTTTCCCTAAACTAGTTCCTTTTTTAATTTTGTGTTCTTTTTTTGCGTCATGTTTACCGCAAATAAACGTATTTTTCTTTTTTTCTTTCTAAGTCATTATGCCAGCATCTAGGCCTCCCTCGGAGAAGAGTTAAAAATCTGGAAGTGTCCCTATCTTGTGGACACCGCTATAAAGTGCCCACAACCCGAATGGCCACTGATACACTGCTACGGCTATCGAAGTGTTACCGGAGCACAAAAACTTACACAACTTTTAAATTGGAAGCTTAATTAAAATGAAGCACTGGGTATTTTTTTAAATGGCGGTTTTGGTAAAGGATATTTTTAGATAATTACCTTTTCGGTTGAGGAAAAATATGTTGTTTGGCGAAAGTGGGTTTAAATCGATTTGGCGATTTAAATTAATTTTGTTAACTATGACCAGGTTAAGTTTATTGCCCCAATTTTGGTATTTATTTCCGTTGAGCTTTTACATATTTATGCAAAGAAATTGAATTGAAACAATTGAATCATATTATTTTTCTTAGGCTTATGCTTGCTTACGTTAATTGATGAAATCGATCGATGAATCGATTCGGTTTGCATTTATATCCGTCCCCTATCAATATTACTAATCGATATATAAACTTATAGAGGTAACAGGGTGTAAATTTCACTCATCCTCTATAGAAAAGGGAGGATCCGCCGACCAGACGGGTGTCGTGTCTGGCGGGCAACTGCCCAACGATTGATGTCGGGGAAGTTATACATATGCTGATCGCACGATAAACGCTGTTTGCATGATGCAGGATTTCTGTGTGACGTCAGGATTTTGTGTGACGTCAGGTCTTTGATGCGTAGTTTGTATGTGGCGATGTAGATGCCGCCACAAACTAACCTCTGACGACAAAAATCCTAAAAGTAATCATTTGCAGGTTTCGAAATACCTTCTCAGAATACTGTTTTTTTATATCACTAGCGACCTGCCACTGCTTCGCACGGGTTTTACAACTTGACAAAACATCGAGATTTATTTATTATAAGTAAGTTTAATACTCATGTATTACAGTAGACCTCGCGAGCACAAGCTTTTTTGCAACAATTAATATACCATTTAAAACGGGATATTTACCATGTTTTTAAATACAAAAACCTGCTGAATATCCCGTTTTAAATAACTTTAGTAGTGAAAATAACCATGTCAGTTACCATTTGGCAAGCGACTACAAGAGCGCGATCTAGCGGTGCACAGTAGCGCCATCTAGTGACCTTATTGTAAAACGTTTTTTGAGAATTCTGAATATTTTTTTCGGCATTCTCTAGTTTTGTGATGAGAAGATGCCAGGCGCTCCATTAACCTAGTAATTAAAGGGCCGATTCAACTGGTAGAAATCTAAAAGTGAGCAATTTACTGCATTTTGAGGAGCTATTCTGCTCGTCACGCTGAGGTTCCTCATCAGATCTTCATAAAAATTGAATGAGACCAACTTTAAGTTACTAACTTTCAAATAAAAAAAATATCCATCGAAATAGGATCTCATAAGGCGAAGATATTCGGTAGCCCCCTTTTTGGAGGAAGTGGAAGGGGATTTTTGATTGGAGGGGGGGCCCCCTCCAATCAAAAATCTCCAACGACAAAAAAAAACTATAAAGTAGTAAAACCTGTATACAAAGTTTCGTCCAGATCGGTTGTAAAGTACGACCTGTAGAGGAGTACCTACCAACAAGCTGACACACGAAAGCAAATTTTGCCAGACTTGAAGCAGGACGCTTCGCTCGCTCGGTCAATAAACCTTCATAAGAGGGAACAGGGCCTGCAATTCTCCATAAAAATTTATTCCCCTTTTTTCTTCCTGAATAATGCCTCTAGAGAAATATTTTTGTTTTCATAAAACCAAGGTCTGCTGTAGTCACGTCCCTGTTATTTCCTTTTTTTTAGCTACTTATCGGTAAAGAAAATATGACCCTCCAAAAATTACAAAAATGACCTATTTTTACCGCCGTGATTAGAGGAGTACCAGACAAATTCGAAAAATGTTTAACATTAAAGAAAATCATAGGAACCTAGACATACTCTTTCTTAAAATTTTAACGTAAAAAATAATTGAATCGGTTCAGTTTTCGAGGAGAAAAAAGGGGAATACGAAACGTCGATTTCGTAATTTTTTTTTGTAATATAATTGGTCTGAGCTGTAGCTATCCCTATGGCACTCTACGGGGGCAGACTTGAGGTAAGAAGACGGCAATAGTTTATTTCCCTCTTAAATAAATTCTCTAAATTATGGTGAAAACCGCATTAAAATCCGTAGCGTATTTTGGAAGAACAACGTGGTCATATACAGACACAAAAGCCGACTTCAATTTATAATGTAGATAATGCCTACATAAAGAGTGAAAACCGACTACAATCGAAAGGTCTTTTTAATCGATTACTGCCGATCCCCGTAACCCTATTGTGGCTCCGGTCTTTACGAAAGAAAAGTGCTTAATCTGCACTTTGTCGCCCTCCATTGTGGAGAAGGCACTCGCTTGCCTATGTATGAGTAAGTCGGTAGGGGTGGCAACGTTTATTTTTTGGGTTATATTATACTGATCCTCTAAAAAAATTATTGTCCGTCTAAAGTTTGAATTTTTTTTTTAATGAGCCTCTTATTTTCTGGTTTTTTCTCACAGTTGGTCGCAGTTACTAAGCTAGAACTCCCCGACCAAATGGGTTAGGTTAGCGCTACATCCAAATAGGTCGCAGTCACTTGGTTATTTAGTATTTTTAGGACCCCAAAATATGAATTATTAGAGGTTTACAAAAAGAGGCGCAATATTAGAATGATAAATATGTTTACGACCGCAAAATGGGAATGATTAATATTAGAGGTTCTACTTCTATGAAATGCATGCCTTTATTTTACACATTTAAAAAAATTTTTAGAGATACTTGAAAGAGAGATCAGAAAAAAATCTTTTTTATTACGTATAGAATAGATTTTATATTACAGGAAGCAATTTATTTCCCTTATCGTGGTCAGCCCCCGAGATTTCTTTGTGAAATGAGGGTGATTGTTATTTATTTGATTACATGATTTTCAGTCCTATGGGATGTTTTGTATTTGCGCAACGTTTCTTTTTCAACTATTGTATCTGAAATAAGTTTTCATATAAAAGGAAAATAATTACGGTAACATAATAGTATATTATGCAATTAGTGAATAAAGGATGGATTTAAAGCGGGGGCCATAGATGAACCACGAGCAAGTGAAGGATTCTAACGACTGAATCACGACCGTAGGGAGTGATTCATGATGATTGAATTACGAGTGTAGCGAGTGATTCAAGTGTTAGAATCCTGAGTGACGCGAGTGATTTATGGCCCTCGATATAAATCCGTTTTATTCAAGAGTTGCATACTATACTTTATACCATGACTACGAGAAAAAGAAAGATTAAAGCGAAAATAGAAAATGGAAGGTTAAATTAATTAAAATGCACATTAAAATTTGAACAATTTTTGTTCGTACAGCTTACAGTATTCAAAATAGCGCCAATTTACTAATGCAAAGAAACAAAGAGCAAAGAACACAAAACAGTTTTTATTCTAATGCTAAACTCCTTGTCGAAAATGTCGACCAATCAAATCTCGAGGACTTATTTGCAGAAGGAGTTTGTATGTCGAGTTTTTTTGCACAAGGAGTTTGTATCGAGTATTTCTTGGCAAGGAAGTTGTATAACATTGAGATGGAGGTCGAATATATCGGTGTGTTCTAAATTCAAACACCAAGATAGTGATTAAAAGCTTTTTAGAGGGGGAATGGTATAAAAGTATTTTCTTAATTTGTAATTAAAAGTTAACTTCTTACATGATATGGAACAAACACCCTACCTTTTTTATACAGTTGTTTGTTGTTGTTGTAAGCGGAAAGAATATCTAAGGATCGTAGCAGGTGGCGTTCGGTAGTTTCTGCCTACCCCCTGGGGAGAAGGTGTGAGCTTATGCATGTGTGTGTGTTATTGTAAAAGAGTTGTATTGTTGGCAGCCCTAATCTAAACCAGACGCTATCTATGTAGGTAATGGAAATGGAGTGTTTATCACCTGTGTACATATACATACGTATGTGTATTAAGATGTATAGGTGATTATGTATTACGAGCATGTTGAGAATTCAGATTTAGAAGAAATCTGGGTTAGTTTGTCTTTCAAACGTTTCATATTTTTACAAAATTATAAATTGTTCATGGTGATTTGGAAATAACTTTTGGAATCGAATTTTTAAATTTTCCTGCTTTTGTATGAGAATTCAATGGGAAAAAAACCTGTCGGGTCAACTAGTTCATAAATAAAAAGGTACAAGAATTTGTTACTCTTCCAGAAAAAAGAAAAAGAAGGAAAGAAAATACGTTTATTCTGCACAAACAAAACGCACATTTAAATAAAATAAAAACACAAAATACACAAATACAAAAGTAGCCAAAAGCCTCGTATTTAGCCAACAAATAAACGCTATTTAAAAAATTGATTCTTCATCGGTTGATGTCAAGGCCACAGACAAAGACAATATTGCGTAATTGCTGTAACAACATTACATACTCTGTGGTTACGACATTGGCAAATGACAACAAAAACATAACAAAAACAAAATGCCGATTGCAGAGTAAACTACTTTTGTAATAAATAATAAGAAAAATTAAACTGTGCGTCGCATCTGTGCAAGAACAGGTCATTGCTCAGCGAAATGCTGTGACTTCGGATGAACCTAACGTCAACAGCGCAAAAAAATTACTGTTTCCTCAAAGAGAACGCTGTTTTTTACATTTCTTAAAATGCAACTCTAAACTATTCAAAACAAACCTGTTATTCTCAACCCGCTTTACCATTAGAACATAGTAACAAAAAGTCTTAAAAAAACCGAAGCCTTGTTCAGTGTTCACTTTCCGACTACTACTGGTTCTTACATACCTGAAACAAACAAAAAAGTAGTTAGAAAAATAATCCAATACATCAAAAACAGTATTTACTAGTAAAGTAAAACAATACATCAAACAGTAGACGAATACATCAGTTACGTAACGATCCGTACAATGTCATCGTGTTGACGAAAAACAAGGCATGTTTGTAATGAGTCAATGTTACCTCAGCTGATTCATTAATTAAATAGCTATTGTCCACGAATTCTTCAATAATTATCTAAAAACAAAACTTCACAATACTGCAAGCTGCACATATGGGTTGATTTTCTAAATAATACCAGCCTATTACTCTCCCACTGCAGAACAAAGGCCACTTCTCATACAGAGAAGGCATGAGCATAGAATTGTCCTCACGCTTGCTCAAGACGGGTCGACAACAGACTTATATTATTCACTATAAAGTCTAGGTTTCCTCACGATGTCAGTAATGTCCAAGATAAACTCAGAAATTACATATGAAATGATAAAGTCACTTTGGTACTTGTCAGGATTTTCTCTATTTTCTTTAAATCTTTTTTTTTTTCACTTTTACACCCCCTCTTGCCCTTAAAGACCCTTAAGTCTTAGCAAGCAGTAGACACAAAATGTCGTCCAGGCTTAAGTCCAAAGTTTTAAATTACCCTTTTCCATTTAACATATTAATAATCACAAAATGACCACTAATCCTAATCAAATAAGAATCAATAAAGTAGCCCAAATTACTATACAAACATTCATATAATTTGAGAACACGTGTCCATTGTTATCTGACGAAACCCGCCAGGTGAATCTATATAGACAATATGTATTTCTAAATCAATATTATTCAAATATGGGTCATAAAAAGCCGTTCTATCGCCCTGATCAATAAAACATTCTATATTTAACGTCGCCTACTCGTTTTTTCTTTCGAAAGAATTTGTGCTAATTACGTCATTCGCAGTAACGTTGAAATGGATAAAAATTTGCAATCACCCATAAAATCAAGGTTAATGTGAACTTTAAAATCGTTTATCTTTTGTTTTGCTTTTTTTTTACGTGTCTTTGTGGTTATAGGTAGATTCTGCGAAACCACAAAAAATAAACATCAAGGTTTTTTGTTCTTCATTCATCCATTCATTTCTTGTGATAATCATAATCATCATTCTCCTGCCCTTATCCCAATTTATTTGAGGTCGTGTGGTTTTTATTGATCGTTGATTTTTTATTTAAAACTTGAAAAACGCGGGTCTATATATAAGTGTTCTTTAAGTTACCGTAACAGGACAGTATACTTGGCCTATCAGTGCACATAGATTCCAGATTCACAATATAATTTTGCAAGGTTTTGTGCCATTGACACCCGATACAGGTATCAATATTAAATTAATTGTACCAACACACGAAAACAATACATTTCTATCTTTCACCACATTTATAGTCACTCCCACGACGCCAATATGTCGTGAATCATACAGCACTTAATTTATCACTGTCTTTGTTGGCGACGGGACCCTATCTATGCACCAGGGCACAAGTAGCAGGTAGTCTACTAACGAATATTAGCGCGATAGATTGCAAATTTTAAAGTTTTAACTTGTTTTTATTAGAATTTGTATATTATAATGTTATTTTGAGCAATAGGACCATATCCGTGCACTAGGGTACAAGTAGCGGGTAGATTGCGATGGAAATCTTGTAATATTTTCATACTAAATTGTAGATTAGGAACATTTATTGTATGTCAAATTAGATTCCAACTAGAATTGATTATTGTGCTATTGTTTAGGTATATTCATGTTAGATTCATATTAGATTTGTGTTAGAATTCTTATCTTGAGCCATTAAGAGCACTAAAACTAAATTTGAAAGGAAATTTTTGTAAGGAAAAATTGTCATATATAATTACGTAACTTGAAAACATACTTTTTTGTTTATGGAGATATTTTGCTAATTTTGGTCTCAAATGAAAGGTGTAGGCTTAAAACTAATTTGTATGTTTAGTTTGTAAAAATCGGTCTGTGCAATAAAAAGATATAGTCACTTTTATGTAACAAAATTTTACTTGACTAGAAATGTATAATTGTTTGTTCTAAAATGTTTAAATTACTTAAGTAAATGACTTGTAATCGTGTTTTATATAGATATTAGTTATGTAAGGATATAATGTACTAAGTTTTATAAGGTTTTTTGAAAAAGGGCAAAATAAATGCAAAATTCTGAGAATACGGCTTGCACCCAAAAATCCTTAAGGATTTTAGTATAAAAGGCGTGCAATTTTTTTATAAAATGTAGTCGTAAATCAACCATCAACAAGGAATCAACTAAGCAAGCTGGAGTCTCAGAATTAAGTCAAAAACAAGGTGTCTTATTTCTTAAGTCAAAAACAAGGTGTCTTATTTCTTTAACAGACAGTCTGTGTCGTGGTCTCTGGGTAGTGATACCCAAAACCAGGTACGTATTCAGGGGTACGTGGTGGTGTGTGTAGCCAGCAGAGCCGTCCAGGCTCAGGTAAGTACGGAGCACACATCAAAATCAGTGGGAGATTGTCCCAGGGCGACTGCGGTACTGTAGGTACCTAGGCCGTCCGCAACAGTTGGTCCTTCGAGTTCCGGATTCCCTGCAAGAAGATAGAAGAGTTCAGAACATAAGAAGACTTCAAGATGCCGGTTACCAGATCGCAGAAGGATGCCCCCTCACGCTCTGCGTCCCGTCCAACGGAAAAGGACGCGACAGAAGAAACGGCAGGGTCAGAAGGGGTCACGTCCGCGTCAGGGTCATCGGAGACTGAAGCTACATCGAACACTTCTTCGGGTACCACGACTACGGAAGAAACCACGACATCAGAAGCTACGATTACGACTGCGAACACGGCGGCGTCCGAGAAGAACGGACAGAAGAAGCAAGGTACCGCCCAGAAGAAGACGAACGAGAAGATCCCAGAAGATACTCCGGAACAGGGAGGCCATGGCTCCGCCACGACCCTGAAGCCGAAGGGGGTCGTTCGTCGAGCCAGGTCCACGAAGACCACGAGTTCTACAGCCAGAAGACGCGAGTTAGAAGCCAGAGAAGAAGTAGCACGCCTGGAATTGAAGCAAGCACAGGCTGCGGCAAAGCTAGCCCGTGTCAGATTGGAGCTGGCACAGTGTGAAGATGGGGACTCTGTGGATGAAGACCTGGCAGAACAAGAAGATAGAACAGCACAGGTGCAGAACTGGATCCAGTCATCAGTATTGGAAGATGGCAACATGGAGCAACCAGAGCAACGAAACCAGACGTCAGAAGAGCCTCAGAAGGTCAAGCCTGAAGTGAATGCTGCAACGAAAGGAGCTTCGATCGAGATTCAAGCATTGACGACAGCGTTAAGAGAAGCTTTCACTTCAAGAGGCGGACCAGCAGCGCAGCCGAAGTACATACACGAGTTACCCTACTTCGACGGCAGCAGCAGCGAGTGGTTGGCGTTCAAGGTCGTCTACGAAGATACAGCACCGATGTTCAACGAAGTTCAAAACATGGCGCGACTCAGAAGAGCGCTGAAAGGCAACGCAAGAGAAGCAATCAAGAGTCTGCTGTACTCCGAAGCTTCTCCGTTGGAAGTAATGCAAGCCCTCAAGAGAAGATATGGAAGACCTGATGCGCTGGTGCTGGCTGAACTGGACAAGGTCAAGGCACTACCGAAGATTTCAGAAAACCCAAGAGACATCTGCATCTTCGCAAGCCAGATCAACAACAGCGTAGCAGCAATCAAGGGACTGAAGAAACCACAGTACCTACATTCACCTGAGATGGTGAAACAAATAGTGGAGAAGATACCTACAGTTCTCAAGTTCCGTTGGTACGACTTCACTGCAGCATCAGAAGAAGGCGAGTTCTCCGACCTGACGTTGATATCCAGATTCTTGAACGCAGAAGCAGACAAGTGTGGAGCCTTCGCGACTTCAGAAGAGAAGAGCGGCTTCAAGAGAATCCAGCGGCAAGCGGCGCATTCGACCAAAGAAAAGGACTTCAAAGAAAAGGATTCAAGAAAATCAGAGAAGACTTGCCCTGTATGTGAGGGTGAACACTTCCTGGTTGATTGTCAGAAGTTCCAGAAGGCATCGGTGCAAGATCGCTGGGCAGCTGTAAAGAAGAGTCACGTCTGTTTCAAATGTCTTCAAGGGAGACACAGGAAGGAGAGCTGCAAGAAACCACCGTGCAAGGAATGCAAAAGGTGGCATCATCATTTCCTGCACGTCCAGTCAGAAGATAACACTTCTGAAGACAAGAAGAAGGAGACACCGCAGGAGGTGGCAAGCGTCACTGCATCAGTGAATGCAGTCAACAACGCAAGAGCATACCTGAAGATAGTTCCAGTGGAAGTCTTCGGGTCACAAGGATCACAGAAGATATTAGCCCTTATGGATGAAGGGTCAACAGTATCACTTCTGAACAAGAAGGTGGCAGAAGAAATCGGCGCTCAAGGAAACAATGAAGAACTTGTCATCGAAACAGTGGGCGGCAAGCTGATAAGGAAGAAGGATTCTCAAGTGCTGGACCTGACAGTGAAGGGGGTTCATCAAGAAACCAAGAAGACACTGAAGAGAGTCCGGACCGTTGACGAGTTGAAGCTTACGCCGCAGTTCCTGGACAAGAAGAGGATTCAAGACTGTCAACACTTGAAGAAGATTGCCGATTCTCTGTACTACGAAGGAGAGTCACCACAGCTGCTCATCGGGCAAGACAACTGGGAGCTGATCGTGACTCAAGAGATAAGAAGAGGGAAGCCAGGGGAACCAGTGGCTTCGCGAACGGGACTTGGATGGGTGCTCCACGGGTCAGACATCGGAGGTGCAAGACCGGTACACTTCATGAACACGTGTCTGCATGTCAACACGCCAGAAGAAGAAATGCATCAAGCAATCAAGGATCACTTCGCCATCGAAGCACTCGGCGTGCAACCGAGAAGACCCACTACGGACTCAGAAGGAAGAGCACTCACCATCCTGGAGAAGACCTGCAGGAGACTTGAAGATGGTCGATTCGAAGCTGGACTTCTGTGGAAGAACGAAGAGGAACGGATGCCAGAGAGCTACATTTCTGCCAAGAACCGACTGACCAACATCGAAAAGAAGATGGATAAGGATTCCCAGTTGAAGGCAGAGTACTGCAAGCAGATACAGCATCTAATCGACAGCAAGTATGCAGAAGAAGCACCCGCTGGACAAGAAGACTCCAAGAAAACATGGTACCTTCCTCACTTCTCTGTGGTTCATCCGTTGAAGAAGAAGATTAGGATCGTCTTCGACGCTGCAGCCAAGTCAAAAGGAAGAAGCCTCAACGACGCTCTGCTGCCGGGACCAGATCTACTGCAGTCGCTGTTTGGAGTATTGCTGAGATTCAGACAAGGACCTCTAGCAGTGGCAGCTGACATCAAGGAAATGTTCCTGCAAGTTCGCATAAGACCAGAAGATCGAGACAGCCTGAGGTTCCTGTGGCGTGGAAATCGACGCGACATGTCACCGAAGAAGTTTAGGATGACATCAGTTATCTTCGGTGCAACATCATCTCCGAGCACAGCAATCTACGTCAAGAATCGAAACGCAGCGGACTACAAGGAACAGTATCCAGAGGCAGTCAAGGCAATCGAGCTGAATCACTACATGGACGACTATCTGCACAGCTTCCATTCAGAAGAGGATTTCAGAAGAGTGACAGAGCAAGTAAACTTCATACATAAGAAGGCGGGCTTCGAGCTCAGGGGATGGGCATCAAATCAACCTGAGCTGCTGGGAAACGTGAAGACTGAAACCACCGAGAAGACGGAAGTCGACCTTGGCGAGAAGGAAGAGAAGACATTGGGACTACGTTGGTTCACAGAAAAGGACTCTATCGGCTTCAGGGCGAACCTCAGGAATACGCCAGAAGAAATTGCAAAGGGACTTCAGGTGCCGACGAAGAGAGAAGTCACCAGCGCAGTGATGTCGACCTTCGATCCGTTGGGATTAGCATCACCGGTTCTCGTCCAAGGCAAGAAGCTGCTTCAAAACACATGGCGAAGCGGCGTCGGTTGGGATGAAGAAATAGAAGAGAAGGAGTACGAAACATGGAGAACATATCTGGAGAAGATGAAGCTACTCCAAGACCTGCAGATTCCAAGATGCCTGGCGCCACGTCGCACCGAGGGGGAGCTGCACACGTTCACGGATGCCAGCGAGACGGCGTATGCAGCGACGGTCTACTGGAGAACAGAAGATCAAGATGGAACTTACCACGTCAGCTTGGTGGCAGCAAAGGTGCGAGTCACTCCGTTGAAACCGGTATCGATTCCAAGACTCGAGCTGCAAGCGGCCCTCCTAGGAAGCAGATTGGCACACTCTGTTGAGGAAGAAATGGATCTGAAGGTGGAAAAGAAGACATATTGGACAGACTCCAGCATCGTACTTTCTTGGATCAAGACGGACCCGAGAACATTCAAGACGTTTGTGGCTCATCGCTTGGCTGAGATAGAAGATCTCACCAAACCTCAAGAATGGAGATGGGTACCCACAGCACAAAACCCTGCAGATGATGCAACACGCGACGTGCCAGATAACTTCAACTGCGATCACCGATGGTACACCGGACCGGACTTCTTAAAAAGAAAAGAAGTTCACTGGCCTGCGGCAAGAACCTTCAAAAAGGAAACCACCGGCGAAGAGAAGACAACAGACATCGCAGCGGCAGTAAGCATCACCCACCCATCACCAGATCCTGAAAGGTTTTCATCATGGAAGAGACTATGGCGAGCCACAGCAAGAGTACTGCAGTTCATACAACTCTGCAGACGCAAGGAAAAGGTCAACGTCAGCAAGAAAGATCCCACCTGGAAAGCAACACAAGGGAAAAAGAAGACAGTTGAGAAGCAACGACAGTCTTCAAAAGTAACAGAAAGGAACTACAAGCCGCTGGACGCCGAACTACTGGAGCAAGCTGAAACTCTACTGCTGAAAAGAAGTCAAGAAAGAAGCTTCAAAGAAGACATCAGGTGTCTACAGCAAGGAAAGCAAGTGGAGGGCAGCAGCAAATTGAAGAAGCTCGACGTAGTGTCGGAAGACGGTCTCCTGCGGCTGAAAGGAAGAATCGACGCAATACAGGGCGTAACCAGAGACTACAAGCGACCCGTCGTGCTCGACAGCAAGGAAAGGACAACACGACTCATCTTAGAAGAGTTCCACTGCCGTTTCAATCATGGGAATCACGCAACGGTCATGAACGAGATAAGACAACGCTTCTGGGTGCTGGGACTACGATCGGCAATCAAGACAGTTCAGCATCAATGTCAGTGGTGCAAGACGAAGAAGGCGAAACCTCAAGAACTACCGACGGGTAACTTACCTGTCGAACGGCTGATGCACAGTAACCCTCCTTTTACGTGCACCGGCATAGATTACTTCGGCCCGATGACAATCACCGTAGCAAGACGTCATGAAAAGAGATGGGGAGCTCTGTTCACATGCTTAACCACAAGGGCTGTGCATATTGAGCTTACGCCGTCACTATCTACCGACAGCATGGTCATGGCGCTACGAAGATTCGCCGCAAGAAGAGGGATGCCGAAAACAATCTACACAGACAACGGGACCAACTTCGTCGGCGCAAACAAAGAACTGAAAGAAGCAATGGAAGCCATGAAACAAGAAGACTTCACTTCTGAAGCAGAGAAGATCGGCGTGCAGTGGAAATTCATCCCTCCGGGTGCACCCAACATGGGCGGTGCATGGGAGCGTCTGGTGCGATCCATTAAAACCGCACTGGACGCCACACTCAACGAGAAGCATCCACGAGAAGAGGTACTCCACACCCTCCTGCTAGAGGCCGAGCACATAGTCAACTCTCGGCCTCTCACCCATCTCTCCGAGAGCCTTGAGGAGGAAGCACTCACTCCAAATCACTTCCTCCTCGGGCGGTCATGCGGCGCTACGAGAGTCGGCCACTTCGGAGACAACGAGCTCGTGGGCAGGCACACTTGGAAGGCTACGCAGCGACTTGCCGACCACTTTTGGCAACGTTGGCTGCGAGAATACCTGCCCACCCTGCTGCCGAGGAAGACTCCAGGAAGAACCAGCGCCACAGACCTACACGTCGGGGACATCGTGATGATCGTCGACCACAGCCTGCCGAGATGCACTTGGCCACGCGGCAGAATCCAGCAAGTGTATCCAGGACCAGATGGGCGAATCCGCATCGTCGACGTCGAGACAAGTGGAGGTGGAGTGCTGCGAAGACCCAGTTCGAGAGTGGTGCTGTTGGTGCCGGGAGAGTCGCCGAGTCTGGAGAATGGTGCGACGCACGAGGGGGAGAATGTTGGCGACGGGACCCTATCTATGCACCAGGGCACAAGTAGCAGGTAGTCTACTAACGAATATTAGCGCGATAGATTGCAAATTTTAAAGTTTTAACTTGTTTTTATTAGAATTTGTATATTATAATGTTATTTTGAGCAATAGGACCATATCCGTGCACTAGGGTACAAGTAGCGGGTAGATTGCGATGGAAATCTTGTAATATTTTCATACTAAATTGTAGATTAGGAACATTTATTGTATGTCAAATTAGATTCCAACTAGAATTGATTATTGTGCTATTGTTTAGGTATATTCATGTTAGATTCATATTAGATTTGTGTTAGAATTCTTATCTTGAGCCATTAAGAGCACTAAAACTAAATTTGAAAGGAAATTTTTGTAAGGAAAAATTGTCATATATAATTACGTAACTTGAAAACATACTTTTTTGTTTATGGAGATATTTTGCTAATTTTGGTCTCAAATGAAAGGTGTAGGCTTAAAACTAATTTGTATGTTTAGTTTGTAAAAATCGGTCTGTGCAATAAAAAGATATAGTCACTTTTATGTAACAAAATTTTACTTGACTAGAAATGTATAATTGTTTGTTCTAAAATGTTTAAATTACTTAAGTAAATGACTTGTAATCGTGTTTTATATAGATATTAGTTATGTAAGGATATAATGTACTAAGTTTTATAAGGTTTTTTGAAAAAGGGCAAAATAAATGCAAAATTCTGAGAATACGGCTTGCACCCAAAAATCCTTAAGGATTTTAGTATAAAAGGCGTGCAATTTTTTTATAAAATGTAGTCGTAAATCAACCATTAACAAGGAATCAACTAAGCAAGCTGGAGTCTCAGAATTAAGTCAAAAACAAGGTGTCTTATTTCTTAAGTCAAAAACAAGGTGTCTTATTTCTTTAACAGACAGTCTGTGTCGTGGTCTCTGGGTAGTGATACCCAAAACCAGGTACGTATTCAGGGGTACGTGGTGGTGTGTGTAGCCAGCAGAGCCGTCCAGGCTCAGGTAAGTACGGAGCACACATCAAAATCAGTGGGAGATTGTCCCAGGGCGACTGCGGTACTGTAGGTACCTAGGCCGTCCGCAACAGTCTTTATTATTAAATGCAATTTTTCCAACTGAGTGCAATTTGCCATTTAATTTCTGTTCTCCAGATTAATGGTGCTTGTCCACTAAGCCGACATGAACTGTCTTCAGTAATTGAGCCAATGTTCTGAAACTTCAATTATTTATAAATTACGATTAATTTGTTTTAGCGATCACTAGAGGGGAAACTTGACAGATTATGTCAAGCAATGGCATTCGATGTTGCTATGTTTATTTAGTTAAATCAAAATAATAATTCGATTATTATCGGGTAGTACCTACTTAACTCGAATAGTGCGATTCTTTCATAGGAAAGTTACTATTGTTCATTGAGAAGATGAAATGAGTAATAGTATGGCCAAAAGATTTGCTGCTTCAATTTGTTTGTTCTTAAAAGGTTAATAGCGTTTTCGGATACGAAAATATACCTGGAGTTGTCATTGACATTGTGCCAACTTTATGGCAAAAGTCTTGCCGTCGACACCTATACGACTTCAAGAAAGTATATTTCTCTACCTATCTTTTCTACTTATATTATACTATGGCGTGATGCATATATATAAATATATTTATTTATTTAGTTTCTTGTTCAAACAGCAGCGTGTGGGATAAAAACTGAAACTACGCTATGTGTTAATCTATCACTCGAATTACACGCACGCGTGCCTTTGATAACAATTTGTTAGCTTTTTGCTGAGCGTATGTTTGATCAACTTTCGTAATAGTGAAACAGAAATAAAAAGTCAAAATAGATGTAATGCAAGTGAAGTAGAGTAAAAACTCCTAAAGAAACTGCTGAATGAATATTAAAACCATATCACATCAGCTTAAATTTTAATCGATTTATGTACGGCGTGATTTGAACGACTTTTGTATTCATCGAAATCATCAAGCTAGTCTGCACGCACGTTAACTTGACATAGACATAACGACATAAGTGATGACATAACAGTGCTTTTATACACCCACAGAAACCATAAACCACACCACTCTTAATAAAATTAACCAATTATGATAAAATTTCCATAAGAATATGGTGGAGGAAATATAAATTGGATCAGAAGTAACATCCTCCCACGAGTTATATTTAATAGACTTAGGGAAATTGAACATTACCTTATTAGTGTCTTTAGGTAAGAGGCTAGTAACCTCATCAACATATTAGCTGATATGCTTTATCATCTTCCCGCCCTCGTCACATGTTATTTGGGGTCTTCGTACATAACCCTCTAATTAAATATATCCCTCTTTTCTTTGGCCCTCCTAAAATTAGGTACCTACGCATTTCGTTGTCATAACATTGAACGCATTTTCGCTAAATATTTCGACGATTGATGAAAAAGTAGGTACTACACAATAAAATCGATCTCTACAATGATTTTACGCCGTTTTTTAGAAAGAAAGAAAAATGCGTTTATTACAGCAGAAAATACCTTATAACTATAAAAACAGAAAACAATTATTATAATGCCAAAAGGGACTCAGCTCAGATGACAACACAAGGTGTACCACCTGACCCTTGGCAACGTACAGGCAACGGAAGGGACACGGGTGGGTTTTAGTCAGTAAGAGTCTGACACGCCCTCCCGCTCCACCCAGAGCGGGAGAAGTAATTTGATAATTTCCCAACCAAAAAAAAAAAAGGTGTACAACCTGACGCTGATTTTCAGCTGGAACCCACTAGTGCCATACGTTAGAATAATATACACATCAATGTTATAAATGTTATAATATCATCTGTTACTACGGTTTGATCCTAGAAATTGATCTAGTTCCTTCAACATGATATCCCAAGTGACTATCGCCTAGCCGCTTAGTTTATTATCCTTGTGGTTTGACCCCTGTTACCCTAGGGTAAACTGGGTATTACAGTATTATATACAAGTTCTACAGCCTTCCAAAATTTATCATCTTAGAAGTTAGAGAGACCCAAGGTAGAAATACGATACCTTAGGCCTAGCCAAATATTTACTTTCCTTTGAACCGGTCTTATAAATCTTGTAATAGAAGTAGTATATTATTTCGTGTCACTTTCTCTTTAATAAATGTTTATAGTTTTCACGTAATTTTTCACCTCTGTCAAGGGTCTGACCACACGTTTCATTTCTTTCGTTCTCATCAAATAAGTTACACTCATATTGTATTTGGCCCACAGCCGTAAACCTGGTCTCATAAAAAAGTAATTGAACAACATCTTTCTATTACCGAGGCAGTTATATTTGATGTCTGTCTATTCATTTTTATGTTATCATTTAGAAACTGCCCTTATGGAGCCAAGCTTTTATTTTTCCCGAACAGGAATGTTAAGTTTTATTGTCAAAATGTGTAATGAAGCTCATGGACGTTTTTGGACGAAACTGATATTATTTTCGGCTAAGAAGACCCCTGTTTTACGAGAAAGCAACTTTAACCCTAAAAGTACTTAACCCAAAAGGTATTGTATGATAGAAAATTACATATTACTTAAGACTGTTATAAATACGCTTATTGTTCTGACAAATACCTCTGGAAACTCAACGACAAAATCTGGGTAAACCGATTTAAATTTTTGACATGAAACAGTAGTGTGGCGTTGCAGTACTACAACAACGCAATTCGTCTGACCTTTTCAAATGAGTCATACGTTCACAGAACTTGTTAATGAAGTCATTATGTTCCCAATTACAGTAACTATCCGTTTAAGGATGTCTGTCTCAAAAGGATTGAAAAGGACAACAAGAAAGATTGTTACCAAGTGACCATTGTTCTTTTCTAGGTAACAATGTCTATATAACTATTTTGGTCTTTAGGAGCGATAGTCTAGACAGGACCAAAACTAAAGCCGAAGGAGGAGGCAGGAGGTACCACGTCTCCTTGATTAGTAGACGACCAACAAACCTTGTCTTGCTATAATTAGCATCAGTGAAACGCAAAAACATGATCGCGTTTCCACATATAGGGCTAGGGACACTCAAATGTCAGCAGTGTACCTTTAAAAGAACCCTATTTAACTCCACATAGTATCCTGTTCAGGCCCTAGGCAGCAACAGTCGTCTGGTCGTATTTTAATGAATAGCGCACCAAGATCTTATCTGAAATATTTGGCCTTGCAGCTTCTTTGGCATTCATTCGTGTCAATACTCTTCTTTTGTTGCGAAAATGTATCCAAGGTCTTTTATAAAACTTGGTGTTTACAGCAAGATGACTCAAATCGTCAAATCGTCATTTCTCATGCAGAGTAGTCCATTATTTCCAGACAGCCTCCCAGATAGACAGAGTACAATATGTATGAGATTCTATAAGTTTCTTTAGTTTTTCACTTTTTCCTTTCAATTTGCCAAAAAAACCTTGAAGAGCCTTGGCGCAAATATGGACCCTGTAAGTAAGTGTACCAACTGTCTGGTATTTAGCGTGGGCCATACCGCTTATCTTGGGTCTACGACATAACGGCTTCTCTGGAATTCCTTCGTGTCTTGATTCGGCCTTTGTTCCAAAAGACAAGTCGGTAGCCAAGACGGTCTTCATTCCCAAAAGTTGCCGTTTCCAGTGATATTGAAATATGAACCTTTTCATAAGAGGCTTAGGTTTTGAGGCAGGTACTTTTGAAGGACCCTGGTCTCTGTAGGTATATGGTACACTCATCCTATGGGCACCAACTATTGTCTGGTCGGTTATACCGCTTATCTCCGATCTCCGACCTTGCGGCTTATTTGGAATTCCGACGCACACGCATCTGTTTACAGACACGTGTTTCATATGATATCTGTTTTGTATAGCGGCGTGGACGCGGTGTAAATTAGTAATGTAAGTAGTTTTGAGGTGAAGAGTTTGCTGGTCAGCTAGTGTTTTAATAGCAATAGGGTAAACGAAATTGGGGCATACATTGATATGCGTGTTTTAGCGTTGTAATTACTCAATTAATACCCTGCTTTTGTTCATATGTCGTGTGCATATTGTGTCTGTTGCTCATAAAAAGATATGCAACAGTTTCTCAGAACTATTTCTCGGCCGTTTAATACTTACAACTTTTTCTCGAGTCCTCTAATCAAGGTCACAAATACCATTATTAACTTAGGTACACGCCTTAGAAGATTTCCATCTCAATACACCGTAATTAAACAATAAAGAAACGATTCTCGTTATTATCACGTTATCTACGCTTCGCACGCTTTTTCTCAGAATAGTGCATAAAGGAAAGAGGAAAATAAACACAAAATGGCTGGATGCTGCGAAGATATGAGAGGCAATGGACTGAAAATTCTTACTCACAGCGAGAAAGAAATGGTAAAATGGTGTGGACTCTCCGAATTTTTTCTTTTTAGCGATTAGGTCTCGGCCGAAGTCCCAAAGATTTCTATCTTTGGGACATCGGATCTAATCGTTACGTAACAAGTACTTTGGCTAAGCTTTACTCCTGTCACTGTCACACAACTGTTAAACTACAAGTGCAAGATAGAGACGGGAACATGTCTATGCACGAGTTAGGTAAACAGATCTCGGCTTTAGCACCCACGGGCCGTATTATGACGTATTAATGCCACCATTATTCCAGTGTGAGTGAGAGACGGAGCTATACAAGGCTGCTAGCACGATCCTTTTTGCGCAGTGGAATAATGATGGCATTAATACTTCATAATAAGGCCCCTGATCGGCGATAGAACAGGGGTAGCAAACATTTTAGAGCCTCGAAACACAGATGCTGGTCCTAGGCGCTAAATCCCAAATAAGGTACCTATTGTATTTTTCAGTCACCTTCAGCAGTAGTAAAGCACTGGTGCCTTTATGCTCGTCCACTCAAATCTGTGTAACCAAGATTATGTCTAGACTTTAAAAGTGACTGTGATCTCTGAGTTTCTTTCGGTGTTTCTTCAAGAGTAATCGGCTAGGAGACACCGAACCTAGGTTTTAAAATATTATTGACTTACACTATTACTATACAAGGTCCCATTAAAATAGATGGACAAATTCTAACACAGCGTTCAGTACTTCTTACCAAAGATATTCAAGCAAAAAAAAAACACTGATTAAACTGTATTTTCGTTAGCTGATTAATTTTTCTTGTAAGTATCTAATGCGTTTTTTAAATGTTTTTTTTACCATTGTCCTTATTTTGGTGGTCTGAATGATTTCTAAAAGTTTGTCCATCTATTTTAATGGGACCTTTTATAACTGACTGACAAACGCACAAACATTGTGAATCGCATTTAATAAAGCCTGTAGCGGTTTAGTATTAGTTTATTTTGCTATTTACCATATTCTTTATGCCCGCTGCACACGGCCATGTTTTTATTGTGAACATCAATAAAAACAGAACAATATTATCCGTTGTCATTTAAAAAATCTCTGAACAAAATACAATGTTCAGCTATTGAATAAATAGAAAACATTCGTTTACATACAAAACACTGTTAATAGGTAGACACCCGTGATTCATAGTTTAAAACAATAGATAATTACCTACACATGTAAATGGATTGGTATACTGTACAAGTAATGTTGGCATATTATGAAGCCTTGTTACTGGTTTTATGGCTAATCGGTTTACATGTAGCGCGATGCGTAAACAAACATTTTATCAATTTTACAGTTTCGTTTGAGTCGGCTAAAAATATCAGCAGGACCCAAGGTTCGCTGGCCACTTCGCTTAATTCTTGTCACCCCGTTTATATTATGACATGTTTATTGTTTTTATCGCCCTGTGCATAGCATGAGGTAATAGGTAAAGCTTCATGCAGACTGGCGCAACTTGACGGCGCGTCGACTCTAACAAAAAAAAATCCAAGAAAACTCCATGGTAGAACAATTACCGGTGTCGCGTCGCACCAGTCTGCACGAGGTTTCATACAGGCTGGTGTCTGCAACTCCAGTCAATGCACGTATTTGCGTACGGGTGGGAATATCGATTATTCGATCCACCCCAGCTCCTCAAGGAATGCTAGCAAAGCCTTGGTGTTACTGACAATTATAGCACGATGACCATCATAACCAATGACGTTTCAATAGCATAATGTAAGGTTCAAATAACCAATTATATACTTTACTAGAGTCGAGATGAAAGTAATCTTTACAAAACTATCAATATGTACCTGCGAATAGTGAAAGCATCATCATTCCACAGCACACTTCACTTCCCTAATTACTTCCAGCTGCTTCAAGCATGCAAAAGCGCTTTAACACTATATTCTGTCATTAACTCCACATAAAAATTCCCCACAGACGCAACAATCGATCAGGAACAATAACAACAGCAAATAAGTCTGCAAAACATCGCTTTTGATTTACATAAACACTTAGACGTTCAATGTTCAGTGCTCACTGTATTAAATCATCATTAGCCACGTTTTCCAGCTGCTGGCTACCGCATACAGATTATGGCACTATTATACAGATACATTCATACACCGTGTCCTGTAGTGTCGTGATCGTCACGCAGACAGAACGCAATTATTAATGGAGGATTAAGTTCGGTGCAAATTGTTTTTGCGTTTACGTTTTCTTTTGGGGTTAAGCCGATTTCAAGGTAAAGTGTGTAATTCCATTAGCCAATCAGAAGAACGTTGTTAAATTGCATTATAATTTATCACTAATTTTATTTAAAGGTATTGTATAAACGTGAAATCGGCTGTAGAAAAGGACTGAAGCAATCTGGTCGCACAGGCGGTAAGTATAGACAGGTTGATTGCAGATCGCAAGAAAAATGTGCAAAAGCAGCTCAATGGTAATGATATAAATATAAACCCTGTCGTTGTTGTTGGGTAAAAATAAAACAAAAGAGGTTCACACAATATGACGTTTGAAATCGCGGCGTTTACCCGTCAACGCGACAGCCAGATTACCTCCACAATAATTTTGGTACCTGTCAAGATTTTTCTTTCAAACTCGTCTGTTATAGAATATTTTCTTAAAAGATTTCTTCAAACAATGTTTCCAGAAAATAACTAAAATATTCTATATCCAGCTTTCATAAACGTGAGGGCATCCGACCGACCAGCGAAGCTTTGACGGCCGACACATGGCGGCATCATCCATCTTGCTGGTCGAAATACTTCTGGCGAACAGAGTTTTATTTCCTTTTTGGATGCTGCTTTTCCAGTTCAGGAGTGAACCGGGACGTTTGAGTAGTACAACTTGGATTATTTTACTAAACTTATAATTGTAAGATAAGTACCTAAAAGAAAGGCAGTCGATCCATGTAAAATACTAGTATTGAGCTGCATTTGGTTAGACTGGAAGCTGATCCTAACATAGTTGGGAAAAGGCTACGCAGATGATGAAAAGGCAAGACAAGGCAATTTTGGCAACAAGAAAAAAATCGGTGAAATGAAATCCTCTGCCTTAAAGAAACTTTTTTACTGCGGACCTATTATTCAGATAGGCTTCTTACGAAGACTCATAAATACTGCATATTTACATGAACTTCCTAATCTTGTATACAATTTGTCATCCTAGAAACTTGCGATTCTAATAAACAACAGCGACGACGTTTTGCATCGATTGAGAGTAAGACAAGTTTGCAGACAATAGCACATAAACAGAATAAACTACAAACTGCTGTTTAAGACCTCTAGAACACCCCATTTCCTCAATAACTGTTGAGGGCAAAATACTAGAGTACAGTGAACTATAAACGTCCTATAGGCAACGGAGTAGACCTATTCAAAGCCTAGCAGTACTACAGTAACAAGAAGAAGACGTGTCTCAGTCAATCTGCCTAGCCTTTTCTCAACTATGTTGGGGTCGGCTTTCAGTATAACCGGATGCAGCTGAATACCGTATTTTACATGAATCTCCACAACCCAGTAACTGGGTAATAAGATACCCCTTGGTAGGACTGAACTGGTTGTCAGACTTTCGGGCTTCTGACGACCCGTAACGACTGTCAAAGATCCACGAATGACAGCCGGGACCAACTGCTTAACGTGCTTTCCGAGGCACTGAGGAGTCTCGGTATGTAAAGATGGTCACCCATCCACGGACCAACCCCGGCAAGCCAGATCATACACAGACGTTCTAAACAGACCAGGAGACCTAATCAGCTTCTGGAGGGAGGTGGGCTGGTTGGAATAACCACCAAACGGCCGCTATGGCCCACGCACAATGGTCCACCTGACGGACTAAGTGCGGAAACCAAACCCCCTAACATAGAACATAGAACCCCGGCAAGCGTAGCTTGACCTAATGGATCGACCCATGCGGCTGTTGTTACTTAGCCACGAGCTTCTCAAGACATGCGTCTCAGTGTGTATGAGAAATGTGTCAAGATCTGTAACACATTATTCTCCACAAATTAAGGCCGATTCTCTTAAGCTACGGTTTCTTAGAAGAGCGGTGACGACTCTGAAACGGTATTCATGAAAGTAGTTGGTATGTTTTCCTAGAGAGCGTTTTTTGACACCGAAAAGTCAAACCCCGCTGCCATCATTTTCATGACGGCTGTCAGCGCGGCCGTTATATGGCGGCCACCGCTCTTCTATGAAACCGTGGGTTCACCAATGGATACGTCTATATAAGCCAGCCTTTACGTATTAGTAATTTTACAGTTGGTTGAACAATTGAGGAAGTTCAATCAAATGTATCGACATTTGATTGGTTGTACGATAATTTGTAGTTAAGCCGAAGCCTACAAATTATCGATAGCGTTCCTGATCGACTAATGTACCCTATGTTTATTTATTGTTCATTGCACAATGCACTGACTATATTTCCGCGTACATTTTCGTCTGGACAATTCATTAAACGTCTGCTAAAAACGTGTTTGATACTTATTAGGGGTGAAAGAACTCTTAGAGTGGAGTTATACAAGAATCTTGATCGCTGCCAATAGTGTGTTTTGTATTGGCACGGTTCGAAATTCTATAATGACAGAAAAATAAACACGATACGATAAGGCCCTTTCCTCACTGGTCGGTGCGTTAGCGGTGCGGGCATTAGCATGCTTGGTATACCCGATACCGAAAGCTCACCGAGCGCCTATATTTCAATGAGCGTTTCCTGATAGGCTCGGTATGCGCGGGAGCGGGTTCGGTTTAAGCCTCGTGCAAACTAGCGCGACACGACGTCGCGACGCGACTCAATTAATACAATTTCTAAGAAAACTTCAGGGTAGAACAATTACCGGCGTCGCGTCGCGCTAGTCTGCAAGAGGCTTTACCGCGTCTCGGTAGAAACATCTCGTGCCCGCTCGATGTTTTGAGACACGTCACGTGGTTTAATTGGAAATATATAGGTATATATATATTTTTTTTCAATTGACGTATGTCGCCAACAGCGCTTTCGTTTTTTCGTAAACGGAGATAAATATAACATGCCACAATATCTTCATCACTCGAAGAGGACATTTTTTCGCTAGGAATTAGGCGGTACTGCACAAATGATACCGAAAACATAATTTTAGGTCCGAAAATAAAAGCCGTGCGTTTCGGTATACAGAGCATACTACACTATACCGCACCGCTGACGCACCGACCAATGAGGAAACCGCCTTAGGAGATAATCTGATTGTATGCAAACTGTTTATATTTTCCAAATTATTTTTTCTACAACCATGTTTTTTTCTACTGCGCTTATACACAACAAAATTGAAATTCGAACGAACAGATTCGAAATTCAATTCAAACATTAAACGCACTCGACGCTGCAGACAATAACGCTATGTGCTTTCTGCATAATGGTATTGAGTACCAACTGCGCTATAACCATTGCCCCACATACGAGCTACCCAATAATGGTGTCACCTAATCTATATTGCATGCCTTTGTAGCACATTACTAACGCCTGCTACTATAGTTATAGAATGCTGAGCTTCAGGTTGTATTTTCAGATGTACGATGTGCGTAAAACTAACCGAAAATGTCGCTAACTTAGATCAAACGATGAAAATGAAGCGATTTTCTTGGTGAGTTTAAAACAACCAAAGAAAGAAAGAAAATATGATTATTCTGCAAGCAACTTATAATAATACACAGAAGACAAAAGCCTCGTATTCGCTAGTAAATAATAAAAACAACAAAAAAATACGATATTGTCTATTGCTTGATGCCAGGGCAAGTCACACCAAGACCATAGACAATACACATCCTCTCTACGCATCCTCACATATCTCTGGTGGAAACACAGCCTTTTGATAGTGAAAAAATCGCGAACATAATACCACTTCACAAAATAGCCTCTTGCCGATAATACACTAGCACTTCGATAATTAGTGGGAAATCGAGCCGAACATTGTTAGAACATTCTTAGAAGCTATAATGGAAGTATTTTATTTTTTTGTGTTCATTCGTGCGTATTTTTACAGTGCGGTGACTTGTGTGCGACCAAACGCGCATCCATCACTTTTGATCGTCATTACATGCCATTACGTGGGTGCGGTTTGTATAATATGACTGAACTGACAAGCGTCATTTAACACCTGCAAAATCGATTAGTGAAGCTCATTATATTCTGGTGTACTTATCCTTAATTAACATGCATGTAAGTACATAATTGCCGCGCTATTACACTGAAACAATTTTACACGCCTCGGTTATACAAAAAAAACAATAAGGAATGACAGTTTCCAGTTTTTTTAATTCAATAAAAGCATTAAAGCGTTCCATTACAGCCTACCGATCTCCAAAAAACAGCTACCGCGATGGACTTAATTCGATCGAATTAAATTATGTGTAACGGCTGTCTGTCACAATAAATTCGATCCCGCCGAAGGTAGAAATCAATAATGAAACAATCGCCAGTAATTAAGGCACAAAGGCGTTCGGTTGACACTAAATTTCCATTATATCAGTGGAGCGAAGTGACATTGACAGATTACTTTGCAACGCACGGCTGTGCAGTGCGCAAGCAAAACATGGGGTCATTACTGCACACACACAGATTTTGCAGGGTTTAAATGTAGTTTGCACATACGCTGTAAACTTGGGTGATTATAATGTAATATTAGCCATAGGATTAAACAGTAATTAGAATGTTCAATTGCCGATTGATTGTAATATTGGGCTACTAAAATATGGAGTATTGTTTTGTAGTGAGGATTACAAATATTTATTTGTAAGCTATTTTGTGCGAATTGACAGTATTTTGAGTTTAATAATGTCGAATATAAATCGTCAAACACACTTCAACTTACCTTAATACGAATTATATCAATGTAACTAAGCGTAAAATGTAATCAAAATCCCTTCATTGTTCGTTTAACAATTACATTTTACCATAATCATAATGTTTGCGAAATTTTGATAACGTTAATTAACGTGACGGTGTTAGATGCAATTAAAATCTCCGCATAACGCGGAATTACGCTCGTCACGGCCGTAATTACGGCCAAGCGTATACGGCTCAATTTACGCGCGATAGCGTTTGTCGGTTGATTAACTTTATTAGGCACTTACTTATATTCGGGGTGGTATTCACCGATAGGACGGAAGTCTACGTCAGAACTGCCTATGACGGCATATTATAAGAAGATTTCGCAAAATCAGCGAAGACGGCAACCCTATAAAGTAAACCGTTTTCAAGCTTGGCCTTATTTACCTGATGTACAACTATCAAATCGATCTACCTGTCTTTTCCCAACTATGTTGGTGTCGGATTCTAGTCTAACCGGATGCAGTTGAGTACCAGTATTTTACATGGAGCGACTGCCTATCTGACCTCCACAACCCAGTAACTGAGTAATACTGGTTGTCAGACTTTCAGGCTTCTGACGACCCGTAACAACTGTCAAAGATCCACGAATGACAGCAGGGCTTAACGTGCTTTCCGAGGCACGGAGGAGTCTCGGTATGTAAAGGTGGTCGGTCACCTATCCACGGATCAACCCCGGTAAGCGTAGCTTAACCTGACGGCGACACTTGTGGCCGTTATAACTTAGTCACGAGCTCCTCAATAAAATACCAACAGATTCTACTTATCATACTTAGTTAATTCTTCTTCTCTGGTGCCTAAGTGATAACAGCCGCACGGGTCGATCCATCAGGTTACGCTATGCTTGCCGGGGTTGGTCCGTGTCACCCATCCACGCACCAACCCCGGCAAGCATAGCTTAACCTGGTGGATCGACCCGTGCGGCTGTTATTACTTAGCCCCGATCTCCACCTGGGACACAACTATCAAAGTCTTTAATTGAACTACCAAAATGTATCATAACCACCTTTTGTAACCGAACAAATAACATTAATTTCCCAGAACCATTTAGCTCCATTGGACACCCCAATTTGACACCGCTACCGTCCTCAATTTGAGTCGTCAAAACCAAGCGACAAATTATGGCAATCCTAGATCACTAGATGACATAAAAACTAAATGCCGCCGTTCCAATTACTTTAATATCGATTGTATACTAGAAACACTTTGTTAGAATGACGTACACACATATCGTGCCAAGTCGGGCACGCACAATATAAAAAGAACTATTGACAATTTGAGGGTTAATAAACTCGAGTTTTTTTACGTGCGTGGATTTTTGAGGTAGGCTCCGGGCGATGTTTTTATATGTCCCGGCTAAATTTTTTTCAAGGGTATCCTTCATAATGACGTAAGATTTCAATAGATAACTACGTAAGTAAGTAATTGATACTTACGCCTACCTATTGATAAGATTTTTTTCTGCTAATTTTCTTTTTTTTTGACGTTCAAAAGTGCCTTTTTTGTGCCTAATTGAAATAAATTATTTGACTTTGCTTTTTAATTCAAAATATAAATTGAATTAAATAGACATATTCAGTCTTCAGATCGCACAAATTACGTGTTTGAGACTTCTGCGTCACAGAAATTGCTGAGTCCCTTCTTTTTCAGCGCGTCTATAAAATCAGAAATCATATTATTCTAACCTAAATCTAATCTGTTTCTCAACATTTTAGTCTTTTATTCAAACTAGGCTGAGAATCAGCACTTTTTAGCGTCAAAATTACATAAGACAGTCCCCCAAAACGCCCGCCCTTTATAAGAGATAATTCTAGTTCGTAAGAGGTAATTCTTTTTCATTAATTTCCCCTTTCGCAAGTATGCTGGAAGAAATTTCTTAAGAAATAAGCAGTACCTTTGTACTCAAAATTATAATTATCTGGTATTTCTATGTATTTTACTGTGTGTACATAAATAATAAAATTAATAGATAATCTCTGGAAGTACCTATTGATCTGATTACAAAATTATTTCACTAACAAGCTTCACTATAGCCATGGGATGTATAAAACACATCCCATGCAATAGCAATCACGTCATTTCGTTTAAAATACGTTTTTATTTTTATTAATTTATTTATCTTTATATAGATTCTTCTCAATTTTGTGAATGTGAGAACGCTGTAGGCCTAGTGGACTGTAGATTTGTTCACCATCATTATTCTGTTAAGTACCTGGTACTTGTTGAAAGACCTACACTGTCCTCCCATACCTAATAACACTGTTATTTGTAAATATTGTAAAAGCCCATTATTTTTAAAAGAGTAACCGTGGAGTTTCTTGCCGGCTCTTCTCCATAGGAAACAACCAATTGGAACCGTGCACCTAGCTTCTGACGTTTCATAAGTGCCCATGTAGGTTTATATGAAATAAAAATATTTTGAATTTTGAATTTTTTTGAATTTTCATGGCTATAGTGAAGCTTGTAAAAACACGCGGATGAAGTCGTGGGTAGTTCTGCTTGCCATAGACTCATGTTACTTGAGGTCAGCGCAATGTGTCACATTCACTCTTCCGTCACCTTTTCATTCACTCCCTTTCTCTGCATACCCACTCCTTTTTCCTTCATAGCTAACATACTCAGCTGCTTCGAACCCTCGCGATGCCACGTAAAATTACATCGCTGCTAAACTGCTATCTAATTACGCAACACATTTTCGTAAACGATTACAACAATTTTGTTTCATTTTGACAGTTCAACAACATTCATTGCGTTATTTACGTTGTTGAGCAGATTTTTTTGTTCGAACTTATGAAGCAATGGATTAGCAATTTGTTTCAAAAACGATTCAAATTCCGATTGATCGTGTATTACGTAATTAGGGTACTGGTGAAGCTGCACCATGCACGGCTCCTAGACTCATGTTACTACGGGTCAGCGCGTTCATCCATTAATTCATTATTCGTTCACTCCCTTTTTCTTCATTTTCCAAGTTCCAACCCTCGTGATGCCACGTAAAATTGCCCACATCGCGATCGAAGCTAAACTAGTGAAGCTGCACCGCGCAAGGCAGCGAACCTTGAAATCGAGTAAAGAGCATTATCCAATTATTGGATTGGATCGGATTTGGACTCGCGACGGGTTAATCTGCAGTCAACGCCTTCAGCTTAAAACTATTCCTGTGTGTGGTGAATTTTATGGACATGTTTATTTATTTGAGTCGCGTTTAGGAAGATTAGATGTTAGCTTTTGCTAGATTAGCCTGTAAATCTGCAAAATCATTTCTACACCATAATATACTGTCTTGTATTGAATCATCAGAGCGGAATCACAACTAGCTTGTGGAAAATATATTATTAATCGGACTTAGTGCTTGACATATACCTATTGTCAATCGACCACAAGATTCGATTATTAGCCTCCACAAACATCAACATTTACCATCATTATTCTGTTAAGTACCTGGTACTTGTTGAAAGACCTACACTGTCCTCCCATACCTAATAACACTGTTATTTGAAAATATTGTATAAGCTCATTGTTTTTAAAAGAGTAACCGTGGAGTTTCTTGCCGGCTCTTCTCCATAGGAAACAACCAATTGGAACCGTGCACCTAGCTTAGGACAGTTAGGACCCGAGATGGTGGCGCGTAGTGTTCCACGCGCGCCTCTCTATGACGTAAGGGGGGAGTTTAACACCTCACTCCCCCTTACATCTAGCGTTTGCCGAAGACCATGGAGAACAAGAATTCCATGAAAACTTGAGCATCTGACCGACTCATGGAATTCTGTCATTGTCACAGCTTTTACAGGCAATATGTAGGTACCCTTCGGGATTATCTAGTTATCAACGAGAAGACTGATCTAACAGTAAACATGGCGTTAAGTGCCATTTTTGCTCCCAAAAAAACAGCTGTTGATACAATTTACGACATTGGAGAGGGATTATAACTGCAAAATGATGAAGCTATTCTGCAGCAATCAACCGAAAATTGGCAATACAATATAAAAGATGGATCCGATGAATATTGTCCGTTATAGCCAGCCAATAGCTTTTTGTGTAGCAAATAACTCGATTAGTTCAATTTTCGCCTGCAGGCCGATAATTTAATTTGAACAATAAAGCCAATGATTCCGAGAACCAAATTAAAAATGGCGGCTTCGAATACTAAAGTTTTCGAGTTCAATAACCTTTTGACAATGTGCTGTAGAGAAGGATTGACCGACTTGGCTCGAATGAGTCTACGACCGACAGTTCTATTTTACTTTTGTTTAATCGATTGTAAAATTCTGATTCGACATTAATTAATTAGTTTTAATTAGAAATCCTGTCAGTCTTTGTATTGTATTAAGATTATATTTTTTAACTTTTGGCCGAGCTTTGAAATCCAATTGCGCGTTCTCATATTGGCTTTCATTTGGGTTTTGCCTAATGTTAGTGAAAACTGGCATTAGAAAGAAAGAAAAAAATATTATTCTGCAGAAACAAAACGCACATTATAAAAATATTACATAAATAAAATACACTCATACAAGGTAGCCAAAAGCCTCGTATTCAAGCAATAAAAGATTGTCAATTTTATCCATTGCTTGATGTTAGGTCCAGGGACCAAAGACATAGTGTCCTTATTAATACCAACTCTACTCTTTTTTTTTTTTTTTTTACGAGGGGAAATCCTCATGGATGTCCTCCGTCCTTGGGAGGGCGGAGGGGTCTGTCAGACTCTTACTGACTAAAACCACCCCGGTGTTCCGTCTCACACTTCCACCGGGGATCACGGGATCTAATGCGACTTCCACGATCCCCGGCTAGTGCCGGCCCGCCTCTGCGGGCCACCTCGAGTTAGCCTGTTGAGTGCTAAATCGTTCCACCAGAGCTTGCGTTATTCTCCCAATGCAGAATAAAGGCTCGCAAACAATATAATAATTTCTAAGAAAACTTCACGGTAGAACAATTACCGGAATCGCGTCGCGCGACAAGTTGCGCCAGTCTGCACGAGCCTTAACCCGGCACGCACCTTGATTGATCTAAGTTTAATCTCACACATAACTCTCACCGTGAAATAAAGTTAAAACTTCGTTATCAAAATGTCAATTTTCGAACCAGATCCCATCTTGACACGGTCGGATATTAGACGTAAGGAAGGGTTACATAATCAGTTTTACGTCGCAATCTGGGTAGGTGCTGGGTAGACTGGGTAGTGGGCTTGTGGGATCGATCGTAGAATGCAAAATTAATCAGCCCTCCTATCAACCCGATCGGTTTTATGTCAAACCTTAAAGTTTGGCACTTGGAAATTATCACGGTATGCTTTGTTCTGATATTTGATATAGGATTCCATTAAGTTGGTATAACCTAGTGGTTTGGGTTCAATTTCAGTGGCCAGGAATTTTTTTGGTCAAGTCTACAATATTTCCATCACGTTTTGGTTTTTGGGCGAAGTAGTAAAACAAGGATCGTGTTTTGTCATTTACGTACGAAATGAAGGATTATTAACCTGTACGTTCTTCTTTTTAACCTACAAAAAGGTGTCTCCACCAGTCAGTGAAAAAAAAAACAAGGAAATTACCATTATTTTTTCTTAATTATATTTCAACTTGCACTGTACTATACACATAATGGCTGTGCACGATTAAATAACATAATTATGTATTGAATAATTTAATTGTAAAAAGTACGTTACAGAGCTGTAAATCCGCGTGACAGAAGTGTATTTCATACAAATCACAGTGTCTCCCGCTACCTCGGCTTGCGTATAATGCATAATATTACGAAAAAATTATATGATGACACAAAACGTAAAAATATCTTATAACTCCTAAATATATTACCTATCATGTAATAGCAACCAGTATTTTTTATCACTTTTAATATAATATTCAAAAAATCTCAAATACTTGTCTCCTACTACCTGATGTTTTATTTTGTATATTCTGTCACGTGGATTGTCCTTCGAAATACGCGTTTGTGCCGCTCGTCTTTGTGGCCTGCAATTGGAGGTTTAGACTCCTTCTCCCCGTGGTACGATTTCCCCTCTGAGATCAAGAGACAGCGCGTCAGTCGCCCGAAAGCTTTGATAGGAGGTGCGTGTGTTTATTCGGCTACCGCTTCGTCACGTAAGTAATTGATTCAAATTATAATTATTATTGTTACTTTTCATTGTCCACTCATACGTAATAAGAAATATTTTACTGCCAACGTGTAAATTATATATTCTATGCTAACTTTTAAATGTTATCGACTTTGCAACTAATTTTTACCCCTCCGTCACATGACAACTCCGTCACATAATTAATGTGACGGAATGGTAAAGTACGTGACGGAGGGGTAAAATAAACGATATTCATGTTCTATTTATGCTGAATCCGAGAAATACTGAAATAGATACACTAGTTATTATGGTAATTATTCCTACGGAAAGTGTTACATATATTTTTCTATCTTCTCGTATGTTTAGGTACTTATTACTTATTTCCTATTTCTAGATACTATTATGGCGAAAAAGAAGACATTAACACCAGCAGAAAGACAGCGGCGTTGTCGGGAGAAACTAAAAAATTACCCTGAGAAGGTAGCTGAAATAAAGCGCAAGTATTTAGAAAGATACCATGCTCGAAAGAAGCTAGTGGCTGACATGAGCATGCGAGAACATCGAATCAATAAGCGAATATGGCAAGAACGAAATATAAAAAGAAGGGAGAAGAAGAAGATGCTTGAAGAGGTACTTTTAAATACACCGGCTCCATCACCAATACCAGAAACCCCACGAATGACTCTGCAACACCGACTCATTTTGAAATATCTACTCGTAGTTCAAGGGGAAGAAAGAAAGTGAAAAGAGATAGAACAAAGTTATACAGAGATAATATTAAGTTTCAAGAAAAAATACACCAGTTAGAGGATAAAGTTCGAAAATATAAGAAGATTGCAAAGAAAATAAAAAAAAGACAGCAGCAGCAACAAAGATGAAAGCAATAGTCAGAATATAAAGAAGTACAGCGTTCTTTCTAATGCAATTACAGATCGATACAAAACTGTCAAAACTCGAGAAGAAAAACGCCTCATCCAATCGGTACTTCAAACCCGTATTTCGTCATATCTTCTTGCGGGATGATGTAACTAGAGCTACAGCTGGTAAGAAGGAGACTGTCACGCACAAAAAAAAGAAAGTACAGAAAATATTTTTATTGGACTCCATGAAAAAACTGTACAAAGCGTTCTTGACAGAAAATAGTAGCCTCAAATGTTGCAGATGTGTTCCAATTCTTTTCCGCACTTCAAGATGCCAACAAAATAAACTGTTCATGGTGACAGACGAAGACGTAACTGCCGACTGCGGTACTTCTTACCAAACACTCCAGCCTGAAGACATTCATCCAGTGAATATAAAAGACGGAGTACACGTATTGGTTAAAGTACGAAGCGAGAGGAAAATCCAATACACTTACGCTGGAGTAGCAAAAAGTACCGTCGATGAAGAAGGTGATGTCTTGGTAATGTTCCTAAAAACAGTCGATGATAGTGGAAGACTGTTTAAGTTGGTGGAGAATGACGTATCGGATGTTCCTTTTGATGATTTGATTAAAATCTTACCGGCTCCGAATGTTATTAAAAAGGGAAAGAGACATTATTTCCAGTTCGAAGAGCCACTGTCAGTATTCGAAAAATAAGACTTTCTATTAGTGGCTCCGAAATTGAAATATTGTCTTGCTAGATTGTGCAATTGTTAATGATGATTATTTTATTTTATGTTTTTGGAAATTTTAATTTGTTGTCAAGTGAGACTAGACTTTTTATTTACCTAAGACGTAGTAGTCATTTAATTTACTAAAATACGAATCTCTAATTCTAAAGGACGTGATTTAATTAATTATCTAAGTTCGATCTCATGTTATTTAATATGACAATGTTGAAGACTGATAAAGATTTAAGTATAAAAAAATAAATGATTCTAGAAAAATAAGCCTGTTTTATTCCAAAACGCAGCCTGGTATCTCCTAGAATAACAACTCTGTCACATAAGTTACTACTCTGTCACGATGTTGTCTCCTGGTAGGAAAATTGTTTTGATCGTTTATATATTTTGTTATGACTAGTGCAACATTGGAAAATTTATATTTATAATAGTTGATGATATTGCCGTTTGTGATATTCGTATTTATTTGTAAATGTTAGTAAAAATGTATTTATAGCAAAAACATACATTATATTAGCAGAAAATGTGACAGAGTGGTATAAGATCATGAATAAAACATATTTGATATATACAAATGTATTATTTTAATATGTTTTCTAAAAGTTCCTTTAATTAATTAATGTATTACAAAAGTACAAGTTATTTGACGAAGAGTATTCGATAGAATAAAATAAAAGATTTCGTGACGGAGGTGTAATTTTTTTTGTCGAATCCATCTTTCAGGTCTTGAAAATCGTACAAAAATCTGTAAACTTCTCGGCCAACAACTTTTTCCGATAGAATATAAATTCTGCTATCAGAATATATATATATACTGACGAGGAAGCTTTATATTTTTTTTTTCGAAATTGATCTAATGGTTTATCAAATTGTAGGTTAAAAAGAAGAACGACCCGTGTACAAACAGAGCGGCAAGAGCGCGGCAGCAACACGCGGCGTTTTCAGGACACATTTATGCCGCGCACTTGTTACGAATAATCCGACGAATGTTCGCGCGGCAGCCGCGCACGATTGCCGTTCAATGTTTAGACACACCTTTACAATTCAAGTTCAATTTGGCGTTTGACTGCGAGGAATTTGTGATCCATTGTCCATTGAGAAAACATATTTCTGAAACCTATACATTTAATTTAGTCAGCGTTTGTTTACTTACTTCAAATATAAGTCAAGTATGTGCATATTAAATTAAAAATAATAATGTTGGTAAAGAACAGTTGCACAGTTAATAAAAAATCATTTAGATTAAAGAAATAAAACATCTAATACCCAACTAATGTTCAATTCAAAGAAAGTAACATTTATTAATAAACACATAATCGTACGCATACCTTCTTTGAAGCACACATCAAAGCAATCTCGACTGCTAATGTAGCACCACTTAAAACATTGTAAGTAGTTAATTACGTCTTAAATGTATTGATAGCTTCGTAATTGAAATAACAATACTTGGTGTATTATCTGTTTTGGATCACAAGATGAATTTCGAATTAATCTATGTACAGACGCCAGCACATCAACCTACTACAATCTGTCAAATTTCTTTAATAGATTTTCAACTTTATCACTACAGCATAAAGTTCAAAATTGAATGGGAAGATTTGACAGTTTCGGGTAGGTTGACTTGCTGGCGTCTGTAAATTATTACGCCTAATTAATAAATATAATACTTCACGAACCAAGAACGACACGAAGAATTCCGTACCACCGAATACTACTTAACAAAAAACTCCGTAAAAAAACACGTTTCTTGTATGGGGAAAATTTAATGTTTAACTTTATTTTTATTATTTGTTGTTATGGCAATAGAAATACACAATCAGTGAAAATTTGAACTGTCTACTTATTACATTGTATTCATGAGATACAGCCCGCTGACATTCGGGCGGACCGGACGCCGGAGGCTAAGTAACCCTAAAAAGTAAAAAATGAATTAGATTGACATCCCTCTTGTCATTTTCATATAAAGTACATGAAGATTGTTCATATTTAGTTAAAATAAAACATTTATGAATTACGACATGCCTAATTTAAAAGCCATCAAATAAACAAGATGGCCGCCACCTGGCATCAAATAAAACCCAACAGGAAATTATTCCCTCCAATATTTCCAACTTCTAATTACCGTTGAAAATTCTAATATGAAAACATGAGAAAATTATAGATTCGCACGTCGTCGTCAGTGCGTTGTATATGCAATTAATACGCAGTTTCCGCTAGCTCGGCCATAAACTACTTAGCACTTTCATCTCGACCAGGAAGTGGGCTTAAATAGAATTTTGCTATCGTCACCTCCATTTTGCCTTATTATGGCTGGGTTTAGTTATTGAATACCTGTGAGTTTTGAACTGATTTGATGGCGAATCTATATGAATTGGATGATTTTGTCTCTAATTGATTAATTTCTTGTGGTTTTCGAACAAAGTGTGTAAGTAGAGAAGAGACACGCATTCAACCCGTTCGTGTTTTTAAGTCTTCAGAGTACTAAGAGGATCGATAGCCTTCTGGTCTGAGATAGTTTTAATCGCCTCTGTGGTCTTGTGTTTAGACCACCTGTCTCACGACCAGAGGTCCGGTTCGATTCCCAATGTGGGCAAAATTTTCTACTCGGTTTAGTTGGTGGTAGGGCTAGTTCTAAGTCCGCCTGGCTAGCTACCACTATTTTATCTAAATCTCTCGCCATACCAACAATGTCAACAGCCAGTTGTTCTGTGGTTGAGGATTCCAGGGGGAAGCTCGTTTTTACCTTCAGCCTGATTATGAGAAGGGGAGATGCAGGCCAAGAGAAACAAAAAATATTGTTTTGCGTTCATTAAACAGTTTTTTTTCTAACAGGTCTCCCGATCGGTGCGACCACTGGTCGTGGTCGTCTAGTGCGCAAGATCCCTAAGAGTAAATTCGTTTAGCGGTAAATACTTTTAGTGATTGTGGTACAAGTTGGTCTAAGTATCGTGTACAGAACTAGCTGCCAGACTCCCGACCTTTTAATTAGAAACTGTGTGGTTGCACAGTTTCCAATTAGTTAACTTAATGTATTTTTAACGATTAACGTCATCATCAGTTCAGCCGAAAGACGTCCACTGCTGGATATAGGCCTCGGGACCAAGCACCGCCACGTCAACCGGTTCCGTGCTTCCCGCATCCAGCGGATTCCTGCGGCCTTCACCAGGTGAAGGTCCTCCTTGTGGGAGGCCTTCCAACGTTACGTCTTCCGGTACGCTGTCGCCACTCCAGAACCTTTCGCCCCCATCGGCCATCTGTTCTCCGAGCAATGTGCCCTGCCCATTGTGTGTCATCTTCAAATGATTGACAGTTAGGGACCTCGCACACCATATTGTACGGTGATCAGTATTGTATGGTCTGCGGCTAGTTAGCCGTTGCGTTGTGACCAAGTGCGCGATTCGTATGGGTTTCTATAGTTTACCTGATCGCTGCGACCACCGGTTGTGGTCGTGGCCATCTAATGCGCGAGATCCCTAAGACTAAATTCGTTTAGCGGTAAATGCATTTAGTGATATCTGGTACAAGTCGGTCTGAGTATCGTGTACAGAACTAGCTGCCAGACTCTCGACCTTTTAATCGGAAACCGTGTAACTGATTCAATGATAAATCAATTAGAAATCAATCAGATAAGTATCGTGTTGCTATATCAAGACCTTATAAGGTGAGGGCAATTTAAATTATCGTTAAGCTTCCTAATACCTGAGAAATCCTAATATGGTTGGATATTTATTGATTATTGTTTAAGTAGGTAGTACCTGTCTTAATAACAAACTTTGATATTATTAAGGCTCTCGCTGACAGGCGCGACGCGATACCGGTAATTGTTCTGTTCTACCGTGAAGTTTTCTTAGAAATTGTTTTATTAGTCGCGTAGCGCTGTCTCATTGCGCCTGTTTGCAGGATACTTTACTCGACAGACATAAAATATTCTTCTTCGCCGTATCGATGACCCGAAATGGTGCCAAACGGAATCCTATTACTAAGCCTCCGCTGTCCGTCTGTCTGTCGGCTGTATCTCATGAACCGCAATATAGGTAGACAGTTGAAATTTCCACTATAACAATAAATAATAAAAATAAAATAAATTTTAAAATTAAAGGGGGACCCCATACAAGACCCGTTCTCCTTTTTTTTCATAAAGTATAAAACGTAGTGTTAAATATTGTACAGTGGTACGGAACCCTTCATGTGCGAGTCGGACTCTCACTTGGCAAATTTTTTATTTATGTTGGCCCATCTTCGCCACTTCCACGGCATCGTCTGTGGCAGCGCAGAGGTCGCTATGGCTGCATTTTTGGGGCACAAAGGGCAGGATAGGAGAGGAGGTCGGCCATAGTTTGCGCCACAGCTCCACATCCACACCCTGCTGCCGTACCGTCGAATGAATGAATGAATGAAATGCACCGACCCCAGCGTGGTTTAACCAGACTCGATAAATTTAATGAAGTCCAAGATTTGCACTAGCACCTGGAGCCTCATGCGTCATGGGGCTACAGAGGTCGTTTCATATCAAGGAGTAGACTGTGAGGCGCGGTAATGGTAAGGAAGACGTGCATTTAGGATATGGAAGGATTTGCGATCCGTACCGGATATGCATCGTAGGATAGGCAATGGAATAGTGCAGAGACGGTAATATATATCTATTTACGACAGGCATAAAATTAAAAGTTATCTCAGCAAAAAGAGTACAGTAATTTCGCAAGCAAAATAACATATCATCGTAAAAACATGCCGACTACATCTGCTTATCCTTCGTAGTAAATAAAGCGTAATGCTTCACAAAACTGAGAATAACAACGCGGTATCTAACAAACAAGTGTCTCTTCAGACTAATGAATAATTGATCGATAATCATAAAACAATTAACTATTGTTAGAACATGACATTGGCAATGACTCTAGTATCGCATTCGAGTCACGAGGAAAAATAAATTGTGATCAGGAAGAGAGACGCGCAAATAAATCTAATTGTCTAGGATGTGTGGATAGAATGATACATATTAAATGTTCATTAATATGGGTGTCTTGCCGTTAGGTGAGATCACAGAGTAATAAGTAAACAGAGTGTCTATGAATGCCACTCACGGAATATTACGGCAGCCGCGGCAAAAAATATCCTGCGTTGTTAGTTCACAGCTAAACTTTGTTCCCTCTATCGTGCTGATGTCCAGAATTCTAATATATTATATATTTTATGTCTAGTATTCTAATCAGTAGGCAGGAGCGACCTCGAAAGCGATAGTAACAACATGCTTTAATCATCAATACACGCATTTGCTAACAGCTTTATTATTTGCAATAAAATTTCATAAGCGAACATTAAATGTTCGGCAGTAATCAACCAACTCAGTAATAAGATAATGTTAAGTAGTAGCAAATTATTGAAAGTTGTTGAGAACCAAGGTGAATGGCGTGCAATTGGAGTGGCCTATGTCCAGCAGTGGACTGCTGTAGTCTGATGATGATGATGAAGTAGGGTATGTCTGGACACCATCGTAGCATTTTACAAGAATTATAGAAAATCGCAGCTTTGGCACAGTTCATTGTGCTCCGCATTGTATCCCTCCATGCGTTGTCTACTCTGTGGCAACAAGGGGCATCCATGCTTCGGTCGATGATTGATTACAGCGGATGCGATAGATGACGTACAGGGTTTAGGTAATTTTAGATGGAAGGGCTGAATGCTAGACTGATTAACGATCGGATCTTAGTAATCAAACGGGTAAACTTATTTATGATTGGCGATTGGTAGAGGATCCTAAGCTGGAAAATAAATTCGCTAAACAAAAAGTTGCTATACGTAAACAAAATGGAAAATAACTAAAACGAAGTCTCCAGAGAATAGCTTGGATACATCAAACATCATGCGAGTGGTAAAAAATTTGCTAGTCCGCAGGTTCGAGGCGTCGTCCTAATTGGCTACGATCGTATAAGCAACCGATGCGGTTTCGTCGCACGACGAGATTAAACACACACATTTCTTTAATGTCTTAATTGAAGCTTGCACGAGTCATGGCGCGAGCACAGAAAATGCTTAATAACGACCGTATGATGGGTTTGATCGTGCGATTGTGCAATCAAAGCTACAAATCCCTTTTGAGTGTCCTAATTGGTCCCGCGTCATTGCACGAGCACAGAAACGCGGCGGCATCGCGTGATGCCAATCGCGCGATGGGCATCGCGCGAGCTATTAGGACACCCAAAACTAAATCGCATCGCTAACTCTTACCATCGTTAGCCAATTAGGACGACGCCTGAAGCGGTCAAGAAGCAGCATTAGTGCGTCAGACTTTCATTTACATTCCGTGGAAGCCTCTAAATTATGTTAAGTCAAAAAATATTTTAATCGATTAGAAGGTTATCACAATAAATACCTACGTATCATGCTAATCCACTAAAGCTTCGTGCAGACTAGCGCGACGCGACAGCGCGACGCGACACCGGTTATTGTTATACCGTGAAGTTTTTTTAGAAATTGTATTGTTCGAGTCGCGTCGCGCCGTCGCGTCGCGCTGGTCTGTACGAGCCTTAATTGAATCGCTAAGAAAATAACAATAAGTATTATTAAAATAGTTGTTTAATTTTGGTGTGGCGCCAACCTGATTACGTCACAGTGTTGACTATAAAATCGTGTCACGCACTATATTGTATCGACCCTAATTTATACGACATTTATGACTGTCCAAATCAACGGTATCGACTTGCTTGTTGCCTCAGAGGTTCACTGTTTTATTGGTTTTATTATACAACAGACAGGTTTGAAACTTATAATCAGGCTATAATACCTAACCACTAACCGATTGTCTACAGTTTGCCTGCAGCGTAATTTACCTATTTCGGCCACATAATGCGAACGGGAGATAGCAGCCTTGAAAAGCTGGTCATTGTTGGCAATACCGAAGGGAAGAGAGTACGAGGCCGTTCGCCAACACGATGGTCCGACCAAGTGAATATCTTTGAAATTAAGCTCAAAAAGGTAAAGCGTGCTACACAATAAATGATTTTTTTAATAACAAAAACTTGGTTTAATGTATTTTCGTTTAATTGATAATGTATGTTTTAATTTTAATGTATAATTTGACTAATGTATAAATATTTTTAATGTATAATTTGACTAAAGCATACTAATTTTATAATATTTTTTAAGGTATATTTTGATTAATGCAAAGAGTGACTAGACCAACTTTAAGAATGTTTATAAAAATAATAGTCATAGAATATTGTACACTACCTACTATTAAATATTCGCTACTATTATAATTACCATAAGATCTTTTTCTACATGTAACAAACAATAAACGTATTTGAATTTGAAGTAAAAGACGCTACGTCCTCAAGCAAATTTCAGCAGATGAATGGACCGGGGTCGATGGAGGCAGATTGTTCGCTTAAAGGGGCCAGTGACGATCCTCAGTAATGAGGGACCGATTGAAAAAGAAAATACCTAACCAACATACAAAACTATCTTTAATATTCCTAATACTCCGTTTCAGACCTGTAAGAGATTGGACCGTGGAACTATTATTATGTAAATCATTAAAAATACCAGTTTTATATACATATTGACATTGTTGAAAATTATATACAAAATAACATGATTACTTTGTAAAGTATTATATTGTTTTAATGATTGTGAATGTGAGGACTATGTGGATATTTTATTTTTATTGTTTTTCCTCTTTCTTAAATTTTTTCTTTCTCAGTTAGTTTTAATGATGGTCTGGCAGTTTGAGTACTTTATGCGACCTACCCAAATGTCCTTTCTTTGGTATTGTTCGTCGAGTTGAGCTCCTTAAGTTCTGAGTTGAGCTCCACGATTACTGACAAATACTTGCACTGACTGGACAGGTCCACTCAAATCTGTGTGGTTCTTTCCTCAAAAGACCATTTCAGACACTAATCTACATAGTCCTCATATGGCCTGACCAAGATTATGTCTGGACTTTAAAAGAGACTGTGACATCTGAGTTTGTTTCGGTCTTTCTTCTCAGAGTAGTCAGATACGAAACGCCGAACTCATCTAGCATTTTCTTCTTTTTTTTTTAAATCTTTTTTTAATATTACGTGTAAAAGTGATTGCAATATCCTATTTACAGAATAAACAATTTCATTTCATTTCGTAATGCGCGTAATCCACGTGCGGATTGATGGATAGGTATCACAATTTCTTTGAAAGAAAAGATGACTAACATTCAATTAAGTACACAAAACAAAGGTCAATGATTGGCATTGGCAACAATATACTACAATATTAGTATCCAAATCTGTGCCTATTAGTATTCAAAGACAGAAATGATTAAGGTCGCTACTGAGTGCCATAGATTTGACCTTAGGCGCTAAATGAAGACTAGCAGAAGCCGTAGCTAAACCATAATGATGATTAATCAATTCTAGTTCAATAGAAACACTTTCTAAATAATAATCAGCCTATAATGTTCCCACTGCTGGGCCAGAAGCCTTCGTGAGGGAGTGGGCTGTAATATCTACCACGCGGGCCCAATGCGGATTGGGAGATATCACATGTCTTCGAATATTTCGTTTTAGGACATGGCCGGGGTTGGTGCTTGGTCATGATATTTTCCTTCACCATTTTGATTGCAAAGTCTAATCATTTATTTCTTATAAGGCACTTTTGAAAGTCAAAATTTACAAAAAAAAATTGAATTGATTCTAGTCGCCCCTTCCAAAAGGTATCTTTCGCATGGAGAAGAATGGGCAAGAAACTCCACCGTTACTCTTTTAAAATGTTTTACAATATTTTGTATAAGTACATTAGTTATATAATTATATGTGAGGACGATGCACGTAGAATTAAATTACTATACCACAATAGGTAAAAAGAATTAAGAATTCAAAAGGAAGCAACAACAGATAAATTAATTATGTGATAGATACATGGTGCTCACATATTTACAAACATTGTAAAAGTAGACGATTTTCCTAAAATTTTACAATTAATAAGTCAGTGTGTGAGGAAGTAATCACAGAATGTAAAACCAATCTAAGATATTAAAAAAAAAAAAATTAAAAAATATACAATTGAATTATCAACCAGTTTGATTTTGTCTAGATTTTGCAGTAGTAATGAACTTATTTACAAAGTAAAGTGCCTGGCTACAATTCGTAAGCCGGGGCCGTTATCACTGGGCCACCACTGCTTTTTAAACCTACATTAGAATTTATTTATCAGTTCGATTTTTTTCTTCACACAGCATTATTGCGAATTTTGCGACAGCTTGCTTCAGCAAATAACTGTCCTCTATCCATTTATTACTTTTAAAGTTTTATAAAAACAAAATATGCGCATACAGATCTACCCACATCTTCAGTAATAGTAATATCCACACCAATTATCCTTCCATAGCAATTACAGTAACCTCAGAGCAAAGTGATCATTAGACGCGAAACCGACAGACACAAATAGGTAGGTACAGCTAGAATCTCGGGCTCGTGCTTGGCTTAATAATAACAGCCGCACGGGTCGCTCTCAAGGTTAAGCAACACTTGCCGAGGTCGGTCCGTGGATGGGTGACCATCCATTACATACTGAGACCCTTCCGTGCCTCGGAAAGTACGTTAAGCCGTTGGCCCCGGCTGTCATTTATCTTTGACTGTCGTTTGTCAGAAGCCCGAAAGTCTGACAACCAGTCTTACCAAGGGGTATCGTATTACCCAGTTACTGGGTTTTGGAGGATAGGTAGGAAGTAGCGCTATGTAAAGTACTGGTATTCAGCGGTCCGGTTAGCCTGGAAGCCGCTAAAATAGTTGGGAAAACGCTATTGCAGATGATGTGTTGCCACAAAACATATTACACATTAGATTCTTAGTTGTAGCTACAAATTGATAAAGTAGGTATGTTATACAGGTGTTAGGAAGCTGGGTGCAAAGCAAAGGGGGTGATAGTTTACACCATTTCGAACATGTCTTAGACGAAGTTTATTTTTATCCGCATTTTTTTAAATTCAATTTCAGATTTTTTTAGATTTTACAAATTTTTGTTTTCTCCGACCTGAAAAGTGTTCTTTTTCTTTTCAATAACACATAATAATATGCTTAGAACTTTGTTCATTAGATTAGTTACCTACCTACATAACAGTCAAACCACAAAAATGAAAAAAAAAAATAGTACCAACTTTTACTTGGTTCACTGTTGGCAGTTAATTATCAGAAATTGGGTTATTTAAAAATAACTAAAAATAGCAGTTAAACATAAATAACCTACCTCGTTTAAGACATTGTATGGCTCAAAATGCTCAAAACGGTGTCAACTATCAACCACTAAAAGCTTTGCACCCAGCTTTCAAACACCCAAATAAATACAGATTTATGGAACACAAATTGTAGAGTCAGATTAATTCGTGTCGATGACGTAGAATAATTTGATAAATTGAAATCGCGAAAACCCTAGGGATTTTGCGAAAACACGTATAATAAGAAAATGGTGAAAACATTTATGCAAGCAACTGGGTGAAATAGGTAAGGTTAGAACTGTGACTAAACGCGCGCGAGCCGAGCGAGCAAAGCGAGCGGTGCCCCGGTAGCGGCCGGCGAGGCCCTACTTTATAGTTACTCGCAGAAATGTTTTCACCATTTTCGAATTATCCGTGTTTTCGCAAAATCCCTAGGGTTTTCGCGATTACATTACCTGTGACATTAATAAACATCTTTTTGAGAATTACTGTACATAGTTTCACACTGGCTTACGATGGCATGGATAGTTTAGGTAGTCAGTAGGTTCACAGTAGCATACGCTAGCATGGGAAGCTCATTACCGAGTGCAGGCGCATGCATAATTAATGGTGTCCATAAAACTGTGGAGTCCTATCGATTCCTCGTATTTAGGAGTTAGCCGCTGTTTATATGCCTAGGGTAATTTGGTGTGATGAAAATCTGTTTATTCGACTATGCGCAGTATAGTACTTATCGTATAGGATCAATACAAAATCAAAAAAATATAGCAGAACGTCAAGCAAAAAGTATGATCATAGCATAACGCCTGTAATCTCCAAAGGCTTAGGCAGTGGTGTACCATACACGTATATTTCGCCAGTTATGTTTAAGTCCCATAATTGGGGAGACTCTCTCTCGAGGGCAGACTCCGGGCTGATGCTGAGAAATTCGTGATCGAAAAATCCAATGACACTTTATCCAACCAGCGAATCGAACCCAAGCGCTTGCGACCACTAGATCAACGAGGCAGTATGTGTTATGTACTACTCGTTCATAACCTCCTAATCGTCAACTGTCGGAAACTTGTCCCAATAAATTTATAAAGATGGCATCTTATTCATTCGATCACGGTTATCTTGTTATCTAATGTCGTTATGTCCTACAACATTCCGTGTTTATCTCACGAGATCCAACTGGAACTGTGACCACGGTTTTCTCACCGTACAACTTTACTAGGGTCTTTAAAAAGGCCTATTGACACCTTGGGTAATTGGTACTGACGATGCAAGCAATTTGTTGAGGAGTACTTAAATCTCGGGTTTAATTCGTGATCTTGGTTTTATATTGATGACAGATTGATCCGGTCACGGTGTTATCTTTGATTGGCACAAAATATCTATGTTACATTTTGATTTATCGCAATCAGATAGACCAGCTATCACATCACATTTTTCATAAACGATTACGAGAAATTTGTTTCATTTTGACAGTTCAACAACGTTCATTGCGTTATTTACGTTGTTAAGCAGATATTTTTTTTCGAACTTTTGTAGCAGTGGATTAGCAATTTGTTTCAAAACGATTCAAATTCCAATTGATCGTGTATTACGTAATTAGGGTACGGATTGAATTGAAGCTAGATGATAGTCTAACGTCCTCCTTAAATCAGCGAGTCTTAAAAGAAGTTTTACAACATTGGACAATAATAATTTCGTTTCTCTAAAGTTACAAAACAATTAATCACTGGGAAAAATATTGTCGCACCAAAAGTTTGAACAATGGTCGACAATTAATGCTAATGAGTTCTTAGACAAATCTTCCGAATAAAATACGGCTCATTTGTGAAATTTAACTTAGAGATTGAAAAAATTGTCACGTTTGGCTTCACGTGATTTCGTGAAGCCAAACGTGACATTTTTTTTAAACTTTTTAAAACAAACAAAAACGTATTCGCTTCAAATCGAAGAACGATTCGAAAACAACAGAACATCGATTTTATATTCCATAACTTTCTGATGACACTCAATTAATCGCAGCTCCCAACAAGCTAGAAACCTTCAGCAAAGAAAATCCTTAACTAATATTCATCCAGTGATATTTGCTGTAAGCATTAGCGCCTTAAATCCTCAAGATCCGACCATCCCGGCTGAGGCGGCGATCCGACCTGATCCAGGCTAAGTGGAGCAAAAACTTGAATTTTAACGGAGATTATACTTCAAGCGATGGCCGAGGCAAGGGAGCTGTAATTGATTTCATAGAAATAGAAAAGAATGGAGATGTTTAAGATGGTATTTTTGAGCTTTTAAGCAAATAAAAAAGACGAGAACTTCTGGTTTTAGACGCAACGATCTTCACAAGTAAACCTGCCTTCTGGCTTGCCAATCAGATATAGCTTACACAAGATGGCATGATAGTCTTGGTAGATAGACAAATACTTAAAGACAACCCACAAGGAGTCACAGTAGTGGCTTAAAATAGATTGTAGAAGAAGGTATAGATACTATTTTAAGACCGAAACTACGAAATACGGAAGTAATCAAAATCGTTGCATATTAGAACACTAGCTTCTTCCCGCGACTTCGATCGCCTCCTCAAGAATTGAGCTATACAAAGCAAAAAAAAATTTTCAAATCCGACTGTTAGTTCCGGAGATTACCCCCTACATACAAACTTACAAACAAATACCTATCCATCTAAAGCAAAAAAAAAAAATTCAAATCCGACTGTTAGTTCCGGAGATTACCCCCTACATACAAACTTACAAACAAATACCTATCTCTTTATAATATTAATTATATATTGAACGTAAGCGTTTTTATTTTATTTATTTATTAAAATTATATGCACAAGTAAAAAAATACTGTACAAAGGCGGACTTAATGCCTGAGGCATTTTCTACCAGTCGACCTTAGGGTGGTGCAGAGATAAAATATGGCAGGTGCAACATAAGTGATAGATAACTTGAAAATTAATACCTACTAATACATAGATACATACATATAAACCGAATAAACTTTGTCAGGAAAAATAACGATAGGTAGAGGAGAAAACCAATCCAACAAATCAGCGCTGCAAAGATTCTACCAACTTGTTTTTGCCCCAGTCCCAAAAGTAACCAAATCGGACCGTATACAAAAGGAAAGTTAACAATAGCGTGGTATTTAAACACTGCACTGCAAAGTAGGGTAACAAATCTGCAACTATTCGCAACTCTAAACTGAGACTTATTCGATTACACGGCATCAAAACTTTTAAAGTTAGGTAATTATGTCTCTACCGGGAAACGGGGAAAATCTTAGTCATAGGTAGTGTCCGACCGAAGGTGCAATTCTGGCCGAAGCCGAAGCCGAAGCCGATTAATCGGTATTCACCAAAACCTTCGGCCGAAGCCGAAGCCGAAGCCGAAAGTGTCATTGACCTTGAGAAATACGATAGTTACTTTGATCTCAGAATATACTAGATACATATTGTGAGAGCTTTAGAGATTTAGCCCAATAACGAGCCGAGTGACCAACATATACAAGTAGGTAATAAAATATTGTCAAAAATAAAAGTTTCAAATATACAATGTAAATTAAATATTTATTTACTTCGATTCGTTTGGGCCGGTGCGGCGGCGCGGCGAAACTCTGCTGCTCTGCACACTCTCCGTCTCGCTCTAGCATCGTTCAGTAAATTTCAAATTTTGACAACTAGCAAACCTTCGGCTTCGGCCAAACCTTCGGCAAATTTTTGGCCGAAGCCGAAGATTTGGCCGAAGGTGCTTTTTTGGCCGTAGGTGGCCGAAGCCGAAGCCGAAGCCGAAGCTTCGGTCGGACACTAGTCATAGGTTTCTCTTGGTTATCAATTACAGGGTTATTGGTAATATATTATGTTGGCAATCCATTAAGGCGATGTAGGAGAGGTCATTTGCAACCAAAATATTATTAATATAAGCCAATAACCCTGTATATATAAAAATCTATTGCCGTGCGTTAGTCTCGCAAACACTCGAAAATTGCTCGACCGATTGTGATTAAACTTTGGTAAGTTGTTGTGTTCGCGCCGTAGAAGGTTCCTAACAAGAAAAAAGGCATTGCAACGCATTAGCTAGTTTTACATAAAATATAACATGACATGAAACGTCACCAAAAGGAACTGAGAATTTATTAGTGGAGTTGAAATCCTTTTTTTTTACAAATAAACGATCTATAGGCACTAACTAGTGCCCGGACTATTTTTAGAAACCGTATCTGTTTTGCATCATGAAGTCAGTCAAATAAGACAGATCACCAATTTTAAATTATCATCAAACATTCCTTTTTGAATGCTCCTGATAGTAACATCCAGAAAATAAACTCCACACAACAGGATTTAGTATTCCACTTTCTTCCAAGAGTTTTACTTTGTAGAATGGAATAAAAGTTTACTGCAGAGTGTATTAGTAAAAAATCCATTCAATTAGTTGGAGACAAGGAGTCCTTGTGTGAAACATTGAGCTAGACAAGACGGATGCGGTTAGTTAAGACCCGTATTGCGTTGTAGGATGCCGCGTGGGTGAGGGCGCGTCCACAGGACTTTATATCTGTGGCGTAGTTTTGATTGACTGTCAAATTTTCCCAATCAACTTTGAACCATAAGCTAAAGTGATAAAGTTGAAAATCTATTAAAGAAATTTGTTAGATCGTAGTAGGTTGATGTGCTGGCGTCTGTACTGTCGGATGTTGGGTTCTGGTTGTGTAAAGTTAATGGCGAATTACTTATAAGCACATTACTTCACATAATTTCATCAATGACGATTATTACATTTCTCCTGTTATACGAAGATATTATGTGAAAGGCAGACAAATGCTTGCGTGTTGCAGTCATCTTTATGTGCATTAAAAACATTCCAATCCTAACTATAATATTATAAATGCGAAAATAAGTTTGTTTGTTTGTTACGTTTTCACGCTACAACGGCTAAATGGATTTGAATGAAATTTGTCACATTGGTAGACCATGACGTGGATTAGGACATAGGATACTTCTTATCCCGGTACTCCTACGGGATCTAGACTTATGCGGGTTAAACCGCGAGGAGCAACTAGTTTAACATTATACGAGTAAATGCGAAAGTGTGTTTGTTTGTTACGCTTTCACGCTAAAACTGCTGAACGGATTTGGATGAATTTAGGCACATGGGTAGACCATGACGTGGATTAGGACCTAGGATACATTTTATTCCGATATTCCCACGAGATCGACACTTTTGCGGGTGCAACCGCAGCTAGTATTGTATAAACGTGAAATTTAAAACCCAATTTTCAGCAGGATCATTAACACAAAAAACAAAAGCCAAACCATTCTCAACACTTTAATTTAAAACTAAACTTTTATCTTGGCAACACCGCCAGCTACGAGACCAACACCAATGCGCGCTAGCCCTAACTAAATAGTTGGGAGCAATTTGCATTTTGATACAATTGGTCCGGCCTGCGTCGTAACTTCGCAGCGTCAACTGTTTGGATGGGTCGTGTCGTGATTGTATACTAGGTTATTAGGAATTCATGTCGCTTATGAACATCTTTGGGTTTTGTTGAACTATTTGCATCGGTGGCTGTTCCTATGCGGATGCAGGTTGGCCTTATGAATGGAGGTTATGCTGGTTTTGTCTTTTGAGCTCATCTACTTCGCATATCACATGACCCAGGAAAATGACACAATAAAATATATTGGCCTTTGTAGGCTCAAATAAATGAATAAAAACCAGTCACCGGGAATGATTATACTTATTTTAGCATTGAAAATAGGTTCATCCGACCAGCTATCTTATTACGTAACACATTTTCGTAAACGATTACGACAATTTTTTTTCATTTTGACAGTTCAACAACATTCATTGCGTTAGTTACGTTGCTGAGCGTATTTTTTTTCGAACTTATTGAAGCAATGGATTAGCAATCTGTTTCAAAACGATTCAGATTCTGATTGGTATTGGTTTGTTTAAGAGACCTAGCACACTACGCGGTCAATTGATTTGCCGCGCGACAAAACAAAACTGGTCGGATGTCGATGATGACGGTCCTACAGCCAAACTTTTTTCATGGTCGGATGTTCTGCGGCCAAGATTGCGATTAGTCGTGGTCGCGTGACCGCGTAGTGCCGAGGTCCCTAAGCATCTTATTTTCTCCGAACTCCCAATAAAGACTTTGTCAAGTGCCATTCAGAGTTTTTGAGACATTTGTGAGACATTCAGAGTTTTTAGAAGATTCATGTACATTGTACAGGAGACAACAGATTTATTTCTCTTCATGTTTACTTCACTCAGTGACCATAAACTTTCAAATGACTACCTACTACGCAATCAAATTTGTAACTTCTGCCCTTAGACCTACAGTAAATTGGCGAAATTGTCTGCTTCCTAATTGAGTTAATAAAAAACTAAGCTTTGGAGATTTACGGCTCGTAAAAACATTCCAGCAGTCAAAATTTATGGTCGGGGTTCTAGAAAAAACATCCTTGTTTTGCGTTGGTCTCTGCCCAACCAAAAGTTAACCTATACCATAGGTACATAGAATACAGTATTCAACTAAATAAAAAAGAAGCGTCTGTTTGTAATGCCAAAATAACAGCTTTTTACTAAATGCTTAAGAAAGTATACACCAAGGGTACTTATAAAAAAAAACTATAAAAAAAAAATTGTCCGTCTGTTTGTACCGCCTAATCTCCGAAACGGCTGGACCGATTTTGACCGGACTTTCACTGGCAGGTAGCTGATGTTATAAGGAGTACGCGGGCGAAACCGCGGGAGAGTTAGAAATAAAACTACTATGTGGATTCTGTTTCAATCAAAAGTATTTTTAATCGATATTGTAACTTTATCCGTATATAGTGAAATTAAATATTTTGATTTTATTGTTTTGTTTTGAAGAATCTAGAACTACATAATTTAAATTTCGAGTGAGTAGGCAACAGAGGCTAAATCTTCAACTATAATAGCAATTTCATTCATCACTTTTACGATTCCCAGGTACAGAATGCCACACGTCGCGCGTTGGTGGTAACACTCACTTTGAGCAGGCCTAGCGTAGTTTGGAGTTTCAACGTTTCAATAGAATTAGGTTGAATTTGAACAATAAAACTGAACGCCATCGGCACAATTAAACTGTGTTCAAGAGCTGTCAGTGTCAAAAGCCCACAACAATGATGACAATATCAGCCCTTGAACGCGGTTTAGAAGAGCAGGATCGCGTTTAATTTCATAGGCAAAATTCGCCCTACGAGGCCACCTTATACTGGTTTGGTCATGCTACCCATGCTGGGCGTTGCGGGCACGGCAATTGATATAAAACCAAACGGTCAATAGGTTAAGAGATTCTTTCCGACCCAGATCTCGCACGACACTCTTCCAGGAGAGCAGTAGAGCAACCAATACAGTGCACAAAAACACCCGACACCCGTCATACCGACCTCTCCGCGATCACGACCCTCCCGAGTAAATAATACTCCCCCCCGACCTTTGCTCGACGATGCGCCAGCCCGCGTCGATGCTGAGCGAGTAGCTTTAAACTCCCCGATTAATAATCATGAAATATCCTTGATCCAGCCTGTCCCATCTTGCTGTCCTCCCCCCCCAGCGACGCCCTAAGCCTGGCCCTACGAGGCCACCTTATACTGGTTTTGTTAGGTACTATTGACGTGCGGGCTATCGCACCAAGCCGACATCGACGTCGATTTCCGTGACCAACACTTGACTTTTCAAGTTTAATAAGCACTTACCATTCATTACTTCGTAGCTAGTGATTGTGTCATAAATATGCACCGTCATATTATGGTTCGATACTTCGGAATTCAAAACAAAAGAGAAAAGTTACACATATGAAATTAGCCAATTTTTTAAGGGTGTTTCCTCTTGTGTCATTAAGAGCAACATCTTGTGACCGGGTTTTCGCCTATTTCCCGTTAACCGAATGAATTGAAATTTTGCACACACATATAGTTTTGATGACAATGGGTTTTGGTGCAAGAACAGCAGAACAGGTGAAGAGCGAAGGTTTTTTTTTTGAAATACACAATTTGCTCGTCATGGTATTGAAGAACATCCTTTTGTAATGAACATGTTTTTGAATGTCATCGTGATTATTATAAAACAAGTTGTTGTTTTAGGTCAAATATACAAAAAATACAGGTGTCAAACAAAGACGGAAAAAATGATGTAGGTATGAAACTGATTATTTGCTTTTGAATAAATATAAAGTTATTTTGTAAAAATTATAAAAAGTAAATCAATACGGACTTATTTTACTAACTTACGTTATAAAAATTGGTGAAGGACCACCCAAACAAGAGAACGTATATCGTTCTCTTGTGTGTCGAATAATAATATTCTACAAAAACACTAGACTCGTCTCGACCTCAAATAATTCAAATGCCATTCAATATTCGTCATTATATTCGCATGCAGAATAACTTTACATAACAGGACTCAAAAGTATTTATTATTATGAAATCATGAATGAAACGAGTCATCGGCTTTCGAGACCAGACGACAGATGTGTAACAGATGCGTCGACTAAAAGATTCCTAATTTGTATGATTTATCGTCAAGACTATTTTACACTTTTTCTCACTTTGTCTTAGATCTGAAGATAATGTGTTTTGAAATGTATTTAAATAGAAAGTAGGAGTAATGTGACACTTAAACACAGCTGTTACTTTATTTTCTTTTTTATTACAAATTATAAAATTTGTGGTTACAAAATGGATAATGTCGTAATTTATATTACGCACAGATGGTTTGGATTTGTATGTGCATTTGTGTAAAGTGAATTAGTGTACATTGTAATTGTTCGCGTTTGCAGAATTAAACATTTGTTAAATGCTTGTGAAATGCAGCATGTGGTTCGTTCACACGCATTTTTGTTACAAAATGGAAAGTGTTTGTTTGAACATAACTGAATAGGATTCGGTCTGTCATCTACTTAATTGTATTGTGTAAGTTCGTGGAAACAAAAAGGGACATTATAACATGATTCATACTTTGTTGATGACGTTTTAACCACCATGTGCCGACAGGACGTGACCAAATTCTCTATTAAATAACATGGGACAAATATTAACTAAATAATACAGACACACATAGCCTCGCTTACAGACATTATACACAAATAGAGTTAATTAATTATAAGAATGTGCATGGGTCAAAATGTTATGACTTAAACTATTAGATTTAATCCTACTTAATGATAGAAGATAATTATGAATTTCATTGTGTCGTTTAGTTTAAATGTTTGTTAGTTAGCCCTCAAGTTTGCGATGCCTGGAAAAGGCCGCTAAGTTGTTAGTACCTGCATTTGTAAACAACACCAAAATGTACACTTAGTATGCAAATAAATCTTTGACTTTGACTTTGATTATTGGTTACTACAGTACTCAAGGAAATAAATTCGGAGAAACCTCATACCACACCGTAATTGCGAAATACAACAATATTTGGTAAGTAGTCAAGTAAGTATTTGGTAAGTATTCAAGGCTCGTGCAGACTAGCGAGACTTGTCGCTCGACGCGACACCGGTAATTGTTCTACCGTGAATTTTTCTTAGAAATTGTTTTGTTATAGTCGCGTCGCACCGGTCAGCACGACGCTTAACAATAGGTATCAGTTTAACAAACCTACATACTCGTAGTTTATAATATAATACCCATTTCTTTCAGCAGTTGGTTACAACAAAATGGTTATAAAGCCAATAAAGCCTAATTTGACAGACCTAACGGTAAACGGCCCCGGCTTACGATTTTTTTGCGCTTTACTTTGTGTAAATTATACCATCTTCATCACTACATTGCTCTCAAAACGGTGAAAGAAAACATCGTGAAGAAACCGGCATGTCGTAGAACCAAAAATTCGAAGACGTGGACATCTACCAACCCGCACTGGGCCCGCGTGATAGATTGCAGCCCACTCCCTCTCGAAGAGAGGAGGCCTGTCCCAGCAGTGGAAAACATTATATGCTTGCTTTCTAACAGAAAAGAAACAAACAGAAATTCTAAGTTCCTTACTTATCAAACAGGCCTAGTTCTAATACCGTCTGATTGCGAAAGAAATCTAGATTAGTTCCAGCAAAATTTGAGGCACTAAAACATCTGCCGGGGTTGCGGGAAAGTCCGAAAGGGATACCGTGGCCCCTGGCAACGTACAGGCAACTAAAGGAACACGGGTGGGTTTTAGTCAGTAAGAGTCTGACACACCCTCCGGCTCCACCCAGAGCGGGAGAAGTTATTTGATAATTTCCCATACAAAATGGGGCACTAAAACATTGCTTTTTATTATGCTTTATCTCCTTTATTTGTAGTACTGTTCCGACTGATCTTCGTCGTAGTACAATACGACCGATACAACTTGGCCGGTCTGAACATAGGCTCTGCGAACTTTCGCGCATGTTCTATCACTCACACTCGCCTCATGGCACCATTTGGTTCCGAAAAGAGGTTATTGCGCAGCCTTTTGCGCGAAGTTCAGAACTGCCAAGTTATATCGGCCGTATTGTACCTAAGCTAATAATAGACCACGTCGTCTCTTTCAAAGGTCATTGTTTGAGGCGTTTAAAGGGTTCTGCATTTAAATATAGGGCATAAGTAAAACAAAACGATCGCAATAAAGTGATCCTATACTATTAAGCTTCGTGCAGACTAGCGCGACGCGACAGCGCGACGCGACACCGGTGATTGTTATACCGTGAAGTTTTTTTAGGAATTGTATTGTTCGAGTCGCGTCGCGCCGTCGCGTCGCGCTGGTCTGTACGAGCCTTTAAATGAGCAATATTTGTATAATATACGAGTATATTTGTAATCATGTTCTCGAAAACGGCTCTAACGACTTCGATGAAAGTTGCAATATAGGGGTTTACGGGGGCGAAATATCGAGTTAGCTATGTCTCATATTTGGGAAAATTCGTTTTCTCTATTTTCATCCGAGCAGATCTCGGTAGCCCAGGTACTTATAACATAACATAATGCCTTTATTCCTCGAAGTGTGTACCTATAGTACACCCACATTTCGCCAGTTATGTTTAAGTCACATGTAATAGGGGGTGAGCCTATTGCCATCAACCAGCCACAAATCCAGACTCCGGGCTACTACTGAGATATTCCAGATCGAAAAACCTAATAACACTCTGCCCGACCCGGTAGCAGTAGCGCTTGAAACCACTAGATCTATGAACAAGAAAAAAAAAATCTATAAAATGGAAATGGATCCTTTTGGTAATCTATTCCATAATGGAAGTATTCCTTCTCAATTAGAGAAAATCGGACAGCAACTTTTCCTTATAAAAAAGCTTGAAGTACAAATCAAACATATGCTTTCCCCAGCGGCTTCGCCCGCGTGATATCTTTATATATTTATAGCCTATGTTACTCAGTGATAATACATATAAGCATTGTACTGGAGAAATCATTTTTAAAATTACAAACCTACTAATAACTTTCTTTGGTTCAATAATAAAACACACATTTCTTTTGCCGGCAGCATCTAGTTCCCATCAACAAACAGTTCAAATATTTGTTCGGGGTCCACGGCGGCCATTTTAACTTGGAACCAATTACGGCCTGGACTTTACATAGTTTGGCTACTTTAATTAGGAAAGTGATCAAAACTGTGTTTAATTTTGAAATAGTGTGGGTCACTGAGCAAGCAGTTTGGTTGGGCAGATAAATGTTCGATTGTGACATTTAATTTTGGATCAGAATGAGAATGGATATCAACATTACTATTAGTAAGTATCCTACCTACTTAACGTGGTTTTATTTGGTTTTCGTTATTGCAAAACTGTGTTTAATTTTGAAATATTGTGTGGGTCACTGAGCAAGCAGTTTGGTTGGGCAGATAAATGTTCGGCTGTGACATTTAATTTTGGATCAGAATGAGAATGGATATCAACGTTTCTATTAGTAAGTATCCTACCTACTTAACGTGGTTTTATTTGGTTTTGGTTATTGCAAAACTGTGTTTAATTTTGAAATATTGTGTGGGTCACTGAGCAAGCAGTTTTGTTGGGCAGATAAATGTTCGGCTGTGACATTTAATTTTAGATCAGAATGAGAATGGATATCAACGTTACTATTAGTAAGTATCCTACCTACTTAACGTGGTTTTATTTTGTTTTGGTTATTTTACCATGTCCTAGATAAATAATTTCTTGCTTCTAAGTTGATTCACAACGACATCGTCAGAAACTTTTTTTTCTATCAGAGTACAGAAAGCAAAAGTTTGATTTGGATTTTTCCTAAGATCTGTTTGTACAGATCTTACTATCCATAAAGTTATATCGTAAAGAAAAGCACTGAGTTCTCAACTTCTTCGAAAAGTAAAGAACACTCCAACTCCACATAGATATTTCCAGTAATAAATACACTGAAAGAAGTAATCAATTCGCTACCACTTAAAAAATTGTACGTAAACAAAATAAAAGCAAAAGCAAGCATGACCCAAAAACTGAGCCAGATGTTTATTAATTACGTTAAAAGCTCGTACCACTACATACGACCGCGTCTGTCTGTCTGCTGTACTCGTGCTACTAAAGTGCTATCCTCGTAAATGACTGGGCTTGTATTGATGCGCTTTTTACCAAAATTATGAGGTTCGTTTCTATAAATCATCTTTCCGGGATTCTGCTTCTCATCTCTCATATCGGTATGAACTATTGAGAATAAAGGCTCGTGCAGACCAGCGTGAAGCGACGGTAGGAGCCCACGTTCGCACGGACGTAAAAATATCGCGGCGGGATTTTATCGCGCACTGGATTTTCAAGTTTCGGGGTCGAACCGAACGTTGGGAATCCAACGCGCTAGGACACATTCTCGTCCCAGCGTGTTGAAAGAACACACTGTTGGAGGTTAAAAATCCAGTGCACGAAAAAAATCGCCAGTGCGTACCTAGCTAACAACAACCGGTGTCGCGTCGCGCTAGTCTGCACAGGGCTTTAAAGTCAGCAAGGTTGTAGCACTGGAAGCAGGTAGCAGAACTGTCCAGGGTGAGTAGGATGTTCATTTAAGGATCGTGGAGGTTGTTGGTTACTCTCAAAACGATAATTTAACCAGTTTTTGGATTGTCAGCCAGTTATTATAACAGCTATAGATGAACCGGCCGTATAAGGAACCCAAGTTGCACCACGATGTATGTAGAACAGCGTCAGATGGTACACTTTGTTTTGTCATCTGACATTATGCTGAGCTGAGGCTCTTTTGGCATTATAATAATTTCTGTTTTCTGTTTTTATAGTTTTAAGGTGTATTTTTTGTAATGCCAATAAACGCATTTTTCTTTCTTTCTAACAGAAGGAAGATGCTGTTGCTCGTTCCTAACGTAAAACACTGTAAATCTGGCTAGATACATTCCCAGGATAAACGAAACTGGACCTTTAACAGCACAAAAGATACGGGAGAATTTCGTTTCACCGAAAAAGCGGTACGAAATCTTCCACGTGCGTTCACTTAAACAAATTACGTAACATAATATTGAATATATCTTCGACCGCTTTGATACGATATGTGGGAGCTCTTGAAACGTTATTGTAAGTATCAAGGTGAGTAGCTGACTTGTATGAATCACCGCTAGCTATGACCCAATATAAACATGAATGAGTTTCGACGTGAATGTCTCGTTTTTATATCGCTAGCGCTATCTTGTTGAGAAATCGTTGGTCGTCTGATTACCGCCGGGGTTGCGGGAAAGTCCGAAAGGGATACCGTGGCCCCTGGCAACGTAAAGGCAACGGAAGGAACACGGGTGGGTTTTACACCGAAAAAAAAAAATAAAAAAAAATCGTCGTCTGATTACAAATGTATAAAAAAGAATGTAGAAACATTCTGTCTTTACAATGGCTTTTATGGAGTTGTATGATGATTCGGAAAATTTACTGCAATTTACCGTTTTAATTGGTTAAAACCACGTTTCTTTTTGTTGTCAAAACATTTGTTTCAATGTTTCCAGCATTGTTATTCGATTTCTGGATGAATTAGTCAGAGTTTAAGCAAGATAGATCAGTTTCAAACCGATCGGTTAGGCAAATGTAAGCTAGGACGCCTTCAGGCTAGATGGAGCGACGATCTTCGCAGGGTGGCTGGTAGCAGCTGCATGAGAGTTGCTGAGAGTCGAGCTGGATGGCGTGCAATTGGAGAGGCCTATGTTCAGCAGTGAACTGCAGTAGGCTGATGATGGTGATACCGATCGGTTTAAATAAATGAAAATAATCCTATTCATGGCATAACGATCGTGTTGACACAGTTGACCGATTAGCTCAGTTTTTGTTACACAACTCTCAGTATATGTAGGTACAGACGCCAGCAGGTCAACCTACCCGAAACTGTCAAATTTTCCCAATCAACTTTGAACCTTATGCTTTAGTGATAAAAGCTAAAAATCTATTAAATAAATTTGACAGATTGTAGTAGGTTGATGTGCCATAGGTGCCGTCTGTACCTACTATAGGACGGTATGTTACTATGCACTATTTTTGATGTTCTTTTCTTTAGGTAAAAATCTGGATGTACAGTCACGACTCATGAGCATAAAAACTAGTTAAGTACGCAAAATTGTAAAGCGTTTCCCTCGTGCAATAAAAATTGCAACTTTGAGAAAATACCTATTTCTTGAAAAGTATGTTTTCGGTAATATTATACCCATACCCACCATAAAAAATGCATCAATCCTTTATTAATACAAATAAATAAAATTTAGGTGTCTGTTGGTAATGTCAAAATAACAGCCTTTTACTAACTGCATATGAAATTATATACCTACGGTACTTTTAACAAAACAATTTTTGTCTGTCTGTTTGTCGGCTAATCTCCGAAACGGCTGGACCAATTTTGACGCGACTTTCACGGGAAGTTATCCGATGTTATAAGGAGTAGCTAAGGCTACTTTTATTTTAGAAAAAGAATTAGGATCCACGCGGGCGAAGGCACGTGCTTGATTTGGTGATGAAATATAATCGCTTTTGAATCTTGCGTAAACTTTATGCTCGTGACTGTAAATATTGAGTTATTATAACTTGGCCATAAACTAGCTTAGGTAAGTATGTACTACAGTTTTACAATCCTCCTTTAGGTAACAATTCTGATGCATACCGAGTTATAAATTAGCTGCAAATCATGTGAATGTCTGTATTTCTGTGAACAAACTCGTGCTGCAGACTTGCATAAGAAAGTATGAAAAGAATAATGTTTCTAGTTATTTACATAAACTAACTGGAATACGTTAAGACTGTTGGTAAATAACCAAGTTTGTGTTGGGCAAACTAGTGTATTGTACATCACACTCAAGCTTTAATAACAGTAACATTAATGTTTCTTTTGGTACAGCATTACATTTTTAATGAGATCGCATGCAGATTACCTCGACGAAAAGTTGAGCTATGAATAATTAAGTTGTAGTGCCTACTAATGTAAAATCGATTGATAACATAAATTATGTTGACTATTAACGATTATGTACGACTAGTCGTACTCGGCGCTTCTCCTCAACATTTATTATGCGCACGGGCAAAGCGTGGAACTCTCTGCCAGCATCTGTGTTCCCTTCCACGTATCACCCGCCAGTCTTCAAAGCAAGAGTAAACAGGCATCTTCTGGGCATGCTCGTTCTATTGTAGACCTCATCCATTGCTTTTCATCAGGTGTAATTGAGGTCAAGAGCTGGCCCGAATAACAATAAAAAAAAATGTTCACATTACTTTAAGACTTCCGCAAACAGGCGCGACGCGATTCTTGTATTGTATTGTTCTACTAGAGTCGCGTCGCGTTGTCGCGTCGCGCCTGTATGCGGCATGTAGGTCGTCGGAAAAATAAATTTATTATTTTAATTAAATAGGCTGAAAAGACATGTTGCACCGACCCCAGATAAATCGTGATAAGGGCAAGAACATGATGATTAGGCATGACAAAAATATTTTTTGAAAGTCTGGCATTTCAAGTTAATAGTACCTACTCCCTCGGAGTTCTGACATAAAGTCGAGTAATTGTTTTTTTTAATTATTTATTGGTAACTTTTGTAAAGGCTAAGAACTTAAGGACTTAGAGGCTTAAGACTTCGTGAAGACTAGCGCGACGCGACACCGGTGATTGTTCTACCGTGAAGTCTTCTTAGAAATCGTATTGTTAAAGTCGCGTCGTGCTAGTCTGCACGAGGCTTTACAAATTAATTCCACAAACCGTCATCTGTTTTACGTTCTGTACCTACCGTATAATCGTACCGCCTCAAACAATGTCTGGTCAGAAGAGGTAACAAAAACTGTGACAACAATGGGGAGGGTCGTCCGGCCTCGTCCGGCCTATTTTCACACGTCTCGGTCCACAACTCCCCACTACCCCTCTACCGCCATGGTAGGTAGCTGTCAGTGCGTTTCGATAGCGGCATGGCGCTTAATAACCCTTTGTTTTTGTGTGTACTTGGTGGCATTGAAATAGGTTTAGTGGGATTACAGCCCGATTCAAACTTTATGGCGGGTCGGAACATGAGGCGAGTCGCTGCGCAGTAACAAATTCATGGTCAGCGGGGGTGAGGGGTTCGGTACTGCGCAACGAGTAGCGCACTTCAGAGCCGCCATAAAGTTTGACGCGTACGCGTACCTACTTTAGTTAGATGGTACAAAGCTTAATTTATTGTCGTATTGTATTCTTCACCTTGTATATGGTGACTATGGTGAGAGGCGAGTCTTATTTAATTTGCGCTGGAACAATTGAACATGAAATCAAGTGACGCATATGTACTTTACTTTCAAGTTTATAACTTATAAATCTATTGCGTTGTCTGGTTTTTTAAATGGAAGAAAACGAAAGGTAAAATAAATTTGCCGCAATAATATATTATGTTAGGTAAGTGATGCCTGAATAAAAGTAGTGTTTTTATACGTATAACATGAAATGGAAAGTGTTCATAATAATAAACTTCACAGAAATTAAAACAATAATTAATGATTTCCTCCTTAAAAAGAAGAAAATAATAAAAAGCGGTTGCTTGCTAGTTGGTAGTCATAATTTATGTACTCAATAACGGTACTCAATCTGCATTGTTAACTGTGGTTAATAGGTAGGTATATCAAATGAATATTATAGTTGCTGCTATTGTTGATATAATAAACCACACACTTTATATTGTTCTATAAAATGATGTAAATAATGAATTACAAAAGCTGTAAACAAAACATTTTTTTTTAATTATTGACAGAGTTTATTATATTTTATTTCACGAATAGCGGTTTCCAATAACAAAACACAATTTCCTGCCAACGCAAACGTCAAAGTGCATACTTAAAATTACAGTTATTTCTATATTATATTTCATTTCAACCATCAGCGTAAAATATTCCAACTGCCATGTTCCATAGCGAAAAAAAAAAAATAAAGTAAAAGAACCCTTCGCGACAGCTAGTTACCAAGCGGCGTCGTCACTCCGGTCCCGGCTGCAAGTCCGACTGTGCACTCTCTTTTATTTCTATTGACGAAGCGCCCTTTTTGTCTAGCTCGCAGCACGCTCTGACAAATTTTATTATTGCTTTGTTACTTGCCTGGAGTTCTGAACATTTTATAATAACTTTGGTGGAATAGAGATGTTGCTGGCAGGCGTAATGATCCTCATTTCTTCGATCAGCCAAGCTATGTCAGAAAAAGCAACAAACAGACAGACAACCTGAAACCAGAGACCACTTAGGACGGCCACAACTGGCCGGAGTCGTGGCCGTCTAATGCGCGATATCCCTTAGTCAGCGAATACTCTGTACATTTAAAATCTAAATTTTACGTTATCAAAAGGCCATATTCTGATAAAAAACCCTGGTCCCCAATAACATTTTGGGCCATACCCTCAACAACACTCAAACCGAACGATGAATCGATTCGTGCTTCGACTTAATAGTTGAAGTGGAATTCGCGACCTGTGCCTCGACTGTTAAAAAGACAATCGATACATTGCGTGCCTTGCTGAATAAAAGATAAGTGGAATTTAATGTTTGTTCTAGGAATAAGCAATGTACGTCGTTCTAAGGTCATTCAAATCCAATTTTAAAGTACCTACTTAGCTAGCAAATGCGGCTCACGTGTGTTAGAAACAGTCCATTCCAGGCTTTCAGGTCCATTGATTGACTTAAAAGCTTGTAAAAAGTAAGAACCAAAATCATTAAATGGTCTTTGAGATGGGATGTAAAGTGAGACAGTGCGCAAACCGGAGCCAAAACAGTTAGTCTGTTGTTGAACGAAGAGCTATCTTATTACGCAAACATTTTCGTAAACGATTACGAAAAATTTATTTCATTTTGACAATTCAACAATATTCATTGCGATTTTTTTTCGAACTTATGAAGCAATGGATTAGCAATTTGGTTCAAAATTGCGATTGATCGTGTATTACGTAATTGGGTACAGTTTTGTCTAAACTATTTTTGATGTGTAACATTTTTCCACTCGCTTTTCTGCAATCAAAATCAAAATCTAAATACTCAAATTTGTGGCAGTGATTTCGTGAAAAGCGACGGAAGTATGTAACAGGAAGTCGGGGAAACGCGCGCTATTTGACTGGACCAATAAGTTGGCCGTCAGATGGTACCAACCCATTTTCCGAGAAGTTGTAAACAGGACGATGATGATGACGTTGACGACGACGGTGATGGTGACGATGATGAATATTGTTTATTTATATCATATATACGTCAGCCAGGATGTCAGATGGTACACATCATATGCGACTACTGGGGCCGTATTATGACGTATTAATGCCACCATTATTCCAGTGTGAGTGAGAGACGGAGCTATACAAGGCCGCTAGCACCATCCTTTTTTCACAGTGGAATAATGATGGCATTAATACTTCATAAGAAGGCTCGCAAGTTTTTTTATTAGATGTTTGTCAACTTTGACTATGAGGCCGGTTTGTCGCCGAGTGCTCGCATGTTTATTTTCATAGAGATAGTCTGTCTAAAGACACTCTTGAATCAACACTCTAATTGCGCAACGCATTATCAATCACAACCTGAATGATTTTGAAGGATATTGCTGATCCATTGCTTCATATTTTCGAAAAGTTGTCTGCTCAACTACTTATATAACGCAATGAATGTTGTTGAACTGTCAAATGAAAGCCATTGGTACTGTAAGTGGGTTAGGCAATTACCCCGCAGGTCTACTCAAAGAAATCACTATTCTCAATAGAGTGATACTTCATCAGAACGAGATTCTAGCGGTGTAGCAGCACTAGATATTCCCGACCGTGACTCGTGTAACGGCTTAGTTGACTGTCTATCTTGTAGAAAATTGGACACACAATTACAAGTGCCTTGCAATAATTTACAGGTCGACATAAGAGTCTTGACGTGGTGACATTTGGAACTAAACATTTTACTTAATGCAGACATATGATAATGGTACTACTTTGCCGACAAGCTATAGTTGGTTTTGATTTGAGTCGCCCACAAGCAGCGTTTTTGTTACACATTTATTTTAACAATTTATTTCCTATTCGAAGTGACCTAAGTGCGATAGTGGCGCCCTCATTTTTTATGAGGCCAAGGTATACAGGGTTATTGGTAATAGATCGGCAATCCATTAGGGGATGAGGAGAGGTCATTTACAACCTAATGACCCCTTATGACTCCTATACAAATGTCAACCATTTTTGACTAATTTGTCATTTTACATTTTAAAATGAATTATTTGAAAATATAAAATGTGAAACTACTTAAAAATTATTGGGTATTTGGTTGTAAATAAATGACCTCGCCTGCACCTAATTTAATGGCCGACATATTAGCAATAACCCTATATATGCTAGAAGATTTCTGTGAGCCCTTTTTATCATGTCGAACTCAAAATATTGTGTATAAATTCTCTAGTAACGTTCTAAGATACGCGTAACATGTTTGTACACCTGCAAAAGATAAGCAATATTTGCATTGATAAAACATGAATTTGATTTCTGTTTATCCAGTTTTACTAAAGCGTATTACAAAACTCTGTTACGTAAAAAGTCTTTTGAAATCCTCGCCAGTAGTGAGCAGTCTAGTGCATTGGTTTAGCTTGTTTTTGTGTCGTGTCGGATATACGACAGCATTTATCATTTCCCTGTTATGATAGATTTGCCAATCAGGAAGTTGGTAGTATGGCTGACTACCTATAGTCATCATAATCAGCCTATAATGTTACCACTGCTGGGATCCCTGTGTCCCAGCAGTGGTAACATTATCCTCTTTTCGAGAGGGAGTGGGCATATAATCCACCACGCGGGCCCAGTGCGGGTTGGTAGACGTCACAATGTCTTAGAATTTTTGGTTCTTAGACATGGCATTTTCCTCATGATGTTTTCCTTCATCGTTTTGAGAGCAGTGGTGATGAAATGCCTATAGTTCACCAGACGAACGCTTACTGCTGTAGTACCGACACTCGTGGAGGTTCCATTATTTTGTCACAAGTAAAAAAGTGCTACTTTTTTGGGAATTTGCTGGGCATCCATAGGTACTTAACATAACATCACCTTGGATATTTCTACAGTGTGACAAAAAAGTGATAAGTCCTTTGTCCTTCTGACTCCACGGAGGCTTACTCAAGTTAATTGCTTGGAAATCGTTTTTTTTTTAACTTAAATGTTTTATTATTGTATTCCGTCTACCTGAATTGGTGGAGACAGTATCACTACACCTTGTTTCCCCGAAGGGTTGAACAGAGATGTACCTATAGTACACCCACATTTCGCCAGTTATGTTTAAGTGCCATGTAATAGGGGGCGAGCCTATTGCCATCAGCCGGGCACAATCCATACTCCGGGCTGCTACTGAGACGTTCCAGACAGAAAACCCAATAACACTGCCCGACCTGGGAATCGAGCCTAAGGCCTCATGCTCAGCAGTAGTGCGGTGCGACCACTAGAACGATGAGGCAGTTAGTAGGAATAGGTACTCAAGCATAACTAAATAAGACTACATCTACGTTTCTACCCTTTGATTCTGATTAAGTCTCAGCAAACACCTATAAAACGTACTGATACGATTTAGGTAGCGATTAGGCTCCTTACAGATCGTTAGCTTTATTATGTTGGCGTTTCATTCCAGTCCATCACCATTTTATGTCTTTTAGGTACTTCGGTAGTGCCAACTGTGCGGTTTTCTTGCTAGCGATGGAGTTTAGGTTGACTGTTTGTCGTCTAAGCGGTATTTACATGATGTGATCGCGCCAACTAGTGGCGTGAATTCTCATGAAAACCTCATTAAGTATGCTCTTCAATTTACAACGATGAAGTCATTTAAATAAGTGCGTACGAGTATAATAGTATCGTTTTCCAACTAGCACTTTGACTATTAAAATAGTTTAGTTGGTAGTTTAACCTAGTCATATCAGTATCATTTGAAAATAACTCTTGACCAGATCTGCACAATTCCACAAGAACTTGAAAACTAGGTTGAAGTAAGTATTTACCTACTTTTGGGTCACAGTGGCGAATGGGTCTAACACAATTCTTTATGGCTACTCATAATTATTAGTTTAATTTTTACCTGACTACGGCGAAGCATAAAAAAAGGGTTATGCATGACTTTGACCGGTATGTATGTATGTTCATCTGTCACCTCAAAACTTCTAAACTACTGATCGTAATTTGACAAATTTCGTTGGAAGCGTCTTGATCGTCCGCTGGTTATTTATTTATTAAATTCAATATGGAGGATATACGGTCCTCTAGAGGACATAAAGACAGGAACGATTTTTATTTTATTTATGCCGTGTTGAGTATCAAACGGAAGGGCTTGACGAGCAAATTTCAAAAATGTATAACCCCAAAATAATTTAAATATATTTTAAGTTATAAAAACTCAACAACAACTAAAAGTCCACTAAAAAGGTTTCAAGACATCACAGACAGACTAATAAAAAGTTCGGAGTCACGCATAATCTATTCGATTTATGATAACACGTGTGACCTGCGGATTTTTGTCAGACATTTTTAAACTGTCTACTTTGATGGAAACTGCCTAGAACGGTAAAGTAATATTATGTTCTGAAATACGTAAAAGCCTAGGACCTAGGCTATCTGGCACCACAAAATGTGCTCTAACCAGTAAACATTTCACAAACATAGGTAGGTATTTTAAATGCAAACCGTGGTTTCAATTTTGCTTTGGCATTTGGTATCTGTGCATTGCAGTTTACGAGTAGGTTTAGTAATTATTCTGAAGACTTTCTAGGGTAATAGTTTATTACTTACTTAGGCATTTTATTGATTATGAAGGAGATAAAGACGTAAATGTGAAGTTGTCGCAAGCACAGCTATTAAAGGTCCATTCCCAGATTCGGAGCTTGTGTTGGGTTCTTTTCTTTCGGAAAATGCTGTTTCCTACTGATTTTGAATTCAAACACAACATCATGCCAGTAATCCCCGAAGCAGTGGCGGACTAAGCCTGTCGGTGTCCCCGCCGCCCAGGAACGAACGTCGAAATATTTAGCACGCCGCCTCAAAAAGGTTAGGTTTTTTTTTTACGATTGATACATAAATAGGAGATACGTTGACGACAACAGAAAAACTAGACCATCAGTAGAGGATGGTAGAGCGAGCGGAACGAACTCGAAAATTTTTGCGTCCCGCGTAGATTATTTATTGAGCATTTATGGAGAAATACTCGTAGGAAGTACTTTGTCAACCTATATCCCACCAGGCATAAATAGGAGTTACTTTGTTGACTTACGCAGAGAAGTCTGGAAAAATAAAATGTAGGTTGCAAGAGCGAGCGAAGCGAGCTCGAAAATTTTAGAACCCTACGTTTATATTTATCATGCGTAGGCCCCCCAATTGGTTTTGGTTTTGTTTGGGATTTGATTAAAAATATTTCTCGAGTTTTGGGCTCCCCAGGACCGGGCGCCCGAGGCGGACCCTACCAGCCGCCCCCCGTAGTCCGCCAGTGCCTCGAAGGGTTCGGCAGAGGTGTACTATAGCACCTACTTGAACCCATCTTTCGCCAGTTATGAATCCAATTACTCATTTTGCATGAGAACTTCTATTAAACCGTGGTACATGTTTTTTGGAATAAGAGGCGAACTGAACCTCTGGATTTTGGAAATCGACAATTTAAATAGGTATCGGACTTAAGCAGCTGTTAACATAAATGTTGATGGCCAACCTTTAGTATTCAGTATTGGTGAGGCACCAGAGAAGAAGAATTAACTATGATAGGTCGAAGTTGGTATTTTATTGAGGAGCTCGTGGCTTAGTTATAACGGCCGCAAGTGTCGCACCAACAGGTTAAGCTATGCTTGCCGGGGTTGGTCCATGGATGGGTGACCATCTTAACATACCGAGCCACCTCCGTGCCACGGAAAGCACGTTAAGCCGATGGTCCAGGCTGTCACTCGTGGATCTTTGACAGTCGTTACGGGTCGTCAGAAGCCCGAAAGTCTGACAACCTGTCTTACCAAGCGGTATCGTATTACCTAGTTACTGGGTTGTGGAGGTCAGATAGGCAGTCGCTCCATGTAAAATTCTGGTATTCAGCTGCATCCGGTTAGACTGGAAGCCGACCCCAACATAGTTGTGAAAAGGCTAGGCAGATTGATTTGAAGTTGGTATTTTGTTCAAACAATCGCAACAAACATAAGTTTACTGATCAAAAATAAATAAGTCTACAAGAAGAAACCTATATAATCAAAACCTTACTTACTTTAAACCTTACTTTACCTTATCATAAACGTTATCCCCATGAGTGCCTGCCTCGACCCAAGTTTAAAGGGTCTTTCTTCCACCTGGCAGAAGAGCCAGACGAGGATGAATTAAGACTCTATTATCTATGTCTAATCTATGACTTTATATCCATTGTCTCTTAGTAAAGCTGTACCCTAATTACGTAATACACGATCAATCGGAATTTGAATCATTTTGAAACAAATTGCTAATCCATTGCTACAAAAGTTCGAAAAAAAAATCTGCTCAACAACGTAAATAACGCAATGAATGTTGTTGAACTATCAAATTGAAACAAATTTGTCGTAATCGTTTACGAAAATGTGTTGCGTAATTGGATAGCTGGTCCTATTCATATCCTGGGACCCGCCCTTTTGATTAAATTAGGGGGTGTTATCTCGTATAGAACACCCTGCCAATATCATCTTACATTTTTACCAAGGTCAAAGTGAAACTAATATTATTGAAGCTTAACATCGCCTTTATTATGCCCTATCGGTTGTGTAGAGTCGGTAATAAATAGTATGTAGTACGTTATGACCACTTAAAAGAGCATCTGGTTTAATTTTGTTTTATTAATAGACAGATATCAAATATGAAAACGGTGTTAGTTTCTTGTTGGTTAAAGGCCCCCGCAGACAGACGCGAGCCAACTCTGATGGAAAAAAATCTATGAAAACTTTACGAAAATTGTTCTACCGGTGTCGCGTCGCGCCTGTGCTGAGCTTAATGGTTGATGTTACGGGAAACAATGTTGCGCGATTGTTGCTCGACATTGATTTAATAAATTCGGAGCTAAAATAGCACTGACAGTGATAGTCAAAAGTGGTTCTGTGTATTACTTGTCGACTTCGTAATTCTGGTCTATTTTTTATGTGACAGTTACTAGGCTTCAACCATAGATAATAATATTTAAAACTAGCTTTATAGCTTGAACCTGTGAATTTTCAATATATGTACGAGTAGATAGGCGTAGGTAGGTACTAGGAATTGTAGCGAAAATTGGTAGAACAATGACGAGGTCGACTGTGAGCAATTTTGTAGTAGAGAATCTTTCGTGTCCGTAGATATTGACCACTTTCCATAAGAATAAATTGTGGATTATTGACATTGTATAATCTCTATTTGTAATAAGATGAGAATTAATAAAGTTTGCATACCAACAACATCAAAGGAAAGTGCATTCCTAAATTACCGAGTAGATAGGTAAGTACCCTTCTCGGGTATCGGATAATTTCACGCAAGAATTAATTAGGTACTTCGTTCGTAAATATTTATGTAGATATTTATTCTGGTTAGAAGATAACAAGTCAATGTTATTTTAATGGTTCCTTGTGACTGAATTTCAGGTTCCATCAATTAAGCCAGAATTTTATTAAAAGAATGACAGCTGCGGTAGATTTTTTTTAACGTCCAATTTGGTATTAAGCCTCGTGCTGACTGGCGATGCGCGACCCAACTCTAACAAAACAATTTCTAAGACTTCACGGTAGAACAATTTACCGATGTCGCGTCACGCCGTCGCACCAGTCTGTACGAGGCTTTAAGCATAGACATAGGTAGATAATAGGTCTCTATTTATGGTTTTATCTTTGAAACTACCCATTAACGGCTTCCTACACACCTTTCGATTGACTTTTGACATTATAGATACCTAGGTAGGTACCTATAATATCGTAGGTAGACGGTATAATCCAAGGCTCACCGATTCAATCACAGATTTATTGGTGGGATTCGATTGGAAAGGTCTAAAGAGCCCTTTAGAGGGGCACCTCGGCAGATAATGAAACCGGTCCAGACAGAACTGATTAGTTAGCAGTTATTTATTTTAGTAGGTGAAATAAGGGAAATTAGATGTTATGCCAATTGACACTAACTTAAATTCCCTGTATTCTAAACTGTCATTCTATGACATTATTAAGGGTATTGACGTAGGGGTAAATTTGCTTAACAATTAATTTTCCTGACTGTACCTAGTAAGAGTAAACTAAATACTGTACGTAGCTAGCTAAATACATAGTAAGTGGAATAATTATCGCCTGTTGGTCAGTTTCGTTTTAAAAAGACGGAATTGTCATCGTAACCTCAAATATTTCTTCAAGAATAATGTTTTAGGTACCTATCTAGTGATGTACTACATAGGGAGGTACCTACTAGACCTTAGGTAGATCTACAAAGTGAGGTCACGAGAGATTTTATGAGCATAAAATCTTTAATTACTTATAGTTTCCAAGTACTCAGTTATTAAATCTATTATGAGGTACCTAGGTAGAAGTACTGATGCCGAGGTACGTAGGTGGCTATATAAGTGGATGTATTCCAATTTAACTGTGAGTCAGAAGTTGTAAAAGCCCTTTTTTTATTGTAAAGCAAATGAGTTCGTTACTTAGCTAAATGTTACTAATAAAATAACACAAGGTAATGCGTTCACGGCAATCTATGCACCCGTGCAACCGGCCGATGGTTATGTAGGTGTGCGGTGTCTCAGCTTTCTCCCAAAACGTGGGCGACGACGCGCTCCCATTCATGATCCGTCTGTGTTTACACCTCGACGCACACTATCCAGCGATAGTCACTGATACGGAAACAAAATAACACGACGCAAAATCGATGGGAACGAACGCGATAACGATTGTTTACCTGCGATTACCGCACATTCAAGGTAACCAACCTATGTAACAGCCGCACGTTAACGTTTACACGTTAATTCACAAGACTCCAAGACAAGTTAACTCTCATAATATTGAAACTCTGTTGACTATAGTGTTGACATTGAAAATAGTTACGCAAGTCGATGCAACTTTAAAACAAATTAAACTCGGCGTTACGTTTACAAGACCAAACTCACGTTCCCTGTGTTCACACAACAAAAAGCCGGGCGAATGCCGCATTTAAGACGGTCCCCCTTACCTCTGTCGCTCGAACGTATCCTGCGAGGACTACACAAGACAGCCATAGGTAAATCCTCAAATGCATCACAACAATGTGAACCGGAACGGTCGCACCAGCAGTATGACACTATCACACAATAATAACACCGCACAAAACAATTTGCTGTTATGTTATTCCACTAACACCATACACACGGGTCGAAACGGCGCGCGAAACGACATGCGTCGTCGGTTTGCGATTGTAGTAAACTGAGTGGCGCTTGGAACTCGGTTCAGTGCGTTGAGGGCGCGCGCCCCGCACGCGGCTACTTCGCAGCTAACTTCGCTCGTGTGAGCGAGTTCGGTCGTCGCCCGATGGTCGATGGGGCTATATTTCGCGTCACGCACTCCTATTTATTACGCCGAAGAATAATGGCCCAGTCGCCGCGTTCACAAAAACAGGCCCCTTAATTCTCCCGCAGTTCGATCAATGCAACGCTTTTACAGCTCCGTCGTTTCCCTGAAGCATTCCCACAAAGAAACTTGTTCTAAATTTGGTCATGGGCAAGACAGAAATATTATTTGCTAGGGCGACGACCGTCTGTATAACATTGAAGATACGTCAAAACAAACAAGTCGTGCGATAGCTATCTAAATGCGTCCAATACAATTTATTCCCTGTCAAGACAGAGATAACGGCCCTACACTCCCTAGTTTAAATGATCAGTAGTACAGGCCAATTGAGTCCTTATTTGGGAGATTTTTATACAAAGAGTATCCAACTGAAAGCGAAAGTGCTTTATAAGTTTCAGTAGCACGCCGTCTGCAGTCTGCAACTTGATGAAAATATAAATACATTTAGCTGTTGGTTTCAGTTGGTTGAAGCCGAAGGTGGATAAAATGCACATAGTCTGTGAAAGCACCCAAAATTCTGAAGTAACGCCATCTGTGAAATCAAAGATAGTTAACTTAAATTTGAATTTGATAAAAATAATACATACCTAACTTTTTATTAAATTCAAAGATAACCAAAAAATGGAAAGAAGTTACCAGAAAAAAATACCTATATTTTTTATGAAATAGTGCACAAAATATAAAATAAGTACCTATGTAAGAATGAAGACGTACCTGATTATTATGTTAAAACTATTTTTTTTTTTAAACTGCAACACCGAAGTTATTTCATTTTACATGAGACAATGGTGATCATAATACTAACGTATGCCAATAGATGGCGCATGGTCGGACTAATTTTGTAATTTATATTGAAATTAATTATTATCATAAAATAGGTACAGTATCTTATCTCACTGTATAATGTAATCCACATTTAGGGTACAGAAAAACAAATAGTTTTACTGGTGTTCGATTAATAAGGCCACTTGATAGATTGTTTTCACAGAGTTAGTCACTCTTGCTCAATTAAGCTCAAGATTACAACATAAACACGCATGTATTATGAAACAATTTAAAACTGGAGATAAATATAATAATACCTGCTGAAAGTATAAGTCTAGGGTTTCCAGACGATGTTTTCCTTCAATGATGTCAGTAATACTCGGAAGTACTTATGAAACTGAAGATATGGGTACCTTTATAGTAAAATCTATAGCTACTCGCCCCTGCTTCGCACGGCTGCAAGATGTGTCAACGTGTCATGTATTATATAATAACTAAATGAAATCTATTTTACCATCAAAATCCATCATATAGTTCAGAAGATCTAAGCAGTCACACAGTCACAAAAAGCGACTTTGTTTTATACTATAACCATTAGTTTTGAGGAAAAATCAGCCACAAAAAATTACCTAAACTAAAAGAGAAGTACCTAAAACTACAGTTTAGCTAACTAAACAAAATTATAATCAGCATCCTGGGCAAGTTTCCTGCATCCTGTTGCAATATTGAATACAATCAAACAAAATTTTATAATGACACCATTAATATAATTCCAGTTCAACCTTCTATAACAACTAAACAAAATAAAAGCAAAAAGTTGACATTCTTAAAACATAATTGAGTAACAACTCTTAAAAACTGTTTCCGATTATATGGCATTTTGTTTTTATGCGTTTTTCGTGTCCACTTCAGCCATTTTTTCTTTGTGGCGGCGGATAGCGTCCTCATGGCGCTTGATCTGGTCCTGATGGAAGGAAATCTCCTGACCCAAGTGACTCTTCATGTCGGCGAGCTGTTCTTTTTGCTGAAAATTACAAAACAAAATATTAATGACATGTTTTGGGAGGTTTACAGTGTATAGGTACACTATACACAGTATTACTGCTGAGAGAGAATGGGCACAAGTGCACTACTTGGTGTTCATCCAAATTCCAAATCCACTTATTCAGTGTTCATTGTGTTCTAGAATCAGTATTTTTTAGATAGCCAATTGCCAAAAACAAACCCAAATTTTTCAATAAATAGCCTCCAGAAGTGACAATACTTTAGTTAAATGTATGTTTGGCACGAGTTAGCCCAGCTACCATAGCAATACGAAACAAGGAAAAATAAGATTATGATTTTTAATACTTTTACAATCCTGGGAGCCACATACGGTTCACGATAATTGTTTAAATATTGTTTCTGCTATAAGAGGGTATTTTAGTATACCTTATTGTAGAAGTACTGGTCTTCTCTGGCTGCCTCCATTTTGCCGAAAGAACCGCCAGCTTCGCGGATGGAGCCGCCACCGCCACCACCCTTGCCAGCTCCGGAGCCAGGCTCACCGCTGTACATTCTGAAATCAGTTGATTGGTGATTGAGTAAAATGAAGCTAAGGGATAAGGAATTTTCTTATTGTATGTAAAAATATATTTTGCAACATTAAACAATTGGCTTGGCATAATTACAATAACACTAAGATAGCTACAAAAATTAGTATCTGTGTTGCAGTGATCAAAGCCTGTCTAAACGTAAAGAAAAACAAAGGTAATCAAGTCCAATAACTTGATATCACACCGTCAATACTTAACCAACTGACCAGAAACTTTTGACTAGCTCAAAATATCAATATCTTTTACCAAACCAGCAGGCCACTGACCAAAAAGCAAGTGTTTCACAATGTGGTTTTGTATTTTGGCAACTGATTGCATGACCTGCATCACAACTATTTTTAAACTTGAAAGTCATCTTTATAACATGCAATGTGATGGATGATGAAATTGTAGTGCAATAAACAAATCACCATAGAATCCGCTGGATGCGGGAGGCACAGAATCGGTCGAAGAGGTGGTGCTTGGGGGAGGCCAATGTCCAGCAGTGGACGTCTTTTGGCATAAATAATGATGAAGATGAAATAAATAATTATGGAAATGATTGATCATTGTCTCAAATTTTGCCTTAGTACAGCTCGCCATACGTTGGACCTTTGGTAGAAAGATTTTGACCTCAAGCTCGGCTAGCTTAGTCCAGACTTTTTAATAGAATAAGTGCCCAGCATGCACATTTTAGTTTTGTTATGACTATTTGTGAGGCCTATTTTACCTGCTAACCCACAAGAAAATGTTGCAAGCATCCCTACGACAGGATTGTTTATTCGTAAAGATTTAAATAAAGTGTTTTCTTTTCCTACTATAACTGATTTCAAATAAAAAAAAATATGCTACTGTTTTAGTCAAGTTACAAGTTATCGAGAAAGGAGAGAATTAAGGTGACAGCAGATAGGGGAGAATGCAAAATACAATGTTGTATCTTGTATCTACCTGAGTAAAAAGGGATGTGCGAGCAAGTAACAAGCTGTGCATATTTATGCAGGCATACTTTAAGTTTCACATTATGATCAGATGCTGATGTATGGCTTGAAAAATACAATCAACAAATGCACAAGCATAACAAGCAATTGATTTTCTTTCTATAATGTTAGCCTTGTTTGGACAAAGAGACAAGTACTTTCAAAACAGTGCTAAATCATGCACATTGGATATAAAACGCAAAAAAAATAACAGTGTTATTGCATGATCTACTTTTGAATCTTGAAGTTACAAATTACACACAGTTCTCATTAGCTTCAAAGTGAAAACAATGTCACATAAGATCTAGTAACAACACTGCACTGAGAGGAATATAAACACTCTTACCTAGTTGCTATGAATATAACAAATTGTTAGGAAAATTAACTTGCACTAAAGCATAGAATTGAAATTGTAAACAATGCGTAGAAAACATCGGCTGACGGTTTTTATACTCTGACAGACATTGGCCTATGGGCCAAAGCACTGTGTCATACAGCCTATTAATAGAATAAAAAACAAAATCATTACCAATGACATTGACGAGATTAATCATGATCGAAAATGCAACCGGACAAATAGGGTTGATGTAATTATATTAACTATTGTAAAATAAAGGCAATGAAAAATGTTAACTGTGAAGGTTGCGTAACTTGACATGCCGGTTGGAATCCTCACCTCACGCTAACAATAGCCCGCGACAGAGTTGACCTCGTTCTTGGAATGAAACTCATGATTGAAAAGTGTAAGTGAAATTAAACAACCTTTATCTTATATCGAATTCCTCAAGTTACTGAAAAGTTTTCCAATGGATAGGTGCGCAAAATACGACAGGTTTCCTACCCTACATACCAAAGATAATTGTTGTTTTTTGAAAGAGCAAACGAATCAAATATTCGGCTTTTAAGTTCGTTTCCTTCATCAATTTATTTTTATTATTGTGAACGTGGAATAAACTAAAATCTTAGGAAAAAGCGAAAACTTAACACAACAACTAAATATTCAATCTACAAAATATTAACGTCTCTTACAAAATGTTGACTAGGAATTTAGAAGTAGACTGTACACACGGCTACACATCAAGCTATACATTTCCAGTATATGCTGATCTCGCATTGTATAGGATTTCCGTACAATGCGAGGTCAGCTTATACCTACCTACCTACCTACTATACCTACAGACTACAGTCGATATAAATCGATGCCACCAGTCTAACATTCAAAATGAAATTAAAACACCAAGATAGAATTAAAAACCTGTTCTGCGCTACCCTGTACGAATAGTGTCTATTCATAACTAAAACTATAATCTGAACATAGTACTTAAATAATTAAACGTAAGTACCGTAAAATGGGGCTATTTAAAGATATTTTTTTACCAAATTTTACGGTAAGTACGGTAAGCACGGCTGTCGCTGAAAACCAGCGCTGGGGCTCTGTCTCGCATAGGGTCGCAGCATTATGCTGAGCGATAGCCGTTTTGCATGACGCATATTTTCCCCCAGTTTGTTATTCTCGTGTTTCCTTCTTTCTTTGCGTCATGTTTACGCAAATAAACGTACCTATTTTCTTTCTTTTATTTCTGTAATATATCATACCGAACATATTAAGATGCTGCAGCTTTCTGTCTGCATGCTGTTATGGAAAGTGATAGAGCGTCTATCAAATAAACACAGATAAATACGTAAAGCACAAAACTCAAAACTAAAAAAGACAAATACGCAAAACTCAGAAGAAATTGAATCTGTGAGCACATAATAATCAAGACAAATGAAAAGGACATACAAAACTAACCTTAAATCAGCAATAGCGCCCGCTCCTACAAACAATTTTCTCTAACGAGAAAAAGCTCATGTTTTATTAAAAGTAGACAAACAAAAAATATGGATACAAAAAAATAAACAAATAATGAGGACGTCTCGTCTCCTGTCAAAATAATTGACATAACGTTTTCGTGACGTTATTACAATATTATGGTTAAATTACATAAAATGATGTGAAGATGATAAACTACGACAAAAGTAATGTCTTCAAATTAAAAATTGCGAGCCCCTTAATTTAAATGTGTACGTAACAAGCAAAAGAGGGACACGCAATTTTTTTTATTATACATTTTAGGTTTTATCCGACGATCGAAATTACATATTGTGGGAGAATCAGAATAATTTACCTAACATTCTGTTGACCCATAGATATGTGATAGGGTTTGAGCTGTTTTATTTACAGATGAATTTCATGAATGTTCATGCAATATGACATAGTCAGACAGATTTTAAATGCATGTACTTACATACGTCGGATAGCACACAGATGTATTTTTGTTAATTTCATGTTTTAAATAAATAACATTGATGGACCTTTGTAAGGTAAAACGCTAGACTTTGTACTGTGGTGTAGTCAAAACAGCCTGCTCTAACCGATTAAACCAAATATTTTGGTTAACAACTAACTGCAAATACACAGTTCAAAAATCAGATTTTGAACCTTGGACGGTAAAATAAGGCGATGTTGACACTGGTATGTGTGCTGCAGAAATAGAATATTCCTTGCTAGTTATGCAGTCATGTTTGAAACCATGGCTTTTACGCCCACGGCAAAGAAAAGTTCGTAAAAACATTCAAAACAAAAGTAACAAATCATTAACAAATAACAAAATGGTATTTTATAAAATAGACGTAAAATATATTAAAAACTCATGCAAGGTGGTTACTGTGGTTATTTCCACATTTAGTTATGTAGCTCTTCAATGAACCTGGAACCATAGACTATAAAAGATTCAAAGCGGCAAATTTAAATAATGAAAAATATTGAAACTTACTAATAGACAGAATCTTTTTATTTATTCTATACTTCTCCTATTATTTAAAGCAATACTATTTACTTCTACTTCAAGCTACTAATAGTTTTATTATGAATTACAGAACTTACGCCATATCTTGCTTTTTCGCCCACAGAAAATGCTTCAATTTTTGTTCTGCAATAATTTTGTTGAGCTCAGCAGTCTCTCTCATGGCTCTCATAACTTGACGCTCTTCTTTTAATGTCTCCATCTTCATTTGCTTTTCTGTTACAGTATACCTAATATAGGAAAATGAAAAAAAGCATAATTAAATTTATAAATTAAAAAATATTAATACTTTGCGGTGTAGCATGGTGCGGGTGACAGGTGACAGAAAGGGTAAAATATAATTTACTTGTTTTAACTGATTCTGTATTTTAAGACTATGATCCGTATCTAAATACAGATCGTGTACATAATACAGACTCAGTAATAACTGTAGAAAAATTAAATAAATTTACTTCTTCTGTCACCTGTTACCCGCACCATGCTACACTGCAAACAGTACCTATAGAAGCACTATGGAATATATTTTATTATAATATTATTATTGTAGAATAATCTAAGTTTAAATCATTCTGACCCACTTCTGAACAGTCAGTTCACCCCTATACTTTTGATGCTGATTGTACTGATAACAGTATAAAAAATCTTAAAGTAATAAAAATGTTGAGTAATTAATTAATTAATAAATCACTCACTTAAAATATTCTTGTAGGTCTCTGTGAAAGGGAGTAGTAGTCTTACAAGCTGCCTCCAATGGTTCCTCCACATTATAAAAAGGTATCTCAGTCATAGTCATAGCTGCAACAGTTCTTCTGTTACAGTTACTTTTATTTGGAATATTTTCTTCTGGTGCATCAAAATCATTTGCTTCAGATATTTGCTCAGAAACTGATGATGCAGACGACTCCAACTGAGTTGTGGTTGTGCTATTGGTTTTATCTTGAGGCATATCAGCATCCATAGAGGCTGAGGTATTATTAACACCACTACAACTTGGTTGGCTCACTGGTTGGTCCCTAAAATAAAAAGTAATAATTAAAAAAACACAACTGTCACTATAATATTGCAAAAATATTTGTATTTCTATGTTCATTTTTAATAAAGTTAGTGATTATTGTCATAAGTAAGATAAATTACATTTCTACATTATATGGATGCCTGTGAAATTAAGGTAAGTAATATGATAATGTAGTTATTTTAAATGAGGTGTTACACTTACTCATCAATACATTCAGTTTTAATCTCAATATTAGCTGTGATTGAAGATGAAGATTCATTTATGTTTGCATTTTCTCCTTTTAGGACGCCGTCTATGACTAATTCAAGGATATTGCACACTTCTAAAGATAATCGGGAATAATTTTGTAGTTGAGGTCCATTTAAAGCTATTTCTTCTCGAGCTATTCTCTTCATATTCTGCCACTGCGTCTTCACTTTCTTTATAGAACTACCAGTAAACTTACAACCAAATTTTGCGGATAGCTCTCGTAGTATTTCGTTCCATGCGACGTCTTTTTCTTCGTAATGGTTCGGACCATTGTTGGCTTTAGTAACAACCACTTCTTTGCGTTCCTTAATTAACTCGAGTAGGTACTGTTTTTCTTCAAGGGACCAATTAGGCGTCCTTAGTCGTCGGTTGTTATTTAGCTTCATAATCTTGCCCATTTTCTGCGATGCGTCTCTAGGAACGTGGTTGATCTTTTGCAACGATTTGTTGCAAACGATGCACTCGACGTCCAAAATTATTGGTTTCCACATTTAAAAACAAATGAGCGGCGAAAAACGAGTGAAAGCTTTGACAAACTATAGACAGCACAAATGAACGGCGAAAAACGAGTGAAAGCTTTGTTTGACAAGCTGCAATTATGACTGTTTACAATAAAAACCTATTTTGGAATGAAGTTTGTAACGGACTATTTTTAAATAAATAGAACCAGTGTGAAATAAATGAATTAAAAATACTTTCAGTGAGGCAACGAGTTTTACAAGCTCAAGGGTATTTTCATTTATATTTATTTTCACTTATTTTCATTGTGGCTACGGAAGTGACTGGCCATTAACAAAGCGCGAAACTGAATTAGGTTCTATTTTGTAAAATTAAAAAAAATGGTTAGGCCTAGGTAGTCATAATGTTCAGTGTTATACAGGAAATTAAATGAAAACCTACAATATCGCATTGATGTTCGGCAAATGTTTGTATTCAACCTTAATTTTCTACAAATAGGTGCGTTTAATTAATAGGTAGGTACCTATTTGGTTAACTTTTTGTTAACGTCAAAATGATTGATGATTTAATTATGCCCCTTTTATTATTTTTATGTACTTACTTTGGAAAATAAAAATGTGTGTAGTCCTGTGTTGGAGTCCTGGGATTATAAGAACGTACCGGTGAAGGTAATTCAGTACGATGTATATTGTATGTGATGATTTATCTATAATGTTAGAATATCTATAATCTTAAGTCTAAATTGCTTAGTTTTTTTATAATAAAGTTAGTGTACTTATTTACCCACATGCCCACTTCTGTACATACATCTGTAAAATAGATGATGATGTTTGTAAATAAATAAATAAGTAAATGGAGTAGGTACAATATAAAAACATTAAGTAAGTAGGTGCAGGAGCGATAGGTAGGTAGGTACCACCTACCTACAGACGACGACATATCAAGCTATAAGTACCTACCCTATTAAGTATGTATAAGCTGAGATCGCAATGTATGAGACTTTCCGTACATTTCAACGTAGGTAGGTAAGTACATAGGTATAGCTGGATGCCTTGATATGTCGCCATGTCTGTCTGTTGCATCAATGGCTTACCTTAAGATAAGCAGTCTAAATATCAAATAGGTATGTGATGTGCTTTATTTAATTAATTTATTTGGTTGTCATACTCAGTAAAATGTCTCGCTGAAAATTGCGCATGTGTTGGACATAGACGTCTTTTTTATACGTCTATGGTGTTGGATCGTTCGGTTCTCTTCAAAATGGTTTAATTGAATGTTGTGAACAGGCGCCGTTAATTGTGAGTTTGAGGCTTGTCATCTCTTACCTGCCACGCTACTTACTTTATTATTATTTTTTGTTTACTTTTTGCACAGGTCGCTATTAAAGTGCATGTCTTTTTACCCGACTGTGGCGAAGCCAAAAAAGGAGCGTTATGTGTTTGTCCTGTATGTAGGTATGTGTGTATATCCGTCTCTATGTTCCCTCGTAACTACTAAACGGCGGAACCTATTTTGATGAATGATATGTCGATAGATTCGTCTTAATTATATTAATAAACAAAAGTTTCACCATGTTTCAGGTTATTGGTTTATGCCTTGTTGTGGCCTGCGACACAAATTTTTTATTTTATTTTTTATTATTTGTTCTCACACATAGGTACATTGTTCTTTTACAAATTTCCCCGCCAAACTTTCAAGTTTGATGGCGAGAAGCGCTTGTTACATACCTACAGTAAAAACCTGCCTTAAAACTATCAACTAAATGATTCACACCAAGGCCTCGGCCGGAAAATTAAGGAGTTTTTCCACCGACAACGAGGACTCCACCCCCACCGAGAGACAAACTCACACCCTCCATCATAGCATCATTAACTCATGACTACTTTTTTATTTATAATAATGAATAAACGATACCCTAACAAAAGAGTCCCCCATCGAGAAACAAATCCCTCAACCATGATTTTAATAATATTTTTTAGTCGGGTTTTTTAGTTTTTTAATAACTTGTTTTATGTAGGTAATGGTGCCGATTCTCTTGTCACAAATGCCTCTAAACTAGACTAAAAATCACTAAAATTTAGTTTATTCCTGTCAAACGATGATTTCTCATTCTGAAATAGACTAAAGTGACACAACTTAACTATATTTTAGTTTGACAGCACTAAGATGGCACTGAGATTTTAATTTAGTGAAAATGACAATTTTGTTATTCTGAATTTGACGTTTTTCACCTAAAATTTTAATTGTCTGCCTAAATCTGACCATTTTTAATCGCGATAAAATATGGTGTGGAGTACTATTAGTTGTCATGAACTAAAATTCACACGAACACCTCGACTTCAGATGCAAAAACAGTACTGTATATATATTTTTTCTTTTCTTTTGTTTATAACTCAAAAATGGTGTGTCCTATCGCAAAAATAATGAAAATTTCGACCCCCTTTATGTAACCCTTATACCCCTAATTATCAACACGTAGGTAATATTTTTTTTTATTTACCATGCAAAACGTGAAAAATTCCATATAAAACACGCCAGGCTGCCCCCCCTGCGCACCTCCGGCTCTAAAAAATTCACGGGGTAGGGCACAAACAAGTGTGTACCACGTGGAGGCGCGATTGTCAAATTCGATTTAGTTGTGTCAAAATAATGTTTAAGTTTAGAGACTTTTTATTGCAGAATAGCGTTAAGATTCTCATAGAAAAAAGTAAGGAATTTTAGTGATAGTTTAGTTAGTTTAGTTCGGTGTACAAGAGAATCGGCACCATTGTTCTCAAATTAAGTACTTACCTACAGTTTCAACATGGATGATATAACTAATATTTTGGATCAAAATTTAGATTTAAAAGAGTGTTCATGCAGTTTTTGCCCGTTCTTCTCTATTTGAACCTACTACGCTATGGAATGGGCTACTAACTTCATCTTTGCCTGACCGACTCCTTGACAAATCAAAAGTGACTGTAAATGGTTTAAATACTTGCTTCTAGTACCTACCTATTCTTAGTTAAGTGAGAGCTTCTAAACTGGGGGCTTGGGTTCGATTCTGGCAATGTTATTTGATTTTCCGTATCCTGACCGTTACGTTGACGTGCTGCAAAATTAGCAGAAAGGGGCAGACGGGCGTCTACTACTGAACCGCCTAGGGCAGCCGCGACTGCTAGTCCGCCTCTACGGCATAAACGGCATTACCCATAGAAATCTGCATTAGGTACCCTGTGCGTAAATGCGGTAGTGGAGCGCGTCATTTCAGACTGGACAAGCTATATGTAGGTACCTTCCTACATATAGGTACTGTATCGCTATGAACCCGAAGCTCGAAGACGTGTGGGTAAGTAGGTAGGTATATGTGTTGGCTTTTCCTGCAAAAAAAACTAATTATTCAACTAAACTGCCCAGGCCTTAGGTCGGAGACCAAAGCTCCATGTGATTTCCGTTAACATGCATTGAAAACAAACAAACCTTTTTTTTGTAGAACGAACCCAATCGGATCTTACAAGGCCCTTTCACCCAGTAATCCTTTTCTTACGTTTCCATACGTAGTTCTATCACCATTTTAAGCGTAAGTTTACGCTTCAGCCGTCTACGTCTACTCTTCAGTCGTTCATCCATAAAAATGTAACACGTTTTCTGACGTTACTGGCCATGATGGTAGTTCTGCTATTGTACGCTAGATGGCGCTGCCAGTAGAGTTTCAAATTCAAGTTTTTGAAGCTTTGCATGGTGATTCATCTCGGTGATATAATATACCTATTTATATTATGTTTTTTTAGTGCATTACGTAACTCTAAATGAAAACATTTTTATGCCTATCAGACTATCCATATTAAAGCCGGTTGCAGACCAAGAGCTATGCTAAGTTAGTTTAGCATAGCTCGAATGGCTGACGTAATTTCTCATACTTGTGTGCAAACCATAACTTGCTTAGTCTGACTTGGTAAGTACTCAATGAAAACATTTTTATGCCTATCAGACTATCCATATTAAAGCCGGTTGCAGACCAAGAGCTATGCTAAGTTAGTTTAGCATAGCTCGAATGGCTGACGTAATTTCTCATACTTGTGTGCAAACCGCAAACTATGAACTCAAATATGAGAAATTACCTCAGCTATGCGAGCTATGCTCTATGAACTTAGCTTAGCTCTTGGTCTGCAACCGGCTTTATTATGGATAGTCTGATAGGCATCAAAATGTTTTCATTGAGTACTTACCAAGTCAGACTAAGCAAGTTATGGTTTGCACACAAGTATGAGAAATTACGTCAGCTATGCGAGCTATGCTAAACTAACTTAGTATAGCTGTTGGTCTGCAACCGGCTTAATGGGGCGACTATAATCAATTCATTTTTTGTAAATTTAGACGCTCAAAAGTGCCTTATTTGAAATAAATGAATTGACTTTGACTTTATGAGAGGCAAGCGTGATGCTATCTTAGTTGTGCTGCACATTGTTCGGATCATGTTTCGGTACAGTCGGGCAGTAAAATTCAATTTTGCCACCTGGCCTGTGCCGAATTATACCGGCCCGAACATGTCTGTAGCATCCCTCAGATGCTATATATACATGGTGAATTTTCCAAATGTGTGTGAATGACCAAACCAAAAACTATAAGAAACTAGCTGCGCCCCGCGGTTTCACCCGCATTAGTCTCGAACTCGATCCCGTGGGAATATCGGGATAAAAGTATCCTATGTCCTATCCTAAGTCATGATCTACCCATGTGCCAAATTTCATCCAAATCTTTGTTTTTTTTTATAGTTTGTGTTTACCTACGCAAGGAGTCTCGGGGCAGTCGCGGCCGATTATAATAAAAGTCGAAGACGAGTCGGTATCGCGACTCCGTATCGTCAATTATTGCCGATAGCACTGATCTACGTGAACCAACGTCCCGCAGTGGGCCCACGTGGTGGATTATGGCCCATTCCTTCTCACAGAGATGAGGCCTGTCACGGCCTGTGTCACTGTGTTCCAGCAGTAGGTATGTTATTGATATAATTACGTTTCCGTTTAGGTAAAAGCTCTTTTAAAATTTAGATTCTGAGTTAAATATAAGATAGGTCCTACCATTCGATGGCGTGTTTCAGTATTTTAGGAAAAAAATTAATGAAAAAAATATTAATACTAGAATAAGTAGTCCTATTCTAGTTCTAGACTGCACTTATCTTTATGGGGAAGATAAAGCTTGTTCTTTATTTCCATAGCTTTGCAGTACTTATAGAGCTTTTTTGTATATATGTAAGTAAGGTACCCAAACAAACTCACTTTCGTATTTATAATAGGTATTAGTTAGCGAAGGAGGAGGCAGAACGCGTGAGGGAGAGGCAAATTTCGCGCCCTCACGCCCCTAGCCGCCGCGGGAGACGCCCTGGGCGTCGGGAATCGCAGGCCGATTCCCGGCCACCGTAGGCGCGGGCTTGCGGACGGTGAGCAATGGGTAGCTCGCCGTCCGATAAGGACCAGGCCCGGGTCGACGGCGCGTTGTGTTCCACGCGCGCCTCAAAGAGATGTCGGGGTTGCGGGAAAGTCCGAAAGGGATACCGTGGCCCCTGGCAACGTACAGGCAACAGAAGGAACACGGGTGGGTTTTAGTCAGTAAGAGTCTGACACGCCCTTCCGCTCCACCCAGAACGGGAGAAGTAATTTGATAATTTCCCACACAAAAAAAAGAAAAAAAAAGGTAGGTAAACTAGTTACGGAAATGTAACACGACAGTTAAAAAAAACCTGTTACTTAATTCGTTTTAATCTAGTAGTAAGAAATTACTAGACTAGATATTTTATTTCAATAATAATAATATTCAATTTTAAATCAAATGAGTTTCCATACGCTACACGCCAAAGTATTTGGCGTTAAAAGTTCATAATCGCCAGTACGCCTGCAGAAACAACACTAGGATACTTCAGCTTATTAGTCAAGAAAATGAATTATTAAATAGGAATGGTAAATACTTCATTATTGTAATTATAGTTTGATTAATAAGTTAGGAAGCTTCAAGCTCCTTCCTGTAGTTAATTAAGACAGTCGCTCGGAGAGGCTCCACAGCGCCACACGTTTGTCAATATTTTTTTTAACCATAGTTCATGGTTGTTTTTTTTTACTAGGCACAAGTGTTTTCAGTTTTTCGGTTTAGTGTAGTTTGTACCTGATTAGAAACTCAGTGAATATAATGTTATTTGTATAACATTATATGGTTTTGCAATAAATATTGTGAAACAATCGGTTTGCGTGGGTTCTCTACCGGTGAGTTTTGTAAAAGTTTTCTTTTTAATTATTTTTTTGTTTTATGTAAAGATTGTATAGCTTTATCTGTAAAAATCAATGATTAATTACACAAATACATGCATAATATCTACTGTATTTATGTGTTCTTGCATGTATTTTTACAGGGGAGTCAAAAGTTTATCGATCCATTTTAAATTTTAAAAGAACATTATTTAAACTATTAGTCAAAGTTTAACTAAGATTAAAACAAAGATTTAAAAAATTGAGTTATAATAAAAATTGAAATTGAGAAATACCGGCTTTTTCTTATATGAATATACTTCCGGTTCTCACATAGTAACAAAACATTCATATAGGTGCCTACATAAAACATAAAGTAATAAAACGTAGTGTATATCTAAATACACTATAACAATGATTTTTTTGTTTGTAGTAAAATTACGAGTTCTATGTCCTAATGACCGCGTCGTCTGAAACATTGTTCTGTATGTGCAGTCAAGGTAATATTATTATCTTATCTCAGAAGGTATTTGTCCTGAAATCTAGAACGGAGGAAGCATAATCGTGTTGTTTCTTAACACGTTCAGTGCCGGGAGCTCACCTGGAGGGTTCACCTAGTCGTATATAGGATACCGGGAGCCCTCATATTTTCTTGGTTGAGAGTATTCCGCAAGTGCAATATACCTCCAACCAGAAGTCCTTCAAAATACCTAGTTACATAAAGACTATGTACATAAAATTAGACAGTCGTTTTCTCTTGAGTTAACATTCCTATATTCTTGAGTGACTTCAGTATCATTCATATATTCCAATAAGTAACGCTGCTTGCTGCCTTGCCTTTTAACCATGAGACTTCGGAACCCGTCCTAAATTGTTGTGCAATAGTACCACAAGATGCCGCCGACGTTGTTAATGTTGCCATGCAAATGGGAATTTAATGGAAACAATGTGTTTCTTGAATTCTTTCGGAATTAAGTAATAGTCCCAAATTGTTTTGTGAGTCAATTTGTTGATTAAATTACTTTTTTTTGGAAGGACATTCGTCATACTATCGTTTTAAAAATTTTTTTTTTTTTTTTGTTATTCTATAAATAGTCGTTTTTGAAAAACGACTCCGTTTTGACTCCGCTTAGTTCTTCTACGAGTATACTGCACAATGGATTTTGATACGGTCTTCTCTTCTTCTTTTCGTGTGGTTAGTGAGTAACCTGGTGTCACAGTTTTAAAGCCGCTCATGGGCCTCTGACTTGGCTTCACATGGCGTCGAGAAATACTTCTCAGGCATGGTTTCCTCACGATGTTTTCCTTCACCGTTTTTTTGAACAGGTGATAATTTTACAATACGACATGAATACGAAAAGTCAGAGTTGCGTGCGTGCGTGTTGATACTCTATCTAATTACGCAACACATTTTCGTAAATGATTACGACACATTTGTTTCATTTTGACAGTTCAACAACATTCATTGCATTATTTACGTTGTTGAGCAGATTTTTTTTTTCGAATTTATCAATGGAAGGGCAATGGATTTCCTCCTTGCCGGATTACCGCCATGGGATCTGGAGGCAAAAGTCCTCGCGCACATTTGGGAGTGGCGCGAGGAGGCGAAACGCCGGGGCGTAACTCCGCTGCCGCGAGAAATCGCGGCGCAGCGGACAGAGCTCCGGCGAGATCTCATGGCGTCATGGAGAGTGCGATTGTCGCAACCCAGTGCTGGGCACGCCACTATTGCGGCGATAAGTCCCCTCTTTGAGGAGTGGCTAGAGAGGCGCCACGGCGTCCTCACCTTCCGCCTGACGCAGGTCCTCACCGGACATGGTTGTTTCGGGAGGTTCCTGTTTCGTATCAGGCGGGAGGAAACGCCCGGGTGTCATCACTGCGTGGATCGCCCGGAGGACACGGTTGAGCATACGGTGGAGGTCTGTCCGGCTTGGGCAGAGCATCGCCGTGCCCTCGTGGAGGCGATCGGCGGCGGGGATCTCTCGCGTCCGGCCCTAGTCCAGGCCATGGTACGGAGCGAGAGGGCATGGGAGGCCGTCACCTCCTTCTGCGAAGCAGTAATGCTCGCGAAGGAGGAGGCAGAACGCGTGAGGGAGAGGCAAATTTCGCGCCCTCACGCCCCTAGCCGCCGCAGGAGACGCCCTGGGCGTCGGGAATCGCAGGCCGATTCCCGGCCACCGTAGGCGCGGGCTTGCGGACGGTGAGCAATGGGTAGCTCGCCGTCCGATAAGGACCAGGCCCGGGTCGACGGCGCGTTGTGTTCCACGCGCGCCTCAAAGAGATGTCAGCAGAAGTGAAGGGGTCCGTTAGGACCGATGCCTGCCGGGGTTGCGGGAAAGTCCGAAAGGGATACCGTGGCCCCTGGCAACGTACAGGCAACGGAAGGAACAGGGGTGGGTTTTAGTCAGTAAGAGTCTGACACGCCCTCCCGCTCCACCCAGAGCGGGAGAAGTTATTTGATAATTTCCCACCCAAAAAAAAAAAAAAAAAAAAAGGGCAATGGATTTCACGCCACTATTGCGGCGATAAGTCCCCTCTTTGAGGAGTGGCTAGAGAGGCGCCACGGCGTCCTCACCTTCCGCCTAACCCAGGTCCTCACCGGACACGGTTGTTTCGGGAGGTTCCTGTTCCGTATCAGGCGGGAGGAAACGCCCGGGTGTCATCACTGCGTGGATCGCCCGGAGGACACGGTTGAGCATACGGTGGAGGTCTGTCCGGCTTGGGCAGAGCATCGCCGTGTCCTCGTGGAGGCGATCGGCGGCGGGGATCTCTCGCGTCCGGCCCTAGTCCAGGCCATGGTACGGAGCGAGAGGGCATGGGAGGCCGTCACCTCCTTCTGCGAAGCAGTAATGCTCGCGAAGGAGGAGGCAGAACGCGTGAGGGAGAGGCAAATTTCGCGCCCTCACGCCCCTAGCCGCCGCAGGAGACGCCCTGGGCGTCGGGAATCGCAGGCCGATTCCCGGCCACCGTAGGCGCGGGCTTGCGGACGGTGAGCAATGGGTAGCTCGCCGTCCGATAAGGACCAGGCCCGGGTCGACGGCGCGTTGTGTTCCACGCGCGCCTCAAAGAGATGTCAGCACAACGGAAGGGGTCCGATAGGACCGATGCCTGCCGGGGTTGCGGGAAAGTCCGAAAGGGATACCGTGGCCCCTGGCAACGTAAAGGCAACGGAAGGAACACGGGTGGGTTTTAGTCAGTAAGAGTCTGACACGCCCTCCCGCTCCACCCAGAGCGGGAGAAGTTATTTGATAATTTCCCACCCAAAAAAAAAAAAAAAAAAAAGGGCAATGGATTTGCTATTTGTTTTCAAAACGATTCAAATTCCGATTGATCGTGTATTACGTAATTAGGGGTAACGGTTATCACCATCATTTAGAGCATTTATTCTGGAAGGTTTATGTGTAGGTATTACATTAATATTTAAGTTAGATATAGGACATATTATTTGTTGCTCAAAACTCAAACTCAAACTCAAACTCAAAGCATTTATTTCAATTAAACCATTTACAGGCACTTTTGAATTGTCAAGAAGTCGGTCAGTCAGAAATATGAAGCTAGTTGCCCATTCCAAAGCGTAGTAGGTACCTATGGAGAAGAACGGGCAAGAAACTCCACGGACACTCTTTTAAATAAAAAAATTGTTACAAAATATTGGTTACACCATTAATGTTGAAATTATACATTTGTGAGGACAATGTAGAAAGACGTGCACGTTAAAAGCATCCGTAATAAAAATATAAAAACAAAGAACAATTCAAAAATTAAAATATTAAAATAAGCCATGGCAGCTAAGAGATGACCAGTCTCTACTGACGGCGCCCGTTCACGAACATGACGCATGGATTAGCACCATTCAGCTCAACCATTTTGAAGGGAGCTAAATGATCCAACACATTGCTTTGTGGACATTATAATTATTCTGATTTGTTACAGCTATAAAAGCAATTACGTCGTTTCGTTTAAAATACGTTTTTATTTTTATTAATTTATTTATCTTTCTATAGATTCTTTTCTATTTTGCGAATGTGAGAACGCTGTAGGCTTAGTGGACTGTAGATTTGTTGACCATCATTATTCTGTTAAGTATCTGATACTTGTTGAAAGACCTACACTGTCCTCCCATACCTAATAACACTGTTATTTGAAAATATTGTAAAAGCCAAGAAAATATTGTAAAAGCCAATTATTTTTAAAAGAGTAACCGTGGAGTTTCTTGCCGGCTCTTCTCCATAGGAAACAACCAATTGAAACCGTGCACCTAGCTTCTGACGTTTCATAAGTGCCCCTGTAGGTTTATGTGAAATAAAATATTTTGAATTTGAATTTGACAGAAATCTCGATGTTTTGAAATTTCGCTAGTAGATTGCACCCGTGCAAAGCATAGGTGGGTCGTTAGTCTGAACTAATATTATAAAAAGAAAAGACTTGTTTCTTTGTATGTTTGTTTGTGTTTGTAATGGATAAACTCAAAAATACCTAACCGATTTAAAAAAAACCTTTCATATGTAGAAAGCTACATCATCAGAGAGTAGCAAGAGCGATATATATTTTTTTTAAATTAGTGTTACTAACCTGGATTAACACATAGGATTCACTACTTTTATTCCCGGTAGTACGTTCTCGTGGGGTATTTTCCGTCATCCACGCGAAGCCACGGGCAAAAGCTAGTTCAATATACAGGGTGGCAGGGATATCGACGCCAAAACTGATACCATGGATTCAGTAGATGATTCTGAACCCCCCTGCCCGACGAGCCCCCCCCCGAGCCCAACGCAGGGGGATTCCGAATTATGTACTGAATCCATGGTATAAATTTTCGCGCCGACTCCCCTGCCATCCTGTATAACAACCTCATTTCGATTATTACTTCTTGGGAAATTTCCTGGAGCAAACCTTTAGGTAGATTATAGCCCTCTCGAAGAGAGGAGACCTGTGTTTGTGGAGGCCATTATAGGCTGACTATGTTATGTTAAATCTTTATGGGTGACCAACAAGAAAATTTATCTTAATCTGTGCCGAAGCGTCATTAACGCGTAAATAATGTTAACTGATATTTTTCGTAACTTTAAATTAATTAAGTTATGTACTCTAGTAAACTGGTTGTTGTGTGGATCAGGAATGCAATGCTAACGAACGACGGGAAATGGTTAATATTAACTTATGTTAAGTATATGTCACTATTTACATAGATTATGATTTCTTGGCGTTCGGTTCTTCTTTATAGCGGGTCAAAGGCAAAAAAAAAAAGTTTTTTTAATTTGTGTACGCGCAGCCATTACCTCCTCACATGTGTTGAGTATCTACTCCAGCACGCGTAGTATGACCACAGTAGAAATAGGTTTTGTCGACGGAAGAATAGACAAAATGACAGATAAACAATCACAATCTGTCATTTTGTCTATTCTTCCGTCGAAAAACCCGTTTCTATAGCGGTCATGCTACGCGTGCAGTAGAAACTATCACAATTATACATTGATATACTAAAAAAAACTTTAAAAATGTTTTTTTTTTACTTTACTTTACTTTAAAAGACGTGCTCCTGATAGTATTTTCCATTGCCAAAAATGAGTAACTTCCATACAAACTGTCATTCCCTATTTAACATTTTTAGGGGATGAATTTTTAGATTTTTTTCCTTAGTGCTCACCTTCGTTATATCTATAAGGAACTCTTACCCAGCGGTTTAGACAGTGCGTTGTCTGTCAGTGAATTCAAATGAATTAAAGATTTTTAATATTCTTCCTTTCGTGGATATCGTCTTCACCATTTTTTTAGACATCCCCTTACAATACATTGTCTTCCTAAAGCTGTTCCAAGGAATCTATGTCAAGTTTTTCTTCAGGTCCCACCTCTCTGAAATCTGAAATTTTCGGCAGTTGCGCCGATAGTGTCCGAAGTTTTTTAGATCGACATACGTCTTAATTACGTCATTCGAGTCTAACATTGTAGATCTAACTATAAAGCAATATGAGCCAGAAATTGACTTCTTTCCTATATAACATCTAAGTTAGATTTCAATGTTTCTAATCATTGACCATTTATTTTGCCCTAAATATCTCTAAGCACTCGTCCAAACATTATCGTAGTCGTTAACCACAGCATGGCCTTCTAGTCCAACTTCAAAGATTCAAACCAGCCGGTTAATTTATTCCCGTCAACATTGACGCGTAGAATGTAAGTTGGTACATGTGGTAACTTGACACTCACGTCGGTGGTAAAGTTACCGACTGTGGAAAGTGGCGCGATCTCCATAACATTGGATTACTCGGCTAACTTCCTGCATGTTCGCTTGTTGGCTTATACGGTATTTATGACGGGTATTAGTTATTCTTGAGTGTATTTTTCTATGCAAGCCTTCTTTGGCAAATAAACAGGGTACAAAAATCTGAATTTAAGTCAAATAACGGTATGCTGTAGGTACTTTAAAAGCTCCTTAAAATTCCACATGAATTTTCTTAAAGTCGAAATCTCAGTAGGCCTTTTTTTTTTTTTTTTTTTTTGGGTGGGAAATTATCAAATAACTTCTCCCGCTCTGGGTGGAGCGGGAGGGCGTGTCAGACTCTTACTGACTAAAACCCACCCGTGTTCCTTCCGTTGCCTTTACGTTGCTAGGGGCCACGGTATCCCTTTCGGACTTTCTCGCAACCCCGGCAGGCATCGGTCCTATCGGACCCCTTCCGTTGTGCTGACATCTCTTTGAGGCGCGCGTGGAACACAACGCGCCGTCGACCCGGGCCTGGTCCTTATCGGACGGCGAGCTACCCATTGCTCACCGTCCGCAAGCCCGCGCCTACGGTGGCCGGGAATCGGCCTGCGATTCCCGACGCCCAGGGCGTCTCCTGCGGCGGCTAGGGGCGTGAGGGCGCGAAATTTGCCTCTCCCTCACGCGTTCTGCCTCCTCCTTCGCGAGCATTACTGCTTCGCAGAAGGAGGTGACGGCCTCCCATGCCCTCTCGCTCCGTACCATGGCCTGGACTAGGGCCGGACGCGAGAGATCCCCGCCGCCGATCGCCTCCACGAGGACACGGCGATGCTCTGCCCAAGCCGGACAGACCTCCACCGTATGCTCAACCGTGTCCTCCGGGCGATCCACGCAGTGATGACACCCGGGCGTTTCCTCCCGCCTGATACGAAACAGGAACCTCCCGAAACAACCATGTCCGGTGAGGACCTGCGTCAGGCGGAAGGTGAGGACGCCGTGGCGCCTCTCTAGCCACTCCTCAAAGAGGGGACTTATCGCCGCAATAGTGGCGTGCCCAGCACTGGGTTGCGACAATCGCACTCTCCATGACGCCATGAGATCTCGCCGGAGCTCTGTCCGCTGTGCCGCGATTTCTCGCGGCAGCGGAGTTACGCCCCGGCGTTTCGCCTCCTCGCGCCACTCCCAAATGTGCGCGAGGACTTTTGCCTCCAGATCCCATGGCGGTAATCCGGCAAGGAGGCTCGCCGCCTCACCGGAGACCGTGCGGTATCCCCGGACCAGCCGGGTGGCCATGACCCTCTGGGTCGCGTTCAACCGGCGGGCTGGCCGCCGCCTCAATGAACGCGCCCAAACCGGTGCCCCGTAAAGGGCCATGGACCGCACGACCCCCGCGTATAGCCTCCGGCAGGAGGCGTTTGGACCCCCTAGATTGGGCAGGAGCCGCTTTAAAGCAGCCCCGGCCCGCTCCAGTCTGGGAGCCAAACGTCGGAAGTGCTCCACGAAGTTCCACCGGCTGTCGAGGACGAGTCCTAGGTACTTCATCGTCGACTCGACGCCGATGTGAACTCCTCCTACCGTTATTTGGGAACCCGACGGTGGCGCGTTCCGAGGACCATGAAAACACATGGCCTCGGACTTGTGCAGGGCCACCTCGAGTCCCAATTGCCGGATCCTGTCCACGATTGTCGCAACCCCGTGTGTCGCTAGTTCGGCCGCCGCCTGGTGCGACCTCCCCTGCGCCAGGACCAACGTGTCGTCAGCGTAACAAACGACGCTGACGCCGCTAGGGAGGTCGGCGCGCAGCACCCAGTCGTATCCGATGTCCCACAGATGCGGCTCCAGGACCGATCCCTGTGGGACACCGCACGACATCTCTTGCCGGTTCCATTCTCCCTGGTGACCGGGGTAGATGACGGCCCTGTCCGTCAAATAGGCCTCGACCACACGACAGAGGTAGGTCGGCATCCGGTGATACCGGAGTGCCTCCCTGATGCAACTCCAGGGCAGGGTATTGAAGGCATTGGCGATGTCTAGAGACACCGCCAAGACGACCCCACCCCGGGCCACGGCGTCCCCCGTCGTGAGGGCTCGCACGCGCATGATGGCGTCCACCGTAGAGCGCCCCCTGCGGAAACCAAACTGGCTCTCCGCCAAATCCGGCCCCACCCGCACCAGCCGCCCGACGAGGCGGTCTGCAATGACTCTTTCAAAGAGCTTGCCCACCTCATCGAGCAGCACGATGGGCCGGTAAGCGGACGGAGAGTCCGCAGGGCGCCCCGGCTTCTTGATGAGGACCAGTTTCCCTGTCTTCCAGCGAAGTGGGAACTGGCCCCTCTCCAAGCATGCGCTTAGGAGCCCCCTTAGTCGAGGCCCGAGAGCCTCCATGGCCAGGACCCAGGCTTTCCCAGGTAAGCCGTCGGGTCCTGGGGCGGTATTTTTGGCATTCAGCCTACGTACCGCCACTCTCATCTCTACCTCGGTCACCTCCGGAGCATCGTCGTCGTCGTCGGCGGTGTGATCCGCATCTCAGTAGGCCTACAAAATAAGATAATTATTTACTTTAGTTGATATATTATATGACAGTAGAATGTTATGACATTAATCATTATATACCCATCATGGGTTTGAAAGGTCTTGAAATAATAATTTAGTTTGCACTTCACCTGTCCACCCTTTTTTAACATTTAAGCCCACGTTTGCACGGACGTAAAAATATCGTGGCAAGATTTTATCGCGCACTGGAATTTCAATTCTCGGTATTGAGCCGAGCGTTGAGAATCAACGCGTTGGAACGCACTCTCGTCCCAGCGCGTTGAAAAAACACACTGTTGGATTTTCAACTCTCGGCGCTAAGCAGAGCGTTAAAAATCCAGTTCACGAAAAAATATCGCCGCGATTTTATTACGTCCCTGCGAATATGGGCTTATGATAATTTGATAAGTCTAATGATATTTTTGGAAGTTTTATAAAGATCGCATTGTCTGCCTGATTGCATGAATCCGTTAGGTATTAATTAATTTGTGGAAGTGCATGGACGTATAAGTACGGCGGACTTAATAATTCAAATATTTCTAGGTCTTCCTCTAAAAGACTATGGCTTGGGCGTTCCGTAAACCCCTAGCGTATCAACGCGGACTTTAAAATTCAAATACTTTTAGGTCTTCCTCTAAAATAGACTCTATGGCTTGGTGGTTCCGTTGGCCCCTTTCGTAGGCTTACTTATATCGGAGTCAAGATTTTTTAGAATACAGCGATGTCGATAAAAAAGTTGAAATTTATTCGTGTACCTTATGCATGCAAAAAGTAAAGCTCAGTTTTTTGTTACCATTGGTGCTGTCACGTTTGAGCGTTGAACAAATCTTGCCTTTGAGTTAACTAGTTCGTAATATTGTATTACACATAAAATACTATGAAATCCAAAGTGGGCTAGTTAAGTAGAATAATGATCATAACGAGCTTGTTAGACCAATTGCGAACTCAGTCAGCAGGTTGCAATAAAATAACATGAACAAGTGATGATACTTCAAAACGAACAGTGTACGACCAAAAGCTCTCTACCAACCCAAATGTCAACCAGCAGACGGGCAAATACTAATATAGCCAGGGCATGCCCTAATACTGTCGTGGGGAAAGATCACAGAAACCATGGATGGATGGTGTAATGGCTAGAAAGGGGGTGACTACTGAGATAACGGCAAAATGTATGGAAGAAGAAACCTTGCTGCCCTGGCCCAAAAGAAACTGGGATACGGGCAGGGGGACGATGATGGCCAGATACTATTGCTTGCACCGTAACGAGAGAGAAATAATCGTATTTTTTTGAATAGCTAAAGGCAGTACCGTGTTCAGCAGGAGACATTAAAGGGTACACAATTACACATATTAAAAGACCTTGACCATAGCAAAATACAATGACCTTTAATGGGAGTAGTGTAACCTATAAGCGGATATGAGTATGATAAACGGCAATACGGTAGACAAAATACACAGACGATTATAGGTATGTATGATGAATGATTATGTTATGAATGATGATATGAATGATTATATGAATGAAGATCATTCCTATGTAGATGTATCAACAGTGTGCTAACATTTTTTGTCTTTAACACTTAAATTGTAAATTAACTAATCAGACGAAACTTTTAACGAACTAAAACAGTTTAGCAATTTATTGACAAAAGATCGAGCTGGAGTGTCGTCAAAAAAAATGTTATTAAAAATATAACTAGTTTCGTCCCAAGATTATAACCTTTAGATATGGCCTTGCGTGTAACCACAGCGGTTTTCGAATAAACTACGGTTGCCTATGTTTATTGTGTCCGTTTCTTGGTATTGTATATTGGTGGTGTAGAATCATCAGGTTCACAACAAAATTCATCATTTTGTTTCGTTTGTAATTCCTCGATTTATTAGTTAGTTGGTTAGTTTTGTGTTTTTAATTTGACTCAGTCACTAAATGGCTCATTAATGACTTTCTTTTCCTTCCTATTATGTCGCCGTAAACGTTGTAGAATTTTGAAAATTTTTATATTTAAAAAAAAATCTAAGTACAACGTTTAGGCGTGTTATCGAATTTAATGTCAAAACTGCAAAAAAAAAGTTGATGAGATTTACCTAACTTCTCCCGCTCTGGGCGGAGCTAGGGCGTGTCAGACTTACTGACTAAAACCCACCCGTGTTCCTTTAGTTGCCTGTACGTTGCCAGGGGCCACGGTATCCCTTTCAGACTTTCCCGCAACCCCGCAGGCGTCGATCCTAACGGACCCCTTCACTTCTGCTGACCAGATCTAATGCGTCCTCGACCTAATGAACCATGCTCCATGTTCATCATATTATCCCCCAAACACATAATCATTATTTTACATTACATTCGACAAAAAATTCTACTCAACAACGTAAATAACGCAATGAATATTGTTGAACTGTCAAAATGAAACAGATTAGTCGTAATCGTTTACGAAAATGTGTTACAATGGCAAAAAGTGTGTATTTTCTATATACATAGAATATTTTTTGTTACAAGTCCATTATGACTGTTTAGGTGACGAAACTGGCTCAATTTGTATCAATTGATATTAGGACTGGACAGGATATGGTTATTTCCTTTATGAACTATTTGATTCAAGATTCCGGCGTGAAATATAGGTAGTATTGAAGATCGGTAGCTGTACATTTTTCTATTTTTAGACTGTTTAAACCATGATACTTAACAATATTATTAATCACATTGATTTTGAAGGCGTCAACTGCAAGACATGGAGGACGCATAAAATGGAATTCCACAAGGGACGATTCTGGGTCCCTTGCGCAACGAATGCCGACCGTGTTATTCTTTATTTATGGTCTATGTAAACTAACGCTTGTTATCTATGTTAACAGAAAGGATTGGGTCATTGTCTTAAGGTTTAGTCATGCATTCACATTGCAAATGATAGGTTTTTTTTTGTCTAGTGCTTCTCTAGGGTGTGTCTGACCACTGAGGTCATGACTATTTAACCGGGCTTTCACAAATGATAGGATTCTTTGTATTTTATTTATAGCTACGTGAGCTACCGATGCACAATGGATGTAGGTGGTAGAGTCTACATTTTCTTCGTTGTTCAAGTTATACTTCTGAAAAGATAAAAATATAAGTTCCCAAGAAATCCCTACCAGACCATTTGTTACGTACCTAATGAAAGGATCGCGTTAATTAAAATTGAATTTAGTTACCTCAATTATGAATCTCTTAAAGTCGGTTAAAAGTGGTAATTTATGTTTGATGATATAAGATAACCTTTAGCTCACTCAATTCTCGCATAGCAGAATAAGTACTTCCATTGTTACTTGTTTTCTGACGTTTTATACGTATATAATACGACCACTGTACAAAGTACAAGAACGGTTATTACCGAAAAAGATTAGTCTAAAACAGACCGCTAAGGTTGCATACCTACTAACACAATTTAATAGTATGATAAGTATTCGATTTTTATTTATGTTCATTCACTCTCACATTCGTTTTGGGCAACGTCGCAAATTTAGCGACGTTGCCCACTTTCAGAATAAACGCTCTTAATCCTAAAACGAATGTGAGTGTGAATGAACATAAATAAAAATCAATCAAAACACATTTCATAATCAATGTTCTAGTTCACTAGTTAGCCACATTTCATATTTCCATACAGTAATATTGCCAAATTAATCAAAACAGGTAAATATTTGACAGCTATTTGCGACGTCGTTGCCAACTTTTAGGATAAGCGCTTTTAAAATTAGAGTTTTTTAAATAATGTCGAGTCATGGTTACAATTTCCTCATATGAACTGTCCTCCTCAGGACCTGTCTCTTTCTCAGTGCTGAGAAAGAGACAGGTCCTGAGGAGGACAGTGACTGGCGTAGCGTAGGCAATACGTAGAGCTTGTTGCGTAGGCGCTTTGTAGTCGTCGCGTTGATGGCTTGCAGATTCGGCGTTGACGTCATTTAACCGTGCCGACATTGTGTTATCGGATTTCGTTAATGATTTTATAGAATTGATTCCGATAAGGAAATATTACTGTCAGCTTTATTGCTAAAAATGAGAGATGAAAACGATGAGAGAACCTAATGTGGAGTTCAGCGAGCTCAGACCGCTATAATTAGCATATTCACGCACAAAGTAACTGTTCTGGGCCGGAATCTATGTGGGGTAGGCGCTACACCAGAAACTAAGAAGCATGTACCTACAGAATTTTCCTTATTTATTTAATTTTTCTACCAGCCTGCATGATGTACGGTTCCCATTTGCTGACAAGCTTTATAGTACCATTATAACCTCGCTTGGCAAACGACTGAATAAATAATCGTATGCATCGATTAAGGATCTAACATTAGCTCTATTTAACAATCAACGAAGTTAAAACGAAATGACGGCTATGAAATGATATGATACCAATTACAAATGAAACATAAAAAATATTACTATTTTTAACAGACTTCTAAAAATGCAGGAGGTTCTCAATTCGGATGTTTATATACTTTTTTACAACTTCATTTGTTTTTTTGTTCTAGTGCAAATGACGTGACAGCAAAATGGATAAAGATCTGAAGTTGCCCACGCGCAATGTGCTGACTGGCGCTGTTGTGAACTGGGAGGATGATGAGATGGGGCTCGGGGATAGCCCCAATAACCTGACGCTGTCATGGAAAGACCTGTCCGTTTATAGGAAGAAGAAGACACAAACAAGTATATGGAGGTCTGCTGTTTATGAAGAGATTAGGGTCTTACATGGAGGTATGTATTTAAGTTTTTTTTTCAATCTGCACCCTGATGGCGAAACCAATCGTTCATTTCGTTAAGTTATTTTTATTTCTGCTTGAGTATAGTTCTCGATATTTTTGGTTGGTATATTGGCGTGTGCTAACTGTCATATGGCTATTAATTTTATAATTTAAATTATGTTTTGTGTTGCGTAATGTAAATATCATTTTGCATACTATTATATAGATTCATTTTTTTCTAACTAAACAGACAGCTGTGCTGCTGGGGAGTTTGTTGCGCCACTTCTTCTTCCCAGCTAAAGCACTAGGAAGTGGTGAAGGGTGGGCGTTTTGGGGGACTGTCTTATGTAATTTTGACGTTCGAAAAGTGCTGATTCTCAGCCTAGTTTGAATAAATGACTTTTGAATTTTGAATCATAATCTGAATCATTTTAAAGGATCAGGAGGGTAATCCATTGCAGCGTCATATGTTCGAAAAATCTATCTGCTCAACAACGTAAATAACAAAATGAATGTTGTTGAACTGTCAGAATGAAACAGATTGCAATTGATTGTGTGTGAAGATCCATATTATGCACGAAATCGCCCCCACGGGGGACTTACCTATAGGTAGACGGTACTGCAAATTCTAAATTTAAAAAATGTGAATGCTCAAAACACAAGTTTCAAGAAGCTTAGGTTCTCCAAGACTGTAGTAGCTCTAATTTCAAGGCAGTTAAACTTAGCTATCGCAAAAAAATCAAAACTCCTCGCCGTCTGAAGTAAATGTCCCGTCGAACGAGAAATGTATTACCTGCCTATTACCACAAAGGAATACAGATTGTTCACTCCGCATTTTAGGTATGAAGCTACAAGTAAGCGGCATGCTCGACTTGTTGGGCCAATTCAGTGAGTGTAACGTAGCCACTAGTCAGAAGATCTAAGAGTGTTTTAACTTCTAGGTGAATATAACTGTAGGTAATTAGCGCTGTGCGACCTGAATTGCACTTTATTGTGTCGTAGCAAGAGTCGCTTTTTTATTTAAATGATTTTGCGGAATCAACCATCTGTACCTACCGTGATCTGTACTAATCTGGGCTATGACCCGGAACTGTGCATAAAGCTTAATCCATAGAAAATAAATTATTGGTGGTATATTTTTAAACATAGAACAGGTGGCTTCATAAACATAATTAATATTAATTATCAATAAATAATATTAGCCTGGTACCTATATAATAAAAAATATATATCAATGTCTATTCATCAAGGTCATTAAACCGGTGTTTTCTTTATTTATAAGTTATCTGTGTGTACACACGGCTACACATCAATTTATACATTTCCAGTATAAGCTGACCTCTCATTGTACGGAAGTCCTATACAATGCGAGATCAGCATAAACTGGAAATGTATAGCTTGATGTGTAGCCGTGTGTACTAGTGAATAAATTAGTCTATGATTTTATAGAGCAAAGAGATTCTATTTCTAAGTATTGTGTGGGAAACCCCAAAATAATAAAATTATAAAGTTGTTCTTCTTTAATATATTTTATTTATTATGTAAGGCAACCCCGCAGTGTAATATGATATGATATTATAAAAAGGCATAATTTAAAAGCAGAGAAAAGAAGAAATAATCGTGCTGTGTTAATTGTCTTGTTCTTTGACATGGCTTTAATGTATTATGTGCGAATTTAATATATTATATTTATTTATTATGCAAAGCATTCGATGGGCTACTTTTTAAAATAAAATAATATTATGGAAATTTCTTTCGGCGCGTACTATTTCATTAAGGGGGGATGCGGTAAGGTAGCCCGCGAATTTAAAAAAAAAATAGTTTTTGCAATTTGCAGGTCAAAGTCAGGTTGTATCTTGATTAAAATGTATGATTCGCGACTGTAACAAATATGGATTTACAGAATTGTAATCATTAGAATCAGCATTACAATTCCTTATGTTACAATAATCCTAAAATGTCATGATTTCATGTCAAAGTCAAAGTCAAATAATTTATTTCAATTAGGCACAAAAAGGCACGTTTGAACGTCAAAATAACCAAAAAAAAAAATGTTCTAGACGCCCCTTCCAAAAGATAGTTTTCGCATGGACAAGAATGGGTAAGAAACTCCACCGTTACTCTTTTAAAATGTTTACCACAATAGTTAAAAAGAATGAAAAATTAAGGAATGACAGATAAAGTAATTATGTGATAGATGCACGGTGCTCACATATTTACAAACATTGTAAAATTATACGATATTCCTAACATATTAATAAGTGATAGGTGAAAAAAAAATGAAAAAAAAATTAAACTCATATAAAAAGTACACTTTGTAAACAAGCATATTACAATAAGTCAGTGTGTGAGTTTAAGTAATCACAGAATGTAAAATCAATGTTATAAAAAATAATATTATACAATAAAATTAGCAACCAGTTAGATTTTGCCTAGATTCTAAATTGTCCTATGGAGCAGGACCAGCATGTTTCCAAGCATTTTTATCTTGGATATAATCCTCTAATTTGTAATATGCTTGTTTACAAAGTGTACTTTTTATATGAGTTTTAATTTTTTTTCCATTTAATTCTGTTGTAACAATGAAATAGTCATTCAATAAGATTATACACTTACAGAGTTGTATTGATGATTTTCATGCTTATAATTCTATAAATAAATATTTGATACGGCCGCGAATCATATTTAGATCAACATACAACCTGATAATGACCTGCAAATTGTAAAAAAACGTAAGAAAATTTCAAAATATTTCACGGGCTACTCTGACGCTTTCGCAACCCACTAGGGCACTATCACTTTGACAGCTGCGCGTCTACATTTTTTTTTTACAACTTTTGTGAAGTGAACTGTCAATAGTAATAATCCCTAGCAACAGGTGAAATGACAGCTCAGTTCACATAAGTTTTCACGGTGAGATTTTTACAAAATAATCAAGCTGGTTTCATATTTGGCCTAGTGTCATAATATGTGCCTACTTAAATCCCAGCTATAATAATAATCCCTGGCAGTTGCAAGTAATAACTTATAATTGGTGTTATTGGTTTACATTTGATTTGATTTATTCTTGTTTTGTTTTGTTTCCATTTTTTTGTAAATAAATGTATTATCAAACCTATACTCCATACGTTTAGGTAGTTAAAAAAGGTAAAAAGGGTTTTTATCGATGACACTTCTTGTTTAAAAATACGATAAAACCAAATAAAATGTATTTTTGTTTTTTACAATAGTTTCCTCTTTTATTCATGTATGTTAAAATTTATCATTTATTCTTAAACTACTCTTCGTTGATGTAACTGCTTGAGCACAATTTTTTTGTTCGATTTATAATAATAATATAATATTTTGTAATCGTAAATAATTTTGTAATCTGTCTGTTGTAAAGAGCTCAAACTCTAAACGTCAACGAATTATAACGTTGCTACATTGAAAAGTACGTCTGTGACGTAGCATGACAGCTGAAGTGACAGGTATTACGTTTAGTCGGTTACTTGACAGCTGTCTCGTCACGTGGTTTTTTTAACCTTTATTTAACTACCTAAGCCTTCGGGTACTGATTTATGCATTCAAAAGTAATACATATTACTAATTAACTTTGTTTTCAAAAGTTTGTACAGACGCCAGCACACCGACCTACTACAATCTGTCAAATTTCTTTAATAGTTTTCCAACTTTATCACTATAGTATAAGGTTCAAAGTTGATTGGGAAAATTTGACAGTTTCGGGTAGGTTGACCTGCTGGCGTCTGTACATCATCATCGTCGTAAAACTTTTCAATGATATCTATTCTGTGTTTTATAATGTACTGTTAAAGAATTAATTAAACAACTTTTTTAACTGACTTCCCTAAAAGGAGAAGGTTAACAAATCGGTTTTATATAAATTAAAACGGAGCGCTTCTCTAATACACACTTAATTTGAACAAATAGAATCATTATGAACAGGATTCCAGTCAACCTTTACAAAAAATAGAAAACATAATGCAATACATAAATTATACCAATTAAAGATCATTTATAAATAATTCATTTTTCTAACAATAATGGATTTTTGTTTTAAGGTCAAGCATATGCTTGACTTTAAAACAACAGTCCATTATTGTTTCCACTTTTGTTTAAAGTATCACTTACCCTTTACTTTACGTAACATAACATCACGCCTTGTTTCCCCGAAGGGTTGGGCAGAGGTGTACCTATCGTACACCCACATTTCGCCAGTTATGTTTAAGTCCCATGTAATAGGGGGCGAGTCTATTGCCATCGATCGGGCACTAATCCAGGCTCCGGGCTGCTACTGAGAAATTACAGATGGAAAAATCCAATATCACTTTGCCCGATCCGATATCAAACACAGGACTTTATGCTCAGCAGTAGCGCTTGCAACCACTAGACAAAAGAGGCAGTCAACTTCACTTTGATTTGTAGATAGACAAATACATAACTCATGACGCCACGCCTGCATTCGATGAAGGGCTAGGGAATGTTGTACCTATAGTACACCCACATTTAGCCAGCAAAATAGAACAGAGACAAATATCAATTCTTTATATTTCTACTTTAATAATAATATAAACACTAGCATAGTGCGTACAGGGATAATCGTCGGTTGGTGCCTCAACGGACCTCTGTGAGTTGGCTCCGGCCCCTCGTACGCCTTTCAAAGGCCCGGGACCCTAGGGTCCCGAGAAATGTCAAAGACATAAAAAATATAATAATAATTGCTTTATTTTCAGGCAACTAAGGCCCATAGACAAAATACACAAAATAATATTCTATAATAATAAACTAATACATAATAAAAATAAAAATAAACATCACTACTAAATCTAGTTACTACGTTGGGTCGGCTACGTATTGTGTTGAGTCGTGGTGTGGCTTTACTGTCTTAAAAGCTTCTTAAAAGTAGGTATCACTTATCCTTTACTTTAATGGAGTTCTTCTTCTTTTCATTTGGTTAGTGACCGGCTATCTAATTACGCAACACATTTTCGTAAACGATTACGACAAATTTGTTTCATTTTGACAGTTGAACAACATTAATTGAGTTATTTACTATGCTGAGCAGATTTTTCTTTCGAACTTATGAAGCAATGAATTGGCAATTTTTTTCAAAACTATTCAAATTCCTATTGATCGTGTATTACGTAATTAGGGTATTAGTGTCAGAGTTTTAAAGCCGCGCTCGTTTCCTTACGTTTTCCTTCACCGTTTTTGAAGCAAGTGATAATTATACAATACGCACATGAATCCGAAAAGTCAGAGGTGCGTGCCTTGGATTCGAACTCGAGACCTATGACTTGGCAGTCCATCGGTCACACCACTGGGCTACCACTGCTAATGGAGTTGCAGTTTAATGGAGTTTAAATGCTTTTACGTGAACATAATTTACGCAACAATTAAAATGTTTTTAATAAGAACTTAATTAGTCATTCGAAAACTTGGACGGTCATTAAATAAATTATTACAAAATCCGACCAATTAAGGTGGAGTCGTACTTATTTAAAATAGGTTTTTAAGTGGGCTCGAACTGCTTGATGCGTCAGATTGTTAGTATATTCGGTGAAAATGTTATAATATAATTATGCAAATTGTTATGGAGGTGACATAAATATCTAATTATGGTCATGTACCGGATTCTTTGCTTGCTATCTGGTAGGAAACGCACCTTCCCGTTTCATTAAAATGTTCGAAAACGGCAGATTTTAATTTTCTTTCTTTTTTAACCGACTTCATAAAAGTTACATTACACTGCAAGTAGTGGTATATGACTTTGTGTGAGATAGGTACCACAAACCACAGCTAAAAAGTGAAAAATTACCTTTAATTACGGAAGTCGTTTTCTTTGGTTTTCGTTCGGAATTTTCGTTTTATGGCACCGACTTCCGAAATCAAAGTAATTTTTCACTTTTTTATGTTTTTATGGTCAGTCAGTAGTCTGAAAAAGTCTTATTACAAGTCAGTAGTATCAGTAGTTTAAATTTGTTATTCCAATGCTTAGACCTGAAACTAAAGATTAAATTGGACATTGCGTTGGTATTATGATTATGTTGACCAATAATTTTGTAATGACTAATTATATCGATTACCCTACTACTTCCACCAGCACCATAATACACTTTCTATCACAATCTGATGATTTTGAAGAATATTGCTAATCCAATGCTTCATATGTTCGAAAATGTTGTCTGCTCAACAACGTAAATAACGTAATGAATGTTGTTGAACTCAAAATGAAAGCCATTGTTACTGCTAGTGTGTTCCTCAATTACCCCGCGGAGCTAACCCGCCATTTTCGGCTTTGTTTACTAACGACTCCAAATCGGATCTCTACGACGTCCACGTAATGATAATCAGCTTGATACTTTACCTACTTGTCAAAACTCCAACTCAAACTCAAAGCATTTATTTCAATTAAACCATTTACAGGCACTTTTGAACTGTCAGTCAGAAATATGAAGCTAGTTGCTCATTAAATTAAAATAAGCCATAGGAGCTAAGAGATGACCAGTCCCAACTGACGGCTCAACCATTTTGAAGGGAACTAGCTTGTAAGTTCTAGCTCAGTTTTTGTTCAAGTTTTCATTGAAGTTTTTCTTTTCAGTCAATGGCATCGTGTCTTCGGGAAATTTAGTCGCTTTAATGGGCTCTAGGTGAGTTTTCATATTCAAAAAATTCTCTAGGAACTTATAATGAGTACACTATTTGTAACCTGGAGGGCTGGACAAGGTGACATTCTATTAGCGGTTACGGTGATGAAAAGTCAAAAGTGGACATATATTATATAAGCTACCGAAAACCATAAGTTAATAATCCTGTTGTAAAATGAAATGCTTGGAAAGCGATTGCCAGTTTCCTAGACCCTTTTTTTTTTTTTTTTTTTTGGGTGGAATATTATCAAATAACTTCTCCCGCTCTGGGTGGAGCGGGAGGGCGTGTCAGACTCTTACTGACTAAAACCCACCCGTGTTCCTTCCGTTGCCTTTACGTTGCCAGGGGCCACGGTATCCCTTTCGGACTTTCCCGCAACAATTCCTAGACCCTCTAGTATTGTTTTACAACAACATGTTATATTCTAAAACGCCATTCCTCCTCAGTGGTGCAGGCAAGACCACTTTACTTGCCGCCATCAGCCGTCGTGACAAAAGCGCGATGACCGGCTACCTGATGCTGAATGGCAGACTTGCTGGCGCAGACCTCATCTCCATGATCTCTGGCTTCGTGCCGCAAGAAGACTTGGCTATTGAAGACCTGACTGTCTCTGAACATATGGAGTTTATGGTAATTAACTACTTCTGCATAGGTACCTACCATTGTGTATAGAATCAACTTAGACAGATGTGCTGCTGGGGCGTTTGTTGCGCCAATTTTTCTTCCTAGCTTTAAAGCAGGGGACTTAAGTAATTTTGACTTTCTAATAGTACTGATTCTGAGCCTAATTTGTTTGACAGATGAATTTTATCTTTAACATGAAGAGAATACGGAAGATTTTGCTGCATTGAAATGTTAATTAAACATGACTGACATTTGAAAAATTACATATAATTATGCTATTTGTAAGCGGGCACGCCCTTTATTTTTTTTTTTTATTTATTTATTTAGTTCAGACCATAGATCCATAAAGTGTTAGTATAAACTTAACCTATTGTTAGTAAATAATTATTTATGCCTGGATGCCTTTATGCCTGGAGGCTTTTATTTAGATATTGTTTTCGTTAAGTTATTTTTATTTCTGCTTGAGTATAGTTCTCGATGTTTTTGGTTAGTAGGTATATTGGCGTGTGCTAGCTGTCATATGGCTATTAATTTTATAATTTAAATTATGTTTGGTGTTGCGTAATGTAAATATCATTTTGCATACTATTATATAGACTCATTTTTTTCTAACTGAACAGACAGCTGTGCTGCTGGGGAGTTTGTTGCGCCACTTCTTCTTCCCAGCTAAAGCACTAGGAAGTGGTGAAGGGTGGGCGTTTTGGGGGACTGTCTTATGTAATGTTGACGTTCGAAAAGTGCTGATTCTCAGCCTAGTTTGAATAAATGACTTTTGAATTTTGTATTTTTGACATAATTTAAAGAATTTCAGATGACTCGGAAATGTGATATACCTAAGTATATATTTATTTAATTATTGAAACTGTATATCTACGCGAGTAAAATAAACTACAAAGACGGACTTGAATACTGGCTTTTAGTAGGTTCATTACATACATTTGTATAGTGGATTACTTTCCAATAATTCTTTAAGCAAAACACAGCCTGAAGGGAAGTTAAAGCTTCAATGAAGTTCACTCACTGATCCAGAAAGGCCATTGTTAGATGAACATTTTCCAAGGCTTTGTCTGTAAACTGTACCAACAGAAAATCCAATATTACTTTGCTATATTCACATTTGGTTATAAACATTGGACCGTTATGGGAGATCAATAAAATAATTAATTAATATTATTCATCGCCTCATGTTAGCTGAGGTACTGACAGCGATCTGATGCTTATCTGATATCTACGAAATTAACATCATAATAATTTGATATCTCACGATACAATCTAGATATCTGTTTTGATTAGGTCAAAGGTAAGATAAGTAATAACTTGCTTAAATTCCAACGCCTTGTTACTAAGTAGTCTATATTGATGAATTCTTTGTGCCAATTAAAATTGATCACTATTTTTACCTACTAGTTAAACAAGACTGTATTTAACTACTATCTTATCTGATGAATTGTAAAAGAGAAACTATGGAGTTCGCTCTTTCTCCTCAAGGGGCAACTAGAGTAAATTCTATTTTCTTGTATATTTTGACATTCAAAATTGCCTTTTACCATCAGGAAATCGTGTTATAGGTTTTGGATAGGTTTATATAGAAAACTTAAAAAGTAGTAGTCTCGAAAAAAAACGCCTGGCTAGCTAGAGATTCACCAGTTCTTTTTGCACGTTTTAAGTTTTTTTTTTTTTTTTTACAATCATCTACAAGGTTTATCCTCAATCAGATTTTTTCACTGGCTGGTAAAACTCTTGACCTAGCCAGACGTTCTTTTTCGTGGCTACTACTAAGTGTTCTATATAAACTTTTCCGAAACCCATAACTCGATTTCCTGGTGAAGACCCTTAATGGCTTACTTGAAATAAATGATTTCTCTTTGATGATCCTACTAATATTATAAATGTGAAAGTTTGTATGTTTGTGTGTTTGGATGTTTGTTACTCAATCACGCAAAAACGACTGAACTGGTTGGAATGAAATCTGGTACACAGAGGGAACAGGGTCTGCGATTCTCCATGCAAATTTATGAATTTCCTGAATAATGCGTCTACAGCAATCATTTTTTTTTTTCATAAAATCAAGGTCTGCTGAAGACACGTCCCCGTTATTTCCTTTTTTTCAGCAACTTATTGATAATGAAAATATGATCCATTTTTTCAAGATGCCCCATTTTTACCGCCGTGATTAGAGGACTACCAGACGAATTCGAAAAGTTTTTAACATAAAAGAAAATGATAGGAACCTAGACATACTCTTTCTTAAAATGTTAATGTAAAAAATAATTGAATCGGCTCAGTTTTCGAGGAGAAAAAAGGGGAATACGAAACGTCTATCTCGTCCATTTATTTTGTGATATAATCGGTCTGAGCTGCAGCTGTCCCTATCGCACTCTACGGAGGCAGGCTTGAGGTAAGACGACGGCAATAGTTTCTTCAAATACCTATTTTTCAAATTCCTCGCAGGCCTTGTTCCCTCTCAACACTTAGGATACTTTTTATCCCGGTAGTACTTTCCCGTGGGCTAATTTCCGACATCCACGCTGGCGAAGCCGCAGGCACGTGTTTTGATAAATACTGATGTGGTCGACGATGAAGACTCCTACGTTAAAATGTTTGATTTTACAACCTTTTCCCATAATTCTTTTGATATAAGTAACATAAAATCCTTTCTTTCAGGCGCGTATGATGATGGACAAGCGAGCGACAAAAATAGTGCGAGCGAGGCGTGTTAAGCTTCTTTTGAGTGAACTCGGAGTCAATAACTGTAATAAAACTAAGCTGAAGGCTCTGTCTGGCGGAGAGAGGAAAAGAGTCGCTTTGGCTGTCCAGGTAATTGACGAAACACTGACAGGAGTCGATACTAACACACAGATAAGTTCAAAGTTGCAGCAAAAAGGTCTTGAAAAGAATTAACTAAGAGATCTTGAACTCGTTAGAAATTACTGTGTTACTCACACTAATAAAAATAAATGATAAACAGTAAAACTGAGTAAACACAGAAATAACAGTAAAGACAAAAGAACCTCTAGTAGCCCAATCAATAACAACATCAAACATCGCAAACGCGCATGTAACTATGATTTGTTTATATGTTTTTAGGTCTCCTGAGAGTAGTTTATACCCAAGTTTTTCAGGGTTGCACCCTGAAAACCTTGTGCTACTCCCTTGGTGCTCGAAAAAATATACTTTATAGTCGCGTTTTTAGGTATCTTTTTCCTTATTTTTGTGAAGCAAGCAAAATTTTAAGCATACTGAGCCCAACTCAAGCACTCTAGGTCTATTTGGTTGCGAAGATACAGCAAGTCAAAGATAGGCATTTTTTTCTAAAAACTGATAAATTATCGATTTAGGGTCATTTGCTAAGACACGTACCGGCTGAACTAATGGTTCTAGAGAAAGTGTTGTAGTTCTTTAGTTGACTAGAAGGAAAATTTCGTGCCCTTGCGTATTCCTTCTTCAGTAAACAAGGACAGGGGATACGGTGCTAGCTCATACGCAAAATGCTGTTTTGTTGCCACGCAGACTCTCTGGAATATGGTGAGGGGATCAACATCAACTCTCTTGTTAAACACTTTCTCTAAAAGGACCATTAGTTCAGCCACTACGTGTCTTGGCAAATACCCCTAAATCGATAATTTTTCACTTTTTGGAAAAAAATGCTCATCTTTGACTAGTTGTATCTTCGCAACCAATAGACCTAGAGTGCTTAGGTTGGGCTCAAATTGTATCAAATTTAGCTTGCTTTACAAAAATATAGAACAAAGACACCTATCAAAAAAACTTCAATAAGTGCCAGAATTTCGCAGTTTTTCGAGCACCGTGGGAGTAGCAAGGTTTTCAGGGTTGTAAACTTGGGTATAAACTACTCTCAGGGGACCTAATAACATATAAAAAAATCGTAGTTATATGCGCGTTTGCGATGTTTTCATTTTTGTGTGTCGATATTGACTGAGCTATAGGAGTAAAAAGCTGTCGAAATAATGCTGCTCGTGCAGATTGGCGCGATTTTTTGCGCGATGCGACAGCGGTCATTGTTCTACCGTCAAGTTTTCTTAGAAATTGTTTTATAAGAGTTGCGTCGCGCCCGCCTTTGTAAATCATCGACCCATACGATGCAACTCTTTTATGAGAATTTTCGTACTTCGGGCGCTCACAATAAAATCTAAAACAGACTCTCTTCCGCAGCTTTTAAACGACCCTCCAATCCTATTCTGCGATGAACCAACAACAGGCCTGGACAGCTGGGCAGCTGCTGCCGTCGTAGCTCGTCTTAGAAAATTAGCCATAGGAGGAAAATTAGTGGTTTGCTCAGTGCACCAACCGGCTTCCGGAGTCTTCGAGCTGTTCCATCAAGTTGTTCTGTTGACTAATGGGAGGATAGCCTTCCACGGCACTATTGAACAGGCTGACCAGTTCTTTGCATCGTAAGTAATATAATTTATCTTTAATCAATAGGGATGTTGACGGGGAAAAAAATACTAATTAGTCCGTCAGTCAGATAATAAAAATATGGTTCAGATAAAACGCATTAAAGTTTGGGAGTGGGGGCTCGCTACGTCACAATTCAGTATAAAATCTACCGGGGTGTGACGTCATGCCACATTTTAATGTATTGCCGTAATCTCTTGATTACGCAATAAAAGAAAAAATACGTGTCCAATATTTTTTAATAATCTACCTGACGGACAAAAAATTTTGTCAACATCCCTATTGTGCTGTTTCTTAGAAAATTAGGCATAGGAGGAAAACTGGGCGTACGCTCGGTACACCAACCGGCTTCTAAAGTCTTCGAGCTGATAGCCATCCAGGGCACTATTGAGCAGGCTGACCATTTTTTTGCTTCGTTAGTATAATTTCTTTAACGAATTCTCCGGTACCCATTTCTTTGAAAGATGAAAGGTTGTAGGAGAAACATTGGCCGTATGCTCAAAGCACCAATCACCGTGTGGAGTATAGCGATATTTCACCCAAATATTTACAACGTAATATGACACAACGTGAAAAAGATCGGCTTCGAAGACGCAATTTTTTTTTTCTTTTTCTAGACGTTGCTAGAGTATCGTAGAGATGGCTCTATCACTCATACATGTGTGGCAGCCTTTTTCGCTCTATGCATCCTATAATATATTATTGTTTTGTCTCTAGCTAGATCGTCTAAATTAATACCAACGTGTGCAGGTGCTGTCTCTTTATATACGGCATTTGACGACTTACCTTCATTCATTATTTTTTTCGCACCAAGCTGTCTAGCTTTTTATAGTAAATTTAGTTAATCTTCGTTTTAGTCTGAAACCAAGGGGTGTCCTATTAACCAGTTAATGGGTTGTGGAGGTCAGATAAGCATTCGCTCCATGTAAAATAGAAGTATACAGTCGACTCCAATATAGTTGGGAACAGGCTAGGCAGATTGATTGAGTTATTTGCGTTTTAATTAAGTCAATTTGGTTAATTATGCATTTTACTTGTATTTTGCACAAACTGGTTTCTAAAGTCATAATAAAGCAACTATAGTCAGTCTGTCTGGTCCAAATCTGATACCAGGAAAAGCTTTGCATCGTTAATGAATCATAAAATTCAATTGTTTTATTTTTTTGTTGAACAAATGATAGTAGTTTATTGATGTCTTGAATTAGTGTTGTAACTCATTCTCTTGGCAATCAAGATGATTGCTGCATTTGAGAAACTTTGATGAAGCTAAACAAATTATCATAGGCTATTAAGTTTTTATGAAGTTGGCCCTTGAATAAATATTATGTTCAATGGTAAACCAACATGATGGGTGTTATTAAGGTTGCCCTTTATATGAATTAAATTAGTTTTAAATCTTGTGATCGACTCCTGACCTTACATGATTTTTGTTGAGTTTGAAATAATAAATGAATGCTATGTAAAACGCTTACCTTTTTTAGGGTTGCGTACCTCAAAAGGAAAAAACGGATCCTTTAGGATCACTTGGTTGTCCGTCCATTAGTCGGTCAAGACCCTGTTTCTCAGAAACGCGTGGAGGTATCAAGTTGAAATTAATATAAAATACGTAGGTACCATAGACCTATCATTTGCACTAAAAAAACAAGCTTCTAAGTCAACGCAATAAAAATACGGCCATTTATGCGACATATTTTGATATTCGCAAATAAATCAAAATTACAGGGTACCGGGTCCCGTTGACCTAGAATTCTGAAATTTGGTACGAAACAGCGGCACGGTCGGCGCAGTGGTTAAGCGATTGACTGCTGCACTGCGTGTTGCGGGTTCGATTCCCGTACGTAAAAAATAATTGTATGACCTGCAAGTAGTTGTTCCGGGTCTGGCTGTTTGTGTATGTGAGTATAAATGTTTGTAAACGCACCCACGATACAGGAGAAGTTCCTAGTGTGGGGCAACGTTTTTATATATATATATTTAAAAAAAAGAAGTACATTTAAAGGAAAAAGTCGAAAATTGTTAATTTGTCACACAATTCTTATTTTTTTGCGGTTCGACTTACATTTGGCAGTTGGATAATTTACCGTGACGTATATCGATGTACGGGATATGTTAAATTTGTATTTGGGATAAATTCATCCAAACTACGGAACCCTTCATTGTGCGTGGTTCGACACGCACTTTGCTGGTTTTCTTTAATAGAGTGTCCATGCAGTTTCTTGTCCGTTCTTCTTCATAGGAACCTACTATTTGGAATGGAAAACTAACTTCAATTACTGACTGACCGACTCCTTGACAATACAAAAATGCCTGAAAATTGTCTGACTTAAATAAATGTTTTGAGGTCGACTTTGATTTTTAGTTTCCACTTGCTGATAAACGTCTGAGAAATTGATGCGGCATTATTATAAGATAATATATGTATGCAAATGGAAAGTATTTTTAAAATCAATTTACATTATACTTAACAATACGATCAACTGTCGACTGGGGTCGAATAAAGGTCATTACACGAATTTTAAACACGGGATTTTCCTAAAACGTCACAATTTAAAGAAGATAATCATAATCTGCCTAGCCTTTTTCCCGACTATTTTGGGGTCGGCTTCCAGTCTAACCGGATGCAGCTGAATACCGTACTTGACATGGAGCTACTGCTTATCTGACCTACACAACCCAGTAGCTGGGTAATACAGTACCCCTTGGTAAGACTGGTTGTCAGACTTTCGGGCTTCTGACGACCCGTAACGACGTCAAAGATCCACGAATGACAGCCGGGACCAACGGCTTAACGTGCTTTTGGAGGCACGGAGGAGTCTCGGTATGTTAAGATGGTCACCCATCCACAGACCAACCCCAACAAGCGTAGCTTAACCTAATGGATCGAACCGTGCGGCTGTTATTACTTAGCCACGAGCTCCTCGCCCAGTCCCCATATATGTAGTCGATTAATTTAAATAAACCGACTTCAGTCAACAGACAACGTGTTTGTCGCCAATGGATCAGTTAAAAAAAACTGATAAGAATCCATATTATTATTTAAATAAGTGTTATCTCGGTAATCCTAAACCATTTAAGATTTAACAGTGAGATTAATATTGATTATTCATCTTGAATTTGTTAATTTGAAGGCCATCATCGTGGGCTCGTGAATTCCACCGGACAACTTGTTACTGTCCATAGCTATGCCGAGAATTTTAATATTTGAATTTGGATTTAAACAAGTTCGTAAAACAAAAGTTTGTTCACATTAAAGCGCAGGCCACACTGAGAAAAAAGCGAAACGTGGCTAAGTTCGTTTAACTAAATGAACTTAGTTTCGTTTCGCTTCGTTCTCAGTGTGGCCTGTGCTTAAGAGATAAAGGAAGGTGCTACTGTCCTACCGAAATAGGTTACAAATACACAGGAGAATGACTATTGAAAATGATACGTGTATTGACTCATAAATTTAAGAATTATATCTAGAAACTACCTAAAGCTTTTAGCAGAAGACAATAAAAAAACACGTCCATATTTCCACAAATAAAAAACAAGGATGTTAAAAGTTGCATAAATGTGTACATAATGTTTTCGTATGAACTGCTAAAGTGAGTTCGTTTGTTTGTTTGTTGGTTTGCTACGCTGTCACGCTAAAACGGGCGAACGGATTTGGATGAAATTTAGCACATTGATAGACCATATCCTAGGTGAGGACATAAGATACTTTTTATCGCGGTAGTACGTTTCCGTGAAATAATTTCTGAACTCCACGCGAGCGAAGCCGCGGCCAAAAGCTAGTAAAAAAATAAATAACAAAATGTCATTGTTTTTCATTATAAAAGTCTGAGATGCGGATATTTTTTAAGTTGTAGGTCAGGCTGAAGCTTTTATTTAGCTGCTTAAAACCGGTATCTATTGGTCGAATTTATGTGACACGGATCCATTTGCCACATGAGAATGGAGCTTTTCAGCAGGTTTTCTGATAGATATTGTTGGGTTATTTTATATCTTTTATTTTTACATAGCTACTTATATTGATAACTCATGGATATAAGTTAAAGGCTATTGGCCTGATGGAACTCCGTGCTCTAAGTTTGGAGGTACCAGGAAAAACTTCATATCAAAGCAGTTTGAAAACAAAATCCCGTGAACACGATGATCTGGTACCGTCCGGGTCTATAGCGGCCGAGCGCTGTAAGCAAGAATAGTCCTTACGGTGGTTAGTTATGAACTTCTTTGATGGTGTCTACCTACTACCAGTGAGACATCACTTTGTATTTGTAGGTATAACGTAAACAGCCCATGTAGATTATTGAACCACATTTTTGCCGTAAACCCCTCCCAGTTCAAGATCTTGGAGAAACAGCTGTAAGGGAAGAAATTATCTTTTACATAAGAAAAGCAAATATGAATGTTCACAAAACAAGAAACACATTCAGGTACTATGAGAGGAGCTCGTGGCTAAGGAATAACAGCCGCACGGGTCGTTCCATCAGGTTAAGCTACTCTTGCCGGGGCTGGTCCGTGAATCTTTACACATCGAGACTCCTCCGTGCCTCGGAAAGCACGTTAAGCCGTTGGTCCCGGCTGTCATTCGTGGATCTTTGTCAGTTGTTACGGGTCGACAGAAGCCCGAAAGTCTGACAACCAGTCTTAGCAAGGGGTATTATAGTATTACCCAGTTACTGGATTGTGATGGTCAGATAAGCAGTCACTCCATGTAAAATACAGCTGCATCCGGTTAGACTGGAAGCCGACCCCAACAAAGTTGGGAAAAGCCTAGGCAGATATAATATACACCTAGGTTACGAGGCTATGTTATTGGGCGGTTATTCGATCTTGAATTCTTGCCCGCTTGCGTCAGATCTTTGACAAAACCAACTTATCGAAGAGGTGCGGCCTTCACTCTTCAACTTTAGTTTAAAATAACTGTTGCAAAGCACCCCTTATTAAATTAAGAAATCAAACAAAACTATATCGGAGACTATAAAGTCAAGGTTGAATAAATTATGCACCATAATTTAATGCTAATATATTCGGTAACTCTGATAAGATTCAACCAGATAATATGTTAGAAATAGAACTAACTTATCTATGAAAATCTCTAGTAATTGCTCAGCGGACATTTGTGATACCCGTTTGACCAATTCAAAAACCTGATAATGATAAGATACATATATAAAATATCGATAAAAAAGATGTTAAGATCTTTTTTTTCCACTGGTCGTCACAATTTTTTTTAAACGCCTTGTATTGATAGTCTGCCTATTGATTTCACATCAACCAAATATATTCAGGACTATATTGTATACATAAAGGGCGGATAAAGGCATTCACGGGGCATTATCCATAAATTCGCCCTGATTCATTAGCATGGAACTTAACTTATGAAACTCTTACTCAGTCAAGGTACTATCGTAGACAGTGTTGGATTGAGGGACTACCTTACCATCATCACCTTCCTGCCCTTGTTCCATGTTACTTGGGGTCGGTGCAACTTGTTTTCTTCTTCCATTTTCCCCCTGTCAACCGTGACGCCATCATTCGTAATTAACATAAATCATATCCTAAAAAGTCATTTCAATACTGCACGTTGACTTATTTTTGGATTGAAAACCAGAATTTAACTCCTATAGACTTCAGAAGATAATCCAGTTTGATCATAATCGTAACTATGAAACCATATTACATCCTGACGTTTTCTCCACAGTCTCAGCTTCAAATGTCCGCTCGGTTTCAACGCAGCAGAGTACTACATATCCCTGCTGGGTATCGAAGCTGACAAGGAGATGGAGAGCCGGGATCGAATCCGGCGCATATGTGATGAATACTCACGATCTGACATCGCTGCTGAGATTGACAGCCAAGTTGGTCAGGTTAAAGATGAAACTGAGTATTTTAATGGCGAAACTTATGAAAAGGTACGTGAAGTCAATAAGTTTTTAGAAGTTCTTTCAAATTAACTAAGTATTATTCTTCATAAATAACTTTTTGAACCTTAATTTCTGGTACTACTGATGTTTCCTTTCGTTTTTGCTTTTCTTCTGTGTCTTATTTGCAGTTTTTCGTAAAAGCTCTTTCAGGTCTTCCTAAAGTATTCTCTTTACTTTTTATTTGAATATAATGCTGCCTTATCCGCAACTTTAATTGATTTGCCATTTAGGAGATACATCAAATTGGCAGATTGCTTTACGCTTAAAACAGGATTCAGATATAAACCAAGCTAGTCATTAAAAATCTTATCTGATATAGGAATAAAATCAATGATAACAAAGTTCTTGTTATTCTCACGATCTAAACTTGTTTCCATCGTGAGAATAACAGTTTAGTCTCTGATCGTTAAGATATAAACTTTTTGATAAATGCCAAATTAATTTAGAAGTCTTCAAAAAATTTACCTACATCTGCCAAAATATTACTAATAAATTCTGTACATATTAGCAATATTATGCTATAATGTGTTAGGTAGACCAACAATATGCTAATACTAAAATAAATAATGAATTTATTGGTCTAAATCTATAACGTTCTCACGTCAATATAAAACACATAGATTATGTACATCACCGTCGAACATTTGAATTTTGGGTTGATTTGTAAAACATTAACATTTATTGTTAAACAGGACATTTAACAATAAACGTTACGCAAGCAAATATTTATGACTTTATTAACTCTTATATATTTTGTTACAGGATCAATATTATGAGCGATATGTAACTCTGTAAGTATTTCATTGCTTAAAGTTTCATTTCTTGCTATCGGATTTTCCGTATTGATTAAAATATTTTTTTGCATCATTCAGTACTTGCATACTTATTTCTGCATCTAGCGATTGGTTAAAAAAAATAGCTAAGTACCTTCTTTAGAGATAGATTATTAAAATCATTATGCAAATCGTCCACATATTTCAAGAACTCCGAACTACGGGATTCATCTGATTTTTATTGATCCATCGTTTATCGTGATTTCGTCAACCAGAATATAATTTAATAAATCTTCAGAGTTTTCACACTTTAGGTCTCTTTCATCAAATATTCCAGGGATGTTTCAATTGAATGTTGTATTGCAGAGTCAAAGTGAATTACTTCGTACAATTTTACTGGCTGATGTGGAGGAACCTACAAGCGCTGAAGCGAAACTACAACATATGGATCGCCGAGTTCTTACTGCTCATGGTTAGTTTCAAATACGTCACTTTTAATGTACCAATATGGTTCTATAGTTATGTAATCATCATTACTACTAATATTATGACCAACTTGTTTTCTCTCAATCTTCAGGAAGTTTTCTTCTTGATTTCTTCTGGCTTCTGTCAGGTTTTTTTTAAAACATCGTTTTTAGCGATAAGACTGCCCATTGTGTCACCCTATGTACAATTTCAACATTGATATCTGTTATTTTTAAGGTGCATATACCATATGTTATATCTGAACATAATAAAAAGTATGCTGTCTATCAGGCAGTTCTTAACCGACTTTTTTCTCTCTCCTTAGTTCGTGGGCCTGATAATCTCAGTCCCCTATCACGGTCACTTTGATGTGCTAGATCAGCGTGACATACAGAACGTGGAAGGTCTTCTCTATCTCACGATAGCGGAGACGATATTCCTCTTCATATACGCTGTCTTCATCACGTTCCCTAGTGAGGTTCCCATATTGTTGAGAGAAACGGCTAGTGGACTGTACTCGCCGTTACCATATTATTTGTCGAAGATGATCTTTTGGGTAAGTTTTGAATTTCTATCGTTCTAAGTGGTAAGGTCTTCCCCTAATTAAGTTCGTTTTAGATGTAAGACTAAATTATTCTCTGAAGACAACTTTTCATTTTTATATATAATCTTTCTAAATATATGCAAGACTTTGAAGCATATATAGTAAGGTACTTATCAATCAATCTGCCTAGCCTTTTCCCAACTGTGTTGGGGTCGGCTTCCAGTCTAACCGGATGCATCTGAATACCAGGTAAGGTACTTATACTAAGTTAATATATGGATCCACTACCAATGAACCTAACTAGACACACTACACAACAGCCTTTGAGGTTTTTGAGTACATTATGTTTAACCAAGAGAATGATCTTCAGAATCTATGAATGGAATACAATATTTATTGCTTCATATAACAGTTCCAACATATCCTATTTCTATAGTGGGTGTCCAAGTCTATTATTTATTATTCATTAGTCCTTTGTATGCAGAAGCGATTGAGAATAATTTTGATGATAACATAACGAGCTAGAAAGTTTTTATTTGTAAAACGAGACCCTTTAAATTGTGGCACCGGTGATCGAGCTGGGTCAAACCAGTTTGTTTTACAGCTTACATCATTAAACTGTATCCAGTAGTTTTGGAATATTTTACTTTTTATTTTACCGTTTTCAAGTTTGTTATGAAAGAAAGAGTTACTAATTAGAGGTTTTGAATTAAAATGCTCTTTGTGCAACAAATTCTTATACTGTTACCATCAATTCACTGATAATTCTTTAGGCGTTTATATTGTGAGTTATCTTTTTTTTTCCTTTGTATTTTAATGAAAGAAAGAAGGCTTTCGTAATAAAATACAAGTCAAATGCGAGTCGGACTCGCACACAGAGGGTACACCGCCGTACAATATTAAGCAAAAAACGCTGAAAAAAACACGTTTCTTGTATGGGTACCCCCTTTAATTTATAATTTTGTCAATCTCTGAAAATTTCAAGTGTCTACTCATTACGGTTCATGAGATACAGCCCGCTGACAGATAGACGCATAGTACGGTTCAGTTTGGTACCCTTTTGGTACGGCAACATAAAACTACCAGCCTACTACTATCCCATTGCACAGGAAAGAGACCTTTGAGGCCTCTTCTCATACAGAGAACTTATATTAACTTAAGTCCAAGTTTCCTCACGATGTTTCCTTCACCGTTGTCAGTAATGTTCCAGATAAACTCAGAAAGTACATATGAATTGAAAAAGTCAACAAACACAACCTATTTAATATTATGATAAAAAAGCCAAGAATTAACAAAGCGGTTGGAAACAAATTGTTGATAAAGAAAACAGATAAGGCGACGAAATAGATGGTTGATACGCAAATGGTCAAAGTGAAATAAATACCTCCGAGCTCGAACAGATATCCCAACATGATATATTCTTTCAACTTCCAGATACCCCGAGCAGTAATAGAGCCGACACTTTTCACGACCCTCATTTTCTTGGTGGCTGGTCTCCACGGAGGATTTATGGGTTGGCTAGGCTTCAACTTCGTCTGTATCCTGTGCGCTAACTATGCGAACGCTTATGGTAAGTCCAAACAGTTTTCTTTGTACATAGCTTACCTCCTTTGTCTAGTCCCCAGTAGTTGACTAACGAACCCCCCAGTAGTTGACTAAACGAACCTACAGGTCCCAAAAGATGGGTATGAATATGATAATTAAAAACATCATAAAAATTATAAAATACATTAACGATTAACCGGTTGAATGCCGTAATAACAGAAACAATTAAAAAGCCATTGTGTCCCTTCGGCACACGAAGGGATAAACTATAAAATGAATGTAGCACAATCACAAGTAGCACCAAAATTCCAAATTCAAAATCATAATATTTCAGTTCACTGGAATATTATCCATTGTATAATTGGCATTGCAATTCCTTTTTCAAAATTTCAGGCTCGTTCCTATCATCGACGTTCAACTCAATGGAGACCGCTGCACTGGTATCGGTACCATTCGACCTCATTGGCACTATGTTCTCTGGCCTTTACCTGAACTTAGCAAGCGTCTCACCTTACTTATCTTGGCTTAGATACGTATCAGGGTTCTACTACGGCGTCGAAAGCATTTCTATACTCCAATGGGTTTCAATCGCAACAATTGATTGTGTAAAAATCGATGGCATGCCTTGTATCAGAACAGGGCCCGACGTGCTAAGAAGATTTGGGTTCGCAGAAGAAAACTTTTGGCGTAACTGCCTCTGTTTGTTCAGCATGTACTGCATAGCTCACTTCATCGCTTTCCTCATGGTTATCAGGAGGAGTAGAGGCACACCTGTATATTAAAAAATAATTCAATTGTACAGAGCTTTTAACAAAAGCATCATTTGTTTTGCTGCTTGGAATATTACCCGTGCTATAATGGTGAACAGGGTGACTTAGATAAGTAACTTTAAGTTTAATTGTGGCCTTATTTTTATAAAGGAGTTACTAGGTAATACAAAAATCTTGTTTTTAAAACTCGCTTTTTATAACTTTAAAGTTTTTATGAATTGGCAATAATTTTAGAGATCTGATAAATTGGCTCAATAAACTTTATGAAGTTTTATACGTGTTGGTGTTTGCTTTCTTTACCCTATACCCTACCCAATTCATTACCCACTATGCACGAAAGTCCCTTGTACCTTGGAATAAATAACTACAATGTATAACTACAATACCTGTGACACATACGATATAGTTTGTCCCACCGCCACGCGCCGACGAGGAAGCGACTAACAACTATTTCCCGCCCCAGAAACGTACAAAAATTTTTAGGTCCCGTATAAGTAAAAGAGATACATATACTTATTAATATATAATCGCTCGTTGCCGTCGCAAACTCGCTGCTCGTTGCTCGCCAACTCGTTTTAAATTTCTAACTCGATTCGCTTCTCGCTAAATGCTGGCGCGGCGGTGATATAGGTGCCTTAGTTCCTAGCCTGCTAACTGCTTGAATGCACACAAATAATCTGGCTGATGATGAGTTGATGAGCTTCATTACTAGGCAACAGGTTTTCTTATATATATAGGTTGCACCAGTGATCCTTTCACCAAGATTCTTTTAATAAGAAAACTGTTTATATATCCTTGTTCTGCTGCGCAATTAAATGCAATGCAATTTAATGTAGACGTAAAATTACTTGGCTATTCTTGGCATCATTAATAAATTTTTATTTTTATTTTTTATTAACATTTTGTTGGTACACATCATCTATCCTAAACAAAAACACAATGTACAGAGTTTTGAGCATTTTAAAGATTAAGTTAACCACGATGTCTTTGCTAGTATTAACTGGGTGACAACAACAGCACTCAACACAACACTCAAGCCAACACTTTTTTCTGGAATTTTTTGTCATTAGTAATTTTATCTTTACATTTCATAAAAGATAATAGTAGATTGACAACTAAAGTACAGTTAATTGCAGTTCCTGTGCAAAAAAAAAATGCCTTGTATTTTAAAAGTTCTTTCCTACATATTGATTTCGGATCGATTTTTGTAATTGACTAAAAAGACGTCAAAATCAAGTCCATTTTAAAAATGGAATACGTAATGACACTTTCTGCTACCGAAAAAGTCCATTTAAATAAATGGAATGTGTACATTTTGTCATTCCAGGCTCATTCCTATCGGCAACGTTCGACAAGATGGAAACCGCAGCTCTAATCTCAGTTCCGTACGACTTAATAGGGCTCATGTTTTCTGGAATCTACCTGAACCTAGCCACCACACCTGCATACTTCTCCTGGCTTCGGTACATCTCAGGTTTTTACTATGGAACGGAGTGCATTTCCGTTTTACAGTGGAATTTAGTTGACACCATTAATTGTGTGAACACAGAAGGCTTGCCTTGTATCAGGACTGGAGCTGGAGTGCTGACCAGGTTTGGTTATGATGAGAGGAACTTCTGGCGAAACTGTGTGTGTTTGGTAGTGATGTACTTTGTAGGGAACATGGTGGCCTTTGCTATGGTGGTGAGGAGAAGCAGGGGGACACCCGTGTATTAATTTTAGACACCTAAGTACTTATGTAAAAGAATTCTTTTTATTTTGATGGTCAGAATAAATGTTATAGAAGACAGTGTTATTTTTGTTTTTATTGCAGAAATATGTTTTTATCGGAATACTAAAAAGATCCTCAGTCATAGTTTTAAAACTACACTGACGAGCAATATAAAAAAGCCACAAACTTATCATGAAATATTAAAATCCTCCTTAGCGAGCGATACTGCTTCGCAGAAGGAGGTGACGGCTACCCATGCTCTCTCGCTCCGTACCATGGCCTGGACCAGGGCCGGACGCGAGAGGTCACCGCCACCTATCGCCTCCACTAGGACACGGCGGTGCCCCGCCCAGGCCGGGCAGACCTCCACAGTATACTCCACCGTGTCCTCCGGGCGATCCACACAATGGTGACACCCGGGCGTTTCCTCCCGCCTTATCCGGAACAGGAACCTCCCGAAACGCGTCAGATGGAAGGTGAGGACGCCGTGACGCCTCTCTAGCCACTCCTCAAAGTTTGTTTGTTTGTTTGCTCAATTGTGGCGTATCGCCGCAATAGTGGCGTGCCCAGCACTGGGTAGCGACAATCGCACTCTCCATGTCGCCATGAGATTCCACCGGAGCTCTGTCCTCTGTGCCGTAATTTCTCGCGGCAGCGGAGTTATGCCCCGGCGGCGTTTCGCCTCCTCGCACCACTCCCATATGTGCGAGAGGCCGTTTGCCACCCCTCGGGTACGGAACCCTAAAAATGGATAATCTTTTTGTTTATTAGAAAACAAAGCATTTTGAAAAGGCCAGCTTTATACAAAATGCAGGTGTCCACTACTAATGGGTTCATTAAAAAATATATCAAATAATTGGAATGCTAACTGAATCCATTATTAATTAACATCTAGTTGTGTCATGACGAATATTAACATATTGTGTTATTAGCAGCATCCTTGAACAAAGAAGAGTTCATTCGACATCAGATTACGTTGCCTAATATTACAACACACACCCACCTAAGATACCTAAACTTTTTGTTCACGGAGTTTTTATTAGTGGCCATAATGCAGAGGCGCCTTTTATACCTGACCACAGATAATAGCTACTATAATTTTAGTAGGTATACAAGGTGGCAGGGACATCAGCGCGAAAACTGTTACCATGGATTCAGCTGCAGCAGCAAAAAATCTGCTGTTTCATAGAAAAGTGCGTTTTTTTTTTTGTAACCCACTATCGCATTGATGTCCCTGCCATCCTGTTAAGTAGCTATTGTCTATGGTCAGGCATAAAAGTTAGTCGTATCACAGTATAATGTGGTCGAATTAAACTTAGAATATCGACAATGATTGGTTGACAAATTATGCTGTTAGATAGATGTACGATAGCCGGAGAGAATAATAACATAAGCGTTATGCCACCACCCAAGTGTTGAAATGATTGATTATGCTAGAGCCGTGTAAGTTATGACATTTAAATCAATTAGAGTCTATAAAAGCATTACATAACGTTAATTAAGAAAGATGCCTTCTCAGACTCGTAGACACAATAATTATATATAAGAAATACAAAGTAAAAGTTTGTTTAACCGACTTCCAAAAAGGAGGAGGTTATATGTTCATCTGTATGTTTTTTTAATGAATGCACGGTGGCCCTATATAAATATTTTAGTCGGTGGCAAAAAACGAAGATTCAAAACCAAAGACCGACTTTCGAAATATAAGTTATTTTTCACTTTGCAGTATTTTTTTTTTGTGGAAGCCGGTGTTTTTTTTGTAAAAAGTTTTTTTTGTCAATGTCTGTTTTGCTCTCTTTTTTTGAGAATATATCAAACTTCTTCTAAAGCTAAAAAAAAAGCTAAAAATAAAAAAAAGCTAAACTAATAATAGCTATTTTCTAAAAGCGCTGAGCTAAAAATAACTTTATCATACTTACTTCATTATTGTAGATAAAGTCGAATGCGTGGGCAAGGCATAATGAAACAAATAAAAAAATAAAACCGACATAGTAAATAGAACCGGTCAGTGATTCAAGTTCAAACGGAGAAAAAAAACTGGAAGCGGCTTTTTATTACTTGATTGAGCTGCCCAAATTGTGTTATACCTACGAATGGACTTTGTAATTGGGCTACGTATGTACTTGTTTTGCCCAGCAGTGGGACTTTACTGGCTATGTACATAGATAGAATTTACTTGTATTGATAATCAATTTTGTTAACGAATGTTGAAAATGTATTGTATTTTATAATTATTATTAAGAAAATATTGAGTAAGAGTTACGTAATTATTTTGTACTAGCTGTTGTTCGTGACTTCGTCTGCGATCCAGGATGAAAAGTAGCCTAAGTCCTTCTCCAGGTCATAGTCTACCCATGTGCTAAATTTCATCGAAATCCGTTCAGCCAGTTTACCGTGAAAGCGTAACAAACAAACAAACTCACTTTCGCATTTATAATATTAGTATTTTGTAAGAACTACCTTCGTAAAAAATATTTTTTCTATGAACATTATTGTTTAAACCACTTCCTAATTCAAACCAGTTTTATTTAACGACCGATAATCTAGATTTGTCTTCTTCAATGCCAATAATATGAAACTCGATACTTAATATAACATAATAATCTCCATCATTTTGCAATATTTTACTCGAAAATCTATTTCGGAAGTTGCATTTATTGCCTATAAAAGAGGTTCCCAAAGTGTGCGTCTCGGCGCCCTGGTGCGCCGTACAGAGTAAACAGGTGCGCCGGGAGGGAATCCTGTTTACCGTTCTCCGGAAACAAAACTTAGGTATTCGCTGGTACACAGGGATCGGTCCTGGGGCCGCATCTGTGGGACATCGGATACGACTGGGTGCTGCGCGCCGACCTCCCTAGCGGCGTCAGCGTCGTTTGTTACGCTGACGACACGTTGGTCCTGGCGCAGGGGAGGTCGCACCAGGCGGCGGCCGAACTAGCGACACACGGGGTTGCGACAATCATGGACAGGATCCGGCAATTGGGACTCGAGGTGGCCCTGCACAAGTCCGAGGCCATGTGTTTTCATGGTCCTCGGAACGCGCCACCGTCGGGTTCCCAAATAACGGTAGGAGGAGTTCACATCGGCGTCGAGTCGACGATGAAGTACCTAGGACTCGTCCTCGACAGCCGGTGGAACTTCGTGGAGCACTTCCGACGTTTGGCTCCCAGACTGGAGCGGGCCGGGGCTGCTTTGAAGCGGCTCCTGCCCAATCTAGGGGGTCCAAACGCCTCCTGCCGGAGGCTATACGCGGGGGTCGTGCGGTCCATGGCCCTTTACGGGGCACCGGTTTGGGCGCGTTCATTGAGGCGGCGGCCAGCCCGCCGGTTGAACGCGTCCCAGAGGGTCATGGCCACCCGGCTGGTCCGGGGATAACGCACGGTCTCCGGTGAGGCGGCGAGCCTCCTTGCCGGATTACCGCCATGGGATCTGGAGGCAAAAGTCCTCGCGCACATTTGGGAGTGGCGCGAGGAGGCGAAACGCCGGGGCATAACTCCGCTGCCGCGAGAAATCGCGGCACAGCGGACAGAGCTCCGGCGGGATCTCATGGCGTCATGGAGAGTGCGATTGTCGCAACCCAGTGCTGGGCACGCCACTATTGCGGCGATAAGTCTCCTCTTTGAGGAGTGGCTAGAGAGGCGCCACGGCGTCCTCACCTTCCGCCTGACGCAGGTCCTCACCGGACATGGTTGTTTCGGGAGGTTCCTGTTTCGTATCAGGCGGGAGGAAACGCCCGGGTGTCATCACTGCGTGGATCGTCCGGAGGACACGGTTGAGCATACGGTGGAGGTCTGTCCGGCTTGGGCAGAGCATCGCCGTGTCCTCGTGGAGGCGATCGGTGGCGGGAATCTCTCGCGTCCGGCCCTAGTCCAGGCCATGGTACGGAGCGAGAGGGCATGGGAGGCCGTCACCTCCTTCTGCGAAGCAGTAATGCTCGCGAAGGAGGAGGCAGAACGCGTGAGGGAGAGGCAAATTTCGCGCCCTCACGCCCCTAGCCGCCGCAGGAGACGCCCTGGGCGTCGGGAATCGCAGGCCGATTCCCGGCCACCGTAGGCGCGGGCTTGCGGACGGTGAGCAATGGGTAGCTCGCCGTCCGATAAGGACCAGGCCCGGGTCGACGGCGCGTTGTGTTCCACGCGCGCCTCAAAGAGATGTCAGGAAGTGAAGGGGTCCGATAGGACCGATGCCTGCCGGGGTTGCGGGAAAGTCGGAAAGGGATACCGTGGCCCCTGGCAACGTACAGGCAACGGAAGGAACATGGGTGGGTTTTAGTCAGTAAGAGTCTGACACGCCCTCCCGCTCCACCCAGAGCGGGAGAAGTTAATTGATAATTTCCCGCCCAAAGATTAATGTGGAGCAAGAAATGAGAGCAGCGGTGTCAAGCCTTGAAAACATGTGTGGACATCACCAAGCTCACGCCTCACATTGACTAAGTTGCCATTGTATTTTGTGCTTAAATAATAAAAGTATTCTTGTGTCAATATAAATATAAAACTCAGCTTCATATCGTGGATGTTTTAATTGATGTGCCTATTTACCATTATATTTCAAATAGAAAGGGCGCTGAGACAAAATACTAAACTTGCAAGTGCGCCGCGAACAGTAAAAGTTTGGGAACCGCTATCATACTGCAAATGAATAATTTATTAATTTAAGCGGCTTTTAACACTTTATTGTGGCGCCATCATCACACAAGTGTGTCATTATTTTATCAAGACTTTCTAGTGTTTTTTACTTCTACAAAAATACAATAAAACAAAACAGGTTTTATTAACAATTTAATCTACATAAAAATAAACCTTATTCTAATAAGCATAGCCTTTCCTTTCCTCCTTCTTCAACCCTATGTACCCCAGAACACACCAGAATAAAGTTAACATAATAAAACCCAAGGAATCTTGAAGAATGTAGTCTTCAACGTAACCATTTACTAGTAACACTGCCGCTCCATCTTTTACGCAGGTTAAAGTCCCGTTTGTAGGGCAATCTAAAAAAAAAAAACCTGTTTTAAATCGTTAACGTGAACCAATGCCCGTTGCCGCTAGGCGAGACTATCATCAAATTGAATAACAAAGGAGAAGAAACAACGACTTAAAACGTTTTAGATAAGGGATCTCACGCCCACGACCAGTGGTCGCAGCGACCAGGTAAACTATAGAAACTAATAAATAAAAGATTAGGCCACAAAAAAAACAGCCTTGGGAAAATAATGGCGGAAGGCCTTCATGTGGTGGGTAGCAGGACACTTGCGCGAGAGACGAAGTATTGAGAATCCGAGCGACATCGGTAGGTACACATACTTTCATACAACATCTCACACCGTACACATTTGACCGAATATGCGTTACAAATAACAAAGCAAGCATAAATTACGTAAATCCGTCACATATGTTTTGGTTCAGAAATCGCTATTTCTCTGATAATGCTTACAACAACAACAACAACAATTTATTATCATTAATACAGACTTGTGGATATGGAAAATAACAGATTAAAGTGCTAATAAGTGAATTAAAGTATGCGTAACATATAATTTATAGTAAGTATACAATAATTTACGACCGACCTTAAGTCGCATAGTAACTACTTAACGATAAAATGATGGCCCAACCATGGAATGATGCGAGTCATTATTCCATGGTTGGGCCATCATTTTCAAAGGCCCTAAACTTGTTCGTATAAAATACTTTTGGTGTTATAAAAGGTTTGTATAATATATTATTATCAGCACAAGTATCTCTCATCATTAATCTTCTGTTTTACTGAGAAATGCTTCAATGGTACTGATAGCTTTGATGGTTTAAATTCCATGGTTTGTTTTATAAAAGCCGCGAAGCACTTGGAAGATGTTTGCATGTGAAAGACAATATAGAGGCTATTAATTGATGCTTTTTACGATTAATATAATCGGCCACAGTTCTTAGAAGGCACATGGTATGTATTATCATGCAAACAAAAAGATACTTAATCATTGGTAAATCAAGATATGTAATGAGACCTATGAAGACGGCACCCGTTACCCACAATCTCGTGTTGAACACGAGTATCAACACGTAAATAGAAATTAGTTCTAATCCTTCCATTAAGAAAGTTGAAGACCAATTTCCACCCAGTCGTGTTTTATTTTTATTTTAACGCCACCATCAGGACGAGATCCAAAACACTATTCTTAATCCAAACTCATTTCATATGAAAATCTTTTAAAATAGAGTACAATAAATAATAATCCTCACTTACCGATATACTCAATCTGTCTCCAATAAATATTACTGATGACATCCATGCCGTAGTAGAAATGCGATATGTACTTGAACGGGGAAAGCCAGGCTGGCAGTGATGACAGTCGCAGGAATGCTCCTGACATGATGAGTAGCGGCAGATCGATGCACGGCATCACGTCGCTTATGAGGCCCGTGGAGGTGAAGAGTGCTGCCATGCCGAGGCCTGCAGGTGGAAACAATAAGTATAATAACAATGCATTAGGAGATGGTGCTTCCATTTACAGTTATCCTCATCATCTGCCTAGGTTTTCCTCAACTATTTCGGCAGCCAGTCTAACTGGATACTAATATTTTACATGGAGCAACGGCCTATCTGACCTTCTCACCACAATATCCCTTGGTAAGACTGATTGTCAGATTTTCGGGCTGCAGACTGCACGTAACGACTGTCAAAGACTGTTAACAAAAATAGATTATAGAATAAGAATTACCGAAAACTATCCTAAGAATATTGTAAGTCTACTGCAGCGACATTCAAACCAATGTACTCGTATTTTATTATGTGATACTTCCTGCGGCTGAACATGTTTCCCACAATACAAGCTCAAGCTTAGCTTGGGAATCAGTAGCAGTACCTTTTGTGCAATACATTAATACGATGCATATGTTAGATTACTCTAAGATAAGATGAGTGTATTAACTGGCGACAGTAAAACATTTTTTTTTTCTGGGGTCAAAGATCTACGATAAGCCAATGCCATTATAATCCCTGAGATCATTTTCATCTCTTATCAAATAAGGATTCCAAAACCATAAAAAAACGAGCGAGCCTTACAGTAGTCGCATATGATGATTGTGTAACATCTGACATCTTGGCTGACAGTACCAACCTCACGGAAAATGGGTTGGTACCATCTGACGGCCAACTCTAGCACCGCGCGCGCTCTTTGGTCAAATCAAATAGCGTGCGCTTCCACAGCTTCCTGTTACACACTTCCGTCCCTTTTCTTGAAATCACTCCCGGAAAGATGTTACATCAAAAAATGAGCTTCGGGTGGTGCCAGCTGTTAATCTATCATACTTGTATCATATAGGTTTGGATACGATTGTGTAGGTAGGTGTAAAAATAATTGTATGCTTAGTGTCTATTCATAAAAGGTAAAGTCGCTGGCATGTAACTTGGCAAGGGTTTAGCGTATTGGGAGTAAGTTTCCGCATGTTACACATAGTGTAACAAAAAAAAAAAACACTTTTATTGCATGCCATTATTCTATGGTTATTGCCATAATTTATTTTTGAACACAAAAACAAGCGAAAACGAATTCTGCGCACCTACGATTCTTGCCAAATTACGTGCCGGGGACTATACTATTATATTTGCGGAGGTACCCACTAAATGAATAATGTTCCGTCGAAAGAGTCAATTAAGGGAACTGGGTCGTATTGTTACTGCAACATGTACACTATAGGTGCATATGCACAACTACGTGTAAGCCATGAGCTAGGAACATGTTACAGATCTGACTAAATATATTCCTATATACCATATACTTCTTATTTATTTTGTAATTCTTAATTTATATATTTATATATATTTAAGACTTCCTTAAAGATGTGAGAGTCTTCCATGTATTTTGTGTTGGGAGTTGCGCCACAGTATCTTACTTTTGCAGCTATCTTCTTGTCTTTTGTTAAGTTATAACTAAATTGTTCCAAATAAACTATATAATAGAATCTTAGACTTATGCTACATGACATTCATTCAAGCTCAGAGATTATTGCAATGTTTTACTTTTTTTTTGTTTTTTTTTTTTTTTATCTTTTCCTCGCGCTAATAATTTCTCCTGTATTGTGGGTGCGTTTACAAACATTTAAACTCACATACACAAACAGCCAGACCCGGAACAACTACTTTTAGGTCATACAAAAATATTTGTTCCGTGCGGGAATCGAACCCGCGACAGGCAGCGCAGCAGTCAATCGCTTAACTGCTGCGCCAATCTTGCCATAATAAATTCTTTGAAGAAATCCAGGGTCATGGCAATTAACCAACATTACCGAGTTGCTGAAGTATACCTAGCATACAATAGGTAAATATACAAGGATTAGATCGTCTTAAGATATAAATATACTAGATATAGATGTTATATTATATAATTACCATAAGCAAGAGCAGGAATTGCGCTAAAAATCAAGAGGATGATGAACACCGTAGCAGTCATGATGTAGTGAGGAAGGTCTACCGCCAAAGTCCCTATGGACACCAGCATGATCGGCCATATAATGCAACGTGGTATCTGTGGGAGCAAGTTGGAATTGTTAGAACAAGTAAGTAAATTATAAGAGTGTTACATGGGGAAGTTTAATGATAACTCGTTACTCGTCTTCAACATGATCATATTAAAAATAACATTGTCTTTTCTTTTAACACCAGTAATTTTTCTTAATTTTTCAATTTTTGGCAGCGTTTGGCCTTCGTGTAAAAGCAAAAATCTTTTACTACCTTGCTGTTAATGAGCGGCAACTGTGTTTTTTATCCAATAAAACAAATATCTTACTACCTCCTAATGTAAAGTTGTATTAAAATACTCACAAAACTCAAAAACCTAGACACGAAGTACGCCGAACACTTATACATCCCAGTTTCTCTCTTGAACAGCACGATATCATACTCAAACGCGTACAGAGCACTGTATGAGATCCCGAAGGATACCTCACTCGTGATCAGCCAGAGAAAGCCCCGGATCACCTGGACTCCCTGCTGAGTGGTACCTGTAGCTCCTACGTATGCTACTCCAAGGACCATTGAGGTTGCTACCTGTGGAATAAGAGGTGATGTCATGTATTTATAAGGGTTTGTCAGATTTGTCAAAATCGACGGCGCGTTGTGTTCCACGCGCGCCTCAAAGAGATGTCAGCAGAAGTGAAGGGGTCCGTTAGGACCGATGCCTGCCGGGGTTGCGGGAAAGTCCGAAAGGGATGCCGTGGCCCCTGGCAACGTACAGGCAACGGAAGGAACACGGGTGGGTTTTAGTCAGTAAGAGTCTGACACGCCCTCCCGCTCCGCCCAGAGCGGGAGAAGTTATTTGATAATTTCCCAACCAAAAAAAAAAAAGTGTTTTTCAGAATTGTTGGTCTTCTTAGAAAGTTCTTGCAAATTTTGAGTTTTTGCTGCTCCGTGGGTCTAGTAGTCGCAAGACTCGCAAGCGACTGCTGAGCGTGAGGTCCTGGGTTCGATTGCCAGGTTGGGCAAAATGTTATTGGGTTTTTTATTAAGATTTTTTTCAGTAACAGCCCGGAATTTGGATTTGTTTCTCGTTGATTGCAATAGGCTTGCCTCCTATTACATGGGACTTAAACATAACTGGATAAATGTGGATGTACTAATATCTAGGTACTCCTCTGTCCAAGTCGTTGGGAAATAAAAACGTAATTATGTTATGAAGGTTTCGGAATTGTTTCATGAAGTCGCGTCTGCCTGTGATATCGGAAAGTCTTTGTTAGGTTTAAAATCTGTATTCACCATAATTCAAATAGTTTCTTAAGAAAGATTTAGTTTATCCGGGTCGCTAGTATATACCTACGTAATACTTAATATTTTTACGATTCTAGTAGTATTTAATAATAATAAATAAAATCAGCCAATCGAAATTCTAGATTAAATTACACATTTGCTCTTTGTGTCTAAGATAAACAATCGAACAAACCAGTTGGTGTTTTGCAGGTGTTAACACCTGGCAATGGAAAGCCATGGGTGGCAAAGTGTGTCAAAGAGGTTTTTATGCCAACGTACATAATTAAAATAACCCAGATGATAATTAAATTAATTAGATGCAGATGAGATACTTCAAATGTATCGTTAAGTTTAATAATTATCATCAGGTGGGGTGCAAGCATGTGTAAAACAAAAGAAACAAACAAAATACGTTTATTTGCGGCAAACATGCCGCAAAGACTTTCATTTGATACCCAACAAGCCATAATTTAAAAAAAAATACTCTTTATGACCGCTAGAGGGCGTCATATTGAATTTAATGCGACGTCATATTAAAGCCAGCGGGCGATCAAGACGCTTCCAACGATACTCATTTGTTGAATTATGATCAGTAGTTTAAAACTGGCGAAATGTGGATGTAATGATACACCTCTGCCAAACCCTTCGAGAATTATTGGCGTGAATTTATGTCGTTAATATTAAAAAATCCTAAACTTACCACGGATATAAACAATTGTATTAATTGATTCCTAATTTCTCTCTTCAGTGTCAAAGATAGCCGCCATAACAATAGATACACTTGCTTGAACCAGTTCCGTTGTATTCTGTAAGAAAGACAATCTTATAATGCAGGTATAGATAGATAGATAGATAGATAGATAGATAAATCATTTATTTAGTGCACACAAAAAACAGCACAACATACAAAATGACGATTAAATTATTACTAATTAGCTATTAGGAAATAGCTGCAAGGTGCCAAAATAAAAACAAATAAAAAAGGAAGAAAACAAGACATTGTGATGACACTATTGGCTATGACACACTTTAAAATAATGGATATAATATAAATAATGAATAATAATAATATATGGATATAAATAATGGATGTATAGACACATTGCTCCGTAAATTATCTAGTCTAGACACAAAACTATTGGTTTTTGAAGTTTAAATACAAAATGTCAAAAACACACTGTCCGATCTGAGTCTGCTGTTAAGTATCTTACTAAGAATGTATTTATGTGGTACATTTTAACGAAATAAGAAAAAAAATCGTCAATATTTTTTTTTTGGTCACAGTTCTTACCTAAGCTAATCTATATCACCCAGTTCAAAATGACGAATCATACAATCTGCCTGCAACTAGATAATTAGGCAATCCTACGACATAGTAAAAAGCTAAGAATAAGTTATAGTGGAAACCATTATTTTTATAGTTCATTGTGTTCAGTGGTTAAGCGATTGACTGCTGCGCTGCGTGTCACGGGTTCGATTCCCGCACGGAACAAATATTTGTATGACCTACAATTAGTTGTTCCGGGTCTGGCTGTTTGTGTATGTGAGTTTAAATGTTTGTAAACGCACCCACGACACAGGAGAAATTCCTAGTGTGGGGCAACGTTTTAAAAAAAAAAAATAGTTTTAAAGCTAAACATTTTAAAGAGTGAAACATATTTTTTAAAGTACTTTTATATATTAACCATATTCAAATCACTCATCACATGAGCACTCAAAAAGCTGACATTATAATTAATAAAAATAAGTATACACTTGGCAGACAGATTGGTGCTAGTAAGTCTCAGGTCATGAACTCAAATCACGTTTTTTTTAGTACGAACACTGGCTTACGTGGGTGACCTTTTCTCTGCCTGACCAGACGCTCTCAATATTTAAAAAACATCATCTAATTAACACGTTATTAATTCAAAACATTATCATAACAACAATAGCAAGAGTCGTTTCACTGTATATATAATTTTCTATATATAAATTCAACATCTGCATCAGACAGAAGTTAATACATGTACATTTTAAATCAGCATTTAATTAAAAAGGAATATAAAATATCAGCACTATTACTTTATAGGGTTCCGTACTCGAAGGGTACCAAACGGAACTCTATTACTAAGCCTCCGCTGTCAGTCTGTCATTCCATCCATGGCAGAAATAGGATAAACCGTAATAGGTTGACAGTTGAAATGTTCACAGATTGTGTATTTCTATTGTCACTTTATGAACAAATAATAAAAATAAAATAAAGTTAAAAATTAAAGGGGTTCCCATACAAGAACCGTGTTTTTTCGACGTTTTATGCACGGTCCTAATACGGTACGGAACTCTTCGTGTGCGAGTCCGACTCGCAGTTGGCCGGTTTTTAGATTGATTTAAGACCTTTTAGTAGGAATAGGATCTGCCTATCTAGTATACGAGACAACTGTGAGTTTATTAAATATTTATGATCTATAATTTGCATACACACATGGTACAAACAGCAAAATTCTTTGGTGTCCGGTTAACAACGAAACTCTCGGGTCGATGGAAATTAGCATGCTACGCTTTGCTACGACTGCACGTGTCTGATTACCATAAGAACCAAAAGACCAGACTTCATAAAAGGTTATTTATAACGTATCATATTGATTCGAGTTTTTTTTTTTTATTTTTTTTTTATAAAAAACGTTGCCCCACACTAGGAATTTCTCCTGTATCGTGGGTGCGTTTACAAACATTTAAAGTCACATACACAAACAGCCAGACCCGGAACAACTACTTGTAGGTCATACAAATATTTGTTCCGTGCGGGAATCGAACCCGCGACACGCAGTGCAGCAGTCAATCGCTTAACCACTGCGCCAACCGTGCCGTCAAAGTTGACAAAGACATGACTAGTTCCGGCATACACTTAACGCAAACTAAGAACACGAAACAAGAAGAAACAGTTTCAATCATAATCTGAGTTTTGAAGGATATTTATAATTCATTGTTTCATATTTTTAATAAATTCGTGTGCAATAATGTAAATAACGCAATGAACGTGGTTGAACTATCAAAATGAAATAAAATGCGATCAATTGTCATTTTATGTGTATTACGCAAATACCCCGCTGTTCTCAAATATTCATAGTATAAATATAAGATTTTTGTAGCACTGACTTCATATTTAAGGCGAATTTTGACGGCGAAGCTTGTGAACATACATAATAAAAATGTACTGATAACTACTTTTTTTTGTAACCTGTATTGTGGAGGTCATTTTAAATTTCGAGAATATGAAATCCAACTTCTTGTAGCCATCTTAAATTTTAAGAATAGTAACAGAAAAACAAATGAGTATAAAAAAGCAATCCCACGCCGCCCATCTTCATAAAATTACTCAAAACATACTCACGTTCTATTATAACCATGAACCAAATCGGGTCGCACCGCGCCGGTATTCTCACTGTACTCCAACCGGTTGTCGGAAATTTCCATTAGTTTCTGTACATTACCATTTGGCTTAGACACCGCTCTGATGTAAAATTCGGCTGGATTGTAGTTAAGAGGGCAGTACAGGCCTATGCTGGAAACAAGAAATTTATCAGTAGCTGTAGATCATCCTCATTTCAGCCGAAAGACTGAAGACTGCTGGACATAGGCCTCCCCCAAGCACCGCCACTTCGACCGATTCTGTGCCTATCTCATCCAACGGATTCCTGCGGCCTTTACAAGGTCATCGGTCCATCTTGTGGGAGGCCTTCCAACGCTACGTCTTCCGTAGCTGGAGATATAAATTATTAATATTAAATACCTTTCAAGCTGGTTATCAAATTTATTCATTAAGAAAAAAAAAATGTTGAGCAGCGCGCCTACGAAAAAAAAGTTGTTTTGCGATGCGTGTATAAATGTGCCTATTAAAGTTTTTAAGATGGTAAAACAAGGATATTCAGAACAATTTTTCGCATATATATTATATTTTATTATTTACACCCCGTTGATATTTTAGAAATAGGAACAACAGCTTAATTACATTTATGTATAAAAGTTAGAAAAGAATCAATTTACGACCGACAGCCCGCCGGGCGGTTCAGCAATTAGTATGCATAATGTCAAAAATATTATATAAGACCACCCCAAATGACATTTTTGATAGCCTTAAAAGCTGTGTATGGCAATAAATTCAGTAGTTTTTAAAGGTTTGCTTTAATATGCATGCAAAAAAATAACTATTTTCTGTTAATACTTGCTGACTTATTTACAGTTGGTGTAACAAAAACCCACCAAGGGCATTAGCAACTGAATGTGTTGGTTATGGTAATATACCCACACCATTTCTGATTGCAACAGTGTCTAAAATTATTCAGTTTTTTATCAATAAAGCCTTTAAATATTTTATTACTTACACGGTAATAAATTAATGTGAAGAAACAAAAATGTCTAAATAAACTCAATACCGAACTAATAATGACAAATGCTTTGAAGATGAATGTGAAATACGAGTATATTGTTGTTGTCGACAAACAAATTGCTCGGGAACTTTGTGTATAATTTATTTGATGGTTTAGGCCTTTACGAAAAAGGTTGCTATGAGCAACCTTCCATATATAGTGTCTGTCTTTTTTTAAATGTAAATAAAAAAAAGTGGTGGGATTGTAACTGAACCAAATATCGTTAAAAACCTTATGAGGGTTTTCATGGTAGCCATTATTAGCTTAAGTAATTTAAGAATGTGACCGACTTTTTTGTGTTCTAATGATTTGAGTGAATTTTAGTGATTAAAAAACAAAGACATCAAATTATTAACAAATTTTATGTTACGAATCGAGCCAAATCTAAACTTGAAGACAATAAATAGAAACTCACGCAATGGCTCAAAACAGTTTGCACTATCAACAGAGGCCCTAGTGTGAGTTTCTTTTAACCATGTCGACTTTACGCATCGACCGCGTTCGGCGCTCCGATTGGTAGCCGGCCGGCCTTCACCAGAGAAGGGCCAATCGGAGTGCCGAACGCGGTCGATGCGTAAAATTAAAAAGAGATGGTTAAAAGAAACTCACACTAGGGCCTCTGTTCTCAATACAGTATTTATAAACAATGGTGTTGACTGCATTCAATCGTAAATTAGGACATAATTGTTCTTGCTTACCCAGTTTGACACTAAGTTTTCACAATCAAGAAAGATAGATAATGTTTTTATGATATCATTCCAGCAACTTCTATTACCAGAACTTTTAGTACCTACAACCCCATAAATAAACAAAACACACCTGCTTACCTCTCAAAAACTTCTTTACACTCATTCTGTGAGCCATGGAACAGAAGCTTTCCCTCGGCCATCAGCAGTACCGAGCTGAACTCCTTAAACAGATCACAGGAAGGCTGGTGTACGGAGCAGATTACCACTCTGCCAGTCGTCGAGAGCTTCTTCAGGACGCTTACCACGAGGATTGCGTTGTAGCTGTCCAGACCAGTTGTGGGCTCGTCGCAGACCAGGATTTGAGGGTCTGAGAGGAACTGTGGAAGGAATAGATTTTTCAAGTTTTTGCTTGTTGTGTCACGCAGTAGCTAGGAAGTTCCAACTGGCAAATAGAGAGATTTATATTTGCAGCTGTGCGGTTAACTCGATGAGATTAAGGATTCGCCAGGGTAGGCCACGAAATTAAAATTTTCTTTAGTTTTTGCTATTTGCAGGTCAGTGTCAGGTTGTATGTTGATTAAAATATGCTTCGCGACCGTAACAAATATGGCTTTATATAATTATAACCATTACAATCAGCAATACAACTCCTTAAGTTAGCATAATCCTCAAATGTCATAGTGTCATGAAATGAATGATGATAGTCATTCAATAGGATTACAGAGAGTTGTATTGATCATTTTTATGATTATAATTCTATAAATAAACATTTGCCGCCAACGGCCGCGAATCATATTTAGATCAACATACAACTTGACACTGCAAATTGCAAAAAACGTAAGAAAATTTGAATTTCGCGGGCTACCTTGACTCGCCTTAATAATGACTTTTATGGAAGGTCCAAAATTAAGTCAATATAATACTACAGGCATTGACTTCCTTCCATTAAGATGTCAACAAAAGGCTCTAATCCCTGATTTTAAAGGAAACCCTACTCCTTTAAAATCAGGGATACGAGCCCACCATAGTAAAGGCTGCTTGGCAGTTGTATGAGAGCTGAAGCCGATGATCGAGTTAAATGGTGTACGATTGGAATCGCCTTTGTCCACCAGTGTACTATTGGTATTGGTTGATGAGGATACCATTTTAAAATGACAATTGATGGACTCAGGTGTTTTTAATTAGCTATCTTACCGTGGTAGCTAGAGACAGCAACTTCTTCTCTCCCCCCGACAGCCCACGGAGAGGCGTATTAATGTGAGGTTTCAACTTGAATTCCTCAATCAAGCTGTCCAGTATATCCTGGTTCCGAGGGTCCTTGCAGCTGCCTAGCTTCATTTCTGTCTGGAAAATAAAATGTTGAAATGATTAAAAAATGCTAATAAAATTCTACCAATTGTAAACACTGACAGATCAACGAGGAAAATAATTTAAAGAAGGTACTTCATTTGCTTAATAAAACTGTACCTTGTACCTACTTTTCTTAGAAATGTGTCAAATAAGTTATGCGTTTTACACTTATTTGAGCGATAAAAGCCATACTTAGGTTATATTAGAAGGTAATTGATGCAAACACCCTTTTTTGGTCGCAGTTTAGTATCAATAGCACTTTCCAGAAAATTCAATTTTTAAGAAATAAGTAAACTACGAACCACACAGAATACTTCCATCATAATTAGAAAAGTTATATAAAGAAATCATCACGGATTCATCATCATCAACTAGGCCTCTCCAATTGCACGCCATTCAGCGCGGTTCTCGGCAACTCTCATCCGGCTACTACCAGCCACCCTGCGAAGATCGTCGCTCCACCTAGCTTGAGGACGTCCTTACGTTTGCCGATTCGCAGTCTCTTCCCAAGAACACGTCTACCCCTCATCATCATTCGGTCATCGATTCTACGGCTAATATGGCCGGCCCATTGCCACTTCAGCTTGCTTATTATGTGAGCTATTTCATCAACTTTGCTTTTTCTGCTGGATCACCTCGTTTCGGATTCCATACCTCAGAGAGTTTCCAAGCATAGCTCATTCCATAGCACGCTGAGTGATATTGAATTTATGGACCATTCGTACCGTGAGAGTCCACGTTTCGGCGATCGAAGACTTTAGTCTTTAGGCTCTGCGGAATTACGCGACGAGAAGATTCGACGGAGTTTCCCAAACGCTGCCCAGCCCAAATGAATTCTTGTATTAGCTTCTCTTAAAGTTGTTCTGCAGAGTTTGGCCGAGGTAAACGTATTCTCGAACAACCTCGAGAGCACCGTCATTGACAGCAATCGGTCCCGGAGTGACGTGTTCGTTGAACATAACCTGGGTGCTGTCCAAGTTCATCCGGAGACCAATGTGCATCTGCAGTCATGTCTAGCATCTGCTACAAATCTTGCAGCGATTCAGCCAGTATGACGATGTCATCTGTAAATCTCAAGTGTGAGATCTACTCGCCGTTAATGTTAATGCCGCTTTCCAAGTTCAGCGTCTTAAACACATCCTCCAATGTGTTAGATAACAATTTCGGAGAAATTACGTCCCCTTGTCTCATCTCTCGCAGGGGGATATGTTAAGTTCGCTGGTCCTAAGTTTAGATGGTCAGTGTCGCGTTTTCATAAGGACATCTCATCATTGCCAGTAGACTTGGCATCGCTGCAGAGACTTCAAAATAGACCAGTACCGTAATTGCGTAATACACGATCAATCGGAATCTGAATCGTTTTGAAACAAATTGCTTCAAAAGTTCGAAAAAAAATCTGCTCAACAACGTAAAGAATGCAATGAATGTTGTTGAACTGTCAAAATGAAACAAATTTGTCGTAATCGTTTACGAACATGTGTTGCGTGATTAGATAGCATTCTGTAACCATCTCACCGTGAAAACTTAGGTGAAGTGAGCTCGGAGTGAGCTGTCAGTCAGCAGCAGGTGGAATGACAGCTCACTTTCAAGCTCACTTCACCTAAGTTTTCACAGTGAGATTATTACAGAATAGAGCGGCTTGTCTCGATAGAGTCAAAGCCTTCTCATAGTCCACAGACGCAAGACATAATTTGCCGTACTTTGTAAATGTAGTGTTTGCTGTATCCTCCTCGAAACCCGGATGGTGATAATCTCCTGGAGGCTGAAACTCGTCGAGTCTTCGCGCTAGACGATTCGTGACAACTCTTGAAAACAACTTATATACGTGGCTTAGGAGTGAAGGGGTCTGTAATTCTTTTTAATTTATATTTTAACTATTGGTGACTTTTTGTTGCATTTTTTTTTATCAACGCATCGAAAAGATTCAGCTTTCCATCTCGACATATAGATTTTATCGAATCTTGACCGTTTTATAATAGATACAGGATATGGTTTGGTTTACAATAGTACATAATTAGAATATTTTTCAACATTTACATAATTTGATAATAGCCTTAATGGCTATTATTAATGTGTAATAAGGGGGCGCTCATTAATTACGTGACGCGATTTTGGTGATTTTTCGATCCCTACTCCCGGGACGCTTGGAGAGAGATCGTGAGATTTGGCTCAACCCCTCCCCGTCCACGCTAATATCACGTGAAATTTTTCAAAATGCTTATTGTTAGTGTAAATACGTTATTCTGTGCATGGTTGCCTTGAATTTATTTAAAACAACATAATTTGATTAGACATGTTTATTTAAGACTAGTTAAGGCTATTCATTCTACCTGTTATATAACACGTTATAATTATACAGCGAATTAGGAACTTCGTTCCAAGCGAGTCTCCCATGACACCTCTCGTTTTTGGGTAGGATTTGGCCACATTTTAGTGGAGAAACATGTTTAACTTAATTTAGCCCCGTTTTCTCGCAATATTATCTACATAGATTCTAGCGAGAAAAAAATTACGTGATATTTGCAGAGCTTCACGCCTCACGTAATTAATGAACGACCCCTAAGTAAGCAGAGTGTTATCATAATAAAAGCATTGTTTTAATTTGGACATCTAGGATTAAAATTTATTCTTTTATTACACTTTTACATATAGATTGTGTAAATTTCATCATAAACAAGATCATTTGAATTCATTGGTGAATTGAAATAATCTTTTATTATAAGATCGATTTGTAAAAGTATAATGTGTACCTATTTAGTTGTTGCTTTCGAATAAATGGTTATGTAGGGTAAGTATTTGGTTCTATAGAATATTATTTAGTAGACGTGAGTTTAGTAAATAATATAGGTACCACAACAAAAAGAATATAACTTCTCTAACCAAAACCAAAACTTGGCACGCTCTTGGGCATCATAGACCTCATCGCTTTTCATCAGGCGGGATCGAAGTCAAGAGCAATAAAAAATAAAAAAAATAAAAAATACGAGATATTCTTTGACCATCCCTATCATTTCCCTACGGACCCAATACCAGCATATTCCACCCAAAAACACTTCTGGGTTGTCAAACAACTCAAAATCCTGACATTCAAACCAGGAAGCCTATAGACAACATAAACGCAAACTGACCATAAACACCAAATGTTCCCTGACGCTGAGCCCGTCCATAAACACTTCATGCTGGGGGACAATCTCCACGGCTCCCGGGCACTCCTTGACATTTCGCGACCATACGGTCACCGAACCCTCCGAAGGTAGCGTACATTTTCCAGCTAGGGATACTAGGAAAGTTGTTTTTCCGGCACCGCTAAAAAAGAAAAATTAGGAGAACTGTAAAATTATGTAAAAGGGAATGTTTTCAATTGGGTCGTAGCTGCTAAATATTAAAATAAATAAATCAAAAAATGGGTCGTATATTTTGAAACACAATTGAAAATTTCCAGATATAAATAATTTCATGGTGTCAGATTTAGCCAAAGATAAACTTATTTAGATGAGATTTTTTTTTTAAGCTTGTGATTATTAGATAAACTTATGATATGTTATCCTGACTAATATTATAAATGCAAAAGTGAGTTTGTTTGTTACCACCATTTATTTATATAAACAAAAATGAAATGTTGTTGTTTGGTAAGCGCTTCTATTGTGAACGGCCGGATTGAATTGACTATTTTTTGTTTTGAAATGTTTTTAAGTCTGAATTAAAAAAAAAAAATTTTTTCGAAAAAAATCTCGGAAAATTTTCAATTTGGGGAAATAGTAAACGGCCCTTTTCCAATGGGATTTTTTATTTTGGACAGGACAACGTCTGCCGGGTAGGCTATTCTAAATCTAAACTAATATTATAAAGAGAAAAGATTTGATTGTTTGTATGTTTGTTTGTTACGGTTTCACGCTAAACGGCTGAACGAATTTAGATGGAATTTGGCATATGGGTAGACCATGATCTGGGTTAGGACATAGAACCCTTTTATCCCGATATTCCCACGGGATCGAGACTTATCAGGGTGAAACCGTGGGACGCAGCTATAAATCTCTTATAATGTTCTATTTTGCTTAATTTATTCAATAATACCTATCTATAGAATAAAATTATTTTGTTGATTTATTTACCTTGGTCCAATGATAGCCGCAAATTCGCCTCGTCTCATACATTCTGTAACTATAAAATAAATGTTAGTTAAAAATTGAACGAAAAAATGATTGAATGAAAAATGTTACTTCTCCCAACTGCCCAGAGTGTGGGAACGTGGAAGACGTTCTTCACATCATGGTGGACTGTCCCCGGAACGAAGTCCTCAGAGCTGAGTTATTGACACACTTTGGTTTTAATGTTACAGAGGTAGGAATATGTAATAATATTCTAGCATTCGCCTTGTCAGAAACAGCGAGACTATTATATACCGTGAAATAATATAATGGTGAATAGATAATTTAATGTTTGAATTAGTTTTTATTTTTATTTCTAACGGACGCTTTTAATGTTTTGCATCGTTCTCACATGTATAACTTCAAATTGAATGATGTAACCAATATTATGTAACCATATTTTGCTTTAAAAGAGTGTCCGTGGAGTTTCTTGCCCGTTCTTCTCCATAGGTACCTACTACGCTTTGGAATGGGCGACTAGCTTCATATTTCTGACTGACCGACCCCTTGACAATTCAAAAGTGCCTGTAATTGGTTTATTTGAAATAAATGCTTTGAGTTTGAGTTTGAAATCTTAAGATTTCACGGTGTATAAACTTGTGCGGATTGGTATTCGTAGAAGATATTTACTCATGTATAAGAACTGTACTATATTTATAAAATAGTGTATTCAATTATAAGAAATTACGGACCGATCTATTCTTGTTGACCAAGCTCCTCAAATAAAGATTTTAATAATAGAACAGCGTCTTTTAAACATTATCATCAAAAACTATACTGCGTTGCGTTGTCTGTAGAAAAGTTCTTTGTACTTGATATTATGTTTAACATTTTCAATAAATTCCCCGAGGGGCTCGTGGCTAAGTAATAACAGCGCGGGTCGATGGATCAGGTTAAGCAACGCTTACCGCCATGGGTGATCATCTTAATATACCGAGACCTCTCTGTGTCTCGAAAAGCACGTTAAACCATTGGGGCAGTCGCTCTATAAAAAATACTGGTATTCAGCTGCGTCTGGTTAGACTGGAAGCTGACCCCAACATAGTTGGGAAAAGGGTAGGCAGATTGATGAAATCTTCCGATGCACCGAAGCGTAATCAAGACTTCGATCACCAGAATATTACCAGTTTTATAAATTGTGATTGAAGATCAAGCTAAATACGCCAGCACATCGACCTGCTACAATCTGTCAAATTTCTTTAATAGATTTTCAGCTTTATTACTAAAGCATAAGGTTCAAAGCTGATTGGGAAAATTTTACAGTTTCGGGTAGGTTGACCTGCTGGCGTCTGTACCTACTACTTAATCTACTTAGTATTAAAAATCGGGTCAAAAAAAACGGGAAACGGACTACGAAAAGTCCGAAAAAACAATCGCGTTACAAATATATATCACGTCATAGGAATCAACATACCATTATTAAGAATCACAGTTTTACTCTTCGGAGATTTCCGTCTCCACCATGACTTTTTCTCCTGGGGGGTCCAAACCTTGAGACCTTTAATTCTGATAACCACATCGTTATCGTACTGAAAATAACGAAACTGATGTTAAGGTTTACATTTTATACTAGGTACCGAAGAAGACTAGGCACCATTGAAGAATTTCATATCTAAACACGGTAAGGACTATTTCTGCTTGTAGGGCTCGGCCGCTATAAAACTGGGGCGGTAACAGATGTGGTCATCGTGTTCAAGGGATTTTGTTTTCAAACTGCTTAGATATGAAGTTCTTCTATAGTACCTACCTACACACGCAACGACTCACAAAATCTCCCATCCACACACAGATTTTGACAGCAGAGTTTGACATTGCTAGCGAGTTGGCGAAGTTCAAAGTCGCTGAGTGTGTAGTAAGTACCAACCTAGCATTAGTTGCAAGTAACCTCGTCGAAAAATCGAGGTGCCGGTTATTTATTATATTGTAAAGCTACAGTTTCCTACAAAAGCGGTGACCGCTTCCGTAGTGTCCGCCATTTACGGGCGAATGACGTCACTGAAATGTTGATTATGAAAGTAAGTTGGTGTGGTTAGGATTTAAATCGCAAAATTTCCGTACTCAATCACAAGAAAAGTGTCCATACTGAGAAGTGTGAGCTCACACATGGTTAAATAAAGTTTCTGTACCTATACTTATTAAAATAAGTAGGTACTTACTTATTAATGTAAAATTAATTTGCATGCCCTAAACAGGCAAAATATGGACTGTACATTAAAACCACCAACTTTTACAAAGTAACTGGTAACACCTGTATTTTCTGCAAATAAATGATTCTTATTCTTATTCTTATTCCATGACAAACAAATTGTAGTTACTGCTTTATTGTGTGTCAGAGTTGTCAAAACGAAACGGAACGCGAATGTCTTTTGACGCGGTAGGTTTCCGCATCATCATCATCATTTTGATAGCAGGCCGTCCCTGCGGCCGTCAAGTGCGGCCACCGCTTTTCTAGGAAATCTTAGCTTAATTAGTAGCCTGTTTTTCTTATCACCTTTGGTTTGGAATGCGAATTGTTGTTTATTTTGATGTTTACATAACCTTGAAGGCGATTTAATGCAGTATTTGTTTCAACCTAGTTAATAATATTGCAAACACAATCATAATCGTGTAACTAAGTACTAACAACTATATATTTTCCGTAAATAATAATTATTTACCCTAATCATTAGCATTTAAGTAGATTATATACATCATAAATTATTATACATAATAAATTAACAGACTATGTCACTATTTTTAACCGACTTCAAAAAAAGGAGGTTATATGTTCGACTGTATGTATTTTTTTTTTTTTTTATGTATGTTCACCGATTTCTCCGCCAATTGTCAACCGATTTTGAAAATTCTTTTTTTATTCGTAAGGGTATACTCCTGAGGTGGTCCCATATTAATTTTGTGAAGATTTGATGTATACTTTGGGAGATAAACGAAGGAACTCCTCAAAAACAAACAGTACACGTAATGTGATTTGGATATTGTACTAAAGATCAAAAATAATTGCTGGTTCTATCTATCCATCCGTGGTGAACTAATTATAGTCTTCGAAATTTCAATCATTCCACTTTGCCCCATCAAGTCGCCACTGGTGGGGCAAATGCATTCTGCCCCATGGCATGGATTCTTCCCCACAAGGGTTGGCACCTTAGAATTTGTGTAAGTAGGTATGCTCGTATTTAATATTTGATTGGAAAAGAAAGAAATTTATAATATGTAAGTAAAATGTAACTAGGACTTGTATTCATTTAGATTTTATTGTATTTGTAACAAATCGTGTAATTAACGTATGATTTACAACCCGATTCCTTCCAGAAACAACTAGTAAATAAAAATTAATAATAAAACAATAATACCAGCCTATTACTGTCCCACTGCAGGGCAAAGGCCTCGTCTAATACAGAGAAGGAACGAGCACTGATCAACACGCTTGCTCAAAACGGGTTGGTGATTTCAGACTAATATTAACTATAAGTCCATGTTTCCTCACGATGTTTTCCTTCACTGATGTCAATAATGTCCAAGATAAACTCAGAAAGTTCATATGAATTGAAAAAGTCACATTAGAACCCACAACCTCATGCATGAGAGGCGAGGCCTTAACCTCTGGGCCATCATAACATATAAAATTACCAAAAAATATATATTTTACTTAACTATACATTTCTTTCTTTTCCAAACAAATATAAAATACGAGCATACCTACCTACACATTTCTAAGGTGCCAACCCTAGTGGGGTAGAATCCATAAAGATTTTAGACTAGTGGAATCTGCCCCACCAAGTCGAACTAGTGGGGCATATTCCACTGAAAATTTTTTGGCATTCCTATTTGCCCCACCAGCGGGGCGCTCGGAATGTTTCGTTAATTTTTGAGAAATCTTTTGTTATGTTTCCATTATTCGACTGGTATACGAATTTGTGCGGGGTAGGTATAAACACAACTAAAAAGTGAAAAATAAAAACTTTTTACAAAAAAAAACAACCGACTTCCAAAAAAAACACTTAAAAGAGAAAAATAACTTGAATTTCGGAAGTCGGTGGCAAAAACGAAAATACAGATCCATATAGTTATATTTTAAGATGGTTCGCAGTTCGCATAGTTGACGCCGTGATATAGTTATATCCCTAGGGAAATAGTTATGAATTGCTTTCATATATATTACGGTAGGTATATTTTACTATATATGTATCTAATAAAATACTATTGTTTTTGCCACCGACTTCCGAAATTCAAGTTATTTTTCTCTTTTAAGTGTTTTTTTTGGAAGTCGGTTGTTTTTTTTTGTAAAAAGTTTTTTTAAAACTTAAGTTAAATATTGTTTAAGAAATCAGTTGCCCAAATAGTAATTGTAAGAATTCATGCCGCCTGTGATACAGGTTTATCCTAGTACAGGCATCATACTTTGTAATACCTACATTAGGTATTTCTAAGATTTATACTGTATTTTTACCAATTTTTAGTTTTTGAATAAATTTTATTTATTATTATTTATTTATTATTGTAATGTGGAATTATCTTCTATCATAGAGGGAGAACAACAAATATTAATAATAGATATTTCATTGATGAAACACTTTACTCTTGATGTTGACTGCCCAAATTCAGATTTAAAAAATCTTGCATTACATTGCACAATATTCAATAAACTTTGAAGTTCGGCCTCCATTTGTTTATAAAAAAAAACAAACACTTACTGGATCCATGGTTCGTAATAATTGTTGTTTTTAAAGTTATTACTAAAGAATTTAGATGTAACTTTCGGGATTCCTTCACTTCACTTAAAAATTACGGAATCTACAATTCAAGGGAAAGGTATGATTCCTGGCCTCGCAGATACTGTAGATAGTAAATACTCGCACTATGAACCTTTATAAACCAGATTTTGACAGAAAAAAATCTTGGTGGGGCATCACAAAAATACTAATTTAAAAATCACTTTTGAAACCAAAAAACGTCTACATACCAAGCCCAACTCCATTTCACTCACAGAAAACACAAAAGAACACTAATTGACCACTAAAAATTACTAATGAACATCGTTATAAAAGCATAACCATAAATTGCGACAAAAAATAATGAGAAGCACAGAGAAATGAACCAGACTGACTCAGTGAATACAGAAATCATTCTTCAAACAGATAACATTGATAAAAAAAAGACAAATAAGTTTATTTGTGAATACATGGCTGCATGCCCTCTAACAAAGACTTTCGTAATACATAATGTATGCTAATTAGTAGAAATACGTATCAAGTGGTTTCCAGTTTAGATAGATAATAAATACTTTGTACCTACATTATGTTATTCAAAGCTACTATTCTGTGCTAGCGAAAACGCATTAAATGTGTCATCTTGCTCTCTGTATCTATTGTGCGACACACAAGATGAGATAGAATGTTCAAATGAATGTAACTTTACGAAACTGTGCTACTTAGTACCTTAGTACTTTAGGTCACATTTTCCCATCACTAACCGACATCAAAAGTAGAAGGTTCTCAGTTCGTCGGAATCTTTTTTTTAAATGTAATATGTTCCCCGGTTACTCGAAGACGGCTGGACCGATATGAAAAAATCTTTTTTTTTTAAAGGGTTCTTCCTAGATGGTCCCATATCAATTTTATGAACTTTGCTTGGGTAGTTTTTGAGTTAGCTTCAATAATACGTATTTTTCCCACTTAGTCTATGTGGATGATGTTATACTAACTTCTTGTCACTGTTATTTACATAGCAGGTAGTGGTATTCGAATTTATGTGGGGTAGGTATCACAACTAAAAAAGTAAAAAAAAAATACAAAAAAAAGTTGGTTTATTTTTTATTTTATAACGCAAAAACTTGAGATCCATTCCACAGTGGCTAACAGAACTATACCCAATTCTAAATTAATTTGAAACAAAGCATAGACCAGAGACAGACTTCATCATTTTAACCGAAAGACGTACACTGCTGGACATAGGCCTCCCCTGAGCGTCGCCACATCGACTTGTCCTGTGCTTCTCGTATCCAGCAGATTCCTGCAGCCATCACAAGGTCGTCGGTCCGGTCGGAGGCAGACTTGTGAATGAAAAATTACCTAAGATAAGTTCTTCAAGTAGCATTCAATATTAGAATTTCTCCACGATCAATGGATCTGCCTAGCCTTTTCCCTACTATATTGGGGTCGGCTTCCAGTCTAACCGGATGCAGCTGACTACCAGTATTTTACATGGAGCGACTGCCTATCTAACCTCCACAACCCAGGCACTGGGTAACGTATTACCCATCTGACAACCAGTCTTACCAAGGGGTATCGTAATACCCCTTGGTAAGACTGGTTGTCAGATTTTCGGGCCTCTGATGACCCGTAACCACTGTCAAAGATCCACGAATGACAGCCGGGACCAGCGGCTTAACGTGCTTTCTGAGGCACGGAGGAATCTCGGTAGAATTTCTCCACGATAAATATTGCAAATACACATTTTTCTTAGCGAAACCAACGACCAACGAGCAACCAAAGTATGGTAGGACGACCGCTGACTACTTGGAACAACGATCCTGGTCACCTACCGGTCTGTACCGTAAAAATCAAATCCCACGTGAATACTTACTCTTATCTGCCAGGGCTTATTTTTAATCTTATATTTTGAATTGTTTTTTGCACATTGTTCTCACAAATACAACAAGATCGTACCCAGGATTTTGTAATATCTATTTTTTAAACAGTGTCCTTGAAGTTTCTTTCCCGTTCTCCATAGAGATCTACGTTTTGGAATGGCAACTAGCTTCAACTTCCTGACTAACTGACCGACTATTTGATTATTCAAAAGTGCCTGTAAATGGTTTCTGACCGACTATTTGACTATTCAAAAGTGCCTGTAAATGGTTTAATTGAAATAATTGGTTTGAGTTTGAGTTTAGCTGAAGAGAAGCTGAGAAGATTGAGATTATCGACAACTCAATTCACCTGAGTTTTACGTCGAGGTTTTTGCAAAATAGATAGGTTGGATGTGAGTAGGTAGGTAACCGAGGCATAATCAGCCTATAATGTTCTCACTACTGTCACATAGACCTCCTCTCTGTGAAAGAGACTGGACCATAATCCACCGTCGCGGCCTAGTGCGGGTTGGTGAATGTCACATATCTTCGAATTTTTGGATCTAAGACAGGCCGGTTTTCTCACAATGTTTTCCTACACCATTTTGAGAGATATTCATATTATCATCACCATATTGGTCATGACATTAGATACACAAAGTTAAGTGCTTGTCTGAGTACTTCGAGCTCACGACCTACAATTCGTAAGTCATGGCCGATACCGCTGAGCCACTACTGCTCTGGTAACCGAGGGTCGAGCTAAATAGTGTAAGATTAAAGAGACGTCCAGCATTGTACTGCTATGTAGGCTAATGATAATGATTTCTGCAAACAAGAGTCTTAAGGTCAATCATACGATAAGATTTATGAAAAATGTAGTGGCAATATAACCAATAACGAAATTGATAGCGTAGTTGTAAATGGATTTGGATAAAGAAGAATTTAAAAAAAACCGGCTAAGTACGTGTCTGAACACGCACAATGAAGGGTTCCGTAGTTGGGATGAATTTATCTCAAGAACAAACTTGACATTGTAGTTGGAAAAAATGTACTCCCATACATTCCAACTGTAAATGTATGTTTGTACACACAATATTGAGAGATTTACCTTGTTATTTTAAGACCATAGACTTGTTATAGGTTTTCCTGTAATCTATGAGTAATGAACCATTCTCAGTATTTTTTTTCAAAATGTATGGCTCTGTAGTTTCGGAGATAAGGTGTGGGGGGGAGGGAATGGTCATTTTTCATAAATTTTCTTAAATATCTTTAAAAGTATGTATTAAAACAAAAATTGATGTCCTCTTGTTTGACCTCCAAACGTGACCCCCATATTCTAAATTCATTTATATACGTTACACGTCCGTGTTTGGGTCACAGAAATACATGTATTCAACTTAATCGGTCCATTAGATTCGGAGAAAATTGGCTGTGACAGACGGACAAACAGAAAGCCAGCCAGCCAGCTAGTCAGACAAACACACGAGTGATCTTATAAGGGTTCCGTTTTTTCCTTTTAAGGTACGGAATCCTAAAAAGGTCAGCAAAAAGAAGATGCATAGATGGGTCATTTTCAAAAGTTTTGTACATTTTCTTGTTTGAAAACGTCCACGTGTATTTTGAACAGAAATAGCACATTGAAGCGGTTTAATTATTATTATTATCCTTGAACAACATTTTTCCCAGATGGGTTTCAACATTTCAGATCAAAATTATAGTTTTTTTTTTTTTTTTGTTTATTTACATATAATATCTTATATCTAATTAAATGACCTAAATTTCTTAAAAAACGAACTTCATTCCATTGGCCTTGATCTCAACCTTTCGAAATGTGAACTTTACTTAGCGGAAAGTACCGACAGACAACTGACACTTCCCAAATTTAACGCCATAGCTCCAGAAATTAAAATTATTGAAAAAAGCTCTCTTCGTCTCCTTGGGTTGGAGACCCATCTTCGAGAATTCCTTTCCCGTTTTTGTAGAGGAAAAAATACAAAATTTCAACGACGTTTCGGAAAGATTGTATTAATATGCATTAGGCCATCACCCTAATTCGTTACTGCTGCTTCGGCCCTAAATTAACATATATTCTTCGCGCTTCCCATTTATGGAAGCACACTCACCTTTTACAAAAAATGGACCAAATTATCAGACACACATTAAATTCAATTTTAAATGTTGCCATGGACGACCGAGCTTGGGCGCAAGCTACTCTTCCCGTTCGTATGGGAGGCCTCGGCGTCCGCAAAATTTCTAGTATTAGTTTACCGGCTTTCATATCCTCGGTCCACGGCACTGAGAAATTAATCAGGAAAATTCTAGCCTCCACACTGATTGATTTTGATGTACCGTGCTTCACCGAGGGTATGGATGCCTGGAGACTCGCTTGCCTGAACTCAGGTGTACCCGATTATACATCTTCCCAAAGACGGTGGGAGGAGCCGCTCTGCAGAGTAGTACAGAACACTTTACTTAACACGTCTGCTACCACTGCGGAGCGTGCGTGCCTGCTGGCTGTGGGTAAATGGGAATCGGGTCTGTGGCTTCATGCACTACCGTCGTCGAACATAGGCACTTTGCTCGACGACACTACCCTCCGCCTCGCTGCTTCCCTACGACTAAGAGCTCCTTGTTGTTCTCCTCATCGCTGTCACTGTGGCGAAGTTGTCAACAACCTCGGACATCACGGCCTGTCTTGCAGCCGAAGTGCGGGTCGCTTAGCGCGGCACGCGAACATTAACGACATCATCCGACGAGCTCTTGTTACCACCGGCGTTCCAGCTATATTAGAACCCAATGGCTTGGCACGCGACGATGGCAAGAGACCGGACGGTATGTCTTTATCTCCATGGAAGGTGGGTAGGCCTTTAGTGTGGGATGCAACCTGTGTCGACACTCTTGCGCCATCCCATCTTCCTGGCTCGGCGTGCTGTGCTGGTGCTGCCGCTGCGGCTGCACAAAACCTCAAGCGGCGTAAGTATAATAACCTTTCAGGTAATTATATTTTCGAGCCGTTTGGGGTTGAAACCCTCGGGCCGTGGGGTCCGAGTGCTCACGGCCTCTTCAATGAAATATTAAAACGGCTATTTGACACTTCCCGTGACCCAAGGGCTGGTTTTTACCTTGGGCAGAGGCTAAGCATTGCCATACAACGTGGCAATGCGGCCAGTCTCTTGGGTACATTACCAGTCGACAGCGATGCGGATGAATTTTTCGATGCTATATTTTAGTTTTTCAATAGTTTTAGTTAAGTTTGTGTATAATTTTGCTATTTTTATTCATTAATTAAATAATAGATAATTAATAAAAAGGTTTTAACGTCTTTAGTCTCATAATATTACCATACATCAACCCCGTGCCTCTAAGCACGAGCGCGTTATAAAAGTTTCATAAAGAAGAAATTAGTTACATATTTACATGTTCTCATTGCGCAATACCTTTATGACTCTAGTTATGATGTTAAGGATATAAAATATAAATAAATAACCTAATACATAATAATAATAACATCCTTTCAATTTGTGAGAATATACTCAAAGTCAAATAATTTATTTCAATTAGGCACATAAAAGGTATTTTTGAACGTCAAATTTACAAAAAAAAAAATTGATTCTAGTCGCCCCTTCCAAAAAGTAGTTTTCATTATATAATTATATGTGAAGACGATGCACCTAGAATAAGATTACTATACTACGATAGGTAAAAAGAATGAAAAACGAAGCAATGACAGATAAATTAATTATTTGATAAATGCATGATGCTCAAATATTTCCAAACATTGTAAAATTATACGATATTCCTAAAATTTTAACAACTAATACTAATAAGTCAGTGTGTGAGTTCAAGTAATCACAGAATGTAAAATCAATGTTATAAAAAATAATATTATACAATGAAATTAGCAACCATTTTGATTTTGTCTAGACTCTAAATTGTCCTATGGAGCAGGACCAGCATGTTTCCAAGCATTTTTATCTTAGATATAATCCTCTAATTTGTAATATGCTTGTTTACAAAGTGTACTTTTTATATGAGTTTTAAATTTTCTTTCATTTAATTGTATTGTGTATCACAAGGTATACTGTTGCAACTTTTAACAGTGTAGAGTGTAGATACTTTAATTAATCTGAAAAATGGTTGAACTATTTTATCTTTATCTTTAGTATTAAAATTATGTCTGTCACTTATTTTATTAAAAAGATGTACTTAGATTTTTTTTTCACATACATAATATTTTCATAAATGAATTGGCAAGGTACCGTCATAATATTAATCTTTTTACCTACCAATTTAGATCACGAAAATAGTTGAATGAGAAAAAAACAGATTACCCGTTCTAGTTATGAAACTCCAGTAAATGACGCCGCTTGTTTGCGAGTACAGTTAACAGAAAAAGTGCCAATTGCTGTCTCTAATGTGTAATTATCTTCCATCACTGATAGGATGAATGACCAAAAAACTTATAACATTTTTAAAATAAACACTTGGAATTAAAAACAACCATAATTTTTAATTGTATTTTTCTTTTTTAAACTATAAAAAAACAATATGTACATCATCGGAAGATACAGAATCATAAGATAACATAATACATAAATTGAAAATAATTTAATGAGAGTAAAACAAAATTATAACCTCAAATAGAGATACCTATTTCATCACTTCGATAAACATAACATGACGAGGAGGTAACGGTTTCAAAAGTTTTTATTCGTTCAAAATATGTTTGTCGGTGTGAAATCTGGGTCAGTAACTGTATTTAAAAAAAAGTTCGTCATCGGATTTTTAATTATCTTAATATCATTTGACGCCCTTAATCTCTGCCCAAACAAGTCAACGTAAGATTCATTTTATAACAGACTGACGTTGCGACAGTTCGCTGCTTATCTTTATTAAATCTGAGGCCCCAATTTGAAGAAAATATACAAAAACACAAATGTTACCTTTACTTATTACCTTCTTGTCGACGAATATCTAATAGCTCTGCATTGTTTTTTAACTCGAAGGTAAAAGCAGTGAATTTTGTAGATGTGCTTATTATAGGGCGTTTTCAAATAGCTTGTAACTGGTTAGTTAGTAAACCGATTTTAGATATTTCCAACATTTATCCATTTACAACAATGGCCAATGGATAGGCCAACGAAATAGGCGACTCGGCAGACGGGATGCGGTTTTTATAGGCTGGCATTGGTCTTCTATAGGCTGACTTGATCGAAACTGATGCTTATGTGGCAATACCATAAACGTTCCAAACTATAAAAAGTAGCTGCGTAGGCACATGATTACCACAAATGCTATTTTTAAGTTGTAAATAAGTCTGACCTTAAAATAGCGCCAAGGGTTCAAGAATCGGAAGGTTTTTTCTTGTACAAGAGTAGATTACCCATGGCTGATTGATGGATAATATATATAAAAGCTGTTATTAATGGTGTTCGTGTGGAGGTTGCTCCACACCAACACCAAACATGCTATGGTTATTACTAATTACATACACGTCAACTGCTCATGTTTCTGTAAAGGTTTAAATTGATGTAACGTGACTTTGAACATTGCATTCAGTCTTTTGAGGCTTATTTAAATCTTGGAGCAGGATTAAAAGATAAAATTCAATTAGTTAACATTAAACTCAGGAAATCTGACATATTGATGTCGACGTTGTCTTAGTTTATCAGTTAACATGATTGTTATTCAATTGCCTTGAAAGTTTTATGCTTCGTGCAGACTAGCGCGACGCGACAGCGCGACGTGACACCGGTTATTGTTATACCATGAAGTTTTCTTAGAAATTGTATTGTTCGTGTCACGTCGCGGCGTCGCGTTGCGCTGGTCTGCACGAGCCTTTTAGCAAAACCAAGTTCACCAAGGATTTACCTAGGTATGAGCCCTACTTAATGCATGATTGTGCAATGAAATGAAATGAAATGAAATTGTTTATTCTGTAAATAGGATATTGCAATCACTTTTACAAGTCATATTAAAAAAATAAAAAATTGCTAGATGAGTTCGGCGTTTCCTACCTGTTGCGGACGGCCTAGGTACCTACAGTACCGCAGTCGCCCTGGGACAATCTCCCACTGATTTTGATGTGTGCTCCGTACTTACCTGAGCCTAGACGGCTCTGCTGGCTACACACACCACCACGTACCCCTGAATACGTACCTGGTTTTGGGTATCACTACCCAGAGACCACGACACAGACTGTTTTTTCTGATAAAGAAATAAGACACCTTGTTTTTGACTTAATTCTGAGACTCCAGCTTGCTTAGTTGATTCCTTGTTGATGGTTGATTTACGACTACATTTTATAAAAAAAATTGCACGCCTTTTATACTAAAATCCTTAAGGATTTTTGGGTGCAAGCCGTATTCTCAGAATTTTGCATTTATTTTGCCCTTTTTCAAAAAACCTTATAAAACTTAGTACATTATATCCTTACATAACTAATATCTATATAAAACACGATTACAAGTCATTTACTTAAGTAATTAAAACATTTTAGAACAAACAATTATACATTTCTAGTCAATTAAAATTTTGTTACATAAAAGTGACTATATCTTTTTATTGCATGGACCGATTTTTACAAACTAAACATACAAATTAGTTTTAAGCCTACACCTTTCATTTGAGACCAAAATTAGCAAAATACCTCCATAAACAAAAAAGTATGTTTTCAAGTTACGTAATTATCTATGACAATTTTTCCTTACAAAAATTTCCTTTCAAATTTAGTTTTAGTGCTCTTAATGGCTCAAGATAAGAATTCTAACACAAATCTAATATGAATCTAACATGAATATACCTAAACAATAGCACAATAATCAATTCTAGTTGGAATCTAATTTGACATACAATAAATGTTCCTAATCTACAATTTAGCATAAAAATATTACAAGATTTCCGTCGCAATCTACCCGCTACTTGTACCCTAGTGCACGGATATGGTCCTATTGCTCAAAATAACATTATAATATACAAATTCTAATAAAAAACAAGTTAAAACTTTAAAATTTGCAATCTATCGCGCTAATATTCGTTAGTAGACTACCTGCTACTTGTGCCCTGGTGCATAGATAGGGTCCCGTCGCCAACATTCTCCCCCTCGTGCGTCGCACCATTCTCCAGACTCGGCGACACTCCCGGCACCAACAGCACCACTCTCGAACTGGGTCTTCGCAGCACTCCACCTCCACTTGTCTCGACGTCGACGATGCGGATTCGCCCATCTGGTCCTGGATACACTTGCTGGATTCTGCCGCGTGGCCAAGTGCATCTCGGCAGGCTGTGGTCGACGATCATCACGATGTCCCCGACGTGTAGGTCTGTGGCGCTGGTTCTTCCTGGAGTCTTCCTCGGCAGCAGGGTGGGCAGGTATTCTCGCAGCCAACGTTGCCAAAAGTGGTCGGCAAGTCGCTGCGTAGCCTTCCAAGTGTGCCTGCCCACGAGCTCGTTGTCTCCGAAATGGCCGACTCTCGTAGCGCCGCATGACCGCCCGAGGAGGAAGTGATTTGGAGTGAGTGCTTCCTCCTCAAGGCTCTCGGAGAGATGGGTGAGAGGCCGAGAGTTGACTATGTGCTCGGCCTCTAGCAGGAGGGTGTGGAGTACCTCTTCTCGTGGATGCTTCTCGTTGAGTGTGGCGTCCAGTGCGGTTTTAATGGATCGCACCAGACGCTCCCATGCACCGCCCATGTTGGGTGCACCCGGAGGGATGAATTTCCACTGCACGCCGATCTTCTCTGCTTCAGAAGTGAAGTCTTCTTGTTTCATGGCTTCCATTGCTTCTTTCAGTTCTTTGTTTGCGCCGACGAAGTTAGTCCCGTTGTCTGTGTAGATTGTTTTCGGCATCCCTCTTCTTGTGGCGAATCTTCGTAGCGCCATGATCATGCTGTCGGTAGATAGTGACGGCGTAAGCTCAATATGCACAGCCCTTGTGGTTAAGCATGTGAACAGAGCTCCCCATCTCTTTTCATGACGTCTTGCTACGGTGATTGTCATCGGGCCGAAGTAATCTATGCCGGTGCACGTAAAAGGAGGGTTACTGTGCATCAGCCGTTCGACAGGTAAGTTACCCGTCGGTAGTTCTTGAGGTTTCGCCTTCTTCGTCTTGCACCACTGACATTGATGCTGAACTGTCTTGATTGCCGATCGTAGTCCCAGCACCCAGAAGCGTTGTCTTATCTCGTTCATGACCGTTGCATGATTCCCATGATTGAAACGGCAGTGAAACTCTTCTAAGATGAGTCGTGTTGTCCTTTCCTTGCTGTCGAGCACGACGGGTCGCTTGTAGTCTCTGGTTACGCCCTGTATCGCGTCGATTCTTCCTTTCAGCCGCAGGAGACCGTCTTCCGACACTACGTCGAGCTTCTTCAATTTGCTGCTGCCCTCTACTTGCTTTCCTTGCTGTAGACACCTGATGTCTTCTTTGAAGCTTCTTTCTTGACTTCTTTTCAGCAGTAGAGTTTCAGCTTGCTCCAGTAGTTCGGCGTCCAGCGGCTTGTAGTTCCTTTCTGTTACTTTTGAAGACTGTCGTTGCTTCTCAACTGTCTTCTTTTTTCCTTGTGTCGCTTTCCAGGCGGGATCTTTCTTGCTGACGTTAACCTTTTCCTTGCGTCTGCAGAGTTGTATGAACTGCAGTACTCTTGCTGTGGCTCGCCATAGTCTCTTCCATGATGAAAATCTTTCAGGATCGGGCGATGGGTGGGTGATGCTTACTGCCGCTGCGATGTCTGTTGTTTTCTCTTCGCCGGTGGTTTCTTTTTTGAAGGTTCTTGCCGCAGGCCAGTGAACTTCTTTTCTTTTTAAGAAGTCCGGTCCGGTGTACCATCGGTGATCGCAGTTGAAGTTATCTGGCACGTCGCGTGTTGCATCATCTGCAGGGTTCTGTGCTGTGGGTACCCATCTCCATTCTTGAGGTTTGGTGAGATCTTCTATCTCAGCCAAGCGATGAGCCACAAACGTCTTGAATGTTCTCGGGTCCGTCTTGATCCAAGAAAGTACGATGCTGGAGTCTGTCCAATATGTCTTCTTTTCCACCTTCAGATCCATTTCTTCCTCAACAGAGTGTGCCAATCTGCTTCCTAGGAGGGCCGCTTGCAGCTCGAGTCTTGGAATCGATACCGGTTTCAACGGAGTGACTCGCACCTTTGCTGCCACCAAGCTGACGTGGTAAGTTCCATCTTGATCTTCTGTTCTCCAGTAGACCGTCGCTGCATACGCCGTCTCGCTGGCATCCGTGAACGTGTGCAGCTCCCCCTCGGTGCGACGTGGCGCCAGGCATCTTGGAATCTGCAGGTCTTGGAGTAGCTTCATCTTCTCCAGATATGTTCTCCATGTTTCGTACTCCTTCTCTTCTATTTCTTCATCCCAACCGACGCCGCTTCGCCATGTGTTTTGAAGCAGCTTCTTGCCTTGGACGAGAACCGGTGATGCTAATCCCAACGGATCGAAGGTCGACATCACTGCGCTGGTGACTTCTCTCTTCGTCGGCACCTGAAGTCCCTTTGCAATTTCTTCTGGCGTATTCCTGAGGTTCGCCCTGAAGCCGATAGAGTCCTTTTCTGTGAACCAACGTAGTCCCAATGTCTTCTCTTCCTTCTCGCCAAGGTCGACTTCTGTCTTCTCGGTGGTTTCAGTTTTCACGTCTCGCAGCAGCTCAGGTTGATTTGATGCCCATCCCCTGAGTTCGAAGCCCGCCTTCTTATGTATGAAGTTTACTTGCTCTGTCACTCTTCTGAAATCCTCTTCTGAATGGAAGCTGTGCAGATAGTCGTCCATGTAGTGATTCAGCTCGATTGCCTTGACTGCCTCTGGATACTGTTCCTTGTAGTCCGCTGCGTTTCGGTTCTTGACGTAGATTGCTGTGCTCGGAGATGATGTTGCACCGAAGATAACTGATGTCATCCTATACTTCTTCGGTGACACGTCGCGTCGATCGCCACGCCACAGGAACCTCAGGCTGTCTCGATCTTCTGGTCTGATGCGAACTTGCAGGAACATTTCCTTGATGTCAGCCGCCACTGCTAGGGGTCCTTGTCTGAATCTCAGCAATACTCCAAACAGCGACTGCAGTAGATCCGGTCCCGGCAGCAGAGCATCGTTGAGGCTTCTTCCTTTTGACTTGGCTGCAGCGTCGAAGACGATCCTAATCTTCTTCTTCAACGGATGAACCACGGAGAAGTGAGGGAGGTACCATGTTTTCTTGGAGTCTTCTTGTCCAGCGGGTGCTTCTTCTGCATACTTGCTGTCGATTAGATGCTGTATCTGCTTGCAGTACTCTGCCTTCAACTGGGAATCCTTATCCATCTTCTTTTCGATGTTGGTCAGTCGGTTCTTGGCAGAAATGTAGCTCTCTGGCATCCGTTCCTCTTCGTTCTTCCACAGAAATCCAGCTTCGAATCGACCATCTTCAAGTCTCCTGCAGGTCTTCTCCAGGATGGTGAGTGCTCTTCCTTCTGAGTCCGTAGTGGGTCTTCTCGGTTGCACGCCGAGTGCTTCGATGGCGAAGTGATCCTTGATTGCTTGATGCATTTCTTCTTCTGGCGTGTTGACATGCAGACATGTGTTCATGAAGTGTACCGGTCTTGCACCTCCGATGTCTGACCCGTGGAGCACCCATCCGAGGCCCGTTCGCGAAGCCACTGGTTCCCCTGGCTTCCCTCTTCTTATCTCTTGAGTCACGATCAGCTCCCAGTTGTCTTGCCCGATGAGCAGCTGTGGTGACTCTCCTTCGTAGTACAGAGAATCGGCAATCTTCTTCAAGTGTTGACAGTCTTGAATCCTCTTCTTGTCCAGGAACTGCGGCGTAAGCTTCAACTCGTCAACGGTCCGGACTCTCTTCAGTGTCTTCTTGGCTTCTTGATGAACCCCCTTCACTGTCAGGTCCAGCACTTGAGAATCCTTCTTCCTTATCAGCTTGCCGCCCACTGTTTCGATGACAAGTTCTTCATTGTTTCCTTGAGCGCCGATTTCTTCTGCCACCTTCTTGTTCAGAAGTGATACTGTTGACCCTTCATCCATAAGAGCTAATATCTTCTGTGATCCTTGTGACCCGAAGACTTCCACCGGAACTATCTTCAGGTATGCTCTTGCGTTGTTGACTGCATTCACTGATGCAGTGACGCTTGCCACCTCCTGCGGTGTCTCCTTCTTCTTGTCTTCAGAAGTGTTATCTTCTGACTGGACGTGCAGGAAATGATGATGCCACCTTTTGCATTCCTTGCACGGTGGTTTCTTGCAGCTCTCCTTCCTGTGTCTCCCTTGAAGACATTTGAAACAGACGTGACTCTTCTTTACAGCTGCCCAGCGATCTTGCACCGATGCCTTCTGGAACTTCTGACATTCAACCAGGAAGTGTTCACCCTCACATACAGGGCAAGTCTTCTCTGATTTTCTTGAATCCTTTTCTTTGAAGTCCTTTTCTTTGGTCGAATGCGCCGCTTGCCGCTGGATTCTCTTGAAGCCGCTCTTCTCTTCTGAAGTCGCGAAGGCTCCACACTTGTCTGCTTCTGTGTTCAAGAATCTGGATATCAACGTCAGGTCGGAGAACTCGCCTTCTTCTGATGCTGCAGTGAAGTCGTACCAACGGAACTTGAGAACTGTAGGTATCTTCTCCACTATTTGTTTCACCATCTCAGGTGAATGTAGGTACTGTGGTTTCTTCAGTCCCTTGATTGCTGCTACGCTGTTGTTGATCTGGCTTGCGAAGATGCAGATGTCTCTTGGGTTTTCTGAAATCTTCGGTAGTGCTTTGACCTTGTCCAGTTCAGCCAGCACCAGCGCATCAGGTCTTCCATATCTTCTCCTGAGGGCTTGCATTACTTCCAACGGAGAAGCTTCGGAGTACAGCAGACTCTTGATTGCTTCTCTTGCGTTGCCTTTCAGCGCTCTTCTGAGTCGCGCCATGTTTTGAACTTCGTTGAACATCGGTGCAGTATCTTCGTAGACGACCTTGAACGCCAACCACTCGCTGCTGCTGCCGTCGAAGTAGGGTAACTCGTGTATGTACTTCGGCTGCGCTGCTGGTCCGCCTCTTGAAGTGAAAGCTTCTCTTAACGCTGTCGTCAATGCTTGAATCTCGATCGAAGCTCCTTTTGTTGCAGTATTCACTTCAGGCTTGAACTTCTGAGGCTCTTCTGACGTTTGGTTTCGTTGCTCTGGTTGCTCCATGTTGCCATCTTCCAATACTGATGACTGGATCCAGTTCTGCACCTGTGCTGTTCTATCTTCTTGTTCTGCCAGGTCTTCATCCACAGAGTCCCCATCTTCACACTGTGCCAGCTCCAATCTGACACGGGCTAGCTTTGCCGCAGCCTGTGCTTGCTTCAACTCCAGGCGTGCTACTTCTTCTCTGGCTTCTAACTCGCGTCTTCTGGCTGTAGAACTCGTGGTCTTCGTGGACCTGGCTCGACGAACGACCCCCTTCGGCTTCAGGGTCGTGGCGGAGCCATGGCCTCCCTGTTCCGGAGTATCTTCTGGGATCTTCTCGTTCGTCTTCTTCTGGGCGGCACCTTGCTTCTTCTGTCCGTTCTTCTCGGACGCCGCCGTGTTCGCAGTCGTAATCGTAGCTTCTGATGTCGTGGTTTCTTCCGTAGTCGTGGTACCCGAAGAAGTGTTCGATGTAGCTTCAGTCTCCGATGACCCTGACGCGGACGTGACCCCTTCTGACCCTGCCGTTTCTTCTGTCGCGTCCTTTTCCGTTGGACGGGACGCAGAGCGTGAGGGGGCATCCTTCTGCGATCTGGTAACCGGCATCTTGAAGTCTTCTTATGTTCTGAACTCTTCTATCTTCTTGCAGGGAATCCGGAACTCGAAGGACCAACTGTTGCGGACGGCCTAGGTACCTACAGTACCGCAGTCGCCCTGGGACAATCTCCCACTGATTTTGATGTGTGCTCCGTACTTACCTGAGCCTAGACGGCTCTGCTGGCTACACACACCACCACGTACCCCTGAATACGTACCTGGTTTTGGGTATCACTACCCAGAGACCACGACACAGACTGTTTTTTCTGATAAAGAAATAAGACACCTTGTTTTTGACTTAATTCTGAGACTCCAGCTTGCTTAGTTGATTCCTTGTTGATGGTTGATTTACGACTACATTTTATAAAAAAAATTGCACGCCTTTTATACTAAAATCCTTAAGGATTTTTGGGTGCAAGCCGTATTCTCAGAATTTTGCATTTATTTTGCCCTTTTTCAAAAAACCTTATAAAACTTAGTACATTATATCCTTACATAACTAATATCTATATAAAACACGATTACAAGTCATTTACTTAAGTAATTAAAACATTTTAGAACAAACAATTATACATTTCTAGTCAATTAAAATTTTGTTACATAAAAGTGACTATATCTTTTTATTGCATGGACCGATTTTTACAAACTAAACATACAAATTAGTTTTAAGCCTACACCTTTCATTTGAGACCAAAATTAGCAAAATACCTCCATAAACAAAAAAGTATGTTTTCAAGTTACGTAATTATCTATGACAATTTTTCCTTACAAAAATTTCCTTTCAAATTTAGTTTTAGTGCTCTTAATGGCTCAAGATAAGAATTCTAACACAAATCTAATATGAATCTAACATGAATATACCTAAACAATAGCACAATAATCAATTCTAGTTGGAATCTAATTTGACATACAATAAATGTTCCTAATCTACAATTTAGCATAAAAATATTACAAGATTTCCGTCGCAATCTACCCGCTACTTGTACCCTAGTGCACGGATATGGTCCTATTGCTCAAAATAACATTATAATATACAAATTCTAATAAAAAACAAGTTAAAACTTTAAAATTTGCAATCTATCGCGCTAATATTCGTTAGTAGACTACCTGCTACTTGTGCCCTGGTGCATAGATAGGGTCCCGTCGCCAACACTACCTGACTACTCTGAGAAAAAAGACCGAAACAAACTCAGAGGTCACACTCTCTTTTAAAGTCCAGACATAATCTTGGTCAGGCCATATGAGGACCATGTAGATTAGTGTCTGAAATGGTCTTTTGAGGAAAGAACCACACAGATTTGAGTGGACCTGTCCTGTCAGTGCAAGCATTTGTCAGTAATCGTGGAGCTCAACTCAGAACTTAAGGAGCTCAACTCAATACCAAAGAAAGGAAGGACACATGAAATGACTACATGAAATACGCCTGTTATGTCACTCTCTTCAATAAAAGTTCCAATTGTCTTTCTCGTAGATATACGCTCGCATGCAATGGGTATAAGAGAAGCTCACACCAATAGGGATGATGCTTGGGTCAAAAAAAAGAAATTATATTTAGTCCGTCAGTTAAATAATAAAAAAATATTAGATCCGTATTTTTTGCTTTATCATATTAATAAAAAATGACTTAGATAAAAACGTATCAAAGTTGGGGAGTGGGGGTTGAAACGTCACAAGTAAGTATAAAATCTACATACTAGTGACGTCATGGCACATTTTAACTCAAAGTATCGCCGTAATCTTTTGATAACGTAAAAAAATAAAAAATACGTGTACGTAATTTTTTTATAATCTACAAGACGGACAAAAAAAATTTATTAGATATCATCCCTATTGAATGGTTGGTTGATGTTATTGTTTAGAAGTGCCGTATATGTCGCAGTAAGATGGTTGCAGCCGGGATATGGTTATATTCCTAGGGATATAGCTATGAAATATGTAAAAAAAACCCGTCTGATCCGGGGCAGATAGGTAAAAGCGGCTTTACCTTGACCATTTTTGTACCTGTCTTGATTTCTGTTTTCTATTTTTTTGTTTCATACAGTTTAGAGCGTGATTTTTCAGTAGTCGGGTTTTAGTTTTTGAACTTACTTTTTATTTAAATTATTTTGGGGTTATAATTTCGTGATAAAGTATTTATAGAGCCGCTTTTTTTTTTTTTTGTTTAGGTTTTATTGTATGATAGGTATTAATTTTACAGCCGCGCCGTACGTAGCAGTCTCACTTTTGCTTGTTTTTAACAATTTCAACATATTTATTTACTAAGATAATATGATATATATATATACATATTTGTAATGTGCTCATCAAGCCCTTTCATTAGATACTTTTTTTTTAGTTCGTTACTTTATGACCTCTAGATAGTGCCATATTGAATTTAATGTAGCGCCACATAGTCTATAACTAGCGGACGATCAAGACGCTCCCATCGATACCTCATTAGTCAAATTATGATCAGCAGTTTAGAAATTATGAGGTAACAGATGAACATACATACATATTACATACTTACTTACATACCGGTCAAAATCATAACCCTCCTTTTTGCTTCGCCGTAGTCGGGTTAAAGTAACAAAAATCTTATTATTATTTAAAATAAAAAAGTTATTGCTATTTAAAATACACATTTTTGTTACCAAAATTACCCCAAATCCATTAATATTTAGCTAATTTTAAACAGGGGTCATAAGTTATGACTTGTAGACACCCGCTATGCAACGCCGCCCGCGACCCATGCAATAGATAAACCGGTAAAACTCACCATTGAAAAAAAAATTGCGAATACTTTTTTCTTTTCTCCTGAAAATTTCCACATAAATAGACTCTCGGTAGGATGCCTACTTAACAACAGGCTCACGGATCGGACAGGTTTTTTTAAAATGTTCTATACCGTAATATAGTTATATGAAAGCGGTTCAGAACCGGAGTGCCCTAATATTGTTACTGCAACCAATTTCGACGTGGGGCTCGCAGGCCGCTGCCACGGCAACGCTCGCTACGCTCGCTCGGCTCGCGCGTAGTTGATGACAGTTTCAACCTAACCTGACCTATTTAGTCGTAGTGCCCTAATAGTTATATTACTAGATCGTGCTCGTATCATAGTTACCTATATTCCTAGTAAGACAGTTATAGACCGCTTTCATATAACTATAATACGGTATATAGCTATATCCCTAGGGATATAACCATATCACGGCTGACAAAGGTATGTTTATATTGCAGTAAGATTATTGAGCTTACTGCAATATAAACATACCTTTGTATTACTCTTGTTAAAAGCCTTAGGCAATTTGAAATTGTGTGTGGGTACCTCTACCTGCCTCTTAAAACTATATAGTTTCATTTTTTGTGAGCTGTCGGAAGTTAACAGCTTATTAAAATCATTGTCTTGTCAAGCAAACACATAAATATAATATAAGGATGCCAAGTTCAAGACTTAAGATATCAATTCATTGCGTATATGTAGCTAGGAAAAGCGATTTCCCTTATTTACTTTTAACAACTGATTTCCTCCAATGTCCAGCGTATACAACGTGTAACGCAAATGCGCAAAACCTGAAAATGGTTGATCAGAATAACGAGCAGAATCAATTGAACCACTTTTTAATACAGGTCACATTTTTCAAAAAATCTTCATTAAAAACGTTGCCGTGTCTATTTATTAATAGGTCAAGCCATCACATGCGCAAAACCGCCAAAATAGGAAAACAAACACAAATTGTTGTAATAATAATAGCTTTTATTTCAATGCAAATACGAATCTGTCATACAGTACCATGAAGTACCAAAAGCGTGAGAAGAAGACGCAGGAAACGATTAGAATTGCCAGTAAAACTAAAACAGCACATAAAACCCTTACAATTTTTAAAATGATTTTTTTTTGTCTCTGACATAGGTCAATTGAATTAAAAATCAGTTGGGGTGTCTGAGGTTTTGCGCATTTAACGTTACACGTTGTATACTGGAAATTTAAACTTACAAATTGATGATTATAGCTTCAATAGAATAACTTAACCTTTCTATATTTTACACAAAAAAAAACTTAGTTCTTATTTCTTTATTTTCCAAAATATTCCAAACATGTTTATGTGTTCTAATAACCATTTATTAAGTTTTTAACATTGGTATCAGACAAGGAAGGCTTAGCTGAAAAGTTAAATCTTATTTATGTTACGCTAATGAGTCAATAATAATATAATAAAGACGTAAAATTTGTGAATTTGGATGTAAGAAGTAATCTGCAGAACTACTGACGGAGCAGTAGTAGTAGCTTCCAATTAGTGAAAGAATTCTCGGAAGATTGCATTCACTAATGGGTAGCTACAGAATTGTCGAGTGTCACAGGATATATTATATTTTAAAACAAGTTTCATTCGGACAAGTTGCGGGCAAAAGCTAGTATTATATACTTAGGTATGTTTCATCATTTCAGCCGAAAGACGTCCACTGCTGAACATAAGCCTCCCCCAAGCACCGCCGCTTGGACCGATTCTGTGCCTCCCACATCCAGTGGTTTCCTGTAGCCTTCACTAGGTCATCGGTCCATCTTGTGGGAGGCCTTCCCACGCTACGTCTTTCGGTACGCGGTCGCCACTCCAGAACCTTTCGGCCTCATCGGCCTGCGAGCTATGTGCCCTGCCCATTACCACTTAAGTTTGGCAATTCTTCGGGCTCTGTCGGTTACCTTTGTTTTTGCTACGGATCTCTTCATTTCTGATTCTATCACGTAGGGAAACTCCAAGCATAGCATAACTTTTAGCCCTCTGTAAAGTCCCATTGTGAGCGACCGACGTCTTAGGTATGTTTCAATAGTTTAAATCGTAAAAATATGAGATAATGTTACATCATTAACTCATATTTTTTTCATTGTGAAACAAAATGTCATTAGATATGTAACGATTTGGTAAACTTGTTTGATATCATTAAAGTTCTTTGGATATTAAATGACTCATTGCAATTATTACAAAATCTAAGTAAGACAATATTTTCTTCTGCCTGCCCTTGCCCCATTTTACTTATAACTTGGGTTCGGTATTGTGTCTACTAACGGCCGAACCGAATAACCTATCTATCAACAGTTTTGGCATACTGGAGATAGAAAAACCTATCTATCTGTGGTTTTTATGTCCCAATAATCTGTCAAAGAATCTTAAGGAATTTCATTCAATGACAAATAGAATTATACCGTCTACCATCAATAGCGATCTGTCTTTTACTGAAAATAGGTTATTGGGTTCGACCGTAAGTAGCCAACTATCATGTGACAGCAAAAGGCACTTTAGTTTCTTAATTTTAGTTTTGAGGTTATTTTCTATTCTTGTCTATGTGGGTGTAAATTATGTCTAGATTACTAATAAAATAATTACGTAAGGTTATGATTTTAACCGGAATGTATATGGGTATCTATGTTCATCTGTTCCCTCATAACTTCTAAACTGGGCAAATGAGTTGTGCTTGGAAGCGTCTTCATCGTCCGCTGGTCATAGGCTATGTGACGTTACATTAAATTGAATATGGCGCCCTCTAGTCATAAAGAGATGAACTAAATAAAAAATTGCGAAGTCACACGTGATCTGTTCGATTCATTGGCCTAACACGACGTGTGACTCCGGATTTATCTTTCCATCATTATTCTGTTAAGTACCTGGTACTTGTTGAAAGACCCACACTGTCCTCCCATACCTAATAACATTGTTATTTGAAAATATTGTAAAAGCCCATTATTTTTAAAAGAGTAACCGTGGAGTTTCTTTCCGGCTCTTCTCCATAGGAAACAACCAATTGGAACCGTGTATCTGACGTTTCATAAGTACCCCTGTAGGTTTATGTGAAATAAAAATATTTAGAATTTAGAATTTTGTGATTTGTCTGTCTGCAATGTCTTGTGTATGCCTTTTTAGTTTTTAAAACTATTTTTTTTTTAATTCTAAAAAACAGCTAGTTGTAGCTAGCCTACTGATAGTTGAAATTTCAATTCACGTAGGCGCTCGTACATAAGCGATCCATTAAGTTTTCCTCACGGCATGACACATTTTGGTGCGTTTTGATTGGCGTAAAGTTTTCTTTCAATTTCGTATTAGGTACCTTCTTACATAACTATCACAAAAGAACACGAATATCGCATTGCCAACAAAATAGGTACCTACTTACTTATTGTCTACCCGACACCTATATTCATTACTAGGTCTGCCCCGCGGTTTCGGGATACCCATGTGCCAAATTTCATCCAAATCCGTTTTAGCGTGAAAGCGTAACAAACAAACAAACATACAACACAATTTTTTTACAAAAAATTAAACCGACAAAAAAAGAACTGAATAGCGAAAAACAAAAAATAACCCTTTAGTGTAACTAAGCTCCTAAACTAATTAAAGTAAAAAATTTGAGGCATCGCCAAACAAACAAATTAATTACTTATAGCATAAAATGGTAGCTTGGTGGATCTTCGTTGAATGTGTGTTTACTAAAGGGTTATATTTTATTTTTCGCTTTCCAGATTTTTTTTCGTCGGTTTATTTTTTTGTAAAAAGGTTTTTATTTTTCGCTTTTGATTTACTATTTTATTTTATTGTTTTCCTCAAGTAAGGAATTTCCTCAACAGACTTCCGTGTCCATCGTCAGACCCTCGATGACAGTCATAACCCAGCTAGGTCTAAGGTTCTCATCAAGGTGAATGAAATAAGCCCAAACACGATGTAGCTGCTGTAAACTCCTGAGGAGCTCTCGCGACTGTCTTCCGTCTCCATCATCAGATCAACTCCAGGTCTTTATTGTGTGGTTATGTTATCAGAACTACATTATGTGCGCGAAATTCCAACATAATCGGTTCGCAGTTGAAAATATAGTAGGTAGAAAATTTATCAACCCAATTTTTTTTTCTTTTTACCCTTGCGGGTAGATAATAGTTCGCGTTCATTGAGGCGGCGGCCAGCCCGCCGGCTAAATCCGCGAGAAATCGCGACACAGCGGACAGAGCTCCGGCGGGATCTCATGGCGTCATGGAGAGTGCGATTGTCGCAACCCAGTGCTGGGCACGCCACTATTGCGGATATAAGTCCCCTATTGAGGAGTGGCTAGAGAGGCGCCACGGCGTCCTCACCTTCCGCCTGACGCAGGTCCTCACCGGACATGGTTGTTTCGGGAGGTTCCTGTTTCGTATCAGGCGGGAGGAAACGCCCGGGTGTCATCACTGCGTGGATCGCCCGGAGGACACGGTGGAACATATGATGGAGGTCTGCCCGGCTTGGGCAGAGCATCGCCGTGTCCTCGTGGAGGCGATCGGTGGCGGGGATCTCTCGCGTCCGGCCCTGGTCCAGGTCATGGTACGGAGCGAGAGGGCATGGGAGGCCGTCACCTCCTTCTGCGAAGCGGTAATGCTCGCGAAGGAGGAGGCAGAACGCGTGAGGGAGAGGCAAATTTCGCGCCCTCACGCCCCTAGCCGCCGCAGGAGACGCCCTGGGCGTCGGGAATCGCAGGGCGATTCCCGGCCACCGTAGGCGCGGGCTTGCGGATGTTGAGCAATGGGTAGCTCGCCGTCCGATAAGGACCAGGCCCGGGTCGACGGCGCGTTGTGTTCCACGCGCGCCTCAAAGAGATGTCAGCAAGTGAAGGGGTCCGAAAGGATCGATGCCTGCCGGGGTTGCGGGAAAGTCCGAAAGGGATACCGTGGCCCCTGGCAACGTACAGGCAACGGAAGTAACACGGGTGGATTTTAGTCAGTAAGAGTCTGACACGCCCTCCCGCTCCACCCAGAGCGGGAGAAGTTATTTGATAATTGCCCATCCAAAAAAAAAAAGGGTTAGATATTAGTTTTCAATTTTACATAAGACCAACTTCGAGGTATACCCCCCCACTAAAATAAGAATCGTTCAAACCGGACAATTCAGTAAAAAGATATGCGTGGTCAAACATTAAAAAAATAAAATATTTCGCGTCGATCTGAGAATCTCCTCCTTTTTTTCGTCGGTTATAAATCAAATCTTTTCTCTGTGTAATATTAGTTTAGATGTAATTTACCTTTTGATCAGTAAGGGCTTTCGGTGAAGAAATGAAACCCGAGTATCTTTATAAGTTTTAATCTCAATCATGAATCAGATAAAGACATCCCATAATTCAATTCCGACAAGATCGGTAACGCGCCCACTATCTATGTATTTGTCAAGACCACCGACGACACCTCGTTTGTCAAAACCACTTATCCACTAAAGTAATTGTTCGAAGGGCCCTTCGATTTATCAATCACACCCTTACTAACTAACAGTGGTCGGCAAACACATTAGTCACTAGAGTCAAATATCAATACTATAACGACTAAGATTTCTTATGAGAGTCAATCCTTTCTGTGTATCCAAACTGTCTCAATACACTTTTCTTAATCCTTAAAACTCCCATCCTCTTTCACTCCACAACGCTTCCTAAAATTAACTTGCTAAGAAGTAGGATGCCTTCATCATCATCATCATATCGGCTGATAATAATATAATGAGGGCATCTTACTTATTAACAAGTTAACCTTGGAAAACTTTCAAAGGTAGATGACTTATTTTCGATGTCCTGTTAACTTTTGGTGGAAATACTTCGGAAATAAATGTTTGAAATATTTTTTGAATTTTGAATAAAACTTGATGTCTTGCTTAATGATCGAAACCCGGACCCCCACGCGCATCTACTCTTGCATTCATCGACATTTGTATAGAGCCGCACTCTATAGGCCAAAGAGCCGCGGTTTGCCGACCACTGGACTAAGAAAACTGATAGATATAAAAAGGCTATTATATTAATTTGGGTCCCATTAAATTCTAGGCTACATCGCGGCAGAACAAGATGATGATGGACGGACGAACTTGACTCCTACCAAAACTACTAGCCCGCAATGGCAATTGACAGATAGCGGCAATGGGACATTAAAGGCTAAAACATAGATAGATAGTAATTTTCTTTCGTTGGTCCTGCGCCTGATCTCTCTCCGGTCGTGTAAAATTGCCGTTGCACGAAGGCTGCGCTGACGTTCATATTTGGGGTCACCAGTATAGAGAGATTAGGAACAGGGTGTATAGTACAACCCAATCCATCCATCCTCTATAGAAAAGGGAGGATCCTCCAACCAGACGGCTATCGTGTCTGGTGGGCAACTGCCCAACGATTGATGTCGGGAAGTTATATATATGCCGATCGCGCGGTAAACGCCACAGTCCCATCGGACTATGAGAGTGAGAGAAGATAGAGTGCACCCGTGTCTGCGCATACACTTGTGCGCGCCAGACATATCAGATATATCTGCCGGTCCGAAGGCTGGTCTCCGCTGAGATTAGTCGTCATGGCCGAAATTTGGTCTGGGGGACTATTCATCGGCAGCCTTGTTCCACCGGACCTGACTACTGAGTATACGCCTCCTCCCTTTTGCGCCATACTTCCCTGGTCTGTGCGAGTCTCATCTATGTCTTCCCCGTGATCTTCTGTAGGTTGTCGACCCACTTGGCCGTTGGTCTGCCAACGCTCTTTCTACCGTTTCTTGGCAACCATTAATTAATTAATTTCCGTTACCAAATACCTATTCAATGTAGAGGAACGATCTCCGTGGGGCTGTGGGTAGCAGCTGGACTACGAGTACAGTGTCCAGCAGTGAATTGCTGACGATGATGATGATCCAGTTCCATCTCAGGGTTTGATTCTTATTTCGTAACGATTTTGTGGTCCATTTGCACCAGTATTTATTGACTACCTCGAAATCTGATGACTAAATAAACCAGAAGCTGTATTTTGATTCATCTAGCATTGTGGGAAAACCCTTCTTGGACCACATTTCTCTATTTCTCCTGTATATTTGCCATGTAGTCCGTTCCCAAAGTAAAATACCAAAATAATTCTCCGTTCTAAGGTATCGCCCACACACAGTATAAAAACAAAACACATAAACTATTGACGCAGGCCGCATACTCAGCTTATCACACTCACGCATTATAAGATAAATGCTATTTATTTAAGTTCCTCTAGATGCGTTATGTTAATCCAACACGTTTCCCGAAGGCATCCGGACAGGTTTTGATATGGGATTCAACTCTCCAACACAGATGCCTATTATTATAGACGGTTCACTCCGCATTTTCGGTATGAAGCTACAAGAACGCGGCGGCGGCGGTCGGGCCAATTCAATGAGTGTAACGTAGTCAGAAGATATAAGAGTTACTCAATAGAAAGAGAGGCAACTTCTGGGTGAATATAACTGTATGTAATTAGCGCTGTGCGACCTGAATTGCACTTTGTGTCATGAGAGATCGATGTTTCGTATTCCACTTTTTTCTCCTCGAAAACTGAGCCGATTTAATTATTTTGTACATTAAAATTTTAAGAAAGATTATGTCTAGGTTCCTATCATTTTCTTTTATGTTAAAAACTTTTCGAATTTGTGTGGTAGTCCTCTAATAACAGCGGTAAAAATGGGGCATTTTTGTAATTTTTTTGGGGGATCATAATTTCTTTAGCGATAAGATGCTGAAAAAAAGGAAATAACAGGGACGTGACTACAGCAGACTTTGGTTTTATGAAAAAAAAAATATTGCTCTTTAAATAATATAAAATATTGCTAATTATTCAGTTAGAAAAAAGGGGAATACATTTGTATGGAGAATCGCACGCCCTGTTCCCTCGCAAGATCTATGGGTCTCACTATATTCGGCATTTCAGCCGTGCAAATATTCAGATTTTACATTTTGGTTATACATGCTGCCTAAGTGATGTCAGATATTTTTGATCGCAAAGAGGTATCCAATTCTTCTGAATTTAACTGAGTAGGTAGCTAGGTCATACATCTTTATGAAGCATTTGTAGCATTCTATATTTTTGCGTTGCTTATCTCGTTTTTCTGGTGGTCCTTCGATGTCACATATTTGTGCTGCTACTTGTATATGTTATATTGTACCTTCCACAAATGATCACATATATTTGCCGGCAACTTGAAGACAGATAGGTATTAAAGGATGCATCATGAAGTCAGATCAAATATGATTCAATAAAACAACTGCTGTCCGTCACTAAACATTTTATTTTATAGTAACAACTCTCACACTCTCATACAATAAGTAGATAATACTTATTACAGTAACCGTATAGTACACTATCATAATATACCATATACTTATGACTTCAGCCTAATGGCACTAGTGACTCTATACAGCTTTATTCAGAGTCATATACAGACTTAAACAAAATAAATTCGATCATAGGCACTTTGATCAACCTCTTCAAATTGTCGAGATATGGCGGCCTATTACAAAAATAATAACTATTCGTTAAAGTATACGGAATTAGTTTGTAAAAAAGCTTAGAAGGAAGACGAAACCTAAAAGGATTGAACAGAAAAATATAGATTTATTCTTATAACAAAAAATTAGTTCGCGGCAAAGTCAGTGGTCAAGTAACGAATTAAGAGATTGGATTGTATTTGAGAATATAATAACTTCGAAAATTAAATCCAAACTCGAATTACCAATAATCTCTAAATTAAATAAAAATATACAATAACGTCAATCAAACAACAAGTGCATTTTAAAAACAGAGAGTAAAAATTTAGAATCTAACGTGATTGGTCCTTGGGTAAAGCGTTTGTGTGACGCGTTGTGATTGGGCCATTTTACGAATGGCGATCGGTGATTGGTCAGCACGAGCAGGACTTGGTGGTTCCGTCCCGACTGTTCTCGCCGTTGGCAATCTTGTGGTCAAGCGCGAATTGTTCACCATCTCTGTTGTCATTGCTCTGGAGTAGTTTGTCGTTTAAAAGTATCTGGAAATGAGAAAATATTATCGATTAGTTAGAACTAGTAGTACATTGAAGGTCTGAAAATGTAAACAGCACAAAATCCCAAGGAATACCCGTAGTAGTAAACTTTTTATATAAATCCTGTGCAGGCCCTGCAGTCTCGACATATATAGCGATTGCTATACGATCGAATTCGGTCGCAAAGTCCTACTGGCGTCCCTAGACGAGCGTGACGTGTTTGACAAGCACGTGGTTTTTTCGTGCTTATCACTTGCCAATACTAAATAAATATACATTCATCATAACTTAGATCTTTGACACAAACGCATAGGTTTCGTAAACGATTACGACTAATCTGCTACATTTTGACAGTTCAACAACATTCATTGCGTTATTTACGTTGTTGAGCAGTTTTTTTTTCGAACTTATGAAGCAATAGATTAGCAATCTCTTTCAAAACGATTCAGATTCTGATTGTTCGTGTATTACGCAATTAGGGTTCTGGACTACCTACTAAATTTTGAAATTGTAGATACCTAATTATCATAGCAAGATCTGCATTAAAAAACTACTGATTTGAGACATAACTATTAATTTTAATCAAAGTAATTAACACGATAATCAACCACATTAATTCAAGGTTGAAAAACTACACATACATATACAAGAACAATTTTTTTTGACGATTCCAGTCATTCAACCATAGTTTAAGTAGTTATTATTATATTATATTAAGCTAAGTTTAATTATTATTAAACGAGTTTTTAAAGACGGCATGCATAATTTAGTATTGTAATCGGTAGTTTAAAACATTTGGCCACCTACGTAACTGTTCTAGAAGAACATATTTCACAATGTTAAAAATAAACTACGGTTGAAAAATGTTGATTCTTGTCATCAAGCTAAGGCCATTGAATGTTTTAGCCAAAGATACTTAAAATTCGTCAGCGCTGTATCGAAAATGTGACAGTTAAAAAAAAAATCTCTGAATTAATATTCTTGCTCAAGACATTTATAGGTCCATAGAGGCCCAAAACATACTCGGCCGTGACCTTTTACAAATAATGCGTTAACTTCAAGTATGAACGATGGAAAGACAACCAGAACAGAAAGGGCAACAGTTCTGCATGGAGAACTGTCCAATTGAAAATTCTGATGGCTGCGAATGATGAAAACTTAAGGAAGGACGAAATTTGTAAGCAAATTATGGATAAGAATAGGGTTGCCGTAAATAAGGACAATGTTAACCAACGTAAAGGCCCTGGAATACTCAAGTAGAAAATGGTTAAAGATGAATGAATAAACGAAAATAAGAAGGCAATGAGGGACACTTTAACCTAGCAAAGATTTTTCCATTCTCACGCCAATCATCAAAGCAACTGATACCTAATATATCACAGACTCCAAAATGGGCCTACAATTTGTCATCGTATACATCAGTCATTAAAAGATAGCTACAGAAATTTATAACGGTCTTAGGTGACATTAATTTTCCCACCTACAGTGGTTGGAAGCTGGTCTATGATATCCAAAACAAGCGTGTTTGACTACAGAGTAATATTGCACAACATTAAAAAAGAACCTGATCAGACCTAAAATGAAATTATATTATCGTGAACGGTCCAAATTCCGTAAGATTAATTAATTTATAGTAAAATCATTAATGACAGTAAAATTTTGAAAACTGGATTGTGAGAGATTAAAAGAAGTTGTTGCCACTTGTATATCCACAAATGATCACATATATTTGCCGTCATATATTAATGTACGAATCTTGAATCAGATATTATTGCCGAGCTGTCCATAGTCATATGTTTATGCTCATGGCTGGGCATGGATCTATACAGAAAGAAAAAAACAAAAATGATTTTGGGATTCAACTTCTACTACTAGGAAGCCACAATCCTTAAGACTTGACATATTTCATCGAAATTCAACTCGAAATGTGGACGAGAATATGTTTTCAATGATCAAGATCCTTAACAATAATAACTGTGGTAATCTAAAATTAAATAGCGTGTCCAGTATGAAAATAAATTAATCTACTGCCAACATTTAAATATTCTGACTGTTACTGAACGCTTATCTCGTCCTATATCCTAATTAAACAAGCCGCACCTTACAAAAATTTATGAGAAACGCGATGTTTTTGGATCTCATACATATTACGCAACCTTTATTAAACCACTTATTATTCTCTACCACCGAAACTTTCCGTAAGTTTGGTATGCGACAAGGTAACCATAAACTTAACTAATGTTATAAAAACTCTCAAACGGGTTTATGGTAGAACGAATCGATGGAGTATTTATTTACAGTATTCTTCATTCGTGAAGGCAACTAAATCGCTATCAATTATAATAACATTATTGTGACGGCCGATTTAGGTTTATAATTATGTTTTCTGATATATGGTAGTTATTTCATTAGTGTTTGCTTATTGATTTATTTACATATTTAAAGAAAATAAAAAGGTTTAAAGAAATCATTATTTACGTTGACAAAAATTTAAATGATTACAATCAATGGCAGAATGTGGAAGATCTTGTAAAGCATTTACATGTTTTTTGTTTTTGTGAGAATCTAATAACAAAACTTCTAGAAGAATTGAATAAGAATGCATATGTATCTTATTAGTTAAATAGTTCCCTACAACTAAATTTAAATTTAGACCTTCAAAAGCCTTAGATTAGACAAAATCGCTAAACAATAACGCTGGGGGTACCCCAAGGAAATATCTTAGGACCCCAAAAAATTATTGTTTAAAATCTTACCTTATTAACTAGTGACCTGGCTGCTTCCTCAATGTTGATGTTTTCTTTGGCCGACGTCTCAAACCAACCGGCGAACCCTTTCTCGCGACAGAACTCCTCCATCTTGGCTTGAGAGTTCACTATGCCTTCCTTTTGTTGGTCACACTGAGGAAATGAAAAGGAAATCATGCAAGGGGTGTAGAAATAGACATAATAAAAAATGTGCAAAATTTGAAGACGATAAATTCCTATTACTACGTCTGAGACAAAATTGTGAGACGAGTCTGATTGCATTGTAAATCTGTGAGTTATAAATCTATTGTGTATCATCGCTTGCCGTCGATAGATTTGGTTATTCTTTAGTAGTTTAATAAGCACTTATTAAACTACTAAAGAATAACCAAAAGAGCGTTTATTCTGAAAGTGGGCAACGTCGCAAATAGATGTCAAATATTTCGGCGTTTTGATTAACTTGGCAATATTACTGTATGGAAATATGAAATTTGAAAAATATTGATAATGAAATGCAATAATTAATATCGTAACACTGAATATTTCGTTTTAGATGTAAAAAAGTATTTGGAAACTTTCCAAATGTCTTTTTTACACCTAAACCGGTTACAACATCAAATTCAGTGTTATAATTGCAATTCATTATTAATATTCTAGTTCGCTAGTTAAGCCACGTTTCATATTTCCATACAGCTATTTGCAACATCACAAATAGCAAAGAGGGCTTATGCCTTTCTTAAGACTGCAGATCAGACGGCTTTCTTTATTAAATTCCCTTCCACGCATGAAAAAATCAACCAATTTTTACGAATAGCGTTGAAAACTATTTACTGCAACATGCAATAGAATTTTGAATTTAAATTGAATTAGAAGTTCAGTTCGTTAATTTCTAGGGAAAAGCTTCACAAATCAAAATTATCTGGAATAACCAATTACCTTATTCGCCAGCAATATACAAGGTATAGGCGATCCATCCGGCAGCTGGACCTTGGCGTCCAGGTCGTTCTTCCACTTGACCACGGCGTCGAAGGTGGCAACCCTCGAAACATCGAACACTATGAACGCACCCACAGCCTCCTTGTAGTACACCCGGGTCATGTTGCCGAAGCGCTCTTGACCTGACACAAGAAAATATAAAGTTAGATTAGAGGACAAATATATTTAAGCTTTGTCCGTACTGAAGCGAATTCCGCGTGAGATGTGGGATTTAAACTGGCGTGCGTTCAAACTGGCTTGAATATTCCCGCGACTTCTTTATCATTAAAACAATCTACGTGCTCAGCAGTTTCACCTCTGTTTGAGCTTGATGCTGCAGTCACCAGTAAAGCCCCTGCAGGATTGTGTGTCTTAAGAGATTGGGAAGCAGCATCCTTGCTTCTAAAATAAGATCTTATAATGTCATCCCCTTCTTTATTACCCAAAGCGATGGGTATGTGACAGTATATTCGCTATAGTTATGTATGTGTGTTCCATGTTATAGTACGGGTGAGCCTGTTTTCCTCTTAACCAGGCACTAGGCATAGAATATAAACAAAACATTTCCTGAACCGTGGATCGACAGAGACCAGAGGCACCCAGAGGCCGTTCTTGTGAACGAAACGAGATTCAAGATACTATACAGGGTTATTTTAAATTGGCCAGCTAAACTCCGCAGACGCGATGGGTGAAGTATCTTTGCAACCACAAAAAGGAATTTAATATCATCCCTATTTGCTTTTACTAAGTGGGTGTATGTAGTTGTGATTTTTGTGAAAAATGAAACGGAGAGCTGCTGTCAGGCAAATATCTAAGAAATATAAAACATAATGAAAAAAAAAAACGAAAAGATAATGGCCTAATTTGCGGCCTCATCAATACTTCAAGCTTCGTGCAGACTGGCGCGACGTGACTCCAGTAAAACAATTTCTAAGACAACTTCACGGTGGAACAATGACCGGTGGTTTGCACAGGGCTTACTGAATACAAAAAACTTTTTACAAAATCCCCAACCGACTTCCAAAAAAAACACTACAAAGTGAAAAATTACTTTAATTTCGGAAGTCGGTGGTGAAAAACGAAAATTTTAAACCAAAGACAACTTTTTATTTTTTAGTTGTGGTAGGTACTCCACACAAATTCGAACACCACTACCTGCTATGTAAATAACAGTGACAGGAACTTATTAGGAAGTGTATAGAGTACCGCTTGCGGCACTTTATACCTATCGGATAAAGTGCTGCTATTTGTTGCATAATAGTGGCGCTGCCTCAGCCCGGCTAAAGTGCCGTAAGCATTGCACTCACTTGTTATTTTGTTTGATTGTTGAGGTTAGATCGCCGCCCTTTGTATTGATTGATCGTATTTGTTTTAGATAATTATAGTACACAGAACCTCCTCCTTTTTGGAAGTCGGTTAAAAACAAAGGTTGACGTAGACTAAGTTACGAACGCTTACAAAAACAAATATGAAAAAGAAGAAACTAACCTACCCACTTCACTTTAAAAACTTCTCACTTATCATATTGTTGTTTATATTAGATTTATATTATAAATAATAGAAACATGAATAATAAGCATATCGTTAAGAAAGAAATTGTAAACACGACGTTAAAAGCTTCACAATCTTCATCTATCATTTTGGTTAATTCACTGCCACAACGGAATAACGGTAGAACTAACGAACTCACTTAGACGATCGAGTCCCTCACACGATAATAATAACAAAACGAAAAATGTGTGAAAATATTGAAAGCCCCATAGCACTGAACGACAATAGTTAACAGATACAAAATGACATTTGAATTTAGATGAAAAGTTTGGCCTTCAGAAATAAATAAAGCCTTTGTGGTTTGTGACATAGAGTCCGCGCCACCACTGAAAGCCGATGGAAAATTGTGGAACTACATTTTTTTAAATGCAATTTGATGCAATGACAGACACCGCTGCGTCTATCGGACTTGAGTGGCGGCGCGGACTCTAATCTGGGTTGCGAACATGTAAACAAACACGAGTTTTAGGAAAAACAACTGTAATGCCTACTTATAAGGTTCAGTTTGCACAACAGCTTCATATTTTTTATGACTTTTCAACAGTACTAGTCAGTCTAAAATCAACTTTATTTACACTTCTATAAAGTTAATGTTTGTTTGTGGAAATAACATCAAGTGGAAACATACTACATACATCTACCGTATACTATTGCATATCGTGGACGGAAATTTAAAAGCGTCTTCATATATTTCCAGCCACTTTACTTCCCCGTGTTATCGTGATGCCGTCGACGTCCACGATAATATCGTCACGTTAGAAATGATGAAAACGCCCAATGACGTGCAAAAAAGCGGCGCCAGGCTTACGAGCAATGGATAGCAAAATATCATGAGAGTCAAAGATGATAAATGATTCAAAGAACGCATAGGTTATTCTTGAAAATCTATCACAAAACTACGTAACAACAAATGTTCCCGATAAAAATAATGTAATCATATGTTATCGAATTTATTATTATTTTAGATAAGTCTTTAGAGCTGAACCGTTTAGGCCAAAGTTACTGGCGCTATATCCGCAATTGATTGCAAAACATTTTATGACGAAGTCAACGCATTCTGAGACCAACTGAACATCAAATTCAACAACAATAGACCTTTATTAACCAAGGTCTATCTGATAATAGGAGGAAGTAACTCAATAGGAGGGCACAGGTTCATTCTTATGAGTACCAACTCGTAAGAATGGGTTTGTAACAAATGGTTCCTGAACCTTTTGGATAGGTACATTGTGGTAGTAAGTACTGTCTTGTTAAGCTAATAGGGGTTAAGGGAATCGATCCACGAGAATATCTTATAAAAAAATAAACGCGAATGGTAACAAAATCTATCTTACTTCTAATCTATGCAGAATGTGAACATTTGTAGTTGTTCTACCGGCCAATTTTGACACTTTTATCCAATCAGAAAAAAAGGGACTCTCACATTTAATTCAATCTAGTCAAAAATAATGCAGAATTCTGTATGCTCAATCTGTATAAATCTGGGGATTATAGCAACACAAATACACTTAAAAAACAAACTCACCCGCAATATCCCATAGCTGCAAGCGAATGATGGTATTAGCGTCCCAGTTCAATACTTTGAGCGCGAAATCCACGCCGATGGTGGCTCTGTAGTGTTGGCTGAAGAACTGGTGCACATATCGTTTGATGATGGACGTCTTCCCCGTGCCCAGCTCTCCGATGACCAGGATCTTGTACAGGTGCTCTCTACGCTCAGCGCTGGGGGAAGCGTGTGACTGGAAGAGAGAAGAAAGGGGGACGTTAGGTTTAGGTTGGATTAGAAAATGCTGGTGACGGCTAGGGTCGAATTTCAACAATGAAACTGGACGCGATCAGCCGCGTTCAAGAGCTGGCAGTACCATTATTGTTGTGGAATATGTGTGACACCTGATTGGTGAAATTGACATTTAGCGACGTTAATAACATGGCAGCTTCCAGCACATATTCTGTTTTCCCCAAAGAGGAAGAGATAGTAATTCTGCCAGTTAGATATGTTGTCAGTACAGTGTGTTCATTATAACTTGTCCCGTGACGCGGTTGGCAGCACTGTTCTGTCAGTCGCCATTTTTAACTTTATTTGTATTGAAACTAAGCTTGACAAGCCATGGTGCCAACATGACGGCAATGGACAAGTAATAGTGAACGGTCTGTACTATGTCTTAGGGCTTGCCTACAGCCATTCAAGCTGCTAGAGAATTTTCTATTGGAAAATCCCATTTACAAAATAAAGTCCATGAAGCGATAGTGCCACTGCAATCTATCCCACACTCTTTACAAACGTGGTTGTTAGAAATGTAGACGACGTCTTCGTAACCCATGCGTGCTCCATGCTATGATCCTTCAAGTAGTGATACACAATATTTACCTTCGAAAATGTACCTAACTCAGATATAACATAAGGTTCATTATTTACTGCTAAGTTCTTAAGACAGTATGCTTGTGGTGTATGCAAGTCATAGTTACAATTATGAAGCGCTCATCAGTTCAATTGCCTATCAATTAGCCAAGGTTAGGTCTAACAGCCATAGTTATCTACATGCTATCTGCCTACGTAGGTACTCATATTATAGTAACATCTATTGCAGATATTTTTAGTAGTACAATCTAAGAACTCAGGGAGACTGTGCCAAGAGATTTTTTTATTTTTTTTACTTTTTTAGTAGAGCATCTTTTTTCCCGATTCTACACATTTTAGGTTTTCATCAGTAATAAGTAGATATGCACTTTCCTACAGGATAATGAATTGCCAGACAGACGGCTTACAATTCCTAGAATTTTATCAGAAGACGGCTATGTTTACTTGAATAAATATATGAATACGTTTGTTTACATGACGTCATAGAGTTGCAATAAGGTGATATCAGTGTACCCCTGTAGTCATTTCACACTGATAAAAGAGAAACCTCGAGACTTTGTTATTAATGTCAATTCAGAAATGATAACATAACATAGTTACTGATCGATCAAAACAAGAAGGGAACAACTCTTTTTGAAGTTTCGAAGATGATAGAAACGTGTTAAGTTAATACGAAGCGAGAAATTGAATACAGAACTAGATTGACAAGCTAGAAAACTGATATGCCGCCGGCTGTCACGGAAAACCAGCGCTGGGGCTCTGTCTCGCATATTACGGACACAGCATTATGCTGAGCATAGACCGTTTTGCGTTGATGTGACGCATAATATTTTCCCCCTTATTGTTATTTTCGTGTTTTTGTTCTTTCCTTACGTCATGTTTACCGCAAATAAACGTATTTTCTTTCTTTTTCTTTATATGCTTTGGTTGAGTCGGATTTATTAAGTCATAGATATTATGTTCTAAGATGTTTTAACGATTGAAACAATAACAAATCCATTGTGTCTCGCGTGGATTCACGTTATACGAAGGGTTAAAGATCGTAAGTTGTAACACGTGTTAGTCTTGTTCAATGATTGTAGGTACGACTGTAAGTTCGTAGAAAAAATAATTGGTTAGATTATGCAGGAAGACTTTAGACTGCCAGGTTATTTTTTACCAATAAACTCACTTCTGCAGTATCCACAGTGTGAGTATGCAAGTGTCAAAGTTGAAGCTCTAGTTTTCATAGGAATATTTATGCCCGTGCCGTGTTAGTACACGAGGCGACAACTAAATAAATGCGTAAATAAAAGCGCGCTATTGATGGATTTTGAGCAGTATTGAAAATCGAACAGTGCGCGTTAGTTTAGGCATCGCATAATGGTATCGCCTAGTGTTATTGACAACGGGAAGAATGTTACTATGGGTATAGAGCCGAAACTTAGCATAAACTTACGCATCGATCTGTCAAAATCGAAGATCTATCAAAATCGAAGATCTGTCAAATCCGACCAGAGGTCGAAGCGAAAGTGTAAGTACGCTAAGTTTCGTCTCTGTATCTTGAACTACGCGTTCTGCAGAAGCCGGCAAGCCCAAAGCATCACATACTTTTAAAGGGAAATATAACAAGAAAGGTATTTATTGTCTATTAACGCAAACGCACTGGCTTTCATAGTAAACGACTACATAGTTCTTGACTCAAACTCAAAGCATTTATTTCAATTAAATCATTTACAGGCACCTTTGAATTGTCAAATAGTCGGTCAGTCAGAAATATGAAGCTAGTTGCCCATTCCAAAGCGTAGTAGGTACCTATGGAAAAGAACGGGCAAGAAACTCCACGGACACTCTTTTACTAATTATTTTACAGAACTGAGTTCCAAGTCATATTATTGCAGAATAACACTGCTACTTATTTGTTTTACAAAACCAGTTGAAGACCTGAATTGAGTAACAAACATATTATACCCCAGCTGTTGTTATTGTGTTCAAGTGTTCCTCCTGCTATTGCGTAAAATCTAGGCCTCAGGAACGCTATCTTTTGTAGTAAGATAACAACGGAGTTACGATTGCCGGTAATAAGAGAGTAAACAATTCAACAGCATTGTTTTGTTAACAGTATTGATAATGTGAGAAAAATAGGCATGACTCATTGACACTATCTTCGAGGCCCATTTTTAAAATAATTATTGTAAAATGTGTACTTGTACAATATTACAAATGCGAAAGTACTCTCTGTCTGTTTGTTTGTTTGTTACCTTATCACGACTCAACCACTTAACCGATCGTTATGAAACTTGATCAATAGGAAGCCAGGGACTTGGAGAAGCAGATAGGGTACTTTTCATCCTAAATATTTATGATGAAATACACAGTTTACGTAGACGAAGTCACGAGCAACCACAACCATGAATTCAGCACATGTTTGTAGACCCACAGCGTAGAGGTAGCTCGCAAAATTCAAATTTTCTTACGTTTTTTTGCAATTTGCAAGTCTGTGTCAGGTTGTATGTAGATTATAATATGATTCGCGACTGTAACAAATATGGCTTTACAGAATTTGAATTGTTATAATCAGCAATACAACTCCTTATGTTAGATTTGGCCTCAAATGTCATGATTTCTTGAAGTAGCCATTCAATAGAATAATATCAATTTTTATGTTTATAATACTAGTAAATATTTGATATGGCCGCGAATCATATTTAGATCAACATACAACCTGATACTGACCTGCAAATTGCAAAAAAACGTAAGAACATTTGAATTTCGCGGGGTCTCCTGACGACAAAAACATTTTGACCGTGTAGGTAATGCACTTTTGTATGAAACAGTAGATTTTGAATTCTTAGTAACAATTTGCGCGTCGATTTCTCATAAACAAATTGAAATTCAATCGAAATAATTTTGTCTTTCTAACTAATTATTATCGCCTACAATTTTTAAATATTACCTAATTATTATCGCCTACAATTTTTAAATATTACCTAATTACTTATAATAACTACTTTATTATGGTAATAAGACTTCGTAAGAGGTCATTGTTGAAATGTGTTTAATTTATCACTAAAGATAACGACATTATTAGGTATAATGTAAATAAAAAAATCTAGGACTATTATATCGTACTTATGACGCATGTATAAATGCTTTATAACAAGGCAGGAAATATTCAACTGATGCATCGGTATAGTAGTTGCTTAAGGTCTATTGAAATTGTCTATACCCATATTTGTACCTAACTGTCAAAAATCCTGAAGGAAAAATAATGCGAAATAAGTTCCGCATGGCAAAAAATATTACATAATCGTGTAAAAATCCGTACTAAACTAATCTCGACCTGGGTTAGGTCATAGGCTTCTTTTTATCCAGGTAGTACGTTCCCGAGGAATCATTTCCGAGTTCTAAGCGGGTGAAGCAGCGGACAAAAGCTGGGCTAAATTAAAATTTAATATCATTGCTATATTGAGGATGTTGCAGCTTTGTAAAACACTTTATACTATAATTCCTCAATTCCTTTTTTAAATTTTCGATACACGACGTAATTAATGTGTAATTTTAAAATTAATCATTCTAGTGAGGCATTGAATTTTATGATGACATGATGAGAATGACCCAACGATAGTTGATTATCTGTAGATATTTAAGTTTAATACAACATAGGTAAATACGCACAGTATGAGAGTTTTTATGCTCATCGATAACCAAAGAGCACAAAAAAGATTTTTCTAATTAGTTTTATGTTATTTGTTTATTAATATTTAATACAAGTGTTACTTTAAATTAACAAAATCATCCGATGTTGTAGAATATATATTACGAATATAATATAACTTCACGTTCCCATTAACTTATAATGCCAATAGAATACACACTCCCGTGAGAGAAACCGCAGGCATAGCTTCATAGTATTAAAAGAAATAATATTAAAAACTCACGCTACTGCTGGCTTTCTGTTTGGGAGACATCTTCAATCAGAAATCCTCGATGAATACGCAAGTCGTCAAGAAACACAAAAGTAAGTCCGAAAAAGTAAATCACACGCACGATACAGAATATTCTCGATTTCGTTATGTTTATACCACATCTCACTATATACTTTAACTATCTTCACTCATCCTCCTATAGTAAATAAATGCTTTAAAATATTCTGTTATACTCAATAATTATTGTTTAAAATAAAAAATATTAAAAAAGACTGCACAAAATTAAGCGCGGCTTTAATTTGAATTTGGAGCACTAATAGACAATTTTTATTTATTTTAATCAGATCACGGACCTAATCGTTCAACCTTCGAATACAAACTATCGAGTCGGTCCGATGACCAGCTATTTATGAAGTCGCTTGGAGTGGAAAGATAGCGCTTATCGGCCACCTGATAACGACAAGTATTTGTCATTTGCACTCCTTGGCCAGTAACCGATCCAATATTTGTGTCGATTTGATAAATAACGACACTTTTTTACTTTCCGGTTTTTTTCCCCTGACCGGGGCAAGGACACTGAAACTTCAAAAATAATCAGCATTTGCAATATCTTTTATTTAAGGTTATTTTGTTGTTTTTTATTTTTCTCACCTTTTGAGAAATATAATTGCCTAACAACAGATTATATTTTAAATTTTATGATATACATTGATATCATAAAATTGCAGATGTTGGAAGATAGCCTAGCTTGAAGCCTACAAGGTTGTTTTCCTGAGACGATACATACAATTATGATTTAAGCTTCGTGCAGACTAGCGCGACGCGACAGCGCGACGCGACACCGGTTATTGTTATACCGTGTTTTTTTTTTAGAAATTGTATTGTTCGAGTCGCGTCGCGCCGTCGCGTCGCGCTGGTCGGTACGAGCCTTTAGGCGCAAAATGCCCATTTCTCAAAATGGAAACTGAGGAACTTTAACGGATTAATTCTCAAAACGGCTAATCCTTTAAATGTAGGTTTTCAATAATAGTTGATAGGTACTTTTATACCGACTTTTTTTTTAAATATTTTTGTTACGCGATTTCTCCGCCAATTACGAAATGATTTTGATGATTCTTTTTTTGTTTGGTAGGTCATACTTCAGAGGTCACATATTAATTATATTAACTTTGCTTGGGTATTTTTTGAGTTATCTTCAATAATACGTATTTTTCCCACTTAGTCTATATAGATGATATGATAAGTTCCTGTCACTGTTATTTACATAGCAGGTAGGTATTCGAATTTTTTTGGGGTACTGTACCATAACTAAAAAGTGAAAAATAAAAACTGTTCCCAAAAAAAATGAACCGACTCCAAAAAAAACGCAAAATAACTTTAATTTCGGACGTCGCGTCGGTGGCAAAACACGAAAATATAGAACCAAAGACACCACTTCCAAAATAAAAATTATTTTGCACTTAGTTTTTTTTTTTTAGTCGGTAAATTTTTTTTCTAGAAAGTTTTTATTTTTTTAGATATACATAAATAGGTAATGCCGTTCTCTTTGTGTTACCTCGTGGACCGAACATAATATTCGATAGAATGTAATAGTATACTGATTTTGTTTTTTATTGCCTGGCACTATTGATGTCAGGTCTTTTTTTGGTCGCCAGGGTTTTTTTACAAACACCTTTCACGGATCTAGTTACTTCGCTTTCAATGGAGCAGTTTCTTTACCTGTAAATACAGTTCATACGTATCGGTAGGTAGGTATTACTGGGTTGGTAATAATTTATGAACTGCGCTTGAGCGAGACAGAAACAACAAATCCAGCATATACATGTGATTTCATACAAAAGTGTGTGTGTGATTTCCATAATGTAGACAAAACCTTTTTTCTCGCAACATCCATACTTTTGCAGTTAATCAAGTGTTCTAGACATAATAACATAATATACCATCACACCTGTAATCCGCGAAGGTTTAAGCAGAAGTGTACTTATAGTTATATTTAAGTTCCATTTAATAGGGTGTGCCTTTTGCTATTTCAAAACAGTCCCTAATAAATTATTTTCGATTCATAGAAAACAAACCTGATACTGCCGCAGTCACATATTGTCAGCGAATGCACATTGCACAACCGTTGGAACCGCGACGCGGCCGCGGTAAGTCTAGCCCAGGTATTAGGTTACGTACACGCATCATTGACGACCTCCGACCGACTGGCACTGGCATGCCACACGGAATGGCATATCTATATGGCAACGAATGACTGTTGGAGTCCTTTGAGGTTTGAAGGGTTAAGAGTTTTGAGTATAGTGAAAATAGAGCAACAAAGTAGAGCAACTTTCATGTTGGGATGTTTTGACAGGTAGAGTAACTTTCAATCCATATCTGAGCTATTCTTTATTCAAATCGATTTCAATAAGATTGAATTTATTGGAAGGAATGCATTAATTTTAAGTGACGTAATTTTTTGTTCATGCATAAAACTTTATAGCCCGATTATGCAATGTTAATGCATTTGTTGAAATCTTTTGTTAATATGTCGTTTACTAATCGTCTAAAACCGCTATTAATTTTAATGATCCTATTCCGTAATTCGTAAAAAATGAATCACCGAAATCCATAAGAAAAACCTAATGATTGTTCTTAGTATCTAATAGCGTACAAATGAGGTATAATTAAATTTAAAGCGACAATCTGTGTTTAAAGTAATTACAACTTATATTCAGTATTTCTCCAATTTCGTAAGAAAAATACATAATAATAATTTTGGTTACCTACATACGTTTGGTAAAAAATTGGTAAAACTAATATATTATTTCTGAATTAAACATTATCGTCCACGGAAATTTCGATCAAAATAAAGTTACGAAATAGAAAGTAATTTAAATCATAAAAACTGCAGTTAACATTTTGTTTATACAATTTAAAAAAATGTAATATTATTTTTATCGAAATTTCCGTGGACTAAATGTTTTTTTTTTGACTTAGTTGTTAAATTATCTCTTCGACAAACACTCCATGTAAACACATCTATATTTTTTTTTCTACAACTTAAAATTGAAATTAGTAGTTTTCTTAAAAAAAAACGAACACGCGGGGGTGATCTTTTCGCGGTATACATTTTAACATACTTCCATACCCACGTTATATGAAATAATACGCTGTTTTAAATTAATGCAAAGTTAGTCTAAAATTCGGCGTAAAGTCCGAGCTAACATGACCATGAGATCTATTTTGGAAAAAAACTTCGTTTAGCCATTAACCGAACCTGTAGGTATCATATAGGTACTTTTTTTTTCAAGTGTGTTAAGCCCTACACTTATCGTTCACACCATTCTGTCTGTAAGCGCGTATCAATTTCATGAAGCCATATAAACTCACTAATTGAACTATCAAATTTTCCAACCCATTAACTTATATTTTCACCTCATTCATAAGGTTTCTCTATGACCCACTTCCTTTTACGTAACATAGACCCATTTCCTTTCACAATATAAAAAGTAAAATGTTCGTAATTTTAATATTTAAATATAAAAAAAAAAACATTGTCGTCGCACGTTGATAAACTTTGTTTGCTGACAGCAATAGAAAGACGCTATACATTTGGTTGTTCTGCGTCTAAACGTTATTAATTATATACTTTGAAGTAATTTTGCCTCAATGATCGTTTATTCTGTAAATAGCATATCGGAATCACTTTTACACGCCATATTGAAAAAGAAACAAAATACAGCTTTGCAAATTAAACTAAATATGGCCGACAAGTGCTAGTAGGTTTTGATTTGAGTCACCCACAAGCAACGTTTCTTGTTGCACATTTATTTTAACAATTTATTTCCCATTTGAAGTGACCTAAGTGCGATAGTGGCGCCCCTAATTTTTTCCAATCTCTTTTTTGCCAAGCTGTAAGCAGATGGAGTTGACATTTCCTATCTGACCCCTGAGAAGAAATAGCGAAACAAACTCAGGGGGTCAGTCTCATTTAAAGTCCAGATATAATCTTGTACTGATCATGTGAACAATGCTAATATAAGTTGTATGCCTAGGGCTTTTGTTATACCTATATTAGCTAGTCTATTAGTCAGTAGCCGTAATATAGCACAAATGACAAGAGTTCAACGACCATGTAGATAAGTATCAATTGTAATGCATATCCCTCGGTCAGCTTCACTTTCGTATACAAAGGCGCGCTTGTAATGCTTAGAATAATGGCGCTTGGGTCATTTTCACAAAAAGTGTACATTCGTGTTTCGGGTGTGTCCCACAACTTTAGTAATTTTTTTAAAGAAAAATTTCTACGTTTAAGAAAAACAACACAACATATTTGGATCTGTGATCAGTTTTTAATAATATTGTATAATTTTGCTGCTTATAAACACAGTCATATTACCTTAATTTTCAAAAATAGAAGGTAGCTGTATCTGTTTTAGCACTGTCCCACTACCATTTTCAGTAAAATAACGTAACCTTAATGTATTTTGTTAACTTAAATATAATAATGTGTTTGATATTTTGGAAAGTATAGTTATGCACGATTTGTTATACAATTGCAGTAATAATCTAATGTCGCACAAAATATTCAAATAATTAAATCTTTGTGAGGACATAAACTAGTTCAAATGGAAAATTCCCTTCCGAAACCGCAATTTTTGCGAGATGGTGCAATCAAGACTACCATTTATGCGTATTTTCTTTCGATCGGCAACATATTTAATGCTGTCAACGGGTTCCAACAAGTATTTCGGTCATTTTGACGGCGGCCGGCGGACGTACAACTACACCTCAGTAACGGTCCAGTTTTAATTTTCCAGAGCCGCAACTAATTTCAAAGTAAGTTTACAAGTTTAATTCTTGCAAAATATTTTGACATCTTTATTAGCTTTCAGTGAACTTAAATTGATACCAAGCTTGTTGATCTGATGTGTTAGTTCAAAATAATTAAAACAAAAGTGTGTAAAGTCAGACTTCCGATACTTCCGTTCCGTAACCAAAACGCAGGTAACGTAGAAATGGAATTGAAAAGTTTCGGAACGGAATTCTTAGGAAGGTGATACATTATATTTGTAGTATCGATCTATTTATAATAAAAAAGTGACGACTTCCAAAACTAATTCGTAACGTTCATAATGGGTCAACTTTGTAAAAAAAACAAACAAACACTTATTGTCACACAACTATTTACTAAAATAGTTATGTGACATTAAGTGTTTGCTTTTTTATGAGTATATTACTTGAACTTGATTCGAGACATAATTTAGAAGACTTTTTAGATACCGACAATAATGTATCAGCTAGCGCAATGTTCCAGTCCAGACATAACTTTTATTGAAAATGACAGTTGGGATATGAATTTCACGGAAAATTTAATCGAATCTACCATATCTGGCGTGACAGAAAAAAAGTTCAGCTTACAAGTTACAGATGACCAAAGATACATGATCCCTGAGGAACAAAAATCTGAAAAGATTTATGCTCGTGTAATAATAATACCTCTAAATGAAACACAAAACCATAATGAAATAATAGTTCACGACAGCCAAAATCATACGACGAACGCATCTCATAGTAACGTGTACAATACACATCATTCTCGTAAGAGACTGGCTTCTACAATGTCTAAAAAAAAATTGCGAAAAAATTCATTCTGACGGTAAAGAAAACAACCCTCAAAATACCCCTACCCTTCCATTAAGAAAATAATATCTCGAAGTTTGGTGTGCCACGCATGTAAAAAAAATGTTAAATTCCCGTCGGTAGACGTTACAAAATGTAATGCTGCTTGTAATAAAATGCCGCAAATAGCGGCATTTTATACGATAGGATAAAGTGCCGCTAGCGGCTATCTATACACTTCCTAAAGAAAAAGGATTTTGAAAAAAAATGATAACTAAATGGCTGTCAATAAAAAAAAAACATATCTTTCAAACCGCATTTGATTTGTGTTCATTAGAATATTTGTAATAATTTGATCTCATTTTCTTGATAATGTGCAATAGTCTTAAGAATTCTATTCCGTTATAGGCATGGTCTATTCCGTGACTGTCCTATTTTAAATTTTATTTTAAATAATATTTTTAGAGAGAAACGCTATTAAATTTTTATTAGATTTTGATAATTTAGAGTGTAATCATTTGATTAATGTAATTAAAAAAAGAGTTCCTAAGTTGTATCCTAATTGAGAAACATACCAAAAAGTATTGAACTTCTTTGGTCCAAAGAGTAACGTAATGGAAATTAAAATGATGATTATTTATGTTTGCTGTTGTTGATCTTTATGATTTATACTTTGTATTGAAGTACAAAAAATCGCTAACCAATTATACTATTTGATTAAATCCAAACGAGTTTTTTTTATTTCTATAAACCAAAAACCATTCGTTTCGGAATGGAATAAATTTTGTTCCCCAGGGGTAATAAATTAGTTATATTTCAGTAAATAATCCTGATTAAGAGGTTATATTATAATTTTCATATAGTGAAAAGAATATCAATCGTAAATTTCATAAAAAAAAACGAATAACAATAAAAAATAAAATTTCGGCAGATTTTTAATAGTGTACACTTTTTCTGAAAATGACCCGCTTACGACCTCATAAGTCGACAATAATTATTTGAAAAGCAGAGAAACATACCAACGACCATGTTGACATACGAGTTATTCTCAACTGAAACATTATGATACCTATGCGCTAAAAGTAGGGCCTGACTATTCTGAACGTCTAAATCCGTAGGTTGTCAACAAGTATCAATGTTATAAGGGTAATATTAAAATAAATTGTACAGTCACCAAAAAGAAACGAAAATGAATTTCGTTACAAAAATGAAAAGTGTTACAAAAAGGAAACAAAAAGGAACTAATAGGGCAATTTCACACTATGAACAAAACAAAATAGGTTTCCGTTTTTTTATTAATTATACATAATCATTCACATAGGTAATAACTGAACTAGTTACCACAACTTGGATGGATATCTAAACTTTTAATAATAAAAAAACAACTCTTGATAAAAACTTATAAATCACAAAACAGGTATAATGTCACATTTTTAATGGTTTCATATTTTTTCTTAACCTAATTAATATTCGAGATCAATTTATCAGTCTCGGTATTTGCTCATTACAACATGGCTAATTGTTTTCATAATTTTTCAAAATAGGTTTCCGTTCTTTTTAATAATTATATATAATCATTCACATAGGTAATAACTGAACTAGTTAAAACCACTTGGATAGATATCTAAACTTTTACTAATAAAAAAAACAACTTGATAAAAACGTATAAATCACAAAACAGGTATAATGTCACATTTTTAATGGTTTCTTTCAATTTGTAGTAGTTTTTTAGGTAACGTTTTCTTGACGTTTTCTTTTTTGCTTTGTTGAGGCCAATCGATCTGATCGATGAGGTGAATATGGCTTGAGGACAATCCAATGCAGTGGACTGTCTTTATTTACACTATGCTATTTTTGGCTTGGCTATTGTCTCGGGGATTGGCCCCGTCTAAATAGTCTATAATACAAGTTCCTACTGTCTTGAGGTAACCATAGATAAACTTAGGAATGACTGAAATATTTTGCATACATAAAAGCAGTTTCTTAGGTAATAAAATATAAAGTTAATGACTTTTTTTGTAATTGAAGTGTTTTTACTAAAATAAAAACGGTATTTGCTATCAACATCAGAGACTAAGAATGCCTTTATATGGGTCTGCTAATAAAGATAATCTTCGCCGAAATTAGATGAGAGTCAGGGCTCTGAGCTCATATTCATTTAAAAATAAGTATATTAATTACTTTATCACTCTAAGGTTGAATGTAAATTACCTATCTACACTAATACTACTTAGTAGTTCTGCGAACAGTAGACTTCGCGTGCAAAAACGTTTTTGCACTAAAATTATATAAAACGGGATCTTTAATAATGAAAATAACCATGTCAGTTTTAAATTTGTGGCGAACCAACTAATTATCTGTGGTTCCCACTGTTAGATATAACCTGACAACACTAGTTGGTCTAGAGCAGTCTGTTAGTCTGTGGTTCATAAAAGAAAGAGGAATTTGAATCTCAATGTAAATAAGTATTATCTTAATTTTACTGGACTCCCCATAACGTGTAATTACTCTGAGTTCGTTCTTACGTGTAATCTTCCGCTGTCGCTTGGATAATGTGATGTGTGATACAAATACATTTTAATTACAACTGGATCGTGTTTCATTCAAATAAACAGAGCGCCATAACGCGCCTAAAAATTCTATAATTAATATACCTATCCAACTTAAAAAAAATCCCGACTGCGGCTGTAGGTTACTAAAAAGCATATGGTGGCAAGTCGATAATTAAACAGAAATAAACTAACCCACAACTCACCAATTACTATCTGTTAAACACGAGACTTTACTTTTGAAGCTACTTTACACCTAACTAAACTGACACACAAAATCACTTTATTTTTTCATTCTTTTTACCTAACGTGGTATAGTAATCTTATTCTAGGTGCATCGTCTTCACATATAATTATATAATTGATGTATACAAGATATTGTGAAAACATTTTAAAAGAGTAACGGTGGAGTTTCTTGCCCATTCTTCTCCATACGAAAACTACCTTTTGGAAGGGGCGACTAGTTTTTTTTTTTTTTTGTTAATTTTTACTTTCAAAAGTACTTTTTTGTGCCTAATTGTTATAAATTATTTGACTTTAACTTTGAAATGTTCGACTAGACCTAACCATGTGGCGAGCGACAACGACAGTACACAGTAGCGCCATCTAGTGACCTTATTGTAAAACGATTTAAAGAATTTTGAAAATTTTCAGAATTCTCTAGTTTTATGGTGAGAAGGTGGTGCCGGGTGCTGCATCAATTCCTATCTAGTATTTAAAGGGCCGATTGCACTGGTAGAAATCTAAAAGTGAGCAATTTACTGCATTTTGAGAAGCTATCAAATCTTCACCAAATTTTTATGAGACCAACTTCAAGTTAATATCTTTCAAATAAAATAAAAACCATCGAAATCAGATCTCATACGGCGGAGATATTTGGTAGCCCCCTTTTTCCCCTTTTGGAGGAAATACTCCTCTAATAAAAAATCCCCGGCGACAAAAAAAAATCTACAAAGTCCTAAACCAAGTAAAAACAAAGTCCTACCTGTACACCAAGTTTCGTCCAGATCGGTTGTAAAGTACGACCTGTAGAGGAGTACCAACAAGCTGACACACGAAAGCAAATTTTGCCAGACTTGAAGCAGGACGCTTCGCTCGCTCAGTCAATTATAAAGAGAAAGATTTGTATTTTTGTTTGTAACGAATCAACTCAAAAACTACGGGACCGATTTAAAAAAAAAAAACTCTCACCAGTAGGATGCTATCCTAACTAATAGTTATACCATTAACTAAGTATAACCGATTAAGGAAATTGTTTTATAAATAAAAAGACATGACAGCATCGCTAATGATCTAATAATGGTAGATGTTATTAGTATCTGGTAGATTTCCAAACTTTTCCACAATTAAAATGCGGTTAGTATTGTCTTTAGGTTGTCTGTCTTATTTATGTATGAATGGTATTTATTAGTGCTATAGTGCAGACAATAGCGGGGCGGTAGTAGTGGGGTTATCTACGACATACTTCTTAATCCCCCTGACCTGACCTTAGACCAATTTGTTCAGGGACACACTCCGTCCTTTTCACTCATTCTTCTCTATCTGCTTCAACTCAATATCATCTTCCTCGACATCGACGTGAAAACTGTTACCATGCATTCAGTACATGAATCTGAACACCCCTCCGTTGAAATTTTTCGTCGGTTATTTTAAAAAAATCTGCTGTTCCATTTTGACCGCGTAGGTATTGCACTTTTCTATGACATAGCTGTTTTTTTTTTTAAGATAAGCGAAGAAAAATTTCAACGCAGGGTTCACAATCATGTATTGAATCCATGGTAACATTTTCGCGTCAATGTCCCTGCCACCCTGTATACATACATCGTTTCTTCGATCTGCGCCTACTCTTATAGCCATCCACATTCAGGCTTTACAGAAGCGACTAGAGACTACAAAATCTAAAAATGTATCCAAAATGTATGAAAAATGTGACCAAACGAGTTCATACAGCGATCAAAATGACTAGAAATCGATTATTTAGTCAAGAGTATGCAATAGATGTAGTGAAGGGGAAACCGAAAGCAATTTTTTATCTAACAACGTAAGAACTTTGAATTTTTTACAAGATTTATATTAGCTTACTTCATTCGTATGTGTTTCGCGTTGTCATACATTTTTATCTAACAACGTGACAAGTCTATGGTCAGAGTTTGTACCAAAAGATTAAAATGACAGAATATGTCAAAATTGACACTTCCTAGCCTAGCGATTATACTCCCAAAAAATAAGAAGCTTCGAAATTTGAATCGTTCTACAAAACAACGGTCCTTGTATGCATTGTTCCATTTGAACACGGAGGATTGCACCTACCACCACGATACCTATACCCCAAAGATTGATTAGGTTTTGAACCTAATCAAGGTTGACATGCTATGCTATCTGATAAAGTTACACCTGTACTGTGTTAAATATAGATAAGTAATATTAATCATTAGTAACATGACATACACAGGTCAGGGATAACTGTAATACGATATTATGGCAAACATTAGCTTAAACATAGGTCGATATCAATTAATTATTGCAAAAACTATCGTATCAATTTTCATAATCAAAATCGGATCCATTTAACAGGTGCAAAAGCATAAAAAACCACAATATTTTACCGATTATTGTGTTGTTTTGGTAAATGTCAAACACTGCTTTGTACGTAAATAACAACATTAAAATCATTTTCTAATGGATTTTCTGAATAAATTATGTATATTGATGCATTTTTATTATATGTTTTCTGTCGCACTTAAATAAAAAAAAAATGATTTACATAAATACCTGGAAGAGTCTAGCGATAGCGATTTACCAAAACGTATGATTTAATTTAAAACACGTTAGTAGGTATCAAGGTAGCTTGTAGGCTCGGCAAGAACTCTCTTTTGTCTAATATTAAAGTGGTTATCGGTTTCACTGGATTACAAATAGTTGTGTAATATTGTTATAGCAAATTAAATGTTTTAAGTTGATGTTAAACTGACTACACCTGAATGCTGAACAGCTATAGGTTAGGTACTATTTGTTTTCGACGTCTAACTATACTGAGTCCGAGTATCTACCATTGCAAAACAAAGAAAATGCGTGCACTTGTTCAAACAAAACACGGCTTGAAGGATACATTTGGTAAAGCGAAGCGCACACGAGCAAGCTATCGTACTCACGAAGGGCATCGCGCCGCGTGACGTCCGCTGTAAACTAGCGTGAAATGTAACGTACTGGGACAAACACGGCCGTCTCGGCGCTGAAGCCGCAGCACTCGCACACTGTGAGGTAAGAGTCGTCACCGGCCTCCTCGAAGGTCATGGCGCGCGCGCATCGCTCGGAGACCCTTCGGCCACTGAACGCGCGCCGCTCGCAACACAGCACACTCACCGGAGCGTCGGTCCCGCTGCCGTCAGGTTCGATGAGGTCTCCGTACGCCGGCATTGCGTCCGTATACCCCTCCGCTTCCGTGTCGGTGTCGCGCGACTGTGTCGGCGAGGGCGGCGCAGGCACGGCGAGCCGCACGCGCGCGAGCGTCACCGCCTCTTCCAGCGACCCCACCTCGGCGGCTCCCCTCTCTCCGTCGTCGTGGTCCTCCGACGGGCACGCCGACGCCTGCGCTACGAATGCGATGCGCCTCTTCAGTGCACTCTCCGGGCTGGGGTCCTCCACAGGCTTCTCCATCTCCGGCTCGCTGTTGCGCTTCCAGGCGGCCTTGGAGAAGGGGCGCGTCGCGACAGGGTGCTCTACCGCGATGGGACTTACTGGGTCAACCGCAGGTGGCTCAGAAGTAGGCTGTTCCGGAGTAGGTTGTTCCTGAGAAGGTGCTTCCGGTTCGGGGGGTGGTGTTAGGGGATGTTCTAGGGTTGATTCTGCGGTGGTTGGCTGTGAGTCTGTTGGCTGTGAGCCTGTGGGCTGCGACTCTGTGGGTGGTTGAGGTGACTCGCCAGCCTTCTTCTTGCCGAAGCTGCCCATGCGGCGCATGAAGCTCCCCTCCTTCTTCTTCTTGTCGACACCGGGCGAGCTATCGGTGCTGCGCGACGCCTCGCTGGCCGCGTCACGTTGTTTCTTATTACGCTTACGCATCGTGCGTTCGTCGCGGGCGATCTCGCCGTCTGAGGCTACGGATTTGGAGGAGCCTGTGCGCTTGATCAAGCCGATGTGGAAGGGCGAACCAGGCCGGAACGGTGTTCGCAGCGTGTGTAAAGTGCGACGGAGGCGCGAAGGCGCGGGGCGTGCGGGGTCCGGGGAGGGGGGCGGCAGGGGGGGCTCCTCGTCCCGCATGGTGGTGCTCGGAGCGCGCCGCGACGACTGCCGCGGGCTGGTGTCCAGCCTGCCGCCGGCGACGCGGCCTTGTTCCCGGTACCTACCTGCTACGGATCACTAACTTCTACTACGACGTGATTGATTAATTTAATTAGAGCACTAATTGAAAGATGCAAACACTTTTAAACTTTCCTGAAATTATGGAGAGCGTTTAACAGGACGTCTGTTGAACGAGTTCCGATATGAACTATACCGCGTGCACTGAACAGTAGTCAAAATATGATAACAAATTGAGTCATCTTACCCAGTGCATATCGGCAGGCCGTGAACCGCAGGTCCTTGCTCCAGTCACTATCATGTGAGATTAAGTTCTTTATTTGTCAAAGCGTCTTGAGGATTGAAAGGCGAAATGTATACTAAGATAATATAATTCGCGCGAAATTAGACACTTAGCATAACATGGCATAGTTAGTTAATTTTCTGGTTTGTAGCCTACCTCGAAGGCCGTATCGATATCAGTGTCTTTTCTTTCGTAATAGATATATTAAAATAATACTTTAGTTACACGCTCGCATGTTTTTTTAGAAGGCTAATTATAGATATATGTTAATTTTGGTATGATTTCCGCCTACGCATTTTTAAGAAATGAAGCATACATGCCGTAAACACAACTAAAGCTTGTCTACAAAACATATATATATACTTAGGAATGAAAAATAAAAGAAAATGTTACAATTCAAGATACCTATATCTAAATGAAGGACCTTTCTCACATCTCCTAAACATTATAGACGCAAAGATAGTCATTACTCACTAGAAAATCTAGACATTCACGAAATATGATTTTAGATAATCACAAAGACTTATTTTCCCTAAATTACCATCACCTTTCGTGCACTTTTCAAATTCAAATTCAAATATTTTTATTTGTAGAACATAGGTAAACAACATAAGTATATATTATAATAAATAACATGAACGCAATGTCTTGCCGTCAATGGCCCACAAATATTCTAATTATAATTTCTAATTAATTGGAAATAAATTCAAATAATTCAAAATTAAAACTTACTTATCTAAAAACATTCGTTATTTCATTCAATTATTATAAAATGTATATTAAAGCACATAAAAACATTAAAATTTAATATAATTTAATAAAACATTTAAATTATTAACAAATTAAAACATTCCTATCAAAAAATATTTTAAAAAATGACAATAAATTTTCATTTGTCGTCGAGATACTCATTGATTGTGTAATATGCTTTTATATAATAATAAATTAAGAACAGCCTTTTTAAAATGGTGTATGTCGAGATCTTTTATTGGATTGGATAACTTGTTATATATTTTGGGTGCCATTACTAAAAAAACTTTTTGAATATAGCGCAGCTTTGTGTGGAATAGCACATATCTCTGTTGCGTCGTTTTCATCACAATGTTTGAAACAAATGCAGGTTTGATTTTACAAATACTGCATTCAATTTCATTGGCCTTACTGCTGAAACACTTTGGCTCTCTTGCTAAACAGAAAGCCATTCTTGATCGTTTACCGAGCAACCCCTAATCCTAATCAAGTATATTATGAATATTGTGTAAATTTTACCACTGTTATAAATTTATCAATTGTATCTTTTTTCTTTACCAACCTTTAGCAATGTTATCAATTTAATTTAATTTAATTCAATGAATTTTAAATATTTTGTTGATCTTACTTATTGTTATTAAATGTATGAATATTTAATTTTTTTATTATCAATTCTTATCAATTTTTATAATTTTTTAACATTTTATTTTTATGCAATTCTTATCAGTTTTACCAATGATATAATGTCGAAGAATATCAATTTTACCTTTAGCAATTTTATAATTTTTAATAAGAATTTCATAGATTTTAATTTTTTTTTTTTTTTTATATAAATGATACTTTTTACCGATGTTACCAAATTTTCAATCAATATTACTAAGTAAGTTAGCTTATTTGTCTGATTCATTGTTTTATGCATGTGGTGTTTACCTATAAGTAACTGATGCACTGTTATATTACTTTAAAAAAAATATTATGTGTTTGTATCAGTGTAATCAATTTTTGGTGAACCTAATAGAAAAAAAAAAAAAAAACCATCGGAAAAATTTCAACAACTGTCTACCGTAGTTACGGTCAAACCGGTCTTACCGACTCCTTCCATTCGGCACATAATACCGAATTATTCCGTATAATTTCGTATCGTTTGAATGTCGTCAGTCGATATCAAAGGTACCCTGTTGTGGGGTTTCTCGTCCGTTAAGTGCGAGTCCCTACAAATGCGTAGTTGTAGATACACGGTTCAACAAGTCGTGACGACGGGGACACAAATTGTGAAGACGTGGCGTCCATTTTGTGGAATTTTCGGGGATTATAGTAATGCTATCAAGTACTTGGTAGTTTAATTTGACGCCCTCCAATGCCCACCAACCCGCACTGGGCGCGCGTGGTCGATTATGGCCTACTTCCCGCAGAGAGGGGGGCTGTGTCCCAGCAGTGGGGAACTTATATTACGCTATAAATTATGCAATAGGTGCTTGCGAAGTACTATGGAAGAACTTTATATCTAAGCAGTTTGAAAACAAAATCCCGTGAACACGATGACCACATCTGTTACCGCCCCGGTTCTATAGCGGGCGAGCGCTGCAAGCAGAAATAGTCCTTACGGTGTATAGATATGAACTTCTTCGATGGTACTCATCTATCGATACAAATGCCAAAAAACTAAAAATCCGGAGTCACACGTATTAGGGCATAAATCGAAGAGATTACGTGTGACTCCGGATTTAATGTGACGTCACATAGCCTATAACCAGCGGACGACCAAGACGCTTCCAACGATACCTCATTTGTCAAATTAAATGATGATGAGTTTAAAAGTTTGGAGTGAACAGATGAACATACATACATACATACCGGTCAAAACCATAACCCTCCTTTTTGCTTCACCTTAGTTGGGTAAAAATATCGATATATATCTGTTTTTTAGGTATGCACTACACATCATGTTGATGTAGCTTGTAGCTTCCTGAAAAAATGTAAGGCAGGAAGTTTTCATACCGAATAATTAAAAACTTTTTAATTCGTTAGATAGATATTATGATATTATAGATAGAATACTCTTTATTGTACACCATAAAAATATATAAATAATATATATTTTAGAAATTTTACATAGGGTGACACAATGGGCGGTCTTATCGCTTAAAGCGATCTTTTACAGACAACCTTTGGATGGATTAAAGGTAACAGGAGAGACAATACTGCAGGTAGTCAGTGGAGTACCATTTACATTTATACAATAAATACATACAGACATAAAGCATAAACTTATTCATAAAAAAAATGTATATATATATATATACAGAGATATACTTATATAAAATTATAAACGTGAAACAAAAGCAAGGAACTATATGTAATGATGATGTTTAAGGAGAGAGGAAGTGTTTTTTACCAGAATTTTAAAGGTGGACAAAGATTGAGCACGCCTTATCGACACGGGCAAGGCATGCCATAACCGTACTGCTTGAACTGTAAAAGACTTGTCATAAAAGCTGGTGGAATGCATCGGCATCTCTAGTCTCAAGTGCTCCGATGACCTCAGATATCTATTATGTGTGTCATGAAGGAATTGGAAACGTTCTTTATGATAAGAGGGAGTTACGCCAGAAGATGTTTTATTTTTACAGCACGATTGTGAGCGTGGACATCGTACAGCTTCACAAGGTTGTCTGTCAGCAGGTTAACTTTATCGTCAATCGACTCAACACTGACTAAAGGAGACCAATCAATGCTGTTAGTATCTCTTCGGAGATCATCTGATTTCATGCCACTAAAGTTGCGCTGCAGGAGAATTTTAGGTTTTGCTTTAGGTGAGCGAATTTTGTAGGAGAGGAATAATAGACCATGGTAAGAAAACATGTCAGTGGGGCATTGACCATGCTTACTGACATGCTGAGGAGAGGAAACAATGAGAAGGTCCAAAAGTGAGGCATTATAGTTTGGAAAATGGTGTGTCACTTATAGGGAGAATTGATAAATTCGACGATTGAGCTATTGATCGAAGAGAGGAAGAGCGGGAATCGATTTTCAATAAGCAAGTATTGAAATCGCCCATGATGGTTGTATGACTGTAAGAGGGTGTAAGGTTTTCAAGGATCAATTCAAAGGATGAAAAGAAACACCTAGAAGGACTTTCAAGTGATTCAGGTTTACTTCCAAAAAGATATGCTCGTCCGTGTTCTGCGGTGGAGGTTGTGCAGACATATCGACAATAGAAAAAGGAATATGTGGACGAAGGTATATGGCAACACCACCGCCACCACCGCGCGCGCGATCATTTCTTATTAATTGAGAACCCGGCAAGGATTAGGGAGTTAAAGGGAGACATGGCTTTAGCCAAGACTGAGACAAGGATAGTAATGAACGTTCTTACAGTCTAGGTTAGCTAGCATCCCAGGGTGATGTGCCGGAATACTTTGGGCATTTATATGGACTACATTAAAAAATTTTGGTACATCAGAAAACTGAAATTCAAGCGTGTCGGCAAGGGACGGAAATCTCTCAAAGCCGTCATTACTACAAGCCAACAAAAAGGTTTCGGTGTCGCTGTCGTCATTACTATTTATTTTATTTATTTATTTTATTTTTTATGTACACACAGAAAAATAGATACAGATAAGACATAATCATAATTATGAGTACAAAGGTACTGCTTATTTCTTAAGAAATTTCTTCCAGCAGACCTGCGATAGGAGAAATGAGAAAGAAATGTAGACAATAATAAGTGTAGACATAGTAAAATATTGAAATATACCTACACGTATAAAGTAATAAATGAATATATACTTAAATAAATACATAGAGCTTAAATATATAAACATACATACTATAGGTATATAAATACTCACAGTTGAGAGGAAAGGTAATGCTCTTTTACTCGAAATTTGAATTGTGAAACAGTTTTTAAATCACGAATGCTAGGCGGAAGTGAGTTTTACAACACAACCTTACTGCATGGACAGAGAAGGAATAGGAATAGTAGCTTGTACTATCTGACATCGACACTATATAAATATATGAAGAATCATAATAAACGTAAATAAACTAGTGAATATAAACGAAAATATAAAAAGAGCAATTATTTAAAATCCATCCGCCAGTTTAGCGCTAACAAATAAAAGCGAACACAAAACAATGGTTTTACAATTTCATCGTCCGGGTAACAGAAAGAATACTACATAAATATGCATAGGAAATGAAGAAGGAATAGACATAAAATAACAAGCAAAGATATTATTATTCGTTCTTCTTCTTCTACTATTTCTCTGCCTATCCTTTTCCCAACTATGTTCGAGTCGGCTTCCAGTCTAACCGGATGCAGCTGTATATATATACTGTTTGTCCTCAAACATAAATTATTATCCTTATGCTCAATATCTGTCATGATTGGAGGAATTAGCAGCTTTAGCTTCATCGCCAACACAGTGAAAATGACCGCGCAAAAAGACTTCTGAGGCCCTAATGTGAGTTTACGCAGCGAACGCGTTCGACGCTCCGATTGGCCCTTCACTGGCCTTCACTGATGAACGGCCAATCGGAGCGCCGAACGCGGTCGATGCGTAAAGCGTGAAAATATACTTTCAACCACTTCGGTTGCATGAGGTTTTGTATTAAGTTTCCCGGTTGATTGAATTTTGTATAAAGTCGATCACACTCATCATCTGCCTAGTCTTTTCTCTACTATGTTGGGGTCGGCTTCCAGTCTAACCGGATGCAGATGAATACCAGTATTTTACATGGAGCAACTGCCTATCTGACCTCGACAGCCTAGTTACTGGGTAACACGATACTCCTTGGTAAGACGTTACGTGTAGTCAGCTATCTAATTACCTAACATGTTTTCGTAAACGATTACGACCAATCTGTTTCATTTTGACAGTTCAACAACATTCATTGCGTTATTTACGTTGCTGAGCAGATTTTTTTTCGAACTTCTGAAGCAATGGATTAGCAATCTGTTTCAAAACGATTCAAATTCTGATTGATCGTGTATTACGCAATTAAGGTACAGAAACCCAAAAGTCTGACAGTGACTGTCAAAGATCTACAAATGACAGCCGGGACCAATGGCTTAACGTGCTTTCCGAGGCACGGAAACCCTCCGTGCCTCCTACTTAAGATCTCACTACGTAATAAAATAAAGCTATGATTTAATACGTCAACTTGTTTTGTCTATTCTTAAACTACGTGAACATTGAAAAACGCCGATCTTAGTTATAAAAATTAAATTCACGCACGTTATTTAGATTTGCCTATTTTTAGATTTGTTTATTTTGTTACCTGATATTGTACTTATAAATTCATATCCTATTATAATTAATAATATACAAGGTCCCATTAAAATAGGTGGACGAATTTTAACACAGCGTTCAGTACGTATAACCAAAGATATCCAAGCAAAAAAAACACGGATTAAAGTGATTTTATATTGACCTAAAATAATAGATGGCATTCGGTAACCAACATTTTTAGTGTATCTTCGTTAGCTATAGGTATTTATTTTTCTTGTAAGTATCTAATGCGTTTTCTTATTTTTTTTTTACCATTGTCCTTATTTTGGTGGTCTGAATGATTTCTAAAAGTTTTTCCATCTTTTTTAATGGGACCTTATATATATTCATTCTATATTGAAATAAATAATAAGGAATTGGTGACACGCGTAACAAATGACGCGTTAAAAGATAAGTTTAATATTGTAACGAGATAATTATACAAAGTGTCAAAGAATCAATGTAAATAATAAACATAATTTGTAATTATTTCGTAAACGAACTACGATGGCGCCTAATCGGACGCTCTCATGCAAATTAATATGCAAGACATCAATTTTGAACTTTGGACTTATTTTTTATTAAAGTAGGTAGCTACTAGCGAGCCGCCCCCACTTCACAGATTTTACGACTTGGCAAGACATTGATATTTCTTTACATTAATGTACTGTAGGTTTTACACATAATCTTTTCGGAATAAATCTCTGAATCCGTTGCGCAGTTTAGAAGAACAACGCGGTCATACATACAGACGCGAAACACTACTTTAATTTATAATAGTATAGTATAGTTATAGAAGTACTTCGTTTGCTTGCGTTCAATCGCCGTGTTGTAACACTTTTCATAAACATTGTAAGTATAGTACGACACAACTAACGTAACATCGGCAAAATTCGTAAAAACCGATCACCATCCGAACTGAGTGCGCCTTCAAAATTACCAATCTTTATTAACGCTTTAGGTGAAAATGATCTTTACGCAAGCGCAATAACTTGTTAAGTCATATTATAACCGAATACATTCGTAAAATTTTAAAGAAAGAATGCTTATTTTCTTATTTATGCTACATTTAAGTTGTGTCGTATTGTACCTTACTCCATTTGAAATAAGATTACACATTAAAACAAACCTTTTTTACAGTCCGGTCAGCCGATTTTGACTTCTAGGTATACCGGATGGCATTAGAAGAAAAAAAGTGGTTATAATACCAACTGTTTACTGCAGCTGCCATTTGTCATGCCACCAACGCAATAGAGTTCAAAATCGGTTGAGCGGACTGTAAAAAAGGTTTATTTAAATGTCTTGAAAGGTTTGTTTGTCTTTGGAGAAATGTAGATAGAGTAATGGGTAATAAATTGTCAAAAAAATAAAAAAAATACATGGGCCTGCCTCGTTGGTCTAGTGGTCGGAAGCGCTACTGCTGAGCATGAGGTCTTGGATTCGATTCTCGGGTCGGGCATCGAAAATGTCATTGGGTTTTTTCTATTTGGAATTTCTCAGTAGCAGCTCGGAGTCTAGATTTGTGCTCGGTTGATGGCAATAGGCTCGCACACATAACCGGCGGAATGTGGGTGTACCTACTACAGGTACACCTCTGCCCAACTCTTTGCGGAAGCAAGGCGTGATGTTATGTTAGAACATAACTGGTGAAATGTGGGTGAACTATAGGTGCACTTAAGGTGCAAGTTAATGTTATGCTATGTTATGTAAATTGAAAACAGTGTTAAATCTATTGGACCCAATAACTATGTTGTTTCTAATTAATTGAAGTACCAACCTGTACGCTAATTACTTAATACACGATCAATCGGAATCTGAATAGTTTTGAAACGAATTGCTAATCCAATGCTTCATAAGTTGGAAAAAAAAATCTGCTCAACAACGTAAATAACGCAATGAATGTTGTTGAACTGTCAAAATGAAACAAATTTGTCGTAATCGTTTACGAAAATGTGTTGCGTAATTAGATAGCTGGCCACCAAAAAGCAGTACCTATTCTTTGTACAAAACGCAAAGTTTTTGCACCTAGTTTGATATGATGTGCAATGTGCAATTGACTGCTGCAATTTTGTGCACTTTTTATGACACAACCGTTTTCGTCACATTTACATTTTATTCGGTTTTAAGAGTATTTCAACATTATCTTGTAAAAAGTTAGTAGACACGTGATATAGAACATACAATTTAATTTGACGTGAAAAGTTTAATCAAACTTTAAAAGAAGTGATAAATTAGGATAGATGAGATAGTAAAATATAAAAATTGTCCAAGTGCGAGTCAGACTCGCACACGAAGGGTTTCGTACAATCGAAGAACTTCATATCTATACATCGTAAGGACTATTTCTGCTTGCAGCGCTATAGTTATTGTTAGTTGTATTGCAATATGTGGGTTAGCTAGCGACCTCTAAATTTTTTTAATTTACTTCGATGGTCCTAGTTTATCAATTATAACTTCTAGTTACAGCTATTTGTAAGCGGGCACGCCCTTTATGCCTGGAGGCTTTTATTTAGATATTGTTTTCGTTAAGTTATTTTTATTTCTGCTTGAGTATAGTTCTCGATGTTTTTGGTTGGTATATTGGCGTGTGCTAGCTGTCATATGGCTATTAATTTTATAATTTAAATTATGTTTTGTGTTGCGTAATGTAAATATCATTTTGCATACTATTATATAGATTATTTTTTTTCTAACTGAACAGACAGCTGTGCTGCTGGGGAGTTTGTTGCGCCACTTCTTCTTCCCAGCTAAAGTACACGTCTTATGTAATTTTGACGTTCAAAAAGTGCTGATTCTCAGCCTAGTTTGAATAAAATGACATTTGAATTTGAATAGAACCGGGGCGGTAACAGATGTGGTAATTGTGTTCACGGGATTTGGTTTTCAAAGTGCTTAGATATGAAGTTCTTCGATAGTACCACCGTACATATTGAACTACTACTTTAGTAAAAAAAAACACGTTTTTTTGTATGGGGAGGGTCCTATAATTTTTATTTTTATTTAATAATTATTATTTTTTGTTATAATGGTAATATAAATATACAATCTGTGAACATTTCAACTGTCTACCTATTACGGTTAATGAGATACAGTCCGCTGACAGACGGACGGACTGCGGAGGCATAGTAATAGGGTTCCGTTTGGCACCCTTCGGATACTGAACCCTAAAATAGAACAGAACCAAGGCACCAAGTTAATATTATTTTTTAAATATAATGTACAGTAGAACTATTTTCTTAATGTCCCTCGGCAAACTTCGTGTTTCGTCAGTCATTGGATTTCTATCAGTTCCCTTTGCACTTGGTGCAGATCTGACGCTCTCAAACTTTCAAGTTGATTGAGAGCGCACATTTAGCCATCGAATTTTATAGGGAAATATTTACAGAATGAATACTAATACTAAAACTCTGAGGTACATCCTGTATCTGTTCACTCTGGTTTTTTTTTCATACTTGATGAGCATTCTACTTTAAGTCTTATAGCAGAAAATAGAACCCTAGAAACTCATACTCAAGTGGCACATAACTTGGCAATGTTTAAGTATTGGGAGTAAGTTTACACTTAGTGCAAAAAATTGACACTTTTATTGCTTGTCATTATTCTATGGTTATTTCCATAATTTATTTTTAAACATGTCTGTTTAGAAGAAAAAAAAAACGAAAACGCATTCTGCGCATCTATACGACTCTTGGCAAGTTACGTTACGTCTGTAAGAGGGAACCATTTTAGGCGTGAGATGAGCCAAGATGTCGAAACCCACTCAATGATAGTACGATACAGGAAGTATCAATGATTGTCGTAACGATGTGTAATATGCTATTTACTACTACCGTAGAACTGTGTGATGGATTGGAATTTTATATACCTAGACATGCATGAATGAATTCTAAAGACTACTCGCTCGCTTGCTAGTTAAGGCTAACGTGTTGCTATGCCATCAAATCCAGGGGCTGCAGTCTCGACGTAGATAACGATCGCTACATGACCGAATTCGACCGAGAACTGCTTGATAAGCACTAAAAAATCACGTGCTTGTCAAGCACGTCGCGCGCGTCTAGGGGCGCCATTAGCACTTTGTGACCGAAGACCCTAGACGGTCAAAATTACTTGACAAGCACAAAAAAATCCCGTGCATGTGAAGCACGTCGCACGCGTCTAGGGACGCCATTAGCACTTTGCGACCGAATTCAGACATAACTAGCGATTGCTATACGACCGAATTCGGTCGCAATCTTAATGACGTCACTAGGCGGTCAAAATTACTTGACAAGTACGAAAAAAACCCGTGCTTGTAATCACGTCGCGCGCGTCTCACTTTGCAACCGAATTCAGACATAACTAGCGATCGCTAGTTTATGAGGCTCGATTTCGAGAGCTGGCTGGATAGTGCGACAGTGGTGCCGATTCTCTTGTCACAAATGCCTCTAAACTAGACTAAAAATCACTAAAATTTAGTTTATTCCTGTCAAACGATGAATTCCCATTCTGAAATAGACTAAAGTGACACAACTTAACTATATTTTAGTTTGACAGCACTAAGATGGCTCTGAGATTTTAATTTAGTGAAAATGACAATTTTGCTATTCTGAATTTGACGTTTTTCACCTAAAATTTTAATTTTCTATCTAAATCTGACCATTTTTAATCGCGATAAAATATGGTGTGGAATACTATTAGTTGTCATGAACTAAAATTCACACGAACACCTCGACTTCAGATGCAAAAACAGTACTGTATATATATTTTTTTCTTTTCTTTTGCTTATATCTCGAAAATGGTGTGTCCTATCGAAAAAATAGTGAAAATTTCGACCCCCTTTATGAAACCCTTATACCCCTAATTATCAACACGTAGGTAATAATTTTTCTTATTTTCCATGTAAAACGTGAAAAATTCCATATAAAACACGTCGAGGCTGCCCCCCTGCGCACCTCCGGCTCTAAAAAAATTCACGGGGTAGGGCAAACAAGTATGTATCATGTGGAGTCGCGATTGTCAAATTCGATTTAGTTGTGTCAAAATAATTTTTAAGTTTAGAGACTTTATTGCAGAATAGCGTTAAGATTCTCATAGTAAAAAGTAAAGAATTTTAGTGATAGTTTAGTTAGTTTAGTTCGGTGTACAAGAGAATCGGCACCAGTGTCCAACCAGATTTATAGTTGATCGAGCTAAGCTTAAAAATATGTTGTCTTAAGTGTCCGAGTGGTCCAAGAATTCTTTGGAACTAAATAGCTTGATCAATTTGGATATCATTACGCTACTAGTGCATAATGGAGTAAGGTAACGGAGTAACTAAATCTAAATTGAAAGACACTAACAGTTTCAAATTAATTCCCACTTGGATAAGGTTAATAGATAACATACTCTTTATTATGTTAGTACACCATAGGTTATTTATTGGTGAAAGTCAAAAAAATAAGTACTAATTAGGTATGTATGTGACCACGTACGCCTTATTTAATTGATTAGTCTACACTACACAATTAACCTACAATTCATTACGTAAAGACTCATAAAAAGCGTTAATTTCTCACCCGTAAAAATAAGTGCGCAGAAGTGCTAGAAGTACCTCGATAACCTTAGTGACAAAGTTTCGTTAACTGCGGACTTCATTCCCGCGTATCGGGTCGAACATAATTATTTTATTGCGTAGAAATAACGAACGATAAACAGTACCTACCATCACCATATCCGCCTGTAAACGTGTAAACGTAGGCTAGCACCCTGCATAACTCACTTTCAATCACAATCTGAATAATTTTGAAGGCTATTGCTAATCCATTGCTTCATATTTTCCGAAAAAATTGTCTGCTCAACAACGTAAATAACGCAATGAATGTTATTGAACTGTCAAAATGAAAGCCATTGCTACTAATAATGTGTTACGCAAGTACCCCGCAGCTCTGGTGAACACGGGCTTATGAAAGAACGTAACGGTAGACGGTCAGCTATCAGACGATTAGTTCTTAAACGTGGTTTGCGGTAGGACAAATGTGGCCGAAATCGTCACGCGAAAAAACGTTCATACGTTCTTGCGACTGTCTTCTTCTAATTCGATAGAGAGAAAGAGAGAGAAAGTGTGATCTGGTGACACCAAAAAAATCCAAGATGGCAGCTGTCAAAATTTTCACATTTTTCATCTTGGGGACACCCAACCAACCAAACGCAAAAAGGGTCCAGTTCTCGGCATTTAGTTTCCGAGATATAAGAAGTTTTGTAAAGTTGGGTGAAAAAAATGCATTTCGCGATTTTAATTGATTATTAATAAATGCTCAATTTATTAATAATCAATTAAAACAAACTACAATCTCATATAGGTAGTAAAAAAGTAGTAGTATTACGATTTTTCAGAATGTCAACTTCAAATGTCTTATTAACTATCGTTTTCATAATTTTCTAGGATGCAAAGTCGATAGTGAGGCCAAAATGTAAATCCAAGATGGCGGCAACGAAAATTTTGTTTTTGTTTTAAATCATACGCGATCCTGACGGGGACCCCGACCGCACACATTTTTTCATCTATTCACTACACTCGAGAGAAGGATTGTAATGGTTTTCTGCCAGAAAAAGGAAGACTGCCGCATATTGAAATAAAAGCCTTAGTTACTTGCTTTTCCGACCTTTCTGGGCTTGCTGGTCATTGAGAGACACGAGTGCGGTTCGGTCTCAACCCAAAACCATTCAGATATCATCATCAACCTCTTTTCTGAATCCTCATTCATATCCTCCGCCCTAGGGCGGCGAGCGGCAAGGTCTGTCAGACTCTTACTGACTAAAATAACACGGTGTTCTTACAACTACCCTACCTATCTCCATGGTTAGGGAGTGCTCGCTCAGTCATCTTCACTGTTATTACCGGCCTAGCTTTTGCCCCCATCAGCTCATACCCACTTATTAATCAGCACGTAGAAAAGTGACAACCAGTATTAATTTCGCCCGTATGGTGCCGGACGTAAAGAATAGCCCCATCCCAACTGGAGAATGGGCAGCAGCGATCTCTATGCATTTTAACGCCATATTGCGATCGCCAAACGGCCTGCCAAGCGTGGCGAATATTGCAAACCCCCGTGGCATTTGTGGAGGCTTAAGTCCAGAAGTGGACGTCTTTCGGCAGAGTTGACGAACCATACAATTTTCGAGGTTCAAGTTCCTACTCCGCTTTTATTAATAAAGGGGATACTTGATTATACCTAGTATGTTTTTCCAAAATCTGGATATAATTTTTTCTTTTATGTGAATTGTGGTTTACTTTAAAAGTACTTAATTTGCTCTCATTGAAGAGGATGGTTGTAGTGAAGGGCTAACAGAACGCAACTGATAAAGCTTAATTAACTTTTATCTTTTCCAGTCTAATTAAATGACACGTAGAGAAACGTTAATAAAATATATATTGATATATATTGTCTACATTTCTTTCTCATTTCTCCTATCGCAGGTCTGCTGGAAGAAATTTCTTAAGAAATAAGCAGTACCTTTGTACTCATAATTATGATTATGTCTTATCTGTATCTATTTTTCTGTGTGTACATAAATAATAAAATAAATAAAATCGTATTATAAGTTTTTGGAGCCCTGTTTAAAGTGTGTCACCCGATGTATATATTTGCTTAATTAAATATGCAGGTAAGTTAATCTGCCTCTGCTTTTTCAACTATGTTGGGGCCAGCTTCCAGACTAACCGAATACAGCGGAATACCAGTATTTTTCATAGAGCGACTGCCGATCTGACCTCCACATCTATACTACTCCATACTAATTTAACTGTTTAGTTCATTTTATTTGACTGTATAAGTCAATTTATTTAATTTAAATTTTGTTTATTATTGACGAAATCTACTCTTTACACAGTTTTTGTTTTTTATTTTTATGAAACATATTGTAATATATGGTCAGCTAGCGACCTCGAAAATTGATCATACTAATCTTGTCTGAGCCACCGGCAGCAAGTGTGCGTTGTGTTGCGTAAAGTAAATTATTACTATTGTATAGAATCATGTTCTTCTAACTATTCAGACAGCTGTGCTGCTGGGGAGTTTGTTGCGCCACTTCTTCTTCCCAGCTAAAGCACTAGGAAGTGGTGAAGGGTGGGCGTTTTTGGGGGACTGTCTTATGTAATTTTGACGTTCGAAAAGTGCTGATTTTCAGCCTAGTTTGAATAAATGACTTTTGAATTTGAATTTGACATCCCAGGTACTGCTTACGATGATACCCTTTGGTAAAACTGGTAATTAGACTTTTGAGCTTCTGAATACCTGTAACGACTATCAAAAATCTACGAGTGAGAGACTACGAGTACGACGAGAACTACGACTAAACGCCTAACGTGTTTTTCGAGGCACGAGGAGGTCTTGATATGTAATAGATGAACACACCCATCCACGAACCGACCGCGGCAAGCCGTCGATCGCCCCGTGCGGCTGTTATCATTTAGTCACTAGGTCCTTCAAAAAATGGTAGGTAAGTGGCTATGGCTGTAGCAAGTTTAATCATATTTTTTTTGTTATTTTTGATTCATGCTTAATATTGATTTGGATCTGTCATAATCATCCTAACTAATATTATAAATTCGAAAGTGAGTTTGTTTGTTTATTTCTTTGTTTTTTACCCTTTCACGCTAAAACGGCTGAACGGATTTGGGTATACCATGAACTGGGTTAGGACATAGGATACCTACTCTTAATCCCGATATTTCCACGGGATCGAGACTTATGCAGGTAAAACCGCGGGGGCGCGCAGCAAGTGTATTATAAGCATAGATTAAAATATTATTTTTAATCATTTGATATAACAAATCAAATGACTTTTCCCATCCGAAGGATTTTGAAGGAAATTCCTAATCCATTGCTTCCCATATTTGAAAAATGCAACTGCTCGACAACGCAAATAACGCAATGAATGCTGTCGAATTGTCAACATGAAAGGCATTTCAATTGTATATGTGTGTTAAGTAATTACCTCGCTGTATTTATCATGTTTATAAAAAACAGGCAGCTCACTAGTACTCACTACGACATTTTATCAAAGGTGACATTAAGGAATCGTGCCAGCATGTATAACCAGTATTTCTGGGTAAATTACTACAATTTATGTCACTTTATCTCAACTTGTTGGGAATTTATAATAGGTAGGTACATAAGTAGGTACGATGAATTTACAAGTATCTCCCGGGCGCCCGACTCAAGTCGCTTGCGCGACGCAACTCTAGTTGGATAATTTCTATGCAAACTTCATGGACATTGTTCTACCAGAATCGCGTTGCACCGTCGCGTCGCAGATGTCTGCGGGATCATGGTAGGAACAGTGGGGTTTTAGGCGGTAGGAGTCAGACATAACCCTCTCCAGGCGGATGGTATTCAGGATTTCCCCACAGAAAGAAATACTTTACTACATAAGTACTGTATTAAAGTTTTGATTAATATTTTGTTGTTCAGCACATTTTATTTAAAAAAAAAACGATTCCGGTATTATAAAGTTACATTTTCGCCTTTTGATTTGCGGAATTAGATAGGTATGTTCTTTTATCGATGATTAAGACGCAGATAATATATGCCAGTGACCTTGAGTGGTTAGCTTGCGTTTTCTGGACTGAGCCAACGCAACGCGTCGTATGTCCAGCCATTAATACTTAGGACTCGCCCATCAAGGAGCGCTGTCCCAAATTAGACGCATTACTAACTTATTATACATAAAACAAAAGGTATTTTAATTAAATACATATACTAAAATAACAATAATTAAATTACCTTTAAAATGGTGAAGGTTTCAGAAAAATACGCTTGATAGATTTTGCGTGATTCTCAGTTTTTTATCCGAGTTAGACAACTTTACAAATTAATTTCGCTATGTAATATAACGATAAGCTAAAATATTCATATATTAAGTTATTAAGAAAGTGCTCTAATTTAACATATATTTTTTCCAAATCATTAACACTACTCGTTTAGACGTGAGCTTCAGTATAAAATCATTAAAAGTCGGTTATCGTCGCCTTAATTCTTATAGGTACTACACACCGCATGGGTCGATCGAAGGTGCCCAAGTCACTCCGTGGATGGGCGAGCATCCATTGCATATCGACTCCACTGAGCATGGTGGGACAGCATGTTAGACCCATCTAACGTGCTGTCCCACCAGTCTCAGTGGATTCAAGTGATCAAAGATCCCAATCTTTGATAGTTGTTACGGGTGGGGTTGTGGAGGTCAGTTAGCAATGGCGTAGCTAGTAGTAAAGAGGTCCTGTATCAAAATATGTCAGGGGGCCCTTTAATCAGACTGTAGCGAAGCTCAAAAGGAGGTTTTTTTTTTACAGTATAAATAAAATAGCATCCTGAGTCGAGAGCTTAAGCTGTCATTGTGACCTTACTAAGAGAATCCAAGCGCGAGCGAAGCGAGCTAGAAAACTGACTCAGATACGTTAAGTTTTCGTTCTGAACCGGGATTATTGAAGATTTCATTGGAATTTTACCAAGACCATGCAAGAGCGAGCGAAACCAGCTAGAAATTTGGAGAATCCTGACTTGAATAGGTTAAGCTGTCATTGTCATTTAATTAAGATAATGTAAGAGCGAGCGAAGCGAGCTCGAAAATTGGAGCATCCTGACTCGTAGGTTAGATTTTCTGTGTGATTTTACTAAATGAATGTAAAAGCTTGAGGGTTGGACCGTGCCTTTAGCTTGAAGCCTTAATAACCCATAAACATATTTTCATTCTGTCTACGTTCATAACGGGCTCCTCATCAATAAAAAAATGAGTTTTTGGATAATATTGTACAAATTTTTGCTCACACATATTAATGATTCCGGTCTTAGTCACATTTTCGTCTATCGATAAGCGGAATTTGATAGGTAGGTTCTTTAATCGATAAATAGTTATACTTATGCTTATGTTAGTACTCAAACATAAACTAAACAGCGATTAAAGACGCCATAACGCGTTTAGACGATTAACAAAACAATTTACTATGAAAATTAATCATGAAACCACTTACTCTAATACTTCCACTGAGTTCAGCTTCATATGCCTCCTCAGCATACATCATGGCAGATTTAAAAACAGTATTTTATTATTCACGTCACACATACATTATCACACAATCGATATCGATGTAGAAAGTCTTATGTCACATCACTATTTACACAGTCAGAAATAAATGCTTTTTTAAATCAGATTTTTTTTTTTTAAAACAAAGCACTGAACTTAATTAATTATTATTTATTAGGTTGATGACCTTTTATTTGTTGCTTATCTAAGAAGCTGTGATCGGCATTGAAATGTCTTTATTTATATCACATTATCGTCTTAAGCGGATATGAGGCGATATAATAACTAATATTAAGTTTTTTTTTAATTATTATAAGTGATAATACTGTGCCTTTCCCGTACCGAGTATAACGCAATACTAATCGTTTTTATGTACGTGTTTTAATCTAGCTATCGCCTTTTTATCAGTAGATATCGATAAGGTCTGAATATTTTGCATGATATTGACTCCTAAATAGGAAAAATTAGTTTTTTTAACTTCCGGCGCAAAATGAGGGGCGTTCTAAGTTTAAAGCCTTTATCGTTCTGGTTGCTTGTCTGTCTGTCTTTCGCATCGTAGCTACCAAACGGATGGAAGAATTTCAATGGGGTATTTTTTACTCGACAGCTCTTATCCTGATTAAAATTATGATCAGTGTCTGTTTCCTGATTGATTTCAGTCATACACTCGGAATTATATATAACACTTATTCATTTTTATTTCTTATGATAAATATGGCAAATAAAATTGCGATTCGTGTCAATTCTACTCAAACCTCAGTTGGTCCAGAAGAGTCTTTTAATTCTTATATTTACGCAACTGAATTGATTGGTATCATTATAATTAAACGTAGGTATTGGCATTTTATAGCTGACTGTACCATTTTTTCCAAAATCTGTGAATGAAAGAAAAGAAAGATAGAATAATATTTATTTGGACACAGTTCGAGAAACACATACCAAAATAAAAAGTGAAAATAATTATAAAGCAATAATAGCGTGTCTCACGGCTGCGCCAAAAAGGTTCATTTCAGCCTGAATGCCCGACAAATGCTGTCTGACGCTGGTTTTCTAATGAACCCTAATAGACAAGTGACGGAATGACGAAACACGACGACGATGGACGAATGCAGTTGGTCTTCCCGTCCCGTCTCAAAAATCCACCCCGTATAATACGCCCTGTTTATGTACATTTTTTTCAAGCTAGTTCTAATCTAAAGGTCATAGAGAAAAACGCTAAAAGGAACCATTAACTCAATAGAGGCAGATGGAACAGACTCAAGGTAGAGCTAAGTGTACTTACCTACTCAAGTAAAGACGAAAGCTTGACGAAATGAAACGACCCATAGCAAATAATATATGCATGGCCCATCATAAATTCAATGTTTAATTATTCAGCATAAAGAACTGACTTAGAAAAAAAATGTATTCTAACGACAGTAGACATTAGAGTAAATAGAGGTTAATCGTGTTTGTCAACTAACTACCGTCCGCGGCATGGCCCGCGTGGCTTTTTCTAAAATAAAAGTCGTTCGTGCCTAAGTTACTCCTTATAACATCAGCTATTTGCCACTGAAAGTCCCGTGAAAAGCGGTCCAGCCGTTTCAGAAATTAGCCCGAACAAAACGACATTTTTTTTTTAATTATGTGTACCGTACATACTTTCATATGCATTTAGTAAAAAGCTGTTATTTTGATATTAATAACAAACATTTCAATTGTATTTATTTGTATAGACTCTAAGCATAGTAAATAATGCAATAAATGTTGTTGAACTGACAGAATGAAACAGCTATTGTTACCAGCCAGTGTTACGCAACATATTTTCGTAAACGATTACGACAAATTTGTTTTATTTTGACAGTTCAACAACATTCATTACGTTATTTACGATGAGCAAATTTATTTTTGAACTTACAAAGCAATGGTTTAGCAATTTGTTTCAAAACGATTCAAATTAAGATTGTTCGTGTATTACGTAATTAGGGTACTAATCAGTCATATTCGTTCACGAAAATGTTTTGCGTAATTAGATAAATGGTTTTATGTGTATTTTTCATTAATATTCATAATACTTGACATTAACATTTGCATCTAATGGTATGAAATAGATTTTTACATTTCATCAATTGTTTGACGTCAGGCTCAAGCCTGACCACAATACAGTGGATGTCGAACCTGACATACGACTTCAACTCTCTTTAATCAATTAAAGAGAGTTGAAGTCGTATGTCAGGTTCGACATCCACTGTATTGTGGTACTTATTTTGATATTATAGCTGTACAGGTTGAGTTGAGAATCCTGTTTCGCACAATTTGTAACTCCGGTCTAAGTTCAAATAGCCTTGTTAAAGATTTACGCGGAGAAAACCATATCACTTCTTTAAAGTTTAAGTTATATTTAATTTACTTATTAGCTAGCTTGGCTAGATTGTAATGTGAATAAAGTATCATCAGCTATGATACTTTATAGAAGGAAAAAAAAGAAACTTCTTTATGGAGCAAGTAGGTATTTTATGTTTGCTACCATAATCACCACACAATAATATAGAATACAATCTGACTGCAGTGGACAAGTTTTGGCAAAATTCACTATTTTTACCGGTTCCTCAAGAAGTAATTTTAGATTTGGCGGCATTAGCTTAATCGCTGTTTTTTCAGATGTTTAATAACTTGTTCTTCTGGGGTCCAAGTTTCATTTTTTTTTGACGTAGGAGCAGTCTCACGAATAGAAAGTAAAAAGCCTAGTTGTAGTTCATGGTATCCTGCATAGAGAGATTATGCAAATGCCGCCAAATCTAAAACTAGTTCTTGAGGAAGCTGGACTCCGCAAAGCCACTGTGGGTCCTCCGTGAAAATACTGGACACTATGAACCAGTATATTCACGGCGCCCCACAGAGGCTTTGCGGAACCTAAGAGCTCCGCGGAGCACACTTTGAGTAACACTGCTCTATACTATAGAGTATAGAAGAGCTATGCATGCAACACCGTCCGCATGGAATTCGGAAAACAACAATAACCTTGTATAAGTGCAAACTACATTCTGGCTGTCACGAAACCGTGACAACATTGCCCCTTATTTTGTATGCGTAATAATATTTATAACAAAATAATAAAAAAGCGTAGGTCTGTTGTAAAAACGCACCTGTGACAGCCACCTCCCGTTCCTCGTGGTCGACATACTGCCGCTGTACTTCGGCTTAGTTTTAGATTCCAGCAGCTTCTCTTTTTGTAACAAATGCTCGTGTACTGTGTTCTTATTCAGATGCTTTATCATATTTTAATTTACATTTAAAACAATCACTTTATAACACGAACAAAATTTTTACCGCTAGCATTTCGATACGCACACTAATGCAGTAACGTGAAAAACTACTTGTGACGCAATGACAATCTTATATCTTGATAATGCCAACACAGTTTATGCACACTGCGAGAAAAAAAAAAACAAACGTCAAATAATGGCGCGAAAGGCAAACTTATTAAAATTAAAATTGAGCACGCACAAGTATCTTTATCTATCGAACGCAGCGAAATAAGCTTGGTCGTACATCATTGACTGCCCTCTCTGAAGATAACTGAGAATACAATATATGCCTATTTGCAATACAATATTAATTTTCAGTAAAAGATTGTTTACCGCGGTTAGCAACTGGGGTCAACGTGCAGTTAACAATAACAACGCTGTTAGCGGCTCGTTATAAATCATTAATTGAATTAAATCGCCTCTTACGTTGGGCGGGCTAGTGACGAATTCTGTGATAATAGAATTAGATGTACCTAAGAAAATTCGCGAGCGTAAAATAGTAGGTTGGTATAGTAATTAATTAATTTAGTTGTTTTGTTTTCTCTTATCTCGTAAGTACGGCTACATTAAAAATATAGTCACGAACTTACGACGAGAAATATTTGCGTGAGACCTCGTCATTCGCTTTTCACCAGGCGAGATCGAAGTCTAGTGCTTTTGTTAATACCACCATGACCTAGCTCAACGTAACAATTTTCGTTGATAGCATTTCATCATCTGCCCAGCCTTTTCCCAATTAAGAATGTTGGGATCCGCTTCCAGTTTAACTAGAGAAGGCTCCCAGCAAACAGACGCGACGTGACAGCGCGACGCGAAACTGATAAAACAATTTCTAAGAAAACTTCACGGTAGAACAATTACCGGTGTCGCGTCACCCGACAAGTAGCGCCAGTCTGCACGAGTCTTAATGCTGAATACCAGGATTTTACATGGAGCAACTGCATCCAGAACCCAGTTATACAAGGTAACACGATATCCCTTGGTAAGAATTTATCATCAACACACAGTTCTTTCAGTGATTTAAGCAATAGCTTTCTTCACCGAGGTCAATAGCTTTATTTCTCAAGTTAATAATTAATCATTTATATCATTTTAATTTTTTATTATTAGGTAGCTTATATAGGAGCGTATGTCTTACTTGCACAAAGTATGGATGTCATTCTGAAAAAAAATATCGAATTTAACTAAATATTAACACTTTTGACTTTTTTCGATAAATTAGCAAAGTAAATAACTCGAGTGAATCACTGCACTTCAAGCTCCTACCTACAGGGAATGTTTAAAAATAATTATTGGAATGTTAAATAATTATGGTGCTGTTCCACAAGCGATGGGACACTTAAAATCGTGTCCTGCGTGGCCTGTCAGCTGCACGTTACAGGAACTGATGGATGCTAGTGATCGCGCCAAACGCGTATCCGAATACTGGGCCGAATGTATTTAGATTGCCAACGACACGCTAAGAATACGAACGAAAAATTTGAAAGTAGTACCTAAGTAATGTAAATCATTTTTTTTTTAAGTGTCTCGTAATATCACCATATAGCAAGATTTTCTAATTTCATGAACCCTTGCGTAGCCTTTTCCCAATTATGGAGGGTAGGCTTCCAGTCTAGCCAGAAGCAGCTGTATACCAGTATTTTACTTGAAGCGACTGCCTATCGGACCTCCATAACCCAGTTACTGGGTAATACGATACCCCTTGGTAAGACTGGTTCTCTGACTTTCGGGCTTCGGACTACCCGTAACGACTGTCAAAGATCTACAAATGACAGCCGGGACCAACGGCTTAACGTGCTTTCCGAGGCACGGAGGGGTTTCGGTATGTAATTGACGGACACCCATCCACGGACCGACCTCGGCAAGCGTTGCTTAACCTTGAAGACCGCCTGTTAATATTTAGACACGAGCCTCCTTTTCTAATTTCATTATTATCGATATTACATCAAAAGATGGAATTTGTGCCTACTACGAAACTAGGTAACACTCACAAGTGGCATATTTTATCACTTAATCCCATTGAAGACATCCACCTAGTTATTTTCCACATTTTCATTACATATTGATATCTATTCGTTGAGTGGGGTCGAACAACCATTGAAAACAGTTATTTTATTCAGTGACTATTTTTTCAACACATTTTTTTTTTCGGGTGTGAAATTATCAAATAACTTCCCCCGCTCTGGGCGCAGCGGGAGGGCGTGTCAGACTCTTACCGACTAAAGACTAAAACCCACCCGTGTTCCTTCAGTTGCCTGTACTTGCCAGGAGCCACGGTATTTTCCCGTGACCTCGGCCGGATTTTTTCAACCCTTAGTCAACCCTATGAGTAGATTTGTTGCTACTCAGGTAAGGCATTGACTAACTCATTACAAAAGTCAGTACTTAAAAAAAATCGTTATATAAAGACTGTTTTACATTTTCAATATTACTTAACATCACGCGTGTATTCCCCGGAGGGATGGGCAGAGGTGTACCTTTAGTACATCCACATTTCGCCAGTTATTTTTAAGTTCCATGCAATAGGGGGCGAGCCTATTTCCATCAACCGAGCACAAATCCAGATTCCGGGATGTTACTGACAAATTCTAAATGGATAAACCCAATAATACTTTGCCCGACCCGGGAATCGAACCCAGGACCTCATGCTCAGCAGTTATGTTCCACCCCAACTGCGTAACACACTTTTCGATCACAATTTGAAGGAAATTCCTAACCCATTGCTTCATGTGTTTGAAAAAATCCTCTGCTCAACAACGTAAATAACGCAATGAATGTTATTGAACTGTCAAAATGACAATGCCAATGTAAGTCTGTTACGCAATTACACTGCTGATCTTTGAAAGCTATAGGAAAATGATGAATTTATTGAAGATCGGTCTCGGGGACCTAAAAGTGGGGCATCTACTGACAATTCTATCCTACGCTTCTATAAACGGATATAATTACATTGTAAGTACGTAGTTAATGAGTAAATAATGACAATGTTGCCACAAATATCTCAACTGACCCGCGGAAACCTAACGATTGTCGTCGGCGCCGACAATGATAACAAGAATCATTAATTATGAATAAAAAATGTACTGATCAGGGGCGGTAGCACTCTAGTTGTAGTGAAGTGCCTCCGTGCCTCCTTGTTGTATTTTTTTTCTATAAAAATATAGGGTCAGGTTAAATTAGCTAGTGAAACTCATAAAGCAATAAAGTCAGTGTAGTCACTTGAAATATCAGTTTCAAAAATCGGTTTTCTTTTGTGTAGGTAAGCTTCACAGACGTGATGATGAGTATCGATAAAACAAAAACAAAAACAGATTTCCGCAACTCCTACTTCAAGTAACAACAACACCAACGTTCGTTGACGATGTGGCGGCATCTACATCGCCACATGCGAACTATGCATCAAAGACTTGATGTCACACAAAATCCTGTATCGCGCTAACAGACCGCGCGATCGACATATATTATTATAAGGTCCCATTAAAATGATGGACAAACTTTTAGAAGTTATTCAGACCACCAAAATAAGGACAATGGTAAAAAAATAATAAGAAAAACGCATTACATACTTGCAAGAAAAATAATTCAGCTAACGAATATACACAAAAAATGTTGGTTACCCAATGCCATTTATTGATTTAGGTCAAAATAAAATCAGTTTTTTCTTTGTTAAAATTTGTCCATCTATTTTATAGGACCTTGTATATATAACTTTCCGACATCAATCGTTGGGCAGTTGCCCGCCAGACACGACACCCGTCTGGTCGAAGGGTCCTCTTTTTTATTTTGTCGTGTTTAGATATCGATAGGTACCCATCACGTCTGCGAAAGTTTCGCTAGCTAGTTTAATTTTACCTAGTATATCGTCGTAGAACAACCGCGTAGCGCAGCGCGTAGCATGAAAAAGAAGAATTGCAGAAGGTAGGTAAGTGGGTACACTAATGCCCGTTGTCACCTACAACTAAGTGACACCTAAATGAATCCCTAAATAAAAGAGCACTGTTGGATTTTCAACTGTCATCGCTGAGCCTAGCGTTGCATTTAGATGTCACTCAGTGTTGGTGAAAGCGGTCATAAGTACCTATTTTCTTTCTAATTAAAGCGGATCGTGATGTCATTGTGTAGCTAGCGTTCTAACAGAAGTAGGCACGTAGCTGTATTTTTTTTTCGTAGACCGGCCGCGTAGACCTTCGTAGCACTACCGTAGCAAGAAAAAAAGAGTGCAAATTTTATGCAGTATGAACTTTTTTTTTAAATTTTCTATGCGTTTATTTAGTTCTATCATTATTGAGCAATAGGAACCTACTTGAAAGCTAATTAGCAAATCTCTAAATTAATGGTGTCATAGTAACCAGTGTCGCCACCTACAAGCGTTGAAAATAACTATTGTAGGTATATGCGTAGGTCAAGTATTTTCCAAGTAGAATACCTATTATTATCATAATCAGGCCGATTATATCTGCTGGGACACAGACCCCCTCTCATTGAGAGGGAGTGGGCCGTAATCTACCACGCGGGCCCAGTGCGGGTTGGTAAATGTCATGTCTTTGAATTTTCGGTTCTAGGACGTGTCGGTTTCCTCGCGATGTTTTTCTTCAACGTTGTGAAAAACCTAACCTAACCTTGCTTAAAAAACGGTGAAGGGAAACCTCGTGAGGAAACCGGAATGCGTTAGAGATATTTCTCGACGGCATGTGAAGCCAAGTCAGAGGCCCATGGGCGGCTTTAAAACTCTGACACCAGGTTAGTTACTAAGCACACGAAAAGAAGAGAGAAGACCGTTGTGAGAGCAGTGGTGATGAAATAATCAACTAAGTACAACTCAAACTCAAACTCAAAGCATTTATTTCAATTAAACCATTTACAGGCACTTTTGAATTGTCAAGAAGTCGGTCAGTCAGAAATATGAAGCTAGTTGCCCATTCCAAAGCGTAGGTTCCTATGGAGAAGAATGGGCAAGAAACTCCACGGACACTCTTTTAAATCATAATATTGTTACAAAATGAAACTCGTAAGTCGAGGCCGTTACCACTGGACCACCACTACTCTATATTTAAGAGGGATCAGTGCCTGCGAATCTCCATACAAATGTATTCCCCTTTTTTCTTCCTGAGTAATGCCTCTAGAGCATTCATTTTTTTTCCTAAAATCAAGGTCTGCTGTAGACACGTCCCGGTTATTTCCTTTTTTTCAGCAACTTATTGGTAAAGAAAATATGACCCTCCAAAAATTACAAAAAATGCCCCATTTTTACTGCCATAATTAGAGGACTACCAGACAAATTCGAGAAGATTTTAACATAAAAAACAATGATAGGAACCTAGACATACTCTTTCTTTAAAAAATGATGTAAAAAATAGTTGAATCGGCTCTGTTTTCGAAGAGAAAAAAGGGCAATACGAAACGTCGAACTCATCAATTTTTTTTGTGATATAATCGGTCTGAGCTGCAGCTGTCCCTAACGCACTCTACGGAGGCAGACTTGAGGTAAGATGACGGCAATAGTTTCTTCAAATACCTATTTGTCAAGTTCCTCGCAGCCCGTGTTCCCTCCTAATAATCTAAAATAACTGGTCCATAAAATACAGAACAGATCGCAAAGGTACCTAAGTAGATTAAATTAGAAAACACCATCTCCTAATAGAAAACATCACGATAAAGTCGTATTTTGTTATCTATATTACTCCTATGAATGACAAGATAACATACTATAAAGTAAAAGATAGGTAAATAGGTAGGTACGTTTTTAATTCCTAAAGAGTACCAACTACTGATAAAGAACAAGATAACAGCCGTACAAGGTTTATCAACACTGTACAAGTGTTAGACACTTTATAGACATAATTATAATACAAGCAGACATATTTGAACAACCATCCTTATATATATATTATAGCTAGGTACTGGATGAGACACTTCTACTACTTCCAGTTTAAAGAAAGGTCCATAGCCGCGCATTGGCAAAACAAAATAAATTAATTACAGCGCCATCTATGATCGAAATCGAGAACTATGATGACAAAACTAGACAATATTTATTTAACTTTTTTTAAACGTACTTACCATGGCAGTAAATTGGAGCTTCTTGGTTGATCGGTATTTAGGGCAGTGCGGTTTGTGTATTTTTAAAGGCACCGGAGGTTCTTCACGTAAACATCTGTCCGGTTCTCGCGAGGTGACTGCCGCGATGCGGGCGATCGCGGTGCACATGTTTTGCGCGTAGATAACGCTATGATTGTTTATGTTTCTATTTACTGGTTTATGCGATCGCAGTTGTTCTTGGATTCTTATTATCACTGCTACTATGGTTTTTATCGTGGTTTTATACCCCGGAAACACTGCAAGCTAATAGGTAAATAACTTTAGATTCAGACACTCAGGTTTACAAAATGTTCTTACCCACGTGTTTTATAAATGTAAGTAGGTACCAGACACCCAGCCTTCAGTAGGTAGTATAACTATGTAACATAATATTTAGGTAAGTATAGGTACCTACCGTATACCCACACAATAACGAACTGTCGATATCTTTTGAAAATTTTGAGTAGAAGGATAAAATTACCTGAACCTACTTGATCACTCGCGAAAACTCTAAAATTCAGGAAAAGTTTTCCTGAAGAGGTGTAATTGTCAAGGAATGATCGTAAAACTCTGTCAGACAATATTAGACCGAATAACACAAGCTTACAAGAAAACAGTGTATTTATACCACGCCATTATTTATGAAGAACCACTTCATTCAGTACGAGTACATACTTATAAAAAAAGTAGGTTCCTACCTATTTACTGCAACAAAACAGACCCACCCGCCTTACAAAATTTCAACCTTACTTCTCCACAGTTAAGGTTTAAAATAGCGACGTCAGTCAGTCAAATGCTGAAGATAATCGTAACAATGCTGGTTATTGTGTGTGGACACAAAGATTATTTTGGTCGCTATAAATAAGTCAGGTCTGTTTCAGAATGACTGAATGAAATTAATGCGTTATGCCCGCGCACTGTTGGACTTTCAACGCTCCGTTCGACGCTGAGAGTTGAAAATCTAACAGTGCGCGGGCATAACAGGGAGCTTTTAAGGTGTAGCGTAGTGTGACAACGGGATATAGTCTAATTACTTACTGCCTAATTAAAACAGACAGCGATAGTACAGTCAAGTCACAGTTAAATACAGTGGGACTGTTTGCCAACATCGGTTGGAAGGTGGAATCGACGTCATATAACCAGTCTGGGGTTGCAGTTGGAGTCAACCTCACTCACGCAATCAGTCTAAGATTGAAGGTGGAATAGACCTTATATTATCAGTCTGGGGTTGCAGTTGGAGTCGACATCACACACAATCAGTCTAAGATTGAAGGTGGAATAGACCTTATATTATCAGTCTGGGGTTGCAGTTGGAGTCGACATCACACACAATCAGTCTAAGATTGAAGGTGGAATAGATCTCATATAATCAGTCTGGGGTTGCAGTTGGAGTAGACCTCACACAATCAGTCTAAGGTTGGAGGTGGAATAGACCTCATATTATCAGTCTGGGGTTGCAGTTGGAGTCGACCTCACACACACAATCAGTCTAAGATTGAAGGTGGAATAGACCTCATATTATCAGTCTGGGGTTGCAGTTGGAGTAGACCTCACACAATCAGTCTAAGGTTGGAGGTGGAATAGACCTCATATTATCAGTCTGGGGTTGCAGTTGGAGTCGACCTCACACACACAATCAGTCTAAGATTGAAGATGGAATAGACCTCATATTATCAGTCTGGGGTTGCAGTTGGAGTAGACCTCACACAATCAGTCTAAGGTTGGAGCTGGAATCGACCTCACATAATCAGACTTGACTTCGCATAATCAGTCTGGGGTTGGAGGTGGAATCGACGTCATATAATCAGTCTGGTATTGGGAAATAACATAACACATTAATAGTTTTTAAACATTTATTAAGAAACAAAATCAAACTAATCTACATACATACCTAATATAACAGCCAACAACATTGAAAATAGTAGCAAATGTGATATGGCAACAATCTAAAAGCTATTGTAACAGAATTATGATTATGATTGCGTTGCCCGAATATAAGACCAGTAACGCTATTGATGAGTATAGGCCATCTCTTTGGGAAAAGTGTATGTCCAGCAATGGGTAGGTTACGACAAGCTAACTTATAAAGAAAAGATAGGTACTAGAAATTATGTCCTGTAGCTATACAGTGCTAGTTATAATATTCATTTCTATTATTTAGTAGGAATGGGAGTTCCAACGAGGTTACTAGATAATATTTTCAATGGGTAAGATTTAAACCAACAGACATCATACTGCACAAGTGTAATGCCACGGTTGGGCAATGATCGCTTCCATCCTCCGATTCATTATAAACATTTTACAACACAATACCACAAAGTTGGAAAAAATAAGAAGCTCTTTTTATAAATTACAACAACAAAAAAAGGTTCATACGTACCTACTTACATACGTTATTACGAACATAATTTCGTGTTTGTGACATGTCTAGAAATATTTTGTTCAAAGCATAATTCAGAAAATTTACATTCTCTACAATTTTTCTAAAAATAATATTTATTAAATTATTACAAAGATATTATAAATCTAGCCTAAATCTCCTTACAATTATTATTAAAGACAAAATTATTACTACCCTGAAGAAAAACTGACACAAAAATGTGTCTGGAAAATAAAATTTATTTTAAATAAATTAAAAGGAACTTGATGCGGACACAGCCAGTTCTAAACTAAAACTAACCTTATGAACTAGAGCAAAACGTTTAAACTGGGAAACGCACTTAACTTACAATTTATTTAAAATTAATAATAACTAGGCTATGTGATATGTTGTAATTGTGTTGGTGGTGGGTTTTTTGATTGAGTGTAATTTGGTGATGAGTAATTGAAGAAACCGCTGATCGGAGTCCTTATTTCACAACATACCTAATACTTCTAAGACATCACATGTTTCCTAAAATTGCATTTACATTTGGTGTAACGCTATGTGATATATTTCCATATTTTTTATATATCTACTATACAACACATTAATAATCAAAACCCGTTCATATAATTATTTGAAAAATCTCCTTCACACTTGCCACTTGTAGAAACTACATTTGTGATCTATTATTTTTAATTTAATCAACAAAAATGCCCAAATTCATATAACAATTTCAAAAAACAATATTATAAGTAGTTTTATAGGTAATTTTGCTAGGAATAAATCCCTGGGGCAACCTCTATTGATACTATTAATTCTACTACTATATCCTACCAAACTAGATTTTGAATCAATCAAACTAGAAATTTTAATCATACCTACTTACAGTACAACTACTTTCTTAGTGTCCCTCGGGAATCATCGCATTTCCGAATACAAACGAATGCTAATTTCCATGTCCATCAATTATTAGATTTGTGGTGTATAATAATTTAAATTCAGAACTAAGTAGGTATTTTATTGTTGTTTTGTTTTCCGTGTGAACTATATAGCAATAAAGTACTTAGTTCTGAATTAATGACGATAAATCTAATAATTGATGGACATGGAAATTAGCATTCGTTTGTATTCTTAAATCGAGGGACATTAAGAAAATAGTTATACTGTACTAGATTGGTCAAATCAATTAAATAAACTAAATTAACATTTTTTTTATAATTTTTAAGTAGAAAGTGAGGATCGTAGCATGTGGGATTCTGTTGTTCCTGCCTACCCCCATGGGAACGAGTGAGTTTATTTATGTATTCTATGTTATTTAACCGTTTGGCCAAATAGCTTTGAAAAGGCACAGTGAGTAATTATTTAAATAAAAATATAAATGCGAAACTTTGGTTGGCAGTTGTAATTCTAAGCTTCCAGTTTCGCTTAGCTCCTGTGTCAAAAGCTGAACATTATTCTATGTAATACTAATTAAATTACTTACATTAAAAACTATTTGTTAACTCACGTGCCCACAAAACAGAACGCAGATTTTTTTTACAGAAAACCGCGTTCTGTACATTATTATCAAAATCGTATTGTAATTAAAATTAAAGTTCACATTGTAATATTGGAAATTTCTACAATTTAATTCTAATTAAAACAAAATGGGATTATAAAGTAGGTACAGTACAACTATTTTTTTAATGTCCCTCGGCAAACTTCGTGTTTCGTCAGTTGTCAGATTTCTATCAGTTCAATTTGCAGACCTTTTTTTTTTGGGACATTTAGAAAATAGTTATACTGTACTTATATTTATTATTGTCTTCACTAAACTATATTTCGCGTATAGCATAGATGTAGCTCTATCCACTAAAAATGACGACGGATAAAGTGGACATATGACCTGAGGACCCAGTGTGAGTTTCTTTTTAACCATCTCGATTTTACGCATCGACCGCGTTTGGCGCTACGATTGGCCGTTCACTGGTGAAGGCCGGCCGGGCCACACTAGGGTCTCAGGTGGAATAAAATAATAAAACGAACTTATCCGGAAAAGAACCGGAGTTACCGACATAGCTTGCATGGTAAGAAAGCTGAACTGGCAGTAGGCAGATGTTTGTTCAAGGACCGATGGCTGGTAAAGTGGACAATTCCTGGAGTGGTATTCGCTTATCGGCAAGCAAGCGTAGTGTGAAACGTCTCCCAGCTAGATGGATCGACGACCTTGAATAGGTGGCTGCGGCAAACTGGATACGGAAGGCGGAAGACAGGGTGTTGTGGCGCAGCTATGGAGAGGCCTTTGCCCGGCAGAGATCTGCGATAGGATGAGTTGATATATGACTTTGGTGAATATGGCGGGATAACGAGTCGATTTGGCGATAGCCACCCACGTAGTGGATGTTATTCGGCTGAGATGATGATCAACTTTCATAGTTAAAATTCTGATAACTATGCCCTTTCCACCAACCAGACATTTTTAAAATCTTTTTGATAATATATTTTGTTTTTCTTTTTCGTTCTTTCTACCTGCTTACAGCAATATATTGAGTAGATATTTGAGAAATTATTGGTTGCAGTTTCAAGAGATTGAATGTTATCTATTCAAGGTCCAAACGCGCAAAAATATTTTATATTATCTATCTTATTAACAGTACATCTTATATTAAATATATCTACAGTAGCGTTTTTATGCAGTTTTGTGAGCAAGAGGGAAACGCGAAAAATATTAACAATTAATTCGCGTTCCGTTTTAATTTAACGTGCTGGGCACAATCTATTATAGGTACACAAAAAAAAAAACATTACCTATCTAATTTTACACTATATTTTAGGTATATACTTAGGACTGAGGTAGTCATTACGAGGTGCAGAGCAGTACAGCCAAACAAATATGAACCTTGCTTAAGCGCTGAAATATAGTTGAAAATAAATAAGCTTCCATTAGTCCGAGAGAGCATCCTAGCGGATAGAGGTGCGCGTCTCAGGCTATATATTTTCGACTTTATTTTAAGAATCGTAATGTTGGTATTTGTTCGGTAGTGAAAACCGCAGTTTGCCAGGTCTACGCCAGCCTTAATCTTTATTAAACTAATCTCACGAAAGCGTTCATAAACGAGGATTCAAAATGTTAATAAATTGAGCATGAAGTATTTGAAAGCAAGTGCTTGCGATATCAGAATATTGTAAGTTCTAATCCAAGGCAAAAGCGCCATGGAGGCCCGCGGAATCCAAATTTTCTTTCGTTTTTTTGCTAGTAGCAGGTCCGTATTAGGTTGTATGTTGATAAAAATATGAATTGCAATTAGTATAACATATTTGTTATGGTCGCGAATCATATTTTGATCAACATCAAATTGACCCGCAAATTGCAAAAAACGTAGGACAATTTTAATTTTATGGGCTAGTTTTGGGCATGCCCCGTAACTGGGGCGTTTATGTAAACATCGATTTATTGACGCTTTTGCCAGCAAAGTTGCCCTGCGCAGTACAAGGATTGGAAAACTAAGCATTCTTATTGGTGCATTTTTATCAGTCTATTCGCTCATTTGTCATTTATGAAATCCAGAGCGCAAAGAACAATACTTTTTACTATAAATGAATGCTCACTACGAAATGCCTTCGATGCAGATGGGCCTTAAGAGGCCTGCGGAGGGCTTGCGGACGGTGAGCAATAGGTAGCTCGCCGTCCGATAAGGACCAAGCCCGGGTCGACGGCGCGTTGTGTTCCACGCGCGCCTCAAAGAGATGTCAGCAAGTGAAGGGGTCCGATAAGACCGATGCCTGCCTGGGTTGCGGGAAAGCCCGAACAGGGATACCGTGGCCCCTGGCACGGGTGGGTTTTAGTCAGTAAGAGTCTGACACGCCCTCCCGCTCCGCCCAGAGCGGGTGAAGTTATTTGAAAATTTCCCATTAAAAAAATAAAGGTAGTGTGTATTTATTCCAATTGGATTACAATCGGAATAAATACACACTACCTTAAGAATATGTTTGATTTACAAATTATTTTGGTAATACATTTGTATGAACTACGCATGCTCCCGCGGTTAATATTTACAAGAAATTCGCGTTCTAAAAAGATAATAATAATGATTACCTATGTATCTTATTCAATTTACTATTCAAGAAACCTATTTTATGTATTATTTTACAATCTTATGACTTATTCGGTCCACCAGAGATACCCACGCGGATAATATATACAAAACATTCGCGTTTTAAATAAAGAAAAGAAATAAAGACTATATCTATCTTATTTAGTTTATTATTCTAAAATCTAAAATCTTATTAAATGTTATTATTCTACAATCTTATTAATCATATTAGTCCACCTGGACATTCTCACGCAGTTAATATTTGCAAAACATTCGCGTTTTTAATTTAAAAAAGAAAATAAATAAAGACTATAATTATGTATTTTATTATCCTAAAATCTTATTAAATTTATTATTCTACAATATTGAAAGCCAGTTGTGCATTCTAACGCGGTCAACATTTACAAGATTTCGCGCTTAAATAAACCTATCTATCTTATTTAGTATAAACTATCAATATAAATATACAATCTTATTTCAGTTATTATGTTACAATTCAATTTATGCAGGAATAAAATGTACTTGTCAATCGATCCATCGGCAGTTAATATTTACAAGATATTCGCCTTTTTAAAAAAAAGTCTTCCCTATCTTATTTTTTTTTTTTTCAAACCTTTATGTATTTCGGTCCAGGGGCCGTATTATGAAGTATTTATTCCATCATTATTCCACTGCGAAAAAAGGATGGTGCTATCGGCCTTTGTATAGCTCAGTCTCTCACTCACACTGGAAAAATGGTGGCAATAATACGTCGTAATAAGGGCCCCTGGTGGCACGTCACATACTTCAAATTTACAATTAATTTGCGTTTCTACAGAAAGAAAGTTTCAGGCCCTTTGTACACAGTTCGGTTTCTTAACGGTACGGCGTATAAACCGCGACGTAAAAAAATATGTTCGTCAACAAGTTTCCCTAGTGATCCATACAAAACCAACTACCGTGCCTACACACGGCGAGTAAATCGTAGTTTTTCACGGCAAGAAAAACGTGTGTACAAAGGGCCAGGGGCCGTATTAATGCCACCATTATTCCAGTGTGAGTGAGAGACGGAGCTATACAAGGCCGCTAGCACCATCCTTTTTTCGCAGTAGAATAATGATGGCATTAATACTTCATAATAAGGCCCTTAAAGGCGCTCTTTCACCGGGCACATTCGCCTACAGTGAAGTGCAGCACACCTTTGCGCGAGCTTGTTCAAGGACACCTAAGACTCAATTTACATATAACTGCGGACCGAAATCGAGGGCAATATTTTAAACGAAATTGGGTAAAGCATAATGAACTTCATGTGAATTGTTTAACGTACAAATTAGATTCGATCTACTAGCTGCGTGAATTCCCGAGAATGCGGGAAAATTCGCCGGAAGACACGTGACTTGTTTTTGTAGTTTGTACGTTACACAATCGACATAAAGTTCATTATGTTTTGGCCCAATTTCGTGACAAAAATTCGCTACCATTCCGTTCCGAGGCAATGTAAATTGAGCCTGGGGCGCCGTTTCATGTCTGCGTTAATATTGGTACCAATTTGCACTTTATGACACTGATTACAAAGTGTATTATTCAATGTCTTCAAAAATCCTCCCTCCTGTTTGTTCATAGATTAAATGTTCACTGTCGAATGCTTTTGGTAATTTAATTAAACCTACCCAATATTTCAGAATTCCCACGTATCTTACTATGATAGTGTCCTTCCTACCAGGGGTCGCTACAGACCGCTCACTATAACTTGTCCCTTGCCGTCATGTTGGCACCATTGCTTGTCAAGCTTAGATTTAATACTAATATAGATCAAAATGGCGACTGACATAACAGTACTATCAATCGCGTCACGGGACAAGTTATAATGAACATTCTGTACTCACACAACAACAACTCAAATAAAGAACTTAAACCTAGACACAAACATATTATATTTTAGAATAAACCTAATTAAGTCGATATCAAAAATTATAAACACGCAGTTAATATTCACAATACATCCGCGTTTTTTATTAAAAAAAGAAAAGAAATACAGATTATATCTATTTTATTATCCTAAAATCTTATTAAATTTATTAATTTACGATATTGAAAGCCAGATGTACAATCTAACGTTTCAAAACCTACCTGTCTTATTCAGTATAAACTATTCAAATATAAACCTAGGCATATATAAGACTCCACAGTACTTTTATGGACTGCGCGTGCGAAGTTTCATATTTTTTTGCGTATAAATGTCTTCGTGTAGAACACTTACAAAATAACACAGCTAGCAAACGCCTAGTTTTCCAAAAAAAAATCCTAAAGTTTCCAAAAAATCTACATAATTACGTAATAAAATTGACGTTTTGTCACAGATAATGTAGGAATTCTACTCCTAGGTTGTTCCGCTATACGTTCAGACAAAGTGACAGCGGATTTTAATGGTTTTTAGTATAAATATGGTAAGTATGGTATGGTTTAGAAACTTTAATTCATTTTTAAATAGCTGCTACTGTAATGAACTCAATTATGAAGCAAATAATATATAATTAATAAAATTAAATTAATAAAGTTTAATTTACAGTACTCTTATAAGATCGTGGGTAACGAAACGTAATCGAATGTAAGTGACGCTAACGATGGACAGTTGTTCTTTTTTATGTTATCCTTACACACCAAACCAACATAATATACGTACAAAAATAACACATCTCGACTTAGAAAAAAGGCAATTTGAACTTAGGATGCAAGAGCGAGCGAAGCGAGCTCGGCACTTGGGGCACCCCGACTCGGACAGGTTAGGTTCGAAGGGGATGGCGGGGTCTAGTGAGCAAGCAAAGCGAGCGAACAAAGAAATGTCCTTGACCTCGGAGCTTGTTACAAGGTAATATTTCAAGATTTGAGCATATTTTGATTTGAGCTTAACTTTTGGAGTATTGATCTTGACTTTCGGGGTGTTGACCTTGACGTTGAAGATGTCATTGACCTCAATTTTGCTTGGAAACTGATCTAGACTCGCCACGTGAACTTCCCCACCCTTAATACTCCTACTATCCCACCTATAAGATGTTCTGTTCAACCAGTGGATTTATTTAACTTCTGGAGCGAGGTGGGCTGGTTGGAATAACCACCCACGGCCGCTATAGCCCACGCAAAATGGTCCACCTGAAGGACTAAGTGCGGAAACTGAACCCTATAACATAGAACATACGTCATACTAATCCAAAAAATCAAATCCAAAACTTATACTTATTTTATTATTAAGTTTTAATTCATCAGCGTGAACTATTCAAAATCATCAAAAATACTGCGGAAAATTTGAGAAAATTCGATGACGGTTCATATCCTTTGGAATAGCTAGAATTCACATAAAAGTCATGTGCAGGTACAGGTTACAGGTTCAAATAAAATTAGCTAGCGAAACTCTGCAGGCGATGGGTATCGATATCTGCACGGCAGTCGTAATCCTCAGCATCGAGGGAACGGCGGACTTTATTTGTTTATTAGTTATTTATTTGAAGACTATTTAATATAGTTTCGTGCGATTGAGCATAAGTTTCCGGTCACCATGTCAGTACTGTAATATCTGACCTATAATCTATTACTTAATACTCTAATTCAAACCAATAATCTCGCTGTTATTGTAATTATTATTATATAATAATAATTCTGGAAATATCACGAGCTTTATTTATAAACCTTAAATAGCGTTACCACACTTACCACCTATGTACTAAATATAATTTAAATTTTTAAAACACGTAGCACTGGATCAACACTGCCGCCTTTCATTCATCATAATCAGTAATAATTATTTTAATTTAAATGTCAATTTACTAAGCAAAAAATTATGTAGCGGTATACTGGGTCAAATTAAATTAGCTAGCAAAACTCCGCAGATTTATAGTGTCAATAAATAAAAATGATAAAAAAAAAAGAATATTGTTTTTTTTGTGGAGTGGTTTTCTGCCGTCCGCAGTGTAGTCAATTGAAATATCAGTTTTAAAAAAATGTTTTTTTTGTGAAAACTACACAGACGTGATTAGTATCTATATCTAAACACGATAAAAAATAAGATAACAGATTTTCTCAACTCATACTTCGGATAAAAAATTTACCAGCGGTCGTTGACCCCATAATTAAAATCAAATCCTTTTTATTTTATCGTGTTTACATATGGATAGCCATCACGTCTGCGGAGTTTTGCTAGCTAATTTAAGCGGGTTTATTCTGAAAGTTGGCAACGTCGCAAATAGATGTCAAATATTGCGCTGTTTTGATTAATTTGGTAATATTACTGTATGGAAATATGAAATGTGGCTAACTAGCGAACTAGAATATTAATAATGAATTGCAATTTATAACATTAAATTTGATGTTGTAACCGTTTTAGATGTAAAAAATGCATTTGGAAAGTTTCCAAATACTTTTTCACATCTAAACCTAAATATTCGGTGTTACGATATTAATTATTGCATTTCATTATCAATATTTTAGTTCACTAGTTAGCCACATTTCTTAATTCCATACAGTAATATTGCCAAATTAATTAAAAACGTAAATATTTGACAGCTATTTGACGATGTATAATAGCGATTAACAAAGTGTCGTATTGTACGATACAATTTAGAATTTTAACCGGTAAAATTCAAAGAAATTACACTTCTCAACATATGCAATTTAAACGAACTCAAGAACGTTGAACTGAGTCAATAATTTGACGAGTAATTATCTAGTTTTTTTTTTATATTTTGTCGCCTACTAGACAGCTTAATCTAACTTAAAAGATAATCCTATATAAATTATTATCATAGTACAGACGCCAGCAGGTCAACCTACCCGAAACTGTCGAATTTTCCCAATCAACTTTGAACCTTATTCTTCAGTGATAAAGTTGAAAATCTATCAAAGAAATTTGACAGATTGTAGTAGGTTGATGTGCTGGCCAGTCTGTAGTTTTCGCTCCGCTTTTTTCCACAACGTACATTATATTAATAACTTTCCTGCGGTCTTTAATTATTCGATAGTCGACTGTTTGTAAGTCGCTTATTTACATATGACGGAAGAAAAGATGTTTGAAAAAATATATAATTTGTATGCCGCGTTATAAGCCATTTTTTTTTGCCAAAGAGATGCCCTATACTCTGGTCTTAAGCAAACGTTTTTGACAAATTAAACAAAGTTGCTTTATTTTGATCAAAAATTTCCAGCACAAGCTGTAACTTTGATTGTTCACAATATTGAACAGATAAGTATAAAGAAAATCGTTAATTATGAATGAAAAAAAAACTAAAATTATTAAACATTTCGCAGAATGGTAACGCGAAACCCACTTCAGTTTTAGACAAATTAAATTGAAACCATTCTTTATTGACTTACATTGTTTTGTATTCATCACCCGTTCTGAAATCAAATTGCTCGAATCCAAACAACGCAAAATAAACCAACAAACCAATAAAATTAAAATAAACCTTAACCTTATTCCTTTAAACAGGCAGCTTAATATCGCGTGACCTGTTCAACATGTAGTGTGAAACATTCTCGTATGTCAAGAATGTTATCATTGTTGCTGGTAACACACGAACTATGTTCGGTTTGAGTCCTTTGTAGAAGCCACGCCAGCCTTCGTGCCTGAAAAATGCGAAAAAAATATAATTAGAATTAATGTCGATACTGTTTTATGATATCCATGACTTACCTTTAACTGAACTTACGCTTTGAAATATTTGTGTCACTTTTTATACTATTTTTGTGTAGGAATTGAAAGTACGTCTAAATTTGCGGCAATGCAGCCAGAATTAGTCTTTAAATTTAATTTAAGATTGTGTAATATTTATTAATATTTTAAGGAATAATGAAAAATATTTCGCTTTTAAAAGAAGTGCATTTATATTGATTTATTTATGAGATCAATCAAAGATGAATATTTGAGAAATCATTCTGTTTAATAATGATTTTATTGCGAAATATTATTTCAATATTTTTGTTCGGGTCATTTGAGTTAACGGTTGAAATTAAATCATGAATTCGAATAAAAATCGAAAGAAGGAATCGAAACGCTTTTTGAAGAAAGTTAATCGTTTGATGAAATAACAAACTCATTATCAATTTGCTATCATTTATTGATTAAACAAATTGAATAGGCGAATTGAAACAATTGAACTTGAGTAATTATATAAAAATATAATAATTGATTATTTTATATGTCTTACAAATCGCTATGTGGCCAGCCACCAAATAAGACAATAATCATAACAGATCGGTTACAACGCTACAGGTACGTATGTGGTAGGAACACTGCTAAATAGTACATTTTTTGTTTAAATTATATGCATTTGTTACTTTAAAGGCCCGAAATTTAAGCAAATCCTGGCCAATTGCAGTAAGTATAGTATAGGTTTATCAAAAGTAAAGGATTAAGTTCGAGATTAATTATTATCTACATATTTCTTTAGAACTCGCGTCGTTATTTAAAACTACCAAGCATTTTCGCTGTTTCTTGTCGATACGTAAACAAAAATTTACCACTGTTCGAGCCTTTAAACATAACATTTATTAAAAAAAAACTGATAATATTTTCCAAAATATATGCTTAAAAATCCTATTTTGTGAAGTCATCTCTGTAACTTATTTAAGTAGATATGTTTTGAGCTAATGACGTCACAACATAAAATTAATAAATTACAAATATATAAACTATTATACATTGCAAAAAACGGACAAAAAGCAAGATATTTTTTGTGTACAGTTAAGCACATAATGCTTTTGGCAGTTAGGTCACCGCAGTCACATTGCGGCTGTCAATTTGACGTACGCGAACATATATTTAGGCACGTCAGTCAATTTGCCTAGCTGCCTTAGCATTATTTGCTAATATACAGCTTGTGTCAAACTACTATGGCTGCTGGTCGATCACACATTATAACAGTAAACCGAAGTTTTCATGTCTCCATGTATGTATGTATCGAGGCCAAGGTGCGACGTGTGTCCCACCCAATCACGTCCCGAGTAAACGATTATACTTTTTAAAGCGCATTGTTGCTAGAGCATCCCAATTTGACACAAACTATAAAAAACTATACCAAGCCTATCCCTTTACGAATCTCTAGCGTTGAAACCGTACATAAAAAAGAAACATTTAATGATTTCAGATTACTTATTTAATCACATTTTATTTGGTGTATGTATTCTTTCGATCCACGTGTCAATATAACTTTTTATATTATCAATATATTTTTTTTATAACTGTAATATTTATTCCAGTTGTTTAACTTTACGTAATAGCCGTCACTAAGTGAATCTTGCATGAAATAAATAGAGTATTTAAAATTACAATGTCCTACTTATGATAAAACTTGAACGTGCGACTGCTGTGCGTAATTGTACTACACTTTGCTATTACCAAAAGGGGGTTGATCGAAATTATTTTTTATTATGGAGATGAAATAGTTTTGACTTACAACAAAGGCGGGTTACATTTAATATTTAGATTTAAGACAGATTAGCTTCATACTTGCATTACATCATAATATTTGTGAGAAAAATACATTTACTATTTTTTATTATATTATATTTATGAGCAAGCAGAAACGAAACTATCTTATATAATAAAGAACCTAACGTCGTCTCACCACACATGTAACGTTATATCAAAGAAAAACTTGTCTTTTTACTTTTAAATTGTTAAATACTTCGAGAAGCGCGACAGTTTAAGTACATACCCTATTATCACAAAAAATATATAAATTAAAACTAAATTGTGCTATGCCTGGCAAAACTTCTTGTCAAGGTATTGCCAGCTTTAAAATTAAGTCAGTCACTATCTGATGGGAAAGAGTACGACTACTATTTACAAGAGATTACTAATATTGTTAGAAAAATAAATAATAAAAACAAAAACACAACATATGTCGTGAGACAGATTTTACAATTTAATAAATATATTATTATAGTACAGTCAGTAACACAATCTGCATGCATCATCAAAACTTGCTAACTTAACTATATTTTTTTTAATAACTAAGATTTATAATTATAATTCATGAGCCGTTATTTATTTGCATCGCTGTATAAAATAACTTTATTTTTGTGTTACGGACCGTAAAACAAAGTAAAAAAAACTGAAGTTTTTATTATAATTTCTATACATAGGTTTACAAATTCTCAGAACATTTCCACAGTCATTATATTACTTCGAAATACATATCCGTCACTATTAAAAATACGAAATTCGGTTTGAAATCGTGCCAACTACTGTTCCTTTAGCGGCACCTATGCCAAAAACTGGTAAAAACATAACTATTAATAGTAAAACTTCTACTAATGCGGGGAAACTAGCAAATCCATTTCGAACTGTCAAAGTCACGTCAATGTTAGTTTTAATACAATACAAACAAAACAAATGCATAATATTATACAAATATAGACTATACTAAACAATAAATTATCCCGCTTAAAACTAAACGCTTACCTTAAACACTCCAGACAACAGAAAAAAAAAGACTTTACAAAATCAGCGGCATAATAAAACCTGCGAGCGAACTGTCAAAACATAAAGAAAAGAAAAAAAAAAACAATTTAAAAAAAGAATAAATAGTGTTGTACGCGATTTCCCATCAGATGATAATGACTCAATCGTTATTGGTAAATTTCTCCCATATGAGCATAACTAGGCATATATTAGGCGTTACATGTAGCAGGTACGGCGTTAGGCCTTTGTAGAAGCCTCTGATTCGTTCGTACCTCCATGTCTCGTTGATGCAATGCCACGTGCCGTCGTAGGAGCGGTGCTGGTCCTGTAGGCGCGCGCGCACCACTTGGTACGGATACGTGGCGCCGGCGGCGATCAGTTTAGAGATGGCGGCGAATGTTAGGTACTCTACTGATGTCTGGAATTTAAGAGAAACAAATGAAATTAGGAGAAAGATTTAAAAGGGTTTATACAGAAAGTGGGCAAACGTCGCAAATTTTCGCTGTTTTGATTAATTTGGAAATATTACTGTATGGAAGTAAGAAATGTGGCTAACTAGTGAACTAAAATATTGATTATGAAATGCAATAATAAATATCGTAATACCGAATATTTAGTTCTAGATGTAAAAAAAAGTATTTGGAAACGTTCCAAATGCCTTTTTTACACCTAAAACAGTTACAACATCCAATTCTGTGTTATAATTATTGCAATTCATTATTAATATTCTAGTGCACTAGTTAGCCATAATTTCTTATTTCCATTCAGTAATATTGCCAAATTAATCAAAACAGGTAAATATTTGACACCTATTTGCGACGTTGCCCACTTTTTGGATGAACGCTTTTAAGAGAAAGCTCTATTATAATGCCACGTGCAAATAACAGTAAATTTATACAACAAAACTTAATAGACAGAACAATTAAGACTTATCATATAATCATATACTTCACATTTGCATTAGTTTATAACAATGTTACAATGGTCAGCCGTCATAACGAGGACAATATCATGGCAATACGATGACATTGACCTTGAACAAGCGAGTAATTTTCCTATACGATCGGGCTTGTTAAATGGCAACTCTGTTAATGAGCGTTAAACTAGGTGTGATTTGTGGAAAGTATGACGTGGGTGTGTCATGGTTGATGCTAATCTGTATAAGATATTATTAATTACGTATTATTAACCTAAGGTCTATTAATTGTTTGCGGGAAAGTCCGAAAGGGCTACCGTGGCCCCTGGCAACGTATAGAATAGAATAGAATAGAATAGAATAATTTATTTGTCAAACATAGGTGATAATATACAAAGATCTTAAAATATTAGACAGTGCGCTATGTTTTGCCAATATCGACATACAAATGGTTAATATTGTCAAAAGCTATTCAATCAGATTATTAAATTACAATGAACACTTATTACAATTGAATTAAATAAGTATTTGAGTAGATACCTAATTGTTATATTAATGCATGCAAGCAAATTAAATTTTATTACATTCAGTGTCAATTTCATTTCATGTCAAAATTTAATGTCAATAATTCAAGTCAAAAGAAAAAAAAAAAGAAATTGTATTATTGTATATTATTAAAGAATTTTTTGTCAGCATTATAATTATAGAAATTTGTCATTGAGAAATTCATCTAGAGTATAATAACATTTTTCAATCAGTAACCCGTTAAGTGTTTTCTTAAACTTCTGCAATGGCATACATTTTATTTCATCAGGTATCTTATTATACACCTGTGGAGCAACACCAAAGAAACTTTTCTTCATTAGAGAAGTTTTACATTTCACAAGGCATAGCTCATTGATGTATTGAGCACGCATTGGTGTTTTCTTTACTGCACGTAATTTTTTAAACGTACAGGCAAAGGAAGGAACACGGGAGGGTTTTAGTCAGTAAGAGTCTGACACTTCCGCTCCGCCCAGAGTGGGAGAAGTTATTTGATAATTTCCCACCCGAAAAAAAAAAGGTCTATTAATGTACTTTCGTTTAATAAACAAAACATAACATCACGCCTGTAATCTCCAAAGGGTTTGGCAGAAGCGTACCTAAAGGACACCCACATTTCGCCATTTATGTTAAAGTCCCATGTAATAGGGGTGAGTCTATTGCCGTCAACCGGACACAAATCCATATTCCGTGCTGCTATTGAGAAATTCCTGATGGAATTTATGTATTTATTTAGTTGTTTAGAAGGCAAGTAACTAAGAAATTATTTAGTTAGCCAGGGACTATTGCTTCAGTTTAGCCAACCTTTAAATAACGGGTACAACTTTTTTTAGCCCCCATTCTGATTTGACGCCAAATTTTGCAGTTGTTTAGTGTCTATTATATAGTTAAAATGCGGAAAATTCGTTATGCACAGTCTATAAGACCGTGATCACCGCAATAGTTTCAGTAATTTTATCCCGAAGTTCTTATGAAATAACAAATTTAAAAACAAAAAATTTCTCACATTTCATAATAGTAACACGACACGTCCTGAATTTTTTTTTCTGTGGGGTTATCTAAAGGGACGTGTCGTGGTAAAGCTTGAATACGAAAAGCAGAATATTTGTAACTTTGTCAGTGGGACACCTAATAAAGTATGCGAATTTTTTATGAAAAACACGATGAAAAGCGATCGCATTTTTAAGTATAAAACAGGAGCAGATTAGGCAGATCTAATTCAATTATAATAAAATTGCCAAGCCTGAATAATATTCTTATAAAAAAATATCCGCTAATTTTCGTTTGTAATAAAAATTATTTTAATTGAAAGGTGTATACTTCCGAATTGGCCACACTGTACAGTCTTTCAAAAATTCAACATTTTTCCTTGGCATGCAGCGCAGCAGTCAATCGCTTTACCACTGCGCCAACCGTGCCGTCACGTCGTCGTGTATCTATTAGAATATCTGACTTACCAATTTGATATCAATCGGCAAGTTCCTGTACTGGTTGTACCTATTCTTCATTTCTTCGTACGTCATAAACTGCAGCGCGCCGTGCGACACTCCGAACATGCCGGGAACGAAGCCCTGGAACGTACAACATTTTACATTAATATCACGTATTTTTTCTTATTTATTTAGTTTTTCTTAAAAACTGGCCATACAGCACCAGCAGTACATAGGGATAAGTGGAATGAAGGAAGAGAGACCTTTTGCCCTGCAGTGTGATACAAACGGCTATAATAATAAAATAATAATAATCATTTTATTTAGAGGCATAAATGATCAATGTGATTAGACAGGACAGTTGCATCGTAGCCCAAAAGAAAACAAAATCTGGTAAGTACTGCAAACGCGACTATGTACCATCAAAGAAGTTCATATCTATACACCGTAAGGACTATTTCTGCTTGCAGCGCTCGGCAGCTATAGAACCGGGCGGTAACAGATGTGTTCATCGTGTTCACGGGATTTTATTTTCAAACTGCTTAGATGAGAAGTTCTTCGGTAGTACCTTATTTCCCTAAAATACCTACGTACTAGAAATTCACATGTATTCAAATCATCTATTAAGGTTTCTCAACATCCTACTGCTATTATAAAAAGACAACTGTTTTATTGGACAAAACAACAAGACAAAAGGAAAACCAAAATCTCAAACAAAAATGTACAATTTCCAAAAATCATTTGTCCATAACAGACTCACAACGAAAAAGCAAGATGTAGATATGCCTTCTCCACTCTCTACGAGTCTAGATATCAATATCCGACCTGCTTTATATCTAGGGCAAAAGTACAAATGATAAACTTTAAAAGAACATAACTCCCGTTGAGCTGCAGTCGCGTCGCCCTTGTTAGTACAAAAACTGGGAAGGAGACAGCGATGGATACAATCTACAATGATACAAAATCACGATGTATGGAGTCCCTGTATGTACAAAATAAGTTTGAATATGTTTTTTTAATTTTGTTAAATCGCAGAAGTTTTCATCAACTAAAGAAAGATAAGAGATGGCAGCTCTGAAGCAATGTTCACTCTTTAAATCTGGGATATACGTCAGATTTTTTTCATCAGATAGTCTGATCCGGATATCAGAACAATGCAAACCATCCAACTAGCGGATCGGACGTGTGTTGAATGTTCAAACAAAATAATGGCTCCAACGCCTTCCGATAGCTGCATCAGACTATCGGATGCGACTATCTGATGAAAAAATCTGACGTGTAATCCCAGCCTTATTCGCCTTGGTGGTAGCCCCAATCACAGATTTAAATCCCCAATAGAAATGTCTGCGCTTGCCGTGTTTTACGATATTTTGTTTATTTTTGTGATCTTTCTGTCCCGCGCTTGGAATGAAACTATAGAATAGAGGTAAGTACATCTGCACGCACGGCCGCGGTTTTTTCCCGCCGCGATTTCTTATCGCGCGGTGTTCGATTGCGATATACGAAGTTCTGTACAGTTCGCGTCAAAAAACTTTGCCGCTCTGAACTTAGGTTGCGCATGCGCGCTACTGTATTCTAGGTAAGATTGAGTTATTTAACGCGAACTGTGCTTGTGTTCCCACGGACGCGAAAAAATCGCGCGCGTATGTCAATCCGGCGCGCCCACCCGGCTCGTAGTGCGGACGAGCCGCATACTCAAGGCTGTAATAAAACATTGGAATAATCAGTCAGTTCTGGGTGGACTTTATCATAAGGGCAAGTAAACATTAAACGGGTTTAATTTGAGAAAATACAATACAAGTAACATGCTATTTAAATGATATTTTTTCAGGATATTTCCTTAAATAATTGTATGGCGTCAAAAATGGGCCTTTTAATTAACGTTGGGATGCATCCAAAGTTTTGTGTTGGTCTCCTGGCCTCACAAGTAGCTACCGCTAATAATTTTGCGGGACCCATTGTACGTCCGCGCTGCATGAAGGGTCAGTTCCAAGTGCTTTTTAACGCTCGTTCGAACACTCTTTTGAAGGCGGGAAAATATAGCATACCGGTGTCCTATCCAAAGGTATAGTTCTGACTGTGAATATCCGATGGTGCTAGTTTATTTACGAACGCAAATGACCGCGTTCCACGGAACAAGATTGGTCTCTATTTCAGTATATTGCAAAGTACTATCTGGCATAGACTATCGATTCTCAGCCGCGCCCCGTTCGACTGTTGCAAGCTAAAGCGCCTTATTCACCATCCATCTTGCTGTACGTCCCGCCAAGGCCGCGCACGATGCACAAACGACAGTGAACAGTAAGTCCCACGCCGCGTCTGTCTGTCTGAACGCGATAAACTCAAAAACTACCGAACGGATTTTCAAACGGTTTTCACCAATGAACGGAGTGATTTTTGAGGAATGTTTTGGTGTATAATTCACTAAGATTTTGTGTAAATTGGCTGAAAATGAAGATAATTGTTGAAGATGTCGGAAGGAATCATGCCGACTGTGAGCCTTAGGTACTTAGGCCACGTACGAACGAACACGTAACAAAATCGCGGCGGGATTTTCAACTCTCTGGTGTTGAGCCGACCGTTGAGAATCCAACGTGCTAGGACGCACTCTCGTCCCAGCGCATTGAAAAAACACACTGTAGGATTTTCAACTCTTGGCGCTAAGCAGAGCGTTGAAATCCAGTGCACGAGAAAAAATCGCCGCGGGAAAAAATCGCCCGTGCTACCTGTTACCCTTATTACGTAATACACGATCAATCGGAATTTGAATCGTTTTGAAACAAATTGCTAATCCATTGCTTAATAAGTTCGAAAAAAAATCTGCTCAACAACGTAAATTAAATAACGCAATGAATGTTGTTGAACTATCAAAATGAAACAAATTTGTCGTAATTGTTTACGAAAATGTGTTGCGTAATTCCAAAAATCCATGTCATAATAAAATAGCCTTAAGCCATGCATAAAACTATTAGAAAAAAAAAAATCCCAATCTGACAACATTAACCGCAGCCTTGAGCGGACAACGTACAGCACGTTAGCCGCAGCTTTGAGAAGAGTAGGTACAGCACGCTGGATGCGCCTCCTTGCCCGTTCTTCTCCATAGGAACCTACGCTTTGGAATGGGCAACTAGCTTCATATTTCTGACTGACTGACCCCTTGACAATTCAAAAGTGCCTGTAAATGGTTTAATTGAAATAAATGCTTTGAGTTTGAGCTGGGACACCGGCCACCTCTCGGTGAGCAGGAGTGGGCCGCAATCGACCACGCGGGCTCAGTGCGGTTTGGTAGATGTCACGTGTCTTCGAATTTTGGTTCTAAGGCATGGCGGTTCCCTCATGACGTTTTCCTTCACCGTTTAGAGAGCAGTAACGATGAAATAATTTACATAAAATAAAGTGCCTGCTTGGGTTCAAACCCACGACCTACACCTCGTAAATCGCGGCCATTACCACTGGGCCACCACTGCCGAGGTGCCTGACTAGTCGTCATGAAAATACGTATATTATATTAATAAAGGCTGGTCTAATTTTTACCCGACTGAATTTATTATTATTATTATTGTATCTACTTATTTAAATATGTGTCTGGTTTAAAATTGGTACGAATAGACTCGAATTCGATCTTACATAGGATGCCAAGGCTAAATCAATCATTTGTCATTTAAATACTAAACGCTCTTCAAAAAAAAACGACACCATATTGTATAGAACTGTGCGTCATTCGAAATTGATGAAAATTGGCTTTTTCCTGTTTTATAATTATGGGAGAATCACAATTATAAAATATGCACTATGTTAACTAACGAAGGGTGTTCCCGTTAACATGCAATAGTATAGAATACAACATGCAAAAAAAAATACAAAAAAAAAAACATTATAATGTATTCACAAAAAAAAAAATACCTACGTAAGAAACACTGTACACGCGCACTTGTCGCACTTTTATTTCGTGGCAATTGTTAAAAAAAAATTGAATTATGTGGCAATTTTTTTTTTTTGGTTGTAAGACCGTAGTAAACATACTCTATGTTTGGGTTTCATATTTGAACTAGCTTTTGCCCGCGATTTCGTCTGCGTGAACTTTCTTGTATTAACATAAAATATATCACATGACACTCTGCAATACTGTAGCTTCCCATTAGTAAAAGAATTTTCGGAATCGGATCAGTAGTTCTGGAGATTACCCCCTATTAATATACAAACTCTCAAATTTATTTCTTCTTACTATTATTAGTACTAATAGATTTTTATACAGGCCATATATTATGTGCTGTACGTTTATAGAAGTACAAACTCGACCTTGAAATAACGTAACACGTGTTATTCTGCACGATTTTTCTATATGTACTTATACAAATAAATAAAATTGAAGCGACTGTTCGTAATGTTAAAATAGCAGCTTTTTACTAAATGTATGAAAGTATATACGGTACTTAGAGTTAAAAAAAAACAATTGTTAAAAGTTTCGTTTGTCTGTTTGCTCCAGCTAATCTCCAAAACGGCTGCACCGATTTTGACGGGACTTTCACTGGCACATAGCTGATGTTATAAGAAGTAACTTAGGCTACTTTTATTATAGAAAAAGAAATAGGGTCCACGCGTGCGCATCGGCGGGCAGCACAGGGGGGTGTACAGTGTGCCAGCACGTCGACCTACCCGAAACTGTAAAATTTTCCCAATCAACTTTGAACCTTATGCTTTAGTGATAAAGTTGAAAATCTATTAAAGAAATTTAACAGATTGTAGTAGGTTGATGTGCTGGCGTCTGTACCATAATATTATTTTCATAACAATATTTTTGCAATAAAATCGTGTATTTCTAGATGCTATTCACGTAAATATTTGTGGACACTTTCAGCACCTTATTATCAGTGACGTCAGAGTCATACATAACAGATAAGTTATGTGATTTATTTACAAGGACTTATTTCATAAAAACGTTTTATGTAATACTTTTGAAAGCCGAATAGGTATTTTTACAGTTTTCTTAGCGTGTCGATGGCAAATGTAATTTAAATTTCCTGTTTGGCCCAGAACTCAGCAAAGCCACAGATAAATACAGATGGGACACACTCCGCATTTTACGCACGAAGCTACAAGGCTCGACTTGTCGAATTCAGTGAGCGTAACGTAGTCAGAAGATATAAGAGTTACGTGATAGAAAGAGAGGCAAGTTTTAAGTGAATATAACTGTAACTTCAAAATTTATGTCTGTAATTTTTATGGTGTACAATAAAGAGTGTTCTATCTATCTATCTATCTAGGTAATTAGCGCTGCACGACCTGTACCTTAATTACGTAATACACGATCAATCGGAATTTGAATCGTTTTGAAACAAATTTCTAATCCATTGCTACATAAATTCGAAAAAAAAAATCTGCTCAACAACGTAAAAACTGTCAAAATGAAACAAATTTGTCGTAATCGTTTATGAAAATGTGTTGCGTAATTAGATAGCTGAACTGCACTTTATTGTGTCGTAACAAGAGTCGCTTTTTATTTAAATAATTTTGCGGAGTGTCCCTTCTGTACTTATCTGTGGCAACGCTAGGACCGTTCGCTGACGCAGACGTAAGGTGTTCACGTGAACGGGTGACAGGGCATGCGGCGCAAGATGAAAGGTGGGCCATGGTCTGCGGGGAGACTCCTCATATACATTGAGGATAGTAAAAATCCGGGGTTGCGGGAAAGTCCGAAAGATACCGTGGCCCCTGGCAACGTACAGGCAACGGAAGGAACACGGATGGGTTTTAGTCAGTAAGAATCTGACACGCCCTCCCGCTCCACCCAGAGCGGGAGAAGTTATTTGATAATTTCCCACCCAAAAAAAAATAAAAAATGTGAAGGGCGATTTCTTTTCATAAGGCTAAATTTAAGGCATAGTTTTGCTCGACTACTTAAATAGCAGCAGATCTACACACATATATAACATCCCGTAATGTAATGTAGAGCTGTAGGCACCTATGCAAGGGCGGATCCAGGGATCTTGGGAGGCCGTACGTGGCCCTGTGCCCCCTCCAAACGGTTTAAGTAAAATAAAATCGAATCGTTTGAATAGGCTGGCCTGAATGCATATCTATTAAGAAATTGCTTCAATAATGAACGCTGAAGAATTAGCCTACTATATCTTCATTGAAAAAGAATTAATCCCAAAAAGAGCATGGTGAAATACAAGATAAAATATGGGAGATAGTTCTTATCTGTCTGGCCCATGTGCCCCTCCCAGAAATAAATCTAGGATCCGCCCTTGTACCTATGTAGACACGGTTGCACATCAAGCTATACATTTCCAGTATAAGCTGACCTCGCATTGTACAGAAATCCTATTCAATGCGAGATCAGCATAAACTGGAAATGTATAATTTGATGTGTAGCCGTGTGTACGAGTACGAACCCATTTTGATTTCTGATTTCGAAGTGAATCTAAACAAACACGCAATACTGTTTAATATTTAATGTACTTCAGTCGAGATATTTAATAGTACAAAACAGTCATGTAATAGACCTCTGCGGTCGGTTAAATATAAAATGCTGAAAATGGAGACATCACTATGGGAATCTGAAACTTAAGTTCAGAGACATAAGTTACAGGTTTCAAAAACATGAAAAGACGATGTAGTATTGAAACAAGTTAGTTTCAGACAACAAAGGATTAAACATGGCCGTCTAGTAGGCTTCGCGAACCAGTCAAGTACTTCGAGTGAAGGTTGTCGCATTCTAATTTTGTACTTCCCTATGCCTAAGTTTGGTAACTGGAATTTAGTCTATATAGTTTCAGCCTTCGAACAAAAATAGCGGTCGACATTTAGACAGTTTGAAAGTCGAAAATCAAACTATTCTGGGCACAACTAAAATTACTATTCTAATAGTTATTGTTTTTATTTGAAATTTGAAAAAAGAATTGTGTTTTTTAGGGTTCCGTACCCAAAGGGTGCCAACGGGACCTCTTTCTAAGGCTGCGCTATCCATCCGTCTGTAACATTGCTGTATCTTTTGACCGTAATAGATACAGTTGAAATTTGTACTGTGGTGTACTACTAATAGCCGCTATAACAAAACATACAATAGAATTAAAAAATAAAGGGGATATACAAGAAACGTGTTTTTTTTAACCAATTTTTTTTTTTTTAATGCTATTAAGTAATGTATAGTCCTCCAGACCGTATTTCGGCCACGGCGGCCAATCTCAACGGAGACTAGCCTTCGGCGCGGGAGATATTATAGTGCACAAGTGTGTGCGCAGACACAGGTGCACTCGCTCTTCCCTCACTCTCATAGTCCGATGGGACGGCAATCCGACACGACCGGGGAGAGATCAGGCGCAGGACCAACGGCTTAATGTGCTTATCGAGGCACGCGGGAATCATTCCAAATTCTGGGCTGTTACTAAGAAATTCCTAATGAAACAAGCCAATAACACTTTGCCCGACCCGGGAATCGAACCCAGGACCAGCAGTCGCGCTTGCGACCACGAGACCAACGGGGCAGTTTAATAATGTACGGTGGTGCGGAAGTACGGAACCCTTCGTGTGATGTCAATGTACGTAATTTGACATAAATAAACGAGAAATGTACAATCATGTGACTACTTACGCCAAACAAATATTTTCGAAGTAAAGTATGATTCGTTTGGAAAAAAACAAGTAATTGTAGATGTTTGTTAAAGAGCCAACGTCATCTGGACATTAACAGATTTTATATGAAAAGGACTTGATTGTTGCAAATATTCGCATTGATGTTTTATGAATGTGTGTTAGTGTTTTTGTGTGTCTGTTTTCCCAATCAACTTTGAACCTTATGCTTTAGAAATAAAGTTGAAAATCAATTAAAGAAATTTGGCAGCTTGTAGTAGGTTGACGTGATGCAGTCTGTACGTCCCGATACCCGAAGTACACACGGCTACACATCAAGCTTTACACTTCCAGTTCATGCTAATCTCGCATTGTATAGGATTTTCGTACAATGAGAGATCAGCTTATACTGGAAGTGTACCTATATCTTGATGTGTAGCCTTATGTACAAAATCACGGTAATTTAAATTCTGGCTCCTGCGGGGTGACTGCGTAACACATTGTCAGTAGCAATGGCTTTCATTTTGACAGTTCAACAACATTCATTGCGTTATTTACGTTTTGAACAGGAAATTGTTTGAACATTATGAAGCAATGGATTAGCAATATTCTTCAAAAATCATTCAGGTTGTGAATGTTGTGATTGATAGTGTGTTAAGCAGTAAGGGTGCTGGCCTGACATACAAGCCAACCTAGTTTAGGAGCCAGAGCTACATCGTATCAGGAATCGTGTAATTGTTGTAAGTATTTAGAAAATATAATATTTAGGCGAAAGCATCACGGTAGCCCGCGAAATTAAAATGATAAAAGGTCGGTATTAAGGGGTCTACTCCCTAAGCGAAGTCTGTAGTTTCGGCCGAAGTTACGGACTCTGCGCGCTCCGTCTCACTTACGGTATGTCCGTGAGTCAGACGGAGCGCGAAGGTAAGTTGGGCCGAAACTACGGATTTCGCTTATGGTTGTATGTTGATCTAAATATCATTCGCGACCGTAACAAATGTTTATTTATAGAATTATGATCATAGAAATCATCAATACAACTCTCTTAAGTTCATGTAATGCTATTGAATGACTATTTCATGAAATCATGACATTTGAGGAGTATGCTAATTTAAGGAGTTTTATTACTGATTCTAATGACTATAATTCTGTAAAGCCATATTTCTTACGGTCGCGAATCATATTCAACATACATCGTGACACTGATCTGCAATTTGCAAAAAACTAAAGATTTTTTTTATTTTGCGGGCTACCTTAGCGCATCCCCCTTAATTACGAAAATTGATTCAAGCGATGACTCACGTATCAAATCGATTCCGACAACGTCACAATCAGTCAATTGATTTATTTCCTTATTTTTAACCGACTTCAAAAAAAGGAGGTTATATGTTCGACTGTATGTATTTTTTTTTTTTTTATGTATGTTCACCGATTTCTCCGCCAATTGTCAACCGATTTTGAAAATTCTTTTTTTATTCGTAAGGGTATACTCCTGAGGTGGTCCCATATTAATTTTGTGAAGATTTGATGTATACTTTGGGAGATAAACGAAGGAACTCCTCAAAAACAAACAGTACACGTAATGTGATTTGGATATTGTACTAAAGATCAAAAATAATTGCTGGTTCTATCTATCCATCCGTGGTGAACTAATTATAGTCTTCGAAATTTCAATCATTCCACTTTGCCCCATCAAGTCGCCACTGGTGGGGCAAATGCATTCTGCCCCATGGCATGGATTCTTCCCCACAAGGGTTGGCACCTTAGAATTTGTGTAAGTAGGTATGCTCGTATTTGATATTTGATTGGAAAAGAAAGAAATTTATATGTAAGTAAAATGTAACTAGGACTTGTATTCATTTAGATTTTATTTTATTTGTAACAAATCGTGTAATTAACGTATGATTTACAACCCGATTCCTTCCAGAAACAACTAGTAAATAAAAATTAATAATAAAATAATAATACCAGCCTATTACTGTCCCACTGCAGGGCAAAGGCCTCGTCTAATACAGAGAAGGAACGAGCACTGATCAACACGCTTGCTCAAAACGGGTTGGTGATTTCAGACTAATATTAACTATAAGTCCATGTTTCCTCACGATGTTTTCCTTCACTGATGTCAATAATGTCCAAGATAAACTCAGAAAGTTCATATGAATTGAAAAAGTCACATTAGAACCCACAACCTCATGCATGAGAGGCGAGGCCTTAACCTCTGGGCCATCATAACATATAAAATTACCAAAAAATATATATTTTACTTAACTATACATTTCTTTCTTTTCCAAACAAATATAAAATACGAGCATACCTACCTACACATTTCTAAGGTGCCAACCCTAGTGGGGCAGAATCCATAAAGATTTTAGACTAGTGGAATCTGCCCCACCAAGTCGAACTAGTGGGGCATATTCCACTGAAATTTTTTTGGCATTCCTATTTGCCCCACCAGCGGGGCGCTCGGAATGTTTCGTTAATTTTTGAGAAATCTTTTGTTATGTTTCCATTATTCGACTGGTATACGAATTTGTGCGGGGTAGGTATAAACACAACTAAAAAGTGAAAAATAAAAACTTTTTTACAAAAAAAAACAACCGACTTCCAAAAAAAACACTTAAAAGAGAAAAATAACTTGAATTTCGGAAGTCGGTGGCAAAAACGAAAATACAGATCCATATAGTTATATTTTAAGATGGTTCGCAGTTCGCATAGTTGAAGCCGTGATATAGTTATATCCCTAGGGAAATAGTTATGAATTGCTTTCATATATATTACGGTAGGTATATTTTACTATATATGTATCTAATAAAATACTATTGTTTTTGCCACCGACTTCCGAAATTCAAGTTATTTTTCTCTTTTAAGTGTTTTTTTTGGAAGTCGGTTGTTTTTTTTTGTAAAAAAGTTTTTATTTTATGTTTATGTTGACCACAGTATGTCCTAACTATATTTTATAATTATGTTAGGATTCCGTACCTCAATAGGAAAAAAACGGTACCCTTACAGGATCACTCGTATGTCTGTCTGTCAGCCCGTCAGTCACAGCCAATTTTTTCCGACTCTAATGAAAAGATTAAGTTGAAATTTGGTACACTTATAAATTTTTGTGACCTAACACGGACGTGTAACGAAAATAAATGAATTTCGAATATGGGAGTCACTTGTCGGGGGCAAATAGAAAAAAACTTTTTTACAAAAAAAAACAACCGACTTCCAAAAAAAACACTTAAAAGAGAAAAATAACTTGAATTTCGGAAGTCGGTGGCAAAAACAATAGTATTTTATTAGATACATATATAGTAAAATATACCTACCGTAATATATATGAAAGCAATTCATAACTATTTCCCTAGGGATATAACTATATCACGGCTTCAACTATGCGAACTGCGAACCATCTTAAAATATAACTATATGGATCTGTATTTTCGTTTTTGCCACCGACTTCCGAAATTCAAGTTATTTTTCTCTTTTAAGTGTTTTTTTTGGAAGTCGGTTGTTTTTTTTTGTAAAAAAGTTTTTTAGACAGAACTAAACCACGTGACTGGGAAATGGAACCTTTTAGCGTAACATTTTAGGTTCAGTTTATCTTGCTAAATCTTAACAGTGAAATTGTTTATAATGTCTTATGTCAGCAGTGATATCACACGTGTATTATGGTCAACATAAAAGTGTCATACGCGTTGAACAATTCAACGATTCAAACAAACATACCAACAGTGATAGCATCATATGATTGATAATGATAAGTCATACATTAAATCATAACATAATACTTTTTACCCGACTGCAAGGAAAGGTTACGTTTTTAGTCTTCTTTGTATAAAAAACCGGCCAAAATATCGCTAACTAGTGAACTAAAATATTTATTATGAAACGCAATTATTAATATCGTAATTCGTAACACCGAATATTTAGTTTTAGATGTTAAAAAAGTATTGGAAGCTTTCCAAATGCTCTTTTTAAGCGTAAAACGGTTACAACGTCAAATTCAGTATTATAATTGCCATTCATTATTAGTATTTTACTTCACTAGTTAGCGATATTTCATATTTCCATACAATAATAATGCCAAATTAATCAAAACAGGTAAATATTTGACAGCTATTTGCGACGATGCCAACTTTTAGAATGAATGCTCTAAACATCAAAACAATTGACGCAAGTAATTCATTGACACATCATTGGCATGCAAGTCAATGAATTTCTCACAATTATGAACTTCGAGATAACGAAACGGGCACACATAGTCTTAAACCGAGTTTAACAATATGCAAAGATAGCTGTTGCAATGACCACCGGAGTTTCGTCATTATTCACTTTAACATTTCGCGAAGGTTAGTTCAGATTTAGAACAATAGCACTACTCATAGTTTTCTGGACTAATATGTGCCTTGGATCTACCATTTCTTTTTGATAATCATTACTATTCTCCTGTACTTATCCCAATTTAATTGAGGTCCTTTTCTTTCATACATCTCTATAAGCCGTTATCAACACTACATCCATCTTTGCTTCGGGCTGTCTCTTTTATGAGAGCCATTCATATTCAACACTACTCGTCACATGCATCTTTTAATATCCACCAGTTTAACTGCCAATGTTCAATCTTGCCACAAACAGAATAAACCTCGTTTTGCAATCCCCGCTACTCATTAGTTAATAAACTAAATATATTACGTATGACAAGATATTATATCGCAATCCGAATTCTCCGAAACTGTGAACGGGTTGTGAATATCAGCCGACCGGTTTAAACTGGATTGTGCGTTTGGTATTCAAACCAGACCCTATTATAATATTATCTACTCAATTCTACAATTAATTTTACATAAGAGCATTGAGGAATGATCTTTAAACTTACTTTGACACAATAAAACTTAATATTATTCCATACTAGCTTTTGCCCGTGGCTTCGTGGCGGAAAATATCTCACGGGAACGTACTACCGGGATTCCATACCTAATAGCCGAGAAAAAGGTCATTGGCTCCTACCACCGCGCCCGCGTTGTCGTCAACCATAATTACTCAGTTACGCGTAATTGAGTCTGTGATATCTTTTATAGTATTCATATAAATGATATGATGTCAAGGCATATTGTAATCTAAATTAAATGCCCAATGTAAATAACATATTGTGTTGGATAAGGATTAATTAAATATCGGTCAAAATAACTTCGGAAATAATAATTAAATTTTTATCAAATTCTGAAAGATAAAAATAGTTATTGTGGGTCATCCTTAGAAGATAGACATATGCCATCGCGGACTTTAACAAACATACATTTTATTTATCTCTCACGGTTTACGCGGCGCACGCCAGTAAAGATCCCAGTTGGCATGATTTTTTCTTACATCTTCAACAATAATCGTCATATTTCAGTCAATTTACACAAAACTTAATTAATTATATATTAAAACCTTCCTCATGGATCTCTTCGTCCATTGGTGAAAACCGTTTGAAAACCCGTTCGGTAGTTTTTGAGTTTATCGCGTTGAGAGACAGACGTGGCGGGGGACTTTGTTTTATAATATCTAAAGATTGTTCATTTACATGTCCAAGCAGACAACTTACATTCAGGGCTTGAGACCATCTCATTGACCCGTTATACGAGGCATATCTAGTAAAAGTATCTTCAGGTGATGGTTAAGGCAAGGCTATTAGACCATTATACTTCAGGCTTCGTTCTCGATATAACATTTACAATGCAGCTTCCTCACGCCAGTCGGCAACCAAACGCATATTTAGAGCTGAAAGCAAACACTAAACGCACAAGTGTAGCTATGCCGCTCTATACGTCATCTGTCATTTCTTTACGTTTGCGCGGCAACCAGTACGTTGTAAATAGTTGTAATTCCTAGAGAATATTAATTAAAGTGTTTAAAACTAGTTTAAAGTGTGTTTAAAGTTGGCGTAAGTTATCATGCCGAAACGAAAACATGGAAACGAATATTATCTTCAAAGAATCCGAAGATTACATGAAACGACATCGGTACAACACCGATTCATCAGTTGCACATTTTTTCTTCACGAGATAAAACAATTGTTTAAACGTTTTATACAGTAAAACGTGTTTCACATGGCTTCGGTACGATATCTATTGTAACACGCGGGTAATGTACGAGATGCATTGACGCGAACAAATAATTCGGGGCGTTTACGAGATGAACGCACGAGTTTTAAAAGTTTTACACAGTAAAACGTATCTTACATGGCTTATATACGATATTTATTGTACCTCGCGGGTAATGCACGAGATGCATTGACGCGAACAAATAATTCGGGGCGTTTACGAGATAAACGCACGAGTTTTAAAAGTTTTACTCAGTAAAACGTATCTTACATGGCTTATATACGATATTTATTGTACCTCGCGGGTAATGCACGAGATGCATTGACGCGAACAAATAATTCGGGGCGTTTAAGAGATAAACGTACGAGTTTTATCATTTACCTATTTTAATGATGTAGTCCGAGAGGCTACGCTTAGGTATGTATATTATGGTACAATGTTGGGGTCAATTCTATCTTTTTTCAGATAACTAGGTACTTTATGACTGTGTCGAACCACCGGTTCCATTTGACACAAATCCAGATAACACTAATACAGCCATGACTGTAACTGATACTCTACTTGAGCCTGGCCCAGCACATGGAAGTGCTGCAAGCATTATGGGATTTGATGCTTTAATATGCATATAAAAGAGCAATAAACAATGACTAACCTAACCCATATTTGGAATACCATTTTGAAGAAGGGACTCACTATTTTAGGTGATGCATTATCAATGTTAACCAACAACAATAATAATAATGATAGAGATCTCCCAGCTCAGTGACGCTAGAAGGATGTTAACAGACTTATACTTCACACAAACAAAATCTCGGAAAACACCTCATTTTCCCTGTCCTGGCCAAAAAATGCTTAAATAATGTCAAAGAATTAGAAACAGAAAATCACCTTTATTATAACAACACTTGTATCTTACCTTTATGGTAACAACCTATTTAAAAAGATCAAGAGTCTTACATGCTTGCCAAAGAACAGGCCAATCTGTAAACAAGCTAACTACTTTTACCACAACCCGTCAGGGAAAATTGAGTGGTTCACTTTGTTACAAACTTGGTACCAACAGAGGAAAAAATTTGAAGCCGGGACACAAGAAACCACAGTTCTCATATCAAGCAAGGAAATATAATAAAAAACAAAAACAATACAACCAGTACCAACCACACCATGTTGTGAGAAAGCCCAAAGCCCCACCACCACAGGACAAGACTCGTGCTCAATACCAGAGGTTAGTCATGCTGGAAGATTAAATCATTTTTTAGCTTGTTGGCAAAGCATCTGTGATGATGTTTTAATATTGAAACATTTCAATGGATACTCAATACGTTTTATTGACACACCTTATCAGTCACAATCTCAAAAGTCATTATAAAATGATATTATAAATGATCCTGATATGCATACCATTAATAATTTGCTGGCATTAGGTGCAATTTCTCCTGCCAGACTATGTAAAGACCTATAATATCTTAAGTGTTTTGTTTCCAAAACTGAATGGTAGCAAAAGATTTATTCTGAAACTTAAGCCTCCTAACAAATTTGTTAACACATGCCATTTTAAAAATGGAAGATACACAGAACTCTAATTTCTCCAGGAGAATTTATTGATTTAAAAGTTATATTTATTGGTAAATATTAATCCAGTTCACAGGAACTATTGATGCTTTGAGTATGATAAATATACAAATTTAATGCATTCCCATATGTCTTGTGTTCTGTACCTTATGTGTTCTCTAAGATTATGAGAGCGGTGGTTACATAATTTAAAAATCTATAAGCCACAAATCAGTAAAATACTTTGAAGACCTCTTTCTTGTGCATTGATTCTGATTATAAAACATGTTTGAAAAATGTTAATGAAACAATTGCTATTTCCAAAATTCCAGATTTGATATAAATTATGTAAATAGTACTTATAATTAGACCATCATAGTCCTGTCACATTATTCTTAGGTATTGTATTAAAAATTGAGTCACATGCCTGGCAAGTACATACCGAGTATGTTTGGCTTTACACAAAACTATTAGAACATTAAATAAGTACACCATGATAATCTTAAAATGATTAAAAACTGACTCTTTAAAATGATTATTAAAATACCTAACTACACAGTAAATCATGCAGGTGTACACATGTCTATTACAGAAGCTATTAAAACATCTGTTCCTGGTCGCAAGAGGGAAATAAGCCAATTGAACCTCTTTTTACCTTTCTTTGAAAAGTCCGAAAGTCCAGCTAGTACATTACGTAATTTTTACTATACTCAAGGCATTAGAGGGAAAAAATACTCACTTAATACCTTCATGTATAAACTCAAACTAGTTTCTGCCTCTACCATCTTTATCATTTAGTTTCTATAATATAGGTAAATATACCACTCTTTGTTTGCATCATATATTATATATTAGTATTTTTTCAGAACAGTACCTACTAGATATACCTCGACATCCACTACTAACAGTAAGGGAATGTCATTAGATGTAATAAGACAAACATCAGACTGGACAAATAGCTCTTTCACCTTTCGCTAGACTTTATAATAGAGCAATTGTTAATAATTCAAACGAATTTACTCATGCTGTGCTTAATGCTGAACAAAATACTTGATTAAGTATTATGAATGTTACATACGATTATGATTATGATTATTACAGACCTTAAAAAGTATAAAACTAAATAATTAGACAAGAAGTTAAATATTAATATGAATAATTTGATTGTTTATCTATAATGGTAATTTGATTAAAACTTGTTTATAAGTTGGACAATAAGTTCATTATTAAGATGAATGACACTGTTTATCTATTATTGCCATTTTATTATGTTATTTGTATCTAAAAACTAAAAGATTTTAATTTGTTATTGAAACACTATTTATTTATAATTTCATATTTGGAATCTCAATTTTCCTCATAAACTCTTAACATCTGCATTGTAAATGTTATATCGAGAACGAAGCCTGAAGTATAATAAGTGATCAAACGAACTTACCTGTTGTGAAGTTCGATCATTATTATACGAAGGGCTTCGTTCGAAGATATAAGGAACCCTCCCTACCCTACCCTAGAAAAATTGAGATTCTCTTCTTACTCTAAAATAATGACAGATGACGTATAGAGCGGCATAGCTACACTTGTGCGTTTAGTTTTTGCTTTCAGCTCTAAATATGCGTTTGGTTGCCGACTGGCGTGAGGAAGCTGCATTGTAAATGTTATATCTTCGAACGAAGCCCTTCGTATAATAATGATCGAACTTCACAACAGGTAAGTTCGTTTGATCACTTATTATCATAACTATCGGCAACATAAGATCATGTAGGTACTTGATTTCTTTGATTATGATTAGTTTATTAAGTAACTAGCCTGATGGATACATGAATTAGAAATACCCAGGAATACAAAACCAATTAACACGTTAAGCCGTTGGTCCTTGCGGGAAAGTCCGAAAGGGATACCGTGGCCCCTGGCAACGTACAGGCAACTGAAGGAACACGGGTGGGTGATAGTCAGTAAGAGTCTGACACGCCCTCCCGCTCCGCCCAGAGCGGCAGAAGTTATTTGATAATTTCACATCCAAAAAAAAAGCCTTTGGTTCTGGCTGTCATTTGTATATTTGTCGGCTTTAACAGTTGTTACGTGTCGTCAGAAGCCCGAAAGTCTGACAATCAGTCTACCAACGGGTATCGTGTTACCCAGTTACTGGGTTGTGGAGGTCTGATAGGCAGTCGCTCCATGTAAAATACTGGTATTGAAATGCATCAGATTGGACTGGAAGTCGACCCCAACATAGTTGAGAAAACTCAATTCTACAAATCGTTTACTTTGTCCATCTCGCCGCCGGACGACCGACTCTCCCACATTTTATTTCTATGTACACACGGCTACACATCAAGCTATACGTTTCCAGTTTATGCTGATCTCGCGTTGTATAGAACTTCCGTACAATGCGAGGTCAGCTTATACTGGAAATGTATAGCTAGATTTGTAGCTATGTGTACACTGCTTCAATTTATGTAGTGGATTATCAAAACATAAACAGCATCGCTTAAACATTCATTCTTTTTGATTCCATCATTTATAAACCTAATTCATACATGATTCATATCCTATAATTCATCATTTCCAATTCTATTCTCTTCAACCTCGGAGACATTCACATACCATGTCATGTCGACCTTGTTAAAGCTTATATTTGTTCATTTTATGGGCTCTTGTAGCCTTGGGTGGTAATTCCAAGGTCTAAGACCTACATGTAATGATATACCATGGTGATGTTTATGTGACCTTTCCAACAAAATCATATTTCAAGGAAAATTATTGATCATTCTGTTTTTACTTTGTCGTTGTTTGTTTAGGTTAGGAGTCGTGTTTTTGTTTGACTTTTCCTTAAGAGGGAACAGGGACTGCGAGGAATTTGAAAAATAGGTATTTGAAGAAACTATTACCGTCTTCTTACCTCAAGTCTGCCCCCGAAGAGTGCGATAGGGATAGCTACAGCTCAGATCAATTATATCACCAAAAAAATTGAAGAATTCGACGTTTTTTATTCCCCTTTTTTCTTCTCGAAAACTGAACCGATTCAATTATTTTTTACATTAAAATTTTAAGAAAGAGTATGTTTAGGTTCCTTTTCATCATCTTCATTTATGATCACTTCATCATCATTTTCATTTATGTTTGTTATTTCCCTTTATTTTCATTAGAGGACTACCACACAAATTCGAAAAGTTTTTAACATAAAAGAAAATTATAGGAACTCTTTCTTAAAATTTGAATGTAAATATAATTGAATCGGCTCAGTTTTCGACGAGAAAAAATGGGAATATGAAACGTCGACCTCGTCAATTTTTTTTGTGATATAATCAGTTTGAGCTGCGGCTGTCCCTATCGCACTCTACGGAGGCAGAGTTGAAGTAAGACGACGGCAATAGATTCTTCAAATACCTATTTTTCAAATTCCTCGCAGGCCCTGTTCCCTCTTAAGACCGCTGTATCCTCAACAGCAAGTCAAATCACTGTAGTATTTCTAAATTGGTCTCTCAAAACTAAGTCCTCTGGGACCGGCGGCGTGCGTATACGACCAGATGTACGAACGTAAGGATTTTAGCAGATGACGTTCTGTAGTTTCTGCAGTGTATCCTCCAAATGTTTTCACCTGCTTTTTATCTGACCTTTCGTACCTAAAGGACAAAAATACAAGACAATATTATTTAAAGCCTCACTCGACTAGACAGCACATACGATCAATAAATTACCTGAGCCACTAAGCACCATCTATCAAGTTTAACCGAATAGCTTTATGACGTCAAACATTCTATGGTCCTTGAAACAATCTGTTATTATTAGACTTTTTTTTCCTACTTCAATCTAATCTGCCTAGCCCTATTTTGGGGTCGGCTTCCAGTCTAACAGGATGCAGCTGAATACTAGCATTTTACCTGGAGGGACGGTCTATACGACCTCCACAAACCAGTTCCTGGTTAACACGATACCCTTTGGTAAGACTGGTTGTCAGACTTTTGGGCTTCTGACTTTCCGTAACGACTGTCAAAGATTTATGAATGACATCCGGGACCAACGGCTTAACGTGCTTTTCGGGAGGGGTCTCGAAATGTAACGGATGATCTGTTCACCCATCCACGAACCGATCGTTACTTATTCCCGGTAATGTTAAGTTTATGGAAAGCTTTTGCGGGTTTTTCCATAAAGTAGGTGAGGCATGAGTCATGACTTAGTTACATAATCGCTTGAGGATGTATACGGTACTGAATATTCGTATTTTTAGTGTACAATTGAGCCAATTGCCAATTGAATCTCTGAAGGGTTTATTAATTCACTCGCTCTAGTCTAAGGCCCGTATTACAGAAACTCATTCAAAACTCAAGAATTACTTAAAACTCGTTATTTTTTTTCCCTTTTGATTGATTGAAACTAGTTTTAAGTAATGCTTGAGTCTTGAGTAAAGTTGTGTAATGAGGGCCTAAGTCTTATTATGTAAAGAACTGAATGATTGAGATTTTTGTGTTTTGTGTTAAAACAAATTTATGTGTACGTCGTGGCCAGATCTTAAAATTGATAATTTCATGAAATGAACATCGATCACTGGTCATATCATGATGTGGCCTGGCCAGATCATTGAATACTTAACGTTTAACGATATGAACAGTTAAACGTACGACTACTTCATGATGTGGCCAAACATTAGTGATCATATCGTAAAATAGTTACGATTATCCACCGGTAGAGGCGTTGATGTTGCTTTGTTCTTGTTGTGCATCATGGCGGCGGAATACAACAAATCAAATAAAGTAGGGTGACCACACAAAAAAAGTCGATGAACTTTTATTGGGTTTCTAAATATGATATTATGGAAAGCGATCAACTTGGGAAGTAGCGCTCGCCGGCCGCTGCCGCGGCGTGAAATGCAACCTAGTACTTAAAATTAGTTGTAAAAAATTCAAAAATTTACGCCGCTTATGTGGCACCCTGACCAAATAGGTTAGGATAGGTTAGAACTGTGAACAACAGCGCGCGAGCCGAGCGAGCGCGACCAATTGGCTATTTTTACTAAACTTTACTTACACCATGGATACCCTACATTAATGATATGGCCAAACGTCAACTGACATATCAAAAACTGACGTTTAAACGATATGGCTAGTTAGTGGCCATTTGTTGAAATGGTCAATTCTAAGATTTGGCCACGACATGTCTATGGGCATGTCCTAGAAACAAAAAATCTAAGACATGTGACATCTTCCTACATTACAGCTTACAGCCCACTCCCTCTCCAAAAGAGGACTGTTTCCCAGCACCGGGAACATTATAGGCTGCTTATGCTGTGTCCGCAGGGTGGCAGCTGGATGTAATTTGAATATGTGTTAGCAATAGCTGCCTCCAGTTAATTGCTCTATTTGTTGAGCATGACCAAATAATCATAACAACATGCGTTTTGTTTATTGTATCTGACGTCAATTGTTTCTTAACATTATCTTACAGGCCTCAACCTCTTTTCGTCTCTGATATTATTACTAGGTTTTTTGTAGCCGTATTTAGATGCAAAAAAATAAGACTACAATGTCTAAAAAATGCTGAATCATCATTACACAGCAAAAAATTGCGGAAATAATTATGAGATAGATAATAATATTACTAAGCTGACATTGTGCCCAGTGGCAGTACTAGACATTTATTAAATATGATTTGGGCAATCTCGAAAACAGAGCCTGTATTAATTTAGATATCATTTCACCATACCAAGGATTGGATTGGAGAAAGTATTTGTTTATACATTTTAAACGTGAGAAGATAGTAATCTATTTATGAAACAAAAATATTTCCAGAATTAAAGATAAAAGTTTTTAATCAATCACTATCATAACAGATTTTATTATTTGTAACAATCAATACGCAAATCAATCATTCCTTCCGATTACTTATCATATTAAATGACGTCACAAAGTCACACAAACAAGATATTTCAACAAAATAAACTCATGAATATATTAGAATTTTCCGTATAGTTTATTTATTTTCTGTGAACCGTTCAGTATATTAATATGGCTATTTTAAATCATAATGAGACATCATATTAAATGACGTCACAAAGTCACACAAACAAGATATTTCAACAAAATAAACTCATGAATATATTAGAATTTTCCGTATAGTTTATTTATTTTCTGTGAACCGTTCAGTATATTAATATGGCTATTTTAAATCATAATGAGACTGTGTACAGCTCATTATTTACAGGAAAACAGTCTAGATTCTGTCAGTTATAATTAGGGTTGTCAACCCTACTATTTAATATAATATCCTGCCATATTAAAGGCCTCAATATTATATTTCTAAAGAAAAAATATAGTAGGCGAAATTATGTACAGACGCCAAGCAGGTCAACCTACCCGAAACTGTCAAATTTTCCTAATCAACCTTGAACCTTATGCTTTAGTGATAAAGTTGAAAATCGATTAAAGAAATTTGACAGATTGCAGTAGGTTGATGTTCTGGCGTCTGTACAATATTTTTATTTCAATACACAATGGCGAGATGATCTGAATAGGACCAGTATTAATCTTATAAAAGCTAAATTAATGGTAGCTTGTAACCTTAATTTAGAGTGTAAAAATAGTTATGACACATTAAAAAAACCTGTTAACAAAAGTTAAACGTAGCCCATAATTTGTTTAGAACACACATACTATATATTTTTTCGCCATCTAGGTAGTACCTACTATATTTTTACAGACAATGGCTTCGAAAATATAAATATTATAATATTGATATTAAAAAAAAGTTGGCAACCCTAGCTATAATATCTAGACTGAACTAATATTCGCAGCTGTTTCAACCAGCACGTGATGTAAGTAGTTCACACCGTCAACCTCACATCTTATCAGTCATGTGGTGAACCTGATTAAATATCAATTTATTTTACTTGTACAGACGCCAGCACATCGACCTACTACAATCTGTCAAATTTCTTTAATAGATTTTCAACTTTATCAATAAGGCATAAGGTTCAAAGTTCATAGGGAAAATTTGACAGTTTCGGGTAGGTTGATCTGCTGGCGTCTGTGCATACGATTTTACGATTGTATTTTATTTGTGGGTGACTTTTGTTAAATCAATCTGTGTTGTTTTGATGTCTCTTGAAATTCTGTATATTTCATTAAAACCACAAGTGACAAGATTTTTAATGAAATTGGACCGTATAGAACCTTAATTAAGTAACTTTTCTTTCCGTAGGCAAGTACAAGCCAATTTGAACACCAGGATTGTTTAGAATTTAGAACATCATTCTAATTTCTAACTTCACGCACGTGGCAACACAACCAAAATATAAATATGGACAGTATGGAAACTAGGCCTATTTGTTGAAATCATTACCTACGTTCCATTTTTAAAAAGATCGCGGCGACTGCTCGTCTCGACACGGCACCCGCAACTGAGAGCACAGCACCGCGACAATCGCTTGGCGTGTGGCGTTTCGAACGTCTACTACGTAGTTTCTGTACTGTCCATATTTAAACTGTGACACAACGAAGCATTACAAGACGTTAGACTGGTTCATTTAAATTAAATCGGGTCTACCACAGTTACGTAACTTGGAACACTAAACTTCATTTTGGGACATCGTTCACAAAATAAATAACACAGTATCTGTAACATTATCAAGCACTCCACATTATCATGACGGGAGATACCAATTAATGATGACGTCATGTCATATAATAATATCATAATATCGTGTCCACGATATAATCTACACTTATATCTACACCCCGACCGATTTAAAAAATTCTTTCACCAGTAGAATGCTATATTATCACTGAGTAACTTAAGCTATAATTTATAAAGATACCACGTGGGCGAAGACGCTGGTGGAAGCTAGTTATCTATATATAGAGATGTGTATGATACACTTAGTTACAGATGTGGCAATTACAAATAAAATTTTAAAATATATATATATATATATATTGTTTTTATTTTTTTTATTGTTACCCCACTAGGAATTTCTCCTGTATCGTGGGTGCGTTTACAAACATTTAAACTCACATACACAAACAGCCAGACCTGCCGATCTATTCTGTAAAAATCTCACCGTGAAAACTTAGGTGAAGTGAGCTCATTCCACTGATGCTAGGGATGTACACTATTGACAGCTCACTTCACTTAAGTTTTCAGCGTGAGATTTTTACAGAATAGCACTGCCGGAACAACTAATTGTACTTAGGTCATACAAATATTTGTTCCGTGTGGGAAACGAACCCGCGGCATGCAGCGCTGCAGTCAATCGCTTAACCACTACGCCAACCGTGCCGTCATTCTTTTTATTCTAAACCTTTTTCAAACATAATTAAAGAACACATAAATTCGTGTACAGAACACCACCATGGACGAACAAAAAAAGTCAGACAGATTCTCGCTAAGAAGAAACTGTGTCACTCAAGTCGGCCAGCTCACATTACGCAGGCCGGCCCGCACACATTCACACATTAGTCAGCCAATAGTCAGGCAAACGTCAACACTCACACATAAATATTTACCCGTACGTACAGCGAGCTGGCCGACTTGAGTGACACAGTTTCTTGTTAGCGAGAATCCGTCCGACTTTTTTTGTTCGTTCATGACGTTACCTTTTGCTTAATTTAAGACTCGTTTCTTAATTCAGTATCATATTTTGGTAGGTACTATTTCTTATGCAATGGAATCTTCAACGTTAGGTAGGTATCGAATAGTTCAAGTTGAGTAATTTGTGGGCTCGTCTACAAAGGTTAATGATCTTTTAGCTAATTAATGCAATTAACTGTAAACATTTTACAACGGAGGCTGCAAAGCGATTGGATATCGTTTTAAATTACGTCAAGTAAAATCTAATAAACAAATAACTGAAAGGGATTCAAAACAAAATACATTTCAATAAATCATCAACTTAATAGTAGCTTGAAATTGAAATTCTCATTTCTAAAGGCGGGGCTCTACAGTTGCGCACGCACACGAACAGTGCGGTTCGCGTCATCTTAGAAACATAGTACCTTATGGACACTAACTTCACGGTTCGCGCACGAAGCGTAAAGAGATGCTCAAAGTCAAAGCATTTATTTCAAATAGGCCCTTATAAGGCACTTTTGAACGTCAAAAATTCACAAAAAAAAATTAATGATTCTAGTCGCCCCTTCCAAAAGGTAGTTTTCGCATGGAGAAGAATGGGCAAGAAACTCCACCGTTACTCTTTTCAAATGTTTTACAATATTTTGTATAAGTACATTAGTTATATCATTATATGTGAGGACGATGCACCTAGAAGAAAATTATTATACCACAATAGGTAAAATGAATTAAGAATTAAAAATGAAGCAACAACAGATAAACTAATTATGTGATAGATACATGGTGACCATACTACCCACGCGAACCGTTCGCAACATGCGCGCGCGTGCTTAGAATGTGACGCGTCCACAGCCATTCGAGGCGCGTACCGTGCACGGTTCGTGCGCGTGCGCTGGTGTGGACCCGCCTTTATAACCACAATGTATATTAATATTATTGGCGAGTTGTGACTAACTCCCAACGCGAATATTTACGTTGGTTATGTTATAACACAAACTGTGGTTATTATGTAACCAACCATGTTGATGACTGTTTACTTCCTTAGGGCTTTTAGGAAAACTATATCATATTGTATTTTCTTTGTGGAAAAGAGCCAAAACTGGGTCTAAGTGGTCTAACAACGATTGTTAAAACTCTAAAACCTATTTTCTTTGCTTCATTATCATTTTAATGGAATTTCTTACTCTCACAAACTGTAATTTGTTAACTTATTTTATTAATAAACCAACAAATATTTACCACACATACAAATTATCGGTCAATCTAAAACTAATCCTAACTAATATTATAAATACGACAGCAAGTTTGTTTGTTTGTTACGCTATCACGCTAAAACAGCTGAACAGATTCAGATGAAATTTGGCAAATGGGTAGACCATGACCTGGATTTGGCCATAGGTTTTTATCTCGATATTCCAACAGGATCGAGATTTATGCGGGTGAAACCGCGAGGCGCAGCTAGTTAATAATATTTTATATTTCACTGTGAAAATCAATTGAAACAGTTTTCTTATAATCTATTACAAGCTAAATATGAAAGGTTATGAGTATCTTTTCACTAACCTAGGTACTGCAATTACGTGTAATATATGCTTTAAGCATTTATAAATCTACATCGCTAATGCATTTTTTTAAGATTTCTCCCGTCTCGTTATATCAGGAGGAACACCGTGGAATTTTACTCGACAGGCAGTTCGATATAACCCTACGTTTCCCCTAGAAGTTACTACCGGAAGGTAACAAAGAGGTTCCAACAAAAAAAAGGTCTAAAACGGAATTTGTGTAACATCAATCTAAATTAGGTAAGGCCAAAGAGACGTCACATCTAAAATCGTATCAAAAATAAAACAAATGTGATATTGTGCACTTACCCTGTACAGGCCCCTTATCCCTTCAGTCCTGTAGATCTTCATCAGGCCATCGACCATGCCTTTGTACCGTTTGTTGTCGGTCAGGGTTTCCTCGCTGTACTGGAGACAGAGGCGGGTCTTCACCACCCAGATGGGGTTCGTCATAACGAGGGATAGCACACCAGCTTCTGCAGCAGCTAACATGTGCAGGCCAGGGCCTAGAGGGGTACGCGCGTTCCCGCCTTGAATCCATGTTTTTATTGCGTTATAACTGCGGAGAAAATTGAGAAAACCTTATATTATAACCATAGACGTATAAAAAAGGTCGGACGGAACTCCCGCTAAGACAAAACTGTGCCCCGTAATGGCGGCGACTAATTTATGTGTGAGTGAATTTAGGGATGCCATGTAAGCCAAATTTACCCATTTATTATTGCTTTGTTTTATTAAGACAAAAAGTCGTGTGTAGGCAGAATTATACTGTGCCATTTCAAAAGGTTAATGGTAAGAACCAATTATTATGAAAATGAATATTTGATGGTGGATATTCTGGAGTGCATTAGTATCAGCACGTGGCCTCGTCATTAACTGGGTTTGATGAGCCGACAAGTCTAAGAAATGAGACAATAATGTATTGCGTAAGTACTAGTGACCTAGTAAAGGTGAATCAGGAGCTGGAGAAAATGATGCTCATTAAGATAGTAGCATCACAATACTTTTATGCAAATGCTTGAAGTTACTAATGAGCGATGACAATGTTGACCAACGTCATTTGGTCGGGTGATTTCCGTCAAATTCTTTTTTCTTCTAGAATGCAATTCAAATATTTAAAACTCGAAAGTGCGATGAGTGTAAGTATCTTCAAATTAAAATTAACCCATTCACTGCTGACACATTGACGTAAGTATGTTTGGTTTGGCAGATTTCACAAAATGGCACGTGAGTTAACGTATAGATACCTATGTAATATTAAAACCACGGATGAGGAAAACTAAGAGGTTACGTTACGCCTAATGAATTCGCGGCACCTATTGTCAAAAAGATTCTCGAAACCAATAGGTTCGATTTAGGAAACAACAAAGATGGATCAAATGAAGGCAAAGGAACAAAACGACTAACTACGAACGAATGGCAGCAAAGTGAGTCTTAGAAGCCAAAATTAACATTCTAAACGAAACTGCAGTGTATAAGCGCATGCGTATTCTTAACAGGTATTTCTACACTAATTTTGCTAGGACGCGACTTTTAGGCCTGAGACTAAGTTGGAGCATTACTTAAAACTCGTTTAACCTTTTGATTGGTTGAAACTAGTTTTAAGTGCTTAAGTCTTGAGTGTTTCTGTAATACGGGCCTAAGACTTCTTAGCTATCTTGAATCCTCACCTAGGGTTCACATATCACTGCGAGAATAATCTATAGGACACAAGTAAATAGTAAAATAAATACTTTCATGTTCGCAGTTTTGTGTTAGGCCATTAAATGTGCCATTACTGTTTACTCCTATTTATTTTATAGATGACTAATACATGCGGCACTCAGACAGTTTTGGCGATACTAGAAAAAAATACACTACAGGTTATTTATTTTTTATTATATCTTTTCAAAGAACTCTCCATTTGCGTCTATGCACAGTTTCATACGTCTTAACCAATTTTCATAAAACATTTTTCAGTCCGCAGCAGACACCTCTTCAAACCCCTTCTCAAATGCAGCCAGAACATCTACCGGTGATGAAAACTGTTTTCCCTTGAATTTATTTTTTATTTTGGGGAACAAAAATGATAAATCCATGATTCATAACCTGTACTCATAGACGTATAAACTATGCCTGTACTAATATCGTAAATGCGCCGAGACGAGCCTGCTTCAAATTTTGCTATCATGTTTCGGCACCTTTCAACCCGAACCTCCTTCTGAGCTTGCGTTAGATTGAGCGGTACCCAGCGTGAAACTATCTTCCTTACCCGAAGACAGAATTTTAATGCACACTTCCCGATCCAATCTGCAGTATATGCTGAATCTCTTCTTATGTAATTCGCCTATTCTCTTGAATGATTTTTTTCACAGCCAGCACGTTTTCTTAGGTAACAGCCGTCACAGGGTGGCTACTTCTTTCTTCGTGAGCCAAAGTCACTCGACCACGGTTAAATTCGTTAAACCAGCGGAAAACAGTCGCTTTAGAAGGGCTTTTGTCTATGAACGCTATTCGAAGTCTTTCAAACGATTCTTCTGGTTTTAATCGACATTTGAAATCGTAAAAAATCACCGCGCGAAAATGTTCTCGTAGTAAATCCATTTTTTTTCAATGAGACAGAGTATTTTGATTTTGCTCGTAAAAAATGTGGAGGGAATTTCGAATTTGGAATATTGTGTTTTTTTGTAATAAATTGTCATAGTTTTAATTGACATCAAAACCAGCCAGTGTCCCATAGACAAAAACTGTTAGTCGCAAAACTTTCTGAGTAACCTGGTACAACTTATTAGTGGTTTTATTTTGAGAATAATGCGCTTGAATATCTAATTCGATGACAATCGACGAAAATGATGGATTTAGCAAAAATTTATTTGGGTCTGAAGTTCAGGAACTGCAATCTCCACATATATAGCAATCGCTTTACGACCGAATTCGGTCGCAACGTCATAATGGCGTCCCTAGACGGTGAAAATTGCTTGACAAGCACGAAAAAATCACGTTCTTCAAATGCACGTGATTTCTAACTGACATACTGTTTTTTTGTGTGCACTAAATAAACGATTTATCTATCTATCTATCTATACGGCAAATAATTTAATTTAATGTTTATATGCATTAGTATTCAAAGTAGTTAACAATTACTTTGTATACAAATGCATATAATCAAGTTCTTCTAACTTAACATACAGCTTCGGGATTTGGTTCCGCCATTTCTTCCCAGCAATCAGCAGCATTAGGAAGCGGTGAAGGGCGGTTTTCGGGGTCTGTCTTATTTTATTTTGACGTTCAAAAAGTGATCAGCACTTTTTGAACATCAAAATAACAGCCCAATTTGAATAATTGACTTTTGTCTTTTTTTAAAGGGATTTCATAATAGGGTTATTTCATTCAATGGCCTACGGGACTGGTGTTTTTATTTGATAGGCTCGCGTTTGACTTTTGTTTCAGCTGGCGAGTGGTGCCAACAAAGTCAAATCATTTATTTCAAATATGCTCTTAAAAGGCACTTTTGAACGTCAAAAGGTAGTATAGGTACCTTTATCAGTATTTTATGGTATGATTAAATGGTGTTACATGAATATCATTGTTCTCACATAATCAGAAAGACACGACCGATTTTAATAATAGTTACGTCATATATCAATTACAGAATCAATAGTTTGCTCTGTAATTGGAGATATTTACCCGAACAATTGATTGAAGAAAGAAACGTGAGGTAGTCACGTTTATACGCATTGTGGATGATAGTGGTTTAAATGCATTCGGATGGTTCCAATATTTTACCCATACCTTTGGTTATGGGATAAGTAAATTGTTTTCGCACTTTATACTTACCTCGTGAATCAATTTACTATTACTTAGTTCTACTAAAAATGAATCGTGGGAAAAACTTACTTACATAGAAAAACCTACTTATATAGGTACCTTAAAAAAAAAAAAGTCCTAAATAATTAGGTAAGTAATATGCATGTTTTCAAATTCCAATCTTGTTTCAAATGTTAGCCTTATCGAAGGTTCTAATTACTATTTATTTATTGACAGATTATATACCTAATCTGTACCTAATGTTTTTTAAAGTTTTGTTGGTTGGAAAATTACAGGGATCTACATTTTCTGTCAATAATATGACCGAAGTCAACGCAACTGTTATAAACAAGAAATAACAACCGTAATTTCCAAAGGGATGGGCACGATATGTGTTGTTTATTACACAGTCTAGTCACAGTTGGCCTATATCTCTCTCAATCTACATATAAAAAAAAAGAAAAAAAAAAGTATCTATGATAAGTCCGATTTAATAGGAGGTTATAACAGAAATCGTTATAGAAATTAAAAAGTTGTGATTGGATGAAACAGGTGTGTTTAATTCAATAACGATTTGATAACTTTAACAAAACAATTATGTAATGATGATACAGAAAGATTATTTCATTATCTTTGTTGCTAATTACCTACTTGATTAGCAACAAGCAAAAACGTGTGTAGAATGTATGCTATAATTATAATTTACGAAAGATTATTATGGCGGTCAAAAAGTGGCAACTTATAGGTATAATTACTTTCGTAATGAAGCCTTCAGTGACGTAGTGTTACGGTTGATGACATTTTCTAAAAGTTCTGTAGGTGTTTCAACCGATTAACATTGCTTTAGAAACAATGCTCTTTGTTTTATTGTCCCATGTTATTTTGACAAATCAAAAAATACACGAATAATTTATAAACATGAATAAGTTTGGTGAAGCAAGTCAGCGGGGATGCGGGACTGCAGGGGTTGCAGAAAAGTCCGAAAGGGATACCGTGTCCCCTGGCAACATACAGGCAACTGAAGGAACACGGGTGGGTTTTAGTCAGTAAGAGTCTGACACGCCCTTTTTTCTTCTCCCGCTCCGCCCAGAGCGGGAGAAGAACAAAAAAAGAAAACAAAGACACCTGCTATCGTAAGCGATTACGACAAATTTGTTTCATTTTGACAGTTCAACAACATTCATTGCGTTATTTACGTTGCTGAGCAGATTTCTTTTTCGAACTTATGAAGCAATGGATTAGGAATTTGTTTTAAAGCGATTCAAATTCCGATTCGATCGTGTATTACGTAATTAGGGTACTACAGGTTAGTCACAAACCATAGAAAAAAAAACTGGCAATGTCAGGTTTTTCAGTGTACAGTTTGGCTAAATACTTACATAGGGCGATCCTAAGTACCTATACGAAATAGCATCATCTAAATTCCCTGAAAACGTCAGTAGGTATTGAAAAATACCTGTAGACGTTAAATATCATATTAAATAGTTGTACCTTCTGTATCAAAACTAGATGACACTTACCTACTAGGGTATTTTTGAGTAATTATGGCAATTCTAGCTTTTATAATCCTAACTTAGTACTAACCAAAACTCAGTCATTTTATAATCTGTCACGGAGAGTACACTTCCGTTCTAACGAATGAACTTCGTACCCACTCATAAATCGGAAACCTTGCCAAATTCAAACACGGCGACAACTCATGCAAAGTTCTGAAATTCTTCTAAATAATTATGCATTGAGAATTTGCGTTGCCATTAAGGCAGATTTATTACTACCGAAAAAAAAAGGTCGTAAGTCCCTTGTATTTTCTCTGTCCTTAAGACACAGTGAACACGATATGAGAGAGAATTTTAAATAAACATTGACGTCTTCGTTCAGTTCACAATGTAACAAAGGAACACGTGCCAAGCAGGTAAAACGTTTCAGTTTTTCTTGAAATGCATTATAAAACACATTTCGCGAAATTGGTTTACTGTGTGACGTCACAGATGTGATAGGGTTGGGCGAAATTCAGTTGCCATATCCATCGCTCGCAAAAAGAGAACCCTTTAATGACATTTTATTTATGATAAGACTAAGAAGGACTGCATCCTTCTCCATGACTGGAGTCACAAGTACCGTGCACTTACTCTCTAACTCTCTCTCTCTCTCTAACTCGGGTCAATGGTTACCTACAGTTGGCCGTACAAATATTTGCTATATATCGCGCAACGGCCAAGAGCTGAGTCACTGCACGTGAGTCGATACGTAGATCACCATAGTACTTATGCAGCTAGGTATATGCCACTATTGTTTTCGATCAAGGGGGGGCACATGTTTCTCTCTAGGAAGGGGGGGGGGGTCACAAAAAATCATCATCATCTGCTATGTTGGAGTCGGGTTCCAGTCTAACGGGATGCAACTGAATAACAGTATTTTACATCGCACGGCGACCTCCACAACCCACTTACTGGGTAACACCCCTTGGTTAGACTGGTTGTCAGATTTTCGGGTTTTTGACGACCCGTAACAACTGTCAAGCTGGGACAGCCAAAGCAAACGGCTTAACATGCTTTCTGAGGCACGGAGCGGAGCGGGCTTATGTAGAGATGGTCACCCATCTTCGGACCAACCGCGGCGTAGCTTGACTTGATGGATACGAGCTACGGGTGTGGTGTAAAAGGGAAAACATCGTGACACAACAAGTGTGACGGCCTGGCTTATTGATATGAGCTACGGGTGTGGTGTAAAAGGGAAAACATCTCAAAACCTTGGTCAACCAGAACAAAAACGTAAAAAATACAAAAATAAAACAGACCTCCAAAGAAAAAAAATTACTTTAATTTCTGAAGTTGGTGGCAAAAACCCGAAAATACAGAACGACTTCCGAAATTAAAGTTAGTTTCCTCACATTTTAGTGTTTTATTTCGTCTTTTTAGTTGTGGTTGACCAAAAGTCACACTTTTATCTTGAAAACTACTGAACCGATTTTGATGAAACATGCATCCCTTCTCCTTCTTCCCTAAGTTGAAGTAAAATAAAGCCGATTTAAAAAAATTGTCACAATCCGATTAATAGTTTCGGAGAAATATGTTGTTTGTCTATATTTTGTATATTTGTTTGGAAGCCCTAATAGATTATCATAATTATGTGAATATATTGCAGTTCCAATAATATTACATACATATGTGTCAAACTGATAACCTCCTTTTTTTAAGAAGTCAGTTAATAATAAAAAGAAGTCATCAAGTCATATCTGAAGAATCGAGTCAATCTTGTCAACAATATTGGTATTATCAAAGTATAGCGTATGTGTAAATACAATTTATCTTACATTCCTTCACACAACTTAAAATATACATATGTACATTAAAATTTTTGAGATATTTTCTTTCAGAAACGGAGCATATGGCGGGCCAATTTTTTTGCACACACGTGTTGTTGCAGTCTTGAAATAACCATGTACCAACCTGGCATATTAAAATATTTGGATGATTCTAATCATCTCATCTCGTCAGAATCAATGGAGCTGTTTTGGTGACAGTATTAATCCATATCTTTTATAGATAATTATGTAAAGGAAATTTCATGAAATTATAAAATAAATATTATTCGAAAATAAAAACATATTAAACGTGATGACTTCTGATGACTGATCTAAACATAAGTTTGTATCAATCAGTGTTAATTTGGCAAATAATAAAATACTCACAATAAGAAGTAGAAGCCCCACGCGGAGCCTGATCCCCATACATTTGGTGTGACTCCTCTGTACAGTCCTTTCACTCCCTCCTTCTTAACAATAGTGACGAACGCACTGCTGAGTCCATCGTACCTAGGAACTGTTGCGGTCCTGCCGTCATTCACTGGAATAACACTGAAGTATTAGCACTCATACTATTAACTATGTTTTTTATACAATTATTTAGGAACCAACACCTGCACCGTAAATGGGGAACACACTTTCAATCACAATCTGAATGATTTTGTAGGATATTGCTAATCCATTGCTACATATTATGTTTGAAACATTTGTCTGCTCAGCAGCGTAAATAACGTAATGAATGTTATTGAACTGTCAAAATGAAAGCCATTGCTACTGTTAGCGTGTTACGCAACTACCCCGCAGGTGATTTTAAAATATTTTGTGCTATTAAAAGGAAAAATAAGAAAGGCATAATGCCGTAAACACAAGTAAGCTAGTAGTAGCTTACACAGTTGCAATTGTTAAAGAATATTGTAGAAACACAACATTATTTTGCATTGTTAGTTGTGCGTGGCACTTGAATGGGAATTGCAAAATGTCATTAACAATGAATGAATATGCACATTACTGTTCTATAAAACGCTGATTGAGAATTCATGACATGTGTAGTTTATAGGAACAAAAAAAGAAATGTCACCATTAACTTGCATTATCTATTTAGAAATTTCTCATTAATAGAGAAAGTAGGCAATGGCACACTTTCAACAGAGCTCTTCCTGTAACACATCTTGCTAAGTTGCTACTTTCTTGGTCAGTTTATAAATTGAATTTAGAATGAAATTCAAATTTTGAAACAATAGGTACTGGTGTTAGTTCTGTAAATACCTTCAGCTGACTGTTATAATATATTACTTGAACATAAATGTCAAAATAGTGAAGGGATTAATTGTGGTGAACAAATAGGAATTAATTCATAAAGCATGTGGCAACAGACTCACAGCACAGCAGCCTGTCATAAGTTGCAATGAGGAAGTTATCTGTGCAATGTAAACAAAGCTGACTTGTCTTCACTTTCACTAAGTGAAGTTCAAGGTTAAAACTTACACAGGGTTAACTAACCAGCACTAATTAATTCATGATTATCACTGAACACGAGTGTCAGTATGCCAATCGATAATATTTAACCTTAGAAAATCACGAGATCTCACATGGTAATTACGTGAAAAAAATTCGCGACTCACCAGCAAATCTAATTTTGATTAAATCCAGCGGGTGCAGTATGAGTGTGGAAGTTACGCCACCTGATATACCAGCTACCAGGTGCTCGTACTTGATGTGGCTATACAATGCCTTAGTCGACGACGGGTTGGGGTTCTTCATTGAAGACATGACGAATTTACTAGATCACAGATAAAACTTTAGATAGCATCTTGCGGGGACCCTGTTCACACCTATGTATTACCGGCACACACTTTCCCAGAAATCTTTAACGAAACTGAATTTAATACAATCTTCACTAAACATCGTTGCTCTCGTAATAATCCCACGAATTACGTGCGACAAAAAATGAACGATTTCCAGAGTAATTGAACATGCCGTTCCTTTCTCAGGAAATTAAAGTACTTGATATTTTTAATACTATTTTACTCCAGCCATTAATGATAAGACAAATTATGACATTGACGTGATTGTCTCCTTGTAAGCTTTTGTGAACTGATTACGTTATCAGGCATTAAGGTTTGATATAATTTCTAGATGGCCAAATCATAAAATAATCCGAGTTGGTAACAGTCATTACTGTGAGCGAACGTGAAACGGAACGACAAAAAGTGATGACAAAATTAGAAATAGAGATGTCCCGTTTCCCTAGGCATCACGATAAAGAAATATAAATATAAAATAAGAATAATTGTGAAACTATTTATAATAAAAACAAAGAAACAAAAATTATCCGAATTTAACAATATTTTTTATATAGCAATCACAGGAAATCAATGCAAAAGTTGCCAGGTCAGAATTTGGTAGTAAATTAACGGAAAAAGAACTATAGAAATTAATAAAGAATACCGGTTTGCATATTAAAGTAAAAGTTAAAGTAGTGCAAATAATATTAAAACCTAGCTAAAGCAAAACTTTAAGTAACTATATAAAAATTTAGATTTCTTCAAATCTGTAGAAATTAATAATACGAAAAAAGGTATATTTTCGAAAGTTTGCCTCGGCAACATTTTACTTTACCCTTTTTGACATCTTGGAACTATTGCCCATTTATTACGTAAATCTGCGAGCAAAAATTTACAACAAAAAAAGGATCAGAATCACAGCAAAAATGTTGAAGGTGGCGACTACTTTGAGATTAGTCTCAAAACAGGGCAATCAGGTGCGTTCTTTAGCCACAGCTGCAGGCTACAAAGAAAAACTTGTAAACGTTCCACCAACAAAACTCTCAGTGTTAGATAATGGGATCCGCGTTGCGTCTGAAGATTCCGGTGCTGCGACCGCCACCGTAGGACTGTGGATTGACGCCGGATCCAGGTACGAAACCTCCAAAAACAATGGAGTTGCCCATTTCCTTGAACACATGGCGTTCAAAGGTACAAGCAAGAGGTCGCAAACCGACTTAGAACTTCTCGTAGAAAATATGGGCGCCCATCTAAACGCTTACACTTCTCGGGAGCAGACTGTATTTTACGCTAAATGCCTTGCCAACGACGTGCCAGCTGCCGTCGAGATCCTCGCTGATATTATTCAGAACTCTTCGCTCGCAGAACCCGAAATCGAACGAGAACGAGGTGTGATACTTCGCGAAATGCAGGATGTTGAAAGCAACCTACAAGAAGTTGTATTTGATCACCTCCACGCCACTGCCTTCCAAGGTACACCCTTGGGCCAGACCATCCTTGGACCTACCAAGAACATCAAGAAAATCTCCAAGTCTGACCTTCAGAACTACATCAAGACTCACTACCAGCCTGCTCGCATTGTTCTTGCTGGAGCAGGTGGAGTTGACCACCAGAAGTTGGTAGACCTAGCCAACAAGAGCTTCAGTGGGCTGAAGAACACTGTTTCTGATGTAGAACTGGCACCATGCCGCTACACTGGCTCTGAGATCAGAGTGCGTGACGACTCGATGCCCCTCGCTCATGTTGCTATTGCTGTTGAAGGAGCAGGATGGACTGATGCCGACAACATTCCTCTGATGGTTGCTAACACTCTTATTGGAGCTTGGGACCGCTCCCAGGGTGGTGGTGTCAACAACGCCTCCTTCCTGGCCCGTGCTGCCTCCGCTGGCAACCTCTGCCACAGCTTCCAGTCCTTCAACACATGCTACAAGGACACTGGACTCTGGGGAATCTACTTTGTAGCGGAACCTCTGCAGCTTGATGATATGTTGTACAATATCCAAAAGGAGTGGATGAAGCTCTGCACATCTGTCACCGAAGGAGAGGTTGAGCGTGCCAGGAATCTCCTGAAGACCAATATGCTCCTACAGCTTGATGGTACCACCCCTGTGTGTGAAGACATTGGCCGTCAAATGTTGTGTTATAACCGTCGTATCCCACTGCATGAGTTAGATGCCCGTATTGAAGCTGTCTCAGTACAGAATGTCCGTGATGTGTGCTACAAGTACTTGTATGACCGCTGCCCTGCTGTTGCTGCCGTCGGACCCACTGAAGGTCTGCCAGACTACACTAGGATCCGTGCTGGACAGTACTGGCTTAGGGTGTAAAAAGTAATAGTTGTAAATTATAGAAACATTAAAATCAGTTAAGATCAAAAAAAGCATTAAACATTTTGCTCCCAATGTGTGTTGTTTTATTGTAATAAAACACAATGTCTTGGTGAATACTGTATTTATTATAGGACAGTAAGAAATAAATGTGTAAATAAACAAGAGCGATTCTGTATTTTGAGTTTTTTTTTATTTCTCAACAATATAATATTTGAATTATTTCTAGAATATAATAATCAAGTAGGATAAATTAATTACAACATGAAATAAATAATAATAAAATCACGTTGGTTATGCTAGATATACGCCCTGCCAAATTACACAACATGCAACTTAGCATGTGTAATGTTTCACAATAAAGGCAAGAATTACAGTGTTTTCAGAATCACGTGTCGACCGACGCGTTACTGTTATAACGTTCGCTGATATACCAATCGTCAATATTACAATTCAGTAAATACTACAATACATCTTTTTATCTTGCATCACCCCTATATTCTGCCTAAATAGTAACAGTAGTCTGCGTAGCTTCCACACCAACAGCAACTTCCTCTTTCTCCTGCACACTGGTAACACTAGGTTTCCTAATAATACTCTGCTTGATTTTACTGCCATAAGGCTGTACTGGTTCACTATGGCTGATCAGGCTCGCTGAGGATATGAAGACTGACACCTGTTCAGGTGTAGGACAAGCTACAATGAGCGTGTCTTCGTAAGTATAGCCTGCGTTTGCGAGCAGCTGTTCGATTTGGACGAAGTAGCCGACGACGTTGTTCTGTAATTAAAACAAATAGGTATATTGTTTTAGAGTAGACAAGATTTGAGATGTTAAGGGTCGACATTTTTCCTGTTTGGTTTAAATCTACAATCACATAATACAGGAACATTTACAGTGCAGACAAACTCAGGCCCTAGTGTGAGTTTCTTTTAACCGTCTCGACTTTACGTAGGTATCGACCGCGTTTGGCGCTCCGATTGGCTCTTCACCAGTGAAGGCCAGTGAAGGGCCAATCGGAGCGCCGAACGCGGTCGATACCTACGTAAAGTCGAGACGGTTAAAAGAAACTCACACTAGGGCCTCGGAACTGTGTTAGTTTACTTTCTTTGTAACTGCATAAAGTAATAATATATGTAGATATCGAATGATATATAACCACACATTAGCTTAGATTACTTCCGAAATAAGTTCAGTGACTGCAATGGAGAAGCCATGCGGGCTACGTCTAGGCTTACGAACTTTTTGTAAAAGTAAAAAAGTGTATTATGTTCAAAGCGGGATAATAAACAGTATTTCGGAAAAATAAACAATATTTTAAGTTGATGTTTTAAATAGATATAAAATTCATTAGTGCTTCTCGCGCAACTTATTAATTTAGCCCCAATTTTGAAAGCTTCGTATGCCTCGCCTGATAAATGAGGAGCAAATTTTTAATTGGACGTATGAAGCTCTATTTCTGTCGTCCCACCACATAGCATTAATTCTGTGAATACTGAGGTGGCACAATTAACATTTAGTTTCATTTTTAAATTAAGGCTAGGTGCTTAGTAGATGAAACTTTTATTTGGGTATAGCTTTGGATATCAGTGAAAACAGTATATTCATATACTTTATTTTTGTTGAAAAGTAAACAGTATTTTAGAGTGAAAAACAGTGTTTTTGATACTGTTTTTAACAGTATGGTTGGCGACCCTAGCTTTGTCGTTGGATCGATTGAAACGTCACCAGTGAAACGCGCTAGTTAATTGGTTCTATAAGTTACTATTTAGAGACTACCGAACATTCACGTCGACAACGCCTCAACCAAGCGCGGCTTGTGTAACTGGCTTTTCATATTCATAACGGAGGCTTTATAAAAAGGCATTTATAATGTTAATCCATAACTGAAATATGTCAAGTTCGCTTATAACATAGGGCCGAAATAATTATGTAAGTGAACAGTACTTTCACAGAGCTGTTACAATAATAGAAATTATCATTTAATATCAAATGTTTACCCACCCTAATAGGCCTAAACAGAATGAACTCCGTTTCCTTATTGGCCAAGTAAAGCTGCATGGATCGCTGCAACGAAGCCAGATGCGTGCGTATCTTCTTCTGAGCCTCTTTCACTGCCACTGCCATTTCTTCAGGAGTTGCCCACGGCTGGGTCTTCAGCTGTTCTATTGGAGTGAAGGCTGTTGCCTGAAAAAATTAAACAAGAATGTTTAAGGCCTATTTCGTCCAGAAAGACAATATTTACTTAATAAATTCAAAAATCTGTCTTTCTTTTTCGTGTGGTTAGTGGCTAACCTGGTGTCAGAGTTTTTATGCCGCCCATGGGCCTCTGACTTGGCTTCACATGCCGTCGAGAAATATCTCTCAAGCATGCCGGTTTCCTCACGATGTTTTCCTTCACCGTTTTTGAAGCAAAATAGAAAATAATTTGAATTAAATCCAGGTGGTGTAACAGCATAAGTCAATAAATCTGCCTAGCTTTTTCCCAACTATGTTGGGGTCGGCTTCCAGTCTAACCGGATGCAGCTGAATACCAGTATTTTACATGGAGCGACTGCCTATCTGACCTCCACAACCATTCTACAAGTACTTGATCTATACAGTATTCGGTGACATAAAGTACATCGATACGTACGTCAGTCTGTCAAGACCATTTATCTCAGAAACGTGTGGAGGTATCAAGTTGAAATTAATATCAAATACGTAAGTGTATGGTCTCTTATGGGTCTAAAAAAATCAAGCTTCTAAGTCAACGCAATAAAAAAATACGGCCATTTATGCTACATACTTTGATACCACAAATAAATCAAAACTTACAGGGTACTTTCCGTTGACCTAGAATCATAAAATTTGGCAAGAAGCAAGGTTTCACAGCACATGTAAAGGAAAATGTTCGAAAACCGTTAATTTGTTAAAGTTTTATCACACAAAAAATACATTTTTTGCGATTACAAACTTACATTTGCAGTTGGAGAATTGACCGTTACGTATATCGATGTATGGGAGAACATACTTTTCGACTACAATGTTAAGTTTGTTTTTGGGATAAATTCATCCTAACAACGGAACCCTTCATTGTGCGCGGTCCGACACGCAATTGGCCGGTTTTTTTCTTAAAGTCACTGACAGACAATGCAAAGCCTTAATCGCTGCGTTTCGAAGTATTTAGGCATGAGGAACAGGGAGTAAAGGTCACTCATACTCCACCGAAAAGGTAGGATCCTTCGACCAGCAGACGGGTCTTGTGTCTAGTGGGCAACTGCCCGACGATTGTTGTTGGGACGTTGATTATAGTCGCGCGGTAAACCCTGGTTGCGCAATGCAGGATTTTGTGCGTGACGTCAGTGTGATGCGTAGGTCGCATGTGATGATGTAGATCACATCACTCCCCTCCAGAGATCGGAGGTAGATAGTAATGAAATCTTGCACAAGAGTTCCTTTTATAACGAAAGTGAGAACTAAGAAAGGTTTTTTGAAAATTCAGCCCTAAAGGGGTTAAAAGGGGGATGAAATTTTGTATGAAAGTTCATCACTTTTGATGATGGGAAATCCCACTGGGCACATGGCTTGTTTCATACTAAAATGTGAAGTGACAGCCTCGCTTAAAATCTCAAAAAGTAACCCAAATTATTCACCCACCTTCTCAATAAACGCAATCATCGGCCCCGCCAGAATCTCAGTAGCATCCCTGATGAACATTTCGCAGCAGCTCTTCAACTGTCTATCGACCTCCTTCCTCGAATCCAACAGGTGTTCCCTCACCAACGGAGTGCCATCCAAGAGAAACTCTAACAACGCATTGTTGCTGTTCAAAGAAAATATTTGCCTCGGTTTTTGTATGAGACCGTACGCTGCATTTTTCATATTACTGAAGTCTAAAGTAGTCTCTTTGATGATAAAGTCTACTTGGAATGGCGCGATTTGTTCTCGTAGAATCAAAAGATGCTTGATTTGGAACAATTCCCCATCTATATTCGTTGTATTCGCTGTAATTTGCTTTGCAGCGCTGTCTACGCTTTGGACGCATAATGATATCGCTTCTTGTGCTAAACCTTGGAAGACTTTCTTCTCAAGACATCGGTATAGCCTTGATAGGGCTGCTAAAGTTCTTCGGACCCCGGGGTACCACATGCCGTGAAGGTCGGCTGGGGAGGCCTGAGGTCTTCGTTGGGCCTCCACGTTGATGTTGGCGACTTCTTGTGAAGTTGCGGAGATGTCTGATACCATGGAGTTACGGGAGTCGCTGCGTTTGAGAGATTGTTCTTGGATTGACATTGCGATTTGCTGTGGAAGGGAGAAAAGTATGTGTAATACAGAATACATATAAAAGTTTCTATGTTGTAGAAGAAAATTGTTGGACTTTCATAATATTTTTGAGTAACAAGCAGTACACTACGCATACTTTTCTTAGGTTATATTACTGTATTTTATTGATAGTGAAAATATAAATATACATGCATATTCTCTATTCTCAGCCCATGCCCAGAGAAGCTCTCCGTCCATTAATCTATTTATACGATCAAATTGATAAATTACAGATAAAAGGAATATAATAAATTAATTATTTTCTGGAATGACGACAATTAATAATTACACCAGGCTACCCACCACCGCCATTATGCGCGGGTCTGTACAACAACACGTCGGCTCTCAGATGTACGTGAGCATTAAATCGTAAATCCTAACTTCTAAACTAAAATTATAAATGCGAAAGTGAGTTTGTTTGTTTGTTACGCTTTCACACTAAAACGGCTGGACAGCTTTGGATGAAATTTGGCACATGGGTAAAGAATGACCTGGATTAGGACACGGAATACATTTTATGCCGATATTCCCACGGGATCGAGACTTATGCAGGTGAAACCGCAGGGCGCAACTAGTACTTTATCTTTGAATACTTACTAGGCTAGAAACAGTTTGATATGGCCAATTATCACATGTGTACCTACTCTTAGAAAAGTTGTCTAAAATAATGGCAATAAATAATTACAAACGTATTTTTATCTCTATCAACTTCTGTGGGTACGCGAGGTCTATACGTCGTCGGCTCTCAAATGTACGTGAGCTCGGAACACGAGGCGTTCTTGTTTGTCTTGCAGTTATCTATTGGTAAATAATGATAATCATACGTATTCTCACCTCCATCATAAGCAATTTCTGTGGGTACGCGAGGTCTCCCTGCGCGGGTCTGTACAGCAACACGTCGGCTCTCAGATGCACGTGAGCGCGGAACACGAGGCGTTCTTGTGCGTCTTGTAGGAGAGCGCGCGCGCAGTGACCTAAGGCGGCGAGGCGGATTGCTGTGGAGATACGAAGTTCCAAACTCAAATTCAAAATATTTATTTCAAATAAACCAATTACAGGTATTTTTTAATTGTCAAGGGATCGGTCATGAAGCTATGTATATATTATGTAGTTGCCCATTCCAAAGCGTAGTAGGTACTTATGGAGAAGAATGGGCAAGAAACTCTACGTTTAATACTATAGGATACATAAGTGCAGAAGTCGACCCCATATTTCAAAACCATCATAAAATCATATCTAGATACTTACGGTCATTATTGACTTGTTCTTCAATAACTTCCACTCTCAGTATGACGCAAAGCTCGGCGAGTGTTTCCAGGTGGTTTATGTGGATTATGTGAGGCCGTAACGTTTCGTATAGACCGGTGCATAGTGATTGAAGATATTCTCTGGAGAAATAAAATAATATTATAGTATTTCAGTAAAATGTTTTGTAAAAGTATTTAGTTTTAATTCCGCAATAACTAGGTTCAGGCTTGGTGGCAGTATGTAGCAACCCTCTCAACCCACGCATGGTTGCATGTTGCATCATAATCCCCGCATTTTCTGCATGTGCATATTTTTACGTGCGGGAGCTGCATATTGCACACAAGCCTGGATCTAGTTATTGCGGAATTAAAACTAAATAAACTCAAACTCAAAGCATTTATTTCAAATAAACCAATTACAGGCACTTTTGAATAGTCAAGGGGTCGGTCAGTCAGAAATATGAAGCTAGTCCCCATTCCAAAGCGTAGTAGGTACCTATGGAGAAGAACGGGCAAGGAACTCCACGGACACTCTTTTAAATAAAATAAGATGGTTACATAATATTGGTTACATCATTCAAGTTGAAGTTATACATGTGAGAACGATGCAAAACATTAAAAGCGTCCGTTAGAAATAAAAATATAAATTAAATTAAAATCGCCGTGGCAGCTAAGAGATGACCAGTCCCTACTGACGGCGCCCGTTCACGAACATGACGCATGGATTAGCACATTCAGCTCAACCATTTTGAAGGGAGCTAAATGATCCAACACACACGCCACCGCCAGCGAGACATTAGAGTGAGCATGACATACTCTCAGCCGCCAGGGCACATTCAAGTCAATGAAAGACATACTCAGTACCTAAATGGTAGCTTTATAGTCGTTACATGGTGCCCACACGTGTGCCATGCAATTATACAATGCTAAGACATTGAATTTATACAATGCAAAAATAGTTTTTAAAATCTTCAGCAGCTCCAACGGTATTTTCAAATGCTAATCAATTAGTTTATGCTTGTGGAGCAGGACCAGCGTTGAGCCAAGCATTTTTATCAGCGATGTAATCCCCCAACTTATAATATGCTTGGCTGCATAGTGTGCGTTTAATATAAGATTTAAATTTCGTTTCATTCAGTTGAAGTATGTGGGGAGGTATTTTATTGTAACATTTTAAACAGTACCGCATGAAAGATGAGTCCACTTTAGCCAACCTGAAACCCGGTTGAACTAATTGGTCCCTATTCCTAGTGATATAATTGTGTTTTGCACCTCTTTTACTAAAAAGATGTAGATTTTTCCTTACGTACATGATGTTTTCATAAATATATTGACAAGGTACCGTCATGATGTTAATATCTTTAAACTGTTCCCTTAGAGAGTCGCGCCTGCGGAGGCCATAGATGGCTCTAATGGCTCTTTTCTGCAGAATAAAAATAGACTCGATGTCTGCAGCCCGTCCCCATAGTAGAATACCGTACGACATAATACTATGAAAGTAACTAAAATAGACTAGTCTCGCGGTATCTACATCAGTAAATTGACGGATTTTTCTCACAGCAAATGCTGCTGAACTTAGCCGTCCTGAAAGGGATGTTAAATGAGGACCCCATTGAAGCCTTGAGTCGAGCGTGATCCCCAGGAAAACAGTTTTATCGACGAATTCTAGTTTCTCTTGATTCAATATTATCTCACAATTACTCTTTTGACATTTGGTAAAGAAAATCTTATGCACTTAGTTTTTTTCCCATTTAATACTAAATTATTAGCAGTGAACCAATTGTGGACCTGCTGTAGGGCGTTATTTACGTCGTCAAGATTTAATGCACGTCTATTAATTTTAAAAATTAAGGAAGTATCATCAGCAAATAACACCATTTGTGGTTGAGTTTTTAACAAATGGGGGAGATCATTAATATATACTAAAAAGAGGAAAGGACCCAATATTGATCCTTGTGGTACACCCATTTCTACTTTTAAACCGAGTGAATTGACACCATTTATTTGAACTTGCTGTTGTCTATCATTTAAATACGATTTTACTAAACTGAGCGCAAGTTTCCCAAGTCCGTAATGCTCAAGTTTCAAGATTAAGGTTTCGTGGTCGACGCAGTCAAATGCCTTGGAGAGGTCACAAAAAATTCCTATGGCGTCTTGGGCCTCTTCCCACGCCGTAAATATGTGTTTTAATAACGTGACACCGGCGTCAGTCGTACAACGTCCCTTGGTGAAACCATACTGTTGATCATGTAAGATTTTATTGGTGTTAAAATGATTGAGCAGTTGGTTAAGCATTACCTTTTCAAACACCTTGCTTAAAACTGGCAACACGGATACAGGTCTATAATTATTGGTGTCTTTACTGTCCCCGGATTTGAAAAGCGGTATTACCTTACTATATTTCATTAGATCAGGGAAGATTCCTTGATCCACACACAAATTAAATATTAAGGCTAAGTACGGCGCTATAGTCTCAATAATGGAGGTACAAACTTTAATTGACATTCCCCATAGATCTTCGGTTAATTTTATCTTGATTTGTTTGAAAGCTTTTAGTACTATTAAGGGGTTTATATGCTTGAATTTAAATTCAATCGGGCAGGATGAAACATTTGCTCTTAATAAATCAATAGAACGCGAGGGCGAGGAATTTAAGGATTCAGTAGTTTTAACTGGGATACTGGTAAAGAAATTTACAAATTCTTGAGCAACTTCTTTGTTAGTGCTTATGAGACCACGTGAAGTTTCTAGTGTGAAATCATTATTATGTCTTTTATTCCTGTTTGTTTCGTCATTGATAATTTTCCAAACCGTCTTTATTTTATTATCGGCTGATTTGATCTTGTTGCTAATGTACAAGGCTTTAGCAACCTTGCAAGTATTTTTAAAAGTTTTAGAGTAAGTAGCAACGTATTTATTAAAAGATTCAGAGTTAATATAAGGCTTAAGGCCATACAGCTCAAACAATTTTTCCCTGCTTTTCCTAATACCCTTAGTTGCCCAGTCACTGAACAAAAAAATTGGGCAAATGGTTTTAGTTTTCTTTTTTAAAGTATTATTGAACTCGGTGCGCACTAGCGAAAAGAATTCCTCATATAATTCATTTACATTGTTTATAATATGACCCGGTATACTTAACTTACTAATTAAGTTATTATTAAATCTGCTTAAATTGCTGGTTGTTATTGGTCTAGATTGTATCTGAATTCTTTGTAATGGTGTGTTGGACGTTGCTTTTGACCGCTGTGATCAGAAGGGAGATAATTTACAATGGCTTTATCTAAGTAGTTGCAGCAACAAAACACGTTATCAATACAAGTCGCAGTATTTGTGGTTATGCGGGTTGGTTCTGAAAACACATTTGACAAATTGAATGATTTAAAGAGACTTAATAATCGACTGCTATTTGAACTATTTTCTAAGATATTAATATTAAAGTCACCACAGATAATTAGCGATTTTTTACCCGTTGCAAGTTTTGCTAGAACATCTTCCATTACTGACTCAAATATGGAGTAGTTTTGATAATTTGGGGGTCTGTAAACGCACACTATAACATGCTTATCTAGCTCAACACAAGACAATTCAATGTTATGTTCAACCGACAGATCAAGTACATCTTTACGAGGCTTAGATTTAATAGAATTTTTAACTAAGATTAGTGAACCCCCTCGCAGCATAGATTTTCGGTTAAAACAACTGCCCACACTATAATTTTTATAATTAATTAGCATCTCATAATCTTTCAACCAATGTTCAGTTAAACAAATAATTTCGTACATAGTTTTTTCTAAAAATAATTCAATTTCTAATTGTTTGGAAGAAAAACCTTGAATATTTTGATGAAATAATTTCAAGGTATTCTGCTTAGATTCTTTTTTACAATTAACTATTTGAGAGCAAGAAGACACCTTGTTCTTGGTAGGTATAACTATAGTGTTACTGGTATCTTCTGTTGTCTTACTATCTAGTTTAAATTAACATCCAGAGTGAGCCCCAAGACTCCCATGCCATCACCAGGCAATGAGATCCTACTACTTGTGGACCCCACATTACGACAAGAATTTGCCATAGTGACACATGGATCCTCCTTCGTACAATTGTTGTAAAGGTTTATAGCATTAGTGCTACAGTTACTGGTGGCCACCTGTACATTATTATTACTAATAATTGCGGTGTTAATTATAGAACTATACTTCGACATACTACTTATGTCTGAGTTTATATAAGCTAATAGCCTTTAATAATATTTTTACATAACATTTTTCTGTCATAAACAGTGGTCGGAGTAGGTAGATTGATTTTTGGTACTTGTATCATAAATGCACTCAGAAAGAATAACATGGATAAGCCATTTTTCCGGAATGCAATTCAGGTATTTCCGGATTCAATTAAATATTGTTAATGTTGGTAGTATATTAAATAAATAAATAAATAAATAAATATTATTACTACTCAATTCAAAGTTGGTGATGGTATGTTCAACAGCTTAAGCAAACAAACACAATACTAAAAATATTCTTATAGTACATCCAAACATGCTTTAAACTCCTTGTGACAAGTAAAATATTACTTACCAAAGCTTGGAATCGTGACTGTGTGCCAATAAAAAAAAAATATGAAGAATATAATATTGCTCATTTTAATTCAATTCCTACCTAAGTTCCGTTTTTTTTTAAATAATCAACAAATTCCAGAGGAATGTCCATATTAATATATATGTTTCGGATCAATGACCCCAATTCAATCTACCTACTCCGATCACTGGTCATAAATTTCCGCAAGGTAACGCCTGTTCCATAACCAATAGTAGGTAACTAAAAGTAATTAAATACTTTTTGACGTTATAGTGGTTGGATGCGCAACTGGCGTGCCACAACACAACAAATACAATCTATGGTCTGTTCCAAATGGATCAGAAAACGTATCTTTATTTGTAGTGCCACTTACAAATTGTGTGCTATATTTGATTATTGCCCCGAAATAATAATTTTAAAATGTTTTTCACTTCACAATTTGGGTTAATTTTATAATCTCGATTTTTATTGATGATTTTTTAAATTACAGTTTAATACTGTTATTCAAACAATAACTGTCTTTAAAGGTTTCAACTATATATCTCACCAGTTTGGTGAGATATATAGTTGAAACCTTTAAATACAGATGAAGATGTAGAGCTGACAATTAATTAGAATGTGTCACTAATTTTCTTTAGTGAGTGGTTGCGTAAAAAATAGTAAGAATTTAACCAGAATAGGGTTGTTTACAATTTCATCAGATTCTTTTAGAACAGACTATAGTACTTAATACTAAGTCGTCTCATCGGTCGGTGGGATGATGCTTGAGGGAGGCCTATGTCCAGCAATAAACGTCTTTCTACGACGATGTCGATGTATTACTTACTCTAAAGCAGGTGAAGTGTTGTTAAAGAAGTGGTTATACAGCGCACACTCGTCTCTACAGGCGTGCGCTAGCAGCGAGCAGGCGGCGCGCGCCAGCGAGCAGTGGTCGCGCAGCCCGCGCGCCGCCGCCGCGCGCAGCGCGCCCCCGGTGGCGGCGCCGGCCACGCGCGCGCGGCGGTGAGCGTACTCGCGTTGTATGTCTGCTAGGAGGGAGGCGTAGCTGTGGATAAAGAAAAAAAAAGGTTATTTGCGAGCTATCTCTACCTAATGCTGGACCTGCAATGTTTTGTCTCTGCGTCACCCTAAGGTTGACTGGTAGAAAATGCCGGCATTAATGCAATGTCCGCCTTTGTACCGACGACGCCAGCACATCAACCTACTACAATCTGTCAGATTTCTTTAATAGATTTTACAACTTTATCACTTAAGCATAAGGTTCAAAGTTGATTGGGAAAATTTGACAGTATCGGATAGGTTGACCTGCTGGCGTCTGTACAGTATTTTTTTACTTAAAATAAATATATACCTAATAAAATATTTTAATAACGAGGTTGTAAATCAGTTAATTTAGATTCAAAAAAAAAAAAAAATTCAAAATATTTTATTTCACATAAACCTATAAGGGCACTTATGAAACGTCAGAAGCTAGATGCACGGTTCCAATTGGTCGTTTCCTATGGAGAAGAGCCGGCAAGAAACTCCATGGTTACTCTTTTAAAAATAAATGGTATTTACAATGCTTTCAAATTACAGAGTTAATAGGTATGAGAGGACAGTGTAGGCCTATCAACAAGTACCAGGTACTTAGCAAGATAGAAAATGGTCGATAGATCTACAGTCTGTTAAGCCTACAACGTTCTCACATTCACAAATTCTAAAAGAAAAGAATCTATATAAAAGCAAAATCAAATAATAAAAATAAAAAGCTATTTAAACCAAATGACATAATTGCCACTACAGCTGTATGTAACAATACTTATTTGTTATAAAAATATATATATATATATAATATTTTAGGTATATAATGTCAAATAACGAAGAGATTATGTCAAGGTAGTATGTAAAAGAAAAAAGGTAAAATAAAATAAAATAATCATCGTAATTTGGGAGCCGTTAATAGATATTTACATAGTTATGCCGTTAATGAGGTACCAGGGAAGCCACAGGGATTAACGGTCATAATAGTAAAATTATGACTGACAATCTTGAAATTGTTACATAATCCAAAATTTGGAATACTTTTTATGTAGTTGAATGCCCAACAAACTTCTCAGTATTTTTTTTTTATTTGAATGAAAACTAAAAATTTTACCAACCTACTTGGTTAAATTACTGGTTTAGAACGAAGAGGGTGAAATTATTGATGTGCAACCTCTTTCCTATTGCTTTCCTGCAATCTTTCGGAATAATTTCGGAAAAATTGACGGAAATGTGTAACAGAAAGCCGGGGAAGTGCGCGCTATTTGATTTGACCAATGAGCGCATGCGGTGCTAGAGTTGGCCGTCAGACGGTACCAACCCATTTTCCGTGAGGTTGGTACTGACAGCCAAGATGTCAGATGTTACACATCATATACTGTAAGGCTCGCTCGTTTTTTTTTAATTCTAAACTTTGTTATGACATGTAGAGCTAAGAAATAGCTGTAAGTTTTTTAGCAAGCAAAGTAATTCTTTAAACCATGAATTAATAACGTTGCAGTAATTTATCAAAGTGTTTTTAACCAAATTATGATACAGATGATAATTCTTATTTTAAGTTATTTCTTTTTTTATTTTAAATATTACAAAAAAAAAAACTATATCATCAAAACTATTCTACTTACTCGTTATTCTTCTCAGCCCTACCCTCAATTTCACTAATAACCATCTTCAGTTTAGGTGCAGCCGCTTGGAACTTCCCAAAATACACAGCATAAGCCGTGTCCATGGTTTCCTGGTCGTTCTGATCTTCGTCTTTAGGCGCTAGCATCTGTTCCGTGGCGTGGTTTAATACGTGGGTGACGTAGGAGCGTATGAGCGAGATAGCACGATTTTGTAAGTGGCGGTACTTTACCAAGTATGTGTGGGATTCCTTGAAGTTGTTCTGAAATGTTGAAATGATTATTTTATTAACAAACATAAACATTACCAGTATGATAATACAATGCAATTATTGTTCAACTTCAAAGTATTGAGTATAAAAGTTGAAATAAGTCAATTAACTCAGCTTTTTGCCACTAATACAGCCCATTGCTGGACATAGTCCAATAGCCCGGCAGCCACCCTCAAGTTACACCACAATCAGTTTTACATATTCTTTCCCATGCCGTCTTCTGCAAGTTAGTCAGGTACTTCAGCTTCTAACTTTATGCTTTTAACTCTTTGTTCAGGACGATGTGTAGCACGTCATACATAAAGTAATGCAATCTTAGTGGTAGTGCACTAAAAAAAAATCTTCCTATTTCCTCCCTTCATGCAGGCTATAGGCAGCTTATTAGAATATTTACTTACATTAGTCCTCATATACTCAAGACACTCATCGATCTTGGCGAGTACATTGAAGAATGTCTCGCTGTTCACGGACATAGTGGGGCTGTTGAGCCGCTGGGACAGGTGCTCAACCTGGGTGAAGTAGTGCAGCTTCTGTTTGATGTCATCACCTGGAAATGAGATAATGTGATGTTCTTTTAATCTTACTTACAAAGAATTTCTTTTATGTACCTTAATATAAAGTGTTTCTTTCAGTTCATTAGCGAATGGCATGTTTTCCATTCTTAAAAACTTACGTTTTCACTCTCACAGTAAGTCAGAAAGCATGAGAGTTTATAACAAATAAATTATTTAAATACTTGGATTTTTGATCCCATATAATTTAATCATTCAAATATGAATGTGGATAGCTTATAACAGTAGGGTAAGACCAAAGAAGCGATGGGTGGACTGTGTGAAATATTGCTAGAAAGAGGGTGACTACCGAGATGTCAAGTAATAGAGAAGTAAAGAAGTCAGAGACATGTTGATCCAACCCCAAATAAATTGGAAATGATAATTCTAGATATTAATCTCACATATATGTGCTATCATGATCTGATTATTTAATTCTGTAGTTACTTAAACAAGCTTGTCCATAACACAAACAAAAATTAAAAAAAAAAAACATAATTATTTGTTACTGTACCTATACTGGACAGTTTGTTTTGGTCAGCCAGCAGCTGTTCACTCATAGTGTGCAATGCATTTGTTTTATTTGAAACAAAGTTGTACTGCTCTGAAAGTTTGTCTAGATCAGACATTGTAGCTCCGATCTGAAAAAACATGAATAAATTTCAATAGATTATTTACATCATTCAGAATGAAAAAGAAAAATGAAATCATATTGTTATTAGAATCACCTTTACATATAATTATTTTTGACAAACTAGCCAAAGTCGGCAAGTCAGAAATGTCTTCTAAATTACTAGAACAGCAGTCACAACATCATGTTGTTATGGTCTGTATAGTAATTATATTATAGAAGGCAAAGATTTAGTATTAGAAAGAGCATATTAAATGCACATTTATATGTAACGGCGGTAATATAGAACCGTTTTAGGAAAGAGCAAAAATAGACAGTATAGGTTAACCATAGTACCTGATTGGTCAGCGCAACACACTCATTTCTTCTATCATCCAGCTGCTTATGGTAAGCTTCATATGGAGTATCATCAGACTTCAGGTTACTGTTGCACAGGCTCTCATACCACTCCAGAAAGTCGTATGTAGTATCCACAGTGGGTATGTTACTCTTTTCTATCTCTTCATTTGCATTTTCAGATTTTTCCTAGAAAAAGTCATAGTTGGGCGTATAGAGTATTGTAAAACAGGGTCGTTTCATTAGTAATCAACTGGCTCCAATGACTTGACTGGCTCTTTATAGCTTCACGGCTCTATGACACCAAATTGATAAAAGTTTGCAAAAGTAAGGATTTCCGGGATATTAGTAAAATTCGAAACAATTTAACTAATCTAGTGGGTAAAAAAGTGAATTGAATTAAATTGTAAGTGGTTAAAAGTCAAAGAAACTTTTGAAATAGGTGATAAATAACAAAATACAAACATCGTCCAATTCGCCGGATACACCGAGTAATAGCGACTCTAAATCCAGGATAGCTTCCCTCTGATCAGACGTAAGAGGTGCTAAGGGGTTGTCTGAAGCCTCCCATAATAATAGCTTGCTTTGAATTTCTTTTAAAGTCATATTATCCATGTCTGATTGTTTTTTAACAATGTTTGTAATTGTATTCCATGACAGATAGTGACGTACACAATTTTTTGGAAAAGCGTGTTCCACAGCTCTGTGTGATAGCAATATTTACTCAAGTGCAAAAGAAAACGATATTAGATCAATTATTATTCTGTCCAATGCTAAATGGTATATTTTAGTTTTTCAATCGTTTTAGTTGAATTTGTATATAATTTTGCTATTTTTATTAATTAATTAGATATAAGATATGTAAATAATTTTCGTTTAATTGCAAATAATAAAATTACATTTCATGCTAAATAAATTGCTTTATTGATTGACCAATCTGGAACGTGTTTACTTGAATTGACAATAACAATTTCGTTCAGAAATCCTTCCAATCAAGGTAAGCTGATGAGCTCTGCTTTACGCGCTTGTTTATGGTATGTTCAAAATTTATTAATTGTGTTCAATGCCATCTAGTGTCGAGTAGCAAAACAAAAGTTTTTATTGTCAAAATTTTTCGTCCCGTTCTTATAAGTTTCTCTTTCTAGAAAAACGAAACAAAGAAAAATGTTATTCTGCCGCAATTTGTCTTGGCTTGTGCGTTATTGTAGGGATTTTATTATTTTAACTTTATCATCCTTACCTCTTTGACGACAGCGCCATCTATGATTTTATTTATTAACAATAACGAAAAGCGTCTTGCTTACAAGGGAATTTGAAACAATATAATTGCAACGAGCTGAAATTGACGATGTTGCTGTTATGGCGCCCTCTATCTTCAGGTTTATAAACATTAAGAATTTCTGTCAACAGAGGGCGCTGAACTTTGATTGCCTTTGTAAGAAAATAGCATTTTGTAAACATTGAATTCTGATCATCATATTTTTGGTCTGTCCCAAAATGGACGTGGGAAGTGTAGAGTCGCTTGTTACTTTGTAAACAATGCTTGATCTTTTGGACTGGATCAGCCGGAAATCGTTTTCGTGTCCCATTTTCGACGAACATGTTTATTTTTCCACTTTCAGTAGAATGATTTCCTTCCAATGTAGGGTTTGCAGCCCAGTAGTTACAAATTGTTTTTTATGCCTTCTCTCAAATCATTAACATCATCATTTCAGCCGAAAGACGTCCACTGCTGGACAAGGCGTCCCCCAAGCACCGCCACTCTCAAATCAAAAAGCGCGAAATCGGTACCAAACATACCGGCAGTCGACGGCTTGAACTCATTTGTGGGCGTTACTAATATGCATGCTAATTAGTCTAATTATTTATTTATTTAGTATATATTTATCTAGTTTTTTTTTTTCGGTTTTTATTTTGCCATTATATGGAAGTTTCGACGCTCATAATTTCAAAACCAATATTTTTATTACAATGCTGCTTCCATACAGGGCTAGATAATGACAACACAAATTGATATAATTTTTAGTTTTGAACGTACACCGTCAAATAAACGAGTAATCACCATAATACGTTTGTATGGCTGAATGACCGACTAGCGTACCCTTAAATTCATTTCCGGAGTGATCTTTTCGCTATACTCTATTGGAAATTGGAACCAAACTTGATGTTTTGTTCCAAATTATTTTTAAACTTTACAAAACAGTGCTTGATATCGATATTGGCAAGTATAGATAGTATATTTTGTTGGTTAAACAAAACTGCTTCAGTAGCAGGACTGGCAATTTTGAAAATTGCATTATTGATGTTTGCATTCAGGGTAAAGGGTAAATAACAAATAATACAATGTTTTGAGTAGTTTTGCATTTATTGGGTATGAGGAACCTTTCTGGTCAACATAAGCTACAATGGACTTTTGTTTACAGTATATTTACAAGTTTCGGTATATAATATAGTTCATATTACCATATTTAGATCTAGATTAATGCTTCTAGGAGTAATTACTGTATATTCACAATAATTATGAAGACCTAACAAAAATCTATACACATAAAATGTAGTAGCGTTGTACAAAATACTACTCTATAGGTAAAATAGTCACACTTCAGTCGCTGGGACACGCCTTCCTAACTTTGGCTTTTAAACAAACATAGAGCCTGACTATCACGTCTCATCCCACTAGGTACAATCCATACAATCAGTCACCAGCCACTTTGTTCGCTTGTTTAATGTTAAACAATCAAGCTATTTAAATACAGCGAATAATTTTAAATTATAACGTTTAGATATACCTCTCGCGATAACATCTGATACCAACCTTTGAAGGCAGACTACGGAATCGGTTCCTTTAAATCACATTCTTTCGTTATATACATCGTTCCGACTCACAATTCTATTACAACTTGTACTATATACAAACAACTTTAATTATTTAAAAAAATACAATGTTAAATTACTATATACCTCCATTATCATAGGGTTGGAATAAAAATAGTATATTTTTTTCAGTTTCAGCGTGCAAAATTTACTAAAGCCTGCATCGCACGAGGTCACATTCTCGCAACGATTCTAAATCTAAACGACTGCTCAGTATAACGTTACATTACAACGACTGCGGATAACATACATTCAAACTTTTATATTTAATCGTTAATATTTAATTAACAGTATCAACAAAATAAAAACTGCACACAACTCATTCAGTACATTGCTATCGACAGATCTGTATCGGCCCTACAGGAACACTTGCAATTTACCTAACGTAACGTAGATACATACAGAGAAACGTGATAAATAACTTAAATTACAATTAAAAAACAAAATTATAGATAATAAATTAACACACAGTCCTTGTTCAATGCATAGGAATATTTAACTATTTCATTACATTTATTATATTAACACACGTCTTATAGTTATATTAAATGGAATACATTACGTGGATACCTAAACGTTAAACCAAATAAAATATACACGACGTACATCAAAACACTAAAGACTCGTTGCTGAGATGCGTAGCAAAAGCATGGCAGTTAGCACGAAATTCTGCACCCTAAATATTAATAACAGAAAAATATATATCTATGAATCCGAAGCATAATGTCTGGTGGTGCGGTGCGCGGAAGCCGCCCCAGACTGCCAGAGCCGCGAGCTGTGCCGGGGCGGCGGCCGCTCGAACTAGACACTTGTGTGATTTATACGAGGACAGGCGAAACGCGCCGGCGCGGTGCGGCGGTGCGTGCGCGCAGCGTCCCTCGGCGCTCGACCGGTGTACTTACACTCGTTCCTTGTTAACCTACGAATTAACATAGCACAGCCATAGTGACTCCGTGGGAGGGGTGCCGCGGGCGGGGTCGCGCGCCGAGGGCGAGGCCGGGGACCTCATGGGCCGGCGGGGGCCGGCGGGCGTGTTCAGCGGCGCCTCACTGCCGCCCTACGACACTGGCGGCTGGGGGCCCTGCGGCGCCGCCGGCGGCTTCGCGCCCGCCGCGGCCGGCAGCTGCGCCAGCGTGTCCTGGCTCGCGTGCGCGCGCAGGTATGTGTTCTCCACTTCGAGCTGGTTGATTCTCTCCATGAGTTCCGCGATGCGCTCTTTTAGTACTTCCACTTCCTCGCGCACCGCGAACATCAAGTGGCTCTTAACCAGATCCTGAAACAACATTAAAAAAATAAGTTAGGTATGTGTAACATATCAGAAAAAATTCTCCACAAGGTTCAACAATAAGAAATATAAATATAGTATCATATTTTCCAAGAACGAAATAAAAAAAAAATGGTTTGGACAGAGCAGGCTCTATTAACTGATTATAACGCGCGATTGAATTGTTATCTTAAGCCAAACGTCATGCGTTTTACGAAAACGCAATGTTTATAAAAAAAGAAAAAAACTTTTCCGACTTAAAAACAAAACGTACTTTTGGATTTGGCACGACCACGTAACAGGTATCTTTTTGTCCTTTCTGTCTGATTTCGTACAGGCAGCCATCCCTAGGTTTTTGCACAACGTCGATCATGTTTAAACCGAAAGATAAATTAATTTTCAGGGTCACTGAATGTATGAGCGTTGCCGGCAACGACTGAAACTTGACTGACGATAACGTGGAACTCGCGAACTATTGCGACGAAGTTGCTCTCTCGCGTCCTACCAGGCGACTGATGGTCTGCGCGCGCGCTCGCCCTATTTAAAATGGCGGCGAACACGTCACCACGCCACGCGAGCCGACCGTGCACCCTGAACTCAACGACACAACCTACATTGATATCACCAAAGCACTTATTTTCCAGATCTTGTATTGACACACGCAAAAACACGATATGGCCTAACTTGAGATCTGGATATAGAGAAAAATAATTTTAAGAATTGTCCATCTAACAATTAAAGAGAAATCACCAAAATCGATTTTGTGCAATTAAGAAGCTTATTAATGAGAACAAATTACGGTCATAGCATGCGGATGTAAGTACACGACAAGTAATTGACGCACACTTCGCTATAAATTAGAGCAAATAAAAAGTCTTCCACGACAGCCTCTAGCATGCACTTACAATTAATTAGTGTTGATAGAAAAACATCAAACAAGTACTACGTCGATAATGAAATTGCTAAACTCGAAATATGTCTAAGTAAAGAATAAAAACCCACAGAGCTAGCAAATAAGATGTTGCTAAATAAGGATTAACATGTGAGTAGTAGATGTTTACGACACTCGTGAATTACTGTTTACTCAAACCAATTAAGCTTCATTGGAAAATTTTCGCCCTTAATAAAGAGCCTTCGAAGCGGACGACAAAGATAAAAACATTTAACTGTGTCGGAATGTTACTAATTACACAAGTGGCGCTCTATTACAAGGTTACATAATAGTTTAAAGAAACAAAATAAAAGAATCACAAATTCCAATGCTTGAATATTTTAATAGAGACACAACAGCTTCATTATTAGAAAAGAGACAGCCGAGACACATTATGGTACTTATGGAATTTATCATAGCAATGGACAGAGATTTTTATGGTAATCATTTGTAATGTAAAATGGGCCGAAAGAATGCGGATAATTAATGAAATAGGTCGGCAACAAGCATTTTAATACATATTAGAGCAAGTTGCAATTCTGATCTAATGCCAACATTATTGCAATAAATACAATGTTTTACATGCCATAAATAAATCGACGAGAATGTAAAAAGCATTTATAGAAGATCTTATGAACTGTATGCTAAAGAATTTACATTTTTCTTGGAGACATTTCATGTACGCCTACAACCACTACGCAGCGGCTACGCGAAAGAGCGACGAAAACAATTTTAAGAGTAAACTTAGTCATCCTAAAGATTGGTGAGTCAAGATATGCACTTAAGCTCGATGAGTGGCTAAATGTGGTGTGGTGTGAGTGGATTTCAGTAATGATATAATTAGAACAGGATATAAATAGAAGGCTTGATGAAATCTTCGGTGTGGTTGCTCTTACGTGGGTGTCGCGACCTTCAATTAGAAGAATCTGTGCTGAAATTACACCGGTCTGTGCCGGATCTCGTTAGACAATATTGAGGCTCGCGTCACTAACAGATTGATGAGGCGCCAATGTACTCACTCATCACAACAATATATTGGAGTTCAATTGAGACCAAGCTTAAGAGAAACTAGAAAATTTCGCGTGCAAATTAATACAAATGGAAAACAGTAATTAGACGCAGTTTGCCATCGTTAGCACCTTATTTGCGATGTAAAACAGCACTTATCATTGTTTATCTACATTTTCATGTCAGTAGGTGAATTAGATAAAGAAAGAGAACGTGAAAAACATGTAAATAGGAATTTAAAACTTTACAATTTTAAAGAAAAATTATAAAATGAAACGTAAGATTTCAAAGAAAGTTCATAAAGCGACAGAGAGTGCACTGAACTTTTTGCGCAGCCGCGGACCAAATACAGCGGCCGATGATATAACCAGTCCAAGGGCATACGTTAAAACCTGTCGCATAGTTTTAATTATACGTAGACATGTAGTAGACACCTGGGACCATTCATTGTGATCATATCTAGATTCATCCAATCTATCTCGGATACAATTTATTCACATCATCAAAAGATTTAATTTTGTGTTAAGACGTACTTATTTTTATTATCTTAAGTTAAAAATACAGTAATCTAAGATAAGACTTGTCAATATCAATAACAACGATATCGTTGAAATAGAATTATATCCATCCAGCTAATAGCTGCACTTACGTTAACCAAATGTTTTTTATCAATCATCAACAGCGGATTATCAAAACAAAGAACGACGACTAAAAAGCAAAGGTAAAAAAATACAGGTTTGAAGTTGAACACGGCTCGTAAACAGTTTGAGCAGACGGCGAGTTTTAATTTAATTGTATTAGTGACATCATCTCTATTATAAAACATTCTGTTTGTACACATGAGTGCCAGCAAGCACAAAAACAACAGATAAACTAAGTCTCCATAGTAATGATCGTAGCAGTAGATACGGCCGTGTTTACAATACATATTGTACAAATATGGTACATGGACTGTATTTGGATTTTAGTGAAGCGTTAGAGTGGGTGCAGCGCGAAGTTGATGTTTACTAAATATGTGATGGACGTGGCGCAGGTATATAGAAAATATATTAGCAATATTTAGCACAGTTTAATTATTCACATTGTTAAAGCAGATGCTAAACCTTGTGTGACACCGTTGTAGCACGAGGGCGATATTGTAGGTGTAGAAATTATCTACTCTGTTGTCAATTGTCTTATTGTTGACTTGAATACTAATGTTGTTAACGATATGTATATTACACCTAATTCTTGAATATCAATCACAGTATGTTTAGTTGACATTTTGTGACACAACGTGTAAATGTTAATGTTAGCGGAGTAAACAGAGATAGCATTTATATATTAAGTAATTTAATATTATAAGATAACTTTACGATGCCATCAGAATGCTGCAGAGAATTTCTAGTGGGTATCAAATGAAAATTTCTTGACATTAATATTTCCATAAATGCTTAAATGTGGGGACTGATTAATTCATCAATATGCATTAGCTTGTAAAACGGGTTATCGATCTTTCAAAGAACATTCGTAAAAGTCACGCAGGCATGATTCTCCCAAATGCTTTTCCATAGACTAAGGATTTACAGCCAGCATTTCGTTTCCAATTATCTTTACCATTAATCTCCAGATTTAATCAGATAACACGTACATATTCAAAGAATAAATGGCCAAAGGAATCATTCAAATATTTCTTTTATTTAAGTAATACATCACGCGGTTTTGCAAATAAGTATGGTTTAATGTTAGTGTTAATAAACAAATAATGAAATTTCTTAATTCCAACAATGACAATGTTATTATAAATACTGCATGAAACAATACCTATATTAAACAATAGTGTCGGTGGTTTTAGACTAAATATAGTGATGGCGCTACTAATCGATGTGGAATTAGAATTAAAGCGGTTAAAACTACGCATTTATTCAGTAAAGATATGTCAAAAACATATGTTAAAATACATATTCTTGAGATAGTATATTGTTTTCATAATGTGGAACATTATGTTAGGATGTATTTGTACAGTTTAAAACAATGGTCTATTAATATTCGTGACACAATTGAAATATATTTTATGGATATAAAATTTTTACTGCCGATATTTGTATTGCCTGTTGTTTTTGTTTAGTAGTTGATAGCCTTTCTTTTTGCGTGCAATTTCCGATTATGCGTTAATAATTACATGTAATTATTACTTTCTTTAGTTGCAAATGTAAACGTATTGGTGTTTCACTCTGATATTATTAGTTATTGCCGTCTTTCTTCTTTAAGTAATAAAGCTTTCGATAAATTATAAGTTCTAAAGTCGGAACTAGTACCGCGCCAATCCTTGACCTGCCTCGTATACATGCCAGACGCTCTTTATCAATTTCCTTATGGAATTAATAAACTCTATAAAATAATCCAATAAATTAATGAATGTAAACATGTATTGACGTAGCTGTACGTTATCACAGAGATAAGTTAAAACAAACAAGTGAAAATTGTTCTGTAGCGGTCAAACACTCCGTAATCAAGACTGGTCGTTTGACCCTATGAGGTGATGTCATTGCAATACTCATCCCATCGTGTGTATAAGAAAAATAAACAGCATTAATTTATAAAGGTAGCAATACAGATGAATTGATGAACATTGAACCGGAAAATATAAGGGATAAATGTAAACAATATTGTGGTTTAATAATTATATCTTATCCTGCTCAAGCTAGATGGACGACGACTTTAAGAAAGTGGCTCGGACAGACTGGATGCGGAAGGCGGAGGATATGGTGTTGTGGGGCAGCTTGGGAGAGGCCTATGTCCAGCAGGGGACTGCAATAGACTAAGTTGATGAATCTTATCAGTGAATAAAACTTCAGCAAATGCTGACAATAATATATACTCGTACAATACAGCGAAAACGAATATAAATGTTTACTTTCAGATACAAAGATTTTATAGAATCAACACGCAAGCTTACAAACAGCAGATGTCAGTAAAAATTGGTGGATATTTTCAGCGAAAACATGTTTACCGTACCTAGTGTTTGCAATCTGTTTAGCGTTTATCTACTAACGTGTGTGTACGATTGTGGTAATCTATAGATTTACTTTAACTCTGGTAGATTTCCAAAGATATTATATTTTTCCAATGCTTAGTTAGATAATATTTTAGCATTGAAATATGATTAATATAAAAAAATAAATAACAGATAAGCACAATACAGATATGTATGGGCAAGGTTAACTGTAGTATTACGTTTCACGAAACAGTGATCGCGCAATTGGTATCTTTTCAACGGTTTTCTCAAGGAAAATAATTCATTTTTATTGGATATTGTTTGAGCTGTTTCGAAAATTCAAGTTGAGATATAAAATAAAATGTAAATGAACTATTCATAGAACCGACAAGGTTGCATTCGATTGCTATGTAAATAAAAAGGTTTTTGATGAATGTTCATGATGTGTTCATTGGAAGTATTTTAAAGCATGGGAATGGAGACCTTCAAATTCACAATTTCTATTGGTGACAGGCGTCACAGGATCGCAGACATGTCACACCGTTACAGACGTAACAACAGCTTCATTACTTGCAGCAGTTTTGTTTTCCAAGAAAACTTTTCTAGCGTTTCCTGGGTTCGTGATGCGATTCCGATCTGGCGCGTGCTCTCTCGGAGCCGCTCTTAGTTGCAAATTACTCGACGCTTGTTCACGTTATTGGCGGCACGCGACCGAATCGTGTGACCTCCTGACGTCTCCGGGTCTTTATCCAGTTAGTGGGCGTACACGAATCGGCCGCATAATCAAGAGAGCACGTGTCTCCACTCCAGCTCCGCGCCAGTGCCGGCTTTCCTTCCGTGTCTATTCTCGGCCGGCCGAGTCCCGTCGGGTCACGTTTAGCTCATGCAAATCACGTATACAACGAGGGAATTAGCATACGATGGTGCTTGGAGCAAATAAAAATTTCCACACGCACCTCCAAACAAATAAACACCGTCTTCATAATACTTGCTAATGACATCTTGGAAATACGACAAAAACTAACGGGGCGCTGCGGTGGTATATACAGCACACGGAGATCGTGGCGTCAATCATCACGGAGAAACTTTAAAGAGTAGAAGAATGTAAACAGTTGACTAGAATCAAATAAATTTATGTTTGAACAGATGTGTGAAACCGGGTCAGTGGTGTAAGCTATGGCTGCTACACATCAATATGACGGTACGCATAAACATATCTACCCGGATGACGTAACGTTAGGCGTAAATATTACGAAAACCGGTGAGAACCCATGTACAACTGAATCCAAAATATATACGGGTTGCAGGTACATTCATCGTGCGCCTTGTAAGATGGCGTTCTTCAAGGTGGACCGGTTTAAATACTGGTCGCGCTATGTTTGCCTGATGCTTGAGATGTTAATATACTACTGTGTACATTAAAATTTATGCAAAATAAATTGTTTGCCAAGTTGCAATTTCAATTACTGTCGTTCTGTTCTTTAGCTTTTACTAGTATACAACAATCAGTACAATTATGTAAAAACGAGATTATCAAATTCATTGCTACAGGAAATAGGTACGTGTTTTAATCGTCGAGTCCGGAGGTATATTGTGAAATGTTTTCGCACGGAAAGCTACTCAACAGCATTGATAAACAAAAAAACAATATTACGTATTTACAACAATTGAGTACACTTTTAATCTTTTGATAATCTAACAGGTGTGACGTGAACATGTGTAGAAATTAATGAAAAACAAGACGATAAAATGGATCGATCGTGCTAAAAATAGGCGCGCGAATATTGAGCAGAATTAATAATTAGCAATAAAATAAACAAGTGTGGTCCACGAAGTGATCAGTGTAGATGCAATTAGTTAACAATAGATTAAAACAAGAAAGCGACATATATGGAGCTAGGAGAACTGCACGAGCGTGTTGTGGGGAGTGATAAAAATACTATGATGCGATGGTAGTGAGCATTAGGGCTGGATTGGGGTCAATCGCTTGAGGCCATCTGCGTCGGCTAATTATAGACGATGTGAGACGCGTCCAATAGTGCACGACGATGAATCTCAATTGCGATAGCAGATGTACTTGATGGAAGAAGTGAAATCGTTGCAAATGTTGCACCCACCCAGATTACAATATAAAGGTAAAAGAAGTAACTAGTGCAAAAATAAAAAGAGAAACAGAACAGACGAATAATAAAATCGATGTTATTAGCGAGACCGAGATAAACAAATGTCGAGACGTTTGACAATTATGTAAGTGGCTGCAAATGTAGGACGTAATATTTGGAAGGTAGGAATTGTTTCCTAGGTTGCATTGTTTCTCGACAAAAACTACAACGAAACAAATACTGATGTCTTGAGAATCTGAATGTGCAAATTAAACACAGAGTTGACATTTATGAACGTTGTGCGCATGAATTTCGTTATATATATGTAGATTGTCTTTGCCAATCAGTTCTGAAACGCGACGATGGTACACAAAATACAATTTATAAATCTATGTAAAATGCGGTCTCATGGTATTATATGCCGCGGAGCAGACCGGGACGCGTTTCCTGGCCATTAAAAAAGGGAAGTCATTAGAGATTCAAATGGTGACTCCGATCTAATAACGGTGTTATGCAGTTCAACCATTGCTATTATAAACACGGATAAACTCTCAGGAGATTGCATCTTTACGCAACTGCTGCGTGAAACGGAATCGTAATGGCCGCGATTCAGCGTGTAACGCGAAAAATGATGATAATGTCGAAATTTCCTCAGTGATGTTCGCGAGTACGTTTATCGGCATTACGTAGAATGCTGCGCGATATCGGTCGATGCTACTATTGAACCTCATTTCTCGGATGTTTTCGTTCAAGGAGACCTTATTATTTTATTACCTCAAATACTTGATTGTCATCATCACATATGAAAGAGATATATATGTATTTGCAGTTCGCATTAATCACAACATAAACTCGTTGATGATATTGAAGAATTAGAATTGGAGTTCATTGACTTGTAAGTTATTGGGTGACGGACGATATCAGTGGTAATGCTGTTATTTTTGTTTGGTACAGATAATACATACGAACTCTATCGCGCGCTCGCGGCGTGGCTGTTCGCGCGTGGTGTTTATCTGAATGCGGCGATTTACAGCTCAAAAGGGAAGCGGCGTCCACAAAGCCGGTTATAAAATGTTCCACGAATTACTAGGATTGAGAGCATGCGGAACCACCGCGGCCGACTGACACACCACACTCTGGATGTCTTGGATTGCAACGCGCTCTCTAATAAAAAGTAATGATCGTTAGTCGATGGAATCTTCGCGACAGACAGATAAAATACTCAGAAAGGAACGATAATGTGACGGAACATAAATATTTAATTAATTGATATGTGTGTGTAGATCTTGGATTTTTCGGATTAACCAATTAAATCGACAGCCTGCAGCATATATGACCGGGATTGAGAAATATTGAAATTTTGAGCGAAGCTTTAGTTGAGCATTGATGGTCCACCAATAGTGTAGGATTGCTAGATTAGTCTGAGGGGATTAACGAGCCCTTTTACCCAGTTTTTTCATAAAACAACAATCCCTGGTAGCACAGTTGATAAGCTCTTTTCTTAAGTCCAGATTAGACAAAGACAAAACTAAGAATAATTCGAAACAGGATTATAAATCACACGAGATCGTTCATGTCCCTCCCTTAGAAAGAGATTAACCAACAAATTACAGGAGCTGGTGAAGAGATTGGCTTTCAGAGCAATATCAGAAATAATGCTTACTTTAGAAAGGAACGAAGTGCTTCATCCCGGCAGGATTAAAAAGGATTAAAGAAGTACAACGAAACGAATCCGATCATAAACTCATTAAAAATGAATCTAGTACATAAGTTAGACATTTCTAATGTATGCGAACTCCTTCATCGAATCTAGTGCATGACACTTTATTATACGCCATTTCCTCTATTAAAGTCAATTATGCTGATAGCGGTAAGAATAAAGGTAGATTTATTTAACCAAGTCACGTGAATGCTATGGACGATGTGTGCAGGTATTGGTTTAAATCACGTTTCTTTACAGGTAATTGTTGACATATTGCTTGTTGAATGAACGTAGAAACTGTGTTTTTCTTACCTAGGCCCAGTTCAAAAGAAGTGAGTGTTGGTTAGGAAATTCTCTATTTGTTTATATAGAAATTGGAAGTCATCCTGATGAGCATTCGTTTTGAGCCCAGGTGACCCACATCGGTCGTATTAGATACTAGCTGCTGCCCGCCTGGACCCTAATTCTTTTACTAAAATAAAAGTAAGTTAGCCTAAGTAAGCCTAAGTTACTCCTTATAATATCAGCTATCTGCCAGTGAAAGTCCCGTCAAAATCGGCCCAGCCGTTTCAGAGATATGCCGGAACAAACAAAGATAAATATTTTATTTATGCATTTAATAAAAAGCTGTTATTTTGACATTACAAAAATACACTTCAACTTTATTATTTTGTATAGATTATATCATTAGTGACTTCAAAATAACTGATTAACAGATTCGAAATTATCAAGTTCATAGTCCAAGTAGCATATGATTGTTGAATTCCTCTTTTTTGTTTTCGACATTCTTGTTAATCCCGGTATGACCAGTAAACCGATTATTCATTCAATCTTTTTCTCTACACTAATATGGAGAAAAAGATTAAGATAATTATCCTAAGATAAGTATCTACGCAATTTGTATTGTATTGTCCTTAAGATCTAGGAAATTCTGATCGTAATTACTTTGTTCAGTAAGCTTTTACGTTTAATTTGTAGTCAAGTATTGTTGGATTACTAGTCGTGAATGTGAAATGTGCGCGACAAATCATTCTTTCATTCTTTTGTAATCATACAATCTGTTATTGCGGGTAATTCACGCGCTAGTACTAGTGCACATTGTGCACAATGGGTTTCCTTTTACTCTTATCTTGGATTCGGAGTCTGTAAACAGTAAACTAAGTGTGGATGAAAGAACCCAATAAATAATTGCCAAGACTGACTGATTTTATAATTACCACGTTATGTTCTGATGGTAATAGGGCAATAAAATAAAAAAAAACATTTCCTTATGCAAACTTTATAGAAGGAAATAACCGATAAATAGACGATAGCTAAACATCTACGCGTGGTTGGTGGTTATTGAACTTATTATGTATTTTTGCGCGTATGGCTTCAAAGATTATTCTGTGTCGACCGTCTATAGAGCCTATCCAGTCTATGTTAATAGGATTAAAGGAATACTCACCATAGCTTGCTCGATCTTGTTGTCGATGGCCACCGCGCTTGTGCCCGATGCGCTGTAACAAAAAAAGAGAAAATACAATAAGACAATGTTTCTATACTACACAAAAGTAACGACAAACGAGACTTATTTTATCAAATAAACAATTTATGCGTGAGTCATATCGTACGATTGAATTGTTTACAATAAATACCTAAATACTTTGTAAGGTAACTAGGCACTTCTGACCGCACGTGGTAATCAGAATAAATTGCCTTCTGTGTTATTTATGTTGTAATTTGCATTGCCAACATCAACAGTTATGTATTTAGAATAATTAAAATTACACACAAATGATTGCTATTGCGTATAATTGCCTATAGATCCAACATATGTATGATCAGCAAGGTTCCGTTCAAGTTTTCGGGATGCGGAAACGCAATGCCATAATCACGTTTGCATAATTAATTTACGCACGGATGCGCACCGTCCTGGCAAACACAAGAATTTGCGCGTACAACGCGTACGTGTACATTTCCCATATAATTGCTAGTTTCCGCAAAATTATCGATTCGTTATACACACGCCTTTGTCTCTAAAACGAAATTAGCACGGAGATTTATCGTTTACATAAACGACAGCTTGATTATATTAGCGGTGCGTTGGAATGTGAACATTAATCGTATTATCGAAACGCTTTCACGTTTAAAAAACGCCACAACAAAAACAAACATTGTGCGTACGTCACAGTACAATTACCGCGGACGCTCGCTTAGCAAGCATTGGTGCAATGGAAAGGTGGCGCAAGGGCGCTCGATCGCATTCGAAGATAATGCACATTCGATATGTAATTATATTGCTGTAATAAATAAGCAGGGGCCGGTAATTTTGAGAAAAGCTTCCGTCGGTTACACTGCGGATGATTACGCTAACGCTGAGCGCTGTGGATAAATATTGCAAAAGCGTTGACCCGCCTGTTGAACTGATCGGTATTTGTAACAACAATAGGGAACAATGGAGGACTAAATTCTGGTGTGGCCTGTAGCCTATTTCCTCGGTCATCGTAACAATCTTATGTGTACTTGTGGTAGGAACTTAGAGGTGTTATAAACAATTCGCCTAGCCAGTAGGTACATATTGTGGTAAAAATTAAGAAATACGTCTTCACTCGCAAGATGTGGACACTTGACCCAGAAACCTCTATCGATCCGTTCAGACAGCCAGCCGCCGAGCAAGATTCGAGAAAAATAAGTTAATTTAAAACTATGTAACGTTACAAGTCAGCGAACCATCGTCGAGGTCTAAAACCTCTCTCGTAAGTAACTGTAAATGCAAAATTGCATTTTGTACATAATTTTGTCATGACGGTACAGTCATTAGTAGTTAATTATAGTGAGTGCAGCAAAACAATGGTGCACCAATGTAGCAACGTGTCACGAGCACAGCACGCGGTGGCCGGCCACGTGCAGCGCGAGAATGACGACACACTCTACTTAGCAACTGGAGAGATACCATTACTGGCTACGATTGCCGGACTTACCCATTATGATCCAATCTCGCTGGTGTAATCGTCCAGTAGCTAGTATGTAGCACGACATGCGGCTGCGTACTTGACTTTCTCCGACGGATTCCGTGTCGCGTCAACGAGGTGAACAACACAACGCTAAAGTTGAAGCCATTCGACCGTTGAAGACCGCGTCGCGGATCGATTTCGACCGGTTCGCCACCGAGCTCTCCGATATAAAACAACGGCCGTGGACCACATGACCACCACCGCAACAATGGACCGCCGGAACATTAACGTCTGCCGAGCCAACCGTCTGTGCGGTGCAAAGAGGTAATTATGTAAATACCAACCGAATACAAGATAATCTTTGAAAGTCTTAAATCTAATAGTCGGGTGTTGAGTTGACACACAATAAAAACTTGCTTTCTCCGGGCGGAACTCTACAAAAACAAGTTTTAGTATTCCGTGAGTGATTACGCAAGTTTGGGAGTTGACAAAATTGCAAACCACCGGCGCCGGCGTAGAGGTGCATGAAAAAGTTGAAACATAAGACGACGAAACCCAAGAAGCGGAGAAAGTATTTTGTGGAGGTGATGACATTTCTCCGTCAAGACCGCGGTTAAACTATGATAATTATGAAATTTAACAGATACCGGCTCATTTTGTTTATTCTAGTGTTAAAAATTCATCTGGTCCCACGTAAACATTTTGTTAGCCTAATATTGCGAGATGACTGACTTTCACGTTAAATAAAAAAGAAAAAGAAATGCCAAATATTTCTCCAGTGGTGGGTTTCATATTTGTGTAAGTCAACGCTGCGAACCTGGCAACAAAGCATCATTCGAAACAAGTTGCAGCAGTCATAACAAAAAGTAATAATTTCGAAACTAGAATAACACCTTAAATGTGCTTATTTAATCATTATCGCACTCTTATCGCTAATGGAGAAACTGGATACACTGTACTAACACGAGTGTTGAAACATAACATGAGTGAAAATGTGTTTAAAAAGATGTTAAGTAAATAGGAGAAACAAACAAAGAGATAAACGTTTTGTCACCACGCACGTGCGTGTTTGCGTAGATCACACTCAACTCTGCTGCACTTCAAACACATCTCTTGAACAAAGACCTCAAGAGGTTTTCAAGACTTTCATCCAAGAACAAAAGAGCCTTTAAGATTTTCGTTATAATAAGCTAAAAAAAATGCTTTATTACCGACTTAGTTTTTTAATTTCTGTTATGATCACGACGAAAATAACATCTGCCTTGTCCGTAGCTGCTTCAAGTTTAGTGAATTACCACCAAACTGGTTTGATGGAAATCTTTTGTTAAGAAACACAAGTCAGAGAAGACGAATCACAAAGATTGAGTAAGAATTCGTTTAAATGAATTTACATCAATTGTCGATGGCCGTTGTGGAAAATATGCACATGTTAAATTATTCATAGCTATTTTCAATACAGTGATACCTGGATATGATCCAGATTAGCATGTCGGGGCAATGTTGGATTTCTCGAAGTTGCAAGAACAATACAATGACACCTCTAGAATCATCAGCGCCACATGTCTGATATCACGTATTCGCTAAAGTAAATTAAAAGACGTCAAAGAAAACATTACAACGATAACAGTATCAAAATTGGTATATAGTGCGATGAATCATGATGCATCAAACAATTGCACTGTGGTTGTAAGACAATACTAACTAGAAAACAAAGGTTACTGAAGAAATTATGCGAGTCGCATGAAAGTTTAATGTGTTAGTCATGAACACTTAAAGCGCACATTGTTTGTCCACTACCGGCATTCATCAGATAGCATTCAATTAGTTTAAACTGTTGACAATTTGAATCAACTCCATTGATTCGAATTACTCGGCTAACATTTGCGTAAATAAAGTTATCATCATTATTCAAGAGCGTGGTCAATTTGCACAGGGATTTAAAACTGTACAAAACATTCGTAGTAACAGAGGATTATCAGTATTATCGGTGTGCAGTGTGGTCGTGTATTGTTATCGTGTAGCGAGGCGAGTGCGCACGCGCAAGGTTATTGAAGGGAAATCGTTGGGTGTCGTGTCGACATGGCTGGCGCCAGCGGCTCAGGCGTTACATCTTGCAGCCGTGTTTCATAACACACTCACAATTCCTTTCAATTAGCGCAAAGTAATGAGTGGCTGTACGAATTCAATTGAACGAATTGTTAGTAGACGATAGAATTTATGATTGTAGCTGATTGTGGAGGAAGTGAAGTGTAAACTCTTTGCGAAATAAACAGATTTCGAGACCTAGCCATAAACTTGAAGCACGTGATATAATACAGCTGAAGTTAAGTTCACGTGTTGCTCGTAAAGAACAATGGCTGGTAGGAGGTGAACACTAAAACCAATTGGACACAAAGGGCATTAGTGGGACACTAGGGGCATAATGTGCTGGTAGTCAGTGTTTGTCACGCGAAACGGTCACGCAACGGTGCTTTCCTCAGGATTTTATAAAACAGCGCTGCTGTTATGAATGACTTAATTATGAACGGTATTAGCGCCCTGACCTAGCAATAATTAATTCAATCTAGAATCAAATTATTAAAGCGTAATACTTCCAGTTCATAAAGAAATAATATTAGTAGTTCTAATACGAATGTGTAGAAATAAACGAAATAATGCAGTTAACGCGTGGCTGGTTATGGCCGTGAAAACATATTAGTCATCGGAAGATCCTGGTGGCAACTAAAAATAAAATGTGAATGAGTTTGAACAAGAAGGTTCAACGTCTGACGATTGAGTGTCAGCGGTGCAGTAGCAGGTTCAACGGACAAAATTCAAAAGACGGAAGGTTGAAAATTGCAATTAAGCGGACCTAGACCTTAAGAATAAGGTGTTTAGTGCAACGGATCGATACAGAAGTAAAGCGATAGGGACACTAGGTTCAGTAGGCGGCGCTAACGTCAGGCGCAACGGTTTGTCTGGCTGCAGCCACGTTGCTGTGGAACCTTCACCGACTTACTGGCTCGGTAATTAGCTGTGCAGTGTGAGAACCTTCACACCGACCAACAGCCAGCAACGGGCCCGCAATGCGTCAGGTTATCAAGACGTAGCAGACAAAATTATACATTTAACGGTACTCACACAGGGTAGAAGTAGTCTATGTACTTCACGACGACCTCTCTGAGCAGATCTTGCTTGTTCATGATGGACGTGTAGCTTCCACTTATAAGTTTTGTTTGCATGGTTTCCACTTCTCCTATCGATTTTACTGCGCGGGACCCTCGAGTCCCCGTCGTCGGGTTCAACGGAGCCGTTTTTGTTGTTTTGTGCGTTGGAAAACGTTGTGCGTGCTGAGGTAGCAATGGTGAAAAAAAAAAATGTTTGTTACGGCGCGCGGGCAACCGGATCGACGCGTTGCGGCAAACTGGGACCGGGCCGGTCGCAGCTAGGCGGGGCGGTGGGGGAGGGGATCGGAGCAAGTGGCGCGCGCACGACTCTACCTACTACGGGCTACGATGGCGCCTCGAAACACCAAGGCAACGCTTTTGCGACACACCCGTTGTACCTCAAAAACGAGAATAAATCTAACAGTCGCCGCACCTCGCATTTAATGCTGAAGCTCATTCAAATTAATCTACCGCGTAGGTTCAAGGCTAACCAGATTTGGTCAGTGCTTTTTGCTGTTGTTTTAATATAAATACAACAAAGAGAATAGACACTTGACTCGTTCTATTTTAATTATAAATCGAAGCTTGAAATGAGTTCGTTTTATTTATATTGATATAAATAAAAAATAAATAAAGCATACTCTTTCCAAACAAAAAAACGAGACATGAAAGACAGGCTTAGATAAAAATTGCAGTTGGAATGAACGCATGAGCTAGTCAGAAAACAAGGCTGTCTCAACAAGGCATTATCACTGAGACGGCTAGACGAGTGTCATCAAACAATTGCCACAGTCATTACTACTGACTCTTCCGTGTTTTGTTCTCTAGAGTTCAAGTTTCGCGCAATATAATCTAGTCCTTATATTGCGAAACTCAGGAAATTCTGGATACATACATCCATACACACACTTCCACAAACACACACACACACAAACACTCACAAACTCAATACAGGCTTCTTCTATCCGCTTTTTGTTGTTACCATATTCTTTTTATTTTTGTTAATCTTTTTGCATAAGATTCTGTAATATCTCCTACTGGGAGAGGGCACTGGCTCTTGTAGCACAGGTCTACCACCTAGCACAGGAGTCAGGGACTTCAAACTATTTTGTAACCACTCTCTTGTGTAATAAAGATTATTGATTATAAAGATATTCAAACAATACTAGAAAATAATAAAATTTAAAATAAAATTTAAAATAAAATTCAAAAGAATGGAAAATTAGACGACGTGGAATGAAATGGACATCCTATACTATTATATGAGCAATATTTGTGTATACATAATATATATTTATAATCACGTTCTGAAAAATAGGTCTAACTATTTCGATGAAAGTTGCAATATACGGGGGCGAAAATTCGATCTAGCTAGGTCTCATATTAGGGAAAATTCGTTTTCTCCGTATTTTCAGCCGAATAGAGTTCAGTCGCCCAAAGTTTAGAACAAGATGGCTACCATAGAATAATTACATGGCAGCATGGAATTAGTAAGTAAAAGTACCTACTATTATGGCAACATGGAATTAGTATGTACTATCATGGCAGCATGGAATTAGTATGTACTATACATGAAATTAGTATGAACTTTCCTTTACTATTAAATGAACATTTTCTATTTTCCCCAGAGCAGAGCTCGGTCGCCCAGAATAAAATAAATCATTTGATAAAAATGTAAAAGAGTTCAGAAAAAGATATATAAAATCAGGCAACCAAAAACTAACAAGAAATATCTGGAATGATTCCCATTAAACACGGCTTGGCAATAAATTTGATGCATCACAATAGGATACCGACAAGTTTCCAATCCGAAATGTACTAATTTGCATGAACCGAGAACCATAACAACCTGTAAGAACGACAAGTGGCTTGGCGAGACTTCAAGGTGGATTGTTGTTATATTCTAACAATAAATTCAACTTCTCAAAATAAATAAATCTACCGGTCTAAAATTTTGCAAGATTTATTTAACATATGATTCACGTTGCGAAATTCATAAATTATGAAACAATCATGTGTTAGATTATTTTCGTAACTGTTTGTAATTCATTAGGTGGTTGGAATATTAAATTATTTTTGTATGCAGTATCTGCACAATTATACCTGTCATATGCTGTTGCTAGATATGTGATATCATTGTTATTAACACAACGGGAGGAACTTATTATGAATGATAATGAAATTTGACACGTGTACTGTGCATGATATTCACATTAACCTTGGCTTCTGTGTTAATTGTACCTTAATTTAAAAAAATACTCTGTGGAACATTATCACCGTTACAATATTTATTGTCGGCCTATACAAGCAAGCACATGGCTTATCTTTCAGTATTGTAAATAATATCGTTTATGACCGGTTGTGTATGCATCATAAAACTCAATTGAAGAGTTAAATGTGAAGTATTGTAAAGAACAATAACTTAAAGCGTGAATACATATGGTACAGATAATCTTGCTGATTATCTGAAAATTCTCTAAAGTCTAAACCATACAAACCAACATTTGACATTCTGAACTACTCTTCAAACAGCACTTTACCAAGTGAGGGCTACTTGCAAAGATAATCCAAATCCTTTCTTTGGTTCTAACCAGTCTTTGATACCGAGGCTGGCATAACACCAACATTGTACACTTAGTTCGCAATACTATGTTCATTTTTGTATGCAAGACTTTAACAGCCTCTAGCTCTACTCTACCGTTTTCAATTTCCATGTACAATATTACATAGATACCTATGGAGACTCATTGTTACTTTTTGATAGAAGTTTTTTTTGCTCCTCGAAAACACTAAAAAAAAACTGCTATCTGGTCTCTATATTAAGCACAGCACAATAAAGAAAAACTCCCAGATGGTCTTCAAGTGAAGATTTTGGCAATCAATCAAAATCAAAGATCAAATAACATAGATAGTGACGAAAGAATACATATAGGTATCATAAATATTATAAAGGATTACGTTATCGCAATTATGAACGATGTAATAAATGATAAACTTTATAAATTGTATTTCAATCAAGATGCACTAAGTGATAACTTGGAAGAGGACAATAATGAGCATAGATGCATAATGCATATGTGCATAATGTGTCAATCTGTTTCAACATTTTAAAATCAATCACTTGTGATTGTGATGGACATCTGTAATCGTGTTTCGATTTATTAATTACGCTATATGCGTAATACAGTCATCTTCAAGTACCTTCTAACCTTTGTCTTCTCATCTGTGGCAATATGACGGCATCAACCATATCCTTTGTGAACAAAAACTCTATATACTTAAAAAAAATATTTTATGCCATTATAAATGCGTTATCATTGTTGTATTGCCAGATCTAGCTGTGAAGTATGAGACAAAGACAAGAAACACCGTGTAAGCTGTTTTTATCCGCTTTTTTGTGAAGTTCCGAAGATGTTTACATCATCGTTGGCGTCATAAAAACAGCTTGTAACTACTTTATACTAAGGTTATTTTTCTAAAATACTGTGCTGTCATCAAATATAAATACTATTCGGAATTGAGAGGAGTAAAAAATAAATCTATCGCGTAGATGTACATGTTGTATTCAAAGTATATGTCGGGTTATAAGTGTCATACCAAACCGAATCGAGTAGGATATGAAAGCTTTCTTAGTAATGACAATGTAGAAAGAAATGCTCTTAAGTAACAAGTTCCTGATATCGCTCTTTATTGCCTTAACAGGATACAGAGCCACATGAATTGAAATTTCCGGTCGTTCCAAATTAAAAGACAGAGTTCCATTCTAGGTTGAACCAGAAAATTTCCCAGATTCACATGACTACCTCTGAGAAATCTGAAAGTGTAACAAACAAGTGCAATAATTGCTGATTATTTTAGTTAAGTCCAAACAACTTACATCAGATATCATAGCGCTCAAAGTATGCCATTATTCATTTAAATTGAATGCTCTGCAGATAGAACGTGTATCGAAGTAGATTATTACAACATAATCAAAATAAGTATTCGTTATTCATTATGAAATCATACAAGATTGCTATTTGTAGATTTTTATATTTAGAAATATTAATTGCATTAAGTACAATTTGATTACGAGGGATTGTATCGATGTGCGGGTAGGCCCAAGGTTGTTTCGATTATAGTTTGTAGTGACTGAGGCAAGTGTGGGAAACCTTTGCTCATTATCCGAAAAACTCCAAATACAATTTTAGGAGCATCGATTTAATTCAAGGTAACACGAAGATGAAACATCAATATTGAAGCATAACTTGAAGATGAAACATCAGTATTGAAGCATAACTTGAAGATGATATTATATGATAGTGTCATAAAGATTAGACCGCAGAAGACGAAACAATCACGTAATCCGTAACAATAACGACAAGTGCGATGAGATATGTAGCCGATATAACAGACAACTACTACTACTACTAAAAAGGAAGAACAGACATTATGTAAGTTTTATGTGCGATGTTTGCTGTGGTATCGTGAAATCGAATATTTAAATGAAATGCTAGTGAAAATCGATTAGATGTAAATACAAATTGATCACTTACGAGCACCACGTGTTCCTACGAGCGAAAGGCGATCGGGGTTGTTCGGTTTCGGTGGACGTCGACTTCGGTTGTGTGTCTACCGTCAAATTAAGCTTGAAGCCAGCAATGGACTTCCGGCGTTTGGCTGCGAGAGCCCGGGACGCGAGGTCGGAGTCATGCACCTGTTCAGGTGAGGCAGCATGCGAGCATGTCTTCATATGCGCCTGCGCGGTTGCCACTTGCAGCAGCTTCGTAGATAGACTTCGGCGGCCTAAGGCCTCGCACGTCGCGCACCGTCCGTCCTCCATGAAGGTCCTCGTGCGTCCGACACGGCCACGGCGTGGACACTGAGCGCGTATTGTTTCCAACGGACGTGGTAGCTTAACTGATGTCATCCGTCAGACGAGCGATACACGCGCGACCGTTCACGTTCGCCGCACGAAAAATTCAAGACTCTTTATGAACGGACGCCGGAATCGGATCGATACTCGAATGAAATAGGTTTAATCCGATAATAAGAACGCGATAAGGTGTACACGCGAATAAGTGTAATGACCTAGACGGTGTGGCATAGCACGGCTTCGGTGCGGCCTCGGCGGGCGGCCGTGCGCGGGCGGCTCGGCGCATGCGACTGCGGTCACCACTACAAAGCACCCCCGCCGCCGGGCGTAATCCGAACGTTAACGAAGATATCGATATTTGCGGTGAATAATACCACGATACACGAACAACGTATGATTTACATGCGTCTAACAGTCGCTCGTCGAGGTGTCATTCCGGCATTCCTCTGGACACCGTCCAGGTGATCAGTATAAATAATTGGGGGTCATGGGATGCTCTCTCGCATAAATCGTGCAGAAGTCCCATATCTATAATCTAAATATAAATGTGACGCGGAAATGAGTAGATTTGACAAATTGTAACTGCATAGGAAATACACACGCTACCTACGCTAAGTGCGGCTAGTTAGATTCAAGCAATTTGTTTGGCTTGGGTGATCTATACATAGTTTTCGCCTCAATTAAGGCAGAGCAATGAGTAGATCCTCATAGCTCTGGCAGTGTTTCATATAAAATGACGTAAGTTTGGTATTTGTGGATTTTTTTTCTAAAGGCTCACTAGGCATTAGATAAGGAAGGGTTCAAGTTCTTTCAGACGTATTGACATGTGGGTGCAGGCCAAAAAAATCAATGCCAATAGTTGCAGGTGACCGATTTAATTAATCGGTCGAGATGAAGCTTCTCGATCACGAGAGAGATTTGTTTGCCCCTATGAGTGTCGCTTGCAGATTTTAGAGCAAGTAATTCAGCACAAGGTTGTCTGTTGAGTCGCTCTGGAGTCGTTATTTCTGAACACTGACCGGCTTTTCAATTGCTTAAGCGAATTAATCATATGATACTTTGTCGGCGACATTTGTTCATTTTAATGCTACTTCCACATCATTTGTTATTTGACATTGAACGGTCCGATACGAAGAGACATAAATATTCTGCCCGATTCATGTGAGAAAATGTGTTCTCTATCGTGCCGTTTGTCTCGTGTGTTGGACAATATAATCAAAAATTCTTTCTGTACACTGCACTATACCGATTGGCATTACAACCTTCGACGACGATCGATCGTGTCAATGTTATGTTTCCATGAAAATGTAATAGCCCTACGTATGGTTTGTTCGTTTTGGTCTTGGACAGTCACGCTATGTATGCATTTTTAATGCCTGTACTACTTTGCAACATTGCATTTTGCAAGTCTATAAGCGTGAATATTGAAGGTAGGTGCGGATTTTGATTTCGATTATTTATTGATGCATCGATTACCTACTTTTAATTAATTTAATTATTTTTAACAATGGTCGGTAATCATTCCAACAAAGTTTCGTAGAGACTAATAAACAATACAATTTGATGTATATTAAAAATAAAATTATGGAAATGTTGTGGTTTCAATCAAATCCACTCTTATCCGCGTGACAAATAATTAAAGTAGTGATCATTACAAGTTCTTATTACGTATAATTATTTTAATTAGCTAAGACGTCACAGGGTGTGACATGATCAGTGCCAAATGTTCGACACATTTGACATGCATCACTCTGAACAGAATTAAATATTGGCTGTCACACCTTCCCGACACGCGTATCGCTAACGCTATATATCCAGACAAATAGTCTCCTGGTAGGTGTAAGCAAATCATTACGACATTATACGTACACATAATTCTGGAAGCAATTCATGTCATAATGTACTGTGGTGTTAATTTAACATTGGACACACCAAATATATCCGATGTTACATTTAAAGAAATGTGAAAATCTATTGATATTACTGAACCCAGTCTCTGTGGAGCGATGAACGGGAAACTCTGCACGGATAGCTTACGTCAAGGAAAAGGAAATGGGCAACGTTTTATACCGATCGGATAAGTATTTCCCTGGAGATGTAGGCTGAAATATTACGTTCCTAGTGTATAAGTTCCTTATCTACTTGCTACAATCATTACTTAAAATCTATTAAAATCCATGTTGATAAAGCCTTATTGTTATAGGGCTTATCATCGCGACGTATCTCGTGGATTAAGGAATAGATAAAACTGAAGATTAACCGAAGGAAGTCTTGAGCAAAGTAATGTTGTATAACACAATAATATTTCCTTTTGCATGCAATTACAAACAGGTCACTAATGATAATGACACTGCATGATAAATGTCGACAGCTAAATTGTAGCATAATTAAAAGAGAAATATTAAACGGATGCAAAGTGTTGGTGACGCAAGCGTAGATAAAAATATATGTAAGTAGATAATGATTATAAACAGCAACGCATTAGTGCTAGTGCAAAGATCAAAGGTGGATTATAAAGTCCACTTATTACCCGATCTATCCTGCGGAGACGTCAAAAGGCTTAACAAGAACCTCAACAGAAGCCATCCTTGTGCAGCCTAAATTTAAAGCAATTTTGGTACATTGATAAGGGTCACTAAGCAACTTTACCGCACTTGAAGGAAACAGGAACGACAAGATATAGGATTAACTCCCAAAAGCCAAGTATTTAAGAGGCTAAGCTGGTGTAAAATTGTGTGCGCAACTCATCAACTTGGTCGGATTAACTAACAATAAAGCTCTCCGTAGACGGAGCAAATAAAGAGATGGTCGTCTTAAATCCTTTGAAGGTTGGTTAAGTTTGAATGGCATTTCCGTAATGATCCAAATGTGAAAGAAAAATAACATCTCGTGAAAGTCGTAAACATAATTGGGGAAAATGAGTTACCTGGCCAAGTACTTCTCAGCAATGGCCATTAGAATCTAGGAGTATTTAGATTATTATTATATGAGCAGATGGCGTGAAGTACCTAGTGCTCAAATAGATCGCACGTGTAGGGAGATGCTTCTATGTTTATACGATAAAGAACATGATTGTGAGCAAAACATTTGCACATGGAGTTGGTGAAGCGAGTTAAATATTGACAATGAAGATTTGGGTGCTTCCGCTCCACTAGTAGGATATGCTTCTGAAGAAATACCAGGAAATATTTACAAATTTGTAAACACGTTTAATTTGTAGTGGTGATTTCGATTTGCAAAGTTTATACATTCATTGATTGAAGATTTCTATAAAGATATACCTATCGGGAGTCATAAGGTAAAATTGAAAGCTTTTAAAATATGCTACTCCTCACAAAAAATATATAGCTCAAATATGGTGGTTTAAAGTCAGGCTACAACGTTTGAGGGTGGACTTATATTGTAAGAAACTCTATGCGAGATGTCACACAAAAATAAAGTACAGCTGAAGTGCGTGTATGGTGGCAAATGTTGTGGCGGAAATGTTAGAGAAGTGCAACAGTATTGCCAAATTAATGCGTGAATTAAAGGGGCTCGCCTAGGTTGTCACATGAGAAGCTGGTGAGATCTATGGGAGATCCTGGTGAGATTTCACGAAGGTATACTTTAAAAAAAACAGATTCACCTGAAGTAACGAACTTATTTTAATTTAGAATATCTCATATAATGACATATATCTAAATCACCCATACTGGAAAATATTAGCGGATTAGCGTTGGTCATCTTTTAAAAGTGAATGTAAAGCCCCTTGTTCTCGTTGCTGTACTCTCAAGTATGTTCTAGGTAATAAATATTGAATTTTATAAACGTGTTGGATGTTTATAATAGGAGTGAGACCGTTACTCTTTTTGCTTAACGACTTACTGGCGTTTAAGTAATCTGTTGCTACGAAAAGTATGAATTAGTATGCAGTAGGATTTCATAATAACAATTAATAGTTTTACTTTCAAGTAAGGTTTTTACCTTGAAAGCTACGTTGTAACAATATTTCATTGTTAATTGTTTAAATTAATACAAGAGTATAAGTAGGTATTAGGTTTAAGTGGAATACTTCTGGTTCACAGTGAGGAAGAAACTATCAAATGTTACGAGTGAGACAGATACAATGAAGCTTTACGCTTTTGGTTGTACACCAATCATCATTTTATCACATTATTTTTGCTGTGATGTTTGTTATGCAAAAAGGGAGCATATTTCATAGAATCCAAATGAAAACCATCAATGTGATCAAAGAAACCGAGAGAGAACGAATTCCAGAGATGGTATGAGATCAAGGTGCAGCAGCAGCTATAAAAGCAGCCGCCGTAGCATCTTCTGCTCTCAGGAGGATTATTGTAGTTCGAAACTTGAATTTCATCATTTTTATGCATGGATATTAATATACCAGATAAGGATAGAATGGAAGAAAATCATTTAGGCGATTAAATGTTGGTATTGATTCATTCATTTGCCACCACAGCAATCCCTATTAAATCATACATAAAGTATATGTTTCTTTGTCCCCGTTGTTACTTCGCTGATACGATGCGCTGATTTTCTTTCTTCTTTACTACGTCTTTGTTATTAATTAATTTGAAGCTGATTATAATAACATTATGTATGGAGGCATGTTCGACCTTGGAATCTTAATGTGTATTCATGAAGTTTAAGGTCAAATTAACAGCTCCAAGCACCAGTGTTACTTCAAAGTTGGATTAATTAAGAGTTTATACACTTTGAATATTTATGCGAACGGTTACCAAAAATAAGGCCAAGTCTTTTTTTGAATTAAGTATAAAATGTTCAAAGCAATTGCGTCTATATGGCCAATCTTCATTGACGTCAATTTGACGATTAATGTCATTTTATAAGTAATTACTCTACAGAGACTTTTAATAGAGATACTTGAGCCAATCATAGCCTCAACATAGTCGAAATTGAGCATCAATTTGCGGTGTCGGCTGATATCGTCTATAACACGATGCAAAGATATAAAACGGTCATAAAATATTCAATAGTATCGACGTTATGGTTGACCGCAGTGTACAGAAAACGGCCCGTTTACATCATGATAACACGTTCAAGTTAATCGTATGGTGTGAAAATGCTTTCACTTATCATGTCTACCCCGTCCTTATCGAAATCATTATCTGTTATTGCTAGCAAGTTATCAGACGCTATAATTAATATATATCAAAAATAAGAGTTACAAATAGGTGTTCTTACGTGATATTTCAACACTAAGTTCGGTTGGGTAGAACAAAGTCGAAAGTTACGTTCAGTCATTTACTGACCTGTCTAATACGATACTCATATGTCTGTGCAGATTTTGCTTGAGGTCTCTTCGTGTGTACGGCTGTTGCTGCTGCAGTTGTTGTTGTTGTTGCTGTGGTTGTGGTGTGGGGGGCAACGGCGCGGGGGCCGCGCCCCCCTGCGGTGCTCGTTGCCCTACGAGCACCTTCAACTCTGCCATCAACTTTTGCACCATACGGACACGTTTGGACTCAACCGCGCAACACACACTAGTGAAGACGTACACCTCAATCAATCGTAGCCAACTTGCCAAGAGCCATTGGCTTGGCCGTTGCATACACACGTGACGTCACTGCTGCACGTGATAATAAAGCATCGATATCGATACAAGCGTCGTTACAACGCGCGTGCGGGTTCCACACTGTCGGCCGGCGTACGACGCTTTGACCTCGCCGCCGCTTTTTATAAGTGCCCGATGAGCGCGCAAGGTGGTGTATGTGAGACGGAATAAACATGTTTATATTTAGGCGGGATCTTCGGGACGCACGATACGCACGCTTTGATACGATTAGTTATTCTGCATTTTTCACTTTCCATGAAGTCCGTACAATTTTTTTATTGCCATGACAAACGAATGGAATTTTTGACGGCCAAGGCCACTAATCATGCTTAAGACTTTAAGACAGTTATGGGCGATACACTAATTACACTGTAATAAACAATAGCCAATGTAGGTCATCGGTTGCAGCAGATCACAATAGCGGTAAGAAACGGGGTCATACGAGCATTGTTTGGCTTCAAAATGAAGAGTTGGGCTAAATTAAATGGGGCGCTGGTACGCTTCCGATATCGAATTAGTACAAGTACATAGCAGATAACACAATAGAAATAGAATTTTGAAATACGTTTTTTTTTTATAACTGATTCAGGAAGTTTTTATGTAGAGACCGTGTCTGTAAACAAACACGTTGAATAAATTCGAGGTATATATAACCAAGAAGAGAATCCTTGAATCGTAAATACGAAAAACAAGTCGAGTTCCGTTCTGGTTTTTAAAATAATCGACTTTGAACGTGAATTGTGTGACGGGTCGGTTCATGGAGAGGTAGAAATAGCACCACCTGACGCCGCCGGCGCAGGAAGTGTGGACGGTCGAACACACCACCACTATAATCAGAAACGAAGTGAAAACATGCACGTAATTTTTACATGGCGTATAAATGTAATACTTAGACTTAAATAACTGAAAACGATTATAAGTAATTAATTTCTTATAACACAAGTGCACCTCGTAATATCTAGTTTATTTCTAATGACATTAAATAAACACCCGGAATTTGGGTGATCAAACAGTTACGTTTGCAGCATTTTAAGCAAACCATCGCATGCAAGTATATTTTGTAAATGCAAAAATTTGCAGTCTGACCAAGTTTTAGTAAGTATTCCTTTGTCTCATTTTGGAAGAGTATTAAAAGTCAAAATACGAATGTGTATTATTTCAACACGAATGTTCCGAATAAAGATCTGGTTTTCGACAAGTCGGTCTTCCTGAGGCACTTAAGGGTACACTAGTCGACGGCTCGAACTAGTTGGTGGGCGTAACTAATATGCATGCGAATTAGTCTAAATATTTAGTGAAATAGACGATGATTTATAACGAAAACGAGCGCGTAAAATTTCATAAAGACTTTTAGGCGTACAGATATTATGAAAAAGAGACTGAAAGTATTTACTCAAAATAAAATAATTTGAACTATTGAATAAATCTATCCCTGTACGGTTTCTATTTTGCCATTTTCTTACTACATAACTTATTTATTTACGCCCAAAGACGAGTTAAAATTAGTGTTGAAATATGGAAGTTTCTAAGCTCAATATATATATTTCCAAAGCAATATTTATTTTCCAATTGAAAAAAAAAATTGGTTTGGAAGTTATAGGTTTAGATAATAACAAGATATAATTTTTAGTTTTGAACGTACACCATCAAACAGACGAGTAATTACCATACTACGTTTGTATGGAAGATTGACCGACTAGCGTACCCTTTAGTAACCGTTTGCAGTTTACAGCTGTGTTTAAAAACAAATTTTATTTTCAGAGGACGACAGCTGCGCCTGGGTTGCCTGATTCGGAGCAAATAATGACATTTGCTCCGAATCAGGCAACCCAGGCGATTGAACTATTAAATATTTTCGTAATAGGCGAAGTAGCTGTGGTTTTGTTTTTAGGAATGATGGCGTTAGTAGATGGAGAGATAAGTGCGTTGTGTAATTACAACGCAGACAGGTAGAAGTATTAATACATTAATAGAGAAGGAACGGTCGACGGGTTGCGCGTGTCCTGCGATAACAACTTTCTCTGAATGAGAGGGAGCGAGATTAGATTGAGATTATCCAAGCGTAATCATCAGCACGGTCTTATAGTTCCTACTCGTACACAATCGAGAGCACTGAAGAGGAAGTATAGAGTTCCTGGATTAATCATTAATTGTAACTTTCGTTATGTTGATCTCGAAATTAGAGAAAAATATAGGGTATCGTTGCTCATAGCCGCGCGCACGCTGCTAAAGGCAAGTGAACTTAATGCCCCTCTCTATTGCGTGCGGTTAGTGACCTATCCTTTAAATTCTATACTTTATGGCTGTTTCAAGGAGCTTCGGAAATAAAAGCACGAGCCATACCCTACATATCTGATAGAGAAATTCAGGAAACTGTGCTTTTGGTTGAGCTCCCTTTGTTCGGAGCCATTTTTTCGCTTTTGTATGCTGTGTGTAATGCCCCTCCCTATTGCGTGAGGTTAGTGACCTATCTTTCAAATTCAATACTTTATGGCTGCTTCAAGGAGCTCCGGAAATAAAAGCACTAGCCATACCAACATATCTGATAGAGAAATTCATGCAACCGTGCTTTTGTTTGGAGGCATTTTTTCGCTTTTGTACGCTGTGTAACATTTCATTTTATTTTTCTTCAAGCTTTTGTCCTGTATCGTTATGGTCCATAAAGTGTTGCACGGTTTATAGACTTTAAAAAGGGGGGAAATTATTTCGGGAAAGTTTAAACAAAAGATTTGGGACAAATAAAACGACAATAAATTAACTTTTATAAAGCTATTTAAAGCATTCGAAATAGAGATTAATAAGTGTATAATTTTGTCAGAAAATATTTAACAATGTCAAATTAGAACAGAGCTACAGTAATGTGAACAAACACTTTAATGCGCTATCCCATTGTCATATTTTTTATAATCAATGGCAGGGAATGGGAATAACCACCCCATGACCGTATCCATGGCGCCCATAGCAAGGGTGATGACGTCACCTTTGATAGTACAACCGGTATTATGTAAAGGATACGTCCGAAATATTAGACACAATTCGCTTTCAATTCTGAATATACCAGCTAGCGTAGAAAAACAACACGCCCATTCATAAATAAAAACCTTTAGGGCCGAGGACGCGGAAGCTTGACCTAGATTAAGAATTGGGTTTTTTGTTGTACAAAGCAATGCAGCACTTACAGATGGTGTTTCAGAGAGTCCTCCAGCGCACTGGATGATAAGTTTAATTCAGAAAAACACTTTTGGGCACTTTCGCGGGTCAATTTTGTGCGGAGGTGAGAGAAAGCGTGCTCTCTGTGCGATGGATCTGTACACACTGAATGTAGACCCCGAGTGTAGTAGTGAGTATGCGCGCGTCCCTATTCCCGACGTCCTTGCGTGAAAGGGGCGGTTTTGTAGGGTGGCGCCATGGTAGCACGTCAAGGCAACGCGTCAATCAATATGCGAGATGAGATCCCCGGCTAATCGTCCAAGTGTCACGCATAAAATGCGTGCTTACTCAATCACAAACGGAAGTTTACGGAAGTGCGAAAAAAATATTTTATTTTTTCGTGACTGATAAGAAGTTGATGCAACCGTTTGTGCAATTGTAAAAGTGACCGCAACAAGTAAGTCATACGCAACAGGTTTACGTATGCACATCACAGCAGATGCAAACGGCCTTGCATAACTGCATCATGGTGATTTTTTCCGACCCTTCACCTTATAAACTTTCCATTCCCTTGATACTTGGATGTAAACAAATAACGGAACCAGATGTATGACGAAACGTTTTCATTACAATGGCAAATGTTGGAGAGAGAAAAACAAAAAAGATTGCATAAGATGCTAAATTGAAATCAATAATTTACGGTGTGTTAAAAAGTGTAATGGTACTAATAAAATAACGGTGGGGGTATATCGAACAGATATGAATACTGTGTTAGCGTCTGTTACGCAAGTGAACAGTTACGTACATGCAGTTGGTACGGACACGCACTATCTCCTATCCTATCATATCAAGACGCATCGTTGCGAGAACCGACAGCTGATCGACAGTAACCGCAGCGAACAATTCAAGTTCTAATACTTTGTTCTTGACAAACTACATTGATAATTTTGGCTACTCATTGATGCAATAGTAGCTTGTGAGGTTTCTCTTAAGCTACTACTTTACTAGCGCCGTGCGCTAATTTGACTCATATTTTTGCCGTTATAAGAGTTATGAGCTGAAACCAAGATTATACTTATTGTCACTCCAGTTACAGAGAGAACATGACATACTCGCCTAATCTAGATCTGGCGGTTTCCATGCAGAATGCCAGTCAGCTGTCATTTAAAATTACCACTTGCTGGCAACTGTATTGCTTAAAAGTCTTATATTAAAGTTCCTTGTTTTGACAAATTATAGATGGAAACCTGCTCTATCTGTCTCTTCGAATTTAGACATCACGCCTGTGACGGGTGGCGACTAATGCATTTAAAAGTAGGTACAATGATGACAAATTGTCATGATGGCCCAGTGGTTAAGACCTCGTATCTCATTGCACACACTGATTTTACATTATGTGATTACTTGAACTCACACACTGACTTATCTAGACACGCGCCAGGGTGTCAAGCCAAGTTCAAGCCAAAAACTGGCGACGCAGCAGCCGTTTGTTACACGAACCATTTGGAGCCACTTTTGACTCCTTCCTAACTCAAAATCTATTTAAAATAAACACATGAAATGTTGTATATTTATTAAAACCCCCTAGATTCACTAGAACCCCAAATTTCATAAATACAGCTTAAACGGTGATTGAGATATTAACGTCTAAAAATCGGCATTTTTATCACTGACTGACATAGATAGATAGATACCGTCATCAAAAACCTAACCCTCTTCCAGATGACCTGGAATGTTGTAATATGACGTCCAGCTGGGTAATTGTGTGTATACAAAAGAAAAATCAGAAACATTATTTTTTTACGATTTGAAATATTTTCCAAGCGATCGATTTTTACGAACACCTAGCGCCTTTCGAAGTTACAATAGCAATTAAATACTTTTTCTTTCGCAGGAGAATCGGTTCCTTGATGAAAGGTCGCTTTTATAGTTTTGTATAAGTACCATATTATTTATAAAACTTGGACAGCCAACCAACAAACCAACAATCTGCAACTGGCGCCGCGGTGCCTCAGCGATCTGACATTATTGTGAACAATATTGTAACAATTGTGTTACTAAAGAAATATACATTCTTACACAATTTTGCTACACATATTTGAAAATAGATTATACAGATCACTTTTGATTGACGAATAATAATAAGTTCTTCACAAAAAGAAATGATATCCCATCAAAAATAGAAAATGAGAGCCAAGTTCAATATTAAGATTATGCGTGGTTGTCGATTTCGCCAGCAAAAGAATTGAGTTCTAAATGGATGCCAAGTTCTGTAGACGACAATCATATAATCTAATATAATATCAATATTTATTTATAAGAACATACAAAATTCTAAAATAAATAACACAAATTCTTGCTTTTTTCTGCTATAACAATGTTTGCTAAAGAACTTCTTAAAGAACAGGCGAATTATTTACACAAAGCACTTAGGATAAATTGAAGCTCAAGATTTGACTTGGCTAGTTTTTACTAGCAAGCCAAAGTTTTGGAGGAGTATTTGAAACAGTAACTTGCGCATAACATAAAGAACAAAGATATAAATATGCCTAGATAAACCGTCAAAGCTGTGACCACGTCATTGTGCTTTTCTAGTGTGCATGCATTTAGCGGCTAACTTCTGGACGCTATTTCGTCAAAAAAAAAAAATGCGTCCAGATGTTAGCCGCTAAATGCATGCACACTAGAAACGCACAATGACGTGGGTAAGACCTAGCTGTTACGCACACCTGCATAAAAAAGTTGCCCTATTTGTTTTAGTTCTTTTGCAGCGCGACACTCTATAGACATATAAATAGTCAAAGATAAAGAAGATAAACTGATTAGCCAAATATAAGATAACTTGTATGTAAAAACTGGTCAAGTCAAATCTTGAGCTTCAATTTATCCTAAGTGCATTGTGTAAATAATTCGACTGCTCTTTAAGAACTTATATTTTTAAATAGCAAACATTGTCACAGCAGAAACAAAGCAAGAATTGTTGTTGCTTATTTGAGAATGTTTGTGTGTTCTTCTAAATAAATTTCAGGATTGTCTACAGAACTTGACATCCATTTAGATCTTAATTCATTTGTTGGCGAAGCCGACAACCACGCGTATTCTTAATATTGAACTTGGCTCCCATTTTCACATTTATGTTTTAGATAGGATTAGCATTACTTGTTAGAATTTTAGGAATATCGTATAATTTTACAATATTTGTAAATATGTGAGCACGATGTATCTATCACATGATTAATTTATCTGTCATTGCTTCATTTTTTATTATTTTTACATATTGTGGTATATAAATCTTATTCCAGGTGCATAGTCTTCACATATAATGATATAATTAATGTATACAAAATATTGTGAAAACATTTTAAAAGAGTAACGGTGGAGTTTCTTGACCTTTTGAAAGGGGCGACTAGAATTAATTCTATATTTTGTAAATTTTGACGTTAAAAGTGCCTTGTATGTGCCTAATTGAAATAAATTATTTGACATTGACTTTGTCTTCATGGATGAGGTTGTGGGTTCAAATCCGGGCAAGTACCAATGTGACTTTTTAATTTATATGTTCTCTTTCTGAGTTTATGTTTGACATTATTGACATCGGTGAAGAAAAAGATCTTCAGGAAACCATAAGTCTGAAATCACCAACCCTTCTTGAGCAAACGTGGTGTTCAATGCTCGTACCTTCTCTGTATGAGAAGAGGCTTTGCCCTGCAGTTGCACATTAATCGGCTGGTATTAGTATTATGATATAATGATGCTTTAGAAATATGAGAATTTGATTTTTTATTCTTCGGGACAAAACTATCTAAAAGTTTCTTCAAGCCTTGCCCCAAGTAAGGTTTAAGAAGGTAAAATCTATATATTAATACGAGTACGAATATTACGCGGACGGGGGAGTATGAAATTTGGCACAGTTAAAGTTTAATATTTTTATATGGTATGCATAAGAAATAAATTTAAAATACATTACACACACACACTCTTTTATTTATTGTTAAAGATACTTCCTTAGAATAATGACATGGTAGCATGGAATTAGTATGTACTATCATGGCATCATTAAATTAGTGTGTTCTATATATGGAATTATGAAGTATCCTAAACTATCCTATCAAACTTAAAATTTAAATGAATTATGGTCGAATTTCGACCACTGGGCGACCACTAGTAATATTAACAGCTATTATATATTAGAAAATTGAAGTGTGGTTATGATGAGTCAAAAGATATGTTAACTGAAGCTGTTCATCAGGATCAGTTAATAATTAATTGCTGGTATTCGTAGGCGGAATATTGTTATACAAGTCAATACACTGTTTTGGCACCGCTTCAAGTTGTCTTGCAATTGATTAACGATACACCTAAACACGTTTTAGTTTAGTATACAATGAAAATTAACAGTATAATTGTTCGTTAAAGTGAAATGGTTCTTAAATTAATTCCAATGAATTTTAATAAACTGTGAAAATTGCGATCAAAACACTGGTTTAATTGAATATAAATTGAGCAGAAAAAGTTAACGAGGCTATCGCTCTAGCAACATGATGTATAGAGTAAAAGGAAGAAAACAAAATTTACATTCCATCTTAAGATGACGTCATATTCACAATACCGGAACAAAATGTAGAGAAAAGAAATATGACAAGATAGACAATGTTCGACGATGTAGAACAAAGCTGACAAGTATGGATCGCCGAAAGCATCCCCAGTCGAGATTGATTGAGATAAAAATCAACAGACGTGATGTTGATATGATCTTTATTTGTTATGTAATGGATCATAAATGTACGGCCACATTTACTAATGTTACATAATTATTTGTGAAATTCACATGTATTTCATAACAAAAGTTATTTTGGCAGGATCAGAAGCAGACAAAGGCAAGTGAAATTTTTATTAAAATTGCACTGTTAGTAGTGAAATCGAGGTAGATTTGTGTGCAACCATTAGTGTGAAATGAAATAAACAAGAGGAATTAGCGCCGGCCGATAGCCTGAGCTAATCTGACCGCAAGGGAGCGGGCGCCACCGAGACTTTCCCTTTTCTTCTTGTGAAAGTGATGATGCCCGCTGCAACAAAGCAACAGTTTGCATCTAAAATCAACCACCGATCAAATCATCCGCAGCGATGGTGAAAAGTTAGGTAAAAAGTCGTGTTCAAAACTATAAAGACGGGCTCATCATAAAAACCAAACATTACAAACATTTTCTGCTAAAGAAAACGAAATTTTATAGCAACCGCAATCACTTGCATGGTGATGCACTCGATCATGGTGCCAGTAAATAGGACGTCAATCCGCTTAGATATGCAAAATGGAAACTTGGAATGTTAATTGCAAATGCATTTATAGAAAACAGTGGCCCAGTAACGCAGATTACTAAGACGACTATCGATATCAGTTAGCTTTAAAGAGTATGAGTTATCTTGTATATGTATATCTTATGGGTGCTGCACTATCAGCCAAGGACCAAAACAGCAGAACACGAAAACAAAACAAAGCGTACTTTCTAAACGAAGACTTTCTCTTGACGAAGTTCGGCACGGCTAATGTCCGCCCTTTATTGCCAACAATTAGCTACAGAAACTGGGCTGTTTATGGCAAAAAGAACATTATGTGGAGCAATACACGCAGTTGCTAAATGGCCCGATCGAGAAATTCCATAATTGCTTAGTGATAGTCAACAACCACTAATTTTGTTGTTGTTAGTCAATTTAACTTTGCCGAAAACATAAACTTCAACGAGACTTTATTGTTTTAAAGCGGTGCGGAGGTATTTTTTAATGAACGATTTTTTTTTTCGTAGAATATTCGTCAGTGGCAAGTGGGTCTGGCTATAATCGGAATAATTTATTTAAATTGCGCATCATTATCCATTATTCAGTTAATCACTGAACTTATAAGTGGAACAGATAAGTATGAAGTCGAAAAAGTAATGTATATATATTTTGTCCATCGTGCCAAACCCAGTTTGCGATAAAAAAACGTAAACATAGGTGTGGAAAGAACATGACTCGGTTTATGTTAAATTCAAGGTTACTCAGAAAAATATTGGACCAAACAAATTCTTATCAGTAGACGATATAGACATCAATACAAACATTAAACTCGTTTGAAGATGTGAAATATTATTGACAGCGTGTTAATTTGACAATTTTTTTTATGTCAGGGTACCTACTGTTGAGGCCGAATAGTTGCATGGTCGTTTGACTCTATTAGCGGCCACTAAGACAATAACATACAAGCATTCATTTTGTTGCTAACCGATGGTAAACAAGTGATTTTACCGACGACTCATGCAGTCAAGGTTGAGGTGCCCATTGTGTTGTATAATAGAACAGCAGTTGAATAATATTCCCGCAATATCCTGAACATTTTACTGTTCATTGAAAACGAGCTGCCAGATGGTAATTATTTTGATAATTATTTAGCTATACTGATTATTTTAAGTAATTTCGACAAACTCCTTGACCGATTCGTCGATTGAACAGTTACTTAATCTGCAGCTCCGAATACAAGGGTCAAACATTAATCATAATCTGGCCTTGCAACTTTAATTTTTGCACGTCGGTAATAATAACATATCAGCAGACTTATTCCGGTAGATTTATTACTTTGGGTAGCCTAAGGTCTTTGCTGATTAGAATGTATAAAAGCAACTTTAAACATTTAAAAATACATATTTTATTTTAGGGGACACGTTGCCTCATCTATTATGTTGCAAAAATTTAGAGGGGTAAATGATAAATTCTGTCGATATCCATGGTGAAACCTATAGAAACCACCCCTATTCCATCTATTACATAAGAATTCACGTACAAACTGGGACGACGCAGCACTTAGGACACATTTCCTTTCGCATACGACTCACCCAATGAAATTTTTGATGAAGCAGTAGACTGCGAACAGGGTCGCATCATTGAGGCCGAGGTCCGGCTTGATCCTGGGCAGTGCGACATGCGGCGAGGCGGCGTCGGCCGGCGGGCCGCGCACCTCTGGCGTGGCCGCGCTCATGGCGGGCGCGCCGCGCGGCCGCGTGCCTGACGCGTGCGGAGCGATCGTGACGGCCGGTCAGCTGGCTCAGCAGTGGGCCCGGCAGCGGCCGCACCCGCCCCGCATAACACCACCGGCGCTCCCGGCACGCGGCACCGCTCGCACCGTCGCCGGAGCGCGCCAAAACCACCCGCGTGTTAGCCCGCGCGGCGCACGGCTGACACCGACCGGTGGCGCTACCGACACTTATCGATCGCGACGCCGCGTCTGCGCTCTCAACCCTCCACAGACACTAGTACGGAGACTTGGAGCCGGTCTCACACGTCCAGCATAAGGAACGCCAAGTAGATCACGAGAAAGAACCAGGGACAAACGAGGTACATGCAAACTGACATCATTTGTTTGTTTATATGCGAGATAAAGTTTATTCAGATGCAAAGTTCAGTGATGAGCTGGTCGTATAAAAGTTGTGGTTAGCACGTGCAAGTCGCGCGTGCGTCTGGCGGCGCGGCGGCACTCTGACTGGGCGCGCTCGCGCCGCGTGCTCACCGTCCGCACGATATCCGCTCACCACGCTATCTATACTCCTATATACAACTCACGCACAGCCTGCACACCTTGATTTACATACTGAAGGTGTGACAATCGTAGCACTTCAAAAAGGAAGTGCCGTAGTTAATTCAAATAGCAAAACACACCCAAAAGTTCAATTCCAGGCTAGTAGAGTATAAGCAAAATATCATATGTATTTTTTTAATACTTTTAATTTCATTAGAACTATATGCATTAAACTCAACAGCAAAAAATAAAAATCCTTTCTAAGTGATAAAAAGTTTGATGATGAATCGCAAGATACTTCAAAACTTTTTGGCACGCGCAGGATCGGTTATCGAAAAGTTTTTGCTAACTTTACAATGGACGCGGCCATGCTGACAGACTATTTATCTGAGTAGTGAATATAAGACTACTAGCATTAATTTAGAACGTGACACGGCCTTTAACTGACTTTTATAATAATTAAATGACGATACTATCTGTCATGAATTAATAAGCTTCATAAAGTTATATTGCAATTCATTAAACGATCTGCTACTAACGCGAACTTGTATGTACCAAAATACATGCCAAGAACAAAGACTAAAATATAGTACAAAACAAAGTGTACAATGAAACTGCCCCATAAGACAACAAACTTTTAAAATAATCATAGTAACTGCACACCCTAAATAGTAGAACCACGGTCAATGTCCGCGTGACGGACTGGCGAATAGAGCGATCTGACAAGAGAAAAAAATCTCTCCCACCGTCTATCAAGCAAGAGACGTTGCGAAATGACGTAAAACAGTTTTTGCCATCACTACAAGTGGTGCCCAGAATTCGTCTAATGAACTCCCGGTTCTCTGTGACCCGCTCACCGCAACGCTCCATGAGCTGTGCGAACATCTACGACATATCGAATTTCTCGAGTACATCGACCCGAATTTGACTATATCTGGCGTAGAAGCTTCCGCTGATGTATTTATTAGTATTTTTTGCAGCATATGAACTTGGAGAAAATGTGTCGATATATTCCTCGAGCTGCAAAATAAATTACTCTTCACATTACATTGTAATAAAGTAAGAGGCGAGTGTCATCGCATCTCTGGATAATCTTTTTGTCGAACGTGAGGGACAACAAGCCCGCTTCTAAGAAAATAATTCTCGACTTCCCGGCGGCGTAGCGCTGTTTGATTTCCGAGAAGCAGTTTCAGATAGATGCATCATGGAATCCTTCTTTTGAATTACTAATAGTTGCCAAGTTTAAAAGCCATGTAATGATTTAACAGTCTCATCGATTAGGGCTTAATTATCAGTAGCCTGCAAATACATTTAAGTATTATTTAAAAAAACGAAAGCGGAGAGGAATCAGCAATATACTTACTGAATTTAAAATAATTATATTCACATATTTGTATGTGTGTATTTAAATAATGCTGATGCATATTAATCCTATAAAGCGAATGTCATGTGTTATGCAAAATTAGTGTAGAGGTTCCGAACTATGGAAAAGGCATTCCAGAAGCTAGCCTGGAAGGATATCATACTCCTGGCAAATAGTAAAAAGAAGGCTGAAGGGACTACTGTCCACGAGAAAGCTAGAATAGATGAAGCTTTTGGAGTTGGGCCGGACACAATGGTAAAAATCACAGAGTTTGCCCTTTTTCTGAATTGTTGAGTGACACCACGGTAAATCCCTATGTACATAGAGGCAAGGTCACATCCCCGAAGGGATATATTCTAGAAGGAAATGAGAATTGAATGCAAACGGAAGGAACCAAAAGCCAAGTAACATCAAAACAAATATTTTCTGGCAGCCAACATTGAAGCCAAGATCAAGATTATCAACAACATATATTAAGATTGTTGATCTGTCAATATCGAAAAAAATATTAACTTATGCGTGTAAGAAATAATGTTCAGATAATCTAAAAGACAGTTCTATTATTTAATCAATCGAGTCGGACAGGTCTTGGCAGCAGAATCATAGATAAACGTAGAAGCAGTTAAACAATCGTTAATACTTGTTGGAAGTTTACTACCCAATTACTCTTTGGTGCGTAAATTACAGAGTATGCCACGTTGCGATACGCAATGGGAAATATGTAAGACAACCCGATGAAGTGTTAATCATGTAAACCATTCCATCCTTCCACATAATTACGACAGAATACATTTGTTTATTAATTTTGCTTTAAAAATGATTAAATGTAAATTTTGCAGTGAAATCGATACTAGTTTCGATTGTAATATCAATGACACGATTCGCGCAAGTACGCGGTGTAGATAATGAGTCTGGTTGCAAATAAAACAGTGGTTCCCGTGAAGTGTCTGCCTGTCATACGTTGTAGTTAGTCGTGACACGAGAAAATTACAAAGTTGTATTCGCAATCAGCGCTATGGTGTCTTTAACGTTCGCGTGCATCGTTCTATTGATGCAATATGGCCCACTTGTCATTTCTATGAAATCGTTGCCTCTATAAAGTTGTAAACGTTACTGGGGTATTTTATCTGCAACTTGTTTGGAGGATTGGCTTCCTTATTTCCAATAGTAATGTAAAATAATCTAAGTAGCAGCAAGAAAATTGACATCGTTATGAAATGTAAGATAATGTAGGCAAAACACTCAATGATGAATAGATACAAATTCATTTGTGAACAGTTTCGATCAGCTAAATCTAATCTAAAGCCCAGCAGCGGCTGCGGTATTTACGCAAGTATTAGCGATTTCCCGCTATCGGCAAGCCGCGCACGCGCACAAACTGATCTATGGCGCAAGCTTCCATCATTATTCTCATTACGAACTGGCGAGCGTGTTCGCAATTGCGGCACACCCGTCTCGTGCCGAATGGTGACTTGACAATATTACTACAAGTACTTTGATACGTAATTTGAAAAGGCTAAAGCCCTTTTATAGGTCGACCACGCACTGTGCACACCGTTTTCGTATAAATGTGGGCTGTTGCGGGAAACATTTGCTAAATCAGATAAGTGAAAGCTCAGATGATGCAAGCGACTGTGTGGCTGTATGATAGGTTAAAAAGAAACTTCCAGATCAAAGCTTTGGCAAGTGCTTGCTAGAAATTACAAAAACAATTGGCATGGAAAATAATTTCAAATATTTTAATTGAAATATATTTTTGGACAGTGATGTCCAGGATCTTGGTGTTGTAAAATCGGAACACTTGAAAATATTCAATTTTTCAGTTCAGTAACGTAAAAAATATACGAACGTAGTTTTTTACTCAGTTCCCCGCAAGCAAAGAGTGCGGAAATTATAGGTACATTTGTCTGAAAAAAAAATCATTATCTGGTTTTGATGTTTTCATTCATTCATACGTCTAGTTCTTGTGATATATTGGTTTATTATATGATTTATCAGGGTTCTGAATTTCTAAATGAAGCACATTACCTGTCCCTAAACATTAAGAGATGCGTGAAAATACAGGAACATGTTTGTGCACGTGGCCACTCTGTGCAGTGGCCAGGCCGTTTCATTTCCCTATTCCTGCTAATAAAGTTTTCACTTTTGCCGTAACAAACAAACGGTTGTTAATCAACATTGCTACGATTTTAGATTTTAATTACGTCTCTATATCCGTGGTCACGTGAGACCGTCGGTGACTTGAGCCTGCTATGTGCTGAGGTGTACGCTGGGAAAGAATGCGATACACCGTTTGTCACCTTATCAGCCGACATCACATCGTCGGGTGTCCGATTACGATACGATAAACGCACACTATGTATTGCATAATTCAACTTGAATCGATTACAAATTGCGGTAGGAGGGTAACGATTTGTCGAAGTTCTGATGATTTTGAATTAATATGCTTCGATTTCTGGTTTGTTATCTTACAGAGAACCGGTATCGAATCCGTGTTGTCGTTTTTATCCGTCGATCTCACTTTATCAGGTGTTCTGGTATTCGATTGTGAAATTCTCATGTTATGTCAACGTAAAGTAAACAAGACAGAGATAGTATTATCACAATAAGACAATGAATTTTAATTTGTCAAATTGTTGCAAATGATAAGATAAAATTACTTTAGAATATGTCTTGTATTAATCAAGGCTGATAGCCCACACACAGTATGTAATATCGCTATCGCTAGCCTTCGTTAAGGAACCCAATCGTGTAGCAATTAATCTGAGGGTCTCAAAATGCAAATAACCTAACGCATGAGGATTTGGTTAGCGATTTCATTTACGAACTAGCTGCAGAGCTGTAAAACATTTCTTAGTCAGAGAGGGCCAGTATGGAAATCAAGGTTTTTAGTAATAATAATTTTACGATTATACCGTTTATCAAAAGGTTAGCAAAACCTCACGCCATGCCAGAAGCATTCAGAGAAGCAATAGTAAACAAGGAAAATTTTGCATTACTATGACGAATCGATACGAAATTAATAATGACCGCAAATATGAGGAAAACTGCGCCTGAGCTGATATCAAAACCGACCAAGAGCGTGTCGGACCACGCACAGTGAAAGGTTCCGTAGTTCGGATTAATCTATCCCAAGGATAAACTTAACATTGTCAATCCAACTGAAAATTTAAGTTTGTACGCACAATATTGGGAGATTTACCATGTTATTTTCAGACCATAGACTTCTTATAGGTTTTCCTGTAATCTATGAGTAAAGAACCATTCTCTGTATTTTTTTCAAAATTTCGGAGATAAGGGTGGGGGATGGACAATTTTCATCAATTTTCTTAAATATCTATGACAGTATTTATTTTAAAATTATTATTAAAAAAAAATCTGATCCTCACAACAAGCCCTTTCATTTCTATGGTACAGTTTGCAACACGTTTTTTTAATTTTTCTTTTTGCCCCCGAAAGGGGGGTCCCTTTGTTCAAAATTCATTTATTTACGTTACACGTCCGTGTTGGGGTTACAGAAACACATATGTGTAACAAATTTCAACTAAAGTGGTCTAGTAGATTCGGAGTAAGGCCAGCCAGACAGACACAAGTGATCCTGGTGGTGAGTCTTCGTTTTTTCCCTTAGAGGTACGGAACCCTAAAAAGGTAATGTGGAAGTGAAAAGGTATTTAGTGGGTAGGTATAAAAGATTACGGGTCAGTGTCACGTTTGCTAATATTCCGTAAGCCTAATAGTCATTTAAAAGAGTCATGTCCTACCACTACCTACGTTAAACCAATCCTTTTTCCTCAAATCGCCATACATTTCGCGACGAAAACGAAGGAATGATTGTGTTAATTAACCTAAATCTGTAGATAAACCAAATTGTTACAGTAAAGGGTCGGTGGAGTCAAAAGCTGCGGTTCGCGTGTTGTAGGTACGGGGAATGCCCGTGAGAACCCGTCTACAGTCAGTGGGCAAATTTCTCACGCAGTGTTTGTTTCAACTACAATTAAAACAATGCGCCGAGACGGCATTCCTAGTACAGTTACGATTAGTATTAGTTCCAAGAAATTCTTCAATATAAAAATAGTTTCAAAATCGTTTAAAAATGTACTACGCTCAACCTTTGAGAACTTAATTACGTACTGAAAGTGAGAAATTGATTCATCAAAAAACCCGCTCAAAACAGCTGCAGATCTCACGGCGCAAATGAAACGTTTCCGAGAATACATCAACGAAATAATAACGTACACTTTGTTAAATTTTAGCTCGCCATTTGCTTAGAGAATGATATACCTTCGCGTCAGGAATAAACGATCAGGTTGGTTAACAATTTATCATACAGTTGCACTCCTGCGATCGCCACTAGACATTGCAGTCATTAGTTAGAATTCGCAACAGTTGCTCTGCTATTTCGAGATAATAACTAACTTTGGCCCCCCGTCATAGAGCAACTTCGCCGAGGTGTCTGATCATTTTTCTTAGAACAGAAGACTAACATTAAAAAGTGCCAAAAGGAAAATTCTCTCTTAAATTAAATGAAGCTACTTGTGTGACATCACATTTGGCAAGAATTGAAACTGCGTTAATTAGAGGGATAATCGGGAGCGAAATTAACTCAGCGTGGAATTACTTCGTAGAAGATATGCACAACACTTGGCTCAATTGGAAAGATATTGCAGCTGCATAGTGACTTGCACAATTTGCACTTAATCTTTCATTGATTATCCTCGTGAAACGTATTAGTAAGGGACTAATAATGTCAACCAAAGGTTCGTATGAAATACCAGTTGGTGAATAATTTTGTACGGTATCAATAGATCCTAATTTAGCATAACGCTGACCCAAGTCTGACAAAGTTAAGCACCAACTGAATTGAATCAACACGATATGAGTTTCCGCAAACTTGTTCGCATCGCATATCTGTCATAGTCGACGTCGCGCAACAACCGTGCGACAGTCGCACGACAAAAGCGACCTCTGTAATCTGACCAATTAGTATGAGCGTCACTTTGAAAACCAGCCTGACACAAACTGCTTTGATCAACGCTCGATGCGCAAAATGAGCACCATTTTCGTTGCTAAAATTATTCCATGGTATTTGTCCTGAACAGGTTATTATTAACTCTTGAGTAAAAAGATAAATCTGTGTGCTTCTAAGAATACAAAAACATGAAGAATGTATGTCACTGTCTATAACGACTGTAAAGTCTAGAGGAAGCAGCAATTAAAATAAACGAGTCCATGTCCAACTAATAAACCTCAATCTTTTTAAATCGGACGATATTCTGCGGAGCTATCTCGAGCTGGTTTGTAATAATAGGTAACTAACATTTAATCAATTGAGCATTAAAGTTCAATATTCATTATAAACTAGTTTGTTGAAACATTATGTTCATGTCGGTCAATATAACTTGGTCTGATTGCTGCTTCTAGCGATATAAAAATACAGTAGATTACCTTCACGACAGCAAACCAGAAAGCGGCAGTAATTATACATTAAATTATTATACCTGCAACAAAAAATTCAACATTGAATAAACGACAGTGAGGCAAATAATTAACAAAGTATGATGTGAACTTGTGACTATAATCATTTCTAATCAATAAATACGACGGAATTATGCAACATGTACCAACGATTGCATTTCGAATGCATTTGTTGCTAAACAAATAAGAACACAAAACACAAATAGATATAAACATTGCTTGAAATAATGGTTTTGACGAAAGTGACTTTGTAACTTCGCGTTTATTGCTAGCAAGTAACGAATTCACACATCGTCACAGTAAGGATCTATCCTCTGGTACAAAGAGGACAACGCAAGAGTAATTGCCATAAGGAAAAGGCCGTAAAGCTCTCACAAAGTCTTGTCGACAATGTTGCAGAACTTGCAGACCATTTCAGTAATGCAAAATGACGAATTTTCTGTAGCCACGAGACGACAAAAGAATAAAATAGCTCTTACGCACAAAGTAAAATTTCAAATGAAATATCGTCCATTTCCGTCGGTGAAGTTTTCTTCTAATCTTTGAAGACTAAATTAGAATCTATTTTATGAAGAAACTAATTATTAAAATTTACAGACAATAGCATTGTCGCAGTTTGCGAGATCCAAGTTTCAAAATGTGTCGCGAATTGCCAATGGTGTCATTTTTGACAGCACTGTATACATCCCTTTGTAATGTAACAGGTACGAGTATAAATGATTGCTGACTCAACAGTTATAACACCCACTGCTCCATTTGATGATAGCAATATTAGTTGAGATTGGAAGCAACAGCCACGATTTTGACATAATTAAGTCTGTTTGCCAAATACAGCCGGAAGACATCACAATTTCCAAAAAGCGCTTGAGACAAACATTGAATGTGTGTGGGACAGAGATAAGGTATGAATAAAAATAATCATTCATCTGAATACTAACTGCAAGTAATAATTCTTTCATTTGGTACTATTTTAATTGAATTTTATCATCACATTCCATTCAGAAGTCTAACCAGCCAGGAACGAAAGGTGCAAATCAATCATAAGTGTACCTGGTACACTTAAAGCAATTTAATATCAGAACAGATCAGAATCTGCAACTCATTCCCAAAAATTGAATACGTGACCTTCGCTCTTTTATCAGACGTTTAAGAACTATGAATTTAATTAACTATATCGTTTTCTGTGGTGCATAACAGCACAACAACTTTCATTTGAGAAATCAATGTCGTTCAGTCGACTTTTATTGTAGCTTTAAATATTTTATCTCGAACTTTCTGGAGGAAAATACCAAGGTATCTCGCGAGATTGTTAGTTGAGAATTAGGATCAAGTACAGCAATTGGAGGTGAGCTACAAAGTGTAACATTTTGCATCAAGTGATTATACAAATTAACGTGTCTAAAGGTACCATCGTGAGGGGCACATCACGCCGCAAAGCGCGCTCCTCAACAACAACCGGCAATTTGTGAGTTGTAAGCGTTTCATGCTGAAGCTGTAATTACTATTCAATTGAAAAGTGTTATTATTTTTTTAGGTGCAGTGTAATCTGCAGCGTAAAATATTCTTTGTCGAATATCAATAAGATATTTTATTCGTATCAGACACACAATAGTGTTTGTCGGGCATGTGCAAACTTGACTTTTAATTTAGTCTGACACCCTTACTAAAACAGTGAGCCATTAGAATGAAATATTACATGCACAATCCAAAAAGAAACGAGTATTCACTTTGAGAGCCAGACACAAAAAGTTCATTCAATTTATCCTTGCCTAACTGAGCGAGCCAGGGTCATTTCAAAGCGCTTTCCTCCCTATTACATGTTGAACAACAGATTGAAGGTAATTTAGCTTTGGACACTGACATTTGAATTTTCATAAGTGACTGCAGTGAATGCATGTGGATTAACTTTAAAGTTTTCGCTCGGAAGTCAACTGCCAGACATAATAAACGGGAATTTCATATACTGTTGGATGTTATGCTCATGATTCCTACAAATTGTTCCCTGACAGTTATTTACGAAGCGTCTAACATTATAAAAATCGCATACGAATGAAAACTATGGTGGGAAGCAATAAAACAAAATGATGGCCTACTGACGCTTGGAGAAACCGATGACCACGTGTTTCCTGCACGATCTGACACCGGTGGTTCCTGGTGCGTTTCTAAATCTTGCAACCTTGAATAACCTCATAGTTATTTGACGCGAGTGCTTTCACAGGTTTAATTTAATGCGTGAAGGAAAGAAACTTTATTCATACATAATCCAGCTCTAGATGTTTCAGTATGCGATAAAACCTGACAGGCGCGTCAGAACGTGTTCAATAATAATTTTGGCGTTGTCGAAACTACCAAGTAAAATAATCTTTAAAGGAGAGAAGAAGAGGGCAAAGTTGTGAGTAATTTCAATCATTTTCGTGATGGATTCTGTTCTCCAAATAATGCTCGTGGCGGGGCATTATGTTAATAATTGGTTTCGGGGATCTCAAGGGCCAGGGCAGGCTTGGCTTTGGGAGCAAACGCGCATGCGTGCCGAATTGCAAAACAACCGGTTCTGTTACACGATAATACGTAAAGTTATTTCAATATGTAAAACACATACTAGTTAGCAAGGAATTATATCGGTTGTAAAACAACACAATGTAGAATAGGAAACAAGAAACGAGGCCGATTAAACATTCTTATTCTAGCTCGTTATTTTGTTCAACGTTTGATGGTACAGGTAATCATCGGTATGAATTTGTGTGAAAGAGAACAAAAACCCGAGTTGTTTACGCTCGTGAAATGCTGCAGGCGATTCGGGCGGTCATTAAAGGAAAGCTGACATCATCGTCGAAATTAGAAGCGGCCGGCAATTGTTGTTATGCTGGGCACTACACCGGCGAAAGGAGATTGTTTATCAGTAACTGTTGCGAATATTAAAAATATAAGTGTTAATACTTACCTATTAGAATAGCATTGTTCTTATTCAAACTAGGACTGCGAAGTTCAATGCCACGGGCGTAGGATTACACGCAACAATTCACCGGTTCACTGATTTTATCGCGATCACATTGGCACGCATTGTGTTAAATGATCCATTGATAAGGCCATAAGCGATATGCAGTATAGTCGAATAAACAAATAGATCTCATGCCCAAAATCTATCTTATTAGCATACAAACGATATATTTGTCACTATGTCTAGAATTTTAGACATTTCGATCGGCAGTTGGCACCTAAAATAGGTTCTATGGAAGTGTTAAATATTTTGAAGTAGGTATTATCTAAAACTATTACCACACTAAATAATGCATCATGTGCTCACTCACAGGGACCACGGTCTTCAAATTAGATAGATAAGTTATGTTTAAATAACCTGAGAAAAACCTAGTCGTTGATTAAAAGAAGGACATTCTAGTCAGGACTTAATTTGTATAACATAAACACGAGTCGTCCCTCATTCATATATTATGTAATCATCAAACGAACTGGTTTTTCTAGTCATACACAATTAATTGCAGAACAGCCCTTTACATTTAGAAACAAAAGAGACGCTGCTTATGCATGACAATCATTGTTAGGTAGAGAAACAAAACAGACGCTGTATATTGCTTGACAATCATTGTTAGATAATGTCTAGACTGCCAGGAAAGTTTGCTGAATCTAATTAATAGATAAAGGGTAAAATGATTTTTAATTAAAGTTGGATGTTGAGTTCCTATTAAACCCGAGGGCCAGTTGAGGGTGGCTTTTAACTTGAAGCCCCACTCTATATGCAAATTAAGGGTAATGAGCACGAAGCACACTTATTCCATGAATTAAAAAAAAAATACTGTAGTTAACAAGTGAGGAAGTGCTACTAAATATAACCGTGACGGAAACAGAAGTAGTTAGCATAAATTACAAATTCAAGTTTATATTTAGAGACAATGTACTCGAAACAATAATAAAGACAATGGATTAATGTTGAAAGCAACTACGTTATGAGATTGTCACTCCTCGAAGAAGATTGTCAAAGAATGTATGATTGTTGCAAAGTTTATGGGGATAATACGGTTTTGAAAGAAAGATACTCCTCAGACGATGGAAACCAAGTGTTCGAACAAACACTTTCAAATGCAAATTGAAATAAGAGTAACAAAATAATCACTAATTTCTTAGAACCCATGAATAATGCCTTAAATTTGTTCACTCTTTATTCTTACAACGTAGATACACGCAGCAAGTACACTCGTGTACCCAAAAACGCCTGTAGGCCGTAATTTAAAACGCTTCCATCATACCGTGAAGTGGACTTAAAGCCGAATCTTCACTATGAAAAATCTTATACAAAAAAAGACCTGTTTATTCTGTTTCGTTCCAGTGTTGTGCGAGAGGCGAATAAAAAAACTTGGCAAAAAATCTTGCAGGATGAAATTCCGCGTGTTGGTGAATGCGTGAACGATGAAATGCTTAGACCAACTCGGTTTTTTCTTTGCACCACGTAGGTCACTCGAAATGTAGTCTATTCTCAAACCAACGACAGGCAAAAAAAGCCATGGAAAGGTCCCAAGCGTATTGAGCCAACTACTGCTACAAAGTTGCAGAGTTTGGTGACTGCGCAGATTTAAAATTATTAGAAAATTGCGTTATGATTACAACTCCGCTTGGTTTCAGATTCCGCGTACTGATTAAATGAATTACGTGCATAACTTGTCCTCTAGAATGCTTCGTCAACGTTCGCGTAAAAAACGTGACCCGACTAGTACTGAGACAGAATTTGTAACTAGTCGGATCAGCATTTTACATTTCGGCGATTTGCCTGATTGTTTTGGATAATAATAGGAGCATAAATGGCCCATTGTTTGGAACTATTAACGAAAATTGATACTGCCTTCAAAATAGCTGTTCTGTGACATTAATTTCCGTTGGTTGATTGATACAGCTTCGTTTGCAATCCTACCGATGCCTACCGCTATTTAGTAGAGCTTTCATTAAGATTTTTGGGTCAGAACAATTGCAAGGTTAACTGTAATCTTAGAGTTATCGATAAATACGTTCATTTGTTGCTAAGTGCGAGTACTCGCTGGTTGACCGCTTTCAAGCTTGAAGCAAAATAAAGAGTGATGTCATTATTTTTTGTGGGCACTTGGTAAATGTTAACGTGAGATGAATTGGTTTTTGTTCGTGCTCGACAGATGGTGCTTACAATGCTTCTTTTGCATTTACATAAGTTATACATACCGCTATGTAAGTATATAATAACATGGCATACAATAACGTATTTATTTATACAGTTGTATTCAATCTACTTTTGTATCATACTCCAACTATTAAGACCTCAACATTTTAACGAGAGCTGGAGAGTTGTATTGTAATATTAAATAAAGTGCATAAAGATAGCTGAAATTGTAATAAACTAGCTTTTACCCGCGGCTTCTCCCGTGTGCATGTCGGAAAATATCACACGGGAACGTACTATCGGGATTTAAAGTACCTTATGAGTTGGTCCAGGTTCTAAACTATCTGCATGCCATATTTCATCTAGTGTTTACGCGGTGCACGCCAGAAATACTCCCAGTTGGCATATTTTTTTCTGACATCTTCAACAATCATCGTCATATTTTTCCATATAAATAAATATATGTTATCAATTTATCATATGACAAATACATTGTATTGTTTCAAATTTTAATAAACTTTCTCAAATTTTGAAAGAAAATATTAGTAAAAAGTTCGCTTTTCAACCTAAATTGTAAATTTTCTCTAACGGCTGAATAGTTCGGCATGAATTTTGTACCATAAAATATTTAATGATGTATTTAACCATTTACATTGATTTTTTATTTCTTTTTTCTTTTAACATTTTAAAATAATAAATAAAAACCCGAAATATCACCAGTACCCCGCATACGACTGAACAGAACATTTTATCACCACATTGAAGGGAAAGACGAATGTAAAACTGCTTTATCCAAACCTATAATCCAAATGCTATAAGCATAGTCTAACCTTATTCATATTCTAATCAAGAAGAATATTTTTAATTTAAACAGTATTACTACTTAAACAGTTGTCAAATTCAATATGGGAAAGCGATAACTTGAACAATACAGTTTAAAAAAAACGATGACTTCATCAACATTTGAGTTAGTGGCAGCGCACACGACTGGCGGGCCAAGTTTCAAAGTGCAAATAGTAAACATAGTTTTGACAACAACACACTCACACGTAAACAGTTTTCCAGTGTAACATTTAGCTATTAATAGGACCCGAAGTCGATGATCGGTTTTGGCTCTTCGGTGATACCTAAGCCCGTAGAGGCCAAATAGATCGCAGCCGTGAAAAGTGCCGCTACAACGTTGATCATCACGACCAAAAGTCTTATTGTCAAATATTAAGGGTCAGGTAAAAAGAGTCTTATTGACAAGAATTAAGGTTGACATTACTGTGATAATGATGCTAAAGAAGTAACTGGCAGGAAGACATCCGTCAATCAACACGGCAATCATTGACGTTCGCGCTCATTCCGGGAATGGGCTGATGCCACGTGTCTGAAAGAACTGCCCACTGATGTGAAAAATGACAGGAAAACTGAAAACAAACATACGAGTCCTACAACGCAATCAATTTAAAATAAATAATGCATGAGTAAAGATAAATGTATTATTAAAAGAAGCGCCACACGATAGAAGCATATCAATCACAGCAATAGACATCGATAGCAATAAAACAGTCATAAAAATGGACGACCATAAAACAACCTGTGTGACTCAGTCGTTATTTAAGGGAATCCATAAAACTGTAGGATAACAAACTATAAAGACCACCGCAATGTCGGTGCAGTGCTGTCGGAAATCAACGCGGTGGTTGCGGACACTAAAAATAATATTACGTGTTTAGCGGGACTTTGATAGTTCCTCCAACTCTCTTGAATATCTCTTGCAAAGTTTATAAAAATGGTTGGGAACTGACTCAATGCGTTTACACAGCTGTAAATTTTTGACTAAGCCTTCTAATGATTAAGAATTTACCGTTCATCTTAGAATGACCGATAATACAACTAGAAAAAGGGTAAAAACGTAAAGAGCACAAGCAACAAAAAAATATTAATGCCAATCTGCGAAAGTACCGCAAGTTTTCTAATAACTGTACAAGCTTTCAGTAAAAAAAGTGTAACGAGTGAAGGCCAAAACAGTTTTAAATTTAGGCAGAAAGCACGTGTTATCGCGAACAATCTGAAGCTATGAAAGACCTGTAACAGTATTTGCGTAACTCGTCACACAGTGTTTAGAACATTTCTTGCAGAAGTGATTGATTGACTATGGGGCTGATATTTCCCTATTAACGACTAGGTGACTCGAGTTATTTGCATACTGATCGGATTATATAACATCATGCGATAACCTGATCACGAGCTAAATTAAAAGAAACCAGATCAGCAACTGGTCCTTGATGGATTATGTGACAAGGAGATAGAAATCTTTTTGATTGAATTTTTATAATTTTTTGCTGTTCTGGTTGATAGCATCGTGAATAGACATATCTTCAATTTGTCATTCGGAGCCACGAAATCTTAAGCAGTCCCGTTTGTCCGTCACTCCAACCCATGTTTTGGCACGATGCTATCTCCAATGAGATGCTAATGTATTAGTTGGCAGGCACGCCTGTCAAGATTTCAGCCTATCAGATTACAGTATTATTAAGAGTGAGAAATGGAGTGGAACTGTGGGGCACGTACATTGTACCATCGAGTTTTGACGTTGCCCTTGTTTTTCAGTACCTTTGGTAAGGTATACCTGACCTTGCGTTCTTATATTTAGCGAGCGGAACGGTGAGGTTGACCAAAATACATAATTTCGTAGTAAATTGGATGTTAATGCAAAATAAGATACTCATGTTTACAACGACTGGCACCAATCTTGTTGCGGAAATTGGACTTTCCCAAAAATTGAAGAGCGTAATCTTTACGTAAAGCTAAAATGCTCAAGATAATAGAGTAAGTAGATTAGGACGGAAACGCTGTATAATACCTTAATATTAACTAGAAGAAGGCACGCAAATAAGTCAGAATTTACTATTCCACCTGAAGGCTAAACCATCCCAACAAGGTGGATACAATCGCGAGGGAGTACTACGAAAACTTATTCAGATGAGGCATTGTACGAAAATGTGTCCAGTGCCCGTGACCTAGGGTTTTGTTTGCTACGCAGTGTCCGCCAGAAAGACCCAGACTGCTTGTCGCCGCCAGCACAAGAGCGAGATAGACACATATACTTAAATGAGGAGCGAGACAGAGACAGCTTACCGACCATGGCGTGGATATAAAAACTCTTGTGTGAGTTGAAGCGGGTGACGTAATGCTACTGAGCATAAAATGCAATTTTATGATGATCAATGTTAGCATTTTTCAGTAGCGTTGTTATTAGATTAGCAAGTCAGATATTTGACTTTAATGAATTGTAAAATAATTTATAAACTGATGTTGATAAATGGTTACCTACTAAATGAATGATGAGTGAAAAACTATTAAAACAAGTTCTGAACTGTTAAATAAATTATTATAATTTGACGATTATCACTGCTATCAAATTGACTTGTATGTATATTTTATTGTGCAAAACAATTTAAAACTTGTATAGATAAGGACGTCGTTGCTCCAATACGCAACTTACAAAAACACAGTCAAGCAAACATTTTTACATTTTATTTTATCCAATGATCTGTTGGTGCTAACTAGGAAGAGATGTTTAGGTCATCGTTATCAAGATTATTCTGATTATACTTAAATAAATTTGCTCTATAAAGTCATACAGAATAAAGTCATATAGAATACATCTTTTTTGATTTACAACCTGAATAATTATGACAAAAGATAAGATATGACTTCTTAAAAAACAAACTAGAAATTAGGCGTATTCCCTTAAATTGTTTGAAGAGCATATTTCGCAGAAACAAGATAAAACTTTTTGAATCATTAGCTACCTGGTGACGAAGTGTTAACAAAATATAAAATGGTGTGAAACATAGCCAAAGCGACAATTTATCTAACATCACAGTTTAACATTACAATGACCAAGTCAAAACCAAAATATTCATCGATTTCGATTTCGTTTAGGAGTTTAAGAAGAATTCCAATTAGAATCTTAAAGGTATAGGTAAAGTAAAAGAAACGGCAGGAAAACCAGATACAGGAAAAGAAGTACTAGAGAATATTAACAAATATACGACACCTATATTTACCTAAAGGTCAAAGCATGTAAATGTAAGTATCGTATAGAAACGGGCACTTATTAATCTTGGGGCGGTACCCGACTCGAAAATTCACAAGGATATTTCTAGACATTCTAACCTTTTAAATTGCCTTGCCTTTAAAATACGAATAAAGTATGATCAAGTTAGAGATCGTGCTGTCCTTTGAGATAAGTAGCCTTACCGAAGTAATTGCAAATCGCTTCGTAGCCAATATTCAAATAATATGTTAACGACATAACCGTGGGACACATGCCTAAAAGAGTGGAATTTGAAAAGGCTTTTGCAGTTTATTTGGCGTAATTCCAATTCCGGGTTCATGCAGAGATTTTTGAGAAAAAATATGGCAGTGAGGCTAGCCGCCTCAGTAATATCAAATAAACTAAAAGTGCCTGGTATAAGCGAGTAAAGTATGTGCCTATATGTTGTTGCCGTGTCACGACAACTAGAACATACACTTGGGAGCAAATAAATCGAGCCACTTCCTTTTTCACGCATTATGGTAATTATTTTTGGTATTAAGGAACGCATCGATTCGAAACATATATCGCCTAAAAGGGTATTTAATAACCTTTACAATGAGGGTAGTTAGTTGTCAAAATTTCATTTTTATTAAAGTTTAAAGGGTAGAATAAAATTATCGCATTTAATTTGCTTATGACATTTTTATTGTACTCTGTTAAGAAAAGATTAAATTTGAGGTTTTTGTTAATCATACCCATATTACTTGTTATTGTTGTCTTTATCTGTGTCTGTGTAATCAAAATAACCTGATAAAATGGATACTACACCGACGGAAGCTGCCCAAGTTGTAGCTTTACTTGAGGTTGGACACGGACAACGTGAAGTGGCACGCAGACTTCATTTGAGTCGTTCAAAGGTACAGCGGGTATACCGCAGGTATCTGGAGACTGGTGCTTTTGTTCGGCGACCTGGAACTGGCCGACCACGGGCAACAACAGAACGTGACGACCGCTTTATTGCAACCAATTCGTTGCGCGACCGTGGACTTAATGCTGTTCAGCTACAGCAAGCGTTACGTGACGTTCGAGGAGTCGCAATCAGTAGGTGGACAGTGAGACGAAGACTAAAAGAACGAAATTTAACATCACACAAACCAGCAACTGGCCCAAAATTGACTGTAGCTCATCGCCGATCTCGCTTGGAGTTTGCTCGAGAACACATTAATTGGACGTTAGAAGACTGGAGGTCAGTTTTGTTTTCTGACGAGTCAAGAATCTGTCTTTTTAGCAATGACGGGAGAAACCGAGTGTATAGACGTCCTGGTGAAAGATTTGCCCAATGTTGCATTCGAGAAACGGTGAGTTTTGGTGGTGGTTCTTGTATGGTGTGGGGAGGAATTTCTCTAGACGGAAAAACGGAACTTGTCTTCGTCGACCCCGCCAACGATGGCAGTGGTAGACGTGGATTAACAGCTGACCGATACATAACTGACATTCTTGAAAACCACGTAATGCCGTATGCTGGTTTTGTCGGAGAAAATTTCTTGTTTATGCATGACAATGCGAGACCTCATACCGCGCAGATCGTTACGGAATACTTGTCTGCGATCGGGATTCAACAAATGGTATGGCCAGCACGAAGTCCCGATTTGAACCCGATCGAACACCTATGGGACGAGCTAAAACGGAGAGTCCGAGCCAGGGTTCCCGCTGTTTCATCCATTCCCGAGCTTAAAGTCGCTGTGCTTGAAGAGTGGGAGAACATACCACAATATGTCATCGTAACGCTGATCAGATCGATGACTAATAGGCTACAAGAATGTATCAGGGCCCGGGGGGGTAATACCAGTTATTAAGAATATTTTTTTTGCAATAATTTTGTTTTTTATTGTTTTTATGGACTGTTTTAGCCCTACTAAATTTTCTATCAAAATTACCATTTTTCTTGCAGAGCCAATAATTTATCATTCAATAAGGTTATTATTCAATAATTTACCCTCATTGTAAAGGTTATTAACTAAACTTTTAGGCGATATATAGTTCGAATTGATACGTTCCATATTACCAAAAATATTTACCATTTTACGTGAAAAAAGGTAGTGGCTCGATTTATTTGCTCCCAAGTGTAGTATCCGTTGTGTAAACAAGGCTAACATCAAGATAATCCCTTTAATCTCTTAACCGTTGTGAGTGCAATGAAATCGTGCGTTATGCACGCCTTGCATGTGACGGCCCAGACTTCATGTCGGCGGTTGAATGCTAATCGCGGTGTCATAAGAAACGCATATGTTGACGTTGAATTAGAATAAATAGAAAGTAGTTAAACGGTCAAATTGAAAGTAGCTTGCCATATAAGGGTGGGTGGATTGCTGTGTCTGTTTTATTTATTTTTATATTCAAGATCACATTTTCACCAAGCCACTGGCTACGATGTATATTCTTTTAACAATATTGAAATAATTAAATTAATAAAAGAAACAACCCGAACAAACAGTTACTACAGCATATTAGAACACTGTATAACTGTATGCATAACTATAAATAAAATAAGCCATGATGTAACTTTGCTTTTCGAAATATAAATATCATATCAAAAGATTAAAGGAGTCCAAATTGAACTTAACGAGGAAAATAACCTGACCAACCATTCAATAAACCAGTTACACACACTTTATATGGCTTAAAAAAACTATAAAGTGGCATGGCACAAATAGGCCAGTTGATCATTGCTTAACCGCGTTGGCTGATCCGCGTATCTAAGTAAGCCACGACCTCTTAGCACTAAACGGTTTTTACTACACTCGGCACAGGTATGAGCATTTATCGTACCACTCGTAGGTATCTCTTTTCTATTTCGAAGTGGGCAAAATTCCAGTAAGTTCCAGGAAGATCGGAGTATTAATACTCAAGAATATAAGTGGAAGTGTCTTTTACAGGGTGGTACTGTTTAATGTCAGTTGAAAATGGGCCTCCCACTTTATGTAGTTAGCCAGAAAGAATAAAAAGATGATACCGATTTAAGTGACATTTACACGAGAACAGTTAAGGTGGCTTTTACTGAAAACCATTGTGATCGGATCAGAAAGAAGTGCTAGCTAGACGAGACGACATACAAGTATAGTAAAATGAAACCATATAAAGGGACTTTCAGTAACGATCGACGAATAGAGAAACAATAGAAGTAAATGATACTGCCTCGTTGGTGTAGTGGTCGCAAGCGCTACTGCTGAGCATGAGGTCCTGGGTTCGATTCCCAGGACCTCATGCTCAGTGTCATTGGGTTTTTCTATCTGGAATTTCTCAGTAGCAGCCCGGAGTCCGAATTCGTGTCCGGTTGATGGCAATAGGCTTGCTCCCTATTACGTATTTACGTGGCACTTAAACATAACTGCCGAAATGCGGGTGTGGGTACTATAGGCACACCTCTGCCCAACCCTTCGGGGAAACAAGGCGTGATGTTAGAAGTGAATGATGAGGACAATATTTGATGATGTAAACCAAGAGGATTCTTCAGTTATTGTTGAGAATAATTATGACAAGTCAATAGATAGATTATTTTCCTCTTGTTGTTGGTCAAAAACATCTTGACCGCAATGTATGTAATTTCCATGTTATATGTAGGTATTATGTAGGAAATAGTGGGACATGACATCACCGAAGGAGCGGTGTCGCGTACCATGTGATTCAGTAGTGATGCAATTCCAATAGCCTGATCCAAGTGACAGTAGTATTCTAGAGACCGATTCCAATATAATACCTCATTTAAATTCGGAAATAGCGTCTTACGTAAATATTAAAAAATCTAATCGAGGCAAAAGGAAAAACTAGGAGTGAAGCATGAAAAGAAAGACATCAAAACGAGGGTAATAAAAGCCATAAAGAAAGCTGACTTTCAAAGAAGTGGCAGCAAAGCTTCCAATTGTTTGTGTATATGGTGAATCAATACTATCGTGCCTTACAAGACAACAAGGTAACAAGAAGTCTAAAGCGAAAAGAGGAGGACGATTTATAGAAATAGTCTCCGAGAATCAAGCTTAGCTTTGTATTATTCTTGCGGTCATTGCAATGGTTAGCATTATCAAAATGGAGCACACGTTCGCAAATAGTCGTGAGGTCACTCGTGATCTTAATTACGTATCGTACGATTTTACTGTATCGAACCGGTTGAGAAGGAAGTGGTCGAGATTTTAGGACCTCCTTGTGATCTTGGTGAATTGGTTTTATTTTTGTATTCGATGTTCATGGTGTTAAAATGAATTATATAGACGACCTTTGCCGACATATTGCGTCGTTTCAAAGCAGACTTAAGCATTATTCTATTAGAACAATATTGTCTGAAGGACAATTCGGGCAGTCGCTTTGAATTTGATTAATGTCGCACAAAAAAAACAAACTTACATTTGTATCTAATTAATTTAATTCATCATAAGATAAGTATTTTTATTACATATGGCTCCCATGGGTGTCACAAACATATTTTGCAAGAATCCAAAATAAATGATGACGTTAAGGAGTTCAATGATATCACAATTCGTGACATCATTGGATAACTATAAATATAGCAAATTGCAAGTAGAAAATCGTATATACACAAGCAGAATGTCAAATGCAAATTCATTAGCATTGAATATTGAAACAATTTATAAAACGGTTTTGGTCTTTACGGATTCTGAGAATCCTGTTTTAGAAAATAAACCTCGATCTCAATATGGACCAAAGAACTCGTAACTTAAACGCGTAGACCCTCCTTATTAGTCAAGAATTAATGTAGGAGTAAAGGTGTGGAAGCCTTACAATAAAACTTATTTTCAACTAGGTTAAGGACCGTTTAATCGGATCCGTATTCGCGTGCGATGATGTTAACAATGAAGAAAGAAATAAAATTGATAACATTTATGCGAATACATAAATTCAGCTAAACAAATTTTATAAACAGAGACCCGCAAATTTTGATTCCAACACAAAAAAAATGGAAACCGGCGCAGTCAGTCAGTTTTTAGAACACTTACATAAACCACCAGCACTGGATTTTTATGGCATACAAAAAAACGTGTGTAAATTTATCAGATGGAATAGCGTCATAAGTGAATTAATTCGCGAAGAATTTGGGTCGGCATACAACTGAAGAGAGAGAGGGTTACAAAATTTTCAACAGCTCATAGTTATCTCAGGAGTACATAAATCACAAGCAGCGTCTGTGTTACGCAACGCGGTAGCGACATAAACAACTAGATTTTTAACAAGGCACGCTCCAACATGTGAGTCATTATCAACTGAAATCTGGACTCGAAGTCAACAACATTATCTGGCACTTATGTAAACTTTGCATAATATTCGCTGAACGCGACATGATGTATACTCGCAAGATTTAGGGCATTACTTTATCAGTGTAGATAGCGTCTTCCATGAACATAAAAATAATGATTGCAGCACACGAGAACTTGCCAAACAACAAATGTAATAAGTGATGGCCTACGGTACTAAATACAGAAGGGCATGAAGCAGTTATCGTCAATTACGCAAGCATTACAAACATGGACACAAGTAAACAAAACTGTTAGCAGCTTTACGCCAAGTAAAATATTGGTCGCCAAGTAAAATATTGTCAGCATCCCTTTACGGACAATAGATAAGCATCAAAAATTTGTTGCAGAATGTCTATTTGGGCAAGCGATCAGTTGTGTAATAAATAAGATACTTAATCGAGAATCGATGAATTTGTACGGACAATAGGCGTGGGCAGCAAGTCAGCAACGAGTGACGTAATCGAATTTGGACAATTAGGTGCTATGGAGTAAACAACTCGTAGCCGAGATGTAGGTTATCGGTACGCGCTCAATATTGTGATAGCAATGGGGGGGGGGGAGAGACGACACACTCATTAGCGATGTTGATAAATATGTTGCTGGGCTCCTAAATATTTATCTTTCCCAACCACGTGCGCAAGATAGATAGCTTTGGGGTAATTAAAATAAAAAGATAGGAAGCTTTCAAGTTAAACATGTAAACGTTAAGTAGGGATAGGCGCGTTAGAAAGCTATCGCGATGTGTGTTGATTGACGTCAATGGGACACGTGCTGTTAGGTGACCTAAGACCCGTTTTCACAGCATATCCGCTTAGGTCTGTGCTTTAGACACATTGATAAGATTGATTTGACGTTGGATCTTGGCCCAGAGACAACGGCTGCTTTTAGAAACGCTGATTGTGACCTTAAGCGTGACAATCGCTTTACAACGTAGCGTTGCAGTGAATGCAAGCTTAGCTATTGGCGGATTTATTATAATTAGCTTGGAGAGTCTCATCGAACTAATTGTTAGAGCTGATACATTGTAGGGCTGTGCGTTAATGAGTCATGTCTACGTCTAGTTTCTTAGTGCACTTCTTGGATGAGTTGCATTTTTCTGAAGAATGTATAACATGCGTACGACCCGGAAACGTCTCAACAGTGGCAGAGTGGCTGTTACTAAGCATTACTGCTAGACTAAGTAGGCCAACTGCATAATGCGCACTTTTAATTCATAACAAGCTGCACTCAACACCGTGTCTAAAGACTTTAAGTTAAACTTTTACGTAACGCAGTTTCAAAATACTACCGGCAGGACTTTTTCAACTGATATACTATTATGTTATAAGATTGACTAAATACAAATATACAGAGTGACGTAAATGTTCTTAAAATATTGCATTTCTCTTTTTATTATTCTCGCCAGGTGGTGCATATTTAATTTATAAGTGTCATTGTTTAAATGAAATAGAATGCTACTCCGCGCACAACCGCACAATCAATAATGTTGAAAAAAAAATGCCGAAATTGATCTAGATGCTAAACACAGTGCGAAGCAAAACAAATAAAGACGGAAATGCAAATTACGCAAAAATGGATTATAAAGATCTTCTCGTAGGTATACAAAAACCAAGACGTTCAACGCATTCTGACATAACCAGCCTCAGTAATAATTGTAATAAACTTCAGACGTCTCTAGGACGCTGTATAATTTAGTTCTCACATTAATAATTTAAAAATTCACGCTAATCTCGTTCATCATTACCGTTATCAGTGGCAGCGTGCAAATGTAAACACACACTGGATAAACATTGATAACTGGTTACACAAAGATGGCTGACAGCGGGGATCTATTGAATACTAACCCTGTCTCAGTATAGGTTATCTAGTATCAAGGAGATAACGATTCCACTGAGAACCACTAAATGTTTTTATACTAACAAATATTTTAAATATGGCCCAGATCTTACAATCGTAATATATTTCTTTTAATTGCGTTTATCTAATAGGTGTGTCGACAAATAAATGTGCTGAGGAAGCGATTGCACTGAAGTTTTTTAGAGCGAGAAAGAAAGAATGAAAATATTTCATCAATTTCGTTATTCCTTTTAGAATGCTCAAATGAATCTAAATTCTTCATGAATTTCAATTAAAAGCACAATTGTCATAACAATGTGAGTACATTTATTGAAAGCTTTAGATAAACAATAGTTGGGCCTTGCCCAAGTTAATTGTAGTACACTCCTTACAACTAATGGGATGACGTCAGCGTCAGTGTCAAGGGGGAAATTCAAAGCACGAGTGTTGGAACAATAAAACTATTGATTGCTATCAAACGATATCTTAGCTGGAGATCAGTCTCGCGAAGATAGTGCTGTGGTAATGAGCGACACCACGATAACATCACAATCGACCATTGTCGCGTGTCGTTCACATTATCCAATGTATGAGATTGTGATACATTTGTTATTCTTTACAATATTTATGAGTTGTTAGAATCTGTAGATATTTGAAAAATTACCTTTTTGAAAAGTCATAAATCAGTGGGTATAGATGTCGTTGCTTCCTTGTCATTGAGTTTGTTTGTTGTCAGGTAATTATTCAAAATATATAAGAATAAAAAATATTGGCAAATAAATGCTTAATTTCTCAAAGTATCTTAGCTTACATTTCGAAGGTCTCAAAACGTGACAAGCGAGGAACCAGCACCATCAACTGAATCTAATAAGGTACAATATATTGGCTCAATTTCTTAGACATGGCATACCTAATGCCAGTCAAAAATGACTCCAACGCCAGACAGGTTGATAAAAATTTAATTATGTGCCAAAACCATATAGTGCGGCTTCAGGTGACCGTTGGCATAACGCCCGGACATGGCGTAAACAATCTATTTCAGATCTGAGTTGATTCGGTGTGTTATATTCTAACGGGACACTTCCCTCTACCTGACGGCCGCGGAGCTCTTTATATGGGTGAGTATGACCACGAAACGCTATCCTATTAGGCGCAAATAATGTCATATAAAGTTTCAGTAATTACACAATTCATTGTTGACGTCACGCTCAAGCAGCGAACCGCCTGATTCAGACCTGACACCTTCAAAGGATAGAATCATCCATGAGGTAACAGTGGTGAATAAATAATTATACATATAGGTATGAACTGAAGTGTGACCATTTGTTTGCGGTTTTCTGTCAAATCATACGATCGTGCGGTGAGTCGAGCACTAACAAAATATTTGTTTTGAGCCGTATGACTAATCGTTGGACATTAAGTAACCATTGCCGGGGTAGATGACCGTGTCTGTTTGTCGTTCGCTCAGAGGGCAGGTTCATTTGCTTAAAAAACCGCTTTCAGACAAAGGTGTGGACAAATTTGAAATGAAACAATTTGTTGGTAAGTTTTACCAAAGTAGCACATCGGCCTGGCCGACTTTTCTCAGAGTTGGAGCATCCTCGACGTCTTTTGATTGATCACTAAGTCTGACGTGGGTACTTACCTTCTTTTGGAAAAATATGTCACCCGTTTAGAAGACATTGCCTTACCTGAAACAGAAATAGATGTAATGTTAGTAAAATTGTCACTAATTGCTGCAAGCATGTTATTTAGATTTGATTTTATTTTAGTGTTGCTTTCATCTTTTACAATGTGCGCATCGAGAAAATTTAACCAGAGCAAGTCGATTTCGAACGTCAAAAAGTATTTAAAGGTAGGCTCAGAATTTTCCTACAAAAAATATGTACAATGAAAACGGAACTGAGAGGTAACAAGGTCAGTTAATAAAAGTTATAGTAAACAGAGGACGGAGATTTGTGAGGATATGAGAGAAACACGTGGATGAGACAATCGGTTTGATTCACGTAGCTCAAACATGCTCGCTCGACGGGCCACCTGCCAGACGGTAAGTTATGCATGCTGATTTGTTTCATTCAGATACATATATGCTGAGATTAATGTGTTTGTTGATGAGAATTTCATAATGAATCGAGATGACAGTAAGGTCTTCTCTAGCTTTCTTGATAATGATAAGTGAGTGAGCATATTTATCTGAAGTAAATCATTCCGGATACAGCACTATAGCAAACTAGTCTAGACAACAGACAAAGGCCGGTAGCTTATGAACAAACAAAAACTAGAAGACACAGCACATAAAGACAAATAAGACCTTGGACAGAACAGCACGTCTAACAGATAGGTGTAACGTTACAAAATCTCGCACATAATATCGACTATGACATTGAACCTTGGTCGCTCTTGCAACATAAAATAAGGCATACAAATATTTATTGAGTTTCACAAAGTTTTCCGTATACATATATTGCATGGCAACGTTACTATTATTGACTAAGGCACACTTGGTTGTATAACTGAACAGCGGCATGGCACATGCGCGATTAGAAATGCATAAATCACGTTGTGTCCCATGCGCTAGCGCTCCGCACGACTCACCAGTGTGATCTCTATTATGCACAGCCTTTACGAGTGCCATTAATTTACACTGACAACCATTTTGTTGAGAGGCGGTTACAAAAAACATTTTTATGACTTACAATTTCAAAATACAATACGTGTCATTTACTCTGAATACTTTGGCTTCATTTTGGAGAATGTATTTTTGTCTCTACAATTTTTTGTGAAGATTTTGTTGCGAGAATCTTTCTGGTACCTATTAGAGCTGAATTTTCAGTACCTTATAGAACAAGCCTTAGTCAATTGACATGTAAATGATTTTAAATGAGAAAATTAGATGCTGCGCAATACATACACGCCCGTTGTACTATGTATGCTTTTAATTTTTGTAATTCTTATGTATTATAATATTAGTGCAAAAGTTGCAGCTGGTTACCGTGTGAGAGTGGACGTTACGTAAGTGGTTACGGGTACATTCTAAGTATTTAACCATTAGTTATTATAGGTATAAACTGTGGTTGTTACAATTCTATCATTGTGTTCGGCATGGCTTTTAAACGCAATATCTGGAGCGTGAACAACTCGTAATCCGAACTATTCGACGTTTTGGAAACTCATGTTCGATTCTTCCGATAATTTATAGTTTCTATTATTTATAGGATTTTGAGTCGTAAGAACTATTGCCACATAATTATTTTGGGTTTGCGTTTAAAATTCGTAAACAAAATGTTATTCATAAACATAAGTTTCACAAGACTGCTAAAACATACATTTGAGCAAAATAATTATTCAATATTATGTTGTATTACCATTAAACTTTCACGATCCAAGAAAAATATTGTTAGTATTCATTGTGGCTTCGAAAAATAATATATTTATTATCTCATAAATATTTGCAAAGAACAGAATAACTCTCGACTGATTTACAACTGAATATCAGATCATATTTGAGATAAACATGATCGTTTAAGTGCTGCTTGACTTTTAGTACCTAGTTTTCACTCAACAAAGGTATTTTATGAGCATTTACAATTGCAATAGAATGATTACTTGGTGACATGTCGTATTGGAGACACATTAATATTTTAGATTTTATTAGTAGACTGACTACTGGCTGTCAAACCAATATTATGGATGACACCAACCCATTTGAATCCCAAGATAGTCCAATATATTGCTTCTTGTTATGAAGACCTATGTTCAGCTCAGCTGTGAACGTGTACCTGATATTGGCGTGTGGCCTGATATTTATATTTGCAGTCTTGTGAATCTTACCACCGCTCAATCATTGTCACTTATTCCAGGATAGTTCGCAATACGCCCGTTCCCGCCCTTTTCGTATGATCAAGAGGAATGAGATAGGTCTTAGAGAAAGCGGTGAAAAGGCGTTTAGGGGTTCTTTTTTCAGCCACATTTTTTGAGTAGGTTTCTTGTACCTTAAGGATTGGAGTAGGACAACGATGTTGTCAGTTTTTCAAACAGAAAAAATATATTTAGCAACGAATTTGGATATAACGTTTACGATTGAGACTGAGATACTAACGTGTGAATAAATAATGAGTGTATTCTTATTTGTTTTGTTTGTGCGAAGTTTTTTTGTACATAGCATAAACTATGGGTTAAGAAAAGCACACGATGCTTCGCGTGGGAGGTGTTATAATATAATAGACGAAGATACAAAAAATCTACTGTTTGCTATTTTAGCTAGGCATAAAGATATTACTCTCCACTTTCTTAAAATATTTTTACAGTACTTAATGTCAACAGCTGTTTCCTGTATCATATTTTCATTTGTATTTATTATTCATTTTCTTTTATTGAAATAAAAATTGTCATATTCTTCTGCTGACATTGAATTATCGTGTTGGCTAGACGTTTCTGCTTTTTACATCCCGCTAACAATTCCACTTCATCCCAGTCTCACCCTTAGGCTAATCAGCCTAGCATTGTATGCATGGCAAGCACCGTTATACGGCTGGCACCGTCCATCAGATATAAAACCTACTGACAGGCGATAACGGTAACAGACAACGTTTCTTATGCGCGATACTACAGCCCACAGAATATACGACGTTATTCAATGTTCTACATGAAGTATCTTGACATAAGGCAGGCCGCATTAAAGCGGTCTTATACGCTAGTAATAGTTCTATAAGTTCGCATGTCAATGTACTCGGTGGTTTTTTGTGAGGGTGCCCATATATGGGTAGGTGATGTGAAGAGTGATTTGAGCTGTGTGGGAGGTAAGATAAATTGGCAAACAGAATCTTTTCTTTATCTAAAGTTTGATTTGCAGTCTGTTGATCATGACTGATTCATTAATTTTGTTATTTTGCTGAGGCCAAAACAAATTATGTGGTGTTATTGATTCAATGGGATAATAATATCGACCAATGACAAGAACGGCAATGACAAGAACTAAAATAGAACCACGCTTTGTGTGTGTAAATACCGTTATTGAGTGCGAACATCAAAACAGTCGTAAAATCATATATGCGAGGAATTCAGAATCAATATAACACGTTATTGTTCAAAGCAATTATGTGTACGTTATTTTTATAGCTATGATATAACTGAACATAATAACTGATTAAATAGAAGCCCACCAGCTGTTTATCTGAATATTTAACTAACCAGAGGTTACGAGGTCGTTGTGACGAACATTGATATTGCCAAAAATAGGCATGCGTCTACCGCAGAATATGGGCGTCCCCCATAGATCGATAAAACGAATAACGTGGAGAAGTCAGACCCCCATTTGTTTATTTGCTGCTTGTACCCAAAACCACCCCACGTGTAAAGACAGGGGTGAAAGGTTTTTGATCGCAAAAAACACGAAGAGATTACACGTTTTCACATACTCACCTATTACCCTCTTTACATTGACCGTGCAGAACAAAAAATTAAAATGGCCTCAATACGAGATTAACTCATGCGCATGTTTAATTACTCTTTAGATCTATTTGCGCGCCCCGGGTCAATGTTAGCCCACGGTTGATTGAAACAGTTAAATAACGCCGCGTGTACAGGGTTGTCAATCTCAATTTCTTAACAGTACGCTTCACAATTAGCCACATGTACTTTTCCAAACGGTAAATAGACGTTCGTTAAAGGAATATTAATTTTGTCTCAAGTTATACGTTTCTTAAGCTATTCTGGGAATATATTAATTGGACTAAGACAGCGAATAAATTATAATTTATCTGGAGGATCATAGTCATAAACATATAGTTGGGAAATACGCGCTTTAGTGCGTACGCGCAATGCCCATTTTCGGAGTCGATTTCCAAGAGGAGTGAATGTGGTGTTGCCAACTAAGGGACAATACGGGTTAACTTAATAAATAATTTTCTACTGCAGATTTCTAACATCATGTTGACACTGCTTTATAATGACAGCTATGACAGAACCTGGTCCCGCTGCCTAACATAACCGCGTTTTACAGTCATTCTGTATTCAACGTTAGTGTTATAATGAGTTATTAATTTTCCTTAGTAAGAATTTTCCGTAGTGACCACGATGACTGTTGTAGATAAACGCGTCATGTTTCAATCATTAGCCATTTACCTAGACAAGAAAAACATCGTCAATCATAATAAAATAAGTTTTTTGACCTCACTGCTTCAATGGACTTGTATGTACCTACAACTTTAATTAGTCTTTAAAACTTTGTGCGTCAATTATTTATCAACCAGACAGTACATAACTATTTTCTTCAAGTAATTTAAACAATAAATGGAAGTAGAAGAAAACAAGTAAACGAAAGGCCCAGGTTATCAAGTGATAGGTGATAATGTTTGAAGACAAAACAGTTTTATGTAAACAAGTAAGTAGTAAATATTATCTTTAATGGACATTAAAATAACACTTCACTAAAGAATTTTTGGTCATTCACTTTTGGTGATTTTTGTTAAATATTTGTGAATGGCCCGACGACGCTTCGCAAATATGTTTTAATTTTGCATTTCCAATCCCGTTCATTTTAAAATGATTTGTAGGAAATATGCGGCAAAAATTCCATTATAATGTGTGAATGGAATTACCACAGGAAGATAAAAATAAAAAGTTTACAAGTTATCCTTTCGGGTTAAAGAGGTCAGTGCAATTGGTATGTACGACGTGACGCACATCACTCAATTTTTTTGGGTAAAACTTCCAAATAAAACTAATTATGCTTAGTGGATTGTAAAATGATTGAGTGATTGTAAGCTTTCACAGGTAATCAATGAATCGTTCAAATGAAAGAATTCAAAAATATCTGTCCTGAACTACTATTGCTTCTGGATCATTGCTGACAGTTTACTACTAAGCCTAGCCAAAAGTAAAGTTGGACAACCAATCATATTCCCATAACATATCCACAACATTTTTCCAATCCAATCTGATTCCAAGAACAACATAGCTCAGTAATTTCCACTTAGTCGCAATGAAAATAAATATGATAGCTTCCCAATGTGGTACACATGGAATGAAGGACCGTTTCACGCGACCCGATGTTAGGCAAACATCGCCGCGAATACTTGGCAAATCGGAGGGGAATCTTTGGCACAGACGGCAAAGTCACGCCCCCGTTTTGTGCCTAACGGCTCTAAGATGGCTCGCCTAATATTTAAATCGTACACCATTGTATTTGAAAGTCACGACCTTTAACAATTTTTGGTTTAAGTTAACTTGGGGCAATTGTTTGGTTTTTTTTGACTGCCTGGATTCTAAGCTCGTTTTTTAGATGTAAGCTAACGATGAATGTTGTCCCCACATTAAAAAATATCAGTTATGTTGCTAACCCAGAAAGAGGAAACTACAAGCACACTAAAATCACTTTCAATATTGGTGTCAATACAGATAATGCCAATTTTCAAATTACTCACATCAAATGTTTCTAGGGATCAAGTACGTTTAAGAGTATCGCCTCAATTGAGGATTATTATTTTAACTTTTTGGATCGTTATTGATTCGTTTTAGTGAATTTCACTATTTGAATAAATCATTTTCTTTAAATTTTGATTAAAATAAAAAATCAACTGTCAATCAGGATTCCTATAAAAGTGTTTAATAGCGTTTTTACGAAACCATTCCAATTTCTGCATCGGAACTGAAAAAAATTGCATCTCTATGGAGCGACGACGACATTTGACACGAGAAGAGATGATGAGAGGCTTCGGAATGTTGCAAGCTGGTTCCAGGCAACGTACTGTGGCTGTCGCTCTTGGCACTACACAGAGCGTCATAAGCCGCCTGGACACGCTCACGTATCACGGGCAGCGTGGCCGAGCGATATGGAGGACAATCTCGCATCACCACTCGCAGACAGGACCGGTACATACAAAATACTGCTCGACGGAATCGTACCATGACTGCCATGATGTTGGCTACGAGGCTCCACAGATCTTCAGGCTTGCTGATAAGCGACCAAACCATCCGAAATCGTTTACGTGAAATGGGTCAACGTTCCTGAAGGCCGCTGAGAGTTCCACCTATAGCACTCCGCAATCGTAGGGCCAGTTTACATTGGGCTGCGAACACAGAAATTGGGAGGAAGAAGACTGGCGTTGTGTTTGCTTTTCCGATGAATCTCGTTTCGGTATGACGCCGGATACAAGACTTACTCGAGTTTGGAGGACCTCTGGACGTCAGGAACGTTTGAAATGTTTTCAGGAAGTTCATTCATATGGAGGGGGAACAATAACGGTTTTTGCCGGTATTTGGATCGGTGCAAGAACCAATCTCATTTGGATCAGGGGCAACCTCAATGCTTAGATTTATGCGGAGAGGATTGTTTCAGACGTGATCATCCCTTTGCGAAGCCGGGTGGGTGATTCGTTTCGACTAATGCACGACAATGCACGTCCACATACGGCTAGAGTCGTAACACGCACTCTTGCCGATGCTCGCATCAACGTTCTGCCGTGGCCTGCTCAATCGCCAGACCTCAACCCAATTGAGCACGCACGGGATAAGCTCCAAAAAAGAGCTCTGCCGAGTATGGATGCCGTGCATACCCCACAACAACATTTTGACTTGTTGAAAAGAACGTGGGCGGCCATTCCTCAAAGTGATTTTGATGAACTGATTTTAAGCATGCCAAATCGCTGTGGTTTTTGTGTGATTCGTGTCAATGGTTGGCAATGGCAACAAAAATTTAAAATATCCTCATTTTTGCCTTTTTTGCCATTTGATTGACGACATTAACTTAGGTTAATTTCCCACAATTAGCAAAAATTTAAATTTTTCCAAATTTTCACAAAATATAGGGATAAGTTGTTAACTTAAATATAGGAATTAAAGTAAGAAGCCAGTCTGGAACAGTAGATTTGGTAAACATTAATTCGATATTTTTTATAGTTAAAAATGTACCTACTCGATCCCTAGACAATTTGGATGTGTGTATCTTGCCAAAATAAACTTAAGTCACATGATATTGGTAAAAATCAGTAAAAATAAAGCAGGCCATCGGCGAGTAATATTTTGTCAGCTGTAACGTTTGCATAAGCGAATCAGGGAGGAGGATCGCCCTGCAAATCTGTGTCACTGTTGCAAATTATAACGCAAGGTCGATGGTACTACAAATACGACAGTAGAAAAATGTCTATCTTATTAATGTGATACAATGTTGGAAAAACACTAAATGAACTGGATAGTTTGCTAGGTCTTCTGTTGAAGAATTGTTTACATCTGAGAATATGTAGTTGACTAATTGACTTTCGCTCAAGACCCATGAATCATTTGGTTAGAGGTTTTTTTGTTTTGGCTCCATGTAGAACTAGAGATGCTCCAATGATAGTTACTGAGCTAGTCTTGTCCCTAATAACCAAAGAAAAAGTTCTTAATGGAATGCCATTTGGAGTAAAAACATCAGACACTCAACCAGATTTCATATTGGTTAGCAACTTTTCATACGTTATGCACTATTCCAATCGTTGATCCTAACATGTTACTTCTTGCGTTGCCTTAGGCACAGTTCTGCTTTCTCCATCATAAAAAGGAAAGGAGTTTTATAAGTTTCTAAATCCCAAGAAGCGAGAAAATAAACTTTACAGTACTGTTTTCGCCTAATACGGCGTTTTGTATTTTACTTAAAGCTCTTTCTTTAAATTTATCAACACCACAAAGGACTTAGGTGAAGTTCTTTTTCGTGTGGTTAGTGACTAACCTGGTGTAAGAGTGTTTATGCCGCCCATGGGCCTCTGACTTGGCTTCATATGCTGCCGAGAATAATATCTCAGGCCGCCATGACGGTTTCCTCACGATGTTTTCCTTCACCGTTTTTGAAGCAAGTGATAATTATACAATACGCACATGAATCAGAAAGTCAGAGGTGCGTGCCTTGCCGGCTATTGTTTCACCTGATGCTAAGGATTGACAGTATTGACAGCTTTCTTCAAGCCCACTGTCAACTCACTTTACCTTAGGAGTGAGGCGTATTTATCGAAACAGTTAAAAAAACAGGTTTTTAAAACAGGGAACAGATATCTCAAAACCGAAAAAACTGTTCCTGCCTGTTTCGCCTGTTCCACAACCTACTACAACAGACCAAATTAAGACATTTCCGTAACTTGTGTGTATATCTGTGTAACATAACAAGCTTTTCTCTATCTAGCTTATGGATGTTTACTTTGTTAGACACGGATACAAACGAAAGTGACCAGAAACAGTTCCGAACAAGCTTTTTTCTCTTCTGACTTATTGTAATAGAAAGAGATAGCATCTGTTCTATGCCAATCGGATCTGTTCTAATCAAAGAGTCTTTCGTTCCAAAGTAAGAGGCTATTATTTTGCAACAGGCTGTTATTTCGGAACAGGATTTTGGAAAAGTTTTTTCCCTGGAATTGGAACAGGTGAAACAGGTTTCTAATTTTACCCGTAACAGACCACCTCCACTTCACCTAAGATTTCACGGTTAGATTTTTATAGATTAGATCGGCAGTTACATGACTTTTTATTATGCAAGCGATAATTTGGCTCCCACATTAACTAGTTAGATATATCTCGGAACAAATCGAGTGAATGTTTACGAATGTATCTTTCACTACGGTTGACCTTTGTGGGTGAGACATCAAGGCCGATCACCGGCAAACCGGAAACGTTGGACAATATGGGTTAAGAAACAATTGTGATGTTTAATCATAAGATACACGTATTTACCAAACATGAATTCGGATGTGGTTGCAGAAGTAATTCATTCCGAGTGTCAGGTTACGTGATGAGTAGCTAAATTGGAGACGGATTTCCTTTCAACCTTTTTACAAGATATCAAATGAATTGGATAGGATTTGTCTATATAGGGTGACTGGTAATTAGCGACCGATACTTAAACAGGAGACTTTACTCATCATTAAAACAACTTTTACTATTAGAACAAACATGAAATCGCGAAAAAAAAATCAGCTGAACGCCACGTGTATCGGTAGTAAGTATCGGTCACTAATTACCAGTTGCCCTATATGTATATCTAGCATTGGTTATTGTTACAGCATTATATCATTCATCAGCAAACAAATTAGTATGCCAACAGTTTGATAGTGTTTTTAACATCAATTTCTTCATTCTTTCGCTTCGTAGTCGACGTTGGGAATTTAGAATTAGATTTATTCACTCGAAAGACAGGTCTTTTTCGAACAACTGTAACTGTCAAATAAATGAAATTATTTCTCAAATTCATTTCGAGAATGTGATGAATAGAAAGTGTCCCCAACAAAAAAAGTGACAAGTTAATCAGTTGGCAAATCTGTTGTATAACATGTGATCCGCGTAATTCATGTTTGACGACAATCTCTGGCAAACACTGATGTCACCGGTTCAGATGACTGTTTGTGAACGAGATACTCTATTTCCGAAGATAACTGTGTTAGCATTTTATCGTTGACAATTATTGTTAGTCATGCATTAGGAAATGCGATTACATTTCCGCTTAGCGTAAATGCTGATATCAAATTGAGCGATTCGTATAAGGTATATTATTGGATCTCGTTTTATTGCGCATAAAATTTTCGATTGGTAGTTCATCATTCCAAAGCGAAGCTCTATCTATCATCGGAATACGAAGCAACAAAGTATAATCTCTCACAAGGCTTCCAAGGTTCAAAAAGTAACTTTCTGCAGAGGAATTTCGCCTCTGCTAGTATGGAGAAAGATGTAATTTCGTGTGCGTAATTGTATTGTTGTAGGTGACGTCATGTTGAGTCCTTGTACGGCTGGGTGCGCCGACGCATCCCGAGGCTGCGGTTACAACCACCACTCGGGATATGTTTCAATGTCATGTGAGATGACGTTAGTGCGTTGTTGCTAAGGGCACGGATGAAAGTACAGCCGGTACACGGACTAACTAGTAAAGAGACAACCGCAATGCAAGAATTTAAATAGAGATTAAGTTCATTAGCTTTGGAAACTTTTACCTGAGCTTGTTCTAGCTAGGTTCAGCAGTCAGCACTGTTCAAGTGTTCATGCTAGTTAATAAGCCAAAACAAAGGCTAGTATGCTAATACTTTATGTTTATTTGAATACATACTTAAACGATTTTCCCGTATCTTTTTACTCTTCTCTAAAAGCCTTGCCTTTTCCGGCCAAACCTTTTTGAAAGTTTAAAGTGTATATAGTTGTCACGCCTGCATTTGTGTCTGCTTCAGTGTCTGGGTGATTCACTAGGCTTAAACGCAATGGAAAACTTTTGGATTTATTAAATCTTGTTTGAACTTGAGTTAGGGCTGCTTTAGATGTATTTGTCACATCTTTGAGTGAGATTTATCCGAAACGAGCGATTCATGTCCTATCGATTATGATGTTGACGAAAGTAATAAGTTAGTATCTACTTATTATTTGCACAAACCCTCAAAGATCACGATTCCGCTAACAATCTATGATCAAAATACAATCGCTTACTGATCTCTGTTGTAACCGTGTTTATTATTAGAAAGGTAATATTGCCAAAGATAGCACAATTTCGCTGCGTGGCTGGTGTGTTCAGCTTGTACAAAATGATGAATTGCGAATGGCGAATCTATGAGGTCACTACATTTCTTTCGGACATCGAACTCTCTACCGGTTGGTTGTTGCTAGGTAGATTATAACGGTCTCATCATAGTGCCTCTTTACGGGTACAAGACAGCAAATTACAAAAGTTGCGCAGCAATTAGGCCGTTGCTTTAACAAGTTTGCAATTATTGATAATAGAAATGTTTATGTTCGGTGTACGACATAAGACTCAAAATGGAGCGGTGTTGGGTGCAGTAACGGCAAAGAGTGGTTTGGTGGCAACAAGAGTGATGGATGTGTACATGCTAGCAATGTCTCTTTGATTGACAAAAAGTTATTGAAATAATCGTTCTTATAGCGATAATTCCTGATTTTCTGTGTCTATGACTTCGTCCTGAATTCCTTTCGTAAAGATATAATTCAAGTTTTATCATTATTTTTAATTTAGCAGAAAACGTGCTTTTTATGTCTTAATAAAGTATTATTTTGCAGACTGAACTTTCAGCCCAGACACATATACCTACCGCGTTTAATCAAAAAACCTCCTTTTGAAATCGTTGAAATATTCTCTTACGAATGATATAATATACTCATTTGTATAACATGGCACGATATTAAAATCTTGGGTCAGGTATTTAATTGGCAACCCTTGTGGGGGACTAGGTAGGCGAGTGGAGCGTGTAAATAGCTGTAGGGGGAATCAATGGGGACTCATACACGTTGCTATGTCTACGTATACTCGCATATTTCTAGTGGTGAAGTAACTCATTTTAATGCAGTAAAGAGCACGTGTTCCGAACACGCTTATAAGGCAGAACCGCTGCTATTATTTTCTGCATTTTTAATTGCATTACTTTATTTTTATATGGTCTTGATGTTTTATTAATTGTTGCAGCAATGTGTTAGTGCACGTGACAATAGAGGGCATGAATGATATTGCATTGTCTTGCGTAGAGCTACTGATAACTCTCGTTACTTAAATTTCTTCGAGTATTCCTAGAATCTCACGACTAATCATTATGCAAACCATTGTTCTTTAATAAAACATTTTGTTTTCATTTCGTTTTATGTCTTGCATAGTTATACCTACTTAGTAATGTTTTTGTATGTAAATTTTGACGTTCAAAAGTGTCTTTTATGTGCCTATTTGAAATACATAAATGATTTCATTTTGACTTTGTATACGACTCGAAACTTGTGCCTTTCGTTTGTCAACTGTTTATCCTAAATCCTTCTGACCTTTGACTCCATAAGTTTATGATGTTAAACCCACTTACGCCCTTGTTCATTTGAATACCCCCTTGACACGCGAATGTCACTTTAATGTTCGTAAAACTCCATCTTTTCTTTTTTAACGACGTTGTTTTATTATTTTGCTGAAAAAGTATTTTTTAAAGAGAATCTCAGCTTTTATTCGTTTCTTTTTTGTACGAAAATAAAACTGGGCTAATCTTGTTGCTACAAAAGAAAAATCGGAATGAGTTTAAAATTTTGGGGAATATGGGTCAGCTGCATTACCTACTTGGTTTAACATTGGCAAGACCTGCACTCACTAACTGTAGACAGAGCACGTATTAGCAACCCTATTATATGAATACCTAGAACCTACTAGCTATAGCGCGCCTTGTTGGCAGTGGTACAACCCTACTGTTATTAACAGGTTCTTGGGTGTCGAAGTTTTTGCGGATACGAACAAATGCGTGGTACCAAGGGCACTCGGGGCGCGACCGCGCGAACTAACACGGGGCATAAATATAATTGCTCACTTTTCTCAAGCTTAAACGCTTTCGCAAAGAATTCAAGGCGAAGATTACTCGTGAATTATTGTAACGATCTCGCACACATTTACGAGTACTTTATCGAGCATTCGGGATCCTCTTCTCTGTCAAATCTCGAGTCTTAAGTGGGATAATACTAAAGATGTATTCGTTCAATAAGTTTTCGGGCGATATTGTGAGCACGTTTCCATTTTATTTAGCAAATTAAATTGGGAGGCTCGAGCTCTTTATTGAAAGAGGGCATCAATTTAATATTCGTCAGTCATGCTGCGAAATGGGCTTGAACGATATTCTGATATACAATAGCATAAATTCAGTATATTGATTGGCAAGTATTTCGTGCAGATAAAAATATTCTAGAAGAACTCGTTTGGCTATCGGCAAAGATTCATTCAATTTTGCAGATAATCGGATACCCCAGTCTTACCAACGGGTAGAGATACCTTATTACCCAGTAACTGGGTTGTGGAGGGAAAGGCTCGACAGATTGCTTTTTTGCAGATAATCGGATCTAATAATGTACATAGTTCAATGGTACTAACAAGAAGAAGTCAATACATTAGTGCAGATCTACAAAGACTACTACATTTTTTGTCTAAACTTCTAAGCTAAGTACAGGTACTTTACGACTTAAGCATTTACATAATGTAATTCGCCTACACAGTTTTAAAGTGTACTTTAACTATTTAAATATTTATTTACCCATTGAAAATGACTTACTGCTAACACCTTTTAAAATGCATAGTTTCAAGTGCCATTATGACTGTCTTGGTTATTAATCTCTCAAAGCAGTATAATTAATTCAAGTTTTTTTTCTTGTATCTCTAGCATGTCGAATAAGTGTGAATTGCTTGCTAAACTAATAATGTAAGACAAAAATAATATCACAGTAAGTAGGTACTAAGTCATTATAAAAAAACTTAAATTTATTAGTTAATAAATAATAACACACAGCGTTATCAAAATTCATAATAAAATAACCAGGTACCTAATTATAGACAGTTTTTGTGCGTTCACTTAAATATTTACCTTATTCACACCTCAGTTTCAAAACCCACTCGTTTTATTATACTACCTACGAGTTATAATCATGATAGATAAATAAACAATAATGACCTTCACATCTGCCAGTCGAAAACAGGTATCTCCAATAAACATAATATTTATTAAATATTGTTGTGTGTAACCCAATCATCAAATCGAACCATTTTTAGAATTGCCCCGTCTGATAGATATATCGTGCAATATCAATTCATATCGGGCTTTACCGTCACTAGAAAACTTGTGTTATGACTTCTTAATTAAAACAGTACAAAAATACGATTCTTTATACGGCTCAGCTATATTCGCGAATGGTTCAATGTTGCAGTACTTGCAATTTTGTTGTACATTCGATGCCTTGTAGCAGAGTCGTGTTCAGTAAGTACCCTTGCCGTGACATCTAAATGCTCAAGTCAATAACCTGGCAGCAAAAAATCTACAATAACTCCACACTGAAAGCAACCGAGCTCTATTCTTGGAGCATGACGTAAGCTTCACCGTGGTGCTCAGAAATTATGAGTTAAATTACAAGATGATCAACACTGTAGTTTTTGGGATGCCTTGGGAGGCATGCGCATTTATCGTGATTATTCAACGTCTCGTCGTTAGCAGATAATGACATGAAGGATATAAATGCTCGTACATTAGGGCTGGCCAATTATTATTTCAAAAACCCCAAATGTTTCCTTGATGATCTGAATTTGCATGTGCAAGACTTGTAACCGTGCAGATGCTGTCACTTTATTTACAATGCTTAAATTTAAAAGTCCGCCACTTTGATGACTTGCAATGCAAAATAACTAGTCTTGGCATCTTGTAACCTAATACAGAAAGTTTCATGATCATGTATTAAACAAAGATCTAACACTAATGATATATGCACTACATTCAATATTTGAGTTTTGATTGGAAAGATCATAGTCAAAAAATTACTAACCAAGAATAACTTAGCTACTGCGGAATTAAGTACCGAAGGACCAATCCGGCGTTTAGTTCAAGGTATCTATTAATAGAGTAAAATTATATCCGTGCTTGTTTAAATACTCACCCACTTAACATAATTATACTGTTTAGTTATTTTTTGTATCAGTGTGGATGTGGTTGACATTTGTATCTCTTTTTAAACTTCTGTTAGTATCTATCTTTTGTTACATTCTTGCTATGTGGGCGTCGAGTCAAACCTTCGCGGCTTTTGATTTTTTTTTCTTAGACAAACTAACTGACAAGTCATATTGTCAGTATAGATTGTATCATGTGACAATGCCAAAGACCCGCCCACAAACAGGCGGTGCTCTATATCAAGATTTGGCTCTTTACTTCCTACTACTTTTGGCATTCGATCTAGACTTAAATTTTTCGATAATCTTCTAGACTTTATTGAACAACGAGACGTGCAATACTTAAACATAGTCAACTCTCACGCCAATTCAAACAATTAAGTGCCTGTCCAAAATCTAATAACCTGCAGTAATTTAGTCCCGTGTAAATTTGACTTCGACGACTAACTACACAATATTGATATTGATCAATTGCCTAACGTCTTGTAGATTATGCATTAAAGGTACAAGTTTGGGTTATTAAAATTCAGAGCAGAGACTCGAACAAGACGTGCCTCAGCCAACATTATGCTTCATCGATAGTAGGTATCTCATTTTGCCTTGTGAAGCAGAATTTAAATGGTATATTCATAATGTTATGTCCATTCAATTCATTACTCCTCTGATGCCATCCTTGAAGCAAACGACTTACCTGTTGAAACATCTAAATGAGAAAGATAAAAACAATCTGTCAAACATTCTCCTATCAATCTCTTTCGTTTGTTTAGGTTTTTTATTTACATTTCAATGTTTTGGGAGGCTTTTTTCACCAAGCTGTTGCCTTATTGGTATGTTTCAAAGAATTTGGTGGTATCATTTCATTATCACCTCTCTAATCAATCACGTTCGGGAGCATTTAAAAATAGCCTCATTTTAATCGGCCGTATAAAATTGTTCAGGTAAGTATAAAGTAAGACAATAACAAGGACCATCATTGTTTTATTTAGTCCTGACGTCATCCGTTGTCGACAGGAAAACATGTGTTTTACTTTGACATTGCACAGTTTAGAACGATCATTAAACTTAATTTCCTCTTTGTATTATTATTTATACGCTTTTATTTATTTTAATCGACAGCTCGACGTGCAATAACAATTGAACAAAATTGTTTTTACACGTAGGATGAAATAAATATTATGTTGGTGTAAATGTCGAAGACGCTGAAAAATTCAGTAACCTTTGAACAGGACACAAACACCATCTAACAGCACAAAACAAATACAATGATCAAACACTCGGTGAAATATAAAACAAACAGCACAAAAAGGTTTCTACCACCAACAAAAATAAAAAAACACTCAGCAGGCAAGCATGCACACATACTAGGAACGTTGTTTGGCGTTCTAATAGTACAACAAAACTTGGAAACGACCTTGACCCACATTAAATTACAATACAGAAACGAAACCAACACCTTTAACGTTTGACCAATGGAACAGCAGCTTTGAATTAAACTCAATCTGATAATACAAATATAAGGAGTCATTTGAAATTTAAGTCAAGTGAAATTAATCCACCAATGTGTCGATGGTGTTGTTTTGTACTTCAAAGCTGGTATTCCATTGGCAACAAAAACAGCCATAGCCAGAGAAGCCAAACGTTCCGAGCGTGGAGCGCGTCTACCTGGAGTGCTGCTGCCTCTCGTTTGGCGGCGGGGAGGGCGCGCGAGATGAGGTCGTCGTCTGGTCCCGAGAGCCGTTCGCCGTCGCAGGGCTGCCAGCACCGCTGCCACCCAGCGCCAGCGCCAACCCGTTGATGCTGCCGACACATGACCACGTCACCACAGCCCTATCGTCGAACGCCCAAAGACCTAACTGCTCCAACCTTCCCTCCGAAATTACTCGACGCAAAGACACAACATGAAACATATGATACTAAAACTAAGGTTAGACAACATTCAGTGAAACCTTGGAGCAGATAAGCCAAAGCTAATTTCATACTAGGATCGATATTTACTATCACATTGTTACTATTCTAATTAATATATAACACGATAATCTAGTTGTTGTTAAGACAAAAGAACCTATTGATGATATCCCGCCAAGTTTTCTTATTAGAGTTCTTTTGATGTCTCGAAGTCTCAAATATTTTTGAAAATTTTGTTAGGACTACGAACAGCCGAGCGAAGCAGAACATTCTCAGCGGGGTGAAGATACATAAGCAGTGATGTTTAGTTAGTGGCAAGGCAACGGGAGTGTCAGTCATAATAAAGGTAATTATTGGCAAGCAAGCATTCCGCACGCAATCTGTTATAGACATTGCCGATGACAATATTATCATACAAATCAAACTCATTCATAGGTGAAGAGCTATCAATCAAGATAAAAAAACAAACATGTCAGTTGCAATATTAGTTGGACTTGGTCCATCTGTTGGAATCGAAATTAATTAAAGTAACGCCACTGAGAGAACAAAGAGTTGTCTAGACGGTTAGCGATGTAACACTGAAATAAATCAGTCGGGCTTTAATAGTGTTTGGAGTGAATAATAGTAATGACGATTGTGATACCAATCATGGGCTCGAGGAAGATAAGCTTCAAGAGGAAAGCGCCGAAGAATCACTCACGTAACAAGGAGTGGGTGAGAACAGGCAATTAGTAGCTGGTCGCGTCAACGCTGTAGAATTATGTCGCACGAAACGCATCTAGAGTATGAATGGGACAAATGCGTAAGACTCAGTCGTCAGATAAAGCAGCCGAGGCGTCGCCGTCGTCAAGGTTGCGTTTTGTTACATATGAACTGAAATCACTCGCAGTTATATCAATCGGCTAAACATATATATTTATTAAATGGAGTATTATATTGACAGGTTCTGTAAAACGAGAAGTACTCTACAATTTCAGTTGGTAACAAGCATGATTGACGTCAAGTTTTAATGTGAAATTGTTTTAATGGAGGTTGTTAAATTACCTTTTTTGTCATTAATACAGGAAATAACTAAAATTACGAGTCATGGTATAGAATTTGCAAAACATTTAACACTCAAAATAATAAATGTATAAAAAGTTAAAATGTAGTGTGGAGAAAATATATATTACGAAGACGATAATGATCGGTTCGCGTGATGGAACCGATGGTGTCTGCAATTAAATAACCTTCCAAGACTAGTGTGCGATATAAACAAATTCAGAGAAAAAGTGTTTAAAATACCACATTAAATTGGAACTACAAAGAGAATGCGGCTAGATGTTATCGTGACTAGAACTTAATCAATATTTCAATGAAAGCCGCCATTGGAGTTTATTTTAATGTTAGCCAATGATCTTAATCTTTGGCCAAACATAGTTGAAAAAAAGGATTGCGCAATTTAAAATAAAATCCTTTGAATACAAGCTCTAAATGTTTTGCAGAGTGATGTTTTTTGCTTACCATTGACTTAATTTTCTTCTCCTGAAACTTACAGATTTACGTTTCGTGAAATCTAAACACATATTGTGCTTGTGTCGCTGACTATTCTAGAATGTTGTCATGCATCATACATAAGTAGGTAGAACCTTTCTTTTGGAGAACTTGCCAAAATTTACAACAGATAGCAAGGAAGTGGAAACGTGTCACTTTTACTCATTTTTAATTAAATTAAAACTAAAATTTACGTGGGTTCTCTGTACAAACAGACCAATTTATGCATTTCCGTTGACAGTACGTTATAATAAAATTGTCTTGAACCACCTTCGCATTAACAACGTATATTTCCGTAAATTGTAATTTTAACATGACCATAAAATGTGAAGGTCACATTTGGCGGAAGTTTGAATTAATCGCAAATTGTTATTGTTACTATCTGCGGAAAACAGACGTCTTTGTTTATGCTGGAGCGTGCATTTCTCAGTGGGATTACTCATTATGCAAACAAATATGAGAAACGATTCTCGTGGAAGAGGCGTCATTATGATAAGAGCTGTAAATTGTGGATCGACTATATGGTAAATACCTTCGACTGAATTTCAAAAGGTTGCACCGGTCTCTATTGCATCATATTTTGGAATTCCAATATAATACAATTTTACATCATGTTTTCAGAGCAACAAGGATGTCGCGTGTAAATGGCCTAACTCCATCGTCATTTCACATCAATACACTAGCGCTCGAAAGCACTCAACATGCAGATTGAAACTGTTCTGATGCAACAGCTTTCCAAGAGTATGAAGAATGGAAGACATGTTCAACAGATGTTCAGTCTACGGGTTACTAAGCTTGAGCACGTGAATTCTAGACAAGAACTTACTTCTGCCCACGTCTGTCGTATTTATACTTCCAAATGTCATTTTGAAGCACTGTATACAAACTAATGTGGAGTGCATTCCAAATCTTGCGAGGTGTTAGGAAATAGTTCTGTACGCGTGTTTAATTGTACATTAAACTAAACCAATTTTATTCAGTGACGTATGCAAAATAAATATCCTGTTGCGAACTGAAATGACTATTTGATTGCCGTCTTACGTCAATTCAGTTGAAACCAATTATATTGTGTGATCGTTGCAAGTTTAATGCAATGATCACACAATATTTTTTTTAAAAAAATCCTAAAACTTTTTGTAATACGTATATTTTGGTTGCCCATAAAAACATACAGAGTCCGCATTCGCTTAACCCAACAAATAACATCGTAGATGAAATTACGAGTCGTCAATGATAATTTTGAGGTTAATGGTTACTTAGCTTGAGGCTAACTAAAGGATAGGTACTGATACTGATATCATTAAATCGGATTAAAATATAAAAATTGTAAAGATGCATTTGATACTTCTTGAATGCATGTATCTAACCATCTACGCTACGCGAAGCTAAGGTCATTTTGCTTTTGCAAATTTTATTGTCAAGACTTTCAATTGTCAAACACATATTTCAACAATCTATTTATGTGTGTGCCTGAAAATGCCGGAGTATTGGACTCCTACCATTGTGCTTATATCATATCCATTTTAAGAGAAGATTATGCAATCGAAAGCCTTTTCAAAATTTGTATCTTTTTGCCTTGGGGTACTCACTCAAATTGAGACATTGATTTTATATCAGAAGAGTATTATGGGTCAAACTATTCAAGTAAGAAATGTATGTGTATATAGGACGGATGTAGAAACCTTAAAGTGCCTTTGTTGTCTTTGAAATAACTACTTTGTATCCTACCTATAGATCACAGTAATTACATGTCGCCAGTCTGTCGCTTGCAATGGGGTCTCTCGTTGAAAATAATAGAGGCCTAAATGTGTTTACTGCGGGTTCTTTGTCTTATCTATCCTTCGATGCATATGGAACTGAATGACTCATACACGAAGGTGTCTCTATTCATAATTTGTATAGCTCTTCTAAATAATAATTGGCTGGCATGTCGGTTTATTGGTCAGAATATGATTCTGGTTTCAATAGTATGTATGGATATCTAAATGGCAATGACAGTATTCCACTTTTTACCCTTTGACTGAGACAATTTTTGTTAACATGGTTTTTTGGTTGACTATTGGAAGAAATACTTCCTATTTGGGAAAAGCCTATGTCTAGAAAGAAAGAGAAAGTATTTATTGAGAGAGATGTCTAGCAGCCTGCGTTTCAGTAAGTCATATTGGGGTGATAGTTGAGGACAACTTTTTCCAATACAAATGTAATATTATTCAATGTACTGCCACAATGCTACAAAAATGTCAAATTCCTGCGTGGGATTAAAATTTTATAGTAATAATGGCCTCATGACGTGATTATGTTTTTTATCGCATGGGTCAATGTTGTGCATACATGCAACCTCGGCATTACCATGCATGCAAACTGTAATGAGTTTGATAGCGTCGATTTCTCGGATATTTCAAGGACCTGAAGTTAAATGTAAACAATAGTAAAACCGCATTTCCTATGCATTACATTATGTACTTGCATTATCGTACTTCTGATAAAAGTTCAGATTACAGAGAAATGTGGCTACTGCGGTTATAATTTGTTTTCCTTGGCTTGTCGTTTGTATACCTAACATTAACTGCAGTATACGAAGGTTTGTTTTCCAGCTGATACTGAGATACTGGAAAAATGGCAACACTTGCCAACATATGACATGACATGATTAAATAATATATTCAATTAATTGTATAGTCTGGTAACAAAGATAACATGTAACATGTACCAGCAGACATAACGGCCTTAAAACCAGGACCTATTTAAAATTGAACAACAAATCGAATACAATAGCTTCTAAAAACAGACGTATTTAATGTTATAGATACGAGTATAATATTTGTTCGTAGCGAGACATTGCATCATGTCGATGCATTTCACTATTTGCTGGCGCCAAGGCCGGCTCTAAGGTTACAAATAACGATAGTATCGGAGCTTATAAGACGTAACGAAGTACTTATAGTTACTATGATATAATAGACAATTTTCTTTCTTGATTAATAAAAATAAAAAGAATGAATGTAATGTAAAAAAAAAGAATGAATGTAGTGTAAGTAGAATGTTGCATCTAATTTTAAAACAGATTAATGGTATAAATATGTTAGGTAGGTACTTCATACAGATCAGAAAGATTGTAGATAAACCACAAAAAGAGCATGGATCCGAAGGACATTATACCACTTAGACCACTTGGCTAATGAGCCAAGTGGTCATCAATATAAAATAAGAAATGTCTGAGAAAAATTGCAGGAAGCTCGCAACATTTTATCTAAAAGGAAATATCACTTAGCAGGTTTTTTGAAACACATCTTGGAATCTAGGAAAATTGCACCAGGTGTTCACATGAGTCAACTCTTAAACAGACATGCTGGGTAAATCCTCGTAATGTAACATTTTCATTGTGTAAATCTGGCTTCATTGCAAATAATTTGAAATTCCCCAATTGGTGCCGAAAATAGCTCTGTTGCATTCATAATGCTCCTTAAATAATCACAAATGAACATTACGCAACTTCCCAGTTTCATCATGAGAATCATTTGTATATCAAAATTACTTCAATTTTCAAATTTCTGCCTGTAACAAGGGCTATTCCAGCTCCCAGAGGATTATACAACAGAGACAGTAGGTCTAGTATCCCAGAAGTTTGCCAAGATTAGAACACAACCCTAAGCCTAGATTGGTTTGTTTGCTATCGACTCAAGTGTCGACGACTTTTGCTAGCGTTCCGAGAAAAATTGCCCAAGCAAACAACCCATAGAAACGTTATGAAGTCATAAGTCATTAATTACTGTCCTGATAGGCTGCTACTAACTTAACGAGAAATACAGTAACGATTACACCATTCACCTTTTCATCTTTATCTATAATTACAGGCTAAGCATTATGGCTTTCTGCATGCGCAATGTGACATAAATTACCTAAGATAGCGTCGGTAGTTGGTACTAGTGAGCCATCGAACAAACGACCGGGTAACATGTCGTCACGCCAACTTGCTATAAACCCAGAGTATTTTTTTTCCTTCTTGTAATCTTGAAAAACTATTACTGTTAAGTACAGCCCTTAAATCGTGTAGGTGATATATGGCTCGTATTTATTTCTCGCTAGGTTAGTAGTCGTAAAAGTCCAAGTGCTAATAATGCTTTTTTATATTTATTAGGACATGGTATATGATTGAAGTATGCTATCAAAAAATAAATGTTTTATCGGCATTCTACGGAAGTTGATTAATTATAATGGTATGTTTATTCGTTTGCGCAGTGTGTATTATCAAATAAATACTTATTATTAAGGTAAAACTTTGTTATGCTGCGGTTAAAACTTAGAAATAGGTCAAACCTATCCCATTTAATTGAAATAGTTAGTGTGAGTTGCATTCTTACAAATTGCTTTTTGCGCAACTGTAGAATTTCACGAAAACTGCAAGGCAGACATGACAGTTTGTTTTGCAGTTACATTGCATTGGACTGGAACCTAAACTGCATGTGCACTAAATTAACACTGACATCCATCTGTAGTATATACAATATATTTAATTGATGAAGAAACAACTTAGGTGCCATCTCCGAATTATAAATTAAAATATGTTTTCTTCGAATCTAGAGAGCAATAAATTGTCAGTCAAGCAGAGAGAGAACAAACAGCAGCGAGACAAACAATCAGAAACGAGAAAGACAAAGAAATCGTGGTCATGTGCTCATTTTCACATCACATACAAGAGAAAGACATGTTGTTTTATGTTTTCCACATTGCTTATGCAATGAGTCGGGACAATGCTAAGGTAAAGAAGAAGCGGCGCAATAGTTACTGAAATAAGTAAACAACTCAACCTGTCGACACTATTTTCTTAGCAGTTTAAATAGAATACACATACTGCGCAAACGGGATATATTAATCCCGATATTAATAAAAACACAAATTCCTATGTAGCTTCGGAATTCACCGTGCCAACTGTTTGGCAAATCACCAGAAGTGGTGATTCATCACATCCACCTTATGCCATCTTCGAAACCATGTAATTGATTAACGCTAATTGGAACGACCGGATCTGTTGTCAGTTAGTTTGTTGTTCTGCTTGCGATATATTATTGCAAACATTGAGGATATTATACGGAGATTACAACTGAAGTTTTACGATCGTATAACAGTTAATTTATGCGACAATTTCAACAGCAACGCATTAAACAGCTTCTAATTAGTCTTTACTCAGCTGGCCTGCTGACATGAAAAATTGGAGCAGTGAGCTCAGATGTTGGGCAACATTGAAATAGTTTTGAGAGCATCGCTTCATTTTTAACGCAGCCTGGGAAAGGGCAAGAATTCCACTGTAAACGGTCAATGGTTGCTGTGGTACTAACAAAAAGAGCAGAAACGTGAAATACCATCAACAAAGCGCACTAACATTACAGACATCGGTCAACTTCAGAGCGCAGCGGCGTACGGCCGGAGATAACCTTCGACAGGCGTCAAACGATGCGATTGTGTAATCGCCGTCGAAGCTGTTAAGCCAACAATGGTACCTTTCAGTGGAGCACGTTGTAAATCATACAAGCGGTCGTTTGTGGCGCGTGCGCCACTCGATACGACACGATAACAGCGAGACACAATCAGCCGCATAGGACTAATCCGCCACAAAACAAATTATACTTAAAGCCAATAAGCATAAAGTTCAATTCTTGTGATTTACGTTGAGGTGAGCTCATTGTAGAGGCAATGGACCATGAATTGTGATAAATAGTAGAGAACAATTGTCCTTTATTTCGGAATCACGTTTGCTATAACCCTTATTCTGAGAATGAGTTACCATTTGAATAAATTACAAACAATAATATATACCTAGGTATTGTGGTTCGTGACCGCAAAACAGATAAAAGCTGCCGCAAACGAGCTCAGCGTTAGAATGAGAACATTATGATTAATTAACTTGAATATAGAAAATTGTCTACTTTAACGACATGCATTAACCCAGAACGCAGCAGTTGATAAGTGCCAATAGGTATAATAAAAATATGTTTACATAACTGTCAACCATTTCCGCGTTTTAGATGTTTTTTCTATAAGTGCGACGTTTCCGATGTGCAAAAAATATAGTATGTCCATTGCGCATGAAGCATTATTCTTATTTGTACATTATTTATTTTGGCAGAAAAGAAATTGTTTCAACAAATCTACTGCTGAGTTATAATTCTTACTGTCAGAATACTCTTACACGATGAAAAAGCCATTTCAGGTTTTTTCTGTTTACAAACATTTAAAATGATCATGATCAGTGAAGTATTTCAATGTCGCAGTAAAAATAAACATTTTAACAGAAAATAATCTAATACTGAACGATGAGCCTTCATGTAAAAAAAGACTTACAAAAACCCTTGAATGAAAATAAACGGGATGATATTTCCGGGATGCCAGCGCAAAAACAGAAACATTAATATCAAAAATTATTGTGGATGACATGGAGTATTAAATGTCATAGAAGATTAAATTTGAGCAAATGCCACATGACATGTGTAATATATTTTGACACCAAATTGCTATAATGTTGCGTCAGCGGCGTTCTTAGGAGTAGTCTCGAACCGTGTCTGTCAGTTCGTCTGGACGGATTGGACTGGATTTCTAACAATTTTCGCCGGATTCTAAACGAAGACCGAAGAGTTTATTTTGTTATCAGTTAAAGGCTCAAGTGGTGAATGAAACTTAACGGTACTAAAACTGGTTCTAGTTTATACGAGGCAGCTTCGCTGTCTCCGTTTGCTGATATTTGAAACACGTGTCCTCTGGGAGTTCTACGGTTCACCTTTTGAAGTGGCTGCATCCGGACACTTAGCAGATTCTTAAAAATTATTTACATGGCGAAGGTGTATTTTTATTTTAGTGTCGGCTCCGGGCTGGCGCCAAGCTCGCCTTGACCGCAGTTCGGTGCAACAAACCAGGGAAGGCTGACCTTCCACCCTATTGCGATTGTTACATAGAACAGAGGAATTAAACTAGATAGTTGAATGACGTGTTAACCGTGTTTGACAAAAAGGAAAAAAAATAACCACAATCCCTTGTTAAAAGTAAAGCAGCTGCTGAAGTGCTTCATGTGATTCTAAATCAACAAATTGATCCCAATAGCTGAACGATCAAAACAATTTAGTTCATTCACTAAGTAAATGTTTACAATAAGAATAAAATTAGCATGTTTACTTTTAACTCCAAAGAAGCAGAGGTGAACTCTAAAATCTATTTTGATACCGGGTTACACCACGATTTATTAGCGGTGTAAAATCTAAAAGTGTGATTTCACAACGATGCCTTAGATCCGTGCGATGCTATGAGAAAGACTAATGTCCATTAGTTTTTATTGCCAATGGACAGCACCACGAGACGAATATATAAAAGGTTTAATTAGTGCTCTCCGAGTAAATGACATTTACACAAGAAACCATTTCAAAGCGAATTATAGTATAATTTATGAAACTCGTGTGTAAGTTGTGATGAATTTATAAGTCCGGTTCTACTTTCATCATCTCGTATCGGTTTTGTTTTGCAATATGCGAGTGTTGCAGCGAAAACGGTAAAAAAGAAAGGTTAGTGTCCGAAGGTCGAGTCGTCATTATTGACTTGCTAGTCTAGACTCCTGGCCATACATACATCGAAACACACCCCGATGAACGAAACTTTACGATAGCTAAACAGAACGTTAATAACACGGTAGAAGCTGAAGCGACGTGTGGGCAGTAATTGATCAATTTTTAAACTGTGTGTTGATGTAACAAAGTATAGTTTATTCAGTACCAAATTATTTGCTAAACAAAGTGTTTTTATAGCTGCAGTAAAACCGAAAAGAAAATTAGAAAATGTGCTGGTTCATTGTTAGTGAAAACTCTGGAGCGAAATGAGCATAGCTAGTAAGTACGCAAGCTCAAAGTGAATCAGGTCATAGCCTTGGAATAATTTTGAATAACACTGTACTCTGTGAGAAATTAGAATCCTTAATCTTATGACAGCGGTAGTTTTCCACTCGGAAATGGCTCCAGATTTATAAAAGCACTCACACGCGCTGAAATCGTCGCATAAAACTTGCTACATTTAAGAGCGCAATTTGTCTCGACTCCAACACACATATATTGGAGTGAAAATATTATGGAAATATAACAGTCAATGTTTAAGAGGGTGTTAATATTGCAAACAAAGTTGATATATTTGATATATGAAAACAAGCTGCTTGAACATTTGAATGACAGATTTGTGTTCACGGTATTTTGAAGATAAGACTATTTTGAATGTAGCGTTATTTAAAGATGTGACGCATATAACAACTAATACAACAATATATTATAAAGTGGTTTAATTGAATCTCGTGGCGATCGTTAAGATTGTCGGCCACCACCCACGGCTAACGAAATTAGACGAATGACGAATCCGAAGTATTACGACGACGAGACGTGTTCGATAAACGCTGAGGACAACAAAAGATGACACAAAAAAAAAAAAACGAGACGGACGAAAGAAAATAGATGAACAATTCTAATTTGTAAACTATGATGGTACGAGATCTTTGTTTACAAAGCTATAACACCGATCTAATAGATTACAGACAAGCTGCAAATATTAAAAACAATAGTTGAGCCAAATGATTTCATGAAAACTGAAAACGCAGTTCTGTTAATGTTTATAGTGAATTCAGAAAATGTATGAATTATATACGCGTCCAGTAAACAACTGAAGAATAACAGAGAGAAACAAAGAAAGTACTTGGTTTAAATATAGTGGCGAGAGCAACTGGGCATGCTTGTGCAGTAACTTGACGCTAATGACATTAGTAAGTTGACACCTGAGGGGCAGTGAAGGTCGTGCGGTGAACCTTGAACAATCACGGAGGGTGAAGCCGAGCCCGCGAGGGTAGTGACCGATGACGAATGTCGATGACTAGGAGTAAAATAAAGGGAGTGTTACTGGATAAATAGTCCTCATGTTCAACAACTGAGTTTTTCCGATGCGATTATATCTGATTCACTGTGGAAATTATTTAGCGGTGGATCCGATTTAGAAATAACTCCATTAATTATGTAACTTAATTTTGAGCTCTTAGCTCGCCATGTTTGTAGTCCAACTGCGTACCAAAATCTGTTTTATTTGGCATGTTTTGAATTCGAATACATAATTTGAAATCGCAGTGTCCACCTACGGATCACGTTCATAAAATATACTAAAATATTTATAAAAGATATTTTATGAATAACATCATTGTTTATTTACAGCAGCAGTCACAGCATGGACCAAAACAAGAGGACAGGGAAAATAATAAAATGTTATATTTATAGGGATCTCCAGTTGGGGTTGGTAGTAATTTGACACCAAGGTCGCGCGGAAAGGCCGAACATCGAACTTTCTATTGCCTTCCGGGTGCCAAACAGGTGATTGATCTGACGTTATGGGGTGCCATAGTAACCGAAGCTATTAGCGGTTCAACGACCAACATAATGATGTTGCAAATTAATGTTTGTATGCCGCCGTGATTATGAGAAATTATCTTTGTGAAACATTTTTTGTATGTGCGTATTTCTTTTGACTTTGACCCCTTAGTATTTTGAATTAAGTTCATTGACCTGTATGTTTTGTTTGTATAAATTGGAAAGTATCATAACTACAGTATTTGACCTGCCAAAGCCTGCACGTTTCACAAGCTGACAGGGACTTACTTTAAAGTGGTAAATGAAAATTGGGTCTAATAAAAGTTTAAATCAAAGATTTGCCACATAAAAGGCTATCATTAATTATATTCATGAATAATATTACGTCATTACTTCATGAAGTCAACTTTAACATTTTCCCAGAGAGATAAGGCACATCCTGAAAGTGAATCATTGTTATTCGCGGTATCATGGATAATTTAGCAAAGCAGAAACAGTTGTGATAACTAAATAAGTCAATAAGTTTATTTCCATCATTATTGTACGGTTTTGAAGCCAACGCCAGTTTATTATAGAATCACTGAAAAGATTACATTCAAGTTTCAAGAATTGAATTATCGATAAATCGATAAGTAGCATTTCAAACTTATGTGCAGTCAGTGCAGTGCTTATGACCAGTGCTTCTACCAAAAGCCTCCTAATATTTACAAAGACCTTCAATACGTTTTCAATTAAATACAATTCCCCACAATACTCACAACGAAAAACAGCTAATTAACCCAAGAAAGCCAATGAAACTTAATATGCCGTCTCCTTAGCCGGTGACCGTTACTCCAGGTCCATCGGACCTAATAGTCCCTGTAAGTCGGTGATCCCCGTAATCTGATGGACCCTGTAAACCGATCGGGCACAGGAATAGGTCCATATGCTCGTGTAGACGTCAATCAACGCATTGAAGCATTACTTACCTTGATCACGTCCTAAAATAACTAAGCGTTGTCAACGGTGCGTTAAAAACGTGCGTAAGGGACTGGCCAGTTTTAATTATTTGTTGTTGGGTTATTTTGATATATTAATTTTGTAAGCGTCGGGATGACTGGAGCAATACCAAGTTTTTGTACCTATTTGGTACTAGACATTAAATAATTGGTACCTAAAAAATTAAGCCTAGCTAGATACAAAAAATACACTGAGGACAATGAGTTCGCAATAAATTGCTAAAATTTTGCACTTTCTCCCTTTTTTACAACAATCATCAAGTGTCTGTCCCTAGAGTAGATATTTCAGAAAGCCTACTTAAATATGTAAGTATGAGATCGCTTACGACTCTTCGTTGGCGCCACAAATATTGAACTTAATACATATTAACTCAATATTTGCAGGCGCCGCACTCGTCATGTTTGTACATCATTCACTCTCATACGAGCATGGAAGAGGTTACACAAACCTCACTTAAATTCACATCTGATTTGCATACAAAAAATGCAAAAGCAATTAGCAGAAATGTTGATCCACCATTTATTATGAAATCGTAATTTGCGTTCCAACCAGCTATGGTTAGCCATGCACAACCTTGAGGGGATTGCGAATTCCATTCTTTCAATTAAAAAATTAGCAAGTTTCTGGAAAAAGACATTCTATTGGCACACATGGTAATTTGTAGTTAATGGCGCTCAGAGATCTGTTAGCACATTATATACGGCGTGCAATATTGTTTTATTGTTATGTGCGACAGTTAAACTTCACCTGTCCCCGCAGAGAGCAATGCGGAAAAGGCAGATAAATAAAACGTTTAGCAGCCGTCAAATTTAGCGGACGCTTGCAAAACGTTGCCGACACAACGGTTAAGTTGTTTAACATGCCACTAATACTGTTATGCCAAAATTAACAAGTCAGATTATGTTGCTATGAAGTTTGTTTATAGATTTAAGCTAAGAGTAGAATACACTTGGTAAGCTAATATTACGTAATTTAATGATTTTTTCTCTTCTGAATATTATAAATTTATAATGTTTATTTGACTTCCTACAAGGAATCCGGTTTGTTTAAGCTTACAAGTTCAGTATCGGCGCCCCAATCAGCTGGGCATTTGGTCGGTCAAAATAAACAAGCGATGACGTAAGATCCAGGTGAGCTGTTTGTGCCATAAACTATTAAATAAAATGCGATCCCATTAATCCTCATGTCGGCGGATCGGTTAATCTAACACGCAGAGCGCGTGTAAGCAGGCATCAAAACAAAAGATTAAAAAATTACCAAGCCCAACTTGTTTACCCCTGGAGCTGACGTCAGTGGTTGAAAAGAGCCCGATGAGATCATTTGGTCGTTTACACTGACCTTAGCGTACACTGCCCATTAGGGTTGAAAAAAAAACGAAATCGATTGTTACATAATTGTCATTCGAAGGCCTAATAGGTTAGTGACATGCGTGTTTTTAACTTTCGTCAAGACAAAGGTCAGGGGATAATAATTAAGCTTCGAATTGTCCTCAGAGATATAACGAGTGCCATCCCTACATTTAAATTAATGTTTACTTTGCGTGCTCGAAAATTAATTAGAATTACATGAGTAATCACACTAATTACACACATCTAAATTGCAATTCATCTGGGAATAGGAATGAACGGAGAATCCATATTTCTTTCACAGCAATTTGTCAGTCTGGTCAACTGAATGAGGCTGTCATAACATAATACCGACATACTTATATCAAAAGTGTTGTTATATAATTATAAATTAATCTATTACACCCCGTAGGCTGCAACATGATGCGTCATCGAGCCGGATGTTTTTTCAGATATGTAGGGCATCATGAGACAGGTAATGACGGTGATATATAACTTTTATCTCGTTTGACAGTACGAGTATGTGTTTGTAAAAGATTAGTTTAACGTAACATGCTTTCGAGGAAGTCAGCAAGGCGGTATGAGCATGCTTTTCCTCATTGCTGGGTTAGGCACCCATGTTTGTTGGGCGCCATTACGAATCACAAGTTATATATCAACTTGGGATCGATCGACAATTTCATTAGGGGTTTTTTTTTTGTTTGCCCAGGAATAACTGAAGAAATTCTGACATAATAATATGAAAGATAGATAAACCAAATAAGCTAAACGTATGGATAAACAGACTGCTCATCGTCAATTTAAAACTGCAAATATGTGAGCTATTTCCACCCGAGATAATCGTCGATCGAAATACCGGCTCAGGAATTTACATCCTAGTTCGGAGCTCATAGTTTCCTCAATCAACTGAGCGAAGAAGAGTTTAATTAAATAGTTTCGGGAGCACAAATGTGCCGTTAACAGTGACTTCCTAAAAGCTGTTCTGTCATACTAAATCAAAGTATTATTAGATGAGCATATATAATAACGTTATTATTAAACGCTGCGTGGTCTTTGGTAAGAATAGACCACCCTGTCTGAAAGACAGGACAGAAGAATTCATTTAAATAATAGACACCGTAGTGAAGCGCATATTTTGTCGACATTATACCCGTTGTAGCAGTGTTCGAAGGAGGATCCATCCAGTAATTTTTATTCTTAGGATTAAATATACCTACCTAGGTATAATAACTTTGTATCATATACAGCGATTTCCTCGTAATTTTCCGCCGGACAATATATCAAGGTATTATTAACTGAGCGTAAATAATAAGCTATTATCTTAAGCGGATGGAATAGGTGGATTATGACACATAGTTGAAAGGACAGGCTAGCGCAGTGCAACCAAAGTATTGTTCTACCGCAGTTCAGGCATTCGCGATCGACATTCTATGACCAATACCGGTCGGTATTAAATCAAATCAACCGATGGATTATTATGTGTAATTTTCATACAAAGGATAGAGGACTGAACGTCACAGTATCGTCATTAACAGAAGATTTATTTTCATGTTTCGCAACACAATGACCATAATTAGATTGCACGTGATTACTTGGACATAAATCTATCAAGTTAGAAGTAATTTTACATTGTGTTGAAGTTATTAAGCTTGATTGTGTGGTTTTAAATAAGGGGTTAGAAGATGAATCGTGCACTTATCTTTATACACATATTTCAATGTTTAATGTGCAATAAACTTGAGGGTCTTTAGATTTCAAATAACTCGATTTCTATTGCATAATATAATGTGTCATTATTCGGGATGCTTTCAAAATCTGCTTCATTCTCAGGCACGATTCAGATTATGCAAAACATGAAATGGATTTTATTTTTTGATCTCGTTACATTCTGCACCTACTATTGCAGTCAAGTAATTTCCTATGTTCTGTCAATTGGCTTTATCGTAACGTAACAAATTACTCTTATCTGCAAATGACGTTTGTTGCATGAAAGGAGCGGGAAAAAAGAGAAAGGCAATTAGGTAATTTGAGATTCCGTAACTGGATAAACATTCAGTATATTTGGAAGTAAGAAATAAGCTAACGTTTCAAATAAATTACCTTAAACAGACTTGGATACTTTCTCTGTTTGCAAAGCTAAACTGAGCTAATGACTGAGTTAAGCTAAGTAATGTATCGAACGAATCTAAATACTTTTCTAGAATGTAAGTGGGCTAATTAGTGTTACCAAACATACCAACTAGTTCGTCTCGTCTTGAGTAAAGATTGAGGACAATAATTTATGAAACAGAGATGGTCATAATTTTGCAGACTTGTCAATAGACATGATTTGACATCTTAAAGATAGTTCATGTATTTGAATAATTCGAGGAGTAATGAGTAATAAAAAGCAACGACAACAAGGTATCCCATCTATAGAAATAGATTCATAGAAAATTTCTGGAAGGTGATGTAAAACTGTACCAAAAGTAACTGTCCCAAAAACCGGTGCCACGTTACGTGCACTACATAAACTTATCAACTACCCTATCTATCAAATGTGTGACGTGCCATAATTCATACAGACGCGATGCAATGGACGTCCAGCCGTCCAGTCAGCGATGTAAATCACGACAATTGCATGCCCGTGCGCCGCGCCGGTGGACGGCTACCTTCGTACCTAAGTGCATTGCAATTTGTTATGTAAAGTGTTACTAGCCGTGTATTATGGAAAACTGGTATCATTATTATGGCTTGCGTTCTGTTCACTGGGTTTGTGTGTAATTTGCGGGTAAAAAATTGGATCAGTAAGTTATGTTAATCTCACAGGGAAGTGATGAAAGGTTTCAAGAAGCTTGTATGTAACAAGAGATTATTCATTTATTTGTGCCAATGCGATGTCACTGTTTGAAATCTTAATAACATCGTTAAAATAAGAACTGCTTCAGGAAATTGTGTATCAATATCATTCTTAGACCGGTTCTTGGACGGTAATAGTTATAATAAACATTTGATCACCTCCGCTTACAACACTGACCTAGACTCCAATGAAACTGGAGATAATAATAATGAAAACAAAAGAAAACAAAGAGAAAACAAGATTGTCTGTTGTACAGATCCGATGCGAATTCAATTTACTTTCACTATTCTCTGGGGAGTCGTATTCAAATCGTTTGTTTACACAATTTTATTGGCATAAACTTATTTTCCTTTCGCTTACTTCGACCTGTGCCAAAGGTAAGCTTTCTAAAGGATTAAATTAATGAAAGACTTGTTTAATAACGAAGACGACATGAAAGAATTTACGATTATGTAGATGTGAACGAACGAAACTATTGGCAATATCTTGTTACATGTTTTCTTTATAGGTTCACAAGCAAGTTGCTTTTACAGCGATAAATTTGAAATGACAGCAAATCTTAAGTGACCCACAAATGTATTTAAATGTTAAGAAAGTCGTACAGTTAATATTTTAGTATTTATCGCGTAATAAACAAATATGGATACATAGCTTTCTAAGTTATTTGCGATTTCATTTATAGTTTTAATGAGATATACTATATATATTTTATACGTTAACAATAATTACTTACGACTTCAATTATCATCTGCAGTGATATCATCATTTCTGGATAAGGTAAGTCGGATCACAGTAGGTTAAGTAAATATAAACAGAATAGTTTGACGTAACTTCTAACCTGACAGATAACCTTAAGTTATTACGTACGTTACCTATTGCTTTGTCTATATATTGAAAGCCCATTAAATCACGTAATGTTGAGAACAATTTTATGTACATGACACATGATATCATCATGGCTTTATCTTGTGGGGTTCTTTGTACTTCTATTTCTATTAATCGTTTCGTCTCATTGTTTTGGATAATGCTCTGTCAATAACACTTGGTTTATATATCGGCTTATGTTAATTAGTTGAACAGTGAAACAATTGTAGAAAGACCAATAAATAAATAAATAAGTTCGTAATCAATCGCTGGTCACCCGAACTTGGTAAAGTCCTTACTCTCCTTAACGGGGTCGCAATATTGATATAGCGGAAATATTTACTCAGTGAATTGATTTAGTTAAACCCAGTAGGAAGTATATGAACTGATTTTTATACGAATGACGTAGAACACATCCTCCTTAACAAGAACTGTAGAGCTTCCGAAAACTTTCAGGCGAGCATAACAAAACGTTAAGAAAACTATTCAATGACGTCGAGTGTTACAGAAACCATTTGTTTACACGTTGTTAACGAAAATAGTCCGGAGGAAGAAAAACTTCATCGTAAAACATTAACAGTTCCTAGAGATGTCACAGGAAGTTCTTACTATTTTGTTCCTTTTACGGTCTAGAGATATTTCAAAGGGATATAAGAATATGTCTTTTATGTTGCATTCTAGCTGTCAAAGTGTTGATCCCTTATTATTTTTGGAGTGATATAGTGTGTCATCTAAGTGGATATTTTACCTTTAAAGTCGGTTCGTTTAAAGAATAACAAATACAGGGTCATTTATTTTACATTTTATGTTGTGTTGTGAATCGAGGGAACATAAAATCTGTTCTAAATTGGGGTTATGTTTTTGTTTTGTTTCACAAGAAAAGAACAGCTTGGAGAAAGGAATATTTAAGTATATTTAAGGCTTAACATCAAAATCAATGCAAAATGTATAAAATTTTGCCAATCGACCTTACATACCGATAGCAATTCACCGATCTAACACAGCAAATGTGGACATATGTTTGTAAACATGTTGTTTACAAGACACTCGCCATATTTACGACATCCACCAACCATAAACTCTTCAAAGATATTCAGAACGATTTTCAAAATGTACACTCACGTCAAAAATGAGTAGCAGTCAGTTGTCAGTGCTTCAGATGCGCTCCACTTGCGCTACTCCGGTTTCACACGCATATTTATTTTAATCGCCCATTTATCTACGACATTACGCATTATTGTTACGACAGAGCTGCAACTGTGTAACTCAACACGTAACGCAGTTGTGACTGACTGTACTGATTAGTCGGTTAAAACAGAAAATTGAGCGTAATGCCGATTCGGTTGTTAACGAACTTTCTAATAGTTCTAAGAATTACAAGTTTTATGAAAATTGGATTTTAATCATCGTCGGTTTTAAGCTACTGTTGTGTGAGGAAAACTGGCAATTAAATCGGCTGCATCGAATGTTCCACCAATCAGATATGTACAAGCTCATTACATACGCATATTGTATTGTTTTGCAACTTTTTTAACACACGATTAATTATAACCTGGATTTTAAATATTTCAGGAAAAAGCTTATAAATTGCTATTTTTACGTCCATAATATATTACAAAAATAATAGCATTAATTTAGGTATGTGGGCAATAATCCGCACGGATACCAAACAAGTACAGCCTGTTGTAGTGACTGTACATCATCGAGATATTACGTCAAGGGGGCCAGAACATGGAGCTGTCAGGGAAATGTCCAATTTATTGTACAAATTAACGAACTAATCGGAGTATCAGCTGAAGTGACCGTAAAGGCGTAAGTATTACACACAACGCGTTGCATCAGTCGATGTAACTTTACGCATATATGTAATTATATAGAGATGCCGTGAATACTCGCTATTATTCGGTATTCGGCATTACTCGACATTTTTTTGTTATTCATCGAATACCGAATAATAGTCGAGATTCGGCGAATAGTTGTCTAAATAAAAATAAACTTTTAATGAACAGAAAAACTATAGACTTAAAAATAATTAAACTTTAATTAATCTTTTTAAAACAAAACAAACTTAGTATTATTATCATTAATATTAAAAAATTGCCAAAAATCAGTCATGTTGAAGTTAATTAGTTAGGCTTTTTAATTAATAATTTAATATTTTAAGTCCAAAAGAGGCAGATTCTGGTCGTGCAGCGAGTATTCGACTATTCGCCATAGGGACTGGCGATTAATCGGTATTCGACTATTCACTATAACTATTCGCGGCATCTCTAAATAACTATTACAGTAGGTAACGTGATGGTACAGTTGCCAAATTGCTCGCCCTTCACTGCACATTACTACTCTACAATATAATTCTGTTGAAAGCTGACGTTGGAATATAGTGTCTTCGTTATTTAAGTTCTGATGTTATTGTACATTACTGTCGCGGCCTGCAACAAGAGCATTAATGAACGACACACACGTGTGTCCATTAATGCCTGGTTGCGGCGTGTATAGTACTTTTCTCAAATATTGCGTGGAAATTCAAAGTATGTAAATTAATTATAAATTCAGATACAGAATCAATGAGGAAAAACGATAATTTTTCGCCCGCATATATGTTAATTTGTTTCTTCTTTACTTTAAACATCAAGTCAAATCTAAATTTATATAAGATCTATAATAAATTACCTCCTTGGTTGCCACGTGTTGATGTAAAAAGTTCGTTCCATTTTTAAATAACACGACAGGTATGGATTTTCATACAAACATTGCCGGGCGCTCGCATGTATTCGACCAGTACCGCAATTTCAATTTATCTCGAAGAAGATTGTCAAAATAATATTCGCATTTCCAAGCATGTTTGAGAAAAAATAATATTTGTGTAGAACACCTTAAAAGTCTCGGCACTCAAGCACGTCTCAAGGGTTCGGTATAACAAAATGAAAAAGTAATGAGTTCGGAGTAAATAAAATTTAAAATCTGAAGATTATTTACTTTAACAATATTTCAGAGTAAATATTTAGAACCTTTCAACGAAACATTGATATAGATGAGTTCAGTGAGAAAAGTGAAGAAGTTACTAGAAAGAATTACAATCTATTAGAAGCGATACTAGAAACAAACAATACGGGTTTTCCAAGAATATAAATAAATAGCAAATGCACATAAATTAACCACTGCCACTTATTGAACAAAGTCTATTTATAATAAATTAAAATAAAGTAATACATACGACACGACAATGTCAATGGTAAATAAATAAGAAAAAAAAACATCTGATAAATGAAAAAGTCGCATAAAAACGTTCGATCGCATTTGCAACAAACAAACTCACATCGAAACGACGTGTAATAAAATAACAATTGAAAACGTAAACAATGCGCGATGTCACCCACTGTTGCCATAACCTCTCAACAAAACATCATAAACCAAATTGAAATGACTTCATGCGGTAATGGCTCATGAACCTTTGGCGCATTTCCTCCGGGAAATACAAGGTTTTCTCTGCCATATTCGGAAAGGATTATTTATTCAGCAAAATTGGAAAAACTAAATCACTGCAGTTTCTAGCAGATTGCGCCAATATGCAAGAAGATAAGGTTGGCGAGGTTTCAAACATATTGGTCTAAATAATTTCGAAATTATATACAGGATGGACTTGCTTTTGAAAATATTTTTGCGTGTTTGCGATACCAAGATACAGATTGAAAATGTTGACTCGAGGGAGTCTTTACTGTCACTTTTATAGTACCAAATTAAACATTTGAAAGCTATTCTTCACTTAAAAGCTAAAACGTTTACTAAGTACACCATCCTATTAAGAAAATATACCAAAGAAGATTAAGTGTGGACCTCTTAAGCAAGGCAACAAATTTATGAAGAGAGCACCACATGCGCCTCAATTTTCAAGTCTAACATATTCCTTTTAAGCTTCATTAAAGAATAAGTATCCTGGATCGTTAAGAGGACACTGTAGACACGCTATTATACCAGACAACCTTGTAAGATAAAAAGTTTCGTAGGCAAGCAAAATGAGGTCGAAGTCGTGAAGCTATGAAGACAAAAACCAACATCAAAATTATATCAGCTAGTCATTTTGTCACACGAGCGCAATCTATTTTGAAAGATCTTAGTAGTGAGGAAATTACAGATGGGAGGAGGAAAAACAAAGTTAACTTCTTACTAATGGAATAAACTTCTTTAAATCCTTTGTTCTATAGGACCAACCAGGAACAAATTAAGTAAGTACCTGCATATAAATAATATCTGAAGTGGATTCAATCTGTGCTTAACGCATTGGTATTTATTCGCCTTCCTGGTAGGTTTTATGATGTCATCTGACTGATCCCGGATTCTGACGTCATATTTGATTGGTAACGAGGACTGGAGCTTTCCTTTGCCTTACTAGTTATGAATGACCAATTTTGGAATATCCAACAATCCTCTCTATAAAGGACAAAACACAACCAAATTATGTCATTTTAAATCAAGCAGCGCTAATTCATTGGCATTTATTATTCTCCTTCCTTGTAGGCGTCATAAAGTTTCATGATGTCATCTGACGGACTCCTTACTGACGTCATTCTTATTAGCAGGCTGCACGAAGCTTTCCTTTGCCTTATGACTAAGACTACTGAAATAGTTCGTATCAATACTTGGTCAGCAAACATTTGATGTTTGGATTGAAGATTTGCACTTTCTGCTTATTATTGAGGCTTGGCTGATGTTTCTATCTCATAAACTACATTGTATTATAGTGTGTTTTGTTTTGTCACATTATTTAGAGAGAGCAAGAGAGAATATTTCTACTTGGTTTTAAGTTATGTTCTGTTATCTTTCTATCTATTACACTCTAACATTCTACATAAGCAACGGTAGTTTCAGAGGCAGCTTTTCAAAAGTTTTTTATTTTATCATTGACTAGTTACACCGCATTGCGGAGTGTGTTTCCACGAAGCACACGGCACGTGAGTAATTTTCCACCGTCCGCAGTCGATTATTAGAGATCAACGGTAGTTGTAAGTGCTGTCAGTAATTGGAGAAAATTTACAATAATGACGTTGTATATTTTTCCACGTTTCACATAATTACTTGATTGTGTGAAATAGTTTCCGATGTATTGAACTCTCGAAGAGGGATCGGTTTTTCCGATGAGTAGTGCTTGAAACTGGGTTGTATTATTCACCCTTAGTTCTCTGGAACAGTCAGGGTTACGTTTCGCCCTTGAACTACTTGAAGCTCTCGCTTTGACAAAGTGTAAAACGTTCAGGTTTTCCCTGAATATTTTTAGCTGAAGACTTTTAGGTATAAAGCTTGAAGCAATTTCTATTCCAGTAAGCGCTTTGCAAGACGCCCAGCTAATTAAGAACAGCATTAGTCATAACGACGAAAATACATTTGATATGATTAGAAACGTGTCTAAAAAAAGACAGGAGATTATCAAAAAATAAGCTTACAAAACAAAGTTATTTTATTACTTTAACACACCTGCCTAATATATTAATATTCGCATTAATCCTCCACTTCAATTCTGATTCGCTGTCTATTCAAAAGATGACTACAAATTGGAATATTAAGCAAAACCACTTTGTTTTGACGGAACAAGAAAAAGAAACAATGTAAACAGAACTGGCTTACGATTATTATCATAATAACTCTTTAAAAATGGCGATTACGGTCCAAAAGTCGAAAACATGTTTTTTTTGTTTACAAAGGTGGTTGTAGATAACAATAGTGAAGGTTGTGATGAAAACTGTGAATTAAGTCTAAATTTGGCACACAAACGTTATCATAACGCCTTTTTGTTTAAATTTACAAGCACGACAAAGAGATAACTTGGTCACGAATGTGTGTGATCTACAAAATACGTAAATAATAAAAATTGTTGAAAAGTTCTCTTTTCGCTATAAATAAAAAAGATAAAATCTAGGACAAAAATAGCTGGATGTTATTTTGATTATATAGGTAACCTTTTTCATGAAAATCCATGGTGAATCACTTAAGTATAACTACGCAGTAACAAATATAATTAAATCACAAAAAAAACAGTCCAAGAATTATACAAATGGTTAATGTTATTTCGATGGTAATCTCACTTTTTGTTGTTCGCACAAACAGCGATTTAATTTACCCGGTCTTCGAAATCCGTTACGAAGGAACTTAAATCTTGTTACACAAAAAACCACCGTTTTTTGCACAAAATTCGATAAAATCGACAGGTATTCATTCGCACGTTGGATACCACGCATTTCTATTTATAACTGTGACCACTCGTTTACGTTTTTTATCAACATTTGATGTTTTTTAAAGTAGCAGGAGAACCGGTCGGAATGGCTTTTATAAATAATATTATGATTATAGAAGCCATTTATTTTAAGGCTCCCAAAAACAGGCGCGACGCAACAGCGCGACGCTACTCTAATTTCTATGAAAATTTCATGGAAATTGTTCTACCAGAGTCGAGTCGCGTCTTGCCTATCTAGGGAGCCTGTATTTCAGGTTACACAAGTGAGGTGATATTGAAACCACAAATTGATATTACTTGTCAATAATCAGATTCGAGACCACATAATTATGGTTGTTATCGTTAAGTATCTATGCAATAACTGCACCCTATAGTGAACGCCTTTAAGCTTGCAATAATTTTAACCTTGCATTATTATAACCCTTTCCAGAACTTGCCTTGAATATGATATTGGAAATAATGGCATACTTATCTCCATAGGTGCGTACTGAAATACCTATAGGTACCTACCACCTATTAAAAAAAAACCTTGAGAAGACAATTCTGTTAATTTGTTTAGATGCCATATTGGAGGACAATTTCGTACACGTCGTCCCAGTTCGCCCCAGGCATGCTCGATGGGGTTTCAGTCTGGGCTGCGTGCTAGCCACATCATGAGTGTGATAGTGACATCTTCATGGTAGTCAAACACTATCCAAGCTGTATGGGGCAAGCGTTATCTTACCTACAGATGGCGTTCTCGCCCATGTTTACAAAAAATGGGTCAACATACTCATTTAAGATTTATGATATCATGAAAATACGTCGATGTTATAAATCAATATTTATTTGGAAAAAAAATCCCCAGTACTTATTTATTTTTTCAGCATGTTTCAATAACAAAGTACTATTTTACAATAAGTACAGTACGACACAACTTAGATGTAGCATACATTTTAAAATTTTCATTCATTCATTTCAATTTTACGAATGTATTTGGTTATATGACTTCACAAGTTATTGCGTTTGCGTAAAGATCATTTTCACCTAAAGCAGTAATATTGGGGATTTTGAATGCGCACTCAGTTCAGATGGTGATCGGTTTTACGAATTTTCTACCATCTCAAGACTTATTTTTTACTTGAAATAATTATGCTATGCTAATAAGTACCTACAATAAATATGTACAATAGAACATAACGCTAAATCATTGCGCGAAGTGTTTTACAGTTTTTCTAGATTGTATATGTATAAATAAAAACAATACGTTTCTTGGGATTATCGCAGCTAAATAATATTAGCTTATATAATAACTAATTTACATATAGTTATGAACTAAAGATTAAAGGAACTACGTATCATATTGCCATGTGGCGTGTGTAGGTGTTAAGCTTATAAGAAACTATAAAATTATCAAGATACGTAAAACTGGCTTCTAGAAATCTCGACATTAGCTTTATTTTCGTAGTATGTTAAAAATATACCTGAAAGAGTATTTCAAGTTGTTCTTAGTGCGGATTTTACCAATGAAATTGAACACGTTCAGCACATCTTAACTCGTTCAAGAGCTGTCAGTGTACAATGTTCCATAACAATTTTGACACTGACAGCTCTTGAACGCGCTTTAGACATGCTGATCGCGTTCTATTTCATTGGTGAAATCAGGCCTTAGTGCAATTCTGCTTGTAGCTGTAAAAGATTCGATATTATTATAACAGACAGATGTGGTCCAGAACATTTTTTTTTAAAGGTTTGATAATAATAATTAGATACTGTCTTGTAAGAGTGGGTTTCATTTTAATATTTTAGAAAATTTACAGTATCGCGACAAATTCTCAACTTTATGATTGGTCATTAGAATATATTTTTACGATTTGTTATACCCAAACCTATAATACTTTAATGCTGACATAAATATTACACTAAGTTATAAATTTTTCAGCAGAACAATTCAATTAATCTGCCTAGCCCTTTTCCAACTATATTTGGGTCGGCTTCCAGTCTTAAAGGGTGCAGCTGAATACCTGTATTTTAGATGGAGCTACCGCCTATCTGACCCCCACAACCCAGTAACTGGGTAATACGATAAAGACTGGTTGTCAGACTTTCGGGCTTCTGACGACCCGTAACGAATGTCCAAGATCCACAAATGACAGCCGGTACCAACGGCTTAACGTGCTGTCCGAGGCACGGAGGAGTCTCGGTATGGAAAGATGGTCACCCATCCACAGACCAACCCCGGCAAGCGTAGCTTAACCGGATGGGTCGACCCGTGCGGCAGTTATTACTTAGCCACGAGCTCCTCAGCAGAACAATTAGCAGTAGGTAAATACTGTCGTATTTTATTTAAAGCCTGGCGATCTTGACACGATAAAATAAATTATAAAATTTTATTACGCATAAACACAATCATTCAATTCGATAAATTATTTATAACTTTAATATATTTTATAAACTACCGAAATAACCTTTATAGCAGGGCGCAATTCCACAAAAAAATACGACTAAAAATATTTAGAATTGAATTTTAAGAGCTTGATCTACGTTTTTATTGAAACGATCTAATCTTAAAGACCTAACAATAAAACATTTAAAAATATATCCATACTTTTTAAATATTTTTTTTTTATAAACATGTAAATAATATGTATTCAAAATGAAATAAAACATATATAAAAAGAATGTACAAGTATACATATATAAAAAAAATCGGTGCTTGGGGGACGCCTATGTCCAGCAGTGGACGTCTTTCGGCTGAAATTAATGAATGCATATAAAAAGGGTGAAATAAAAAAGGGAAAGAGCTCATTGGGCATCAAAAAATTTGTCCGCAACGCTGTCAATGGGAAAAGTGCCAAAAACTATGGCAGCATTGCCACGTTGGATGGCAATTCTGATTAATTGGCTTAAAAATAGGCCAAAGAGCTTGCTTGCATTGAAATAGCCAGAGATCAGCAACCAGAAGCAATAAAATTTATGGATCTGCATCTCGTAGATTATAAAATTAATGAATTTCCTACCTGACACAGTAATTACTTAACTCATGATTACATTATATACAAACCGGTTAATCGACTTGAAAATCATGTCACTATATCAGCACAAATCTATTAAAATGGAGTTTTAATTGCCTCCCACAATACACTTATTTGGTTTCCCGCAGACAGGCGGGACACGACTCCGGTAGAAGAATTTCCATAAAGTTTTCATAGAAATCGTTCCACCAGAGTCGCGTTGCACCTGTCTGCTGAGCCTTTTATCATAACATCAGAACTATTACGTGTGTCAGATCTTATGATGTACGAAATAAATGTAATAATTATGTAGGTTAGACTGGGTTATCTTAGCTAAGTCTGCAGCCATAAGCGTTTACCAACTGTGTATATATAATTGGTTTGTTAGCAACTTGATTGTTTACATTGGTTGCAAGGTCATTTTAACACAACAATGATAAAATTGTTTTCGTTTGTGGACTGCCGAAACATTCGATATTTAGTACTTATGTGTATTTGTAATGATTATTATGTTGACAGGTAATTAATATATTATGTTACACGTTATCAGCTCCGATTTGATATCCAGGGGTCGATAACATGTTATTCATAAATAAATTAAGTAAATTGCCAAAGACAAAAAAACACTTTTTAAGGTTCAGTACCCGAAGGGTGTCAAACGGAACCCTATTACAAAGCCTCAGCTGTTCGTCCGTCTGTCGGTCAGTGGGCTGTACCTCACGAACCGTAATAGCTAGACGGTTGAAATTTTCACAGATTGTGTATGTACAAGAAACGTGTTTTTTTAAAACAGAGGTATTTAAAAACGTATAATATTTAACGCTTCATTTTTTTTTTTACGGAACCCATCGTGTGCGTGACCGACTTGGCCGGTTTTTTATATAAAAAATGCACCTTAAAATACTACCATATTTTGCCACCATGTCTAACAAAAAGTTATACAAAAATACGAGCATGCTCCTAAGGTCTTATTGAACTAACGTTCATTAATTAGAATATTTAAAACAAACTAGAGATGCGCCGAATGTAGGTTCAACCGAATACGAATGTTCGGCCAAATATTCGGCACAAAGTGTACCGAACCGAATATTCGGCCGAATCATTCGGTTCAATTCTGCGCGGTAAACAGGTTTGTACGGCGCTCTGCAAGAGCCGGGCGGCGTTTGCCACCACCCCCTCTCTGCCCCGCGCTCAACTCGCGGCCCCTCGCGCTAGCACGGCTCGCTCTTTCGGTTACATATTGCATTTCTCGCATAATATTGTTTAAAAATTATCTTTAATCTAAACGTTCATCGACGTAATATATTATTACGTCGATGAACGTTTTTGAAGATGAGTGGACGTAAAAGATCGCATGTGTGGATTTTTTTTAATGAATACGAAAGTGACAAGATAAAAGTAAAGTGTGATTGAGTAAATGTGTGGTTCAATTCACGGGGAACGGGGCGTAGTGCTTCTACCTCGACATTAACATACACACACAAAATGTTTTATTAACAATAATTTAAATATTCGGTAATTATTCGGCAAATCAACCGAATATTCGGCCGAATACGAACATGAAATAATATGCCGAATATACCGAATACGAATATAATAATTATATTCGGCCGAACATTCGGCGCATCTCTAAAACAAACGAATGTTTCAAGCAAACAATTCATGTAAGGTCTCATTAGGTTACGTAGACGTTCACACACTGTTTAAAAAAAAACAAACAAGTGCCTATTAAAAGGTGTTATTTAATTAAATAAGATGTTATTTATTGGCTACAGATAGTGCCATCCACGAAGACGCGTCCCACTCCGCAGTTACTGTACTATAAGCTGAACTTTAGTACGGAGCGCTATCTTTATTCACTACCACTACCTTTAACTACACTATCTTTATTCTGATGTTTGATTTAAAATTTCTTATCAGATTTTAAATGGGAGTGCCAAAATTGTTATTTTTTAAATAAGTGCTATTCTTGCATTTACTATGAATGAAAATCTGTTTGAAGATCTAATTGCAAAAAATATATGTCTTGTTATCAAATAAACGAACTACTACTGCCCTCTATTAGCGGTGTCATGAATTCGTTTTATTGCGTTACAGCGCCATCTAGTAGCTACAACTGTAGTTACTTGGCAACGCTTGTTCCAGTGTAAATGGCTACATAAACGTTTTAAATGGCTTCACAGAGATGGCGCTGTTTACCATATTTGTAAAATACTTAATAATATGCTTAGCACATTAAAATTTTACTCGTGCATTGTCATACATTAGTATACAAACTTACATAAAAATAAGATTAAAATGAGCATATTTATTTAATATACAGATTTGGATGTTAGCTACATCCAAATCTGTATATTAAATAAATATGCTCATTTGAATAAAATTAACTTAAATTTGTTACTTAAATTCCAACACTTTTTTTTTATTTTAATGTGTTATGGACATGATTAGGACTTTTCCATGAATACTTATAAGAACCGAGTAAATGGTGGTCCAAACTACGAATAGAAATAGTTCATTCATTGCTAAAATGAGCTTATTTTTACGAAAAAATAATTAATTAAATATTTCATATATTTAATTAATTAATTTTTCAAAAGAAAATACAAAAGCAAAAAGTTAGCCGCCCGAACAGGGACTTGAACCCTGGACCCTTGGATTAAAAGTCCAATGCTCTACCGACTGAGCTATCCGGGCTCGTGTCGATATGGCCGTAAAACATGTTCAGTTGCGAATGGCCTTATCAAACTAATAAAAACGTCACGGTTTGCTAGAAGTTTTTGTAACTTATTTTTTTTTATACTAGCGCACTAGTTTTTTTTTCTAACCGTGACGCAATTATTTTTATAGGCATGATATATTATTATATTAGTTTGACGACATCAATCTTAAATCATTCAAGATTTTTGTGAAGCATGACCAGAAACATTAATAATAATTTAAAACGCAATTGCCTACTGAAAGAAAACCTAGTGTCTAACTGATGTAACTAAACGAACCGAGTATCTAGTACCGCTATTCGACACTAGATGGCGCTGTGTGTTACAAACTCAATCCTTACTTTAGTTACTGTGTTCATTAGATTAGAATAATTTGCGTGGTCATCTGATTAACGCAGATAACACGTCAAATGCTCCCCAGATAAAGTTATTAGTAAAAAAAAAAAAAGATGGTAAGTCAAGTAGAATGGATGAGAAAAATAATATTAATAAAATCAAAAACCAATTGTGGTAGCCTTGCCAACAAACCATGTAGGACTTCAAACCCTGAGGACGATCTGCTCACGATGGCTTCTCTTGGCGGGCACAGGATAACAAGATAGCATTAAAAAGGCTAGCCATGTTTCGTAACGCCATCCATATTTTTTCCTGCACTACGCAAAAAGGCCAACGAACCCGATAGACAGGCACCTTGCAACGCCAGGTGTTGCATTGTCGGTGTTGAAAAAATTTACAAAAACAAAGGTCGATCTATTGAATGGCGTTATGATACAAAAACTGCGAATATTCTCGCTGTGAAGAAACCCTAATTTATTGAATACAAAATGTTCATTATAAGTAGTTTCATAAAAGCAAAACCTGTTAATTTGTTATTAGTCCAAATACAGTTTGTACTTCTTGTGGTGTGAAAATTAACATTTCGATTCTAAGGCAGACCAAACACATCACACAGTCGTTTTAAGCTTCGTGCAGACTGGCGCGACGCAACAGCGCGACGCGACTCTAACAAAACAATTTCTAAGAAAACTTCACGGTATAACAATGACCGGTGTCGCGTCGCGCCACTCTGCACGGGGTTTAAAACGATTATTTTGAATCCTTCGAGTCATCACAGGTTTTACTTTTTGTCTATGAACTATTATCACAAATTACAAACTACACAAAACGTTCACCGTAAAAAGTCCTATTAAAACCGATTCCGTGAATCATTAACGCGTCAGACCCGTCGTTTCCTAAAACCATCAAAACCAACTGGTTTGCGGACGCTTTACGATAATACTAATTTAGCTAAACATGACTAATATGATACATTTTGAATGCGTTACAAAGATTTGCAAATCAGCTTAAAGTCACGTACGTACCGGGCAAATTGTATAACGAGAAACGTTTCCTAGTAAAATCTCTTTACCTGACAAAGTGGAGAAAAAAAACAAGATCGAATATTTGGTAATCTATTGTATATTTTCGAGTCACCAGAAATGTGTTTAAGATACACAAAGGTATGTAAGTATAGAAATAAATATTGTATTTTGATGGATGACTAGCAAAAAGATTTTATCCAGTCTCTGTGAGACTTCTTGGGACTTTCATATTTTAATAATAGGGAGCTCCGAAACTTACATGAATATGAATAACAGAGGCATTTTTACTGCTCTAATATTTATCCTTGGCGTATTTCAGAACTTTACTTATGTGATCTCTTACAAAAACTATCAAAAATTGGATTGGGATCGCAATTCTATAGATATCAGACCAAAGTGACTCCGACATCTAAAAGCTAATGGGCCGTTATAAAAAATTGTAACAAGTCATGACATGACATACTTTTAGACCAATAGACAGGAAAGAGACCTTAGTAGGAACGATGACGCTAGACAATTTCAATTGACACAAAAAGCGTCCAACTGACGGTTCACATCAAATCCTATGACATCATCATCATTACGGAAGTAAATGAACTCCTAAAAGAATCAGTCACCTTCGGACACTGACACAGTATTCCATTACAAATACATACACAGATTGCTCGCTTGACTAGTCAGATACAATTTCTAGATCGGAACAAAAAAATCAAACCAGCAATCCGTTCTAATGAAAGATTTCAATCAGAAAGACAACTGACCCTTATATGTGTTCAAAAGCTATAAATTGTAATACGTTTCGAATCTATATCGATGATATTATGAAAATAATTGCTTAATCATTTAACCTCTTTTCCTTTCTACGTTGCTTTAATTAAATTAATATATTGAATGATAATAGTGTCAATGTTTTCTGCGATACGTCAGCGGGCATCATTTATCAACGGATGACTCACGGTCTCGGTGTGCGGCGCAGACTGTCATAGTACCTGTAACAAACGGAAAGTTGGTCAGTTGTGAAGTTGTGATTAGCGTTTTAGCAATGTGGCCGATGTTGCCGGCTGTCGGCAGCACGGCACGGGCCGCACCATTGTTCGGCACGGCGAATTCGATCTGTGTAGGAAATTGTGTATTCAGGTTTCAACACGCACACGTAAGACAAGCACACAGGAGTATGCTTGTAGAGGAGAATCAGTATTGGACATCTCTCATCCATTTACATCATGGAAACGTTGCATAAAGACGAAACATACGTAGCAGGTGTTAAATGAATTAGGGCTAAGGAAAAAGACTTAGCGCCCGATGACAATCGCACCAGACTGCTTGGTTGTGTCAATGGCGCAACTGTCATTTGTAGGTTAAACGAAAGTTAGTTGTGTCAAGCTAGTGCCATATAACATTTGAATAAGCAACCTATAGATTTCATTTGTCGAAACAAAACATTTAAGTGAAAAGAAAAAAAACACCTGCTAACATGAAACTAATGAAAGAAATTGTCTAATTCAATTTAACCGACGATTAAGACAGATTGACTTCTTTCTTTTTATCGCTAAGCTTATGGGTGTAATCAGCAGGTGTAATGTAAATAATTAGCGTCAGGTAGCACAAAATACCAATAATTATAAAAAAATGCTGAGCTTTATTAATATTCCAGAGACCAGAGGTTGTAAAACCGGATAAGAAAAGACTAGAATGCTGTTTTTTACTCATCTGTATGCGACCGTTGTAAGTAAACAGCCAATTAACACCGACCAGTTAAATACTTTATAAGTGTACATACTATAAAATAAGTAGGGTTTTGTGAACATAAAAATATTATGTTGAATGTTAGCATTTAAGCATCTTAAAACGACCAGTCAATACAGTGATACAATGTTACGATTAGTGGTTGGTATTTACTTCAGCTATGATTACTTCTAGTGAAGTTATAGAGAAGTTGGTACTTCCATTTACAAGTTATCCCTAGATGACAAAAACAGTTTCGATGACTTTTAGGAGATATCCGAGAATGTCCTTGGTGCCTTTGATTACTTAATGGTGGCCATACACCATGCTGCCTAGGCTTGCTTCAACCTGCAGTTCGTTCATATACACCACACACGATCAATTTAAACTGTCCAATTGCCAGCGACGTTCAGTTGAAGCCGTCACCAGTGACGGACGATGATGTTTTAGCCGTCTTGGGCATTTTACTCGTGATAAGGAAACCAAAAAAACTTACAAAAAACTGAACTGACGACGACCGCTATACATGGTCCAATCGGCATGATCCAATCGGCTTGATCAAGCCAAAATAATTGAATTTCGATTGTTCCGTCAAGTATAACGGTCATTCCAATTCACGCCCACACACTGTCAGCTACTTGAGCAATCGGCATGACGCTGCCGATTGGACGATAGGCAGCATGGTGTATGGCCAGGGCCACCATAAGTTTCCTTCCAGAATTGCAGAGAGTATAGCAGTTTCAAATAGTAACAGAATACAGTAGTTTCAAACAGTAACATTATATCTAGCAGTCCTTCATCGGATTCTAAAATATTCATCATATTTCCTTTCAACAATGCAACCGCAGTAAACAGAGTACAATGTTTTGCAACACTTAATTCTCTTTGAGTATTTGAACGGACACAATGCCGGACGCTTTGTCTGTTTGATGCGACCTGACCTGACTCAGCTCTCAATGGCGTCCGTCAACCACTTGGGTTTAAAACTCAACTTAAAAATAAAAGTAAAATCTATTTCAAGACTAAAGTGTTTCTTGTTGGTTTTGATCGTATTAATCAATCACCCGTCAACCAGATTTTCTATGAGCTTATCAAGCTTTCGTTTTAAAGCATTTACGAAGAATTCAATATAACGGTTTAGTTAATTTGAGTGCAACGTTAATTTTGTTAGAAAATTCTCTATGGAGAGATGTGTGTGTACTATTGTGGCTCCACGATTGTTTGATTAACTTTCTGTTAGATGTTTTATGTAACGGTAGACCGTACCTTAAAGTAGTCCGCGAAATTTAAATTATAATCATTAGAATCATTAATACATCTTAGTGAGATTTGTTCTCAAATGTCATGATTTCATGAAAAAAGTCATTAAATGGGACAAATCTAACTAAGAGAGATGTATCAAATACTAGCCTATGTCCATTTCCAGGTCATGCTCTACCCATGTGCCAAATTTCATCCAAATCAGTTCAGCCGTTTTAGCGTGAAAGCGAAACCAACATCACTTTCACATTTATAATGTGAGTTAGGATTAATGATTCTAATGCTGTAATTACATATTAGTTATGGTCGCGAATCATATTTTGATTAAGATACAACCTGACGCTGACCTGCAAATTGAAAAAAACGTAAGAAAATTTGAATTTCACGGGCTACCTTTGTGGATCCACCTTAGCAGAATAAGGGCAACGTGGTGACAATAAAATTAAGGTTGATGCGAAGAAACAGAACTGGAAGGAAACATATAGTAACGGATGGGAGCTCGAAATTGAGTACCTACAAACAAACCTTTACTTTGCTGTTGTAAGCATAAGCTAAATAGGGGAAAGTTCAAATTGTGTTTCAGGTTATAAATATTAGATTTCAGGAAATGTCAATTCAAGACGGTCTTTCCATAATAGAATAGATCTGACAAGCAAAACTGACTAAGAAGTTACGACCTGTTAATGAGTTTGGATATATTTACAAGATGACCCGGTGAACTTCGTACAACTTCGTTCCTTTGGGTTTTTACTCATTTTATTTTTTCCTAAACCTCAACAGTATGGAGGCGAAAACAAAAAAAAAACAGTACGTCGATCCATTTTCGAATTTTTGCCAGACTAATGCACGGCAATTGATTTTTATATATGTAGATAGTAATAAGAGTTCAAATTAAGAATCATAAACACAAAAAACTACAACTAAGATAATAATAATGCCCGAAGAAAAACCGAACGCGCATGGGAGGATAAACGCCAGACAGAAAAGTAAAAGCGAAGTGAAGGTATTATCTAGATTTATTGGCAATTCTCAGGATATACTCCCAGACCTTTCAATGCTCTATAAATAGTTTATCACAAATTGAAGGCTTTATATCAATTGGATCCGTTTTTACACGAACCTTGGTAAATAGAGCAAAACTTTCCTGATTTACTCGCAGAGGAAGTACTGATTGCTCTTCATGGTTTCTTTTCAAAGTATTCTATCCAACCTTAGACGTGGGCGGATAAGGGATTCTGATTTCGAGGGAAAATTGTCACTTTCCTTCATTTGAATTTAGAAAAGGGCAATTTTGTCAAACAGGTCATAGAAATTACGTTACTGGTGTCCATTCTTACGACAGTAATAAAAGTATACTACCGTCACTTCTGTTAATAGTTAATTAACTATTTTGATATCTAAATGAAACACATGTAACATTTCACCATACTATGTAAACAATTCAAAAATACAATGTCGTTAAATTAATGGATATTAACAGCGTAGTGAATTAATCAGAATAATCAGACATGTGTCATGTCGATGACATTTTCTCTTTACTTTTCAATTTCATTCGGTGACTCACTGACTAGCGACATGCTTGTTGACCATATGGTAGCAAGTTTCGTCGCCTTACCATTTATTTAAGAGAATTGCTTCATCGAAACATGCTACATCTTACCTTACTGAAACCCTTGTGTAAAAAAAACATCTTGACACGCTCGAAATACATTCAGTTTGCTTTGAAATAAGAAAATACGGCAATATTATCTTTTAGAACCGACCTAACTTTAAAATAACATCCAGAAATAAGGGAGTAAGATAAAAAGGAACGGTATAGTAGTCTAGGAATGTTCCAACACATTAAAATATTTAATGAACGCTTGGATATTTCGTGATAAACTAATGAAGAGTCCGTTAGTAATCAAGCATCGATTGTTATGTATGTAGTAAAAATACTCACTCATTCTTTTAATAAACAGCTCAACACAGATGCAATTTATATGACGTTAAGTTTCATAAACACAGATAAATGTTCGCAGCCTCTCGCTGACAGCGCTCAATGTGAATGAACCGTACTCTAGTGATATCAATAGTCCATTATCACCAGCGGTGTCAGTAATGTTGTTAGTTACAATAACTATAATAAAATTAGCTTCACCCACGCCCAGTGACGCGCCTAGGCTAGACTGAAAGGCAAGCACTCAACGCCATTTCGACAGTTAATATGCGTATCAGTCAGGCAAGAATAATCAATATGCTTTTAGATGCTTAAACATTTGCCTAGGATGAAATTTCGGACGATGGTAAACTAGCCGGCTTGGGATAGCGCCGCACAATTTGTATTTGGCTTCTGGGTCTAGTCTGGTGTAGCTACCTATTAACCTAGATAAAAGGATTTAAGCAACTTGAAACATTTTCTGTTTTAGGTTAAACCGTTCCCGTGATACCAATTCAAAGTGTTATTAGAAGAACTTCCAACTTTTTGTCCTCGTTTAGTGATAGGACGAAGAGTATCCATACAAAAGCGTTAATATCCTTTCCAAGCTTCTGTTATTGCCACCCTTTTCAGTACGAGATTAACGTATCCTTTCTATCTGACATTACGAGCAGACAAAATAAAATTTCTTAGTACAGTATTAAGAAAACTGGTTTTATAGCAACAAGAAGGTATATTGAAACACCAAATAGGTACCATCGAAGAAGTTCATATCTATACACCGTAAGGACTATTTCTGCTTGCAGCGCTCGGCCGCTATAGAACCGGGGCGCTAACAGATGTGGTCATCCTGTTCACGGGTTTTTTTTCACACTGAGACTACTTCGACGCTTAAATTAATTGGCTATTTGTGTCTGTGTGAAATTTAAAAATTAGACGTTCTACTGAAGTTCAATCCATTAAGCACTTCAGCATGGCTTGCTTCAACCTTGGAGCTCTGTTGTTTCCAAGAAGTGAATTCTTGGAAGCAGTCATTTCAGTCACTTATCTTTTGAACCGTATCACCTCCTTAATCCTTAAACAACATAATTCTACGTTATGGTACCGCCAATTGCCCCAAGAACTTCCACATGACCAACGACCACTTGAACAGGTTTCATATCACCCACGATCGGCCTTGGGTATTATATTGACCTTCCGACCAATTACATAATTTGTAGACGACTGGCGATAAAATGTAGATTTTTTTAGTACGCATTAGGAATGTTAATTCGGAGGTAGGTACGCGTTGATGAAATCATCGATTGTCTCTTCTTATATGTTAGACCAAAAGTCCTGTCCCAAAATTCAAGTCATTTATTCAAACTAGTCTGAGAATCAGCACTTTTCGAACATCAAGCTTACATAAGACAGTCCCCCTAAACGCCCACCCATCACCACTTCTTAGTGCCTTAGCCGGGAAGAAGTGGCGCAACAAACTCCCCAGCAGCCCGATTCTATAATATAGCTCACGGAATACTAATAATTCCTAATGCACGGGATACTAATCATTCGTAATACACAATTTATTTATCCAAATATCGCGATGCATATCAACAAATCTAGTACCGTGACATCATTGCATTTATTAGGTCTGTTTACCTGTAACATAATCTGTGACCGCTTCCAAATGAGACTTCACGATAGAACAAATATTATTGTTGCCATTCACAAATTCACCAGAGTGGGCACTAGAAGTTTCGAGCCCTTGCGTTCTTGCAGAGCGGTCCATGTTTACTTCCACAGATTCAATTGAAAAAACGCATCGTGACAGTAATAATTGTTAAATAACTGGGTCACTACATGTTGACGTTAATGTGCACCAGGGTCGCAAAAATCATCTGAACGTTTATTGAGATCTCGTCAAGATAATCTTTTTTGAATCTATCCAGTGCAGCTAGTTCGTGGTCCAACACTAACTGAAAATTATTTGCCTTAACAATGTTATTTGCATGTAGCTATTCTTTAGACTTGGCTTTATAAACTTTTTGTGTATTAAGTATCATTTATTGCAGTCAAGGCTAAAATATTTCAGATGATTCAAAGATGTTAAAGAGCCAAGTCGATTTCTCCCTTCATGCTCTCATAGGATGCGGTGTTATTCTCATTTGAAGTAACACCATGATTCAACGGATGAGCGGCTGTTTATGTTACGCTCATCGCTGAAGAATTTCCAAAACAAATCAATGTGCCAGCCAGTTCATAAAGTCAAATACGATAGTTGCCAAAACGTCTAATATAAAATTCTAATTGCAAGGAAGTAGCTTTTGCAATAACGTGCGATCGGAACGAACCATTACGGTTTGTCACGCAAGTCTGCGAGTACATATACAGTTTAGGCAATAGCGTTTATGTACAGTTGATTAAACGCCAATCGTTTACGAAACAGTTCCTAGAAAACGCCGAAATATATGTGCATAATGTGCATGATGTGCGTCTAGTGTGGAATGTAAGCATTTATCATTACGTAGGTTATAGGTTTCGTGAAACTATTTTTGATATGAGAGAAAACGATTATTGCTTTTGTTCTTGAATAAGATAGATCGCTTCCTCACTACTAATCACTTTCCGAATGGATTCTCAGTATGAACCAATTGCTTTTTATTCGTTTCAATCAATCTGCCTAGTCTTTTCCCAACTATGTTGGGGTCGGCTTCCAGTCTAACTGGATGCAGCTGAATACCGTATTTTACATGGAGCGGTTGCCTATGTGTCCTCCAAAACCCACTATCTGGGTAATACGATACTCCTTGGTAAGACTGGTTGTCAGATTTTCGGGCTACTGACGTGCCGTAACGACTGTCAAAGATCCACGAATGACAGCCGGGACCAACGCCTTAACGTGCTTTCCGAGACACGGAGGAGTCTCGGTATGTAAAGATGATCATCCATCCACAGACCTATTCCGGCAAGCGTAGCTTAACCTGATGGATCGAACCGTGTGGCAGTTATTACTTAGCCACGAGTTCCTCCTTCTTCGTTCCTCTTTTTCTTCGTTTCTATCACATTCATATTATCATGTCAGAGGAATGCATTTTATTTGTTTCATAGTTTACCAATAAAACATCTTTATTTATAGGTCAATGATAGTTTATAAGAAAACCCAATGGATTACATAGAATATAATGCCGCGTGGGTGGACATTCTTGAAGCTTCTTTCAAGTATTTTTTAACGAAGTACAGTTTTCAGTAAAGATCAATCGTAAAATGTAGTGCCTAGATTTCAAAGCTACAACCACTTTTTATTAAGGAATGTCCAATAAACATAATGGGTGTTAAATGCGTCAAACACCAGCGTAAATATTTAGTACCCTGCGTAGCAATGTGGTTAATTGATTAATGTAAGGAAACTAATAATTTTGTGATGATTAAGTTGTGAAGATAATCGCTGTATAGTACGAGATTATGTCAAATAATTATGTACTACTGCAGTTCTGTAGCTTTTTGCCAATAAACTGTAGAATTCTAGTCTCGAGTGCGCTAAGACTGGTTTGATACTTGAGCTGCAAATATTTGTACAGCATTGGCTTTACATGTTGGTCGGTTATCGCCAACGAATAATGTTCGTTGCTCCATTACTGATTACTTTGTTAGAACTTGTACGTCGGGGTGAAGCAATGGACGAACTTTCATAGAAGTTGGCCCGCATTGGATGCCAGTGTGTGGCCGGTCGTACATCCAGCTATTTTACAACATAGAAAACCACTCTGAGTGACAGACGGCGCGGTGTTTGAAAGTCTGCTTCTTGTAATTACAACTATACAACCTGTAGTAGTACAGTTGAGTATGTTTTTATAAGTTCCGACTGTAATCGATCGTAGTGAATTAATGGTGCTAGCGCAAATAAATCATCGTATTAGTAAATTGAAGTGAATTCGTGTAATGACTCACATCCGAATTTCAATTCTGTAAATGTACCTAGCAGTAGAGCGGTTAGCCTAAAGTTTTTAAATACTTACAACGAAGAAAGGCCGAATAAACTCTGAGATTTCGCCAAATAAAACGCTAAGCTATAGAAATGATGACAAGTTTGTATGACATGACATGATCGCAAAGAATTCTTTCGCATTGAATTTAAGTAAGATGAGATTGTACATGAAAACTCGAAAGGGGGACATCGTACCAATCTACGTGCCAAATGACAAGCGTCCAATTAAAGCATCAGCTGGCGTCTAGTGTACTTTTGATATGCTCCACACTCAACAAGAATTTCTACCCTCAAAATGATAGTAAAAAATGAAATGATCCAGAAAATACGTAGAAACTGACAAACTGCAGTGCTGACAAACACATTAAATAACCAATGTTTTAAAAGCAAGAAATATAAGTGGCTATTAATAACAGTGTTTCAACAATCACTGAACTCTATGACAGCATCAATTTAAATCTCAAAACAACATAAAGGCGTAATTCTTGCAAATGTTTTCGCCAAAAGCCAGACATAACAATGAGACAAAAAATGACTACGAAACAACAAAAAAAGTACTTAAGGAGAAAGAGCAATACAGGTGTGAACATAAAGCTAACATTGATGCGCTAGCGCCGCTTTCAGACGCCACTGACACAGAGCGCCATAGTATAAAACGAACACATATCTTTGCCAAGTTTTTTCAGCCGGCACGCAACTGGACGTGGGAACGGCCACACGTCACGGGAGGCGGTGCCCGTAATGTATTTTTTTCGTGAATTCCCACAATTCGCACCGACTATCTTACACTGTTTTCTGACGTCTGCTTCCGCCAATTTCAACCGATATTACAGTATATCATGATTTTTATTATGACTGTGTTGTTACATTGCATCAAAATTCTAATTTAAATATATTTTTAGTTTTACTGTTTATTATATTCGTATGCAACTGTAGTAGGTTACTAGACCTACGTATTCGCAATATTCGCGTATTCCAGACGCGGCAGTATTCCCACAGCTATTAAGATGTCTCTTTGGACTGTGTTCCTAAGCTCGTGTTCAACTTGGCGCTTTGATAAAAGATACAGTGGCATGTAATAATATTAGGATGGCACACTTATGTCACATGCCAAAACTGAGAGGAGTATTAGTAAAGCTCTCAGGCTGAAGATTTGTGTGTGCGCATTTACAAGTCATCACAGCAAGATATTAATAGATCATCTGGACAGAAGCACTTGTTAACTAATTAAAACTAAACCAGAGGAATGTAAAAATGTTTTGATGAATATGAACTTCAGGAAGAACCTAATTTCGTACCGTTGTTTGATTTACCTAGATGTAAACGTGAATTGAGTCGTAAAAGAATAACAAGGAAGGAACGATAATACGAACTGCAAAAATTTGCTTGTGTGCCAAATGGGTCACTTGTCTGTCAAGAAATAACGAGAAAATAGCTAACAGGTAAGCTTTCTCTAAGAATTCAGAATCGCCAACAATAAATTATTTTACGAAAATGGCAATGTGTAAGGAACACCCAGGGGCATTGTTCCAATTTGACATTTATTTTATTCTTAACCTAAATAATATATGAAAAGATGGACAAAAAAAACCAAACGAGAGTGAGAAAACCGACAGCTTGTTTATATAAAGAAACAAAATAATTTGTACCTAATTGTTATAATGCTTATGATCACGGTAACAGGCAATTAGCCTCCTTTTAAGATATTTATTGCATTGTACATATATGATAAAAACCATGTGACGGATCATTTAACGTAACGACCGACGTCGTACTGTTACGCTGTCTGGCCGATGTCTAGCTTGTGGTTGCTTTCTCACTTCAAAGATTGTGAAAAGAAAGGTGCAAACTGCAAAAGCTTGGACACGATTTTCTACAATTATCTTAACAATATTGACTACAATCTATTGTATTACTAAGCTATCATTCATGCTGGCTAATTAAATTATTGCTTTGAGTTCATTGAACTTTTCAGAGAAAGTAGCTCCGGCTGACATGTCATTATTTGGTTTAGCGTTATGAAAATCACTAAGATTTCAAGTCGTATTTGTAATGCACCGCAAACACTTCACTTTTATTTCAGTAAATATTGAGATTCCTGCTGGTTAAATGGATAAGTACATGTTAAACTTATAAGGAAAAAGCTTTAGAAATATTTTTATTTGGTTCGAGCATATTAGGGGAAAAAAAACAAGGCGAAGGTCGGCAATCAACTTGATAGAAGTCCTAAAAAGTACTTATTGTTTGCAAACTGAAAACTTATACGAACTTCGTTAACACCATAATAAATAATTTCCTTGTTTTCTTGATAAAGCTTGTTAGTACGCAGTTAACCGTTTTTATACAACACTTATATAAATCGAATTTACTGTTTGCGTTGTTGTTAATGAAGCAAATTGACCACTAAAGGAAATATTGGGAGATTTTTATTTACAAAAACATAAAAATGAGGTTCGAGTGATGAACTGTGGGCAGACAAAGTATGATTTTTTTATGGCAAGTTAACTTTAAGGCGGCGTGGAAGGAGGGCTTACAAATATAGGAGAAGTCGAATTGGTTTCGAAACGAAGATTAAAAGGGCTGTCGGAACCATTATCTATAGATTGGATTCAAATTAAGTAAGAGTTCTCAAGATTATGCGGAATCAATGAACAAATAATGGTCCATTTGATCAGATTGCAAAACGCACAATTTATATGATGTAACAATAGGATTGAACGTAATATTACTTACGGCACATGTGTGTACAGTTCTCAAATGACGCCTAAACAATGCCTTCCCCGCAAGTCTCTCATTACTTATACTCATTACTGGTGGAAGAAAGCAGACACCGGGCAGACTGCACACAATGGTCGAACCAGAACTGGGTTAATTGAAGACAACAGCGCCCATCGCCGCGGGCTGACGGCAAGATCCGATCTCTGTACGCCTTTAAATTAATACTGTAATAAACTATTCATGCGAAATTATGATCAGAACCGGTGAGTGTAATATCGTTGCCGACTTGCCGCAGCAAATCAAGAATGTACAGCCTTCAGCAGTAGCAACTTCGAGTCTTTCTAATAGGAGAAAATTCAAGCCTAGTATTGATTGAAAAACAACAAACAGCAGCAGCAAAATCACAGCAACAAATTGAATTATTTGCTTTTAAAGAAATCAATATCTAGAAACTAATTTGAAATTAGTGACAATGTGCAGACTATTCATGTTCGGTCTGGAAGTAAATCCCGAAAATAGGTCGAGTTACTTTCTCCGGTAACCGAAGCGGCGTAGGTAGGTATCTGCAGTGCGACACTAGCCTTTTACATTGATTTCCGAGACGTCTGGACTAGAAATTTGTAAAATGACATTCCTGTCGTCATTTCCAAATCAAAGTAAGTAGATAGATGAACTAGCAACTTTTCGTCACTGTCAAAACTGGATTTCCCGTCCAAGAAAAGACGTGCACAAAGTTCGGTCACTAGAATCATCAAAATTGCCAAAGCAACAAGACATAAAGCTGTCATTTGGTGTATTTGAACGATGTTTTCTACTAAGTTACAATTGCATCCATTCAAATGGCTGGAAATGTCAATACAAGTTCAATTTTAATGCAAAGCATTACTTGCTGAACAATACACGACTGAAGGCGTGAACACAATATGCTAACGTAATGTGAGGTAAACGGTATACCGCTTCCTGGCCAGTGGATAGGCGAAGAATACTAAATGTGGCCTCAAACCTTTCGTGGTAACCAAAGCAAAATTACTCTTGTCAGAAACCTGGAAAAAACGTATTAAGCCTACAATGCACCAGTAATTTGCATGACTGAGATTCATATTTGCGCAATGTATTGTACTGCCAGAATTGCAAATAAAGTTTCAAGTTGTCCATTTCGTTTCGGGGAAGGCGAACGGGAGACGAAGAATAGTGTAACATTACAAACTCTAAGAAAAAATCCAGCACGTGTAGATTTTAGTCGGTCAAAATTAATACTAGCACATTTGTAGACTGTCATTTTTATGCCCACACACAAAACTAGATCAAAGTTCAATGACTCTGAGAGTGAAATCCATTCATCATTATTAACCATTACTAGAGCTGTAGTGCTGACAATGACAGACAAGTAACGGACATTGATGACGTCACGCAAACGAAAGCCAATAAGGGCAAGTGTTTTTATTTTTTATATGAATACGACGTCCAAGTGTTATAGTGAACTATACAAGAGTTCATTCATAGTGATAATGAGGGCGTGAGCAGCAGGAAGGCAGTGGCCAACCGTTCCGGGAAGCGGCGGCAGACGATGCGCAGACGCCGATGACGTCATAGTGTGATCAGCCAATTGGGGCATCGGGCCTATCAGCCTTAGTTAACTTCATTTGTTATTTAAAAGACGTTTACTATAACGAAATGTGACGTTTCATTTATTTTCTTTCGAATACGATTTTCAGTTTTTAACGTATTGGGTGGCGGTTTAGGATTTAATGATTGGATTGAATGGTTTAGGATTTAATTAAAATAAACACAACGACTGCGCGACGTGACGTCTTTGTTAAAGCTGTGCAGTTACAAAGAGGTGGGGGCAATATAGCAAACCAGCACATACCTACCAACGAGGAAAATTTCGCGTGGCTTAAAATGCTAATGTAATACCGACTAGTGTACACATACATCGTCCACAAAGAAAACAATGCGTTTGGCAAACCCTGTGCCTTTCCATATTCACGTCTAAACTATGCTTTGTACAACTGAAAGTTAGACACAGTTTACAAAATTCATTTCGTTTATTCAGAATAATTAACGAGGAAAACGTTGATGTCTATATTTAACGATAAAAAGGAATGTTAGGAATGTAAATTACGTATAAAAGCTGCCTAGAACAAAATGCCACCGTCCATACCAGCGTTACAAGCTAATATAAAGCTGTTGGCCTTGACAGAAAAAACCCTAAGCCCATGCCATAACACGGCTCTAGCATGCCATTGAAACGAGTGACGCCAAGGTCGCGGAGTCAATGTACAGCACAGGACGCCACCTGTCTCCGGCAACCAATACAAATATACATAATTATGGCGAAGACACGGCAAGACATGTGACACAACCTCCTCAAACGGCTTTTCCACTGTTGTTTTCCACGGCTGTTTGAGCTCGTTGATAATTCACACCGCGAAGACTTGAATGGCGACGTGTATTAAGATTCATCACGTTCACTTTTCGAAGTGCAACAACGCACAATGATATCTGATGGATGGATTGTAACAACAAAATATGAAGTAAGGAGTCTATTGAAAGAATGCCACATGTAAACGGGTGGTACACGCGCGCATAACCCACGCTCTGTTGCCGATCATCCTATTTAAAAGCACGAGACAGCTTTCGTATTTAAATAGAATTGAAAAATGTATTTTAGTTCCTCCCTTCGATACAGGGATCGAGGTATTGAGTTATTGAACCATATCACGGGATCTGTACACGATATGCGAATGAATGCAGATTAATCAAATCACTCTATTCACTGAGCAGCTTAGCGGAGTCATATTCCCCATGCATTCATTAATTAAAATATGCAGAGCAATATGAGTTCCAGAATTCCATTAGTGGGTATAAAATAAATTGAAAACGCAGTTAGTAACACATACATAAAGTTAGTCATGGTATGAGCTGCAGTCGCAGCCGAGATGTGATTTACAACAATATTTCCGTAGGCGTAGCGAGCGAATTGTATCTGTTTCCAGAAATGGAAGCTGACTGTTCCAGAACTTTCTTTGTTAGCTTCAAGTAAGGAGGTCGACGCACCGCGACTAAATATGAGACTAAAGTACGTGCGTACAGTTCTAAGATCTAACTTGGCGAGTTTAGCACGGTGCCTTTGTAATCTAAGAAGTGTTGCAAACAAAACATTAATATTTAGCGGCCTTTTGTGCTACACCAAGATACGGATCTAAACATATTTGTGGGTGGGCTTTATGTTTAAAATATTGTAATTATGAAGAGTGGTGTTACATCTGCTTAGAGTGCTACTCGGGCAGCCTTAGATCTTAGATGCAAAAGCAACATTCTTAATTAAAGTTTCCATTATATTTTAAAAGCTTTTTAATAGATTCTAGACTCCGGTTGAGATTTCGTGACACCGACGAAAGATTTAGTATGCGATTACAAGTTAGGACCCAGAACGAAATATCTAGTTTGGTTATTCAACCCTTGATTACCGAAGCATACCAAAATAGCACGTTTTATTCTCGTTTGATTCCACAATGATGCCACAGCTAGATGACGCGCAAGCCGCAGAATACTTCAAAACTGTTATCTCTTGGAGTTACGTAACGACATTTTCTTTAAATTCGCACTGTTTATACGGACGTGGACTGGCACCCGTCCAATGGTGCTTTTTAATCGGTTTAATTCATTGAGCCACTGCTTTATTGCCGAATGAGTGCGAATAGACATGGACGACCTCCTCAAGGTCAGTGGATGGTGAGAGAAACAGGTTCGTGATAACGCGTTTGGCTGTCAATAGAGACCACTTTCTTGGAAATTCTTTCGCTGTGGTCGTAAAAACTACTTTAAATATGAACTAGAAGTGGCAATTACTAAAGTATCAGCTATTCTACCTACCCTCTCAAAGTCGCTGCAGTAAATTGAGAAAATGGGTAACTAGGTACTGGTGGTTGCAGAACATACCTGGAAATCTCTTAAAGATCTAATTTTATTAACTTTTGAACTACTCCATTAATACCATATTTGGCCTAAAATGATTAGTCCGTTGCTATTGCATTTAAAAGCAATACTCACATTCACGATTAAGGAAGTGCTATAAGATTGTCTAAATATTCTTCATAGAAATAAGATAAAAAGACAGTTAACAATTCTAATTAGCATTTGAATGTAGAAGCTTGCAATAATGCACAAGTTATAGTCAATGGGAAATGCGATTAAAGGTGCAAATCGGCGATATCTGCGCTAACACCATAAACAAGCTACATTATGGGTGAAGTAACCTAGAACGTCTGATAGTTAGCGCAAGACTAGTTTCTTTCAGCGGATCGGAGTAATAGGAAAGTTTGTATTCGCAAATTATCTGCGAGACCTGTTTTCGAAGACTAGAAGGGAGCAAAAACGAAAATAACAGAAAAAAATGCGTTTATGCACACATCAATATCAACTATATCTATCAGCTGGAGATTGGCCTCTCCTAGGCTGCGCCACAACACCCTGTCCTCCACCTTCCGCAACCAGTCTGTCCCAGCCACTTTCCTAAGGTCGGTCCATCTAGCTGAGGGGCGTCCCAAGCTACGCTTGCCTATACGCGGACTCCACTCCAGGACTCGTCTACTCCGCTGGTCATCGGTCCTTCGACAAACATGTCCAGCCCACTGCCACTTCAGTTTGCTTACTCTGCAAGCTATGTCGGTAACTCCGGTTCTTTTCCGGATTAATGAAGTAATGACATACGAAATATTTATAAGCAGCGACTAAGTTCACAAATTCTATCAATCATTCTCGCTACACTACACAAAGAACCGTGTAACTCAAAACTCAGTTTGGGATACTGAAACTAATTTACTAAATGCATATGAAAGTATACACCGTTTTTATTGTCTGTTTGTTCCGGCTAATCTCCGAAACGGCTGGACCGATTTTGACGGGGTTTTCACTGGCAGATAGCTGATGTTATAAAGAGTAACTTAGGCTAACTTTCTTGTAATTTAGAAAAATAATTAGTGTTTTTGCGGCCGAAGCCGCGGGCAGCAGCTAGTATAAAATAAAAAGCGCTTTAAGTAGTCATTATAAAATTAAACTTGCACGTTCAGATTTCATACCCAAGTAATATTTGCCTTGCTCTACGTGAGCTTTTTGAAAAATTCATTAGGGAGCATTTTTACAAGGCATCAGAACTTTAACAACCATGAACCCCTGTGAAAAATTATGTTTAAAAGCTTTTACACATACGGAGTTGAGTAGGCTATCATAACATACTTAGCTACCCAAGTTGAAAAAGACTTTTGTGTTAGAGCTAACGAAACATTCCGCTTCATTCTTGACTTGAGGCTTCCGCAGACAGGCGCGACGCGATAGCATTTTCACACTACGCAACTCTAGTATAACAATTTATATGAAAACTTCATCGAAATTGTTCTACGAGAATCGCGTCGCGCCTATCTGCGGGAGCTTTAACATCTCCGCTGCAAGCCTGTACATAATTAAACTAATTTACTTGAGTGTTGACGTAAATATGCCCACAATAATCTTCCATAAAAAACGTTTTTGGAATAAAACAAAAACACTAACTATTGTTGAGTCCAAACACAATATTTCCCCAATTTTATTTATCTTTCAACTGCGCAGTTGTATAATATTTAGATGCACGCGCAGCCCTCAGTTTGGACAAGGTTGCGCGTGCGCCTAATTAAATACGACTCCGTTGAAAAATTCAAACATCACACTCGAGATTTTTACGCAGATATAACACATGTTTATAATACTTGTGTTTGTAGCGAAACTAATAATAGCATTACGTTCGATTATATCTAATATGACGTGTCGTACGTCTGTTATTTATGCTATTCAACGTTTACACTCATAAATCAATGGCTGGCGATGAAATCTTGCACTACACTGTGTTTGTGTCACTTGAAAGACAAACTACTATCCAACCGGATTGATAGCAAGAGCAAAATGGCTACTGGTAAGAAATTCTCTTCATCACTCAACTGCGTCGGAGCAAATTAATAGTTTCAAACCTAGAACACGAGTTTAGCCGCAAGTAAAGGCTAATTGGAAGTGCTATTCAAACATTGATTGCCACAAAAACTTGGAAACTAAGTAAATGTTCACGAAACCGCGATTATAACTTTACTTTTTTTTTTACTCTGCCTAATTAAAAGCTATTCGTGCCCATATATACCATAATTATATCAATGTAAACTGACATATATAAAACCTGGACTTGTTATTTTTAAAACTATTTTATTTTCTAATCCAACTTTACACAAGTTTTGACAAGTTTCTTTCTAGGTTTATTTTCGTCGCTTTCAAGTTGAAACAAAGCCTATCGTCGGCTAACGGAAAAGTTTTTCTTGAAGAAACCAAACCAGTAGCAAATTCTAGTTAAGCAGATGTGACAAAGGAGCTAGCGTTTAACTAACAATTAAAGTAATCAATTTTCTATATCTAGTGTTTATGACGAAACGATAAGTAATCTAAGCTACGCAGTTGTGCCGAATGACTCACAATAGCTGGTAGGCAGCCAGTTAAGCGAAGAACGATCTTACGATAACTGTAGTTAAATTGGTATTATTTACCATTACAATTACGTTTTTGACATTACGTAACAAATAGGCGAAACTAAAACTCTAAAAAGAGAAAGTTTCAGTCTCGATAAATAATTATGGGATATAAAATTGAAAGTACAAACAAATTGCTTAATGGTTTCAAACTTTGGTTTCTGCAATCAATCACTTCAGTAGTGGCTCAATCAATCTTTTCTTCGGATAATGGACAGCTGTACTCACTTTTTTTGCGTTAACTTAGGCCCACTCAACACGTTGCGACAATAGAACCAGTTACAAGACTTACAAGCAAAGATCAATCTGTTTGCAATGCAAATTTTGCAAGTACTTAAGGAGCGCTAAGTTAATGCACTCAATGTTACAACGATTACAAGATTGAATAAAAAAACACACCTTCTAAAGTAATAAAATTCTATTGTATGATTTAAATTTATTCGCATGCACCTAAAAATATTTTTAAACACGGCAATTTAAATTCAGAAAAAAATACTCAGAATCGCAAGCCTCGTCCGCATTTAAGCTCATTTTAGAAACTCTAAAATGAATTCCAATTTCATGGAAGCGAGGCGTACTTTATTTTTGGAATTCACTTATGTTCAGTGCAATTGGACCAAGTGATTCGCATCTTCGCAGCTTCGAGCTTCGCCTGTATTTAATTTCGACAGCACGTTGAATCCTAAACAAGTCAGGCGGTTGGACTGCCCAGCAGTAAATCATCTAAGGGGCATATGGCGAGAGTCTGCTTCAAGTTATTTATTACATTTCTCAGCAAGACCCACAGTCGCAAATTTAATATCACAATGATCAAACGCATTTACGACAACAGTAAAACGCTAAGTGCGTTTCCTTCACACGGATAGGGTTATAGTTGTAAAATTAAACAACTGCGTTCAAAAAGGTTTAAACAGGCAGGTTATTTTTAGGCTTCATACATAAAACGTGATAGGTAAACAACGGCTCGCGAATCTAGATAACGCGGATATTATTCTGCGACTTTGTTTTTTTTTAACCACAATGGGGAAGCTCTTGGCCTTCATCTCACCTGATGGTAAGTCACGATCAGGCCGAGGTCAGGTTTCATCTATCTTGTCTAAAACTCAAATTAAGTATTTGTGTCAGACTGATCGAGCAGTCTGGGTGCTCTTTTGCTTGACTGTGACAAATCGCAAATTGTCACGAAATTTTTTGATCACCAATTAATCCTATTAAATGCAATCAGTGTAATAACTCGTTTTGATTGCGTACACGGTGATTACATAAACTAGATGTTAAAGCTTACTATAGACAGCCCAATGACAATCAAAAAGAGAAAATGTAGTTCGTTCGGTCAGTGTGTACTCGGCATTCAGTTTGGCAGATGACAACTTAACAGAGTGATGCGTGACAAGTGACAGATGTCGGTGTTGCCAACGCATTCAAATAAGCTGTATCCACGTTATTTATCACTTGTTATTTAATTTTAACTGTCTAAATGATAAAGAATTAAGTAATCATGTCATGATTTTACTTGGTTTTGGCTTCGTTTCATTTACTTATTAACTTTCTCAGAAAAATGCAATAAAAAAAAGCTTATTCTTATTAGGTCAATACCCTGACCTATTACAAACTGTACTTTCATAATACGTGATCTCACGTGATAAAGAAAAATAGAAAACTACACTCAATAAAAATGTTCATAATTAAAATGAAAGTTTTAATAGACTACAGCAAGATAAAACTCTAGTTAAACTAGATTGAAAGCTGATCATAACTGAATCATAAGTGTTAATTTTATTTCCATTGAGGATGTGAGAAAGAGGGAGAGAGAAGATAATGTTAACGTTCGTGATGGAACAAAAACTACTACGCAGAACTGAAAGGGTTTTTTAATCAGTGTTGTTAATGATCGAGCGTACGCCGGCAGTGCGCCCACTGACCTCAACGCGGACGAGATAAAGGCTATTTTAAGCGTCGCGATAATATCAGCATACGTCGAATGTTTTAACAGATACGACATTGGAGGAACGCCGGAAGCCTTTAGACAGGTCCTCTTACAACTAACGTACTTGATAGACTTCCGTTACCAACTTACATATTTGACAATTCAACTTTTACGATCTTCGAATCAAGCCTACATTTCATTTCCTCAATTTAAGTATCAGCCAAGGAAATCCAGAAACAAATTCAACATTTTTCGTACAAAACATACGTTACAAACTGCAAGTATTAATAATATTCTTGGCAAAAATCCCAAAAGAATAGAATACTCCGAAGTCAGAAATGTATGAAGTTGTACTCGTAATTCGTGACGTTGGGTGTTATTAACATTCATAACATGCCATAATGTGAAAACATTACATCGCCATAAAAAGCAAAAAGCAATGCATTGATCGAATATAATTTTGTAAATCGAATACGGTGACATAAAATCGAGATGAACGCAGTGATTAAATCAGCATGGGAATTGTCTATAGTCAGAGGTAACGGCAATCGCCTTCCGAATTGATGGACTACTTTACATACCCAAGTGGGAGTTAAGAATTAAGATCCATTATGCATGTTTGTTTTCAATCGTGAAATGTTTATTTTGCTTAATTACTTCCAGAGAATTTGACTTGTTTGAGAGTAATGGTATGTGTATAGTAAGTAATCCTGAGTCATAAGTCTATACAGAGAACGCCCTAATAATATTAAGAGAATTGTTTACATTCTGTGTGCGTAGAATGGAACGACGTATTTACGACAAGCATTTATCTCATAAAAATCCAATAAATGCCCTGCTAAAGGCGCCGCTTCCAGCCATCGATTCCCATCTTGCTTGACCTAAAGGAATTCGCCTCAAACGGGGACACGATTATATCGACATTTCTCGTCAACCTCAAGAGATATAATCATGGTTGCTTTCTTGAATATAAAATGTTGTCAGTCGTTGTAAAATTACACAGCACACTGCGGGCAAATGAAAATGACGACGAGCAATACATCAGTCGTTTCTGCACTTATTGGGACAATGATCTTTAAACAACTGTTTTATTTATGAAACAGTGCTCGATTGACTGGGAGACCTCGACCTCAGAGACCGCTTTCATACACACTAAAAGGATTACCCGTCAAACGGCATCGAGAAAACAGTCTGCAGAATTGGGTTAATCCTCTTTTGGCTGCGATGTCAACTTTACCTCGAGCGGTTGCCCGAAGCACACCTGATTGAACGACCATAAACTTTGGTACAAGAGCATAAAGCATAATGTACAAAGGCATTTATATTAAGTGTCAAATCAATAACTCCTCCACCCGACAGCAGCAGAAAGTTAGGAAGACATGAGATAGTGAGCGAATAACGACTTTAACTGAACGTGATAGAATCTTGTTTAGAGTTTCACGATTTTCGCGAGACAAGACGGTGAAAGCCCGTCTGCCCTTGCGATCTCTAGCTTCACAAGAACATAATTACACACGTTCAGTAAAACGATTCAATGAATCAGTGACATTAAAAGTCAACGAGAACTTAATCAATGTTTTTCTAAGAGAATCTCGTAAATTAAGAGTTATCGCGTTTTAGAACCTGATACTCTTCAAATTGACGTTATTAAAGTGGTAAAAAAAGAACATGAATGCTGCAACTGTTTGATAAGAGGAATTTCAGCGATTTTACATCGGATATAATAATTAGCGGCGACGGATGCAATTACCCACCGCAGTGGCTGCATTCCGAATGCGCGTCATCTTGCGTTCGCAGTGTAGTCAATTTTATACCTATTAGAAAGTGGAAAATTTGGATGTGGGGAGGGAAGGGGTCGTCGACCATAATTGCTAATAAGCCTGGTCTTTAATATGAGAATATGTAATACTGATTAGCGTTATAAATGTAACAACATCACTACAACAAATTCAAAATAAATCGCAGCTCAAATCTAGCCTACATCCGATGAGCAACAAATCAAATTGATCATCAAACCAAGAGCGTACAAGAAATGTTTAGATGAAATTTTAAACCGCATCTGAAGTAAATTGGCAAATGTAGCAATTGAGATCACTGCAAGTATTAGTTAATTTAAATCGCACAACAAAAACTATATAATAACATTATAAATGATCTGTCAATTCAAAATCACTGAGTTACGAATCGGAACAGGAAATTATAGGTACTTGACTTTGAGCTCTCAGTAGACAAAAGAGTTTTGGTGAGAGCGAATAGTCCGAAGACGGTTCCAAGAATTCACACTGCTAAAAATAAACTTTTTGCTAACTGTACTTTTTTGATTCCGAACGATGAGTGACTGACCCAGTCCTGAGATGTACTGTAGGTTCTAAATGGAGCACCAACAAAAAAAAACTCAAGCACTCTTTTTCTGTTTGTTTTATTCGCGTTGTCCATAATTCCATGTCGATGCTTGTACTTGCATTCTGTTAATTCGAACTTAAGCTCTGGAATTAAGCTTCGTGCAGACTAGCGCGACGCGACAGCGCGACGCGACACCGGTTATTGTTATACCGTGAAGTTTTTTTAGAAATTGTATTGTTCGAGTCGCGTCGCGCCGTCGCGTCGCGCTGGTCTGTACGAGCCTTTAAATGTAATGGTTTAAGAACATTGCTCATCACCCTTTTCAGTTGTATCGCTGCATATGGCCACAAGTGCGAAACTTAAAGCGAAGGATGCTTGATCAAGTCCTCCTTCAAATGAATACAAATCTTATGTATTTGTCTTTGCGTAGTAAATTCTTTGTCACAGCACCCATTGACTTTCAGCTCCGTTTTGAAAGTTGCTCATTACATCGAAGTGTTCATTGTTATATTTGTTTTCAGCAGTTTTATATCTTATTTATTAGTATCTTATTTGAACTGAGGAAGGCTAACGTCGGATTACTTGGTAGATTTCACACTGAGATAGCAGCTGTTCACAGTGTTTACCAACCAGTTATGTATGAAGAAAAATAACGATTGATAAAAAGTTTTTAAATGCATGGCGTTGCTTGTACAATAATACACGTTTATTTGTATTTCATATGTATTTATTCACACGTGTGTCGACATAATTCTCTTTGGCGTGAATGGATATGACCGCTTTATGTACACAATTGTGGATTGACGTTGCTGATACGTCATTCAAAGCCGACTTGTCCAAAATAAGTAAATGAATATGAATAAATTCGCTCGGAAAGTAATTGATTATTCTCTAATTTAATGAATGAGGACAGTTCTGTAAAATCTTGTCTATCCCAGCAATAAATTTTTTGCCTAAATTTATACTTAGAAACCTACCTACTGCAGGAATAATTAAGTAAGTACTTATTCTACATCGAGTCACTAACTATTCTATTGGTTGTTTTATTAGCCAATTAATCAATTTATTCCTAATGTGGTACCTATTTTTATGAGACCCGTATAAAGAATATTTTAATAAAGTTAGGTACCTACTGACCTACTTGATTAATTATGTACCACCGGATATCAATTTATAATTTTACTATAATAAAATTGGTAAATCAATAGGATTCGTTCGTCGGACGTTCCCAATTGTGCTCCGCCAATTTTTTTTCGTTAGTGCACACGACATGTTGCAAGTTTGAGTAAAGTGCCGGGCATCGATGTCGAAGTGTTGCGAGTGTTGTAAGTGTTAGTGTGCGACTTTATGTCGCCAACAAATACATTAAAACAGTACAAAAGTGGGTGTTGATCTCATGCGAGCGGTCTAGTGCATAAGTATAAGGAAATAACTGCCGCAGGACCCAGTTGCAAGCTTATTTGGTGAGATCTTTCCATATCTTTCAGGGATCTGTTAAAGAGGTCCACCTAAAGTTATGAGTGAATCTCATCATACATCCATACATCTTATATGCTGTATTTACAACTTGTTCGACTAACTTTAAACTATAATAAGTGTGTGATTATTTGTGAAGTGCAGTATTCAAAAATGGTTTGTTTTAGCGAGTGCGCATTCTTTTGTTAGACATTTGGAGTGAGTCGAGGGTCGCAGGTAGTAGTTGAACAACAAAGCATTCCTTTTAGATTTTACTGCTCTTGATTCTGACATTGGATCTTGCACCCTTTAACTTCGAAGCCAAGCAGTTTTGTGTCCTTCTTCCTTACCATTACCATACCACCCGGTCTACTTTTAATATGCAATGGCCTCTGTAGCTCCATGCAACATAAGGTTCTATGGGCTAGTGCAAATCTTGGAGTTCATTCGATTTATCGAGTCTGATTAAACGGCGCTGGGATCGGTGCATTTCATTCATTCATTCATTCGTAATAAAATTTGTAAATCAATATCGATATATTCGCACGCCTATTCTCAATTATTGGGAAATAGCAATAGCATTTTGCTGATTTTATTTTCCTGGAAAACATCGAAACCCAGTTAATCCTAACAACATAAAATTTTGCAGCAGTAAAATAAAATTTTAAATCCACGCTCATACAAGTCACTTTGATATAAACGAGTTGAACGCTGCAAAAAGCTACAGAAAATTGCTGGCGTATATACCGAAATATAGGTCAAGCAACCTCCATTTTAAACTGGGATTACAAAAATAAACTAGACATCGGGACGCCTTGTGCTTAATTACATAGTTTCTATTTATGAAAAAGTTAAAATGGCAGCCAATGAGCCAAAGAAAGCTGAACAACTCACGCAGGTGAAGATTTTACGAGCAGCAAGTTTTATAACAGGCATCAACGTCAATGATGGTACATATGACCGTGTGGCAGTCTTGCCGCGATGAAAATTCTAGACATCGATATTTTTAGTACGATCGTAGATATCTCAGCTCACGTGAGAAACAACTATTAAATTAATTTCAAACGAGGAATGGAAGTGAATTATCTGGGTGCCGCATTCATTAGACAAAATCAGAAGAAGTACTTATCGTAATTGAAATCTTAATCTGTTAAACGATGTGCATTTTACCGATTAATCAAGTAATATGCAAGAGGATAATTGGCGCGTCGCTTGTTCGATAAAATTCGGACTATGTATGATTAGCCAGTCTATTCTGTAAAAATCTCACCATCTCTCAAAGATGATCTTTGATTATAAAACAAACAAGCCAGCTTTGATAAGCTGGTGTGCGCGACAGCCATGTACGTCTTACACTCGCGCCACGTCATAATACTTTTCAAGTGTGCGTGCATATAGCGGCCAACAGTTGGACGCTATTTTTTTCGACGGACTCACAGCTTTGCCTGTCTATCTAGACATATTGATATCTTAGGTGACACTTTAGGTGAAGTGAACCTGACAGTAGGAATTCACAGCTCACTTCAAATCGTTTCACCCAACTTTTCACGGTGATTTTTATACCTAATAGCAGTACAGATCTGATCAAGTTCAAACTTGTATAGTCAGCCCATTGAAATTCGCACAAAAACTTCGTTGACGTCACCAGCAACATGTTTTTTGCTACCTTACAAAATATTTGAATACATTTTGCAATAGTTCCAAACATGTTTGGGTAAGAGATATAATTCCAATTTAACCAAAATATGGTTTAAAAATGTCACTATTAAGTAGTTAGCTAACGGAATTATAGCGAGCATTTATGGAAGGAAATTGTGATTAGGTACAATAAAACTTCTCCCTCTATTTTTTACTAAATCGATATCAAAAGGGACACGAGACAATAAACTGAGTAAAGAGCAAAGAAATTTACGTGGTACGAGCTGGTGCGGTACCATGACCTTGGTAGGCTCGTTTACAAAATGAACCTGATACTAATCGATGGGCGTTTTCTTAGTATATAAACATAGGTAAAACTGTACCGCGATTGACTAATTAAAGTTCAAGTAATTAATGTTGCGTCTAAATCTGGACTATTTTTGAACATAGCTACTCCTTTAAAAGTATTGCCGTTTGGAATTTAGGACTGAAATTAGAGCTTACCTATATATAATAGTAACGAAGTCAAAGCTGTTCATTAATATTTTTGAAAAAAGTAATTGCTACGAGATGTGGGGAACGAGTTTGATGCCAAAAATTGTTTTTAGAATTTTTGTCTGAATTTATGTTCTGGATTGGCGCAAAAACGGCTGAGCGGATTTAGATGAAATTTGGCACACAGATATTTTATAACCTGAATTAATACATAGGGTACTTTTAATCCCGGTAGTACGTTCCCGTGGGATATTTTCCGACATAAACGCGGGCGAAGTCGCGGGTAAATGCTAGTAATAATGTAAAGCTTGTTATGTCTATTGGAAATTGTCTCATAAACATGATTTATTTTCAACATAAAAAATGATTTCAAGGGTATGACATCGATTTCATAAAATATATTTAATAGAGACTTCAGCTGCACAGCTATCATAAATACAGAATGATTGAATAGTTTATATTCTTCCAGATTGATACATTACGTTCTAATGTATCCATTTCCATACAGAGTGCGGTTATTAAATAAATCATGGCTTCCTGACACATAATGCCGTCCATCAAGTCGCAGAAGCTCACCTTACTTCAACTACCGGAGTCAATTGTTTAGCGTTTCAATTACGCATATTAAAATCCTAATTATCACTAAGTAGGCAATAAATCAACGGTTTAGTATAATAACTTAGTACAGTCAAGGGCAAAAGGATGTAGTATAACTATAATTCTGATTATCCTTGGCTAAATTCAGTGCGATTTTTGCCAAAAGTATTGACAAAAATTTTGAAATATGTTAGCAGATAGATAGGTACTTACTAAAATTTCAAATGGATAGTTAAAGCTTTTAAAAGGGCTTTAGAAATTAGCAAAATATAACAATGTTGCCCTTTAAACTGAACCATGCCCCTCAAAAACGGAAAACCATGTCATATTATGTGAATTTAAAACGTAAATTTTGTATTCACGAGGCCTGGGCTGCATCCGACAGCGACGCACTTTATGTTAATCTTCATTCATTGCAAATAAGAACGGATCATAATCTAAACTCAGATTAACAAGGTGTGCCGGTCATGAAACATCGAGCATCGAGTACCTACTATGAGTGAACTAATCGATTTCTCATTCATTACCATTGTTGAAACAACGAAGCACCTTAATCGATTACACCAGAATCATGAGATAGAATAAAAACCTATTTCAAACTCAAAACATTTATTTCAATTAAACCATTTGCAGGCACTTTTGAATTGTCAAAGAGTCGGTCAGTTAGTCAGAAAGTTGAAGCTAGTTGCCCATTCCAAAACGTAGATCTCTATGGAGAAGAACGGGCAAGAAACTCCAAGGTCCAACTCCAACATCCCCCACACTCTTTTAAATATAGAAATTACAAAATCCTGGGGTACATTACTCTTGTTTCTTCTATATGTGAGAATAAAAAATAAAAAACGATTAAAAGTATAAGATTAAAGATTAACAATTAAAATTTTTAAATAAGAACCTTGCGATTTTTTGCGAAGATTTTTTTTTGTTGCATATCGAATCTTAGCAGTGGACTAAACGCGGGCCTTTTAAAAACCTCGAAAAACCTTAACGTTCTTGGCTCTTGATTGACGTAAATTATGAAATGTGTCAACCTAAATTTTTGTCATTGGCTGTGCTACTTCTCGATTACAAACAAAACGTACGGTAGGTACGTGCAACACGTTTGCCTTAATTATATTTTATCAATGAGGATGAATCGACACTGGCAGCTTCACCGTAACGGTAATTGTGTATAGTAGGTGTGTGTAGCATCCTTCACAACCATTCGGAAGGCTTCCGAATCGAAATTGACACATTTTCAGCTAAGTAACTGATTTGCCTAGGATATTTGGTGTAAATATTTTTGGGTATCGGATTTGTGAACAGCGTTTATCAAAAGAGTCCTCCTTTTGAAAACCATTGGTTGATGTTCAATTCGGCGCGGAAGCGTATCGAATGTTTATGAATAGCTTTACAAAGTTAAAAATAGAACGAGCGCTTACTTTCCGTTACGAACTCGCAAAAAAAAGTCAAACTGTCAAATCATCAAGGAAAGTAAATAGTTGATTTTCCTGTTTGATACTCACTCGAGCACGAGCGTTATTAATTTATCGATTAGGTAGGTAGGTATATATCTTTAGGCGAGTGTCGCGATTGAATCGAGGGCTTATGAGAACATGACCTGCATTATAGCTTCTTGGCGTATATAGAATCAATAGAAACGGGTTTTGTCGAAGGAAGAATAGACAAAATGACAGATAAACAATCACAATGTCATATTGTCTATTCTCTCGTCGAAAAAACCCGTTTCTATGGTTGTCATGCTACGCGTGCTGGACGAGAGGCACGAGACCGTGAAGACTGGCAGAAAAGAAAACGAGGCCTATCTCAGCTATGAGTGATTCTGGGATGAGATCATTTAATTTATTCTGGACAAAAATGCAGTGATCAGAGACGCACGTGCAGTGATGGAGTTATAATCTCTTCTACTTAGTACTAGGGACCATAACTGATATGATCAATACGGGTATTCGGTTACAACATTTATATTTTTACAGGTATTTTAAAGGTTACCTGAAATTGAATACAACCAGTATTAATACCGGTTACCGAAAAAAAATTCCCTGTATTTTAGACGAGGCGTCGGCATAGTATAAGTGCGCGCATCGCCCGCGTGTGTGTAACCGGTATTAAAACGGTAACCTAAATGAGGTAACAGGTTTCTTCTGCTTGGTTATCCAGATAGCAGTAACCTTAGTCGTAGAAGTAACCAAAATTCTTCGATACCTGTACCGTAATTTATAAAGGTTTTCGGTCCCTGCTCAGTACCTAGCAAATCTGTGGCACAATTATTCTAAACGTATGTACACTTGCAGAGACGTACCGAAACAGAGTTTATTATTTAACAAGAGCTGGTAAGTATAATCAATTTCTTTTTCTCCTTATTCAATAGTTGGGAAAGCATTTGAAAAGGAATTTAGATTACAAAGAACTTTATGTTTAGAAATTTAAAAAAATATAAGAACTAATTACTTAATTAAGTAAAAGCCCGCCTTGAGGGAAAGTCCGAAAGGGATACCATGGCCCCTGGCAACGTACAGGCGACGGAAGGAACACGGGTGGGTTTTAGTCAGTGAGAGTCTGACACGTCCTCCCGCTCCGCTCAGAGCGGGAGAAGTTATTTGATAATTTAACACCTAAAAAAAAGACTACCTTTGCCGGTTGTTTGAATTAACTTTTTATTTTTTAGCAAATAATTTTAATTTAATTTGTTTGAATAGGTGTAACATCGGCATTTATTGCTCAAGAGATCATACAGTAAACATAACAATACCTATCAATAAGTAGGTAAGTAGATGATCGATTACGAAAGAATAGACAGGAAAACAGGAAGTAACATCTATTAGGTAATCTGAGATAGTACAGGCATTTATTTGATCTCGTTATGAAATATTGATCCCGCAACTGTCTAGACAACATGAGGTCTGAAGATTTCAATTATTGATAGATTTGTTACATGACGCGTTCGGCATACAGCGATTCATTCGCCAAAATATACATCAATAGCGAAACTTACTAGGTACTTTCTATTTACAAAGAGTAATATCGTGTCAGTTTTTAGGCTTGACCGGCGCGCGGGCGGGGGATTGTACGGTGCCAATGAACTTGGCGGGAAAGCAAATGCAGCCGCGCGCCACTGGGTCACACAGGTACTGTCGCGGAACGAATACTACCCGAACACCTTCGCATACACCATAAATTCATAACGGCCTCGTATCAAACAACTACCACGTAATTTAGCCGCCTTGCACACAATTTATTGCTTGAATTTTCATTGGGCGCACCGCTACGTACAACCAATAAAGCATTGCGTTTGAATTGCAAATGCCTCTACAAAATGCAACGGTTAAGTAGATATATTCCCACGTCTATTAGATCTAGAGGGTTACAACGAGTCAAATACCTCGCGTGATAATTTAATCTCGGTCAAACAGATTTTAAGCGCAAATAAATAGTTTATGGCAATTGTAACGCAATAAATTCTGTAAGGATGATACTCACATTCATTAAGACTGGCAATGTGCCATTCTGAGGACGTTTCCGGCAAGCGGCGGTAGCCGCCGATGCGTTCTAGCGACGCCTGAATTACAATTGCGACCGGACGAGGTACCTACTGCCATGTGTCATTCAAAACAACAGAAAAAATATTCGCAAATAATGATTAAATTTTGGGTCGTCCATAAATCACGTCAGACTCGAAGGGGGGGGGGGGGAGTTCGGATAAAATCACGAAATATCACAAGGGAGAGGGGGAGTAGTGATATATTATCACGTGTATTTATTTTTTCGTTTAACGCGCATTTCTAAACTGAAAAGCGGCCCCCCAAATCAAATATTTTTGTTTCTTTCTATTTAAAGATATAATATTCTGTAATATTTTAAGATTATTTGCACTAAAACAATACTAGTGACGTTGGTTAGGGGGAACAGGTTATACTAAAACCTCAGCACGTCCAACCGAGGGGGAGGGGGGGTTGTTAAAAAATAGCTAAAAAACATCACGTGATTAATGGACGACTAAATTGAACAGTTTTATAGTGCAAGAAAAGTTTTAAACTAGCGGTGTCGGAGAAACATCTAACCATGTGGGTCAACAAACCGAGAAGCTTTTATCAAACGCAATATACATTTCTGTATCGATAGCAAACTGGAACCGCACGCGGCGTGCAAACCTTATCTAAACTGCAACGCTTCCCACTACGCAATAAAGCCTTAGTATTTGCACTTGTTATTTTTTTAACAAATTCTGAATAAAAATCTGTGAATAGTACGAACAAACTACGACACAGATTGCTTTAAATCAATCTTTTTATAATTTTTCCAACTTGGCATCGCATGATAGGCAACTTTAAAACTTGACTGTTACTTGAAGAAGATTATTATTGCGAGAAAAAAGCTTTGTAATGAAACAACTGCCTCCTAAGGAGGCTAATAGTACACTAAGCAGTTTGCCTGTGACAGTGAATTCGAGGTGAAGTGACGTTGAGTTCAGTAGGTCGAATTGGGCAAGGCAAGTAGCAGCAGCCTGATATCTTGGAGGACTTCAAGCCGTCTGTTTTAAGCCATGAACTTTTCATAGAAATTATTCTACTAATCTGCGTTCGCAGTTCATTTGCCAAACACGAGTTTTGGGGAAAACAATGTATGCCTACATATAAGGTTCAGTTTGTGCTACAGCTTCATATTTTTATGACTTATTCAACAGTACTAGTTAGTCTAAAATCAACTTTATTCACACGAACATAAAGTTGATGTTTGTCTAAGTGGAAAACTCGTGTTTGTTTACATGTTTGGCAAATATATTGCGAACGTAGATTAGAGTCGTGTCGCGCTGTAGCACCGCGCCTGTCTGCGGAAGCCTTTAATTTAACGTTTAAAGTCTTTAAAGTGCTGCGTTCAGTTTATAACATTTCGAAAACAAAGACCGATAAACGGTTTATAATTAGAAATATTGTGCTGGTACTGAGGTCAACACGCATCGCCTCGCAATTTGCAATGGCTCGGTTATCTATACAAACAAATAAAATTGAAGTGTCCGTTTACAATGTCAAAATAACAGCTTTTACTAAATGCACATAAAAGTATATCGGTACTTATAAAATAAACTACCTATATTTAAAAATTTTGTCTATCTGTCTATTTGTTCCGGCTAATCTCCGAAACGGCTGGACCGATTTTGACGAGACTTTCACTGGCAGATAGCTGATGTTATAAGGAGTTACTTAGACAGACTTACTTTTATTTTAGAAAAATAATTTTAGTAGGGTCCACGCGGGCGAATACTGAAGCATTTTATCAGATTACTGAACCTAACATAAAGTAAGTATGCGCCTGGTTTATTGCACGTAGATATCTTGCAAAGGAGAATGCTCATCAAGTCTGCAAAAAAAACCCAGAGCGAACAGATACAATTTTCTCCCTGAAAGGATAATGACGCACAATTTCACAAATCATAGTTATTCATATAGATAATAAATTTAATACAGTTAAATGCGCATCAGATAAGATTCGATGGCGAAATGTGTGATATTGCTAATTGATTTCCATCAGGGGTGATTTTTATTTTTAAGATATCTTCGATTTGACAATATACTCGCCCATAATCCCATAGTAGTAGGCAGAGACTGCAGATTGTCAAAATCGATTATCCACAGCCAACTTTTCTGTTGTATTAGAATCTTCATAAGAAATAAATAAATGTTGTATTATATATATTTAGTAAGTTTTCCCATTTTCTCATTCTTGATCACTGTACCAATTTGGGAGCACTTAATATATATATAAGGGTAAATAAAAAAGTTTTGACACTAGTTAATATTATGTTACTTTGTTGTGCATTTGAGGGTGTGTTTATTAGATAATAACATCGAATTAAACTAATTTGTTCAAAAATCTTTATTTTTGGATTCGAATGAATTTCTATTCTATTTCAGGTAAGCGTACGTTTATTATTATTTATTACAGATGATGAATATCGAGAATATTGTTTATATTTTCATAAAAGAAGTGCCTAACCTAACATTCAAAGTTATCTTATTGCAGTTATTTTACATGTATAAAAAAATATAGTGACATAAATATTGGTGTGCCAATTTGGGTACAACTGCTACGAGTGTACTAAAATTAACCATTTTATTTACAGAATCAATATGAATTGCAAGCAATATTTTAGTGGCACTAATGACTTCAGGGGCTTAGACGAAGCTATCAGCACAATAGCAGAGAAAAGTGACGACGACTGGAGTATGATTTAACCATTATTCCACCAGACGCAAGTGTCATGACTGACGAAGAACGTGATGATGATGTGTCACTTAATCACACCTTACTAAACGATGTCTCAGGTAATATCGAGGTATTTGTTCGCAACGAGGGTACTCTTTCAGAATCCGAGGATAGTAGTAATGATGAACCTTTAGCTGCTGACGACCCTTCTTTAGACCGGCCCAACCAGAGCAGCCCACTGTATATGCGCACCAATAGTCATGAAGTCTTCCGCTTTAGTGAGTGTTCACCAAATTACTAAACAATCTACGAAGAAACTGACGATATGTTAGTTCTCGAAAATCACGTCAAGCAGGAACTAAAAGATTTGACACCCGTTTAAATATTTGAGAAGCTTTTTGACGAAGAAGTTTTTACAATATTTGCTGAGTTCAGCAACTTGTATGCTACTCAGAATAATCGGCACAACTTCATTGTCACTGCTACGCAGCTGAAAAGGGGATGCTCATACTGCCGGGCTATCACAAAGAAAGTACCTCGGGAATACATTTACAATATGTATTGGTATTTAGCGTTGCAGTGCATAATAATATATTGGCGTTGCAGTGGTGTCAAAATCTATGTCCAAAAACAGATTGGGCTAGTTGATATGACCATGTCATAAGCGTGGCGATTGCACGTAATCGCTAAAGAAGAACCAATGAAGTGTCGCTAGACACTACCTCAAACTGGCACCCTAAAGATGTCTGCTCGCCCTTCACCATTCAATATTGAAATTTTACAGTTGGATGTGGTTGATAACGTCCCTGAAAAGCTTCCAAAACAAGTGCGATGTGCTGTGTACCATATCAGAGGCCGTTGGAGTTGCAAGAAGTACAAGAAAACCATGTGTACTGAAAAATCGTATTTCGCTCATTTTCATCCATAAGAGTCAATTGTGTTGTGTTGTGTCAATATTTGCCCCTGTATTAACATGAAAAAATATTTTTTTGTTCTATTTTGTTACTAAATTTCAATTAATAAAAGAATTTTGAAAATACGCTCAGTTGTTTTGATTTAGCCACTAATGGGATAACCTCATGAAGTTCTTGGCCTGCATCTCACCTGATGGTAAGTGATGATCAGGCCAAAGGTGGAAGTGCGCTTCACCCGGAATCCTTAACCACAGAGGAACTGGCTATGTTACCTCTAACTGCCGAAACAAAACAATGCTGTTAACATTTTTGTTGACTTAGATAAGGTGGTGGTAGCTAGCCAGGCAGACTTAGAAAAAGTCTACCAACAACCAAACCAAGCAGAAAATGTTACCCCCACTGAGAATCGCACCCAGGACCTCTGGGTCTGAGAAAGGTGATCTAACCACAATACCACAGAGGCGGTTAAAGTTAAGTATATTTGTCTGTTTTTTACATGAAATAAGTTGTTTTTCAGTATTGTTGTTTTAGGTAATCTTTACCTAATGGCCGCGGAAGTGTGATGACACTATGTATTAATAGCGTGTATAGTATTTAATTATTTAAGCCGTATGGTGTCGGTTATAAGCAACAACGCTTTCTCGGCGTGTCGTGAAAGTTGACTAAGAGACTTAGATGAGACTTAACAGTTAAACGGCGGCAATAGACTTCGCCACTCATCAGCATTACGCTGTGGATAGTTGATTTTGACAATCCGCAGTCTCTGCCTACTCCTATGGGATTATGGGCGTTAGTTAGTATGTATGTATTTATATCGTCGGGTATACCTAAATCGAAGTTATCTTAAAGAAAAAAGAATATCCCCTGATGAAAAGCAAATAGCAATATCACATATTTAGCCATCGAATCTCATAGTGAAATATTTACAGAATAATATCACTAAAATTCTGAATTTTTTTGAGCATTCTCCTTATTACTATCTGGATGAATTTATAAAGCTTCGTGCAGACTAGCCCGACGCGACACCGGTTATTGTTATACCGTGAAGTTTTTTTAGAAATTGTATTGTCGAGTCGCGTCGCGCCGTCGCGTCGCACTGGTCTGTACGAGCCTTATTGCATCCTATCAAGATAACATATTTTTGTTTTGTATAGCACTTGCATCTTGTCACAAATTTATCGAAGCATTATCTTCGTTGATTACCTAAGTTTCGACTAGTTAGATTTATGTCCGCTCCACAGTAACAAAGGATTGCCGATAATCAATTACTTATCTATCTATCAACAATCAAAGATACCAATTTATTGGAATTTTAACACCACCTTGATAAGTTTGATCGCAATTTTCACGCTTGTCTGTCACAGTTGACAGATGTTAAATTATGTAAAAGAATCACGTCATTAAACGAGTTAAATAAATAGGTTTTTGTGTTATTGAATCAATGTATGTAAGTGGTTAGTTTGCAGAGTTTTTAGCGCTATAACACTTGAATGTTTGATTTATTAAACGATATCGTCTGGTAATCGTTTTAATTATTTTGTACAATCTGAGGTCACAGCGCTAATTAGCTGGCGTGGAAACATTCGAGGAATGCATGTGAGATCCACCCGTCCATCGGCCTCTTAACTGGTTTAATTATTTGCACGAAACCATTCAAACTGTGGCATCCATTATGTTTAGCTGATTACTATCATAATTATGCACGAGAACAAGAAAATTCGTTAAAATAATTAAAACAATGTTCGGCTGGACAAAGACCCAATTGATCGCATAATATAGTGAAAGCGACTTTAAAATTTATAGCCCTTTATAGTACAAGCTTAATTGCAATAAATCATTATCTTATCGATATTTAGAATTGTTAATAGTTTTCATATCACGGGTACGGTTCGTTGAGTTGTTTTATTATCTCTGTTTATTATCAGTCAACAAACTTTATTGAAGTGTGATTATTGAGGATCAAAAGTTTGATACAGTTTTTATATTGCACACGATATTATCAAACCTACTATTGTTTTGTTTAGATTTTTTTCCCGTGTAGGTATCGTGTACACGATACACGTGTAAGAATTTGTGACAAATATCTTATAACTTAGGCAAGTAAGCACATTAAACATGACACAATACTAAATAGCGTCTCTGTTTGAAGCTACTATTACCCAAAATGTTTAACATATTACTTAAGCCTCGTGTGTAACATCCCTAAAATAAACAAAACTTTATTTACAACTCTAGACTACTGGTTATTATTAGTATAACGACATGAAACTGCGCAGTAATAGACACTTTATCGGGGCCACGATTTGTTCCTCAATGCTGTGCAAAAAATGTTTATTTTTTGCTGCATTCGCGAGATGAAAAAAATCTGACGGTGTGCACGCGTCGATCGGCGGACTTCAGCGCGTTTTTTCAAGCCCTGGACGTCCTTGCAAGGCGCGTCATCGTCACGCACCGCCGACCAACAGCTGTTTGTTTGACAACAAACTACGCGATATGGAACATTTTATCAAAGCATATTCATTTGCATTTTTGCGGGAAAGTCCGAAAGGGATACCGTGGCCCCTGGCAACGTACAGGCAACGGAAGGAACACGGGTGGGTTTTAGTCAGTAAGAGTCTGACACGCCCTCCCGCTCCACCCAGAGCGGGAGAAGTTATTTGATAATTTCCCACCCAAAAAAAAAAAAAAAGAATGGTAACACTTCACACGACCGCTGTGACGTAGTTGATGAAGCGTCGATTCATCTATCTATACTGCACCAATGGAAAAATTATGGCGATCGGGTGACTCCACAAATTGTTATCGCACATGGTTAACGCATACAAATGTGTATGACGTTCCTATTCGTGAAATTGATTCAGCGATTGATTTAAGTGAAATGATGACGCATTGACGCCATTTCACCTACGCAACTTCGATACTAAAATGTTAAGATCAACATAAGTACCGGATTAAGTAAACAATATCAAAACTGTTTAATTAAAACTAAAACTTAATCGTATTCAGTATATTTAAAAAAGATATTCGCTCAATCATCATGATATAAAGCGTGTACTATCAATAAAATTCGAGAACCCATAAAATCACCAAACTCGTTTCGGCACCATATAAATTACTAACTTTTAAAACGAGCCCACATATTTCTACAAATGGCCGTTTTATTTGACAATGTACAGCGCACAGATCGCAGCCAAGAAGGTATTTTGTGCATCCACTTTCACCAATATAAGCACGCCAATAGATTGTACCGCGAGGTAGAAAACGTACGCGCGGATAAATTCTCTCGAATTGACAATTATTGCGAATATTCTATCCAGCCAGATGCGAATAAGTCTGGAGTTCTGGAGCCTTGTTACATGGGCCTTAATAGTAGAGATACAGATGTTCCATTTTCACTTAAATCACTATCAGAAACAGTCACACTAGTAAGTAATGTACTCGAGATAACTATGTTACATTATTAAGTGGGTTAGAAATCTACTTTGCTTGCACGTAACATTTAATTAATTGATCTTTGTTCTGTTCTCTGTTTAATACGTGTTCATTAGTGTTCATGCAACATTCTACTAAAGTAAAATGTGAACAATTTTGAAACAGTCGTTATTTCTATTGCGTAATGTTTAAAAGCGAAGACATAGTTTTCAAAACATTTTCGCGATGATCAATGATCTGTAAAAATTAATACAAATATTCATTAGAATTCCTTACAGACCTACCTCAAAGTTTGCATTAAATAAATATACCAATTATGAATAATGAAATCCATTAAAAAAGGGTCAATAGTTCTCGCGATTAAAGCGCTTGTACATTGAGATAATAAATACTACGACCCGATATAACAATGGAATTACTACGAAAATGTTGTATCAATCAATAAAATTGCAGAAAGGATTTCGCGTCCTACTGCTTTGTAAGCTGAACTAGGATACATCACAATCTGTCCAACAGAACCAAATAAACTAAAATCGACGAGTGCTCATTCATTCGACACTCTTGTTGATTTTTTATTTTATTTCAGTACAAAACTACTTTGCTGTCTTATAAAACTGTAATAGTAATTGATTTTCAGTTCATGGTGCTGCCTTACACGACAATGAGTTTGTGAATGGACAGGAGTTCAAAAACTACTTACCTACGTTTAGACAATGGGTCATTGAAAAAACTCAAGGAATCTTTACAAACAATAAAATAACGGGAGCTGACATAAGTGCTATTTTTAAGTACTAGGTGCCCACTAACAAAACAAGAATGTGTTCAAGATACTTAGTCTATGAAATCGAAAGTCTTCTGCTTGACGATCTTAGTAATATTAAGTGAGAAGGTACTTAGTTGAACTATTTTAAGCACAAATGGTAGTGCATGTGAGTCGATCAGAAGCGAATGGAAGGTTCGGGTTTCACGGCCTTCGGTCCTCTACTCGATTACCCACGACGCCAGTGACGTAGGTGCGCTGGCGCCTATACCAACTTCTCTGCGGCTTCGTGTCACGAATACATGAGGAAGTCTTTAGTGTTGTGAATAAATTCGCGGTTTAACTCAGGGTTACTCAAGGAATGCGGTTTGTTACCGAGTGAGTTTCGAGTCCAACAATAATAATTGTACGTGACCCCAATCACAGTATCGGCGAGACTGCAAAAATGGGAAGAATGAATAACGCAGAAAATTTACCAAGGATCCGCGAAAGGATTGCGAAAAATCTAGTGCAAAAAAAGGAGAACGTATCGTCGAGCAGGCCAGACGAAAAAGAACGCAAGACGGTCGCTTTTTTAGCCAGGCAGTAGATCGGGTGCGTTGCGCGTGAGTCACCGGCGGCATACCGGCGCGCACCATGCACCCGTACGTGTCAACCACCTATTTATGTCGCTGGTCGCAGGACGAAGCGCAAATAAACAGCATCAAAGGGACGTTGGATTCCGCTCGGCGACGGTGCGAGCACCAACCTAAAGGAACGAAAACAACCACCATTGTCTACGGATGAGTTATTTTCGCAAATAGATACGGATTCGCCACTTGCTGTACATGCAAGTTCTGTCGCCATCCGTAGATGCTAAGTTAAGATTCTTACGGCTTCCAGGGTTTAGAAATACGCGGCCGGCGGAGATCTGTTACTGAACGTGAATCGAAATCTAAATTGGTTGACTCATTCGATTTTATCAGCAGCATGATTTCATAAATCTGAATCATTTTGAAGTTTCTTTTTAAGTTGTTTAATAAAAAAAATTAAGAATTTTTTTTTTATACTTTACTTGAATAATTAGTTAAGTACTTTTAATCTGTAAAATAATCTACGAAAATGACGAAAATGTTGCTTTTTACAGCATAAAAAACCGGCCAGCGTTTGATCAAAATAATCATTAGTGTTAGAGAACAATGTGAATTTGTTAAAGTTTACTTCAAAAATGTTGAGTTACATCCATTACCAACAGCCACTAAGTTGAGTTTTAATGGTAATGATAAATAAAGGCATTCTTCCCTAGCGAATAGCTGAATTACTTACTCACATAATGCCGGAAACGAAAGCATTATAAACACAAAAATGTCCTGCTTAATATTTTAAATTAGTTTACCAAGGGCAGAATTTAACAACAAACAGGTTTCAATTAAAATAAAATATTTCATAATTACCAAAAATGAGTTATTACCTAACTACAGTCACTTCCTTTGTAAAATACAGGAAAACCTCTTTTTTTGAGTCAGTTCAAGTACGAATTTAAATAAATAAAACCAAATATTAATAGTATAAAAACAAATTTAAATAAATAAGCCAGTCATTGTTCAATACAATCACTTTAATAAAAAAAATATTTTGAATAATATTTTAAACAGATTTTTTTTGCTATCTTTAAATGTCAGTAGTAAAAGAGATGAAAGAAAGAGAGAATTGTCAAATTCAGACTAATCAAAACCTTCAAACAGAGTTTAATAGAACTTCAGAATAACCCAAGCTCGCTAAGGTTCTAGAAGTGAAGTGAATTAGACATTTTCTTATAATTTCTGTATCCTTTTTGTTTATTCAGAATTATAGTTTTAGTTTAGCCAACTGTTCTGCTATTGGTATGCAATTTTAATTAACTGGGTTACATGATCACTTTGCCATTGTACAGCCAAACTGGTCAAAGCCACACATGACAAGTTAAATAAAATATTTCTGACAGAAAATAATGGGAATTGTAATAAGTTCTGTATCAGTAACAAGGGTCCTTTGAGGATAATTGAGATTGAATACTTTAGGTAAGAACATTTCATAGGAAATGGGTATACTTAGCCACAATGAAAAAATTGAAATATTGAAGTGAATATAAAAACTGACCTTTCATCCTCGGGCGGTGGAGCGGCCGGCGCCTCCTCCTTGCCGTCGCCTGTGTCGCCAGCCTGCAGCGCGTCCGCGGACACATCCGGAGCACCACTATCACACGCATTCACATTGACACTGCTCATCACCGCGCCACTGATCGCATGGGACACCGCACTCACGGGGCTACCGAAGCCCTGACTGTCATGGCCCGGCTGCGCCGTGTTCGCCACATACGCAGTAGAACTCACCGGCATTGACACCACCGGCGAGTTAGTCCCCGATACGGTCGCCTCTACGGGCGCCACACTACTTTGAGACATGACCGGCACCACGTTCCCGTACCCCAGACCCATGCTGGTCTGGGACTGCACCACGTTCGGGTGGACTCCGCCGCCCATATTGACCGGCATGCTCGGCTGCATCGACATCGGAATGTTCTGGTGCGCCATAGACACTTGCGACACCGGCTGGTTGGGCACGTACTGCACGCCGCCCATCTGCCCCTGACCGCCCACCTGCTGCGGTAACAGGTTCTGCTGCCCCATGTGCTGCGCGACAGGCATTTGCTGACCGACGTTCGTTGGCTGCATGAATATAGGATCTGAGGCGGGTATCTGCATACTAGGCTGATTCCCGTCTAGAGTCATCTGCATATTCTGTGGAGCCGCAGTCATCATTTGGATATTTCCTTGCGGCACATTCCCTTGCTGAGGAGCAATCGTGTGTACTGTAGTTGGCTGCTGCTGACCAGTGAGACTCTGGAGATTCGCAGGCAATGTCGAGCCCTGTGGTTGAGAAGGCATCGGTTGAAGGTTTGAAGGTAGTGTTGCACCTTGCTGTGATGTAACAATAGAAGTGAGCACCTCTTGCGGCAAAGTTTGACCCTGCTGGCTCATCTGTGATTGCTGTGTGTGGTATTGAGGAACATTATGTTGAGGCTGAACCATCTGCTGCTGAGAAGATGGCATATTACCAGTAATCATTGACTGAGCATTAGACTGCTGACTAACAGCTTGATTATATTGCTGCTGCACTCCAGACATGCCCTGTTGTTGCATTTGAGGATGCATGCCAGGCACAACTGACTGCTGGGGCTGAGATGGCATCTGATGCATTTGAGGTTGCATCTGTTGCATCTGTTGATTAGCGCCCGTGAGTTGAGTGGGCATTTGCATCTGTTGAATGTGATTAGGCAATTGTTGATTTTGCAGAGCCTGTATCTGGGCTTGGCTTGGCAAATGCTGAAGTTGGGCCTGTTGAGCTCCCATCGCCTGCTGTCCTTGCATGTGGTGAGTCTGCCCCATGTTAGGCATTTGAGCTTGTTGCATATGCATTTGAGGATTTGGTTGGCCTTGTATTTGCTGCATCTGCATCTGTTGCATCTGAGGCTGCTGTGGGGCTACTTGAGTAATCTGTCCTTGGTTAGGCATAGCCTGCATTTGAGGCATTTGTTGCTGCATCTGTGGCATGTTAGTCATTTGCGCTTGAGGCATGTGTTGACCCATCTGCTGCATTTGCTGGTTTGGTATTTGTTGCATTTGCTGCGGCATCTGTTGATGCATTGGGATCTGTTGCATTGCCATACCCTGAGACTGAGCAATGACTTGTTGAAGCTGGTGTTGAGGGAAGCTTTGAGGGATCTGCTGCACTTGCTGTTGTTGTGTCTGCTGCGGGTGGTTCTGAGGTGCATTCTGCATAGTGATGTGCGTCATGCTCTGAGGGTGCTGCTGTCCAACCTGCTGCTGGTTTGGCTGCAGATTGGGATTTGGCATTTGTTGTGGTATTTCTAAAGGCGGAGATTGCACAGATACTGACTGAGAAACAGGCTGCATCTGCTGCTGCACCGCATTAATAGGTTGAGTTAAAGATTGGCCCGGAGAAGCCATTGGAAATTGTTTTTGAAGAGTTTGTTCTAGTTGCTGCACAGTTGGAGCATTACCTTGCATATCTTTAGGCCCTTTGTTGGTTAGATCATTAGACATTTCTTCATGTTGACTATCATTAATCACCACACCACTATCAGGAGCCTGCAGGGTGTTAGTCTCGGTCACATCAAGGTTGTTGTTTAACGTAATAGGTGCATTCTGCTGTGTTGTATGATCCAAGTAATCCATACACATCCATCGACCCCTACGGAAAGGCTCAGTGCTTTCAATTTTCACAACTTTAAACCGTTCATTCCTAACATGTTCTTGAATTTCTTTCATACCTTCTTGGGGTTTAGCATTTCCTATGAGATTAATAATGCTGCCCGTTCCGGCGTTAGTAACGCTGACATGCATGTCAGACACTTCTGTATTATTACTATTTGGCACTGCTCCTCCTATCTGGTTGTTAGCGTTGTCCTGGCCGACGATAGCCAGCCCGTACTGTGAGCTGGTCGGGATGACAGGGGCGCAACCTAATGATGCACTCGACGCGTTGTAAAACACATCATCTTTCGAGAACGTGTCCTCGGAATAACTAGGCGTTTCATTCTCAATGTCAGTCACTCTCGATATGTCGTCGGTGTGAGATTCATCAAGATCGTCAGCGGAGTCTTCGCCAGCATCAGTGCTCACTCGAGAGCCGACCGTCACACTGGTGATCTGAAATGAAGATATTTTCCTTGGGTTATGGGCGGCTTGCAGACTTGTCGGGTGAGTCACCCCCTTCTCCGACTCGTTCAGTCGAAGAGATTCACTCGTCGTACGGTGAACAACGTTGTTATACTTGTTTTTCTCACTAGTTTTATGTGACTTTTGAATCAGATTGTCAGCCATTATGCCGTCCGAACCGAATGACTATCTAAAGAAAATTTCACTGTTTATTGGCTTCAGAGACATTTGATAGACCTTTCAATCACAATAATACATGAAATATAAAATCATTGTACACTCACAATTTCACAAACACAGTAATTTAACTTTATAAGTTCTTAAAATTCATTAGTAAACACACACAGTTGCGAACATCTTTCAGACGGCAGCAACATGGCGGCCATTTATGCGCAATGCATTATGGTTGACAATTTGCAGTAAACTATAGACATTCTAGAGTTATTCGACTTAGTTCACGTTTATGGTCGAAAGGTGGCAGTAGAAACGTTCAAAATTAAATTAGTAAACTACAACAGAACTTATTATGAATTATATTCTACCTGTTCTGTCTAATTATAAAAATATTTTTAGTTTCAATGCAGATTTTCTGGAAACTTGCTTACGTTTCGTTTCAAGTGTTGATTTAAAGTACGCACTATACATTTCGTGAATCGAAACACAACTAGCAAATTGATTTGGTTATATTTTAGATTCTAGTAAAACATTCCGATGCTCACTAAAACATTTCAAAGAAACCATTTCTAGGCTACTGATATGAAGTCAATTTATTAGGATTAACTAGTGTAGCTGTCATCTACGTTAATAGTTTTTACAATTTCACTACAATAAGTAGGTATACTTACGTATAGCCGACGGAGATAGTACAAAATAAGTAACATCACTAACATAATCAAATCACGCAGTATTTTCTCCGAATAGATTGAACATTATAACAATTTCCAGCAGTACTGCTATTCCGCAACAGATGCCGCTGTTAGATACGCAGACACTTACTCCAAATGCCGAAAGATGGCATAAAATAAATATTCAGAAAGAAATGCAAATTAAAACTATTTCGTTGAATCGTTGGGTCCGACAACAGAGTACATTAGTCCGACCGAGATTCCTAAAATAGAAAAGTTCTTGGGCCTCCAAATTGTCCTTGAAGGATTAGGCTTTCCTATACTTTATGTATGCAAACAAGAAAACCCAAATCTTAGAAGTGGATGCTTTCCGCGTAAATTAGAGGTAGACATTTTCATTCACAAATGAAAATGCCTACCTCTAATTTAGGTAAGGCTGTGGGTAAGGCAAGTACTTTTTTAACTTAGTACTTAACTGTTGACTAGTAACTAGTAACGGTCAAATTAGATGATTTTTAACCGACTTCAAAACAAGGAGGAGGTTATGTACTGACGAGTTTTATTTTTCATTAATTATTCTGATTTCTCCGTGATTACTGGGCCGATTTATGTGATTCTTTTTCTTATGGTAGAAGAAGCACGCGGGGTGGTATGATATAAATTTAATTAAGAGTTAGCTTCAATTACACATATTTATTTAAGTAATCCATTAATACGAATTTGTGTGGGGTAGCTAAGTACTGCAATCTGCTTGGCTAAAAAGTGAAAAATAAAAAAGTTTGTTATAGTAGCTGAGCTGAGCAATAGGTTTTTCGGAAAATAAATACTTTCCGACCTAGGAATCTAATCTAAGCATGAAATTCGTAATTTCGGCACGACCTAAGAATGAATGACACCACGATTTGAGAGTTGTCCCTAGTCACGATGTGTTTTTACCCGTTTAATCAGGTGTAGACTAACTTTTTGTGTGCATTTAGTTTTCAGGATTGAACCTAAATTTAGGTTGGCCATTAGGCAAAACTACATCTAACAATGCCGATTCTCTTGTACACCGAACTAAACTAACTAAACTATCACTAAAATTCCTTACTTTTGGCTATGAGAATCTTAAAGCTATTCTGCAAAAGTAATCTCTATCTTTAAAAATTATTTTGACACAACTAAAATTGAATTTGACAATCGCGACTCCACGTGGTACATACTTACTTGTGTGCCCTACCTCGTGTATTTTTTTAGAGCCGGTGGCGCGCAGCCTCGACGTGTTTTTTATGGAGTTTTTCACTTTTTGTGTGGACAATATGACAAATTATTACCCTACATGTACACACTACATGTAGTGTTTTAGGGATTTATGGGCTTTAAAAGGAGGTCGAAATTTTTATTATTTTTGCGATAGGACACCATTTTTATCATCATTTTTCAAAATAAAAGAAAAAAAAGATACAGTATTGTTTTTGCACCTGAAGTCGAGGTGTTGGTGTGATTTAGTTAGACAATCAAAATTTTAGGTGAAAAACGTCAAATTCAGACTATAATTTTCACTAAATTAAAAACTCAGTGCCATCTTAGTGCTGTCAAACTAAAATATAGTTAAGTTAAGTTGTGTCAGTCTATTTCAGAATGGGAAATCGTCATTTGACAGGAATAAACAAAATTTTAGTGATTTTTAGTCTAGTTAAGAGGCATCTGTGACAAGAGAATCGGCACCTATAGCTTTAGATTACGAGCTGAGATTAAGATTAAGAAACGAAGTAGGTACCTAAGTACGCTTTTAACTAGTTTATATGTCATTCATAAAGGTCAAAAGGGCAGAAACTATGTTTTTTATGTCATATGTATTGCCACTGGCTGTAAACACGTAGGAATTTACTTAGATAAGTCCTTTAATAAGTTTTTGTTATAGGTAGGTAATCCAAATTGAATAAGTACCTCACTATTTTGAAAGTTTTAATAAATTTCGTCGAATTAAAACGGTATGAATTGTGGATGAACGTCGTCATACGGTCATACAATAATATTGCAATAGAAACCATTCCGCCCAAGCGCTACATAATAACAGCTGCAATAAGACCGTGCAATTTTTAAATCACTAATGACTATTACTCCATCATTTTTCTAGAAATATAAAAGAAAATTAAAGTCAACTTACTTACAAATGGCGCGCTGCTGCAAAGTTCGCGCTAATTCGCGACGCGCGCCTTCGTGTTGGGAACTAAAGGAGCGAGCGCCCCGACCCCAGCCATTACCCACAAGGTCTTCGGATCGCCAGCCGATTTAGCCAACATCCCCACCAATCGCCGTGACACTTCTTAAACGAAGGTAATTTGCTATTATTTGTAAATTGGTGTGCCGAGCGACGTCCGCCGAGAGCTGACCGCGTCGCAGTCGCTCGGGAGCACGGGACCCTCCCTGGCTCTCCCGTTGCCTCCGAACACACGTATGTAAACCACAAAGTAAAACTCGGTGAAGAACCCTTATGTAAATAATCGTCACACCACCGACAGCCTTTGCTACCGAATCGAGCGCCAGTCGATAAGATATAGCCCACGAACAAACATCCTTTGGTTATGAACATGTGAATGTGAGTGATTCGGAGATGGCAAAGTCTGTTGAAGTGAATAAAAACAGTGAAGAAGATTCCACCATGGACGGGGATAGTGACGAGGAGTTGGGATGCATTGGGAGGCTGATGGTCAGGCTGCGGATCAACCCGAACCTAATCATGCTGAAAGTGACTCTGTTTGTAATGTACGGAGCTACTGCATCTCTCTTGCCGTATTTGACGATACACATGCAAAGTATAGGACTGACTGTGCCAGAAATTTCATTCGTGTATTTAGCGTTGCCGTTCACCACATTTTTAAGTCCACCCATTACCGGTAAGTTTGATTGTTTAATAATAACGTGACTCTATTTGCAGTATCTTTAGGAGATTTTAATGGTTTTAGGATTTCTGGTGGACCGTTTTGGGGAGTACAAGCCAGTCGTGATCACTGCTTTGATTCTGAATGCTGCATTCCACCACTCGTTATTGCTGATACCTCATCAAGAGACGCCAGGGATGATGCCATCAGCTTACGTCATGCGGCACCCGATTACGAATAGTGTAGAGGTACATATACTTGTTTCGAAATCGACCCCTTAAGACCTTGCTACGTACTAACAGAGTATACACCTAAGAATTTGAGCAAATCGTTCTCATCCGGCCCCAGGGCAAATTAACTAGAAGTGTCTTGTGATCCTGTTTGTTTGAATTAGTTAAGGGAATTAAGCTAAATTTATGCACATTGGACTTTATCCTTGAATCCTGTAATGGTTCATCCGTTCAGAACCTATAATTTTGGTTTATCATCATGAGGTGTGGTGGAAAAATTAAACTCCCAAAGACCGTTATTGTTTTATTGCACAATAAAGAATGGAATGAACGTCTTTTGTGGCTGATAGATCTTATGAATATATTTATCTTTGTAGATTTGGTGGAGCCCTTGTCCTAGTAGGGAATGTCCTGGCGAGGATGAGACTGTAGACTTTGTGTTGGACCGTTGCGTAGACCATTGTCTGCTATCGAAACCTACAGAGAGTCCATCTAGTGACCCAGCTGATGACAAAGATGACTTGAATTTCCACATTAGTCATACGGTCAAACTGCCAAATTTAAAATCAAATTCGAGGTAAGTTTTTAATACTTTGATTTGTTAATCCATGAGTTGTTTTCATAACAATTTTCTACCTGAGAGGATAATTCACGTAGTCACAATTTCACAAATCATAGTTATTCATATAGATAATAACGTTAATTAATAAGTTTAATACAGTTAAATGCGCATCAGTAATCATGTAAATGGCGCTATTACTCATGTTAAATAATAGTGATAACAATGTGCTACAGTTTCACGCAAACAAGTACTTTCTTGGTAACTCTCAGCTTGTGTATCAAGTTTATTGGCCTCCAGGCCAGTTTTCTTAGAATTAGGAATTACAAAGGCTTTGTAAGCCAAACGAAAACGATTATTTCTAGTTTTTACTGTACTATTTTCACAGCGTCGAAAACGCTATAATTTGATGATTAATAATGCTTTGTTTTTCTAATCTACCTTCATATGAATCTGTAGTCGGACTAGATGTAGATTTCGCAAGTGATGAAAATAATGTTTGTTTACGCAGTTTCTTAAATGGTACCGATGACGAAGATTACAATGATGCAGCTTACTTTTTGATCGAAGTTCACGATGATTTGGAAGAACCAAAAGAGCAACTTGGTATCGAAATGGAAAGGGTAAAGAAAACAAACGGCTGAATTAAATCTTACATTTGGTTCATTTCGTGTCTAAACCAGTAATTTAACTGAAATAATTTTCACAGGATGAAGATGATCAGATCACAGATTTCAGATCAAGGTTTGGGGAAAAACTGTTAATAGCTCAAGGCATAAACATTACAGCACTTGATAAAGAGGACCTCCGATGCGGCGGCCTCGTCATGTTACATAACATGACTAAGCTTTCCAAGCAACGTCTTGAGATACTATCTGCAGATTGCATGGTACAAAAATGTGACTTCAGGTAATGTGGTAACACGCATTTCTACTAATACTACTATTTGGATATAATATTATTTGTAAACCGACTACTTAATATTTATCTAAAAATACACAAACGGCTATCTAAAAGTAAATTATCATTGGAATATTACAGGAGAGGTGGCCCCGATACGTGCCCACCGGATTATAAGGAGAGCGACGATAAAACGTTCTACATATACTTCTTTTTGAGATTCATGGGGACTATCATGTTGTCTGCGGGAGTCACAATCATGGATCCTATAGCTTTGACGATGATCCAAAAATACGGCGGTGACTTCGGCAGAGAAAGACTGTTTTCTAGCATAGGCATGGCCATATTCTCCCCCATAACAGGCATGTTAATAGATATGAGGAGTAAACAAGTTGGTACGTATATTGTTGGCATCTTGTAATTGTTATCGTTAATGTCAATAGCGTGTTACTAAATGTTTACATCGGTTTGTTGATTACAGGATACACTGATTATTCAGCTGCATTTTATACGTACGATGTGCTGCTTTTAATATCAGCCGTAACCGTCGCTGTCATGCCTCTTGGAGCCAAACTACCCGCCGATAATTTACTGCGAGATTTAGTTAACATTATCAAAATGCCGCATATAATAGTTTTCATATTTTTCCTGTTTGCCTTAGGAAACTTCTGGGGATTTATCGAATCTTATCTCTTTATATACTTGAAGGAATTGGGAGCTCCAAATTTTTTATTAGGTGAGTGTGATATATTAATGTTTCTAGTTCTAGCGTTGCAATGTCGAGCTTATCAGTGCAAACAATTTTAGTAATGATCATAATATTGAGTGGATCGTGTGTCCAGGAATAACCGTGACCGTGGGCACACTGAGCAGTATCCCGTTCCTCTACGGCGCGGATGCCATCACTGCGCGCATCGGCCACGTGAATGTCATCATCGTCGCGTTCTTCTCCCACGCTGCAAGACTCGTCGGCTACTCGTTTATCGAGTGAGTATCTCTAGTCTCTTCCGTGTTAGTTCACTCGTGCCATCTGTACAGTCTACACGTGAATTTTATGTTTATATGTGTTTAATTTATGCCTTGTTGCGTCTGATTATCCTGTAAAGCTTCAGCGCGATAACATTGCTACTATCGTTGTTAGATAGTTAATTACAATTTGTATAATACGCGAATTGTAAATATTAGACTTAATCTTGATAAACTATGAATATCATACATTTTGTCGCATCCAATTTACGTAGTCGTAGAAACTGATGTGAAATGACACAACAATGCTCGCACTATGTGTGAAGATAATTATATGGAACATCCATTTATTGTCTTACACACAATACACAATAGTGCTAATATAGAGCATCTGATAAGTGCAACCCTGGCACTGACATATTTAGATACATTGTATTTATGTAGATGGTAAATGTACAGCTTGAATTGACTGAAAATATCTAAAAATAAAATACCTACCGTAGTGGCGATAACCATTTAATGGGCAGTTTTCGGTGTTAATTCCAACCTGCAGAAAAAACAAGTTTAAAAAGTATTTACAGAGATAATGGTTAAAGGCCAAAATGACGTTTGCGGAAGTATCTTGAAGCCGTATAATCTATTCGAGGGAAACAATACGATAATGCTCAGGTACAACCGATTCTAATCCCATCCCACACACCCATGATGACCTGTTTCCTTCGGTCCACGACATCCTCATAATCAAGGAAAAAAATTATAGCTTTTATACAAAACTTCAAACATGAGCAGCATTCCTCGCTAGTTTATACAGACTTGTCCTGTAAAGGGTAAAGGCCTCTTCAAACTCAAAGCATTTATTTCAATTAAACCATTTACAGGCACTTTTGAATTGTCAAGAAGTCGGTCAGTCAGAAATATGAAGCTAGTTGCCCATTCCAAAGCGTAGTAGGTACCTATGGAGAAGAACGGGCAAGAAACTCCACGGACACTCTTTTAAATAAAAAATTTGATACAAAATATCAAAAATTCTCACTTGTATGTATGAATAATTAGGAAGGAGAAAGAAAGAGCTTTGATCACTGGGCGATCTAACTTTTATTCTCACCTGTATAACTGAATAATTAGGAAGGAGAGAGAGCTTACATCAGTTGGCGATTTAATTTTTATTATCCCCTGTACGAGTGAATAATTAAGAAGGACAGAGAGAGAGAGCTTTGATCTCTGGGCGATCTAACTTTTATTCTCACCTCTATGAGTGAATAATTAGGAAGGAGAGAGAGAGAAAGAGCTTTGATCACTTGGCGATCTAACTTTTATTCTCCCCTCTATGAGTGAATAATTAGGAAGGAGAGAGAGAGAGAGAGCTTTGATCACTTGGCGATCTAACTTTTATTCTCACCTCTATGAGTGAATAATTAGGAAGGAGAGAGAGAGAGAGCTTTGATCACTGGGCGATCTAACTTTTATTCTCACCTCTATGGGTGAATAATTAGGAAGGAGAGAGAGAGAGAGCTTTGATCACTGGGCGATCTAACATTCTCACCTGTATGAGTGAATAATTAGGAAGGAGAGAGAGAGAGAGAGCTTTGATCACTGGGTGATCTAACTTTTATTCTCACCTCTATGAGTGAACAATTGGGAAGGAGAGAGAGAGAGAGCTCTTATCACTTGGCGATCTTACTTTTATAAGTCCAAGTTCCCTCATGGTATTTTCTTTCAACGTCACTCAGTGTCTGATTGAGTGAGAAAGCACAAATAAAATTGAATAAGTACTGGCTGGATCGTCTAGTTACGCAAAAACTAACAGCCGCAGAGATGTCCTTAGGCATTAAAACTCCATTTTCAAGATTAATGTATTTACGACGGCATTGCCAAGTTTATGAGCACAATGATGTTGCGTGGGAGGGCAAACACTTACCTGATGTAGTTCTGTTATAACTCAGACTGTGAACAATGGATTGAATAATAGATAATGGAAACTTATGAAGAGAATGAAAATGGTTTTATTGATAATTGATAAAGAAGACATCGAGTGGCTGTTTTTAGATTCAGTTTTAAGATAAACATTGGCGAGTAATATTAGCCTTGAAGGATGACTACGAGTATCTCTATACATATAGAGACACAACAAAAGTGAAATGCAATTTTGTCAAAATCTTTATAATATTTAGAAATACACTAATTGGCTTTTGCATGTAAAGTTCTCCTTTAATGCATGCATCGATGAATATGGGGCCTTGGGGAAATTAGATCTGTGTTTCCAAATATCTACTTATATCAGTATGAAAATGAATTCATCGTTTGATTTTGTATTAGCTTCGACTAGATTATGAACTGCCAAAAATCCGTCTGTATTATTTTATTTAACTTCCCGTCTTAACATCTGTTCTATTTCAGGAACTCATGGTGGTGTTTCCCGTTCGAAGCTATGGAGTCTTTATCAGTCCACCTCATGTGGGTAGCAGCGGCTACGTACTGCGCGATGTTGGCTCCTAAGAGTCTACTAGCTACATTGATTGGAGTGCTTGGAATGGCTCACTTCAGTCTTGGTTAGTTACTTGATTTTAAAGATATAAATTATCGTATAGCAGCTATAAATTAGCAAACGGAACGTCTTGTTAAATAGGGGATATGGAAATATTTGTTTCCAGCATTTATTTACACAGTTGCGAACATTTCGAAAGAGGGGCAAAAGCTTATTCAAAGAACAAGATGTTTATACCATTTAGATACAATTGAACTACTGAACTAGGCTTTTACAATTCTTTAGGCATTTGGATCTAAACCCTTTTTTTGTGCTCCACAAATCCCCTTTTCTCCCTTCTACTTTAAGGTCCGCGAAATTCAAATGTTCTTAAGTTTTTTGCAATTAACAGGGCAGTGTCAGTTTGTATCTTGATCAAATCTCTTGTGGAAAAGTTCTTATTGAACAAATCTAAGTTGAGAGATGTATTAATGATTCTTATTATTATAATTCTGTAAATAAATATTTTTTATAGTCGCGACTCCTAGTTTTACCAATATACAACCTGACACTGACCTGCAAATTGCAAAAAACGTAAGAAAATTTGTATTTCGCGGGCTACAACTGCGGATCCACCTTAAATTCAAAACGTACTTTTGAAGATATTCAGTCAAATATTGATTTGTAAAGTACAATGAAAAATTACATTAAGCTGAATAATTTAAAAGAAAACAGAATGCTGTTTGAGGGAAATATGATAAACGTTTGTCTTCTCATCCTTGCACAAATATTGAAAAATCTAAGCCACACAAAGAATTACAATTTTCGCTACGATTCAAATTCAGATAACATTATTAACGTCATGTGAAAACAAACGCTTAAGCCTGCTGCTGAGCTTCTGGAAGTAGAAATTCTTATGAAATATAACAAAACCCTTTAGTACCTGATTGAATAAACAAAGCAAAAATTGGTTTTTGAAGACACAAATTCATCATTCACGTTGTTTGTCTCAATGATGAAAGAAATACGTCCCATATGTTTCTTGACACGCCGCTTTGTTATAACAGTCTTCAAATTTGAATACTATGTTGTCTCTCTGAGGGTATTTTTTTCTTGTTAATGTTCTAACCCATCTCCTCAGGTAGGGGCAGTGGCAGTTTCGGTGGTGGTCTCCTCATAGCATCACTTGGCACAAGAGAAGCTTTTCGCTACATGGGTCTCATCGCCTTCCTCGGTGGAGTCCTGTATGGCCTGCTACATTACTTCTGGCTCAAAAACATAAACATGACCGGGATGCAGAATGCTTGTGAACCAGAGGCAAATGAAACTATAGGTAAATATGATAATTACTGTAGAGTTGCTCCTAGAATAATTGCCACAGTTGTAACATCTGTTCACCAGTGTCCATTTTTTCGAAAGCATTGTTGTCAGATTTTAACTTCCAAAATCCGATACATCTGAACATTTGAACGTTAACGTCGTGGTCTGAGAAGGTGATCGTATTGACTCTTGGGCTAATGCGCTCATTCACTTCTTCCAAGGTCTTTTTTTTTTTGGGTGGGAAATTATCAAATAACTTTTCCCTCTCTGGGTGGAGCGGGAGGGCGTGTCAGACTCTTACTGACTAAAACCCATCCGTGTTCCTTCCGTTGCCTGTACGTTGCCAGGGGCCACGGTATCCCTTTCGTACTTTCCCGCAACCCTGGCAGGCATCGGTCCTAACGGACTCCTTCACTTCTGCTGACATCTCTTTAGGCACGCGTGGAACACAACACGCCGACCCGGGCCTGGTCCTTATCGGCCGGCGAGCTACCCATTACTCACCGTCCGCAAGCCCGCGCCTACGGTGGCCAGGAATCGGCCTGCGATTCCCGACGCCCAGGCGTCTCCTGCGGCGGCAAGGGGCGTGAGGGCGCGAAATTTGCCTCTCCCTCACGCGTTCTGCCTCCTCCTTCGCGAGCATTACTGCTTCGCAGAAGGAGGTGACGGCCTCCCATGCCCTCTCGCTCTGTACCATGGCCTGGACCAGGGCCGGACGCGAGAGATCCCCGCCACCAATTGCCTCCATGAGGACACGGCGATGCTCTGCCCAAGCCGGGCAGACCTCCACCGTATGCTCCACCGTGTCCTCCGGGCGATCTACGCAGTGATGACACCCGGGCGTTTCCTCCCGCCTGACACAAAACAGGAACCTCCCGAAACAACCATGTCCGGTGAGGTCCTGCGTCAGGCGGGAGGTGAGGACGCCGTGGCGCCTCTCTAGCCACTCCTCAAAGAGGGGACTTATCGACGCAATAGTGGCGTGCCCATTCTTCCAAGGTCTGACGACAACATTTAGCTAAAGACACCTCCACCTTAGAAATTTTGGAACAGCAAACATCTCATATCACCTACTATTACGCTTACAGAAAGTGGAGAAGCTGACAAGCTGAATGCGGAACCGTTGACCAAAGATGCAGAAACTATGATATCTCTGGAGCGGCTGCATATGATCACGCGTTTCAATCCACTGGGCTCTCTACATTCCTTGCCGAGAGGATCACGTTCGAGGGTATTATGACTTATAACTTTTATTTTTCAAACACTTGTCATTTAATTGGAAAACAGGGCATCAAAGGAGGCTGGTTGATCTTGAGACCTAAGATCTCAGGTCTAATCTCTACGGATTCCTTCCGATTCCTCTATTTTCACACAATAGATTTCAGATACATTAAGTTCGGTTTTCAAAAGCTAACATTCAAATTATCCTCTTCCAGTTCTCCCAAGGTGACATAAACGAGCACTGCCGCAGCCGCAGTGGTAGCAACAGCCAGAGACGTGGCAGTAACTACGAAGGTTCTGCCTCCAAAGTTGACATGCTCCGCTCCGCTATAGAGATCAGTCATCACCATGGGCGAGGACACATATCAAATAACAGCCTTAGCAGTAATAGGACTTCTAATCATTATAAGGTGAGCAATGACTGCAGTATTGTATTAGATCCCAATTAGGAATGATTCTTTGAAAAAGTTCTCTTTATTTCTTTATTGCCAGCCGAATGCCGAAAGTTTTTTTTTTTCTATTATTATCTTAAGTTTAAAAATAGAAACAAAGGACAACTACCTCGTTCTTCTGGGATTCTTAGCAAATATTTTACTAACAGTTTTTCTGTACGTAATTTGTGAAGGCTATAAATGTATTGGTATTATTTAAATAGCTGATACAATAGCAAATAGTATGAAACCTTGCTTATGATCTCTGTTATTCCTTTATTTGCTCACTTTATCTTCTGTGACGTAGCGTTTAAAATTTACAACCCTGATTAATACTACAAGTAGTAGCTTAAGATAGGAAAAAAGTACAGAAAATATAGGTAGGTATTCACAGTCATAAATAAGTAAGTAAGTACTAGGCAGTAAATCATCTTCAGGCTTTTTATCAAATTGTTTTCTCACATGAGGTTATGGAAATTTTTGTCTACTTCTTTTTGTAATATCTATTCACGTGACAAATGATACAGAGGCGAAAACAAGGTTTTATTGCAGTGTTCCTCCTTTCTCTTGAATCACAGCAGCCAAGGTAGTTACCTTGGCTGCTGTGGGCCCATTAATTTCCATAGGTGCCACTAGAACCGAACAAAGAAGTAAAGAAATATGGATAGCATAGCACCAATATTAATTTTACTGCCCCCATTCTCTTCACATTTTTGAAATATTGCAGCAAGCCCAAAGCGCACCGAAACTAGTTCTATTAGGACTAGGGCAAAGGAACAACATATCCCAGCCGGCTCTCTCTGAATACGACCCGAGGCGTCGCGATTCTATCCCCGAAGAGGCTGAGGAGGACCGCCTAGCTGTGCCAGCTAAACCTCCAACTAAGACCAAGAGTGACAATCTTCCACCACCGCCGAGCTATGACGAAGCTACCGGTGAACACAGGAAAAGTTGGCATTCGGATGATAGCACACCAACTTAAGACCTTTCTAAAGTTTGTTAAACTTTGCCAAGATCGTAAAAGTTCTCGACTTTTCTACTAACGTTAAAGTTTCCGACTTTACCAAGATTGTACGAGATTTCGACTTTTTTAACATCGTTAAAGTTTATGGCTTTTCGAGAATCATGATAAAGAATGTAGTGTCAATGAGCGTAACCAAGATTTTTTTACAAAGGCATGGTTTAAATTATGTATTGTAGATTGTCTAGAAAAAGAGCATTATTAAACAGCGTGTTAGTCTATGTATTGTTGGAGATGTGCTTGTAAATTTCTACCCAATATGACCAAAAAGAAAGCTTCTTTGTTTCCATCTTGGCTATGCCCAAGGATATGCTCTTTAGGTGTATAGAGTTTTTAACTTAAGATATCGGGAGTAAGATCGAAAGATTCGTCGTCGCCATCGAATCGCATAATTTTAATCGCATTATTATTTTAGTACACGTAAGCAACTTTTGTAAAGGCTTTAATTTATTTAAGTTGTAGATAATGGATATTATACATTTCTGTTGTGAAATATTTGTTTTATTCTTAATATAAATAATCCTCATATATGACAACAATAATGAGAAGGAAAAGACGTGTTGCGCCGAACCCAAATAAATTGGAATTTGAGCAGGAGAAATATAATTATGAATATATATTATATTTTATTGTAATCATGATTCCAATGAAATTATTTATACAATAAGCATTCTTACTATAAAAATATATGCACGTATAATAAATATGCATGTAGGTATTTGAAGGTGCAATAGTATACATTTTAAAGTAAATAAATATTTCTACAATAAAATATTTAAATACTTCAATGGAATTAAAGATTATTATATTTTCATTAGTTGTGTCCATTTTCATAAGCTTTTTAATCTAAACGATAATATGGTCATGAAAATTTACACTAAAAGCACTCTTTTAAGAGTTATAAATGCATGACTGCTTATCACGAAATCGATCTTATTAATATTATACAGTTAAGCGTCTTAAAAACGAAATAAAATATTTAACACAAGGTTTTCAAATTTTCTTCAAATTGAACTGGACGTTACGAACAAGATTTGAAGAAATAGTTTTGGCTTCTCACGGCTTCATGCGGTTTCCTATTGATCATCCTCCCTAGATGATCAATAGGAAACCGCATGAAACCTGTGTTATTTCTAGTCCTCATTATGAATGTAACAGCGCATAGGCGTTTCTCTGTATCTTATCCGTTAGTTTTGGCTTCTCAAGGCTTCCCATTGATCATCCTCCCTAGCCGGTTTTACTATGTTATTTCTTGTATCCTCACTATGTACTTATCTCTCTCTTATCTTATACATTAGTTAGTAGCCTCCTCACAGTCACGCTGGTTCGTTCTGATCAGAAACGCTCTGCTGATGTGGTTTTTGTCTAGTACTGAATACGCTTTCAACATCACCGACGCCGGTGGGTTTCTTTCTCTCGTCAGAATCCATGCATTTACTGCAATTAAAAAAAATACTCTTTTACTTAATTTACTTTTTACACGACTACCCAATGTAAGTCTGCAGTGCTATTCTGTAACCATCTCACCGTGAAAACTTAGGTGAAGTGAGCACGGAGTGAGCTGTCATTCCACCTGCTGCTAGGGACTGACAGCTCACTCCGTGCTCACTTCACCTAAGTTCTCACGGTGAGATGGTTTCAGAATAGCACTGCTGGTCTTTCAAAAATCTGTCATTAGCAATCATCGTTTAAAGGTAATCAAATTATCGGTAAATTACATAGATGATCTGATGATAATTACATCGTTCTTAGTGTGCGTTTCATCAAATAGTTCCTTTGCCATAATTTTGGCTCCACTGTTAAACTTTAACAACGGACCAATTAGGTAGCGCCGTCACTGTTGTAGGGCGAACAATAATTGGTCTGTTGTTAAAGTTTAATAGTGGAGCCAAAATTATGGCAAATGAACTATTTGATGAAACGCACTCTAGTAGGTAGCAACAATTTTGATGGCTGCTGATCCGTCTGTAGACAGTGAAAACTAGTAACAAGCATCTTAGTCTGTAGTAATAGCAATATCTAATTGTAAAAATAAATGTTTAAAAATGGAATTTCCTAAACAAGTAGGTCATTTCAAACAGAATATTATTATACCCACCTGTATGAAACAGCCCAAACTCATAGCAACTCCACACGACGGAGTACGTGTCGTAATCGCTCTCGATGACCCAGTAGGGAGCCTCAATGTTGACCGGAAGGGACGGGAAGGATACGGCCAGCTTCGCCTCGTCCGATTTGCTCACTTGAGTCGCCTGCCCTTGGATCTCTGATTGAGTTCCTGACCTGGAAACATAGATGTTAGAAATTATGTTTGAAGCAGAAGTAGATGACTGATACCTGGGAGAGGAAATGCTGCCTCATATAGGAAACGATAGAGGAATTAGGTCAAGAGGATATAGTTACATGCTAATAAATACATCATAATAGTAATCATGTTCATCCATGTTAATAGGTATTTTATGGAGGATTTTTGTTAAACGGTGCAAGTGTGCAACTAAGGGTTAGACAAGTGTATGATAATTGTTTATATTACTGGACAAAGATTATTGGATGTACTACATTGAAACTAATTTTGTTGTAATGAAAGAACTAACTTTTGTTAAAATAGATTCACAATAACAGCTAAGTTGGACAAATATAAGTAGGTGTGTCCCGACTCACGTAAATACTTTAACTGTAGGGTTATTGTGGCTAACAAAAGAACAGAAGAGTGAGATATACATTGTGCACAAAGAGTACTTATGCAAGTAACTTTGTATCTAAGAATCATTGATGAGATTTGTGAAAAATCACGCTGGTCTTGAATACAAAATAATTTCGTTTTCGAAATTTAGCTAGTACATAATATTAAATGGAAAGTATAATCATTTCGTGGTGGTAAATGAAGTATGTCATTTGAGTGGTAGAAAAGGTAAGTAACAAATGAAGTTATAAAATAAAATATATATAATCAAGACAGGTACAAAAATGGTCAAGGTAGGCCATTATCATTTTGTAGGTATACGCATGCGACCACGGTTTTTCACCTTAACCATTTTTGTACCTGTCTTTAAGAGCGTAATTTTAAGAGGCAAAACCGGTTGAACGGACTGTAAAAAAAGTTTATTTAAATGTCTAATCTTATTTCAAATGCAGTATAGTGACCGACATGTCATATTTCCATACAGTAATATTGCCAAATTAATCAAAACAGGTTAATATTTGCGACGTTGCCAACTTTTAGGATGAAGGCTCTTAAATCATGCAACTTGTTTGGCTGAGGTATAATTTACGAACACAAGGCCGGACTAAGGCCGTTCAATTAGTTCATTGGTAGTTAATAACAATTTTCACACCACCACCAATGTTGTTGATCTACGTTAACTATTCTAAGAAATTGAAATAAAATGGTGTTTTAAAATATTACTATTTGTTTTCTTTGAATTTGTATCGTAAATAGTCTGCTACATATTAGGTCTTTACCTATGAAATTGCCGTTCTGCAGTACTGGCCATTTCAAATCAAAATAATTTTTGTTTGGCTAAGAATTCTAATTTCAAATTAATTTTATGTTAAAAACATGGTTTTTTTTTCCAAAAGTAGTCATTTGTTTATTGATTAGTGTTACATTTTCATCGCATTTCAATCTTTTTCGTCATCATGGATACGTTAAAAATTCGAGTAATTATGGAATATGAGTACCGTCGTGGCAGCAACGCGGCACAAGCGGCACGCAACATCAACGACGTTTACGGAGCTAACACTACAAACCAACGCACCACCTGTTATTGGTTTGCTCGCTTCCGTTCTGGAAATTTCGACCTGAAAAATGAATCTCGCGGTCGTCCCAAGACTTTGGTCGACAATGACGAATTAAAGGCGATTGTGGAAGCTGATGATACACAATCTACGGCTGAATTAGCAGCAGCTTTCGACGTTAGCGTCAAAACAATATTGGTCCATTTGCGTCAAATTGGCAAGGTAAAAATACTTGACAAATGGGTGCCCCACGAACTCAATGATCGCCAGCGCGAAGTACGCGTCGAGACGTGCCTTGCACTGCTCAACAGACACACAAATGAAGGAATTTTGAACCGCATTGTTACCTGCGATGAAAAATGGATTCTGTTTGATAACCGCAAGCGCTCAGCAAGTTGGTTGGATCCTGGTTCAGCACCTAAAAAATACCCTAAACAAAAACTTACCCCTAGAAAAGTGATGGTCACTGTTTCGTGGTCTAGCGCCGGTGTGATTCATCACAGCTTCTTACCAAACGGGGTGAGCATTACTGCAGATGTGTACTGTGAAGAACTGAACACAATGATGGAGAAGCTGGCACATCTCCAACCAGCATTGGTCAATCGCTCGTCTCCGCTGCTCCTGCACGACAACGCGCGACCTCATACTGCACAGCAGACGGTCTCCAAGTTGCAAGAACTGGGGTTGGAAGCTCTCCGTCATCCGCCCTACTCACCAGACCTTGCGCCTACAGACTACTACTTTTTCCAGAATTTGGATAACTTCTTGGCGGGAAAAAAATTCAATACCGAGAGGCAGTACAAAATGCCTTTGAAGAATTTGTTGCCTCCCGTCCAGCTGATTTCTTTAAGAAGGGCATCAATAAACTGCCACTGCGTTGGCAAAGATGCATTGATTGCATGGGTGATTACTTCGATTAATACAAATAAAAAATAAATGAAAAAAATTCGTTTAAATTTTTTCATACAAAACGGCAATTTCATAGGTAAAGACCTATTATATGACTGTTCTTTAAGCATAAAGGAAGCAGCAGAAGCATAGAGGAACATCAAAGAAACGATTTACGATGAAATTGTGAAAGAAGATAGTTATGGCGAGAAACTGTACCTCAAATACATAAAACCTCAAATAAATAGGGATAACTGTAGGGGAACTATGATGGTATTTTTCTACAATGTTTAGGGATTAAAATGACTACTTGACAGACTGCTCGTGGTCTTCGAAATATATTTGTTTGAGACACTATTTATAAGTGCATGCAGGCATAAAGTAGGTACCGTAATTATATAGTTTAAAACTGAGAAAGTCATTTGATAAAATGAGAACTCAAAAGAGAGAGTAAGTACCTAATGATTGAACTATTTGTTTTTGGAATAAGTGTAGTGTGAGTCTATGAGTCATAGTGAAGTACTTACCTAAAAGTGAAAAAAGTGAAGTTACTTTCCTAATGAATTACAGAAAATCGAACAAAAAAACTAGTGTGACTCAGGTTTAGAAGTTTACTGATTTGAATTAAATAAACCTCATGAATATCAATGAGTACAGACGTAAATCTATTGAACTGTATAACGTTGACTTTTATTCATTGGAGAGTCCAGGGGCATTAGGTATTCAAAATAAAGTTTTAACACAAATAACGATTATCGAAATAATCATTAGCACTGTGAAATGTACATGATCGGTTTCCGAAAAGAAAATAATTACTTGATATATGTTGTTGGTAGCAGCACGACGTGTCGAGACAACGATTACGTATCGTAAATAAGCATTTGCATCAGAGGCCCTAGTGTGAGTTTGTTTGAACCATTTCGATCTTGAAAAATTATTTCACCATTTGAAAGGTACATTATTCCAGATTATCCCATGTAATTAGCAGATATATATATGATCAGAGGCCCTAGTGTGGGTTTCTTTTAGCCATCTTGATTTCACGCATCGACCGCGTTTGGCGCTCCGATTGGCCCTTCACTGGTGAAGGCCGGCCGGCTGCCAATCGGAGCGCCGAATGCGGTCGACGCGTAAAGTCGGGATGGCTAAAAGAAACCCACACTAGAGCCTCTGATCATATATATCTACTAATTACATGGGATTTGGGATATAGCCTATGTCCATCTGGAAAAATGTACCTTTCAAATGGTGAAATATTTTTTTTTATAGGAGCTGTGGTTCCGGAGGTTACCCTCCACACATACACAAATTCACAAAATTCGCTCTCTCTGTATGGGTTTTGTATAATGATAATATTAGATTATTATTATACAAAACCCATGTCTAAGCTCCGAGCCCATAGTACGAAATTCCCCTCAATACTTACAGTATGCTGATCTGCTTGTTAACAACGCCGACGACTCCATTCTCCTTCAGACTGTAGTCGGCTGTGATGCATTTGCCTCCAAACTCGAACAGGAAGAAATACTTCTCCGCCTCGTACCATTTGCCCAAATACTGAAATATTGGGAAGTATAGGGTTCAGAACAGTTCAAAGACATGAAGAAGTCGTGTGTTGTGGTTGAAGTTAATGGACGATTTAGCTAAAATATTTGAACTAACTCCAGCCCACGGCTGCCTGAAAAGTCATGTCAAAACCGGTCCAGCCGCTTCGTAGATGAAGCCGGAACAAACGGACAGACAGACACACAAAAAATTGTTATAAGTACCGTATATACTTTCATATTCATTTAGTTTATTTGTGTTTATTTTGACATCACAAACACACACTTAAATTTTATTTATTTGTACAGATATAGATGGTCAAATATTTTCTGTATCCTGTTCTTATAAAATCTTGTCTCGATAGATACTGTTTGAGATATAGTTTAGGTACGTTAGAAATCTTTTGAGTAGAGGAAGACCAAAGAAATAATGAACGGGGATTGTGGGAAAGACACTATGACTAGAAAGGGGGTAAATAAGATGATGTCTGATAAAGATATAGTGCCTTGGCGAACGAGCTCTGCTCGGGTGAAAATAGAGAAAACGAGTTTTCCCACCCCCGCTTTTTTCGCCCCCGTAAACTCCTATATTGCAACTTTCATCGAAATCTCTAGAACCGTTTTCGAGAACGTGATTTCAAATATATATAGGTATATACAAATTTTGCTCATTTAATATTAATATAGAATGTATGGAAGAACGCGAGGTTTTGCAAGGCTGTGAACGATTGCAGTGATCGGATCGACCTCCATTTTGACAGTTTAGGCAAATTGAAAGGCTGAAAGCCACCTTTTATAAGTATATCCCCGAACATTAGTTTCTTAGCCCTGCGTTATCCCACTAGGTGTGTATTTAGGCTACATATTACTTATTAATTTAGATTTTTTTGTATTACCTAGTTTTGTTTACTTTAGTTTGTTTTGATTTTGTTTTAATTTTTCTGTTTTATTTTATTTTGTTTAATTTAGTTTAATTAATGAACTAAGTTCTATTCAGTGCAACTTTATAATTTCGTATTTAACTTAATTTTTCTTTTTTTTTTGTAAGTTACGACAACGTTTTGTGTGCATGCAGAGTTTACCTATAAGTGATTGTTACACTTTATTCTGATTTGTTGCTTCTGTTTCAGTGGCTTTTACCAGTGTATACAATTGTTGGTGAACAAAATAAATAAATAAATAAATAAAAAAGACATAATTATTCATGTTTAATAAACATCGTGCAGAAAATTGATTGTATATACCTACTCAATTTGAAACAGAACTATGACCTTGATTTTCATCTTCAGAGATTTTTTTTTTTGCCTATGGGTTCTGCTCTTGTCCTCGATCTCGTTTGATGGAAAGCCATTATGCAATCATCAGCAGTCAATAAGGACTCATCATCGTTAAATCATTCAATTATTATGTTGCGGGTATTAGAAACTTACTCGAGATGCATCAAAGTTGTCCATAGCCTTCATGTCAGGACAGGATCCCGGCATAATGATCTGTGCTCTGCATATCCTTAGAGACAGGAACCCGCAAAGGAATACTGCTATTGCTCGTATGATTGACATCTGGAATTTTAAAATTGTTGGTATCATTTCGTGAACTTGTGCTCTAGAACCATTCCAGGACGTATTCGTAGTAGCTACTTTTACGTCTGCCTTGGTCATATCGATAGAGAAGGAGAATGAAACTGCAATACTACATGTACTATGTATTTTAATGTGTTTACATAACTAATAAAATAAATAAACAGTAGATATTGTTTATAGTGTAACAGTTTTATCAGAAACAGTGATCATCATCACCATTTCAGCCGAAAAACGACCACTGCTTTACATAGGCCTCTAAGCGTCGACACCTTTACCGATTCTGTGCTTTTCGCATGCAGCGGATTTCTTCGGCATAGTAGTGTTGCTGAAATTCAAAATTCAAAAGTCATTTATTCAAACCAGGCTGAAAATCAGCACTTTTCGGACGTCAAAATTACATAAGACAGTCCCCCAAAAACGCTGTTATCAAACTTTAGAATTTTATATTAGAGCTGCATCAGGAGAAAAGGGGGATTATGCCAGTATATCAACTGTTTCTTTCAATTTATTAAACCACAGGGCTGGCTCGTTCTTTGGCCAAAGAATTATCATTGCCATTCAATGTGGCAATGCTGCCAGTCTTCTTGGCACGTTTCCGTATGATAGCGATGCAGTGCGGACGAGAACTTCGACGCCTAAGTGTGCTTTTGTCTTTGTATTTATTTGTACAGTGAGTTAGTTAGTAATTTAGTTTTAGATTGTATATTGTATATAAAATAGTGTGTAGAAAGTAAACTGTTAATATATTTAAAAATTATAATCCGATAATTGATGTAGTAGACAGTAAACTCTATAAAACAGATTTCAAAACTGAACTTACTTGCATAAGAATTTATATTTTGAATTTAAGTCTGTTTCTATTTCATATTGAACGCTAGCGGATCGATATTTTAATTTTGATCGTGATCTTCACGATTGCTATTTAACTTTAAATCAAACGCGTTCTTCAATCTTTAGTAAATATCAGAATAACATTTATATGCGTCAGTAACACTCCTTCTACAAAGAAGGTGTATAATCTAACGTACACTAATTGTTTATTTTGACCACTCCAATGCTTTTGCATACCATAAAAGATATGATAGATAAATAACACATCGCTCATTTTCTTTATTGTTGTTGACATTAGTCATATTGCTTGTGACAATAGTTTTTAAATCTTTGTCACAAGCAACTACTTATAAAGGAAATGAGCGATGAGTTATATAATATAACACTTATAACAACATAGTTACATTTACGGGCCTGTCTGGGCAGACTGATTCATATGGACTATTTTAAAAACGGTAATTGATACTAAACAAATTACTAATCATAAATAATTCAAAGTAACTGTAGAAATTTTTAACGCTCAATAAAATGTAAATCATTACAAAAATAGTTTAACGAACTAAGTTTATCGTATTTTTTGTAGTTATCATTGAGTGTTCTCATTACAACTGTGACTGTGACACACCTAATATTTACAAACACAATAAACTTTTATAAATGCAGGTAATACTAACAAGGGCCGACTATAAATGCCATGATAAGACCTACTATGCTAAATAGAAGATATAAATGGAACAGACGAAACAAAAGATGGTCGACAAAAAAGAAAAGTAAAGAAAAATCCCGTCTAAAAGAAAAGTAGGGATCAGTCAGACTGCAAGTAAAATATTTAAATATATGCGACAAGCAGGGTCATCGGCCTACAATACGAATGTCAAGCTAATTAACAACGTATAGAAATGTAAATGATCTTCGTGACAAGAAAAATGTTCGATGGTCGCTCAATTGTTTTCCTTGTTCAATATTGAAAGAGAAAACCGGTCAAGTGCAAGACAGTCATGCGTGGAAATACAATTCTTTGTTTTTAGGAAGGAGACAATAATAAATACATTCTTATTGTCTCCTTCCTAAACTAGAAAGTAATGTAGGCTATTGTCTATTTGTATGAAGTTGTTTTTCTTTCTTCAGGTTCTTACACACACACAGTATGATAATAAGGTCAATTGTGATTAGTAAAATGATGGCAACGGGCTCGCCCTCTATTACATGGGACTTAAACCGCACTCGTCTCCACAGAGTAGGCAACTCGTTCATGGGTCAATGTATACGCTTTTACAACAAACTTCCCATCGACATTCGAAACTTACCCATTAAACGATTTAAAAGCTGTATTAAAACCAAACTTTGTAAAAAAGGGTACTATAAAATTTTAGATTATTTAGATGATAAAAAAGCTTGGGATTGAGCTGCTCGCTCTGCTAAGCCTTGTGCTAAAATCATAAAATCAATACCAGTATTATATAAACATTACATACAAAATTACATTATTACTTTGTAAAGTATTTTTTTTATTTATTTTTAAATTTTTGTGAATGTGAGGACTATGTGGAATTTTTAATTATTATTATTTTTTCTTTCGTATTTAGTTTTAATGATGGTCTGGCAGTTTGAGTAGTTTATGAGGCCTACCCAAATGTCCTTTCTTTGGTATTGTTCGTCGAGTTGAGCTCCTTAAGTTCTGGGTTGAGCTCCACGATTATCTACTGACAAATGCTTGCACTGACAGGACAGGTCCACTCAAATCTGTGTGGTTCTTTTCTCAAAAGACCATTTCAGACACTAATCTACATGGTCCTCATATGGCCTGACCAAGATTATGTCTGGACTTTAAAAGAGACTGTGACCTCTGAGTTTGTTTCGGCCTTTCTTCTCAGAGTAGTCAGATAGGAAACGCCGAACTCATCTAGCTAACTTTTTTTTTTTTTTAAGATGACGTGTAAAAGTGATTCCAATATCCTATTTACAAAATAAACAATTTCATTTCATTTCATTTCATAACTGGCGAAATGTGGGTGTACTTACTATAGGTAGACCTCTGCCTAACCCTTCAGGAATTACAGTCGTGATATTATGTTATGGTCAGTAAACAATTAATAAAAGGAGAGGTTTCCTGTCTAAAATATGGCTAGGAAGTTTTGCAAGATATGAAATATCATGAGTTCATGACTAGACCATTAACAAAGAACAAGGTTGTCATTCGTTTTAATGTTTTAGTGATTTCCAAATGTAATTCTTGTGGTCTTACTTTTAGAGATCACGTTTCTTCCCTTGCGAAGGAGTCTTTCAGCCGCCTGGTATTTTTTTTGCGAAATGATCGTTTCTTCGGCAAACGTAATGTTGTTAGGCTCTTGTACACAGCTCTGTATCGAAGCAAACTCGAGTCCAGCGCCTGTGTTGGCACCCCTATACCGCGGCCCAAACACTGATGCTTGGAAAGCTCCAGAAAACTTTCCTAAGATGCCTCTTCCAAAGGTTATACAATTTATTTCCCTATATGTCCTAACCTGACCTGACCAACTATCTTTTAGGTATGTTGGGCTTTAACTCGTTGGAGGTGAGGCCTTGATCAGCTCACGGTAGCCTGTAAAACCTTACGGGGACGTATATACTGCAGAGTTCCATGGCCTTTTCTGTCGATTATTTGTGACCGACAAATACATTGGACACCGTGCGAGCTGCTGTGCTGGCACAATCTGTTTGGGCAAACGTCATCTAAAACTGTCGCCAGAGCTGAATCTCCAGTGTGTGCCTTTGGAGATGCTCAACGCCCTTCTGACTGCCAACCCTGAACGTGATGTGTTTTTGGATGAATGAAGTAAATTATGCGTATATTTCTGGACTTCTGTGAGTGAAAGTATGCAAGGGAGTCCACTGTTCCATCTTATTTTTGATTAAATTATATACAAAAAAAAATGACAATATTAATATCTTTTTTTTTCTATGTTTATTAATGTTATTGGTGTTCTACTGTTTTAATTACGCAAAAAAAACTACCATGTATGCTTAGGAGTATTTTTTAAAACTTTTGTCGAATATTTGAATAAGAAATTGGGATCATTGATGTTTCGCAACTAATTACGAATTTCAATACTCGACATTTGCTATTCAAAAAGCGCATCCATATTTATTAACTTTATTTGTGTAAATAACAATGATTTATCTTTCCCATAGACTTAATTCTGGTCTTCTTACCTCGCTAAACTGTTTTTTTTTCAAAAAATATACATTTACTGGTATAACATGCTTTTTGCAAATTAAAAAGGTCACTTTTTTCAAATGTTCGTGCGAATCTATAAACGTGCCTATTTCTTTAATTATATTAAAATTTTAAAAGCCCCCGAAACAAAAATTTCCTCATTTCTCTTTCCTACTCCATAACCAGACCTTGTTCATCATCTATCTATAACCTATTCATTGAGACCATTCTAATGAGTCCAAACACGATATTTGTGCTGTAAGTTGGTAAGGGAATTCGGTATCATGCAAATTCCAGGTGATGCTGCAGCATCAGTTCAAGGTTATTATGTCCTTCTAATATCATTGAAGTAACAGAATAACAAATTTAAAATCGATCAGTCCTGTGGAAGACGCTCACATCAATTCATCAACTAGAAAAGAGCTGATAATCAGTAGAGTTTAATGGCGGTTTAGTGGCGCTCACAATATGTCTTATTAGAAGGCTAAAACTCACCCAAAGGGCAATGAAGAGGGTTAAGCTTGGAGTTTCCCTACGTGATAGGTAGGGGAACCAAGGTAACCGTCATAGCCTAAAGAATTGCCAAATTTAAGTGGCAATGGGCAGGGCACATTGTTCGCAGAACAGATGGCCGATGGGGCCGAAAGGTTTGCCAAATTTAAGTGGCAATGGGCAGGGCACATTGTTTGCAGAACAGATGGCCGATGGGGCCGAAAGGTTCTGGAGTGGCAACCGCGTACCGGAAGACGTAGCGTTGGAAGGCCTCCCACAAAGTGGACCGATGACCTGATGAACGCCGCAGGAATACGCTGGATGCGGGAAGCACAGTACAGGTCGAAGTGGCGGTGCTTGGGCGAGGCCTATGTCCAGCAGTGGACGTCTTTCGGCTGAATTAATGAATAGTAGAGTTTGACTAGTTTTCAACTTCGAATTCTCAATTTATAAATCGGATGTATGAAAAATACGGAGAAAATTGAGTAATCGGACTCGAATCCTAATCAACCCATCGCAGTGTAGTTTGCATTAACATTTAATCAATTGCAATGATTTTGGTCGTTAGTCAAGAGACCTTTAACTGTCTTTGTCTAACTTCGTCTGTCAGTAGGGCGACCCAAATCGAAGTAAAACCAATTGTATGTAAAATTCAAGAAATGTTATTGTTAATTGTATCTTAAACAAACGCAATCTTAGAAGTTTGTTATTATTATTTGTTATTCGTTCCTAATGACATGGTAACACTAATGGGATGTAGCAGCAAAGGCTTTGGTGCCTTTATATTCTGAGAAATCCATCTGTTTGGTAAAGTCGCTGTAATTTAAGAAAGGTGAGCCTCCTTCGATACGTTCGGTGCCTCGAATAGGCGTCATTACAGCACACAATGTGAACCTTTATAACATTAATTTTCTAAATTACCGCGCCCCCCGGTCTACTCCTTGATATGCAATGGCCTCTGTAGTCCCATGAAGGCTCCATGAAGGCTCCAGGCATGCATGAGGCTCCAGGAGCCAGTACAAATCTTGGGGTTCATTCGATTTATCGAGGTTGGTTAAACCACGCTGGGGTCGGTGCATTTAATTCATTCACTCAAATCAAGCGAAGACACCTTAATACAGAAGAACAGGTCAACATTTTATTTCTTCGCAGATAAACGAGGTCAATCTCTCATATTAAGACCAATATATACTTTTCGACAGTATAATGAAAACTTATGGCAACAAACATTCAATAAAGAATATTCTATAAACCAGCAGTGGGTCAATAATGTCCTGAGTAAGTGTGTTAGTTGTGTGTGGCGTTTACCGTACCGAGTAACGGTAGTCATCGCCCGCGCATGGACGCATGGACAGTTGACGAGGGAAAGCGATTTGTGAGATGCATTTCGCTGGTGAGATTACTGTTGTAAAAATGATGTTGTCATTTTTACTGTTAGTATTGAGAGTGCCTAATTGGATAGTGTGACGGTTATTGCGATGTTTCTTGTTGGAGAGCTTCTCTTTGGACATGAAAAAGTTATAAACCACTGTGGGACTTGTTAGTTGCTGTTTAGTTGTTAGTGACTAATCTGGTGTCAGAGTTTTTACGCCACCCATGGGCCTCTGACTTAGCTTCACATGCCGTCAAAAGTATCTCTCAGGCATGGCCGGTTTCCTCACGATGTTCTCCTTCACTGTTTTTGAAGCAAGTGATAATTATACTACAATACGCACATGAATCCGAAAAGTCAGATGTGCGTGACTTAGGTTCGAATTCGAGACCTATGACTTGTCCGACGATTACACCACTAGGCTATCACTGACAGCTTAATGTGATATTTGGATAATAATCTGACTGTAAATCACTGGAAGACTAACATCTGCTGATTCACGTCCTTTATTTATTTATTTGTTAATAGGAGAACCAACAGCAATAACAAATGGATAACAGTTGATTAAGAAACATAAAACCAATTACAGTTATTATTATTTATTTTATTTTATAAATTTTAAGAAAACTTACATTTAAGTATGCAGTTACATAATATACATGATCAACTACAAGTTTCCTCAAAGCTGATGACTATCACCACCACCAAAACAAACCTTAAAGGTTGTCAAAAACGCCCTCGTCCCTAGTTTATTTTTACCCTATTGCGGAAATCCCAAATGGGAAGTAGTGTATTTCTCAATAAAAGTACTTATGGCACTGCAACCTGACGAGAGGCACGCTATGTCCTATAACTTAGCCCTCAAGAAAGTGCACTTGCCACGACCCGGTGAAAGTAAAGTGAGATGCACTCAATTTAGAGACGTTTGTTTGCTCGAGCGGATTGAGGACATCATATCATCACACTTCACAATGCAGTACCTGGTCAACCGAGCTCTGCTCGGGTGAAAATAGAGAATGCTCATTTAATAGTATAGGATAATTCATACTAATTCCATGTACAGTACATACTACTTTTATGCTGACATAATAGTAGGTATTTACTAATTCCATGCTGACATGATAGTAGGTACTTACTAATTCCATGTTGCCATGATAGTAGGTACTTACTAATTCCATACTCATATCTTGTTCTAAACTTTGGGCGACCAAGCTCAGCTCGGGTGAAAATACGGAGATTTTTTTTTCCCTAGCCAGATCAATTTTTCGCCCCCGTAAACCTCTATATTGCAACTTTCATCGAAATCGTTAGAGCCGTTTTCGAGAACGTGATTACAAATATTTATATACTAGTATAATTATATACAAATATGGCTCGCTTAATAAGGATACATGGATATTATTATAGCATGCCATAAAGAGGAAAGTTTTGCTCTTTTAAAGGCTTCCGCAGAAAGGAGCGAAGCGACGCGAATCTTGTGATCCAATTTCTATGAAAATTTCACCGAAATTGTTCTATAAGTGCCGCTTCGCGCATGACTGTGAGCCTTTATGTGGACAATTTATTTTTCAACTTTGCCTGTAGTGTTGTCATAAATAAGGGATAAGCAATATCTTTTATTGATACCTACAAAGAAGACTGTGCAACGTAAATTAAGCCTTAACAGTTTTAAATTCCTAATCTTGATGGAGTTTTTACCCTATCAAAAATAGCTTAGGCCGTGTGATACAAAAACAGCGGCCAAGTGCGTGACCACGCACAATGAAAGGTTCCATAGTTAGGATGCATTTATCCCAAGAACTGAACTTTGTAGGGTCTTGAAAGACAGACGGGACGGACGGACAACGAAGTGATCCTATAAGGTATCCGTTTTTTCATTTTGAGAAAAAAAAAAAATTAAAAACCACAAAGAATAAGCAATCGTTTTTTTTGTTGTTAATAAGTATGTTTATTGATAGAAATAAATATAAAATAACGTAGTATTTACCTTCTTATTTATTTCTATCAATAAAACAATGTGTTTTATCAAAAATTTCTATAATATTTACAAGTGGGCACATAACAACTTATAACTAATTAATTAATAAAAATAGAAAAATTATATACTAACTTAACTAAAACTATTAAAATACTAAAATATAACATCGAAAAATTCATCCGCATCGCTGTCTACTGGTAATGTACCCAAGAGACTGGCCGCATTGCCACATTGTATGGCAATGCTTAGCCTCTGCCCAAGGTAAAAACTAGCTCTTGGGTCACGGGAAGTCAAATACCCGTTTTGAGATTTCATTGAAGAGGCCGTGAGCACTCGGATATTTTTTTATGTAACTGACTACCTAAACAATAGGTACATGTTACTGAAAAATAGTGAAGTCATAAAAATTTGTTTTACTAATGTAATTTTATTTTTTAGAAATAAAGTCATGTATACGCCTAGCGGCCTACTTTTACGTTAATCTAACAACTAGGATTGTTATGTTAATCTTATCTTTCCTTTAATAAAAATGTTTGGGTTTCCAGAAGTTACCACCGACAAATTAGGTACTAATACAAACTGTTTATGTAAGTGCAAAGTTTGTTACTTTGTTCTCGATCTATTAGCAAGCCAGTCGATTTATTTTGACTCGTTGAAACTTGACAATGAACTATGATATTTATGTGAAAAATTTTGAGTACGGCGCAAAAAAATTGCATTCGTACACACATAAATAAGTAGATGCATAAATAAAATTGTTCGTTTTTATTAGGATAGCAATTAGGATTTTGGAGTTCTGAAGGTCTAATGACAGGAAATAATAAAGTTATACCACATAGCAGACCCCTTTTTGCTTAGTTATTTTTTCCGTGTTATTTACCTATCGATATAAGTTAATCGAGGTTGCAGAACTTACATTTACTTATCTGTATAAATTATTACTAATTCGCCAGTGCATTGGTGTAATGATTTGGAGTTGCTATGCATAAACAATTTCATTACTTTCGGTACATTATGCCAATGACGCGACAGCACGACGCGGCTCTATTAGAACAATTTCTAAGAAAATTTCATGGAAATTCTCTACTGTCGCACCGTCGCGTAGCGCCTGTCTGTGGGACTCTTTACTTGCATGGGACACTAATAGTGTACCAAATGGCTGAAAAACTTGACAAAATTGGTGGCATCGTTTGAAAATTCCCAGATTCCCGGAAACAAGGGACAGAGGTGTAAAGTGCAATACAAAATGACATGATTACTTTGTAAAGTATTATATTGTTTTAATTATTGTGAATGTGAGGACTATGTGGATATTGTTTTTTTTTTTTTCTTTCTCTTTATGTTTAATGATGGTCTGGCAGTTTGAGTAGTTTATGCGGCCTACCCAAATGTCCTTTCTTTGGTATTGTTCGTCGAGTTGAGCTCCTGAGTTCTGAGTTGAGCTCCACGATTACTGACAGATGCTTGCACTGACTGGACAGGTCCACTCAAATCTGTGTGGTTCTTTCCTCAAAAGACCATTTCAGACACTAATCTATATGGTCCTCATATGGCCTGACCAAGATTATGTCTGGACTTTAAAAGAGACTGTGACCTCTGAGTTTGTTTCGGTCTTTCTTCTCAGAGTAGTCAGATAGGAAACGACGAACAATTTTTTTTTTAATATGACTTGTAAAAGTAATTGCAATATCCTATTTACAGAATAAACAATTTCATTTCATTTTCATTTTATTTCAGTGGGAATACGTAAATGTCAGTTATTGTGCGAATCTCATCTAGGAGGCAAGGTTATTGCTAAAGACCGAGCTGCTGCTGAAAAATACCTAAAGCCTGATTGAACTCGAACTCTGCAGAATCCAGTGCTCAGCTTTCGCACTATCCTACTACTGAATCAACGAAGCAGTATCTATGTATAACCAAAAATAATTACTTAGATGTTATTATTTATTACAGCTAAATGTTCCCGCAGACAGGACTGACATGACGGCGCGACGCGGCACTGGTGGAACAATTTCTATGAAAGCTTCTCGGAAAATGCCGCGCCAGTCTGCGGGAGCCTCGGTTTTAGTACCAGCTGTTGTATAATAAGTATGTAAACTTTAATTGTCTTGATACACATATGAACATAATGGTTGGAAGTAAAAGCCTATTGAAAGTAAACAATGGAAAGAGAGAATTTCCCTACTTTCACTGCCATACCAAGCTCTAGCACACCAACAAATGACAAACCATAGTTATCATTGAGCTAGATCAGTCATTATTATCATTAATTTCACGAGAGTTCTAAGTTTATTCCTGTATAGCCTTTTTAGCCTCGCACAGGACCTTTTTTATAACACCGATTTAAAAAAAAACTATTTGTACAGACGCCAGCAGGTCAACGTACCCGAAACTGTCAAATTTTCCCAATCAACTTTGAACCTTATACTTTAATGATAAAGTTGAAAATCTATTAAAGAAATTTGACAGATTGTAGTAGGTTGATGTGCTGGCGTCTGTACTTACTGTCCCAAAAAAAAAAATCTTTTCTAGCAGAATCCATCCAAAATATTTTTTTTTTAGTTAGACTGTGCATCGAAAATAAAAATATGTATAGTTCGGCAAACAGTTTTTTTTAATAATTAAGTCTAAACACAAAATATCATGAAAAAATTGTATTGTATTTTTTATTGTCCTCTAAAAGGCTAATATCTATTATAACAAAATTATCGTTATGAGTAATCTACTATAATGTAACTGAAAAATTGTAATATTTTTTATCATAAAAAACTCCTCATGGTCAGGCTTTTCATTCATTTGTAAAGTATATTCTCATGTGCTGTCAACGTAATATTTAACGTACGTTCCGAGTAATAAATGATGAGTAAATATAAGTCAAGGCGATTGTTTTGCGTTGAGCTGTCGAAAAGCTCTTCCTAATTCTTATTTGGCCTTTTAATTTTGAACTATCCGATAAGGGAAGTGTTTGCTAGAAGTGCAAGTAAGTATGTCACAATAGTAAGGGCATAGATGCTATTTTATTGAACTCTTCTATTGGTTTATAATAGTAAAAATTATAATAGTAAAAATCTTCGTTCTACCAACAATCGTCTTCTACGATGTCCTTCTCACCGCTCTGGTTTTATTCACTCTTCTTTCTTTGTCCAGGCGGTATTTCTTTGGAATGCGCTTCCTCTGAACATCAGGATGGCAACCAGTCGGTTATCTTTCAAACTGAAGGCACGTGAACATATTCGTGAAAAGTTGGCAGAATCTTTGCAGCGCTGATTTGCTGGATTTGTTTTCTTCTCTACCTATCGTTATTTCTCCTGACAAAGTTTATTCGGTTTATAATATATGTATGTATCTATGTATGTATGTAGTAGTAAGTATTCATTTTCAAGTTATCTATTAGGTACTCATGTTGCACCTGCCATGTTTTGTCTCTGCTCCACCCTAAGGTTGACTGGTAGAAAATGCCTCAGGCATTAAGTCCGCCTTTGTACAGTATTTTTTTTACTTGTGCATAAAGTTTTAATAAATAAATATAATTGAATATTGTTTTTTACGCGTGAAAAGTAAGAGCTAGGAATTGGAACAATATTTGTTAGGAGTGAGGAGTAAATCGCGGGAAGGTTCAAGCATGAAAATGTTTTAAGAAATGAGAAGATGGATGGTTCGTGTTAAAGGTGTAATGGCACGAAAGAACGTGAACACACACATGATGATGATGAAAGTGACGGACATACTGCACCACTCCAAAATAAAGTTGGGACGATATTGATGATGAATCCACAAAATAAATCCAGTTGTTCTAGGAATTCCATCCCATTTGGGAAACACCAAATTCCTCTCAACAGCCCAGTGATAACTTTTAAATTAACTCCCTCCGAATCGTGCAACACCATATCTGTCTAAATTAGTCTATTAATGTAGACTAGGTTAACAATTTGGTAAGTAAATGTAGTTTTTAGGCACGCGAAAACACGCTTCGTCCTAATTCCGTTTACATGCGGATTCTATTAAATGTTTCATGTAAGTGCACATAAAATACGTAAGTGCGTTTACAACGTTTGAGTAAATCTAATAAAAAAATCGTGGAAATGAGCTTTACATCAACAGTAATTTAATTGCCCCGGCGATAGGACCCTTGCTTTCTACGAATTACAATTTTAACAAGAATATTTCAACAAATACACAAAGTAAAGTTATTACACGATATAGAAATTGTGACGTTCATTTGTTTCTTACGCTCATATTTCTGGGGAAACTCTACTAATTTTGAAGACAATTGAAGTATAAATGTCTCTTGTTTTTTCTTCTAAATTATTGTTTAAGAAGACTCGTCATTGATTATAAAACGCACATTATCGGTTAGCTTGTAACCTTGCAACTTAATAGGGTAATTCTAGATTGTTAGGATTATTAGGTACTGTCCTAGATCACATCTACGACGATAATGGTGCCGATTCTCTTGTACACCGAACTAAACTATCACTAAAATTCCTTATTTTTGGCTATGAGAATCTTAATGCTATTCTGTAATAAAGTCTCTAAATTTAAAAATTATTTTGACACAACTAAATCGAATTTGACAATGGCGACTCCACGTGGTACATACTTGTTTGTCCTACCCCGTGGATTTTTTTAGAGACGGTGGCGCGCGGTGGGGGTCAGCCTCGACGTGTTTTATATGGATTTTTTCACGTTTTGTATGGAAAATAAGAAAAATGATTACCTAGCTGTTGTTTATTAGGGGTATAAGGGTATTATTAAGGGGGTCGAAATTTTCGTTATTTTTGCGATAGGACACACCATTTTCGAGATATTAGCAAAAGAAAAGAAAAAAAATATATATAGTACTGTTTTTGCACCTAAAGTCGAGGTGTTCGTGTGAATTTTAGATCATGACAACTGTGTTCCACATTTAATACACATTTTTAGATTCAGATCAGATTCAGGTCAGATTTAGTTAGACAATTAAAATTTTAGGTGAAAGACGTCAAATTCAGAATAGCAAAATTGACATTTTCACTAAATTGTGTCACTTTAGTCTATTTCAGAATGGAAAATCATCGTTTGACAGGAATAAACTAAATTTTGGTGATTTTTAGTCTAGTTTAGAGGCATTTGTGACAAGAGAATCGGCACCAATATCTCATATTACACTAACTAGCTACCAAGCGGTCAGCCAGTACATAACGCTGTATTGTATCATCTCTTGTTGTATTAAATGAAGAAAATGAAGTTAATGAACATAAACATAACGGTTTTTATAAGATTTTCAACATAATTTTTTTTTTAAAGATATGCAATGCCTCATTGTTAAACAGTGGTCTGAAAGTACCGATTTTATTCCCAGTTTAACAAAGTTTTGGTTGGTTTTCCCATAGGAACATTGGCAGTCAAATACCAGCACCGGTGCAAAAACTACACACCACCTACAAAAACCTACATACACCTTCGCTTTGCAGGCACCTCTATGTTTGCAAATTATTAAATTTATTACAAACTAGAATATATTAAGTTAAAATATAAATGAAGTTAGATAAAAAGTCATATCAGATGTGAAATAATAATTTCGGTTGTTTAGCTTTCAAGGTCAAAATGTACCTACTATGGATGATATTATAAAATCCTCAATAGAACCTTGGCAATCATATGCAAATAAATCCTTACCTTGACTTTTTATTTATCACAACAAATATTCTGATGTAACACTATCACACTCAACACACGTCCGTTCACTTTGACCGTTGCATACCATCTGAGAACACGCTCCAACTGTTTACGCATATGCGTGCGCGCAGATTTAGTACGTTAATGCTATGTTTCTGTGTTTAAGGTTCAATTAATCATTGTAAAATACTCATTGCCGATTTTAATTTTTTGCTACCGGTTTATCTAATGTTTAGCGATTTAGAAGGAAGAAAAACTTTGACGTATTTGGAGTTAATATAAAATTGTATGTTGATTTAAATTAAGAACGTGTCGAAGGATAAAAACTCGTTGCTATACATATTGAATAGTCGTGAAGTGAACCAATTAGAACTGTTTGAATCTTATAGTTCCATATGTAATTCAGGTTAGTTTGTATTCAGGTGTAATAGGCAGCTGAATTGATGGTTTATATTGAATGCCTTTCAGTACCATTTTAAGTTCTAGATCAACCAAGAAAGCCATGCTGGAGTTTTCTAATCACACATTACAGACAGCTGATTATATATTTATATGTTCAGATATTATATATTTTTATATTATAAATTCGAAAGTAATTCTGTCTGCCTGTCTGTATGTTAGTTTTTCACGCCTAAGACACTGGACGGTTTTCGATAACATTTGGCAAGGATATACATAAATGGCATTCCTGTGGGATAATTGCCGACGTCCACGCGGGCGAATCCGAGGACAAAATCTATTGAGAAATAATCTTTAGTTGAAAACAACTTTCTATTTCTATTAAAAGATGAAAGAGTATTCATGTTTTTGCCTCAAGATGAATTGTATATATTTTCAATTGTATAAAAAATGGCAGGTTGTTAGATTGTCTTTGACCTTTGACCCGTATCCTCAATTACTTTATTTATTTAGCCGTTTTCTTAGTTAACACATTTTTGTTGTAACAATTTTTTTATTTAAAAAAATGTCCGTGGAGTTTCTTGTCCGTTGTTCTCCATAGCTTCATATTTCTGACCGACCGACTCCTTGACAATTCAAAAGTGCCTGTAAATGGTTTAATTGAAATAAATGCTTTGAGTTTGAGTTGCAGTTAAATCAATCTCGCTCGTTATGTTTACCTCTCATTAAAGGAAGTAGACGATTACAAAAAAGAAGGGTAATTATTAATTATTTTGCAAGAATTTACAAGAATCTCCCGGGCCCCCGACTCATGGTTGTAGTAGGAACAGTGGGGTTTTAGTCGGTAGGATTCCGGCAGAACCCTCCGTTCTCCCAAGAAGAGGAGGATTTCCCCAACAAAAAAAACAAAAAGAAGTGGGTGGAATATTATTAATTAACTTCTCCCGCTCTGGGCGGAGCGAGAGGGCGTGTCACTCTTACTGACTAAAACCCACCCGTGTTCCTACAGTTGCCTGTATGTTGCCAGGGACCACGGTATCCCTTTCGGACTTTCCCGCGACCCCGGCAGGCATCGGCTCTAGCGGACCCCGTTAGTTCTGCTGACATTTCTTTGAGGCGCGCGTGGAACACAACGCGCCGTCGCCGTCGACCCGGGCCTGGTCCTTATCGGACGGCGAGCTACCCATTGCTCACCGTCCGCAAGCCCGCGCCTACGGTGGCCGGGAATCATCATGTTTTTGCCTCAAGGTGAATTCTTGGCTATATACCTACACTTTCAATAGGGATGTTGACTAAAATTTGTTCTTTATCCTTTTGGTAGATTATTAAAAAACATAGGACACGTATTTTTACTTTTTTTAAACAACCAAAAGATTACGGCAATACATTGAGTTAAAATGTGGCATGACGTCACTCCCCGTAGATTTTATAGGTACTGACTTGTGACGTAGCGAGCCCAACTCCCCAACTTGAATGCGTTTTATTTAAATCATTTTTTACTAATATGACAAAGCAAAAAATACGTGTCTAATATTTTTTTTATTATCTGACTGACGGACTAAATAGTTTTTTTTTCCCCAGTCAACATCCCTATTAAAGATGGCAGGTTGTTAGATCTTTGACCGCTGACCCATAAGCTTTAATTGTTTTATTTATGCAGGTGTTTACTTAGTTAAATCCATCTCATTCGTTATGTATAGCTCACATTCATAGAAGTAGGTACACGATTACATGAAAATAAAGCCTTCGTATTTATAATTATGTTAATCAGAGAGTCATTAATGATCTTAGATGGAATTAAGTATAAGTTCCTCTGCAACTTGGTAACAGGAATAGGTCAAGAGCATAAGAATCAGAAATAAATGACAGAGAAGTTTCATACAAAGTCTAAGTAAATAAACAAGTAGAAAACGACGCTCTATTTACTGTTGCGTTGAAACTAAAAAATAATGAAGTTAAAACTAGATGTCCCATATTTTCCACAAATTGGATATGTTTGAAAAAGAAGATGAAGAAGTGTTACGGAACGTTAATTTTAATAATTTTTAATATTATAGGTAATATCTAAATATATATAACAAATAATAATCATCATCATTATTTTCATTCATTTGTGTGCAGCGAACTACGTTAGATGCTCGAGTTAAGGTGATATATTGAAAAAATGCTAGTGGGCGCCGTAGACGGTGATATTAGTCATAAAAAAATGGCTGGGAACAATTAGAAAACTTAAATACTGTTATGAAATTATACTAGAAGTTAACTGAGTAGCCTAATATATAGTATGCTTAGCATTGATAAATGTTGCGCAAATGGAATCACAGATTAAAGAAGTTGTGCAATATAATATGGTTATTTATAATGTTAAAACCTTGTAATATAATTAATTAAAATAAAATTGGGAAGGTGTAGAGACCGGTTGCTCACCAGCGGCCTCTTGTAGATAACTGTGTTAATGCTAAAGTAGGTACGTCAACGATAAGTTAAGGTAATTAAATACACAGATAGTACATAGTATTGCCTGGAGATGGCGCTCGATTAGCATAGTGTGTTTTTTCTAAATTATAATATGAAAAATGTGTAGCCGATTGCAATACTTAGTTCAAAACATGTAAAATTGAATGAAAAATACTTGAGATGGATTTTTTCCAGATGAAATTGTTACATATTGTTAGATTCGAAACAACGTCACTTTCGAAGCAACTATACGAAAATTTTGGCGTTACTTTCGACTGGGAGCGTGGCGTCTCCTGTAATCCGGCTTCTCGGAGGTCGGGCACGGAGGATGGTTTGAGGTCGGGGTTCCTGGTGCTGAGTGGCCCATGTTGACTGGACGTCCACACTAAGCCCGGTGTTGATATGGATCCCCTGAAGGAGTTCAGGGAATGCAGGTTAACTAAGGAGGGGCGAATCGGGCCAGGGGGGAAACCCAGCAGCCAAAAGTCCCCGCATCGGGCAGTAGTGGGATAGCGGCCGGGAGTGGGCGCTCAGTATCAGCCTGACCAATATAATCAGACCCGTTCCTTTTGCCATGTTACGGTAAATTGCAATTGTTTGGAAAAGAATCATAGATAGCTTAGCTTTGTTCTTTTAGTCTAATTTTACAATACGTAAAGCCAAGCTGTTGAAATGCTGCTAAGTATTGTATTCTTATTTCGCCATGAACAGGAAGAGGGAACAGGGCCCGCGATTCTCCATACAAATGTGTGTTTTTTCTTCTTGAATAATGCCTCTAGAGCAAACATTTTTTTTTTTCATAAAATCAAGGTCTGCTGTAGTCACGTCCCTGTTATTACCTTTTTTTTAACAACTTATCGGTAAAGAAAATATGACCCACCAAAAAAAAATTCCCATTTTTACCGCCGTGATTAGAGGAGTACCAGACAAATTTGAAAAGTTTTTAACATAAAAGAAAATGATAGGAACCATAGACATTATTCTTTCTTAAAATTTTAATGTAAAAAATAATTGAATCGGTTCAGTTTTCGAGGAGAAAAAAGGGGAATACGAAACGTCGAATAGTTTTTTTTGTGATATTGTTGGTCTGAGCTGTAGCTATCCCTATCGCACTCTACGGGGGCAGACTTGAGGTAAGAAGACGGCAATAGCTTCTTCAAATACCTACTTTTCAAATTCCTCGCAGGCCCTGTTCCCTCTTAAGAGCATATCTTAAACTTTAATTATTAGGAGTAGGTACCTACCTATATTGGCATTAAGGTTCTTTTAAAGGCAGTTTGTGTTTAACAAGGTATATGTAAAAATGACACCACATGATTCACTTACTATTTTATTTCAGAGCTGACTTCGCTTATTACAATGACTATCGAGTTAAAACTAAGCAATGCCTGTACATAGCAAGCGTCGCTGCGTGTCGAGTAGGTACTCATTACTTATTTGGTAAAGTAGCCCTATTTGAGACACCACTGAAGGCTCCTTCGAATCACTCTTTTATCAAACCCCAAGGCTGTTAAGATAATACAAATATCAGACAGACTAAAATTTTAATTGCTTTATATCTGATCTGTCAGCAATATATAGAAATTGCTATATGAACAACTTTTAGGAACGCAAATATCGAACAAATTATCGCTTAATTTGCGTCTCTAAATTAATAATCATTATAGCACCTTCAATACTTAGAGGTATTTTTATAACTTGCTGACATGTCCCTTTAAATGTAGTCTACAGCCTTGGAAGGTTCCTTCAAACATTAATATTATTTCTTTTTCTACTGTACTACTGGAATTTCCTTAGTTTCCTTGACTTCCTTAGTTTCTGCTGCTACTATAGCTGGTTCTATTTTTTCAATATTTTCTTCTTTCTTCTCAGATTCAGCCATGATAAGTTCGGGGACTTGCATCGGCTTGGCTTCTTCAGCTGGTTCCGGAACTGCTGATCTTTCTTCTGGCTCAGCTACCTTGACTTCGGGGTCGACTCTCTTCTGTTGGCAAAATAAAATGTAAAGTTTAATTCATACCTATGTTTACTGGCTCATGGAGCGATTAAGTCAAACGTTAAAAGAAAACGTGGTTTAGATTCGACGGGCAATTCATGAAACTAATTAAAAAAGGTTTTATTTATACGATTTTATTTTGACTTCACCCGTGTGAACAAAGTCAAAGTCAAATAATTTATTTCAATTAGGCACAAAAAAAGGCACTTTTGAACGTAAACATTTAAATAATAATTGATTCTAGTTGCTCCTTCCAAAAGGTAGTTTTCGTATGGAGAAGAATGGGCAAGAAACTCCACCGTTACTCTTTTAAAATGTTTTCACAATATCTTGTATACATCAATTATATAATTACATGTGAAGACGATGCACCTAGAATAAGATTACTATACCACGTTAGGTAAAAATAATTAAAAATTAAGGAATGCCAGATAAATTAATCATGTGATAGATGCATGGTGCTCACATATTTACAAACATTGTAAAATTATACGATATTCCTAGCATTTTTACAAGTAATATAACTCAGTGGGTGAATTCGAGTAATCACAGAATGTAAAACCAATATAAAAAAAAAATATATAAAAAAATATACAATTAAATTAGCAACCAGTTAGATTTTGTCTAGATTCTAAATTGTCCTATGGAGCAGGACCAGCATGTTTCCAAGCATTTTGTTTTAATATAAAAAAATATCCTATGCCCCGTTACTTCGTTTTAGCTTAGCGTAACGAACTGGGCAATCAAACGCAAAATAGTAGATTGTTATACAAGGGTCGAAAGGAATCAATTCCCATGCGAGGTATTTAGACTATAGTCCGAGTAGGAATTGATGACTTTCACCCGTGTTAAACACTTTTAATTTCGAATATATGGAAAGTAAAAAATAGTACCTAGTTTTTCTAAAATATTTTTGATAATAATAACATGAGTAGTACCTATTTAAAATTAATTGAGAAATTAAAACAATTTGTGAAAAAAATTAAATATGGAACACACCGCGTCACCGCCGCGAGCCGTCCCGCCTAGTAGGTATTTTTTTTATTCACACTGGCTGTTTTATACACTTACAACACCGCTGCATTTTTTTTTATTTATATTTTTCTTAAAAAATAATAATACCAACCAAACTTAGTTCTATTTTAAAATTCATTCCCGCCTTATAGAGGGAAGCAATTACTTTGAGTCTTTCCCGCCCAAAGATGGGGAGCAGCGTCTTCCATCCGCTACTCGGATCAAATAAACACTACTTTCCGAGTATAAGAAATGAAAATAATATTTCAAATCCGACTGGTAGTTTCAGAGATAAGCGCGTTCAAACAAATAAACAAACTCTTCAGTTTTATTGGATTAGTATAGATATTATATATAACTGAGTATATACTAGGTAGCCAAGACAGATGCAGCATTGGTTTGAAACACTGATCATCGTTAATTGAAATCTCCTTGCTATACTCGAAATCGATAAATATAGCAATTTATTGTTTTTGTGTCATAAAATTACATGTTACAACAAAGTCGTAAAAGTAACAGACCAATAAAGCTTCTCCGTATTCTTTTTCTTACCTCAACAGGCTGTTCAATCTCCTTGGCCTTCTCAACTGGAACCTCAGCAGGTACAGGCTCGTCGGCATTCTTAGCATCAAGTTCACTGGCAGCAGCAGGCTCGGGTAGAATCGTGCAGTCAGCCTGATTGGTCTTCAGGAAGAAAGTCCTGGAGATCTTGTATCTGTCGAGGACGGCATATGCGTTCTGCATCACGGACAGAGATGGGAGTCTGTCACGGGACAGTAGCCAGGTGTTTTCTGGGAAGAAACGTTACAATATTTTAGAGTTTTTTAGATCGTTGGCCGTAGTTGTGAGGTTTGGATAATCTTATTTTTTTTGTTAAAATAATAATTTGGTAATAAATAGTAGGTACAGAATAAAATAAAATAAAACTTGTGTCAAGTCTAGTACTGATGAAAACTACTTGTCTCAAATCTCTGTCCTCTTTTAACATATCATTCTACCCACGATTTATGTTCGCATTCTCAAAGTAAGACATTAAGTAAGATCTTAGATTCACTACCACAGCGCAATATAATTTAGCCTAGAATACATAATATTCCTTAAAAGAATCCAATTTATGTAGAAATAGACTCAAATGAGGCTCTTCTCCATAAGAAACGACTAATAGGAGCCGTGCATGTAGCTTCTGACGTTTCATAAATGCACATATTATCATGAAATACAATATTTTGAATTTTATAAATAAAACTCACGTGTATGCACAGGTCCAATACCGCTGCAGGACCACATCACGGCATAGCTATCGTAGTCAGTATCCAGTATGCTGTATTCGAAGTCGTAAGGCAGCGGGGCAGAGGAGTATTTCACCATGACGCGACCCTCACCTTCCCTGCCCACCTTCTGCAGATGACCTTCCATTATCCGCTTGAAGCCGGTCCTGGTGGAAGATATTTCATAGTATGTCTTTTTCGTCTAACCTGGTGTCAGAGTTTTAAAGCCGCCCATGGGCCTCTGACTTGGCATGCTCACCGGTATCCTCACGATGTTTTTCTTCACCGTTTTTGAAGCAGGTGAAAAATTGCATGTTATGCACACATTCAATAAATAACTACTAGGTATCAGCGAGGCAATTTCGTATCACACTTGAAATGGCCAATGCCTTTCATTTGGACAATTTTAAAACATTCATTTCGTCACTTACGTTGTCGAGCAGACGAATTTTTCATAAATGATAAGCAATAGATTAGCAATTTCCATCAAAATAAGACTATTTCGTGAAAATATTATGATGATTGGCTGCAAATATAATTTCTAGAGGGTCAAATTAAATTATCTATTTTTATTATATAATTATATCTAACCATAATCAAACAAAAAATAAATAAATTAGATGTGAGATAGATAGATGTCAAATAGAAGTAGATATATTTAATAAACTATTCCACTTAACTATTCCTAAAGAGTCATAAAAAACCCTGAAAGAAATAGACACGTGTTTCAACTCTCAACTAGCCATCCTAAGGCGTGTTGCCACGGCTGCGGACGCGCCGCCGGCGGCGCTCGGCGTGGCAACACGCTGTGTTCGGGTTCGCGACAAGTTTCATCCTGAGGAAGCCTCGTTGAGAAGTGAAACGTGTGTCGATTTCTTACAGGGTTTTTTATGAATCTTTAGGAATAGTTAAGCGGAATAGGTTACTAAATATATGTACGTCTATTGTAATAATGGATTTCCGCAAGGTCACGCCTGAATAAATTAACCATCTTAAATGAGATAATTTTTTTTTGGATCATCACCCTTAGTTAGTGTAGTCATTTGATTTGAAATATACAGAAAAATAAACATATCAGTAAAAAAAAAACTGTTTTTTTTGTGTATACTTCACAGACGTGATGGGTATCGATATCTAAACATTATAAAACAAAAGAAAACATATTTTCTCAACTCATACTTTAAGAGGGAACAGGGCCTGCGATTCTCCATACAAATGTATAGGTACCCCTTTTTTCTTCCTGAATAATGCCTCAGAGCAACGTTAAAAAAATAAAATCAATGTCTGCTGAAGACATGTCTCTGTTATTTCCTCTTTTTCAGCAACTTATTGGTAATGAAAATATGACCCTCCAAAAATTACAAAAATGCCCCATTTTTACCGCCGTGATTGGAAGACTACCAGACAAATTCGAAAAGTTTTTAACATAAATGAAAATGCTAGGAACCTAGACATATCATCTTTCTTAAAATTTTATTGTAAAAAATAATTGAATCGGCTCAGTTTTCGAACGTTTTAAACGTCAATCTCATCCATTTTTTTTGTGATATAATCGGTCTGTGCAACCGTCCCTATCGCACTCTGCGGAGGAAGACTTGAGGTAAGACGACGGAAATAGTTTCTTCAAATACCAATTTTTCAAATTTGTCGCAGGTCCTGTTCCCTCTTAAGTAACAACACAAAGAGGGGTTCTTGACCCCAAAAAAAACTGCATTTTTTTTTGTGCTTCGCAGTCGATACCCATCACATCTGCTGAGTTTTGCTAGCTAATTTAATTTGACCACTGACCATTTGTTATTAGCATCCAATTATGCTAATTGGCAAATATTCTACCACACGAGTTATAAATGTCTCAGCACTTACAAGGAGTTAGTGATCTCGTTGGTGACGAGGATCCTGCCTTCAGGAGTAGCAGTATAGTGGGTGGTGACGCAGCGGGTACCCAGCTCGGTGACGGTGAAGTACCTCTCAGCCTCATACCATGTGCCCAGGAAACGGTTCATGTTGAAGTTTGCCATCGCCTGCAGGGACAAAAGATTTCGTTAGCAAAAGTTAGATGAGGTTCTACGAGAACTATCAAATACAACTGACAAAGCTTTAAATGCTTTTATTTATGTCTACTTACATAGCATCTTTTACTAGTTATGTATTAATTAAAAAACCAGCCAAGTGCGTGTCGGACTACGCAATGAAGGGTTCCGTAGTTTGTATGAATTTATCCCAAAAACAAACTTAACATTGTAGTTGAAAAACATGATCTCCCATACATCGATATACGGCACAGTCAATTCTCCAACTGCAAGTGTAAGTTTCATCGCAAGAAATTAAGAAAATGTGATAAAACTACAAATGAAGGATCATTTGTAGTTCTTCCTTTACATTTTTCCTCCACTTTTTCCTTTACATGTGCTGTGAGACCTCGTAGGTCAACGGCAAGGACCCTGTAGGTTTTTATTTATAAATTGCGAGTATTAAAATATGTCGCATAAACGGCCGTAATTTTTTTAGTAATTACGTATTTGATATTCATTTCAACTTGATACCTCTACACGTTCCTGAGAAAAAAGATCTTGACAGGCTGACGGGTATAAGGGTTCCGTTTTTTCCTCTTGAGGTACGGAACCCTAAAAACACCCGAATTGATAATTGATTTTATTTGTACAAAGACTTTTACAGGTCAATCATATTTTAAAAACTTGATGAGTTCGATGTTTCCTTTCTGACGCCGGTAACGTACCTCCGCCGCGAAACCATAGCAGCGAAACTGCAGTAGTTCAATTGCGTCATGTTCCGCTACTCGAATCGGATGCGAGAAGCGAAAAATGACGCGAGTTTATTGAATTTCACTACTGCGGTTTTGCTGCTATGGTTTCGCAGCGGAGGTGTGCTACTGGGGTGACTACTCTGTGAAGAAAGGCCGAAACAACTCAGAGGTCACAGTCTCTTTTAAAATCCAGACATAATCTTGGTCAGATCATGTAAAGACCATGTAGATTGGTGTCTGAAATGGTCTTTTGAGGAAAGAACTACACGGACTGAGTGGACTTGTGCAGTCAGTGCAAGCATTTGTCAGTAATCGTGCAGGTCAACTCAGAACTTAAGGAGCTCAACGATTCGACGAACAATACTAAAGAAAGGACATTTGGGTAGCTCGCATAAATTACTCATCAATTAATTTGCCACGTAACTTCATTTCATTTTCATTCGTTTATTACACGGGAAGCTTATTGAAGACAGGAACAGTAGTTTTGTAAATGCAGACTTTATAAACGGTGCATAGGTATTCCTAAAGCTGCATTAAAAAAAAAAGCTTTTATTGATATTAATTTTTAACTGACCTAAAAAAAGGGGGAGGTTCTCAGTTCATTGTTTTTTTTAAAATGTGTTTTCCCCGATTACTCGAAGGCGGGTGGACCGATTTGTTTTTTTTATTTTATTATAGGCACACCTATAGCGATTTAGATATCTTTTATCTCGCTCTCGTGCGTTTGCTCTCGGATAGCACCATTTGGTGAAGTGGAACTGATGATGAAGACCACAGATGGCCACCGGAACTACTCAATAATAAGTATTTCACGGGTTGCGATGCGATCACTTTAATATGGTTGCCAAGCAATTTATGCTCGTCGCAATGCATAGGATGAAGTGGACCTGATGGCGAAGTACCAGGAGAACTCCTCAACAATTAACGTCCTGCATCGGTAAAAGCAATATTTTGTAAAAGGTGATGAGCAGTTGACATAAGCTATTGTAACTTAGATAATTACAAACCTAAATTAAATATTTTAATCACGTTCTTTATATTTATAGTATACGATGATTTGTAAAAACATAACTCAATTAAATATTACCAATATAAAGGAAATGACAAATCATTGGCATTTAAAATGTAACGCCATCAAAATCCATCATGAATTTCTTTCCAATCAATACCCAACTCACACATTTGCGTGAGATACATGAAAAGGAAAGTCCACTTGACAAGCAAGGTGGATCCCGCGGTCGTCGCCCCGCCCGACCAGCCCGACAACCAGTTACAAATTGACCACGGTCAGTGACGGCTGTTACGTACACCGCCAAGGTCGAGGTCATGGGGAGTTTTTGATGAATAACCGAAGGATTCTGTTTGTTGTAGATGTGTCTTATAGATTAAAAGTGTAACGAGGTTGCTTTAATTTGTAAGTATGTTAAATTCATTAGGAATAAGTATTTATTAAACTTTATGCAAAATTACAAAGGCTTCTCTACCAGCCAACCATAGGGTGACGGAGAACTGAGATGCAGTATGTTAGGTATAAAAGCTAATACAAAGTTCAAAGATTTGTTACAGCTGTAGTGGCAATCATGTCATTTGGTTTAAATAGGTTTTTATTTTTATTACGTTATTTTGCTTTTATATAGATTCTTTTATTTTAAATTTTGTGAATGTGAGAACGTTGTAGGCTTAACAGACTGTAGATCTGTCGACCATTTTCTATCTTGCTAAGTACCTGGTACTTGTTGATAGGCCTACACTGTCCTCTCATACCTATTAACACTGTAATTTGAAAACATTGTAAATACCATTTACTGTTAAAAGAGTAATCGTGAAGCTTCTTGCCGGCTCTTCTCCATAAGAAACGACCAATTGGAACTTGCTACATGACGTTTCATAAGTGCCCTTGTAGGTTTATGTGAAATAAAATATGTTTTTTTTTTAAAGAAGGTGTGGTTAATATAGTTTGAGTAAGAGTTGGCATGTACTTACGATGCTACTTTTACTGCAAACATCGTATTGAAAAAGAATGATGTTTCAGTTTTAGAGATGCACATTGAAGTATTATTTTAAATACGAGTAAGGGTATAAGAGTGCGAAAACCAATTTGTTGGAAGGATATTTACATCGAGAGTTCCCATTGAAACAATGGTTTTATGGTAGCCGTTTACTTCCACTGACCAAGAAAGGATAATATAACATTTATTACCATAAAAAAAGTTCAATATTATTATTGAACTCTTTTGAGATGTGATCATTACATGTCATTATGTACTACATAGCTTGCTTTAATTGAATAATCTCATTTTATCGTTTCATTGAATACTTAATTAATGGAACTTTATTATTGTATTCGAGCAATTACAATTAACAGGGACAAATATACTAACTGTAACTATGTATATTTCTTTGTTTGGTTAACTACCAGCTTCAATTCAAAATAATAATAATAACATATAAACCAATCTTCAAACAAAAAGAAAACAAAAAACTTACTTGAAAATCAGGACACCACCCGAGCGAAGGGATTTGCGCCGACGCAGTCGCGACAAAAGCCAATAACAGAAGCCGCCACATCTTGAAATTGAAGGATGATGACCAGGATCCAAGGGGGATGAAGGGAGACTAGATGAGCTCCAGGAGTCGATACGGGAATGGCGTCAGACGTCCCGAACCACGCTTATAAACCCTCGCAGATGAGCCCGAACCGGTCTGAAACTTGAAAACGCATCTAATGGGACACCTTATCTAGTATACACTAGGGAAGTGGTTCTCAAGGTGGAGTTACCCTTTAAGGTGCGGTGGTAATATAAAAGCGACCAGTAATATGCAAAACGGATAAGTACTTCCCAAGCTAGAAATTTAATTATTGCATCGGATTATGACAACGCACGCATTCATTTGGTGTCAGAAGTAAGAATGCATTTTGTTTTTTTTTTCAAAAATGTAATGACGGCATTTCTATTTTACTAACTAACCATTTTTCAGAACGATTCCTAAACATGCATCTGGATTTAAGAATAATATATATTTGAGTATAGAATTCGTATGGTGTAGGTACATAATAAAGAGTATTATATCTTTATGTCTTGAGACGCACACCGCACTTTTTTATGTTCGTTGATCCATTATTTTAAAGTGTCTCATAGCCAATAGTGTCATCACAATGTTTTCTTTTCTTCCTTTTTTATTTGTTTGTATATTGGCACCTTGCAGCTATTTCCTAATAGCTAATTAGTCATTATTTGATCGTTTTTTTTGTATGTTGTGCTGTTTTCTGTGTGCACTAAATAAACGATTTATCTATTTATCTATCTATGATGCCCCCCAGCGGTTAAGGCATGCATAACCTCATGCCTCTCATGCATGAGGTTGTGGGTTCAAATCCTGCTCGGATTTGTTATTTTTTCAAGTACCTATGTTATTTTTTCAATTCATATGTACTTTCTGAGTTTATCTCGGACGTTATTGACATCGGTAAAGAAAACCATCGTGAGGAAACATGGACTAATAGTTAATATAAGTCTGAAATCACCAACCCGTCTTGAGCAAGCATGGTGATCAGTGCTCGTGCCTTCTCTGTATGAGAAGAGGCCTTTGCCCTGCAGTGGGACAGTAATAGGCTGGTTTTTTTTTTAATATTTTAGGCTTGAATATCTGTATCTATACAAATAAATAAAATTGAACTGTGTATTTGTAATGTCAAAATAATAGCTTTTTACTGAAATGCTGCGTATGAACGGTATATACGGTACATATAACAAAAAAACAATATTGAATTTTTTTGTCTGTTTTGTTCCGGCTAATCTCCGAAACGGATAGGCCGATTTTTTCTCGACGCGACGGGACCTTCAATGGCAGATAGCTGATGTTATAAGGAGTAACTTACGCTACTTTTAGAAAAAGAATTATGATCCACGAGGGCGTAGCCGCGGGCTGCAGTTAGTTTCTCTAAAATAAAACTAAAGAGTTTTTTACCGATTTTTTCAGCAGTTTTAGGTCCTCATTTTCTTTAGTAACTATAAAAAAAAGCTCCAGACTACCAGTATTATATGATTCTCTGTGCTCCCATCTTTCTCAAGGGTGCAAACTTTGAGAGCCGCAAGTCAAGGTTGATTTATGACGGCCGCTGCTGTAATGAATTTCGCAGCGATCCTTGTTAGGTAACGTGCACGTGCGCAAGTGTGCGTTGATGGGCTTGCTTTGTTTGCTTTGTGCTCCTGCGCCGGATGTCTTCTTTGCAATTCTAGCTTCAAGTGAGGAGTAAATAAATATTGGCTAGGTCTGTGAAGGTTTAAATGCTTAGATAGTTTGTTGAGGAAACTTTAAAAGTTTGATGAATGTGAAATGGTCAAGTGCATGATTTTGAGAAGTTGTTTATGGTTTTATATTTTTTTGTTTTGCCTTGATGAGTAGTCAGAAACTTGTGTTTATTTTGGAAATTTCATCCAATACAAAAACATTTTAAAATTCCTCAGCCGCATCCGTTTGATTTAGTTATTTAATATTTATAAATAATATACCTTCTGAATATTTTTTCCCGACAGCCAAAAGAAACTTCTTAGTTTCTTTTCATACAAATCCTTAACACCGTAACATCGCAATACAGTTACCAGTTATACCTTCACTACTTGTCCTGCGCATCCAAAGTAACCGCAGAAACAAAGAATGTTCCCAGGCTGAAGCAAAAAGGCACTAGCCATCTGCCTTCGTACCGGTTCCAGCTCCCCAGTCCAACTTTTTATTTTCTAGATCTTTTCTATCTATTTTTATACCGAGACCTGTAGGACTAAATTGCTTATCTATCTAGTCCTTTTAGGGTTCCCTCAGTGGGGAATGGTGGCGAACATCCTTTTTGTTTGTGAGGTAAACCAAATTGTTTCGTTCAAGTTGACACTTCTCGTGACCCAAGGGCTGGCTTTTACCTTGGCCAGAGGCTAAGCATTGCCATACAATGTAGCAATGCGGCCAGTCTCTTGGGTACATTACCAGTCGACAGCGATGCGGAAGAGTTTTTCGACGCCATATTTTAGTTTGTACATAGTTTTAGTTAGGTTAGGTCATTATATTTTATGTTATAAGAAGTTTATCGAGAACACATTAAAGTTGATACTTTTGTTTTGATGAACGTTACTCGTAGGCAGAGGGTAGATATCTGCCGGTTTCAAATGACGTGAGCTGTCATTCCATCTGATACTAGGAATTGATAGCTGATTTCAGACTGACTTCATCTAAGTTTTTACGGTGAGATTTTTACGAAATAGATCAGCTGGACTATTAAAAGTTTCAATGAAAGTAATGATGCTAATTGTCTTAATTTATTGATTTGGATGAAAGATTTCTTCATGTTCAATTTTTACTAGTCTTCTATGCATCTGCAGATCACTACATATTATTATTAAAAAACAAAGTCCCCGTGTGCCTGTCTGTTTGAACGCGATAAACTGAAAACTACCAAACGGATTTTCGTACGGTTTTCACCAATAGATGAAGTGATTCATGAGGAATAAAAAAAAAGAAGGTATAATTTATTAAGGTTTTGTGGAAATTGGCTGAAATATGACGATGATTGTTGAAGATGTCGGTGAAAATCATGCGCCGACTGGGAGCTAAACCGGCGTGCGCCGCGTGAACTAATACAGTTATATGAAAACAACAATGTATTACGGAATTATAATAAATAATAAAATGTGTATAATATGCTCTGCTACCCGTGCGAACTCGGACGGGTTGTTAGTAAAGAATTAAATAATGAAACGACCTTAAAACATTTCAATTTCAACGGAACCCTCTAACAATAATTGAAAAACTTAACCAAAGTTTTTATAACTTACTCCTGTACCTATACTAATTATGGTTATGTCTATTTAAAGAGGCTTCGCTATGTAAAAAGAATTATAAATACATAGTCATTACAAAACAGGAATGTATGACTTATTTGTTCATCAGCGAATAAAATTACTTTCTGCTCGAAAGTATGTTGACTACGTTACATTGTATCGTTGCAGTCATTTGACTGTTTTTATTTTGATGTCCTTTACAAAATATAATTAAGTACTTTGGATCTTTTCGTTATCACAAGCCTAATCAGCCTCTAATGTTCCCACTGCTTCTTGCTCTCTTTGAGAGGCCACGCGGGCCCAGTGCGGGATAGTAGATGTCACATGTCTTCGTATTATTGATTCTAGGACATACCAGTTTCCTCACGATGTTTTCCTTCACCGTTTTGAGAGCAGCGGTGATGAAATTATTTACAGAAAGTAAAGCACCTGCCTGGATGCGGGAAGCACAGAATCGGTCGAAGTAGCGGTGCTTGGGGGAGGCCTATGTCCAGCAGTGGACGTCTTTCGGCTGAAATGGCGATGATGAAAGCGCCTGCCTGGGTTCGAACTAACGACCTACAACTCGTAAGTCAGGGCCGTTACCACTGGGCCACCACTGCTCTTTCACAGGTGGTGACTAAAAGCAGGTAAATAGGTCGCGTTTCCATAAATATGTTGATTAACGCTGAACCACTGAATCTGGATTTATCAATACATCTACAAGCCTCATCCTCCTGAAAGTAACAGAATAGTTTGGGCTACCAAACAGTTGTTATGTGGTTTTTAATTATGTTTATATACATAGATACTAGCGCCTTGCTCCTGTTTCACACGGTTTTTACAGCCCCTATGGTTTTTACAGCCCCTATTTCACACGCTTTGATGTGACAGAACATCGAGATTTTTTTATAATATTTAAGTTTAATATGAATGGATTAACACATAGACCTTACGGAAACAATTCTCTTAATGATGGTGAAAACCAGATGCTCCGTTGCCTAGTTTGGAAGAACAACGCAGTCACACAGACAGACACCTAGAAGAAATGGAGCAATGGAAAGACCTACAGTGGATTCTAACCGCACTGCCTCAGAAGGGATGAGAGCCAAACTGAGTCTGAATGCCAATGAAGTAGCAACAAAAATATTATATCCTTACATGAAGATGCAGTTACTCCTCCAATACATTACGTAGGTATAGGTACTACTGATACTTGGTACGTACATATAAATAATGTACTTAACTTGAAGAAGTGCAAAATTAATGTATTTAGTTAGATACCTAAGGCAATGCACGGTTTACTATTCATTTGAATTTATGATTATAGGGATCGTAAACTTTATGAGAAGTATAAATATTTATGGTGGTAACAGTACCTACTATAATTGGCTTGAATTCATATGAAGCACAGGCTCGATATAAATTCTAGCTACATTTATCTACGAAACTATTTAAAGAGAATTTTCGAAAATATATGCTATCAAATCGAGTAGAATAGATGAATAGAGCAGACTGCATAACAGTAGTGGTAGATATTGATGGAAACGATAAATCTGGGAATTTTAGCTCTTAGCCTATTCCTTCGTGAATTGCTATCTTTGAACAACTGGGTGAACAGTTTGATACTGAAGGCAGTTCTGCAGCTGATAACATTGATCTAGTAGTTCAATCCAGCGCTAGAATTAAGTGACTCTGGATCTATAGTAAATACCTTTTAATCCAGCCCAGCATCCAGTGAACAGTCCTACTGGATTCAATCGCTGGATTGAACTACTGGATCAATGTAAATCATCAGTATTTGATCTGGCAAGCTTTGTGAGGTTTCTCACTCTGGACCTCTAACCACGGTTCGTACATAGCACTTCACTGTAGGAGCGGCAATATTAACATGATTGTTAATTATATTCTGGCGTGATGACTTGGATTCACTGATAACGGACTGGCCAGAGACGGGAACAAGAAGAGAGATAGAGGAGACCATTGCTCCGCAGTAGGACAGCATAGGTTAAATAAAAAAACTATGGCAATAATAGAGAATAATGATCGTGTATACAACTCACCTGAACAGCGTTAGATCACAACTTGCAATGCTTCTCCACCTCGATGTAACATACAGGCCATACGGCTTCCTCGCGCGTGACTAAATGTAATACAATTTGCATGGACCAATAGAATGCTTTCTTTTTAATTTCTTGATGTTATCCAGTTTAGTAGGGTATTCCTTATGAGTCTGTTTTAAAAAAGAATTGAATATCCTTTGATATTTTTAATGGAAAATTGGTCAATGTTTCTCAGTTGCAGCCCGGAGTCAAAGTTTATAGGCAAACATTGTTTTAATCCTTGCGATGCTAATGTCTATCCTAAAATAGCGACAATATCTATACTCCCTATAGAAAATCAAGTCAAAACATTTAAAATTGCCTCCCTTTGTACAACCAGTACACTAGTACAAAGCCCTTATTTTGACTGTAACTACCAAGTTACTGTCAAAATAAGGGTAGCATCATCATAATCCTCGCGATACTACTGCCATCCTTATGACATTTTCTCAATACTTCCGAAATTTCGGTTTCAATTACTTATTCATTTTCAGTCCAGTTTATTTGTAGTAGTAATCTGTTCGGTTAGATGGAACTGATGTGTTATTGTATTAAATAATATCTTAGTTGAATTTATAAGGTATAATTTTTTTAGAAGTTCAAGTTCAGGTCACTGACCAATTTCTTTGTTGTTGCCATTTGACTTATTCAAAATGTTTGTAAGTTCCATTAAATTATTTTGTTAAGAATATCCTAAGAGATTAATATACAATCAATAATATTTTTGTAAATTGATTGTTTTAATGTTTAGTTTAAAGTATTTGTTTTGTATTAAGTTTTCAGTTCATTTTATCTGTGGTACCTAAGGGTAAACAACTGTGAGGAGTGGCTAGAGAGGCGCCACGGCGGCGTCCTCCCCTTCCGCCTGACGCAGGTCCTCACCGGACACGGTTGTTTCGGGAGGTTCCTGTTTTGTATCAGGCGGGAGGAAACGCCCGGGTGTCATCACTGCGTGGATCGCCCGGAGGACACGGTTGAGCATACGGTGGAGGTCTGCCCGGCTTGGGCAGAACATCGCCGTGTCTTCGTGGAGGCGATCGGTGGCGGGGATCTCTCGCGTCCGGCCCTGGGAGAAGTTATTTGGTAATTATCCATCCAAAAAAAAAAAAGTTTAAACATCTGTCATTTGAAATAATAAAAACTTGTAAAGCCTACTTAGCTGTGATAGTTTTCCTTTTAACTTCGTTATTTAAACTACTGCCGTGATTTTTTTGGCATATCCCAAAACAACCATTTATCTGGCCGAGGAGGGGGACACTTTTCTCTAAGAAAAAAATGGAACTTTAAAGCTTAATATTTCGCAAAAGGACCTCTAAATCGAAAAAGGGTTTTCACACATCTACAACGAACGACCATCCCAACGAACGACATACCACACTGGGATAGATGACCAAAAAAATCATCCCTACTTTACGTGTAGGGCAGGTACCATAAAATAAAAAAAAACACGTCGGTTAGCCCATGCCAAATTACAGATTTCTAGTAGGTACCTACTTAAGAGTCTCCGAGCTAAGCAACGGACAGACAAACAGACGGACATGGCGAAACTATAAGGGTTCCTTGTTGACTACGAAACCCTGAATAGATTCTGTACCTACGTGTAGTCGGACTGGTAACAATATACAAAGTTGTAAAGTTATTATCCTTTATCGTCAACCTTTCTCCCAAAACCTGCATCATAAGCTTCATTTTGAAAATAATATTATATAATACATTGTTGATTCTGCTTCTTTACAGACCCGTTCATGGATGGATCCATATTATCTATAGGTAACTTAAATTGACTCATAGCTTTCAATCGCGCCATCTATAGCTTTGCTAGTGCACTAGGTTGCCTAGACTTGCCCTATGTGTACTAAATCAATAACGTATTGTGTAAACAAATGCCTCTACGTATCGTACGAGATCTAGGGCGCTAATAGTTCAGGGTTTCGAGGATAGGTCACATTCATCATCTTTTGTTGTTTGAGTTTATTATTGGTCATAATGCTCTGTTTATTTCCGTTCAATACTGTAGTTATTTGGTCCAGAGTTACTTCTGTATCGTTCGAGTTGTTAGTAATTTCTTTTAACTCTCACTATCAGTATTGTGCCTTGTGTTTTAACATCAGGAACTGGATAACATCAAGAAATTACTTACCTATGGCGAACAGCTACAATATCTGTCTGAAGATCAATAAATCTGGGAACTGTTATCTATGTCTGCATAGTTATTATTTCACTGGTCTTTATATCATCTGCTGGAACTTCTTTATGAGTTTTTATCTGTATAGAGACTTGTAGTACTAGTTTACGAACTTTTACTTACCTATGGCGAACAGCTACAATATCTGTCTGAAGATCAATGAATCTGGGAACTGTTATCTATGCCTGCATCGTTATTATTTCTTTGGTCTTTATATCATCTGCTGGAACTTCTTTATGAGTTTTATCTGTATAGAGATTTGTAGTACCAGTTTACGAAATTATGTATGTTTCCAGTACTTAGTAGCATTGATGCCGTAGGTATCATCTACCTACATTAACTCATCGTTACTTGTTTCTTCAAGCTCAAGTTAATGAATACAGGGTCTGGGTAGTAATCAATTGGAGGACTATGGAAATAATTGGAGGCTGTATCATTACTTTCGTTTTATTTGCTGTCACTATTTAACATCACTTTATGTTTGCCATAAGTTTCAGACCATTGGCCATTCCATACATTATACCGTAATCGTTTTCAATGATTTCGAAATCTTTATTGCTCATTATTCGGATGCTGTGTATTGGATATATTTTTATTATCTCCTCATGAATATAAGTCAATTGGAATGAAATAAACAACAGTGGAGTGTGTAACTAAAATATTCTCGTTATTTAATTTACTACGGTAAGAACACATTTTTACAGAATGTTATTTTCTAAACAATATCTACATAAAATTGTACAAGTATGTGAAAACTTATCAAATACTTTTTAATTTACAATTAACAGAGAAAAATCAATATTCAAGTTCAACAAGATTAAGTTAAGCTTTATTTACCATTAAATCTTAAAACTAGTTACTATTTACATTTTTTTTTTCTTAACAACGTCATGTTTTTACAAATTAATATTTCGAATCGGTTTTTTGATGTTTCTTAGTTATTACCCATTGTTAAATTTTAATTTATTTCATGAAAAAACTAATAATAAGATTGCTTGAGTTCTTAAAATACACCTTTGTTTAATTTTTTTTTACTTAATCAAAAAACTTGATTCTATTTTTGGCCCAGGGAGAATTTCGCACATACCAATATGCAAATAATCCTTATATCGTTTTTAGCAAGTAATATCTAAGAAACACTAAAAGTACGTATTAAGTAAGTTTCCTACTTGCATTGATATTTAATATTTTAAGGCAATTCCGACTTTCGCCGACATAATATCACAACGATCCTATACTACAAGTGGTTCCGAAGAAAATATTTATAAAAATACAATTTGTTCAAGTTACGTATAGGTTAGGCAGCGGTTTTTGAGGACGATATTTTTTGTCATGCATCGTTGACTTACATCTAATTTTTATTTACAAAGTACTGAGACACGCGAACACACTGAAATATGAGTAGAACCAAAAGTACTTCTATACTGTAAAGACAGTAATGAATAAGAAAATACTTATTATTTCAAAAGATGTAAGTACTTACGATTTCAATACATCCGAGTGTCCCAGAACTAAAGATTTAAAAATGGAAAACGCAATGGAAGACAGCGTTCTCAACGTGCCTACTTAAGACAAAACAGACAATTATCACATAGAATAAACCTAAACGATTCCTTGAAATCACAATCCTTAAAATTAAATTGTTCCCCAATTAATAATTACGTCAATATCGACGTCGAATATAACACGAAAAAACGATAAAAATCAGGTATAATAGGTAACGTTCGAAAGAGACATTAAAGCAACTCGACAATTTCATAGTTTACTCTATGTTTTGAACAACTCGTTGGTAACTTTAGTTTTGTTGAAGTAAATATAAACAACAATAATTGCATTGACAAGTATCCGCATGAATGACAATATAAAATATAAATGGAATTCCAAATGGAAGTACGTATAAACGGATTGTACAAAATGAGTATTACGGAAAATATTCTCCAATTGAGTACAGTATCAAACTGCCTTATTGGAATACAATTTTATAAGAATCGAGGCGCACAGTACAATGTATTGATGAATAAAAAACTTTTGGCATCGTTCTGACGAAACAATCGATCGCTAATTTTGTATACTTTGTATTATAGAAGCCTTAATTAAGTTGAACATCCAGCCTTCACTACAATAATAGCTTTAATATAACTGGCCACAGTAATGTGTTCGATAAAAAGCGACATCGAAAATAAGTTTCGAAGATTTTTAATAAAGCTAAAGTACTAGTTGATAAAAATATTCATTTGAAAATAATGCCTGGTAAGCTTCGTATTAACACTAAAGTAAATTAATCCAAAAATAAGAAGATATTCAAGCTTCATAAAGTTCGCAACGGAATTACAGAAGTGGTTACAGAAAATTGAACGTTAGTAACTATAGATGAGATTATTAAATTGGTACCTACATACTTTAAGTTTAACAAAATCAAAATCATTTCAGGTCCCTTTAATTTCTCTTAATTGTACACCAAAACGTTTTCATTGCTTTACAAATCTTTGGTGCTTATCCACATTGCAAAAATCGGCACGAACGAATGGAAGGATGTGCATACTATAAATTATATTATTACGAACACATTTTTTTTCTAGAAGTTACATAAAATGATAAAACCTAATATTGAGATTGTAAATGTCGTAAAAAGCTGCGAAATGTCAAGTCAGATTGTTTGGAACAAAATGGGGATCCAGTGACCCTGAAAATACAGTAAACGGAGTTTTTATTGATAAAATTTAAAATTATGTAATTGCAGTAGTAAAAATTTTGCTAGAAGCACCAAAGTTTTGTTGTAATAAAATTGGTACCAATAATAATGGGCTAAGCTTACAATGATAATTCTATGTTCCAATTCTGACTAGATCTATTGACTGTATACTTGTCACTAAGTATAAAGTCAATACGAACCTATGTTAACGCCACAGTAGATTCATCAAGATACTGATTTAAACTAGGAGGTAGTTAAATGTGACGTTATCTCTTTAGGTTTTACACATACTTCGCAACTTTTCTTTGACAAACATGTTTATTTTCTATGCTTAAGGAATTAATGTGTCGGTGGCATTTAATAATATTTACCCTAATGAAATACATCTTTCAAATAAATACTATCTTGGAAGGTGTTGGTCCCGGATTATAATTTTTAAACAAATTATAATATTTTGGACCCATTCGGCAAACATGTGATTTTTCTTTTAAATTAGTTATGAACATCACACCCACAGTAACCTGCGAATGCCTCACTATGAGTATCGCTCTGCGACATCACATGTCTTACAACTAAACACTTAATATTATTTCCTTCTAAACACATATCACAATTGAGCTCTCACGATGAGAGAAGAAGTTTTTAAAGTCCAAAGTTACGCGAGCACCCACGTCACGTGAGCGGGCGTCATTCGTGTAGGTTTTTGCTGAGAAGCAAACTGTTGTGTGGTCCCGACAAGTGTCGGATGAGTTCTGGTAACGCCTCGAAAGTAAGCTGACAGAAACAGCAGTTGAACCGGCCGGGCGTGTTGGTCCGCCCGTCGTTCTCGCTGGACGATATCACATTGCGATGTACAGAACATAAATGTTTCAACAAGTGAGCCTTCTGTTTGAACATAGCGACACACAGTCGACAAGCGAACGGTTTCTCTCCGGTGTGCACTCGTAAGTGAGTCTTGAGA